>OX456986.1:174460712-175801788 GCA_949752695.1 Melanostoma scalare
TGATGAACATAGTATTTAGTACGATTAGACCGTATGACTTGCACATATTTAGAATATCTTCACCAGGAGTGTTCCTGGTGCCGAATCCCAAACCTCCATGGCAGTCTTCATAATCCTCGTTTGTCTTCCCGACATGTCCATTCAAATCTCCTCCAACAAACAAATACTCTTCTTTTGGGATGTTCTTAAGTAGGTTATGAAAATCAAGCCAGAATGCATCTTTTTCCTCCTGCTCACACCCTATTTGGGGAGCATATTCACTGAATATATTCCAGACCTTTCCTTCCATCACCAATTTAAGAGACATCAAACGGTCACTGGACTTCAAAATGGTCAACACGCTGTTACATAAACTTTGGTCAAGGATGATACCGACTCCGTTCCTTCCTTGTTCTGTTCCATAGTAGAACATCTTGTAAGTCTTGGTCTATGTATCTAAGGCTTTGTTTGCTGTGTTTCGCCATTTCGTTTCCTGAACACACAAGATGTCCACTCGCCTCCTTCTCATCATCTCTTCGAGTTCGAGACTTCTACCAGTCATACTTCCAACGTTCCAACTCGCGACTCTAAATTTTCGTCCAACTCGTCGCATTACTTTGCTAGCCCCCGGAATCCGTATAGCTCTGACCCGAACATTGCTGCTCGGTCCAGGATCAGCTCCATGCATAGCAATGGAACTGCCTGGCGGGGTAGTGCTTCTTATGTTTGCACTTTGCAAGTACTTCCATAATGCTCAAAATTTTTCAAAAATTTTCCTTTCATCCTTTTCGACACATGCATGCTCCATTTAATGAGTTTGATTTCCCTTTTACTACACCGGTGATCTCCAGTCGTGTTAACCCCGGGATCTGCATGCATACTTGGGGAGAGTTTTTAGGTGGTATGTGTGTCGCTAGACTCACTTTGAAGTTAGTCGTCTAGATATGATTGCTCCTTAAGTCGCCTTTTACGACAAGCGGGGAGGCGCTGCAGTGCTATTCTAACCCGACACTGCACGGGATCTGAATGACATGGTTGGAAGAAAGTATTCCCGAACCTCACAATTGCGCGAATAATAGCGGAAAGAGCCTCCATAGCGTCGCGTATAAGATCCTGTCTGCTGTAATATGTAAACGTCAACAACTTGATAGGTCCTAAAGTAAAAACCTCGTCTTAGGTGGCACAATCAAGTGGAAGAAGACCTCAATTGACTTAGATTGCTAAACTGGAGAGAGTTTTCTTGAAATCGTGATTGTTAGTGACAAATGATAGTTGAGACCAAGATTCACCCCAAACTGTAATGCCCATTTAAGTATAAGTGCAAATGGCAGCAAAACTAAACTTGGTGATCCAAGTGAAGAACAAGTGGGGCGATTCCGTCAGGACATTCGTAATATTTAGGCCCAGCGCCAGGGTCACTGGTTTTCCTATACAGATAGGGCGGCTGTGGTGCAGTGGTAGAGTGTTCATTAGATAGGCCAGATGCGTGGTTTTGAGTACCGATTTGGGCATCTACTTTTCTTTCAGTCTCCCAGTTTCATCTGGACGCCCCACTTGATGTTATATGTGAAACTACAACCACCTTATTTCAATCTACTGCACCACAAAAAGGGGAGGCTGCTACCCCATTAGTACAATGAACCGGAAATTAGGTCTGAGTGCTCCAGATTAGCATATGCCTCTTTAAATGAAATGCCTAATGATGGCAATGTTTTGGATAAGTAGAAAATTTGGTATTGTTTTCAAATAAGAGTATTTTCGTGTTTATTGAAAACTAGATATGGAACTTAAAATCTGGCTTAAGATGTAAGACTTACACAACAACAAAGTGCACAGAATAAGTCATAGTCTCTTAGTTTATAATATCTCATGCAACGAGAACCTGTTTCCCTTGTTTTATACAACTGACTTCGTTTTAGGCAAATGCTTGTGTTCCCCTCTACACTAAACAAAAGTTTATTTAAAAGAGCCCTATCACCCCAGCAATCATACTGAGGTTGGGGCGCTCCAACTGTAAAGCCAATTATATTTTCTACAACTTAAGTTGTTAAGCAATTATTAACTTAAATGAATACATCAAGGTAAAGTTGATGATAAGAAAGCTTCACCAACAACTAAATATTGACTCTAGTTCGTTGGAATTTGTAAGAAATAGGAAGGTATGAGAGGAATACTACAGGTATTCGGAAGGTTAATATTTGCCATGGAGCTATACCTACATTTTGTACGAATTCTGCTTTTGTAAATACACAAGTTTGATTTTGCATTGCCCTATCTTTGAATCAAGCTGACCAGAGTTATTTAATTACCTTGGTCGTTTATCTGAACACCTATAATATAATTTAATTATTCATTTCATAGGAAATTCTCAGTCTCATTATTGTGTGTGTGTGTCTGTTAAAGGCAAAGGAAGACAACTTGCTATGCAAATTCCAATTGAGAAATTAGACTTAAAGACAAATAAATTTCCAAAGCTTGTTTGTTCTTTTCGCCCCAGTCCTCACGCAGCACTTGTATTTCCAATCTCAATATTAAAATTGATTTCTATTTCCGAACTTAAATCTCGTGTGTATCCTCATTCATTTGTGAAAACATGCGTTTACATATTTTTCTTGTATCTGATGCCTTGAACGTTATAACCTTATAACTTATTTAAACCATTTAAAGTAACTTGAACAGAAGGGAACTACAGCTATATACCGTCGATGCCATGCCAATCCACAAAATAGAGAAATTGGACATAAAAAAAAGATAGAAAATATACGAGTATTGAAGCAAGCAAAGAGAAAAAAAAAAGAACAAAACAGAACAAAATCAAGTTATCCTTGGTTCGTTTCGGATATGTTACTTGTGCAGAAAATTAATGTACCGTAGCCAACGAAATGCTTTGTTTCAAAGTTGTAAGGACAATTTCGACATCCTTGTTCATTTCGCTTTTCTCTTTTTTTGTTTGATTTTATACTTCTTCCGTTTTCGACCGATTATTTTTCTCGCTGAACAACCAAGGACATTCACGATGGGAGAACCAAAGGGAATTTCTTTTTATATTGGTTAACAAAAGTCAATAGTTATTGGAACGGAAATCTAGTTTTTATCTGTCTTTTTGTTTGATTGCTATCGAAGTTGGAATATTTATAAATCTTAATGCTTTTGGATTACAAAAGTTGGGGACGAATTGGGTTGTCTTTTGATACGTACGAGTACGCACACTTACCATCACACAGACGTTTTGTTCTAATAAAATTGAAGGGCTTTAAATGAATTTAAGACAAAGGAAAAGCACTTATTGACTTCTTAAGGGTACTTCAATCAGGGAGAGTAGGAAATGTGTATAGTTATTGGAACCGGTAGATTGGTCTTTCATATCATAAAAATTAATATAAACCATTTTAAGTGAGTGCTAACAATTCAGATTCATGTCAGGAATATGTAAACAAATTTTACGCTTTTCCGTTCAGTTTTTCTCTATATTAGGTTTCGAAAATACGTTTACTTTCGAATATAACAATAGTCATGGAAGTTCTGAAAACAGAAACAGTGTCATGTGTAATGTGTCAGTTCGCGCGTAAGTCAATCTAGTTTCGATAAAGATATTGCTAAGCTCTATCTAAAACATAGAATACTTAGTTTTGAAGCGAAAGCCATAAGCTTTTCATTCGCATCTACAATAACCGTAGATTGCCAATGGTTTGGAAACATTTTACTATGCGTTTGCTTGATTTTCGTCCAAACAAATTTATATAGCAGTTTGGAAACTAACAATAAACGAATTCAAAAGCATTGTGCTTAAAATAAATAAAATAAATAGGTTGGCGCAACAGAGCGAGGAGCCCCAGGGCCTAGCGCATTTCTCACAACCATGCCTTGTGAGGGAATGGAGGGGACCTACAATTTTCTGCTGGTTCCAAACGGCTAATTGAGAAAGCGCTTTTCATGGCAATGAATTTACGAACGGAGGACTTGCCAATTCCACGCGAAAGGCGATACCCGTGGAAAAACATTTTTGCCTCTACTGGGATTCGAACCTTCTAACCATCACGCCACGGGTGCCACCAAGGATTGTGCTTATCCACACGTAGTCCCGACATAGCTTTTAAGGATTTTTTGCTTAGATGCTATGAATAAATGAACAACAGAGCTCATGAGCCGCTATTCAGTGCACTTCTTTCAACCACAGCTTTGTGAAAATCCAATGATTCTTTCATCATGTTTTCTGCTGTCACACGCCTACAAAACATCAGACTTACTAACTTACTTACTTAGGTGGGCCTTACAGTTCGGGGTGAACCTGGGCCTCAATCAACATCATTCTATAACGACTTCGATTTCGGGCGAGCTGTCTCCAGTTTTGCCTTCTAAGTCGGTTGAGGTCGTCTTCCACTTGATTGCGCCACCTAAGACGAGGTCTTCCCCTTCCGCGATTTCCCTGCAATGTGCTTTCTAAAACCCGACGAGCCGGAGCATTGGATCCATCCGCTCTACGTGACCCAACCATGTATCCTTACGAAGCGTACTCTTCTGGGTATGCCCATTGCCCATGTCGCGATACAGCTCATACAGCTCGTTGTTGTATCTTCTTCTCCACACTTTGTCTTCGCATACGGAACCAAAGATCATTCGAAGAATTTTTCTTTCGAAACGCCAAATGCTTTCCTCATCCGCCAGGCTAATGTTGGCGAAATTAGAGTCTTCCTCTAATGACAAATCCGCACCCAAATAAGCGCTATTTCTGTTGTCTGTAGCAGTCGCCATAGTAGATGTCGCAGTTTTTCTTGTTCTTTATGCCCGGTTCACTCTTTCGCACTTGTTTAATGGTGGTTATATCTGCTTTGTAGCAGTCCAGGGCGTCTGCTAATACTCCGGCTGCACGCAATCCGTTTAGAGATCTTACGTTCCGTTAGAGATCCTACGTTCCACGTTACATTTCGTTGGGTCGTCAACTTTGAAATCATTATCTTTATCCGAGACTTTTGGTTGTTTCCAAAAAATATATGTTTTCTTCGTGGTTGGGTAGTTAACTCCACGCACAACCCCCAACTTGGAGGGACAGGTCCTTTTGGATCCCTTCGGACATAAATGGCTGTGATATTGAGTGTCAGTACCCTGCTGCAGGGGTGTGAGAGCTGCCGTTGGCTCACCAGCAGCTCATCCGCCACCATCTCTATTTCAATACCCTGTCCTAGTGTTGAAAGACCCTGAAAGACCTTTAAGCCAAATATGTTTGTATAGCTCCTTCAAGGGTTTCTGCTCTTTTGACTGCTGAACCGTTGATTCTGTCATTCGAATTCATCCGCTGGGACATTTACGCAAAAGCTCTCGTAGACCACTGAGATTCGGGCAGTCAGTCAATACTCGCAGAGCATTATAATGTTAATCACAATTCTTTCACAATTTCTTAATTCAAAATTGCGGCTGTCTAGCATTTCTTCGGAGGCACCTCATTTTTTAGACGGGTCCATGGCCGAAGATGTAACCTCCTTAATTTTTAGTCCTGGAACAAAATCCCGAAAATTTTTAGTTTCCATATAACAACAGCAAGAGCCGTACGTATGATTTTTTCGATATTTTGTTTTTTCGAGAAATGGTGCACGTTTGAACAAAAAATTATAAAAAACGACTAAGTTCTTGATTAAAAAAACCTATGCAATATAAATAAAAATCCTACGTACGTCTCTGGAGAAAGGTATTTCGAATGTACTGTTAAAATTTCGTATAGATCGGTGAAGATTTGCTCGAGTTATGTATTCAGCTAGTTCAAAAAAATTTATTTCGAGAAAAACGCGTTTAAAGTTTTAAATACTATAAAACCATATGGCATACCTGAGGGGCACTGCCGCAGAATGGAAAGTTTGGGCATTTAGACATTTTTACCGTCTGTAATTTAGACATTTTTAGGTTCTTATAAATAACCTACCAAAAGATGGATCTTTTGGTATGTCATTTTTAAGACCCTAAAGTACCTTTAAAGACAAAAAAAAAATTTCGGTGTCTTCAAAATTGTAGAGCTTCCCCTCTTAAGGAAAAATCTTCCGTCGCCTTTCCATTAACTCCAAAAGTTCTAACATCACCAGCATTAAGTTAGAAACTAAAATCTAAAAAGCAAACAGTTAAAAAACGACAGAATTTCGTAATTTGGTAAAAGATTTAACAAATTAAATGCTAATGTCGATGCATTTGTTTGTCCTGGACACTTTCGCGTTTTAAATAAACAAAAAGGGTGGCACATCGGAGCAAGGAGCTCTGGGCCCAGCGCATTTCTCACAACCATCGCCTTTGTGAAGGAATGCAGCGGACCTTCAATTTCCTGTCGATTTCGAACACTTAATCGAGGAAGAGCTTTTCATGGCAATGAATTTACTATCGGAGGACTTGCCAATTAATCGCGATAGGTGATACTCGTGAAAAAATATTTTTGGGTTTCTGTTGGGATTTGAACCACAGTTGACAGGCAGACATGCTAACCATCACACCACGGGTATGTTTTTGCGGTTTTCCTTTCTTCGCGATCGTGTGCCTTTTTGATGGAAGTTTCTGAATCTTTCCATTAAACAATCGTGATCTATTTTTTCAAATATGAGCTTTTCGACGTAAAGGCTTTTTAGTATCTTCTCACACGAACAAGTTTTTACTCCTGCTTTTACACGCATCATCCTCATCTCAGCTGCCATTTATTGCTTCTAGCAGAGATGTAGGATGCTCACTTAACCCATCGTCAGCAACGAAAAGTTGATGTACTACGGTATTCAATAATTTGTTTTTTAATCAAGGACTAAAGTAAAGAACGAAATATTCAAGACGTTTCTTATGGTTACACTTACTATGACTTGGTATGTTTGAGTGACTCCAGGTAGACATATAACCTTCGTTACTTTGCTACATAGTTGATACATAACCCTGATTGTTTGAACAAAGGATTCTGGAACTCCTCTTAGTCTGAGGGCCACCCATATTAGATATCATGGCTATTGGGTATCAACCAAATACTTCAAACACATCTGAAAAAATTAATATTCTTAAACCTCTGAGACAAAACGACCACCTTTCACAGCTCTTCAAATAAAAAACATAATTTTCCTCGGAAGGCAATAACTACAGTGTTTTCATAATACCCAAGAAAAAGGAAGACAACAGCTGCTACCCCCACTTTTTATAACACATCACATGAGACATAAATCTCATTTTATAAATTTTGTGTAATACGATTTTTCATATCCGAATTAAATATTTAACTGCACCCACAAGGCCACAAGGTATTTCACATTTTGCTGTTTAATCCGATTTCATATTAAAGAAAGAATATTAACTTTACTTGAAAAAATAAGCAACGATTCGTATTCCTGTCAAAAGAAAAATAAAAACACCTCACATAACTCAAACGTGCAAGTTTTATATCATCACCAGACATACGTGAATTATTTATTCATGAAAATTTCTCGATTAACGATGGTGTTTTACAAAGGCTGAGAAGCCAGATCGCAATATGGTGAACTCAAAAAAAGAAGAAAATAAATATAAATCACACTTTATGAAGCGCAGAGGTGAAGTCAGTTGATTAAAAGAAGAGATTAAAAGTGTTTAAAGGGATTATTGTCTGTAATAATCCTCTTGAACATAATATGCTTCATTGTACATATGTACATATAGAAATATATGTACATAATGTATGTTTCTGTTTCGGGTAAAAAGGCGTTTTTTTTTATCAATCCTTCACCAAACCAGAGATGCCACATGGCGGAACTTTTTCATTTTTGTGGGAGTTTCAAGTGCAAATTGAACTAAAAGGCATCCAAATTTTTTCAAACCTGACAGAACAAGGCAACAGGATGTTACCTATCACTTCCTGAATTGCTCGCAGTTAATTAATAAATCACTTCAGCTGATTTTATCATCGAAACAATTTTACGCCAAATCACAAGTCACATCGCCGTAGGAAAGATTCTAAAATAAGCAGGGCCTGGATTCTGTAACGTTTTAGATGACTATCGTTTTAAATTAAGGTACTAAAAAATTTTTATAAAGTCCTAAACAAGCTAACAGTAGAACAGCTTCCCATCCACCGCCGAAATGACATGAAGCAATCTTTAGACGATACAATCGACGCGACAATTGAAAAAAAAAAAAAAATTAAAAAATGAATTTTTAAGAGTTATGTTTTCCAGGTTGCCTGCAGTGGTTAGTAATGGCGTCCAAAAGTCATCTGACAAAGTATAAAACTTCAGAAACACTCAAAAACGAGCAGCGATTGCTAAATGTTGAAATTTATTATCAAAGTTCGTGCTCTTTAAAAACTAAAAAGTGTGCATCGTTTGTTACAATCAAAATATCATCATAATTGATCAAATTTTGCACTAAATTCTCTTTGTTGGACATTAAACTACAGTGCGTCCCAAAGAGAATATTGCAATAGCGTCCATCAGTGTTAATGGTCTAAAGAATTTTCCAATCCTTACGTAACCAAATCACTATACATTACTTTTGTCAGACCTATCCTAGAGTACGCATCTCAGGTTTGGTCCCCCTATCAAATCACTCAGTCACATAGAATTGAAGCCGTCCAACGTAGATTCCTTCGCTTTGCCTTACGCCATCTACCGTGGTCGAACCCTCTCATCCTACCTCCATACGAAGATCGTTTACAACTAATTCAGTTACAAAGCCTCGCCAAACGTCGTGCAATTGCGGACATACTTTTTGTACACCAAATAATGACTGGTGCAATTGAATCTCCCGCTCTCCTTGAAAATATTTACCTTAATACCAATCCTCGTAGTCTACGGTCCATCCCTTTTTACAACCTTCCCACCCACCGCACTAACTATGGTCATTTTAACCCCATTACTCGAATGTTGCGCTTAGCCAATGGTGCACAAGATATTCTTGATTTCAACGCAAGCTTACCATCTCTAAGAAATAAATTATCCTCTAATCATTTTCAACTTCCTAATTAAATTTCCTTTAGCTTCTCTATTATATTAACTTTTAATTTAATTAATATTTATTGTAAATAGTATTTTAGTATTTAAGAAATTGATTTTTGTAAATATTTAAGTTTTCTTTTTATTTATATGTATGTTGCTTGTATTAAGCCAGATAAATAAATAAATAAATAATGGAGATCGTGAAATGGCAATTGGTCACCGTTCTTAGCAATTGGGCATGTGTTACTCAACCACATGGAAAATTTTACTTGTGAATTTGGATTTGAAAGCCTTTACTCGTAAAGTTCCATTTTTGCAAGAGTTGAAGCCCAATGACCTACCAAAACAGAAGAGCTCCATGAAAATCCGTTGTTTTATAGAAAATTTGTGGTCAGCGATGAGGCTCATTTCCGTAGACTAATTTGTAAATCGTAACTGTTGCATCTGATGATTGATAAACAGCCAAATGCCACACAAAAATGACCGATGCATCCCGAAAAACGACAGCTTGGAGTGGTTTAGCCTATTTAGCCCATAGATGGTATCATTGGCAAATTTCTCTTCAAAGACGAGCGTGGAAGAAATGTTACCGGATACCGTCAACGGCGAACGATATCGAGCTGTGATACGAGGCTTTTTTTTTTTTTTGATTCTGTTAAGTACACATGTAAGCGCTAGCAAGTCCACAGTCAGTTACTGGCATGAAAAACACAATCCCTGGCAAGTCCGTGGATCAGACGCTTAAAATAAACAGCTCTTCAGCTTACAAATATACCCAATGTTCTGGATGAGGCTAATAGAAAAGCTCACACCTGGCATCGAACAAGGAATGTCTGGGTGGACTACCTTACCCCAGTTTGCCTATAAGGGGAGTATAGCCTGAACTGTACACTAAATTGGTATTTATCCAACATGTGTGGCTTTTAGCCACTGTGATGAGTTCATCAGGGTTAAAAGTTGAGGTCCTCTTCTTCGATTGTTGTGATAAGATAATCGTCCAGAAGGTGACGCTTGTGCTGGTCGGGATGTCTCGGCGGACTTACGATCATGCTCGGCAGACATCTTCCGCTGGATTGAATGAGATATCTCTTTATTTGAGTCATATGACGTAGGAAGAGGTAGTTGATAAAAGAGACGAGGATATCAAATGCTGCGGGGTCTACTGATAAAGAAGTTAGAGTTGTAAATGGTTGTGTGGTCAACGGTTCCAGAAAATGACTTTATGAATGAGGAAAATGTCGAATAATTCTCTTCTATCTCTCAACGTAGTCATGCTGAAAAGCTTAATGATTGCTAATTAGGTAGAATCAAAAGATTATTCCAAGAAAAACCTCTCAAATCAAATCGAAGATAACGGATCTGAATATTTTCAATTCTAGGAATGTGATCTTGTTGGAAAGGGGTCCACAGTTGAAATTGACAGGCGTAGACAAAGACTGAGATCAGGTTACGTATGGGTATGGGAGAATTTCTTTAACCATCGCTTAATAAAGACAAGTACGAAGAACGAAGTACTGAATTGGCTTTTAGAATAATAACATCAATATGTGCGATGAAATTGAATCCCTGGGGGTCAATTCCCGATCTGTGAAGCTGTGATGTGAAAACATTTATCACAGCTTCACCGAAAATTTGATTCTCGATTAGTGAAAATCCAACCTCAAAATGTCAAATCTTTTTCATATTATAAATTTCTTTTCATTGCCGTATGAGTCGGTGAAAAAATTCAGTTATGAAAAATGGCAGCAAAACTCAAGCGCGGATAATCCAATTGGAGTCCAATTGGAAAATGAGAGACAACTGTCAGAATTGATCATTTAGAACGTTTCAGTACTTTTAAGAACACAGTTTGAGAACTACTTTTCGTTTTGAGATCGGGAATCGCTTAGAGTGGGTTCGTGAAGTGATAAAATGAAAAAACTGTGAAAAAACTGTACTGATATTTCTTTTTTCACTTCACAGCTTCATAGATCGGGAATTGACTCCCTGGTAGCAAATGATCCCGATATCGCGAACCGCCTCAACTGGTGAAATGGTTTGATTAGGAAGAAGATGGGAACGGGGAGGAAATTTGCGTTTACGAAAGAAATTTCTTACAAAATGCTTTGGTTATATGCGAAAGTTTTGCTATCCGAGGGCAATTTTCAAGATCACATCTTAGCCTTTTTTGTGAATTGGGGTTATAAAAGAGGTTTTCCTTACTTGAGAAAATACTTCTTGAGAAAGGGATAAGGTGAAGATTTTTGGGACGAAAAAATTTTCTTAGAAGTATGGCCGGCTTATGATCAGGACCAGGTACGAAATCATTATTGAGTTCATTTAACTTTTTCTCAATAAGAGACGATTCGATAGTTCGAGGAAAAATGGACCAACCGAGGAAATGGGCAAGGCAAATACTCGAAATAAATAAAAGTTTGAAAAGGAAGCGTAAATTTTAGCAATAGAGATTCGATCAGTTGATGTTACTTTACTGAAAGATATAAGGAAAATGGGTATACCCTTCAGATTTTCTTTTGTAGTTGACAAATTTACTATATGACTTCGTGTCGTTCGTTAGTTTGAATTGCATTTCGAATAAATAGCGAAATGTTGGGGAATTCTTAAGTTTAGAAAGAGGAATATAACGCTGCGCTGTCGAGAAGGCATCCAAGATCCAACAGTGTTTATAACGGCCGTTTAAAGAAGACTCGTCGATGCTGTGCTTCATAATTGGTTGTGGAGTGGAATGTTTTTCCATGAATCCAATCTGCATATCTGGCTTACTGTTGCTCTTGTTGCAGAAGGATTTCAGCCGTTTGAGTAAAAGTTTCTCTAGTATTTGACTCATGTCGCACAACAATGACTTCTTCTATCTTCACCCGCACTTAGTTCATATGAGTTCTATGCGAAGTATCCCATAGAGTCCCAAAAATTAGTTCTACATCTTTATCAGCTTAGCACTAATTACATCTCTATATGAACAAGTTGAAACAGCTTCCGTAAAGAATCCACTTGCTTTCAAAGTAAAACAATCATAATATCTACACCAAAACTACGATGTAAATCAAACAACTCCTAAACTACTATACAAACTAAGTTCAAAGATAAAAAAAAAAAATCAGCGCTGTAACAACTCAATTTTCCTAGTTACAGGAAGCTTTAATTTCGGCAATTAAATTGTTTCCGAAGAGCACAATCACAATCAAGTTTTCGCCTTGTGCACTGTACTATAAAACCTTATATGAACGTGTTTCCTGACAGATAGTCATGTCAACCGCTTTCATGAAGATACCAGTTAATTGCGGCACTACATGCCCACAAATGGCAAGACTTTAGTAGTGAGTCACACTAGCAACCGACTTAATTCGATCGAGTTCAGCTAACGTGGGAGTGGAAGACTTGTGTAGTATTTCACCTGGGGCTATTGTTGGACACGATTTGGTTTAGTTCTGCTCGGAGGATTTTAAAATGTCAAAGCGTCAGGACGTGTCATTGTGCAGGATGTATTTCGTTGTTTCCTTTTCCTTTCTGGTCTGAATATCATTCGGTACACATGGAACAGAAAGAAATGTACATCATCTAACTGAGGTATAACCTAACCAACCTACTTCTGAAAGACTGCGACTCTGGCTGCAACAAATGGCTGATGTTCATTTCAATTACACATGTATGAGTAACGCTGAATGGCAGATGAGCTCCAGAGTTAAAACAAAAGGATGCTTCGGTGAGTTAGCAGTTTTCTACAAGAGAAAACAATTCCAACCAAAACCTGCAATGGGTTGAGGGTGTGAATGTGAAGAGAGAATGTAAATTCTTAGGGATGTTAATACAAACGGGTGAAATTTAAAATGAAATCGTTACGAAAAGGTAGAGTGTTACAATGCAATTCTAGGTATTCTGCAATATAAAAAGAATGACAATTATGTTTAAGGATGATAACGATATTTTCGCTGGGAGGATTTCAGCCAAGGTGTACCACAGAAATTTAATTAATTAATGAATTTCCGAAGGGTGAGATTGATTTTAATGGAATTTTAAATTGTGTGTGGCGCCAGCCAGCGCGCGGCGCGCGGCGGGCGGGTGCATACATAAGTGGTGAGGATATGAAGCACACTTGCAAGTGCAAAAGGAAACATATTGTAAATACTTTCATTTTAAAAGCGTGGGTAAAACATAAATACCCACATAAATAATTAAGCGCATCAAAGCTCTGAGAGCCTTGGGACTAACGCACGGACACTACAAATAGAAGTGTTGGTATCCCTGCAAAAGTTGCATTGAATGCTCGGCATTTTCAAAGATTGTATACTATCTAAGCGCTGGCGCTGCATTACATTTGAAGCCTTAAAATTATCTGACCAAAGGTGAGTCAGTGTGGCATCCATAAATCAATTTATGATTTTTTAAGAGAAAAGATGTTAAACTTTTCAAGGCAATTGGTGCTTTTGTTCTTACTTTTAGTAAAATATTTGAAATATTTTATTTTTTTTTTAATGGAACTTCTTTTGGGCGGAAATGGAATGTAATGAATTAATTAAATTATGAAAGTAATACTTTACGATCCACACGCCTACCGACAGCCAAAAAGCGACATCAATATGTCACCACCGATTCCCAAATGTGGACAAATTATAATAGTGGTGAATGTGGTTTGAATAAAAGAATTAGAAAGCTTGAAAAGTGAAATAAAAGGAGTTCAAAGAGTTTAAAGAGTTGCTTCTCTTCGTTCACTGAGGACGCTGGCAGACCTAACGATGGTTCAGGTCCTGAAAAAGCTGTTTGAAATCCTTGCCTCGCAAATTCATCGGCGATCTCGTTTCCAGTTATGCCCGCGGATAGCCTGAAACCCAAACAAAACTCAAATAATTTCGTCCTCCGACCGCATTCAGAGAGTTTTTGCATTGCTGGATCACTTCCGATAATATTTTTTCGATATAATTCTCCCCATAGAGCCATTATTAGTAACATAGCTTATAGCCATTGGGATAGCATACGCCTCCGCTTGAAAGACGGATGCGTATGAGGATAAAGAGTCATGCAGTCGTTTGTTGTCGTTCTCCACAAAGGCATCAGCGCCAGATCCATAATTGGTTTTTGAAACCATCTGTGAAGATTCGTTAACAATACTTTTCTGGTTAAAATTCTTGAGTGCAGCAGTCCTGGACCGAAGGAAAGTTGACCGTGTGTTTTTGACGCAGCTTGAGCCTTGGGACGTGAGTCAAAAGATATGCTGTTTGCGAGTTCCCCAAAACTCTATTGCGAATTGTGCCAAAGACCAATTCTCTTTAAACGAGAAATGGTTTTGAGAGTATACCCCATGATGTTGTAATCAAGGGAAGAAAGATTCAACGTAGTACGTCGAGAGCAGCACCCGGAGTGATGTGGAACACCACAGAAGTTTCATTGCCGTATCGATTCAACGGACCCTTTTCGGTGAAGGACTTGCCAAAGGCTCCTCACATGATGTTTGAATTCGTTTGAGAAAGGAATGGCCGCCTTTAAGTGTTGGGTCAGACCAGTCAATTTTCTGCGTCTCGTGAAGAGGACAACCTCAGTTTAAAGAAATCACCATCAATCTCATATCAAGCCCATTTGTCGAATGTACCGCCCCCAATGATCGTTCGGTGTCAATTCTTGCACGAGTTGAATATCGCAAGTCAGCGACTCAAGAACTTTCCCAATAATAATGGACGATTGTGTTGAAATTGTGCGCGATGTATTTTACGAACCGAACCACGTTTTTTTCGAAATAAATCCATACAATTTGATTTGTTGTTCATTTGTCAGTGGATTCATAATAAAATGGCAGATCAACCTGGAGCCCCAAAAACCAGTCTTCAAAATAAATTTAAAAAAAAAAAAAAAATGTTACAACACTGGATATCACAAGCAAACAAAATTCAAAAAAAAAAAAAAAAAAATTCAAAGTCAATACCAAGCATGTGTACTCGAACATCATATCTTCCAGCGCAAAATGCCCTTCATATTGAATATTTATTCATAGAAACTATTTACGCGACAAATGGAATAAATTTCCACGTGAATGGATCATACAAATGTAGGTACTGAGTGGAAAATTTTATATCACCCTTAGGTAAGTGACATATTCCTGGCACTATTCCATGTTCTACATAGGTACATACGTCTGCACTCTACCAGGTAACATGGCACACGGCATCTGCTTCAGGCATTTTCAATTTGTTAATCGAGAACCTTGCACTTTTCGACCTTCCGCCCACGTATAGTCATTGCGCTGTTTGTCGTCATCGTTGTCGCTGTCATCGTGTCCTGGCGTTAAGGAAATCCTATTTGCACAATGCCACGAAATTTTCTTTAGCAGTAGCATTGCATCTGTGAAAGAAATCTCGACATAATCGTTGGCATTCAGTAAGGCAATGATGGGGGAAAACTCTAGAGAGACGATGGTTTTTGCGTTATTGCATAAAATGTACCTAATGGCCTCATTTTAGGTTCCTTTACGATTCATTTGCAGAGGCAAGAAACGAAAGCAAAAAAATAAACAGCCAAAGGGAAGGAATCAACTAAAGTGAACAGCTTCGAATGAAAAGCAAACGAAGAAGGAAAATGGTAAAACGCAGCACAATTGCAGAAAATTTGGCAGATATGCCTCAACAGTAAGAAAAAAAAAATCATAAGTATGTTAAATTAGCCATAACACTTAGAAAAAACTGTAAGGTTTGAAAACTACACGGTTAAAAATTCTGGCGTTAATTTTAATATTTTTAAGGTTGTATATATGACAACGCCGAAAAAATATTAGAATTAAATATTTTGGATATATTAAAATTGAAAAATCAATAAATGGTTTATTGAAATTAAATAATTTTAGTTATTACATTATATGACCAAAGTATTAAATTTTAACATATATTAAGATTGCTTTCTATGCCAAAAGTATTGAAAACAAACCCTTCTTATTAAAATTTTAATTATGATTTTAATACATTAGTATTAGAAATAAATACATTTCACATTGAAATCTAATATTTTTACTTGAAATTTAATATTTCTTTTATTTGTTATAAACCCAAGGAGTATTAGAATGTAATACAATCTTTTTTATTTTAATACTTATTTAGATTTAATTTAAATATCAATCGATTGTATTTAAACACCAAATGTATTTAATTTTAATACAAATTTGTATTAATTTAAAGTATCGGAAGGTTATAATTTAATACAAAATGTATTTAATTTTAATACAAAATATGATTTGTTTTTAGTTTAAAAAGATTATAAATTAATACAAAATATATTTTATTTTAATACAAAATTGTATTGATTTTAAGTATTAAAAAGTTACTTTGTAATACACTTTGCATTAAATTTGAATACAAAAGTATATTAGTTTGGGATATAGCTATTTAATATAATACAAAACGGATTACCTACATTTTGTTGTGAATGGAAGTTTTCTATTTTGCACTATTCACTTCAAGAAAATATTTTTTTTTGAACATAGTAGCTCAGTTGCCTAATAAAAATATTTCATTTAGAAATATTTTCATTCTCTCAACGACTTTCAAAACTCAAACACTAACCGAAAAAAAAAAAAAATATATATATAAATATATACATATATACATATAAAGAAGAAAGCCTGTTACCAAGCCAAGAGGAAATAAGGGAAATTTTTGGAAAAAAATAGAAAGTTTCTACAAATTAAGGAGAGAAAGATTTCATTGAAAGGTTGTATGTTTAAAATTTTGACTAAGCGAATAATTTCTTAAAAGTTTGCTTTAGATAATAGAATTAAGAAATTCGAAAGATTCATCGTTGTTATTGAGTCGCTGGGTGAGAAAGGGATACGGGAAGGCTCCTTCCTCCACGTATACAATTTCGTATCCTTTCTATTCAAATCATACAACTATACCGACGTTGGAAAATAATACACGAATTATCTAGTGTGATGAGATCTATCTATATAATTTCGCATGAAATTAACTTTCATTGATTTAAGAACGGACGCTGCCATTTTTCCTTCCTTTTTGTTGCAAACCTATTGCCAATTTCATCTAATTCAACAATTCAAATTTAATTTTAATATTTGCGCTTCATAAATAACTTTAGTCTGTATTAAATATTCTTAGCTTAATTAATCATTCATTCCATCTTATAATTTGTTGAAAGTGTGTGTTGTGATTGAAAGGTAGAAAATTGATTCAAGAAGATATCCTAAGGGAATCCACGGAACATTGGAGGCAAGTGTGCGCACATTTCTTCGAATATCCATGTAAGTTTAATTTTTTTATTTTACTATATTGCCGCCTATATCTGACATACACTTTTACGGTATACTATAATCAATTTTGAAGCTTTTAATTTGTTTGAAAATTTGTTTCATATTACTAATAATAATTTCTTTCCGTACGAATACTATACAAGTATATTTTTCAAATACATTTTTCTTTTAATGTCATTAGCCATAATCATAGAATATAAAAAAATTGAGAAAGAAACAAAATATAACGTAATGCAATGTGAATTGTAACGTTAAAATAAAATTGAGATAATGTAGAGAACATGGAAATAATCTAAGAAGATTTATTTAAGGGGTTGCTGAGGATGTGTGTCGGTCAAGCGAAATGAATTAGTCAATTTCGGGGTAATATCAAATTACGAGCACCTATATTACCAAGGTTTAAGGGGTGGGAAAAGTGTGCTTAAGGTATTAAACATCTATATGCCAATGCCTATCGTCAATGCCTTGACAACGTCCGTCCGTTTAATTTAGACCACCATAAATTCAAAGGATATTTATGTATGTTAAGCCTGGCATGAATTTTGTAGCGGTGCATATAAACAGGGTCGAGAACCAACCCCACCGACGAGCTAAGGAGGGTACAAGCATGCCAGCATCGACCCGACAGCCACCAATAGCCCGTTACAATTTCAACACAAAATTTATTTATTTTTGATATGCGGATTATTTAATTATTCAAAATATGTTATATTTTCATGTACCTATAGTAAATTCTATAATTATTAAAAACAATATTATTGTTTGTTCGAATTATTCATATTATTATTATTATATTATATAATTACTTACTGAGTTTATCTATTCGTGACCCATCGACCTGTTTAAAAATTACACTTCTCAAAATAAAAATCGTGTTGTTATTTTTTCAAATATATACATTTTATTAATAACAAAAACTTAAACTATTAAAACAAAACGTTTTTAATCCATTTATAACTATGCAAAACAGTACAGTAGGCATTAAAGAAAATAAGGCTGTAATATGAATATTTTGTTTTTTACTTCATAATGCTCGAAAGGCTTTTTGAAGACAATGTCATCGTATTTCAAAAAAAACTTTGAGGTCAGTTTTTTTAGCAATGAACATATTAATTTGGTTATCAAAACTTTCTTGTTTATATTGTGTGCATAAGAAATAAGCATTGTTTTCAATTTTGAATTTTTTTTCAATTTTTATATAAAGTTGTGATTCAAGACAAAGTCTTGTTTTTTTAAGTCTCCAACGGGATCAACCAGCTTTTGGACAACGGGATCAATCTTAATACAAAAACATGCACAGCTTGAGTGTTGTCTCACTAAATCACTTAGAATATCTATCGGAATTTCATCACCGTCGCGATCTTTTAGAACAAACCCACTTCCTATTTCTTCGCCTTCCAGAACTAAAAAATAATTCACATTCGCAAATAAAAAAAAGCACTTAGATCTGATTATACGCGTATAATTACTTACTTGTTAGAAGAATATCCTCATTGGATATTAACGACTCGCTTAAATCTGTTTGCTTTTTGACTCTCTTATGTTTTGTTGTATTTTTTTCCAAATTTTTTACTTTAATCAAGACTCCATTTAAGTTATCCACTATAAACTCCATTGTAGAAAGTAAAAGACGCACTCAAACAAATAACAAAATTGCACTGGCAATGAAAACCCAAGCGACAAAATAATACCTTTTGGTTTTGAAAGTAATACCGAAAAATTTAAATTCAATACTTAAGGGTTAAAAAGTAATTCTACAGTATTAGAAAGCAATACTAAAGGGTTAGAATAGAGAAGTAAAATGTTTAAAAACAATACTTGAATATTAAAATTTAATACTGAATTATTATAAAGTATTACTTTTGTTCTTTGAAAATAATGTAGCCGAGGGTGACGCTCTCTAAGAGCTAAAGTAATACTAAAATATTAAAATGAATTACTCAAGGATTAAAAAGTAATTCTTCAGTATTAGAAAGTAATACTGAAGGGGTAAAACAGAGTATTCGAAGGTTTAAAAGCAATACTCGTGTATATTAAAATGTAATACTGCATTATTATAAAGTTAAAGTAATACCAAAATATTAATATGTAATACGCAAGGGCATTATATTTTAAGTCAACTATAATTCAATAGTAATAAGTTCTTGGTTTAAGTGTTATTTTAATAAGGACGGGGTTAGATTGTAGAATTCAAATATTAAATTTTAATCTTTTGAGATTAAAGTTCAGAAGACTAGTATTAAAATGATCATTTTATTGTAAGAAATATTGAAATTCAATACAAAATTATTATAAAAAAAGTTAAATATATTGAAAATATTAAAAAGTAATTTTTCTTGTATTGCATATACCTGTAATACTGAGGTGGTATTAAAAAACATCCCCAGATTTTTAACCGTGTATTTGGCCAGTTTATACGATGAAAGGTTGATTCAACTTTTTGTTAATGACTTTTTTTTATGAAACCTAATTATGGACTAGTATTCGGCATTGCAAGCGTTTGACTGACATACTTCCTTAATTCTTGCTTAGCAAATGAATCTATTTGCTTCTAATTTGGTATCATTAGAGAAAATTTCCTTAGTATGTCCCAATGCTAGTATTACCTATAGTTAAACATCAAATTAAGGCTCCTACTTCGTATATAAATATCAGAATATTTTAGACCAAGTTGGTGCAGTGATACAGTGTCCTTTAATTAGGCCTAGTTTAGTAAAAATTTTAAACGAAGAAACAACAGACAACCAGAATGTGAAGCTGAAATTTCGATTTGGTTCCGAACAAGGTAACTGCTAATTATGAAATTAGAATTAAATAAAAAATGGAGTAAAGCCTCAAATCTAAATTTTGTTGTCAGTATTACACGCTTCCCGCATCTCAAAATTCATAAAAGTACGAGGCTATCTCCAGATCAATCTACCGTCAAATTAACTGTCCACGAAGCAAGCCACTCTTTCTCTGTGACAGATGTACGAGCTTTTCGAGGAGTCAACTTTGAGTCGAACCACTACCTTGTTGTAGCCAAGGTACGAATGAGGATATAGTCTTCACGGCTCACGCGAACCAACGCTGTGAAGAGATAATGCGACATTCAAAAGCTACATTCGAAAGAGATTTTCAGTGCCTTCTCCAATCGAGTGTTCCTCGAACTATCCACCAGCATCAAGCATTGAAAATCAGTGGCAGCAATGCCAACAAGCCATAAGAACCACTGCCTCTCAGGTTTTGGATTTTACTCCGCCTGCAAAGCGAAACCCGAGGTTCGATGAAGAATAGAGACAGGAAAATGCAGCCAAACAAAAAGAACGCCAAATGTTGATGCAAATATAACAAGGGCTGCTTTCGACCAGTATAAAGATATTTACAAGGAGAAAGGAAGGGAAGAACAACGAATTCTCAAAAAGAAAAATAAGCAGCATGAGAAGCGCAGGAACTGATTTGAATGACAGAAATGAGATTTGGAAGTTTTACGAGAAGGTAAAAAGATCCTGCCAGGGTGGCAAGTCCCTAACTCAAGCCTGTAAAGACCAGCACGGAAACATAGTTGTAGAGTCACAGTCGATACTGAGGATCTGGTAAGACCACTTCGGCTGACTGCTTAAAGGTGATGAAGACATTAACTCAACTGTGAGGTAGAATGCTCCATTTAACTAGGACGGTGATCGAGATTGCCATCCTCTGGAACTAGAAGAAGCTAAGCTTGACTTATATGCAAACTTAAATCAAGTATGACTGCAGGTGCAGGTGGGGTTGATGTCGAACTTTTCAAGGTAGCAGGAGATCAGCTGGAAAGGATCATGGAACAACTGATCTGCACGATATGGTCGAAGACAGTAAACCCGATGAATGCAACCTCAGTATTGTATGCCGGATCCTGAAGAAGGGAAACCCTCATAATTGCACTAATTGAAGAGGAAAAAGCCTCCTTAACGTCGCACATAAGATCTTGTCTACTGTAATATGTGAACGTCTGAAACCCCACGTGAAAAACTTGAGAGGTCTATGAATGTGTTTTTAAACTTGAAAAGTCCACAATTGACCAAATTTTTACATAATACCGATGTACACCATCTTTTTATTGACTTAAAGGCCACGTTTGACAGTATTTACAGAGACGAGCTGTACATATTCGTATCTAGTTTCGGCAGTCCTACAAAACTCGTACGACTATGCAGGATGATTTTGGAAAATTAACGCTGCTCCGTTAATGTCGGTAAAGAATTCACCGAGACAATTGATGTCGAAAAGGCTTTTGATGAGGCGACAAACTGTCATGCGATTTCTTTAACATCATACTTGGAAAAATTATACAAATCTCAACCGTCAACACCAGAGAAACAATCTTTCAAAAGTTTGTACAGTTACTGCTTTCGACAATACTGATGTAATGGGAAAATGGAAGCGTGATGTCATAGGTGCTTTTGCGAGCATTGAAACAGTAGTAACAAAAGCTTATTTGCTGGCAAATGTGGGTAGTACGAAGTATATCCTATTCATCAAATAAGGACAGCGAACATCGACGAACTGGACATTTACAATAGACAGATTTAACTTCGAGGTAGTACAGGACTTTGTCTGCAATAGACACGGAAAACAGCATCAGTGCAGAGAGTTTCTTTTTTGGGTTAAGAAGGCGATTGAGAAACAAAATCCTCTCTATAGAAAACCAAGACTACCTTTTAAAGGACATCAATCATCCCAGTCCTGCTTTATGGCGCGGAAGCATGGACCTTGACAGTGGTGGATGAGGAAACCGTGGCTCGTTTTGAAAGAAGAGTACTCAGAATGATCTTTGGTCCCGTACGCGAAGACAATGTGTATAGAAGAAAATGTAACAACGAGCTGTGTGAGATGTACCGCGGCATGAGCATAGCTAAGAGTACCTATCGCGAGGCTATGATGGCTGGATCCAAACACTCCAGTTCGACGGGTTTCCGAAAGCCTATTGCAGAGATATCGCGGAAAGAGAAGATCTCGTCTTAGGTGGTTTAATTAAGTGGAAGAAGACCATAATCGACTAAGAGTGCAAAACTGGAGATCATTCGCCCAAAATCGAAATTATTTTCAAAAGATTTGGTTGGGGCTCAAAGAAAACCTAGGTGTTGATGAATACATATAAAACTCCTAGGAGAGACTATATATGCGACGCGAAATTTTTCTAGATTTAGATTGACGGGTAGAGCTTGCTCAGCTCCGGGCACTGCGGTGTCTGAGTGAAACCTATTGTGCCAGCCCATGTGAGGTTTCAGGACAGTTCCTATGCTCCTGAATTCAACCAGAAGTTAGCAATCTTCTGTGGGTGAATGAGTTTGAGTTTATCTAGGGGGATAATCTCATAATCAAGTATTTGCTTTCTGTTTCTTCATTTTCGAGGCATAGTCTACAGATAGGGTCCGCTACCAGCCTCATTTGGTGAAGATGTTTCTTTAAAGAACAGTGACCGGTTAGTAGTTCTGTGCAAAGTTTTAGTCCCCTATTACATGATGTCTCACGAGCCCAGTCTCACATGAGTGCGAAAAAGAAAGGAGATGTGAGGAAATGAGATGCACAAAAAAATTCCCGATGAGTACCTTGCCGATTTTTAGCAGTCTCATATTGACGTTTCTCTTTTCCCATATTCGTTTTTGCTATGTTGCTTTAATGTATTTTTTGTGTTGGTCAAATGAGCGTCAACTGAATGTTTTTTCATTTTCGTTGTGGTCTTGTTTTTTATTTTTCAAATCAATAGTTGTAAAACCAATTTGTAATTTTTGTAATTTTATCAAGCAACTTACTTTATTTAGAGAAAAATAAAACTTTGAAGTTTATAAAGTGACAACAAGAAAAGGATTGAAAGAGAAATGAAGAATTGTCAAATTTGAGACGTGAGCCTTCAAAATTGAACATGTAATAGTGATTGTCTCACGGGATGGAAATTTAAAAGGAACGTCAAAAATGAGACATGTCTCGTGAGACATCGTATAATAGGGGACTTACGGCCAATTTCTTCACACAGAACTAACGATAGATCTAGTACTAGTCCTAAAAATAACAAACAAATCGGTATCAACTCATTTCTTCACATCAAAAATTAAATAAGTTCTGTCAGTTTGAAAGCGAGTACTACTTAGGACCCGGTATTAGCTAGCTCTTCAAAAACAACAAAAAATATATTATTATACCAGTCATTAGTACTCAAATGAGTATCAACTCATTTCTTGACAAAACATAAACACCCAAGTTCTGTCAAATTGATACGATAAACTAAATAGTACCCGACCAAAATTAGAACCAAAAAGTTGGGGGTCTAGCATACAAAATCAAGTTGTTTTGTTAGAGAAAAATTTTTAAGTTTTTTGCTTGAATCGATTGGGTATAGTTTTATGAATATATTTCCTTTTATTGGAATTAATTTATACTTTTAGTAGATAGTGTACATTTTTTTTTGGTGGTTTTTTAGATTAACAAAACCAACAAATCAATTTGTTCTTCATTTAGCTACAGAAGAATTAGCACACATGCAAAAACGGTATTGTAAATATTATTTGTAGAGCATTTAAGCTAATTTTGAACTGGATTTTACATAGATCTCGTTTTATATCACCGTCACCGGAACAGCAACTTCTCGTTACTTTGCGTTTCATGGCATGTGGATCAATGCAGGTAGCAGTTGCCGATTTCATGCATTTGTCAGCCCCTTGCGTTTGTCGCATATAACTAAAAGTCTGCATGGCATAAATAAGACTTTTGAACCAGTTTGTGAAAATGCCCGCAACATTCACAGAACAACAGAGAACCTCATCTGAATTTTGCAGGATTGCACAGTTCCCACGAACAATTAGGGCCATTGACTGCACATATGTTATAGTTATAATTAGTTAGTAGTAATAATACGGCTGAGCTATTTTAAACAGAGTGATGGGTTTCGTAGCCGAAAATGTTGATTTTCCTTAAATGTGCAAACAATATCGTCGGCGCCGATCTAAAGATATTGAATTTTGTTGCTCGTTGGGCTGGATCTGTGCATGATCAAACCATTTTTTGACATTCGAGCCAAATTTGAAGCAGGTAAATTTGAAAACTGTATATTGATCGGTGACTCTAGTTATGCAAATACGAATTATTGGGCAACAACATTCACTATTAACAATCCGGATATGAGTCAAAACCAACAAATGCAAAATAACCAGAGGCGAATCATTCGTACCAGAAATGTTGTTGAGAGGCAGTATTATTTACGGAAACGCAGATTTCCTGTGCAATATTGCATAATATATGCATCAATGCTAACGACCCGCAGCCACCTGAAAAGTCAACTCAACATGAAGATCGTTTACTTCGAGCTATTTTAAGTAGATCAATTGAAAGCAATTCCGCCTCAATCGGAATAGATCTAAACAACAGAAATTGTGCTGCCAGATAAAGTATCATCCTACAATTGCAATAATTAAACTTAAACTCAAATTTTTTAAATTTTTTATTAAAAAAAAAAAAAACCAAAAATACTATTTTTAATATACTAGTGCCTACCAAAATTAAAAAAGAGGATCCAACGACGTAGTTGGGCATGATTTAAGGTATCTTCTATCAATTCTGTTACTTGACTTGTTTCTTGCGGAATTTTTATCCACCCCAGGGCTCTATATATTTGTATGTATATTTAAAATAAACTTTATGTATATGCAATTATACGTTCTATTCCTTGTAAAAACAGACAAAATACATAAATACGACGGTACTTACCAGTGCCCTATTTCACCAAAATGAAAGTTACAACCACAAATTTGTAGTTGTAATCTACAATTACAAATTTGAAAACCCGTTTCTTGTTTCACCAATTGCAAGATCTTATTTCACAAACTTGTGATTGATTCTAATAAAGCTGTAGAAAAATGAATTGTAGGTCACAAGTGATCAAAATTCCTGTTGCACCGGCATCAAAAATAACTTGTTATTTATAACAGTTTTTTCACAATATTGTTGAACGTTGTGCTGCGTAGATATCAAAACTAACAAGGAAAATATAATATTTGCAGCCTCTTTGATCAGAGATAAAAAAGATATATTGTTCGGAACGTTTTCCGATTACTTGATACATTCAGACAAAGTAAGAGAATGGAAAAACATTCTTAATTTTTTGCAGTCTCAATCATCAATAAAGACTGGAAATATTGATGTTTGTTAGGCCAGCATATTATGTTTTCGAATATTAAACTGACGACTGCGGTGCAAACTCTATGTACGCATCCGCAAACTGTTGACTTAGAAATCACTCGAGTGGTTTTTTGCGGTCCAATAATTGAAATTATATCCTCTGCTTTACATTGACTCATACGAAATTTTTCATTAAAATGAAATAACTTAAATATATCATAATTTATACGCGGCCGATAAATTCTTTTTTCACTATCAAAATATCATCACTTTGGCTGTTATTGCTACTCTATGCCTTCGTCGCAAAGACATTTTTGTAATGAAAGTAAGGAATTACAAATTTGTAACAAAAATTACACGTCTACCTTCACCTGTAGAATATTCTTACAAACCTAACAAATTTTGTAAGTCTATTTTCTTTGGTGAAATGAAAACTCACAAATTAGTGTTATATAAACAAGTTTGTTACTTGTAAAGTACAACTTTAATTTTGTATTGGTGAAACCGAAAAGGAAATTTTTCCACAAATTTCCTTTTGTAAAATACAACTGCAATATTGTAATTAACAAAGTTTGGTGAAACAACATTTTTACAAAAAAGCACAAACTTTGTTAAAAAACCCTTGTAATTACAAATTTGTGAGTTGGTGAAATAGGGCACAGATCATTCACATATGTACATATCTAATCAACTCAAAAACCAATTCATAAAGTCAAACCAACTGTAACGACAAAAATTAAAAAAAAAAAAAACTGAGGAATTTGAATTTCAATTCAAATTTATAATTTTGATTGTCAATCAAATGTCGTAAAAAGGATTCGACCAGTTTTAGACCTATCAAGTCACTAGTACTGCAGTATGAATTTAGATCTCGTATCAATGATGTGAAGAAATGGAGAAGTACTAAGTTTTATGTAGGACCAAGTATTAGAGCTAGTACCTGTGCCCTATTTCACCAACTCACAAATTTGTAATTACAAGGGTTTTTTAACAAAGTTTGTGCTTTTTTGTAAAAATGTTGTTTCACCAAACTTTGTTAATTACAATATTGCAGTTGTATTTTACAAAAGGAAATTTGTGGAAAAATTTCCTTTTCGGTTTCACCAATACAAAATTAAAGTTGTACTTTACAAGTAACAAACTTGTTTATATAACACTAATTTGTGAGTTTTCATTTCACCAAAGAAAATAGACTTACAAAATTTGTTAGGTTTGTAAGAATATTCTACAGGTGAAGGTAGACGTGTAATTTTTGTTACAAATTTGTAATTCCTTACTTTCATTACAAAAATGTCTTTGCGACGAAGGCATAGAGTAGCAATAACAGCCAAAGTGATGATATTTTGATAGTGAAAAAAGAATTTATCGGCCGCGTATAAATTATGATATATTTAAGTTATTTCATTTTAATGAAAAATTTCGTATGAGTCAATGTAAAGCAGAGGATATAATTTCAATTATTGGACCGCAAAAAACCACTCGAGTGATTTCTAAGTCAACAGTTTGCGGATGCGTACATAGAGTTTGCACCGCAGTCGTCAGTTTAATATTCGAAAACATAATATGCTGGCCTAACAAACATCAATATTTCCAGTCTTTATTGATGATTGAGACTGCAAAAAATTAAGAATGTTTTTCCATTCTCTTACTTTGTCTGAATGTATCAAGTAATCGGAAAACGTTCCGAACAATATATCTTTTTTATCTCTGATCAAAGAGGCTGCAAATATTATATTTTCCTTGTTAGTTTTGATATCTACGCAGCACAACGTTCAACAATATTGTGAAAAAACTGTTATAAATAACAAGTTATTTTTGATGCCGGTGCAACAGGAATTTTGATCACTTGTGACCTACAATTCATTTTTCTACAGCTTTATTAGAATCAATCACAAGTTTGTGAAATAAGATCTTGCAATTGGTGAAACAAGAAACGGGTTTTCAAATTTGTAATTGTAGATTACAACTACAAATTTGTGGTTGTAACTTTCATTTTGGTGAAATAGGGCACTGGTCTAGCTAGACCGGGTACTAGACCGCCTTAGTACTAATGTGAAGAAATCGGCCGTTAGGGTTTTCCTATTGAGGTTCAGTAGGAATTTTGATGTTTTTTCAGTATATTCCGGCAAAAAGAGTTTTGAACATATTTGACCAGATGAGTTACTCCAAGCTTTATTAGATTCCTCTAGTAGGATATTCTTGGCAGTATGTTTGAAGGTGCTTTTATTTACACCGCAGAAGGGTTCAGGACCGACGAATGGTTTAGATGCGCCGTCTTTAGCTAAGAAAATCCCCTAATGCAGCGAAATCAATGTTAATTCTATCCTTAAAAGTTCGAGTACGACATGTCTCGCGACAATAATATTCGACATTTATAATTCAACTTGTCACTTTTCGACCGAAACTCAATTGCCTGTGACAATTGTCAATTTCATACAAAATAGTAATTTGTATTACTTTTTCTGTTCAATTAAAAAAATTGTCACTACAAATTTGTCGGGGAATTTATGACAATTTTAAAAAAATCCATGACAATTCATTGTCATCACAATTTTTTTATGATCCGAAATTACGACAATTGTCGCAGATTTCCCAACAATTCTACAAAATTTGTCAATTTTTCTATGGAACAGGATTTAGACAATTACCAAGTTGTCATTTAGAAATTGTCTCCTGTCATCTGTCACAACATTCAATGTTTATGAAATAGGGCCCTGGAAGTTCAGCAATTAAATATTTTTTTTAACGTCTGGACTTCTGCGGATTGAGGCAAATGCAAATCACAATGCAAACGTCAATATCAATCAATTTGCCTCTGCCAATAAATTATATGAATAAATTATACGGTACAAATTACTTTTCAAGGTTTTGTTTAGTCCCTGCTTCTTGACTGTCTATTACCTTTGCATGAAAAGAAGGAAAACAGTTTCATTGTGAATATTGAGAAGTTTCTCATTCAACCACCTTTTCTCATCTTTTTAGTGAACATTTTTTCTGTAAATACTTTAAATCTTTCCCCATCTGTTTTATACTTAATTCTTTTTTTCTGATAAATTCACTCCCCACTTGTTATTCAAAAACTGAGTGTATCCTTGCAATTTTAAACAAAATTTCTACCAATTACGAGTTTAAAACGAAACTAAGCAGCTGTTAAGACATAAAAAAAAAAACACATTTAAAACCGTAACAACAACTTAAATATACATCACATTAGTCCACCCAACACGACGGACGATGCTCTCTCCCTGTATCATAACCAATTTCCTGCTAAGACTAAGAACAACAATAAGCACTACAAAAACAATGGCTGCTTGCATAGCTACCATTCAGTCAACAGTTAATAACATGCATTGCATAGGACACAATATCATTCACTATTAGATCGTCTCGAAACCCGTACATCGTATCGTAGTTGCAAAATTTAAATTGTGCATTTAGTCATACATGTATATTTAGACTCACGTCTCCAGCAGATCACGTTGTCATATGAAAATACGTTTAAGGCTACGAACAAGTACATGACTGACAATCTACCTATCGCTAGTCGCTGGCATTCATTCCTACTTAGTTTGCATAACTCTTTTAGTGACTATAGTCTCCAACTGAAAACAATTTATATTCTCTTCACATGTTATGGAAGCGCCATGGAAGTTTCATTTGCAGCGTAGAGTGCATACTGCAGAACTTGCCACATCACTCAACAACTATATCCACTTCATTTAACTGAATTTTAACACAGGACGATATGATGACGACAGTTGCTCGTGTTCGTACTCGAAGCAATACCAGAAACTGTTTTGTGCGGTTAGTAATAAATTCCAGGAGTAGATTCAAATTTTTAATCAGAAAAACAAAACTGGATGTAGTTTGTATATTTGAGTGTATGTGAATTTTTAAGGCCTCAAGAGAAATTGGTTTTCCTTGTCATTAAACGTTTCCCGGTTGAAACATATTTGGAGCTCCATTTTTATGAAAAACACAAGAAAAATGTAACGTGTTCAAATGGACTTGAAGGTGGAAAGATTCAAGACAATGAGTTAGTGAAAAGTACTGACGAGGGTGAAATAAATAAATTTTTCTATACTTAAAGTTTTAAGGTTGGGTAGTTTAACATTTGTACTTAGCCCGTGGGGTAATGGTTGGAATGTCTACACTCTACATGTTATGTGGCAGTTTCTTGGTTTGAATCAGTGAAATATCTGAAAAAATATTCATCAAGGGTATGGCCTTTCGCGAAGTACTGGCCATTCCTCAGAGGGAAACATACACTGCCATGAAAAGCGCATTTTAGCTTAGCCGGTCGGGATCGGGATAAAATTGTAGGTCCTTTGAAATGTGATAGAGCCCGAGTTTTTCTTAGGTCTGTTGCTTACTTACTTATGTAGTAAGCATTACAAATCGGGATGAACTGGTGCTTGTTCCTTTCGAACTGATCTTAAGCTGCCTTCGGCATCAAGGCCATTCTTTATAATTGTCATATTTGAAATATAATTTTACGTACATAAGTAGCTATCTAATATGTTTTTGTATATATTTATCAATAACTAGCAAACCCGGCGAACTCCGTTTCGCCACCAGGTGGCTTCTCACGGTAACTATAAACCTCACGGAGCCCGAGACCTTTCCAACGAATGCAAAACCGTGGAAATCGGTTCGTGCGTTCTGAAGTTATAGCGTCAGGAAGGAAAACCCGACTTATTTTTATATTATAGATTTTGTAATATTTTTTTGTTCTGTTGTCTTGAGTGTGTTAGACTTAATTTTTGCTTACTTACAACTAACACCTCGCTAAATGATGACAGTGACACATATTTCTGAGTACTTAAGTGTGAAAAAACTATTGAAGGAAAGATACATTGTTTCACAAGCTTGAAATAAGCTGTTCTGATAGTAAAAAAAAAAAAGAAAGTTGATTGGGGCATTCAGTCTGACAGCGGAATTTGTGTCTTCTTGGCCGTTAAGCAGTCTGCAGAAGTTGTCTTTCATGATTCTCAGTTACGACAGCGATTATGTCACTATGTTTTCCTGCTGGTCTTAACAGGCTTCATTCCGACTTTGTTAACCTGGCAGGATCTTTTTACCTTTCGGTAAAACTTCAAGTGGTACCCGTGGGGTGATGGTTAGCATGTCTGCCTGTTAACCCAGAGGTTCCCCAAGTAACAATTTTAGCTCTATATTAGCTCTTGCAGCGCTTAAAAAGCTGGGTTAAATGGCTGAATTAAATTCATGTTGCTCTGCAAGCGCTTCTAGAGCTGATATAACACTTATTAAGAGCATTTTTTTCGACTTTGAGAGCTAGAATTAGCTCTATATCGCTTCTTGTATAGCAATTGTAGTCTGCAGTAGCATTACTGCAAGCGTTATCACCATTCTAGAGCTGCTTAAAAGCTACTTTCGTGGTATTGTAATGCACGAATAGGGCTCTTAATATGATGCTAGAATGGCTGTATGCTCTACAATAGCAACAAAATGGCATTAGCGTTTTGATTTAGAGCACTCTGCTCTATTAAAGATTTATCAAATGCTAGTTGTATCACATTTTGCTGTAAAATGAAAAATACAAAAAAGGTTTACTTAAGTGTGAGTGAAAAAATAATAATACTAATAAAGACAATGAAAATTGTTTGCTGGTATTAGAACTTTGCAATAAGTACCTTTTCGAACATACACTCATAAATCTTGAGAGAGAAAATGTTCGAACTAATGAATAGAAAAAACTATGAAACATATTATCGTGACGGTGAAATATTAATTAAATAACACGATAAAGACAATGCTGAGTAATGATTTCATGTGCCACTCTATTTTCATCACAAACATAGATGTTGCACTTCGAAAATTTACAACGCGCCTTAGAAATATTTAAGTTTTAGTAATAAATAAAAACAAAATCAAAAAAAATTGTATGGAGAAATTGGTATGAAAATTGGTAGTCATTACCAAAACCACCATTTTAATGACGCCACAAAAACATCTCATTTAGAGCTACTATACAGCCTATAGTGCTACACTGTTGTCTTTCTAGAGCAGCATAACATAATAATATAATAACATAATATAGAGCAACTAGCCTTATAAGGTTTAAGAGCTTGGAGATGTTGTAAGGCACACATTTAGAGCATTAGGCTCGTGGAGTGTTGCGGTAAAGGTTGTAATAAAGCATATTTATAGAGCAACTAGCTTTATAAGGTTTAAGAGCTTGGAGATGTTCTAAGGCACACATTTAGAGCATTAGGCTCGTGGAGTGTTGCGGTAAAGGTTGTAATAAAGCATATTTATAGAGCAACTAGCTTTATAAGGTTTAAGAGCTTGGAGATGTTGTAAGACACACATTTAGAGCATTAAATAAACTAAAAATTGCCAGAAGCTGTAACAAAGTTCAATATAGAGCAGTAGCCACGGACTTCACTCTTTTAAAGCTTTTCTAAAGCATATTTAAAACTTGCAGCTCCAGAAATGTTACTTGGGTCGTGGTTCAAATCCCAACAAAGGCAAAAATGTTTTTCCACGGGTATCGCCTTTCGCAAGGAATTGGCGAGTCCTCCGTTAGTAAATTCACTGCCATGAAAAGCTCTTTCTCGATTTGCCGTTCGAAGCCGGCAGAAAATTAAAGGTCCCCTCCATTCCCTCACAAGGCATGGTTGTGAGAAATGCGCTAGACCCAGGGGATCCCCACTTTGTTGCTCCACCCTATTAATTTATATTTATTTATTTAAAACTTCCAAATCTCATTCCAAACATTAGATCTCTCAATTTCTTCAATTGATAACTTTTCATTTCGCATCTTTTTCTTTTAAGAATTTCATGCTCTTCCCTTCCTTTCTCCCTTGTTTTGTTTGCTGATTTTGACAAAGAATGCATTCACATTCCTCATGGAATCATGTGTTTCGTTTTTGGGGGCCTAGTAAAACCAAAAATTCCTACAGGGGCTGCCATCACAGGCGCCACTGATCTTCAACTCTTAATACTGGTGGCGTAAGATGGAAGGATAGTTGAAGCGACGCTCGATTGGAGAAGGAACTAGCAATCTCTTGCGATTGCTTTCTATCCAATCGTTTCATAGCGTTAGTTTGTTGGAGTCGTGAACTGGATATCATTTTTTATACAACAAATAAGGTAGTGATCCGAGTCAAACATGGCCCTTCAGATTGTTCGGACTTCTATAACACTGGAAGAAAGTTTGCAATGGTCGTATTATGGTCAATTTGGTTGATGGTTGAAATTCTGAAATCCTGTTTTATACTAACAACGAGACTTAGCCCCGCAGCTAACTCGATTAGTCTGAGTTCATTTTCGGAGATTTTGTTAACGATTGTATTCAAAGATGTCCTTTCCTAGTTTTGCGGTTGAATCAACAAGCAGGATTGTAAATGTGCTTTTTATTAACATTTACTTTTTATATTCCAGCTGCTACCTTTTTTTAAAAAGTCTGTGCCTCGAAGCAACCACTGCCAAATTGTTTACCCGAAAAATTTACGTAGATCTGTGTAATCGACAACCAATTTGCCTCATCGAAGTTCGACCATTAAGACTTGTCACCGGTTCGCAGGTGATCGAAAACAAAGCAACTCTTTTTACCACCCCCAAGGAAAGGTCAAATCGATCAATTGCCTGGTGATCAACTAAGCCACATTGTCTATACGAGGAAACTCGTGCTAGTGGCCTACCTGTGATTAATCTTGTAGTATGTCGAGTAAATATAATTTTTTCCCGATTTCAAAGAATCCAGACTTCATTCGCGATTTTTCGACTTTAGTCAACGTTCGGTGGCGACTGCACTTTGGTTTTATTGACACATCGCAAATAAACTCACGCAGTTTTCGACTGAAAAAAGTTCCATAAACCAAAATAAAGAATTTCCCTTGAAATATTGTGCATTGTGCTTCAATAACCACTGAGCTCAAGGACTTTTTAAACAGCATAATTGCTACTAAATCAAATACAATAAATTCAATTCAATGGTAAACAAGGTGCATTCTTCAACCTTCCGCTTGGATATTCAATGAACATCGTACATTCCAACCACATTTCACCAGGGTGACACACAGTCCGGAAGTCTGTTTCACTCGTACGTGCTTTCCAATTAAATTATTCCGATATTCCGGATTCATTGATGCAGAAAATTGAGTGATGTACATCCCGAAACCGCATTAAAGAACTCTCTTGTTCCATCCAGCTTGGCAAGCAATACAACTACATTTCGGTATACGGTTTTCATATTGCATTGCAGTTTTCCAGCTTTACCAAAGCCAAGGACTACGAAACAGTTTTGTGATTTCAATCAGTGACATGGAACAAAAAAAAAAAAAAACACAAAAAAAAGAGATGAATCTATTTTGTTCATACTACGAACATTCTCCATAACTTTACCTATGTACATATAAACTTGCTGCCTTAATATGCATTTTGGATTTTGAGTGATTTCGTTGGAATGTGTCAACTGAGTAGGTATAGTGTTAGCGTCAGGTGCTTAAACGAAATGATGTGTAGAAATTTATAGATTCTCTTCACAGGGTATTAATGGATTTGAACTTTTGGGTTGTTGAGAATAAAGTTCTAAACTTGATTTATAGTAGTAGAACAAAATTTGAACAAATATAAATGATAAAAAGCATTAGTCATCCCTGCTGTCGCATTGCGATTAAGACTGCAGTGGTAAAACCTATTCTAAGCCGTTATCAGCAAATAAATTCAAAGTTTCGAGTTTCAAATTCATTCCAAAAGTAAATCATACAAATTTTGTTTACCACGAACTAATAAATATTATGTACTAGCTGAGCCAACCGGCGTAGCTCGGGTCTGTAGTTTTAAGGCTCCCGTTCTCGTTCCTGTTTCTGTTCCCATGGGATTATAGGGATGAAATCTACGTAAAGTTACTGAAGGATAACGTGGCATCCCAGTGATGAAATAATTTTTGAAATCTGTCCAGTAGTTTCTAAGTTTTCATTTCCAACCCAGTTCCTGAAGGAATCTTCCGTTCCCGTGGAAATATGTGAATGAAATGTAAGTCTATGTCACAGAGGGATAAGTTCAATGAATTTGAATTGATATACTCACAGACGAATTAATTCAGCAACAATCAGCAACTACAATTTTTCTCAATGAACTCAGAAAAAAAACTGAAAAAAAATAGTACGTATACGCCAGAGTCAATGGTATACACTAACACACACTGTTGTGATACAGACTGTTAATCAATTTAAAGCCTTCTCATAAACTACAATTTTCGTTTTGTTTTGTGGTGCGGAAATAAACAAAGAAGACGGTTTTCCGACGCGCGAACACGCGACATATAGTTGTCCATTCGCGAAACAGTGGAACACTAAGTTGATTCCGCAAACTTCTAACGACTGTCCTTGCGATTTATTTATGGTCATCGCAAAGGCCAGACGTATTGTAAATTGTAAGCGTTTAAAATCGAATTGTAAATCCGTTGGAATCATCGCGGGATCAAGACATCCTCTCCTTTGTATTTTCCTTTTATGATAGTTACTTCAATGACGTTATTTATAAGCTTTTTCACAACCAGTCTTGTTCCATTGCATAGTCGAGGTTGATTAATGTTACGCAGCATGATGAAGGCATGAAGAATTTCCTGCATCGTCTTAAGAATCCTAAGCATTTAGCTGCATTTTTGGCGAATTCAAATACGTGGTCATTTTAACGAAGATCATCGCTGACACACATAACAACCAATTACTGACAGCTTTAAGGTTTCTAGGATGCAGGTACCATTCACGGATTGTGACAGTAGAGGATGTTAAGCTTAAGCGACAAAAGCCTGCATTGAGTTTTCGAGACATTGAATTCTATTCGACTTTTACTACCCCATATAACACTGCTGTCAAGGTCAGAATTCAATGAGCTTATCATACGTAACTGTTTCTGGTCTTCATCCGAAGAACAAAGGCGTGAATTTGAAAACAAATTTGAGAAGGTGAGGGTTGAGTTATCAGCAAAACATTTACGCCTCAGATGTTGCTATATAGGAGCAGTCATTCATCAAACTCAAAACGGAATAGCAAAACACTTAAGTTTCTTTTTCAAGAATTTGGCTGACAGACAGCTGAAGTGTAGTATGTGTATATGATCGTAAGCTTCTAGCCATACATGAAGCAGTGGAAAACTTCAGACATCTCCTTGAAGGAAAAGAATTCTGCATATGGACTTACCACAGACCACTCACTTTCGCGTTCAGCAAGCCATCGGAAAAGGCTTCTCCAAGAGAGTTGGACTACATAGCATAGCAATTCAGCACGGACGGGAGATACATCAATATCAACAAAAGCACAGTCGCGGACACCTTATCCCGGATAGAAAAGCCTCAATTGAATGTCATCGATACGGGCGTTATCGCTGAAGAACAATCAAACGATCCTGAATTTCAAAATCTTATTAAGTATAGCAAGTTTCACTCAACATCACTAACTGTCAAACATTTGATTCATTGCAGATATAAAACTTTATGGCACTCCGAAGCGCCATTATAAAACAATTTCACGGATTATCTCATCCTAAGAAGAGGTCAACGTTGAAAATGGTTCAAGAACGCTACATCTGGCCCGGAATGAAGAAGGATGTTGCTAAAAACGTAAAAAATTGCATGCAATGTGAAAATAGCAAGATCTAGTGACACAACGTGGTACCCGTGGCCACGACTGAATCTCCCGGTATACCGTGTCCCCCTTCGAGTCTCAACCAATCTCGGACGACAATTCGACTGCAAGATCTTCAAGAGCTAAAACGTTTTCTCGGTATTAAGCATTTCAAGACGACCATCCTCAGTCAAACCGAATTATCAAAAGACGGCATCGTACAATTAAAACAGCCATCCGATGCTACGAAACAGAAGACTGGTGCAGTGTTTTACCCATGATTTTATTAGGATTGCGCTCAACCATCGCAGACGACATTATCGCTAACCTGTCGACGATGATGTTCGGAACGACATTTCGAGTACCGGGTGATTTTCATGGAACCCAACAAAAACATGAAGATCACACAAAATTTATTAAATTGGATTTTTGTAAAATGTAGGAGTCGAAACATTTCTGAATACATAAGAGGATTAGAAGTTTCAAACAACAGTTTGTTTATGAAAATGCAATCGTCAAAGGCTGTGGTACCCGTGGGGTGGTGGTTAGCATGTCCGCCTGTTATCACAAAGGTTCGTGATTCAAATCCCAACAGAGGAAAAAATCTTTTTCCACAGGTATCGACTTTCGCGAGGATAGATCCCATCCATTCCCGCAATGGTTGTGAGAAATGCGTTAGGCCCTGGGGCCTAATCGTCGATGGAACCTGGCCAATTTCTTGAAATCCAATCTTCTGACTGCTTTCAGATTTACAAATTTTCCATAAGGACATTAACTAGAGAAGGGGATCTTGATGCATGTGGCAAATATGCGAATGTAATGAATACCTGCTTAAGGAAATTCACCTTAACAGTTTTGCAAACTTCACCTTGCCGTTTACCTACACCTAGGATTCTGAAATTTCTCCGACGCATTTTCCCACACAATGAAGTCGGTTAGCTAAAACTTTAGACTAAGTTGAACGAATGAGAGAAATTGTTCTATTACGGAGGAAGCAATATTCTTGGCGGCATGTACTTAGTTTAAATCTCTTCCTGCGTTTGTAGGCCGAATCTCACTTTATAACGGTGTTGCCTCGGATTGATAGCTTTAGTTTTCAATGGAACATGTCTTTTATTTGTTACTATATTTGCTTAAATATGCTTAGCAAATCTTCTGCAAGTTTGAGATAGTTAACATCACGTAAAGTCAATGTCAAATTTCAGGACACCGTGTGCAATCACACTAAAATCTCAAAATAGTCTTTTTACTCTCATAATAATTCTGCTAGGTGAAATGTCAAATCCTTTTTCTGTTCTGATCGATTTAATCTAGAATACCCTGTCATACTAAATTACGTGTTTGGTATTTAAATGAGACACACAAATTTGTATGAAAACATGTCTCTATCACTCCTTTATTGAAAAGTTGTTGGATTTTTTTTATTCATCCGCGTGAATCTAAATTGATGTTAAATTATGAGACCCATTTGATTATCTCGTATATCGATTAATAAACGATTGTTGTAAGCTCAGTGAAATTGAGCGAAATCACGCCATCAATTCATGTTTGTTCGCTTAACGCAGAATTATTTCATTCCATGACACATCAATAGATTTAACTCCTTGTTCCGAATTTGATTGTAAACTACAATTGTTTTTTTATTTGGAAACAAGTTCATTTATACATACTTGTGTCTGACACTATTTTAACATACTATACACAAATACTTTTAAAATATTCATTTGTTTATCGATTTAACTTAAATTTTGTTTGTTTAAAGATTTTTTAAGCAATCAAATTTTATTTTAAAATGACAGTTCAAAAACTTTTGTCCTTTGGTAAATGGAAGCCTATAAACTTCAAAAGAGTCTACTTAAACAAACACAGTTAATATATTTTAGAAATATATCATTGCCTATTTGATTCGAGACAAACAAGAAGCCAATTGGCCTTTGAAGCTTTATTTGGCAGAGCGGCAGTCCAGTTTATTTGCCTTTGCGAAATATTTCCTAGCAATTCATACTGCCAAAAGCTGTGTTTGTTTTCGTGCCGGCAAAATCTATACACCATGTGAGCATCCACATCCACATAATTTGTTTTATATCACAAAAAATCTGCAGCAACTTTGAACTTGACGACCTTTGAAGAACTTTTTTGCTTTGAATCCTTAAATCCCTACCATTTGAAGTTTGCCAAGTATTTTCTGTAAGGTTAGCATCATTTTTCTTCAAAATGATACTGAAGCAACATCTAATACTGAATTGGACCGTTGCATAATGCCAATTAAGACAAAATGAGATTTTAAATTTTTTTGGTTTTAGTTCAGATGAAGTATTAATTTTGTTTTCGTTTTTGCATGAAAAGAGGATACAGTATGGTAGAATCAGTCTTGTGGAGAATAGGAAAGAAATTAAGGCCTTGGCCAAAAGTATAAGGCACTTAGAATTTTTGTTCCCATTCAACGAGCCTTAGTACCAGCAGCTTTCGAGAACTTTAAAAAGAAAATACCAAATTTACCCTGCAACATTCCAAGAGTTGATCAAAAATCTTTAAAAACTAATTGGAGAGAACCTTTTTCTTAAACTGTAAGATGCAACTTCAATTCTTTTCATCGTAGAGGTACGTTTGTCGATGGCTGTATGCCGTATAATGGTTTGGCATTGAAAATTTCAATAGTTTAACTCTTTCGCCTTTTTTAACGGATGGTACATTATGTGTACCAGCAGTATTTGAAATATTTCTAGAATCTGCAAATTTTTTGTATTGATTGCTTTTGTTTCAAATCTTTTTGCTGATACCAAGATGCAAAAGTGCTGTTACTTTATCACCTGGATCGTGACCGGAAAGGGTTAAGGTAAAGAGCCATTCTGAAGCTTTAATTGGTTTCAGAGCACAAAAACTCATCGGGACCTTATGAGATTGCGAAAAATTCATTACTAGAGAAATTAAGAGTTGTCTGAGGTGGTGGCAATGATTTCTTTATAAAATCAGCCCAGCTTTTGTAGTGTGTGCAAATTGATCTCGGACGAAAAAAGGCGTCCAAAAGCGTTGTGGAGTTTTCTCAAATCGATCCATTTGTGGAAAAAGATAACTTCTCTTGATTCTGTAAAGTGACAGCCACTTTTAAAAATTAAAAAAGTTTAAAAAATGAGTACTTCGCTGAATGAAACCAATGGAAGGTGGTATAAGGAGCAAGTCTCCAACAATAGTCGTTTTAACACCATCATAGCTGCCTTGAATCCAGAAATTTGAAATGAAGTTCCGTAGTTCATAGCAAATTCCAGCCAACAACAAATACCTGGGGCAATTCGAATGTAAATGCAAGGAACGAAAGTTAAGCAGATAATGAAATTCGGCTTAAACATAACTAAATCTAAATATGGTAGCTAATTACAACTAAGAAAATTGAATAAAATGTGTGCGCGCTTCATCCAAAGACAAAAATTAAACTTAAAAAAAAAAAATATAATGCTACTACGAAAGACCCAAACAAAGAGGAGACAAAGATTACGGGGAATACTTTTATTCTGCCTCATTCATTCCCAGACTGTTATCTACTTATGAATACTTCTCGTTGTGCTACATTATCGCTTCATCGAATTATCAAATCCCACTGTGCTAAAGAAGTGAAGCACTTTAATATACACCACGCTTCCCTTACACTAAAGCTTTGTTCTATGCAGACACTAACACATGTATTAAACGCAGATATTTTCGCTAACTTTTTTACAAGTCTGGCATGGCGCGGCGTCGCGTCGCGAAAGATTGAGAGAGAAACTAATTGTCTATAGTGAAGTTCGGCTACAGATATAGATACACCCACTATCCCACTACGGCGCATACATGTAAACAAAGTTCACTAGAAGCCTTTCACGAAGCAACGCACAAACAGAAGATTTATAAATAATGTGTAACGTATTCAATCGACTTTATCCTGAAGATGGATGTGTTTGTTTCTTTACGGTTCAAGATTCATTGAAAAAGGATAAGTTCTAGACTTACTGTATTATCTCTTCTCCGATGGAACAGTAAGGAGATCTACTCCAATTCACTTAAACATGCAAAGCATCTCTTCTATCAAACTTTTAATTGATAAAAAAGTATACTTAGGGTAAAGTCGGGTGATATGGCATCAGGAGTAATATGGCACCATTTCAATATCTCCCACTTAATAACTTCTTTTTAATAAATAAACAGCAAGAAATATTCAAGTCAACTTAAGCTTTCAGTTGTTGATGCATTCGGAGATGCAGTAACCAGTGAGACTTAAAATTTAAAAACGGACAGAAGAAGTTAGTACATTCGAAGCATTTTTGTGTATTTTGCAAAAATATCTGACGCCAGGTGTTCGTTTAAACGCAGAAAAAACCGTTACTGTGGAGTTGTTAGTGCAAGCTTATGGCAATAACTGAACAAATGTGTTTATTCGTATTACTAAAGAAAAAACAGAGCTTTAGCGCAAAGGGGGATTTTGGACTCGGAAACGTCGGGTTATCTGGCAACGGTGTCATTTCCCCGCTTCTACTTTTAAACAAATTCATTTTTTGACTAATAGTTCTTAATATTTTCTTTAAGAAATGATAATAATAAAAAAAGGCTTCAAACCCTACTGACATTAGCCGTTGAAGCTGTGTGTGATAAAAAAAATGTCAAAAAAAAACTGCGGCATAGCATTTTATGATTAAATTCACTACATTTAGAAGACTTCTCAAATAAAATACACAGTTTGGCATCCGTGTCCTATAAAGGAGAGCAAAGAGAAGAAAAATCGTTGTTCTTCATTTCATTTCCGGCGTTACGAGTAGTGATCTTGAAGCGATCACAACTCTTCCACTTTTCTGCTTCACACTAGTGATCCGCCTGTGGGGTACGCCGCGTTGACCTCAGAAAGCGTCGGCAAGCCTCCCGGTTTTGGATTGTTCCATGTCTGAGGCCAACCAGGAGTGTTTTGGCCTGCCTTTTCTTTTTCGTCGCGAATTTGTTGAAACGTTGTACGATATTGCCTTTTGGACGGGGTTCTGCGGATCTCTCCTTTGAACATGACAATACCAACTGAGCCGGTCGTGCTGAATTTTGTCCAAGATGGTACTTTTGACATGAAGGCTTCCACGGATCTTAGTACTTCTAATTCGATCAAGCTTTGTTACTCCTGCTGTCATCCGAAGCATCTTCATTTCGGCTGCCGTCAATTTGCTATCATACTTTTTGTACATTGTCCAACATTGTGAACCGTATGTCAGAGCTGGACGGACAACTGCTGTGTAGAGTCTTCCCTTCAGCTTAGGGGGCATTTTTCGATCACAGAAGATAGCGGAGTTTTCTCGCCACTTCATCCACTCTACGCTTACTCGATGATTGATGTCGTCATCACAAGTTGCTTCACTATTAATCATAGATCCCAGATATTTAAACTTTTCACACTTGGGAAGCACATTTCCATTCAAATAAATGTCTGGAATAGGCTTGTCTGGATCAGAAAAAGGGCAGCACAGGTATTCAGTCTTTTTAGCGCTAATACGGTATCAATTTCCTTCCAGAACATCAATCCAAACGTCAAGCGCTCGTTGCAGGGATGTAGGATCCTCGCTTATGATGGCTCCATCGTCAGCAAAGAATAATTGTTGTACTTTATTGTCCGTTACTTTTCCTTCGAGCAAATAATCCAGAACAGCAATAAAGAGCAGTGGACTCAAGACACTTCCCTGATGTACACCTACTGTTATTTGGAATTCTTCGGTGACTCCAGCTGGGCATCTCACTTTTGTAACTGCTCCATCGTACATGTCTATAATTATTCGCACATAGGCTTCAGGAACTCCTCGGTGTCTGAGGGCCACCCATATCAGATCTCGTGGTTGTCGATCGAATGCTTTTTCGAAGTCAACCAACACAATATGCAAATCCCCTAAGACATCTCGGTGTTTTTCCATAATGATCCTTATACTTTGGATTGCGTCTGTAGTTGATTTACCCGCGACAAACCCGCATTGATCATCAGACAGCCTTATTATTTTCCGCAGTCGGCTATCCAAAACCCGCTCAACGATCTTCATAGTGTGGGACATCAACTTGTTCGAACGATAGTTGTCACAGCTTCGGGTATCTACCTTTCCCTTGTACATTGGAAGAAGAAAACTTTCCCTCCATTGATTAGGCAAACTGTCACCTCTTATAAGTTTGGAGATGAGAATCGTGAGCCATCTCAACCCGATGTCTCCCATATTTTTCCAAAACTCATATGGTACCTCGTCTGGCCCAATCGCTTTGCCTTTTTTGGAGTTCTTAACTGCCTCCCTAACTTCTTCGACTGTGACGTCGGATACTTCCGTAAAGTTAGGTGCAGCTGTTGGAAAGTGGCGCCGAGGAAACAGTTCATTCAAAAGATCATCACAATACTGTCGCCACCTGTGAAGAATTTTGTCGTCATCCATAAGTAGCAGTCCTTGAGCATCATTTATGAACTTCGGCGAACGAATCTCCTGCGCATTTCTCCTTCTCTGAGCGGCTATTTTGAAAATGGTTGCTCCCTTATTCAAGTTGCTTTGTCTTAGCTCTTGGATTGCCTGATTTGCTTCAGCAGCTGGGGCAGAAATCTCTTCCAGCTCTCGATACAGGCCCTCCGTGCTTTTTGCTTGAAGTTGGGCGCACTTTTTCTTCGCTTCTTTTCTGCAGCTCTTGTAATCCATTTTGAAACGCGCTTTTTCATTTGTAAGAAAAATCGTTCTATATATAAAAAAAGATTCTGGAGCACTGGTCCGGTCCATTCAGGTAGGAGGTTTGTCAATTGGCTTTTGGATTAGCTAAAAAGTGCGGGATAAGGCACCAATTTCATAGATAGATGAAAAATACTGGTTCACTTCATTTATGAGTTGCCATCCATAGACAAGTTATTGGTTTGATTGAACCCGAAGACTTCCGTGAAAAGAATTTCGTAGGCTTTGGCGAGGATTAAGATCAAACAACGCAAACGGATGAATGGATTTAAACCCGTTATATGCATTTTTGGTCTCATGATTTGTGCACGTCCTTCAACAACACATGTGTAACAAGCAGGGTTGCCAGATCTTTTTTGAAAAAAAAAAAACCGAACATGGGGTGAAAAAATAACACTACAAACCAACAAAAACATGTATTTTTAATCAACTATGAAGGTACTTTAATATAGACTTATAATAAAGAATGCAAAAGCAACGCTTAAGCTAATTATATTTTTTATTGCTTTTGCAAGCTTCTAGAAATGACTTATTTACTCCAAAAAAGCTACCTTTCCTCGTTGTTTCTATTTCCCCTTTGATTAAGGCCATAACATCATAATATAATAATATACCTCTGGTGGAGTGATGTACTCTGATTCAAAAATTTTAATACGTTTCATGAATAAATTCGATAGATGGTGCACAAAGTAAATATAGCACTCTGGCAATCCGTGGTTTTCATTAACGACAAAGGACCAAATAATCTTATTGCACTTATATGCACCTTCTTCGCGAAAATATCTTTTAATAGCATTCCAATCCAGCAAAAGCATCTCCACGATTGTATGCTTTGGTCTCCTTGTAGAAGGATAAGGAAGGATATAAATACTTATATAATAATATTATACTGTGTGATGAGTGGATCTTATCTGTTCCTTAAGCTCCTTTTAAATTAATGTAAAATATTAGAAAATAAAGGACATAGTCTCAAAAAATATTCTTCTAAGTAAAGAACATAAAGAAGGAAGTTGCAATAGGTAAGCTGCAACATGAATAGCCGATTGGGTTGAAAATTGTATCAGAAAAAATACCGAACCTTCCATAGTTCGGTATTTTTGTTGTACCGAACACCGAACACAGAGCTAAAATACCGAACGGTTCGGTAAAATACCGAACACCTGGCAAGCCTGGCTAACAAGTAGTGTTTCAAAAAAACATGAAGAAGAAGTAGGGTGCAATATAAGCCACACTCTATTCTATTCTATTCAGTCATTATTTTTTTAAGTTTCTTTATTTTTGTTCAAAAAAGAAAAAATATTTTGTTAATTATCTTTCTGCTCCTATTTTTTTTATTTTAGAATAATTTTTAAATTAATCAATTATTGCATCATGTCTACTTTTCTAAAAATAGGGCAGTTCACACTGTACAATTAGATGAACAGATTTCTTGGGATGGAAGCTGGATGGTCGGAAGGGTTGTGCGGAGTGTGCCACCGCCCACGGCTCCGCCCTTCGAAAGGCCCCATGCACCTCACCAAAAACATCCGACTCTTAATACTATAAAATATAGCAAATGTCTTCTTACCCCGCTCACAGTAATCGAACAATCAAAATAATTGAAATGGTTTTGATTCGACTATATTCGCTGACTGACTTCAGTTGCTATAGTTTAAAAGAGATAATCAATTATAAATAAATTGATTTTCTTCTCCAATGGAAAAATCTAAACCCATGTAATCTCTGCCATACTAACGCAACATATAAGTAAACTAGCTGACCGAACGGCGTAGCTCGGGCTCTACGCTGATAACATCGACTCTTTTAGCAATATTTAGATGAAATGAGATATATGTTACTGACAAAAATTGAAGCATTCTGATGTTAAAAGAATTTTGGAAGTCTTTTCCAGCAGTTTTGAAGTTCTAATCTACGTTGTCATGTGCTGTAAGGAAGTGTCGAGTTAGCAGCAAATTGGCTTTGTCGATTGAGTTGACATATGGCGAGTCATTGAACACGAGCGTTGGGAACGATGGCGTTCTTACTTCCCACAAAAGTTTTTTCTTAATTTTGGACACAACAGTGTTTCATGCAAAGTCTTATGACTTCTGAAACAAAATTTTCAAAAATGTTTGAAAATCATCCAACAAGTTGGACCAGCGCCGGCGATCGTCTCTCCAATATTAATCGTTCTGACCAAAAACTGCCAAACTAATTGAACAGTGTGAACTCCCCCTGTAGCGAAAAACGAGAATCGGTGCCGTATGCCCCGACCTTAAACTATTCAGTTTTTGATCTTTTGTTCTTCTGTTCTATGAATTGTGCAAATTTTCACCAAAACCTTAGAAATTCTGAAAAGAAATTAAGAATTCTTCAGCAGTTTTTGTGAAAATTTACACTATTCAATTGAACGGAAGCAAAGCAAAAGCCTTTTTAAGCCCTGCGAAGTGTAACTGAAAAAAATGAATACTAAACAATTTAAATGGAAGGTGTGGTTTCAATTTTAAATTAGTGCGCAGAAACGACTTTATATAAATTCCAAACATTTAAAGTATCAGTTTGTATCTCGTCAACTTCAACAATTTAAGGAAATAAGAAGAAAAACAGGGCCAATCTGTTCATTTTCTTGCATAACCATTTACAATGGTGCTTTTGTTGATCCTAGTTGGAACTTTTCATCCGGGCTCGCTGGACTCATTTTAATAATAACTCCACCGCCAATGAAAATACCTAAACCGCACACCCTCGCCCCCTTAAAACGGAAGATATATATTTTTCAGAGTATTAATTTTCACTAGGTTTGTTAACTTGTAAACAAAACATTATTACAGCACTGGATGGCAATTCGCTCGCTACAAAATTAATTCACATTAATTCTATGGCGGTAGAGCGCGGAGTAGTACATAGTAGCACAGCGCATTATGTCTGCGGGAGTTGAATTACCACAGTCGAGCAAAGGACGTTATCGTATAACTCAGTGTGAATCTACAAAGCTTCGGCCTACATACTTTGATAAATTTTCTTTTATGATACTGTAAAGGTACCTCAAAGTTACTTAGCATACGATTCCTTCATAGAGTTGAGAAAACATTGTTTGCAGAGAAAAGAGAGAGAAAAAAATATATAATAATAAATAAGTGGAATGAAAGGGTTCTAATTAGCGTTCCGCACAAAATATTGCTGGTGGGCTGACTGCTACGCCATGCCATCCGTTATTCGCTTGTGATTTTGTGCTCCCAATTATTATTAATATTTTTTTTTCTTTCTTTTTTTTTTGAAATCTAAATTGAAATAAATAATACCTTGGCTCTGGGTGGTGATGGGAATCGCGGAAAACGGCAGACTAAGATCTTGGGCAAAGTGAATTTTAATAAAGCTTCGAGATTTAATGAATGGCTAATTTTGGGTTTTTCGGAGATGGAACAATTTAAAGCTCGTCCTTGTCATCATAAACAACAACAAATTACGCACTTAATACACAGGTTGTTTTGTTTTGAAAGTAAAGTAGCGTACTTATTTTCCCTTACACCACATTCATCTTTATTTGTCCTTTTTTTACATAATGGACTCTTTTCGAAATTTTTAATGCTAGTTGAAGCACTTAGACCAAAATACTGCTCAGTGATGGTAGTAATCTCTTGTTAAAGCTTTGCAGGTCCTTGTGGAAAATGAAAAAAATGCTCAAACTCTCAACTCTCAACGTGTTATCACCGAGTATTTGTAACCCATTTGAACAAAACAGAAGACAACTGCAGAAAAATGATATGAAGTGCTAAATGCGAAAGTAGCTCCAAGACACAGTCTTTTCTGCTAAAAAGTAAAACACAAGCCCAGATTTTTGACTTACGTAGGCAAACACTTCTTAGCTAGTCTACATCTTAGTCGTGCTACCCACTGGAATAGTCTAAACAGATCCAATCGTTGGTATCTACTCATCTTCACTGAAGATGGCGGCAGTGGTGCTGTGATGAGTGTTTTGGGTATAGAACGGAACAGCACCTAGAAGCCTACATCCAAAATCTCTACCACCACCAAAGGCATACTGGAATTAATCCAAAGTGAGCGACCTGAAAAGGACCGGTGATGATCTTTGCCATGAATAAACAACCTCAACAAGTGCCACTTTCCTGAGCGGTAAAAGAAAACGAATATCGTGACCATTCACAAAAAGGGAAACCGAAACGTTGAGCCTGGCTACAGGCTAATATCACTTCCCAGCAGCGCCAGCCAAATTCTGTGGAACCTGGTTCTTCGAACGCTCAAGACATTCTACAACAACCACAGCATCATTCCATGCATAAAGTTTGGATTCCGGGAGAAGCACTCCACTCTGGTGCAGTGAAATAAGGTCGAAGGCAATATGGTCGAATCGGCCTTATTACCTTTTTGGGAAATAAGGCCGAAAACAACAAAAAAAATATTTTTCTACCTTATTTCCTATTGAAAAGGCAATAATGTCGAAAAGAAAAAACGAAAATATTTGACAAAAGTAAGAATGCCAAAAGTTGAGAAATAAAGTCGAAATCCGTTGAGTAATAAAATCGAATTTAATTTCTGTTGGATAAAGAAGAAAGAAATTATTGGCAATGACATATATGACATGCAATTTAAACATATGACATTTAAGTATTTATACATTTCTATGTGCTTTAACTTGTTCTTACCGCTGCAATTGATTTATTACTATTTTTTAATATCAAATAGAAATATCCTGCCATATGACAATGAACCGAACAACAAGCTCTTTGGAAGGATTCAACAGCATTTTTTCCTCGAAGCTGACAAAATGGGGGAATTTCTTTCAAGTTTCTGGAAGTGCTCCTTGAGCAAGATGCTGGCAAGAGTATTGATTTCATCAAATCTTTGAACGGTTTGGAGATTAAGATAGATAGACCGTTTGACTAAAAATTATAATTTCGTAAAACAAAATTGAATTATGTAACTATTTTGGCTTCGCATTGTTTTGTTCTTTTTTTTTTTATATAATGGAGATACATGCAGGTGTAGGCATATAATATGTACAAAATTTTTGTGGAAAGTGCTGCGTCTCGCCGGCCCGCGCTGATTTCCCGCCGACTTCACGCCGACCTAGCGCCGACCCCGCGCCGCGCGTCCCACCGCACCGGGCGTTATTTTGGACGTTGAAAACGTATCCGATAGTGTCTGGATAAGCGGATTTATCCATAAACTAACCATTTTACGCTTTTCAGGTACATGAACTAAAATTTCATTTCATTTTCCTCATTTCAGGTCCTTCTTCGTGCAAGTAGACAACACTATGTCATCAACCATACCCATCCGAATAGGGATTGCTCAAGGAACGAAACTTGGACTATTCCTGTATAACATCTTCACCTCGGACCGACCAAAACCAGAAAACGCCAGTTATCTTCACTTTGCCCATGATTCCAAAGCCTACACGCAACTATGTTAACTGTGATCACTGCTCATAGGGTTGAAGATCACGTGAAGAAGCTCTGACGCAAATGGATGACGACACAATCAACAATTATGAAGCATTGGAACCTCCCTCCCTCCTATTCTAAATATCTTTTTGTTCAATTTAAATCCTTAAATCGAATAGGACGGAAAGGTGCGTACGCATTTCGCGCCGTGAATTTATCTTTTCTTCGACTTTCAGAGGTCTCATCTGAGTGTCAACCTTGAGGCTATGACTGAAATTACAGCCTCCCTATCATAGATTAAAATGAACTAAGACTGCTTGTGAACAATGAGTATTTGCTTAAAAAAAACGAGTTTGAACAAACTGAGTCAACCCACAGGCAAGTAAATTTGAACAATCTTATTTGTATACCAAGCAACTCTGAACAACCCCTATTTTCAAACGAACCAAACAAGTGGACTTGCTTGCAAGTCAAAATGAGTTTGAATAACATTGAGTTAAACTGCTTGCGAGCAAAGTGCTTGTGAGTAAAAGTGATCACAAGCAATTTGATCGTAAACAAGCAGTAAGTTCATGAGCAAGCAGTGTGTTTGTGAATAAGCAGTGTGTTTATAAGCAAACAATGTGATAACACCAAAAAGGGTAGTTTATGCCTTCATATGCCTTTCTTTGTTTGCCTTTTTTTGTTTAGGTATAAATGTTTAACGCATTGCTTTCCGATGAACACACTGCTTGTGAACAAACTGCCTGCTTGTGAACATTTTGCGGGCTCATGAATATTTAAATATATTCGAGTAAGTTCAAACAAGTCATCTGCTTTCAAGTCATTTGCTTTCGAGTGCAATACAGAAAAAATGACTTGTGAGCATCCTTACTGATTTAGTTTGTTCAGAAGCATTTTTGTTTGTGAGTCAATATGCTTGCGAGCTATTTGCTTGTGAATAGGGTTGGAAAATGATCAAGTCTGAGCGATCGTTGAGAAATTTTGGATGTGTTTAAACTGATTTGAACATACTCATTTTGATCTCTGCTCCCTATATCCTTCCATTGCATCCCAAAAAGTAAGGGGTATTTGTTTAGACGTGAGGCTTTCAATCAGGTAATACCTTTTTCAGAGTTAGTCTTTTTGACAGCTATCACCTGATTTATGCTCTATTTGATTTGCCATTTTATCGAAAAAGAAAAATTGAGGCAGCACGAGCCACGAGCGCAAGTTATTGCGTACGTTCGTGGTCACTTCGTAAGCTTCAAAGGATCACAGTTTTCCCACTTAACTGATTCAGACTAGTGGTCTGCTTATAGGGTAGACCTCAGAATGCGTCGGGAAACCTCCCGCTTTTGGATTGTTCCATGGCTTAGGCCAGCCAAATGCAGATTCCGATGCATTTGCCTGTACCAAACATAAAGACAGACTTTTTGGTTCTTCCCGATCGTGTTTGATTGTTTGAAGGTTGATTTTGTAGTTTTAACGGGGTTGCCTAGATCTCTCTTTTGAACATGAAAATACCAACTGAGTTACTCATACGCCATGGGCACCACGCATTATTGGTCGTTACTTCTTTAAAAACGATGCCCTCATTAAAAGTCAATGGAGGAAGCCATGATCAAAGACTGTTGCTGAAATGAACCGCTTTAATGTGCGAGACCTATCATTTGAACGGACAAACAGCGGGTGGCAGAATCTCATCTTTGGTAATTGCCAGAAAAGCACGAAAGAAATTTAACATACTTTTAAGTTATGTAAGATTGGAAGCGGAAATATTTGCTTGGTTGAGATCATATCCAAACTGATGGACAGTCTATACGGATCGCATCATTAGTCTCCGCAAATCGCAACATCAGGCTCTGGTAGACGCAATGTCTAAGGCTTCTATCATTTTGTTTTAGCAGAACAGATTTGAAGGAGAAAACCATTTCGTTTAACCCGAAACTCTTTCATTTCATCTTAATTAAAGAAGTTTTAAATCATTTTCTTACCTACATTTAGAAGTACCTGATGTGAGTTTCGAAATGAAAACTCGTATGTGAATATAAAATGAATGGATCTCTATTAAAGTTAACTTACTCAACTCGTTTGGATCATAACATTCTTGTATGTTGACTCTGTTCCTGAGTGGCTCATAAAACACAATGTCTGCCATTAAAACATTTCCTTTGACAAAAGAGTGTTATACGCTTCCAAATTTTATTCAATTCAGCAGTCCATTAAATTCCCACTCATCATTACCCACATATGGCCTTTCAGAAAGAATGCTCATCTATTTCAAACACAAGCCCACCCGCATTTGCACTTTTATTGTGACCGTCCAAGAAGCTTCAACCAGCTTAAAGTGTTCCCATAACTTATTTTATGGAAGACCGTTTCTATACTAAAGGGAATGAAAGATACAGGTCATGTGACAGGTGCTCATGGACTACGTTAAACCAAACCACACTCATCTCAACACTTAAAGAAGACCTTCAACGTTCGTTGGTTGGGAAGCTTCCTTTCATACATAATTCAAAATCGAATGATCAAGTGAAAAAGTTTTCGCATTAAATGCATGGTAGGTTTAGAAGAAGAATAAGAAAAAGAACCACACGACCATGAGACAGACAAGCACATAGCTAGTTGTATAATATTTGTGACGGGTAGGAAAACTATGTTAAAGGTTATGGCAATGTGACCATAATCGTGAATCCTATACACCTTACTCGATGTGTATGTACCTACTATAAGACGACACTATCCCATGAAATAACACCCCCACAGAAAGGAGTCGCAATCTGGCAATAATGTCATATAAACGTACTCATATGTGTAAAGCTTTGGAATTCGTCGTTCTTTATTTTTGAATACCTACCTCTCTGTTGAAATAAAATCCAAGAAAGACCATTTTCATGAAAATATTAAATTCTCTGAGTTGCATAGGTTGCCTTCACATTCACACTATAAGCTCCAATAGAGCTTCCTCTATCTCTGTTTGCTAAATACAAGGATAAAAATATTCAAATTCCGGGTAAGCGATAAGGGTTGGGATTCATGGAGGTAGCTTTAGGTATATCCGAATGTTTCCTGACTCCTAGGGGAAGTTAGAAAATATGTGGAACTGCGAGGCAGTCATATTTCCGGCTTCGAAAAAAATTGATTGTATTGCGAGCACTGCAATGTAGGTTTGATTTAAGGGTCTCATATCACATGTCTGATGTGTTCTTTAGTGCTTCGAGAGAATTTTTTACTTTTTTTTGAATCGATTCGTCGTCGTTGGCTCATCCAAACGAGGAAATATACAATTGGAAAAACGATGAGTTAAACGACATGTGGGTCACAAGCATTCGTCGCTCGCACCCTCTCTCTGTTCGCATTTGTTCTGATGCACATCAGTCCACCCGACCGACGCGTCACTCCGCTCGCTGATGAGTAATCGAGCACACTTCCGTTATTGAAATTTTGTTCTGTGTTCTCATTGTTTGTTTCACCTTGGTGTACGGTGTATGTACGATATTGAGATACATAGAATGATCCTGCACCTGAATTGTCAGTTGCATTTCCTTCTAAAAAAAAGAAAGCCCTGAAGAGCAATAAGGGCAAAGTCAGCTCTGATTTAAAACGGCAATGATGCTTGAACTTCGCAGCTATCAACTCGATGTGGAAGCGCTAGAACACTTGGGTTTGAGAAGACATTTGTATCCCTGTTCTTTCACTCAACTATTACATCGATAAAATCCATCGAAAAAATCTGGAAACTATTTGATAGTTACTTTGATGAAATTCTTCTTAGAGTTTTGGCAGAGCAAACGCCCCAATCAACGTTCTGGTATATCGTTTCAGGATGTACCATACCAGCAGTTCGATTCCGAAGACCAAAGATCTGAAACCCAGAACCAATCTAGCATAGTTACACGAATCAGGGTCGAATTACCGCACACGTGATCGAGTAATACGTGACTGAATTATGTATTTCTGGCATTATTTGCGCTATCGAGCACTTTATAACCACAATTCGACATTCGTTCAACAGTATTTAAACAAATTGAAGTTGTTAAGTGAACAGCAGACTGATGTTGTCTAATATAAAACGAATTTGGAAGAAAAACAGTACTCACTTACTCGATTACTGATGCGGTAATTCTGACCCAGGTCGTGACTAGGACAGTCATTGTCACCATCGTTCAAGTCCTAGATCTAAGACATGAGACCCTGACCTGTCATCATCTGAAAACCAAATCATGAAACCCAGAATCACCGTTATCCTATCCAAACGTCAGAGTCGAACTCCTCAAAGGAAGAGACTTCTCCAGAACCTACCAGACCTACGTAGAGCACTGAAATTATGAAACTGAATATCCTAAATAGGAATACTACTATATCACTACGAGTTTGTAAAGCCTGTTTATTAGAACATCGGAAATAAACTAGCTTTAATAAGTTTTTTAGTTGAGATATTCCACTTGTTTTTTAATCTAATAAATGAAAAGATTAGTAAAGTTTTTAACAGTTAAAACACTTTTTATATTTCCTCAGATGTACATTTCAGAAGCAATGCTTGACGATGGAAGCATTGTTTTAACTGTTAAAAGCTTTATACTAATCTTTTCATTTATTAGCTTTAATAAACTAAAATCTTGCTGCTTCATCTTCCAACGAGATTTACTTGCGCTCAGATAAAAAAACGGCCTCTCGTTACTAGGCTGCGGTTGCAATAAAACACAACATGTAACTTTAGGGAGAGACATAATTTTACCTTTTACGAGATCTGCGGTACACACAAATATAGGAATACGTCCCACAAATTGCAGGCCGCTCTGGTGAACATTAAGCTTTATTGGTGTCATTGGTCTCCAAAGAACAAAGAAACGTCTCCGACTTCTTTGAGATACTCGTGTCTTCGAAGAACTTAGATTTAATTGTGGGAAACTCAAAGCCCGACCATAACACAAATCCTGATGTGAAATTCTTTTATAAACCAGATAAGCTTTCTGCATCCGCACAGGCCTTACTATTAATTCCAGTTTTTTTTACTGTTCGGGTAAAGTTGACCTTGGGTTGTTCGTTGTAGGTAAGTTGGATGGTATTTTAGGTTTTTTTTTTTAACACATTGTCTTGTGAAGCATTAGTCCGATAATAGAGAAATAGAATCGCTTTTTAATTGTTTGAGAAGATTTTCTACATCAAAGAAGTTAATGAAGGCATAAACTTTTTTGAAGTCAATGGTTTATTGGTGTTTATTTTATTGACTTGATTCGACATAAAGGAGCTAAGCATCAGTTATTGCGCCTTGTTTATAGTCTGCCCATATCTAAAATTTAAGAGATTCAAAAGTTGTTTAGGCTTAATTCAAATTCGTCTTCACCTAAGCTTTCAAACTATATTTGAAGGGGTTTATCACTGACACAGCACCCCAATGGTTGCTGACGTCTAGATCTAGTGTTTATTCGCGTGAAACGGGACAGACCTTGCGATGCTTGCTTTCTAAGGCTGAGGTAAGCTCAGTCTGCCCAAGGTTTAATCGACAAAGCACCAGAAGTCGAGATAAAGATTCAACCAAATTCTTGCCAAAATAAACAAATACAACCATCGTTTCCTTTTCCAAATAATTCCTTTTTTTATATCTCGTATTAATACTAACAGGTTTTGCTTAATATAATATACAGGGTGTTCCGTACTTCGTGTATTATCCTGTGGGGTGTGATTCTTGGTCATATTCTAAGAAAAAAAATGTTCTACAGTAAAGCTCAATTCTCAACTTTGACATCACTTTTTGACAATTTAAGAAAAGGCTAACTTTGGTGTGGGTATGGTACGTTTCGTCATTTTTATTTCGTTTATTGTTGTTACGCCCAAGTTGTTTCGCATTTTGTTGTTGCGCATTTTGTTGTTGAATTTTTCGTTTGCTTAGTTTATTTATATTTCGATATTTCTCGCTTCGCTTTGCATTCGTTTCGTTTAAAGATCATTTAGCCTTTGATTACTTTATATTTGGCTGGTTTCGTTTTCTATTGTTTCGTTTTTCTATTAGTTCGCTTTTGTTTATATAGATTTTGATTATTTCGCCATCGTTTGATTGGTATTTTGCTTTTTGTGGATGAAAAAAGAGGCTAGAGGTGTAAAAATTCGCGCGAATTTTTACACCTCTAGCCTCTTTTTTCATCCACAAAAAGCAAAATACCAATCAAACGATGGCGAAATAATCAAAAATTGAACTGTATACCGGTTATTTTTGTATTTTAACAGTTTGTTTAGCTTCTCATCAAACTTTATTGAAAATTGATTAGAACCATCAAAGATATATCATATTTTAGAAGCATTTTCAGAAGCAATTTGTCAGAAATAATATCAAATTTCGAAATATTTATTAAATTTCTGAAAAACCGAACAGCTCGACTTCACAAGCAATAATAATCTGATAATGAGCGAAGTAATTGAATGCCAAAACAATAAATTATCGTAGAGACAAAATGCGAAAAAAATGTTATCGAGATAAATAAAGTCTAAATAATCATTTGGAAGTTCAATGGAAATGCGAAAAAAATGGTAAGCAAGATAAGAAATGCAAAGTAAGTGTGCAGCGAAATGATTGAAAATCCAAGTAACAGAAAAACAAAACAGGCAATGCGAAGTAAACAAAAATAATTGTGTCAAAAACAAAATAATAGAATGCGTAATAAAATGTGCGAATCAATAGGCACCCCTTTGGTGTACTATGACTGTTTGTGCACGTAGTGCAGTGATTTTTAATAAAAACAAGGACTCAAAAACTTTACTTCTTTACAAAAATGGAAATTTTATTACTACTTTACGTTTCTTCGATTGTCACACCTTATATACCAAAAAATACTGACAGATTGCGGGAAGCGTTCAGAATATCGTTTTAATTCAAAAAAAAGCTCGTTCACAATTCGCAGTGGATCCAATTTGAATGAAGTCTCGTTCACAATTCACAGTGGATTTTGTGACGTCACGAGTGCACATGCCGCCCCTCTATGCCATATGTTGCGTGGCATACGAAAATCGTTAAGCTAAGATGTTTCTTGCAGCATAGTGTTTTGCGTTGTTCTGCTGTGATAGACAATATCAATGATGGCTGATGGAATGAAACTCGTTTTGTGTTTATCTTAAAAGAAAGAGGTCTTGAAGCATTTGGTTTTCATAGATAGATGTATATATTATTATGTGGATTCTGCAAGGAAATATTGAAAATAAAAGAAGGAGAGTATGTGCATTCAAGAAAGATTAAGAGTGTTATGAATTGGTAGTTTGCATATCTTTGATATGCAGCGTTTGTAGTTTCCATTCTTTGTTCGAACTGTGACTACCCGAACTAACTGATCTTCACCAGGATGAGTTTCAATAATGCGGCCTAGGAGCCACTGGTTGGGTGGGAGTCTATCGTCCTTAATGATCACAAGGTCATTGTTTTGAAGATTCTGGTGTCTTTGATGCCATTTTGGTCGTGACTGCAAATGTGATAACCAATCTGAGGACCATCTTGACCAAAATTGTTGAAACATTCGCTGGAGTTTTAAGTATTGACTTCGGAGACATGTTTCAGGAACAGCTGGTTCTGGTGGTGCTAGCAATGAGTCGCCAATAAGGAAATGTCCTGGAGTGACCACAGTTAAGTCATCAGGATCTGTTGTTAAAGGGCACAATGGGCGAGAATTGAGACAGGCTTCTATTCTCACAAGGATGGTCGACAAATCTTCATAGGTCAGCGGTGTCCCAGATGTGATTCGATTTAGATGATATTTGACCGATTTTACATTTGCCTCCCATATGCCCCCAAAATTGGGTGAATGTGGTGGTTTGAAGTGCCATTGAATGCCCCTTTCTGCCAATTGTGGAGCCACTTCTCGATCGATGGATTCCATGAATCTTTTTGTGTTTGTTTTGAGCACGGTGTTTGCTCCAATAAAATTTGTGCCACAGTCGCTGTAAAGATCATGACATAATCCACGCCTTCCAATAAAACGATAGAGCGCACATAAAAACTGATCTGTCGTCATTCCTGTGACAGCTTCCAAATGGATTGCCTTGGTTGCAAGGCAAATGAAGATTGCTATATAACCTTTGTATGTAGTGTTGCCTCGGTATCGTGAAGCTTTGAGCTCTATTGCGCCAGTGTAGTCTACTCCTGTAGCAAGGAATGGCCGGAATGAAGGGTTTACCCTAGCTGAAGGTAAGCTACCCATTAGTTGTTGTGTCACTTGCGGTTTTTCTTTGAAGCAGGTAACACAAGACTTGATCGCCGCTTGAACTCTTTTCCTGGCATAGAGAATCCAAAATTTCTTTCGAATGAAAGAGGATGTAAGACGAACTCCGCCATGAAGCGTGTTTAAGTGACTATAATTAATGATAAGATTAGTAAGATGATGATCTTCATTGATGATCAAATCATTGGATGTTTTTCGTTGTATGGTAGACTGGAACGTTGTAAGCGTCCTCCGACTCTAAGCAATTTGTCTTTGTCTAAGAAAGGTGCTAGCCCTATTAATCGGCTTTTGGGTAGCACCTCTCCTTTTGTTGAGAGTGCGTGTATATCCGTAGAAAAACATTCCATTTGAGCAAGGCCTACTAATTTTATAACACTCTGGTCCAACTCTGTAACCTTAAGAGTTCCACCTTTGCGTGTGTCCGTCTCGTTTCGTTCCTTACTGCAACGACAATTATGTACAAAGCGAAGTATCCAAGCCACGATTCGTCTCATGTGTGAAAAAGAGGAATAGTTTCTCATGAATGATATATCTGATATTGATGTGTGAAGAGTATTCACACTAAGCTCCGTTTCTAGAAACGTCCAGCTGGAAGTTGGCCAAACTTCTTGGGTTTCACGTAACCAGGTAGGTCCATGCCAGTATAAATCAGAACTAATTAATTGTTTTGTTGTTGTACCACGAGAAGAAAGATCAGCTGGATTTTCATGAGTTACAACATGATGCCATTGAGTAACGTTTGATGTTGCGAGGATGATTCCAACTCGATTTGCTACGAATACAGGCCATCAGGAAGCATCTCCCCGAATCCACGAGAGAACAATGGTTGAATCAGTCCAGTAAAAATTTGAAATTGCTTCTGTTGTCAAATTTATGTGTTTGGTTACCCATTGCACAAGCTTTACCCCTAACACTGCTGCGCATAATTCAACTCTAGGAATGATTATTTGTGGCTTTGGGGTGACTTTACTTTTTGAAGTGATTATGTTGGTATGAAATGTATTATCTTCGTGTTGTATACGTACGTAGACAACCGAAGCATACGCCTGAGACGATCCATCACAAAACGCGTGAATCTCAACTTTTCTCATTGACTTAGGAGAAAAGTAGAGCCAGCGTGGGATTTGAATCTGATTGATCTGTGGGAGATCATTAAGAATTTGGTTCCAGTCTTGTAAGAGTTTGCCGGAAAGCGGTTCATCCCAGTCGAGATTCACTAATAGACGCTTCAAAAAGATCTTCGCAGAAACGATTACCGGGTTGATGAGCCCCAGTGGGTCAAACAGTTTTGCTATGGTAGATAGAACATTTCGTTTGGTGACTGTACCTTGATGAAGTTCGAAGTTGATTTTGTACCGAAATTGATCTAGAAGGGGCTGCCAACTCATACCTAATGTTTTTATAACCTCATCACTGTTTAATTCAAGAGCTGTAGCGCTGCTTTGTTGTTCCAATGGAATTGAAGATAGTAGTTTAGATGCATTGGAAGCCCATTTATGCAATTCGAAGCCTCCTGATCGCAAAGCATACAAAACTTGGTTGCGAATTTCAATAACTTCCTCAATTGTATCTCCTCCCGTGAAAACGTCATCGACATACATTTCGTTTTTCAGTACATTGTAGGCCCGAGGAAATCGTTCACGTTCATCGTCAGCTAATTTGTGGATGACTCGAATGGCTGTGTATGGAGCTGAAGCAGTACCAAAGGTGACAGTAGTTAAGCGAAATTCTTGAATTTGGTTGTATTCGTTGCGCCAAAGAATCCGTTGATATTGGGAATCTTCTTCATGGACATCGATGCATCTATACATTTTGGTAACGTCTGCTGTAATGACGAATTTGTGCAAAACGCCAATTAAGCAACACTGCAGCCAAATCATTTTGTAGAGAGGGCCCATTGCACAAGAGGTCGTTGAGAGATGTTCCACTGGAAGTTCTGGCCGAAGCGTCGATTACGACGCGGCACTTTGTGGTGAGACTGTCGGTCTTAATAACAGCGTGGTGAGGAAGAACACAACACGTATACGTGGGAAGGTTGTTTTGGTTGAGTTGACGATGTTGATTTTCTGTAGTTTCTGCTGAAACAATTTGGTTCAGTTCAAAATATTCCTGAATGGACTTAGTGTATTGCTCTTGTAACTGTTGATTGTTGTGAAGTTTCCGTTCAGTTGAGTAAAAACGATTTAAGGCCATTTGCTTCGATTTACCAAGTGTCAATTTTGAATCAAAAAGATTTTTAAGGGGTAAACGAACTAAATACTTGCCACTTTCCTGACGTTTATAAGTGCGCTTGAAAAACTCTTCACACCAGTTTTCTTCTGTTGTATACTGCTGCTCAGTAGGAATGGTTTCGAGGGCATAAAACTTCTTCACAAGAGAATCTAGATGTTCAAGTGTGACATGGGAACATGTTATGGAAGGGGCACATGATGTCTCCGAACTTGGTTCAAATGCCTCTCCTGATACGATCCATCCAAATTTCGTTTGCTGTGCGACAGGTTCATTATGACTTCCTTTACGCAGACCTCCCATCAACACCTTTGCCAAAATATCCGCTCCCAGAAGCAAATCGATAGCTGAAGACTGATAAAATTCTGGATCAGCCAACTCAAGTCCTGTAATATGTGGCCAGTTGTGACGTTTGATAGTTACAGAAGGTAAATTATCTGTAACGCTTTTAACGATGGAAGCGAACACACAAAATGTGCAATGATCGTCGATGCGTGATTGAATCATTAGATTTGCTACGGACTTCCCAGAAGTACGTTGGCCATTCGGCAGCTGAATTGTGGAAATGATAGGTAAACGTTCGATTTTTAACGACTGCGACACCCTTTCACTAATAAGAGCACCAGTCGACCCTTGGTCAATTAAGGCACGGAGAAGAAAAGATTGTCCATCAGTTGTGATAATTTTTACAATGGCCGTGGGAAGTAGCACTTGTGATTTGGATCTAAACTTAGCGACTTGTAAATTTGTTGCGGTTTGGTCTAAATGGTTGACAATGCTAGTTGAGTTGTTTTCCATGGAAGGGTGTTGATTCGAAGAAGACCGCACAAAGGTTTTGGGTGTTGTGAATGAATTGTTGTTGTTGATGGGAAAGTGCAATAAAGTGTGGTGTCGCTTCCCACATTGTTGGCAATTCTTTGTACTAGGACATGCAGACGCCAAATGATGTGCACACAAACAATTACCGCAAAGTTTGGCTTGATTCACCAAAGCCTTACGCTCGAAGCAATCCATTGCAAGAAATTTGGGACAACGGCACAAAATGTGGGCTTCTTTGCATGCGAAACAGACAGTTGTTTGATTTGTCTGTGCAGTTGACAAATGATGAATGTTTGTACAATTGACAAACTTGTTGTTTTTGAAAGCTGGCTTAGGCGATGTCGTGTTTGGGGCTGGTTTAGCCTGAGCAAGAGGAGCTAAGTTTTGCTTAAATTCAGTAGCTTCTAAAACGCGATACCTGGTGTCTAGAAAGTCTGTGAACTGTTGGAAAGTAGGTATGTCAACCGACTAACCGAGTTCTTGTTCCCACAAGTGATGAGTTTCTAGGGGCAATTTGACGACTAAAAAATGAATTATTATTTGGTCACATTTATCGACCTCAACCTTTAAATTTAACAAGGCGCTCACACACGAACGAGAAGTGTCTAATAGGTGTTTGATATCAGAAGCACATTCAGTTTTTATACAGGGTTGAGAAGACAGTAGATTCATGTAATGAGTGAATAAAACTCGATGGTTATTATAACGTTGAACTAATGTTTTCCAAGCTGCCACATAATTTGCAGAGGTCAACGGAATGTCACGGACATCACTGTCGAAATCGTCCGGCAATGCTTGTTTTAAAAAATGAAACTGTTCGATATTTGCCAGCGAAGTGTTTGAATGGATTAATCGATCGAACGAATCATAAAAAACTGGCCAGTCGATGTATTTACCGGAGAACGATGGTGGTGGAATTCTTGGCAGCCGAACAGAGTTGGTATTACAAACCTTATGAGCAGAATCTAGTTTTTCACTTTCAGCATCAGTCACTTTCTTACTATCTTTATCAAAAGAAACTACAGGATATTTTGAGAGGTAAGCTTCATTAATTATGGAATACGTGTTTATATATTCTTCTTCAAACAAATCTGATACATCTTCTGTATAGTATTTGTCTTCACGGTCAAGAGAAGATTGAATTAAATGGTGATGGTTTGTGACAAACTCCGCATAAGTTTTCTCTAAATTACTTCGGCGAATTTCAAAGTAAGTTTTCGTGTGGCGCTCCGCCTTGTCCTTCTTGAAATTGCGAAGTGTTTTTACCACTTTACTCCACAAATCGCGCTGAACCTTAACTATATCCTCTGGGTGTTCGGATAATTCACTCATTTTTATTTCATTTAATAACACTCATAATAATTCAGTAAGAAAAAAAACACACACTCACCTGCCTTTCTTTTCTTGCTTCTTCCACCAATATGCAGATTACTGTTAAACACAGTTGTAGCCGGCGATATGTATAAATCCGCTATCTGCACGCGCACTTCTAGTTGCTGTACTTATGTACTTGTTAAGTCCTCTAGGCTGTAGCTGTATATGAAATCCGCTATCCACAATTGATTTGATGATCCCTTGTTTGACTAGGTACTTGATGTAAAACTGGATGTATGTAGGTTGTACGTATATAATATTATGTACTTTTCCACTGAACAGTTTTGTGAGTCCTCACAGGAGGCACCATATGTTTGTGCACGTAGTGCAGTGATTTTTAATAAAAACAAGGACTCAAAAACTTTACTTCTTTACAAAAATGGAAATTTTATTACTACTTTACGTTTCTTCGATTGTCACACCTTATATACCAAAAAATACTGACAGATTACGGGAAGCGTTCAGAATATCGTTTTAATTCAAAAAAAAGCTCGTTCACAATTCGCAGTGGATCCAATTTGAATGAAGTCTCGTTCACAATTCACAGTGGATTTTGTGACGTCACGAGTGCACAATGACCTATGTTAAACTCGATATCTCTGTCAATACTAATGGTAGAGACCTAATCATAGTCTTAATTTTTTGTAAAAATAACAGCCTTTAAGACTGTGTTTAAATTTAGCTTTCACAGGTTAAGGGTTGCCAGATTTTCAAATTTGAGTGCTGTTCAAATTTTCTTCCCGAAACAAAGTTTTGACTTTGAGGTAATTTTTTTGCAGAAAATGCCTGGTAAACATGTAGTTTCTTTATTTTTTACAGATGAACTAAACAATAATAAAAAAATAAAAAATTATTAATAAGTGCACTCAAAAACCCATAGATTTTATGATATTTGAAAAAATACAAAGTGGGTAAAATTAGAAAAAAAAAAAAAAGATTTTTAAATTTGAGGTTTGTTTGAATAAAACAATAATATGGGCACTTTTAGTAGTTTTTTTTATGTGTTTAATACAAATACAGTTATAACAAGTGCTCAAAGTGTTCGTGGTTCGAATCCCAATAAAAACCAGAAATGTTTTTCCACGGGTACCGCCTTTCGCGAGGAATTGGCAAGTCCTACGATAATATTTTTACTGCCATAAAGAGCGCTTTCTCCATTAGCCATTCGGAGTAATTCGAAAGGCCTCGGGTCTTCCCGCTTAGTTGCGCCACCCTATGTATGTATGTACATTAAATACTTGATGTTACTTTCTTACTAAATTTTGTTTGAGTAGTAACTACCAGTGGCGAAGGGTCCATATAAGTCGATTATTTCCGACTTACCTTTTGAAATTCTCATCCGAAACATCTTAGACTTCTGGCAACATGAATAAAACTTAATCATAAACATGAACTCGCTGCCAACATTTTCTTAAGAACTACCACTTTGCTTTCCGTCCTATTCTACACACATGTTGGCTCTTCAACTCACTCCATAAACAGACACAAAACTTTAGCAACATACAAGGTAACCCCAATCCCCAAATATTACGTCTTATAAAATTTGTTGCTGGATAGAACAAATTTGTGTTCTTTCCTCTTTTTTCTTTTACCAAAAAATATGACGGTAGAACATCGTCTTAATTTCTTCCATAAGAAAGCATGTATTGAACAGAGTGGTGCCTCTCTCTGTTCAATACATGCTTTCTTATGAAAGAAAATAACCCGGTGTTCTAGCGTCATATTTTTTGGTAAATCTGTTTATTATCTCTTATTCTTTGCGCTCTGAGCAGGTGAATATTGTGCAGAGCGCCGCCGCGCCGCCGCCGCCGGCGCAGTAGCCCAGTGCTCATTTGCAGCATTGCTTCTGCACACTTCGGTGTTTGCATGATATTGGTTTTATAAAAGAAAATAACGCTTTCCTTCGTATTTCTTCCCATGGACACATGCTTATAAACAAAAATGTATATTGCAGGTTTGCAGGTTGAGGTAGGTCTCTGCTTGAAGAACAAGAAAATAACACGCTGCGCTGGTCTCCGACTTATTTCATGAATTTGTATGTGTCTCTGCACTGGACAGATGTGTCAAAGGTTGCCACTTTGATAACAAATATGCGTGGATATTAGATTTCATAGCTTTATGCATATTTTTGAAAGAAAAGGCAAAAAATAATTGGAATTTTTCTAAAGTGGGACAACTGGCCCAAATGAACTCAGTTCTTAACGAGCCGTTTTCTTATTTGAAAAATTCAGTTTACCAGCAGAACGCTATGCAGAGTGAAATACTTAATTAAATTGATTTAGTGCTTGTGATTTTTTTCAAATATTACAAATTAAGGCTTGAAAAATTGGAATTAAAGTGCAAAAAGTGTGAAAAGTTTTCTGATAGTTAGTTTCAGTTTCAGTGGTTTGATTATGGCTTTAATATCTGTAGACTGTTGCCTAACTGATTTTCTCTTAGAGGAAACAAATAATTTTAATCAGCTTAGTTTTATGAAGAAAAAAAAAGTTATAGATTTAGGACGCGCTACCCCTTTCATGAAAATAGAATACAAGCGAAGAGATGGTTTCGTTAACCATTTCAAAGATTCATTGTATACCAGAAGTATACTTGGTTGACAGGGAGCTGTAAATTAAATAAAATGTTCTGTTTTCCTTGCTTTCTTTTTTCCAATTCTCCTAGTGTTTGGAGTCGTGCAGGTTACGCTGACATTAACAATTTAGTGAACTCTGCAAAAAAACATGTCACGACAGAAAAACATATACGCAGTTGTTTATCTCTGCATGATTTTGGCGCTAATCGAATTGAAACCTAGGGAATTCCTTTACGGTACACAACAAAAAAGTTGGAAAGAATCTTAAATTAATGGAGCGTTTTATCGATACAGTAGTTCTTTTAGGAAAACAAGAGCAGGCATTCCGAGGTCACGATGAAAAACCAGGTTCCAGTAATCGTGGCAATTATATTGAAACTTTATTATACTTATCTAAGTACGACACATTAATGGACACTCATTTAGAACAGTGTTCAAGTGCACAAAATCCCACTTTTATCGGTCTATCAAGTGATATACAAAACGATTTGATACATAGTATGATATGATAATATACAATGATGAATTTTTGCTTTTAACTGCATATTTCATACTTACATTTTTTTTTTATTATTATTATAAATTATTATTTGTTAATTATAATGTTCCTATTTTTATTTGAATTAACTACACATATATTTATTTAAGACATTGCATACGCATCTGCCAAAAAGGTTTCTTTCGAAACCACTTTTTTTATGCGTTAAGCTCATTGTTATATTTAATTAAATGACTAAAGGTATAGCAAAGTTGGTTTGAAATACTTGACTTTTTGGCTTGATGCAAAGACGTGCATTGCACGAAAAAATATCAAGTTAACTTTTGAAATTCAAATAGTTGGAGACTATGTTTTCTTCGAGTTACCATTTGGAATTATTCACACCTCGCCACTGGTACCTACAATTATGGTTCTTATTCTAATCTAAATCTGTTCAGACAATTTGGTGCTTATTATTCTAACGCGACGAGCTACAACATTTTTCCCCTCTTTTGACTAAAACTTTCGGTCAGAGCTTTAGTCAATCAAAAAAGATAAAAAATAAAAACACAAATCAACAAAATAAAACCAACCAGCAGCAGCTATATAAAATACAACTTTCCTTATGTCAGAAATCTGTCTATAATAGTGGTTATGAAATGGGAATCCAAATGGGTTTGTCGCTTTTTAAGGAAACATTCTCATAAAATGAAGAAAGCGGAAAAAATACAATCGTTTCTATTTTTTTTTTAGTCTCGGTGGGGTAGTATTTACGAGATTCTTTTTCAAGTTTTTTTACGAGACCGCAGAGACCCCTCTGCACAAAATCGTGTAATAACTACAAGACGCCATAGGGAATCGCAGAAAGCTCACAGGATATATAATCCGTTCAATGAAACCCACAAAAGAAGTGATCATCATCTTCATCTCCCTTTTATGTCAGGAAACATACAGATTTTTCTATGCATGTATTTTCTGTTCGTATTTTTGCAACGCCACATCTTCTTCGAAAAGTACATTATTATGATCTTAAGTTTATGATGGAATAATTTTTCAAAAGGATGATGTCTCATAAATTCAGGAATCGTGAGAGTGCATGCTTCTCAATACGAAAGCGATTGGAATGACGAGTTGAAATAAAATTTAAATTTGCTTTTAATTTAGTTGAGAGGCATGATTTTCTGTTAAAGGCGTAGGTGAAAATTTGAAAACGACACGAGGGTTCACTATGTTGCAATTTCTATTTTCAGAACTGTGTCGATAAAGGTTCAGTGTGGTTGAAAGTCTGTACTATGCGATATGATGTTGGACGAATTTTAAGGAAGCTGATCACGAGGAGGACGAGACGATGACTTTAATTTTTTATTTCAATGACAATGAATAAAAGAATGTTGTTGAAAGTTGAAGTCGATTGTACTCCAAATATTGCCTTCGCAAAGTAAGTTTCACATATTATTGCAACGAGGTCTTGGAACGAGTTCACATTGCACAGTTAGATGGACATACTTTGGTGCGAAAGACCAATGTTGAATAATGTGAACTCTATAGACGGCTGCTTGTCTAACTTTATGAAAACTTTGAAGTAAGACGGAGTGGGGGAATATATGTCATACTGTGGACGACAAGTCTGATAATTCTTAACGCTAACTACATCCGAACATCCATCAATTGAAGTGTGTCCAACAGGGTTCGAACATCAGCCCTGAAATTTCGGAGCAAATGTTTAGAAAAATTGGGGCTAATCATTGTATATCTAAACTATAGTAATTTTACTGGACATCTCCTGTATTGATCGTTAGGTGGCGCAACATCGCGTGGGGAAGCGCGAATCAGCTGATGTGGAATGTTTATTTTTAGCGTGCGTAAGAAAGAAAAAAATATATATTTGTATATATTTGTTTCCTGCTCATACGCACATAATTTTCCTCCTCTTCAAATACAGTCTTGTGGAATACATTCCAACTTTTGTGGCGTACGTTCAATGCCCACTTTGTCACCGGAACGGGTCAAAGTAATAGTACTATAGAAATTATATACAATGGGTAAATGCAAAATTTCTGAAGTAGTTTTGGAACAAAATGAAAATGTTTACCTTTTCTTTAAGAAAAAGTTGAATTAAATGAAGAGTGCCCATCTTATAGTTTCATTTAGCATTACAGATTATTTTGACACTGACAGTTTCTTGCCGTTATGAACATTTGACAGAAAGTCAGTAGATATCATACCTTTGCAGAACGAATTAAGTCGCTATTATGGTTAAACATAGTTCAAAAATATAGAGCAACTAATTCCAAAGTTAGTGCTGTGTGTCAAAACGGTTAGTTTTTTTTAAAGAAGTTTTGGTTGAATTGAAGCACCTAGAGCAAGTTTGGGCAGAAAGTTATTCTAGTGGAAAACTCAAATGATCCTGTCGTAAAGTCTGCACAGACTGGAATGTAGCTGCAGCAGCTGAGAGTGTGAGACTCAATCCACGATCACGTTTCTACGCTCCGATTTGATACTGACGTGGACCACTTTCGATTGGCTGCCCGGAGCTTTTTTTTTTATTCATTTATAAAAAGAGGAGGCTTATTATATGCTAATCTGGAGAGCTCAGACCTAATTTCCGGCCCATCGTACTACCAGGGTAGCAGCCTTCCTTTTTTTTGTGTTGCAGTAGTAGGAAATAAGGTGTTAGTAATTTCACATATAACCTCAAGGGCGGCGTCCATATGAAACTAGGAGGCTGAAAGAAAAGTAGATGCCCAGAGCGAGATTCGAACCCACACGTCCGGCTTTGGTCCTATCCACTGAACACTCTACCACTGACCTCTGTCTACTATTTTTTGTGGAAACTTTGAAGGACCGATCTTTGTCAAGAATTCGGAAACCATTCGAGCACGTATCAGCTTTTGCAAGGCACCGGCAGGTCAAAAGAATTAAATTGCCATGAAAAGCACCATCTCACTTAAATATTCGAAATTTGCATAAAATTGCAGATCCTTGAAATGAGCTAGGCCCCGAGATTCCCAGTTTTCTTGCACCTTCTGTTGTTTTTTTCTCATTTACTTTTTTACATCACAAATTTCAAATTCATATTTGTCTGGACTTTAGGTATTCAAAAATTTGTAAGTGAAAAAAGTGGATAAAATCGAAGCTTCGAAGAAGTTTTAGTTTTTTCTTCAAAAGTCTGATCGGAGCAAGGTTTTAACGCTGCTGTCCAACTAACTGTACAGTGTGAACTCCGCTTATGGCAAGATGCTTTCCCATCTACACCTAAAATAGAAAAAGGCCCTCTGAGGAGCTGACATTCAAAGAGGCGATGACCCCGACGTAGGCTGTTGCACAAGTGCAACTAGGAGCGTTCCTTACCTTCAATATCGGGAAAGCGATGGTCCTTCTCTTCTTACTATTCAGCGACCAGCTCCAAAACGACGGAGGACGTGGATATGGCAAGGGTCACATATAAGCTTTCTAGCTCACCGTTTCCCGACTGTTTATGAACCTCTCCTCCTTTCGGCAAGCGTGGATCATCTCTGCGAATGAATTGGTGTCGAAAGTTATTAACAGTCTACCCTTATAATACTAAACATTGGTTTTCTTTACATCCATGATCTCCCTATCCGCTTTCGGAACTCTGTGTCTCCTGGTGAGCTGTTGAACGGCCATATACCTAAATGTCGTCGGAAGACTCTTTTGATACCTGATGACGTTTGTAGAGTCGTCTCGAGAGCTCCAAACCCATTGCTAGACTTCTGAAGTGGTCAATCAGCGCATCTTCAGAGACAGCCATAAGTTTTGAGCCTCAGGACTCACACTTTCCTGACGGATCCGAACAGCTAATCGGGAAAGAGCTTTTCAGTGTGAATTTACTATCGGGGGACTTGCCAATTCCTCGCGAAACGCGATATCCGTGCAAAAGCAATTTTTGGATTCTATTGGGATTCAAACCACAAACTTCCCGTGTAACAAGCAGACATGGCAACCTTTACGCCTAGGGCACTTAAAAGTTAGTATAAATTATTAAGACTATTGATCAAGTAAAAGTAGGTATTTGCTGGTAAAAATTCCATTAGTTTTTTTTTTTAATAGTACGGTGTACCTATGTAAATAGAAAAACACTTTTTGCTGGCCGCCTGGAGCGTTTCTTTATACATATATGTTCTTATTTGAATGTAGATATAGTTCACTCTTTTTCATTATATCTGAAATTTTTGTTTCAATTCAAAAACACAATTGAAAAGCTATTTATATGCTGTTCGAGTATTATCCTAAGGAACTTCGGTTCAAGCAGGTGTCCTACAACACCTCATGTCTTTTTTAAATTTATGAGTAGTTCTGATAATGGTAGATAATTTAAATATTCAAAGCTATTTTTATAACTTAAAATTTTAATATAATGAGTTTTGTCTAAGACCAACTTTATATATGTAAAACGATGTTCTTAATTTTTGACAATGTCCTTTAACATATCAGAACCTCCTACTCTACCCTTTTTAATCATGGAGGTGCCGGCCGTGCGGCTTATTCCGGCTGCCTGTGCCGTGCCACCCCCCAACGTCGAGTCGATGTATTTTAGGTGCTGCCAAGTGTTCCAATTGTTCAGTCTTCATGAAATCTTTTGTTAAAATGGTTACTGCCCTAATTGGCTTCTTAACAGTTCCTGTAGTTTGGAAACTAACTTCAACACCACACTATCAATTACTAGTTTAATTTCTGTATTTGAATTATCCATTCAATCACAACACACAAAGTAAATTACTTACTTTAACACTTCACGAAAACTTAAATTGGATGGGAGCAATAAAATCGATATACAGTCAACACCATGCGTCTTCGCTATCAATTAGGGAAAAACTCATTAGACATTTAACAGCTGTTCTATAACTTTTTTATGAAGTCTAGTTATCAAGAAACAATTCGTTTTAATTTTCTTATTTTGTACACATAAGTCAGTCTTTGTGTCTTATGTGCAACGAGACGTAGTCCTGCTTTTATTCACATTTAAGTATTTGTACAGACGAGTCCTTTATACCTACTTACTTTTGGCATCCTTGCAGAAGACCAATGACTCTCCCGCTAATAACACCCAGCAAAAGGCAAATGCAAGCATTGACTATCGTTATACAGTTTTGTGATTATAAAACGGAATCTTTTTACCAAAAGTAAACTTTCTTCCCGAACCTCTCCCTTTACGTGAGTGGTGAACAAACGGAGAGTTTCTGAAGTTTAATAAAACTTTTGATTTGGATACGTTAATTAGCAATCTAGACTTACACTCTAAAGGAATATAGCTGAGCTGAGAAGTATTGAAAAAGTTTTGATTTCATTTCGCATTATGATGCCAAAATCTTGTGTTACTCGTCTACACTCAGTAAAATTAAACTACGACGAGACAGTAAACCAATTACAAAATTAAATAAAACAAAGCAAATTATAAATATGTAAAGCATGAAATAAAAACCTACCACAACAATTAAATCAGGATCCCTCTCATGTTACCATTAAGTTTTACCTACCTACCTACCCCCTGTAACAATATAAATGGTCAGGGATGAGAAATTAGTAAAAGTTTCTTCTGTTTTTTTTTTTATTATTTGTATTTGGTCCGCATAAATATCAAGCGGGTGCGGAAAACTTTTTTCATTGTTATTTTAAAACGGAAACTGAAAGAGCTTAATTACCTCATTTAGAGAAAGTCGTTGAAATGAAGTGCTTCTAAACTCGGTCGGTCCCGGTGCATACATTAGTAGAGAGGGAAGTCATTAAATAAATGGTTCTCAGTTCTTTATACGTCCATAAGTAATAAAAATTCCACTTAATGTTATTTTATTGCGGGTTTATATATTCGGTGTCAACAAAAAGAGGGCTAATATTTTACTTGTTTGATGTTTTCATTTGAATCGTTTAAATTTTATTTGTTCAATGACGATTTTATTTTTGAGTATGGAAATAATGTGCTTCTGGCATCAAGATTTTTATATTAATATGTGAACACAACAAAAATGTTCAATCCTTTTTGACTGGTGCGGTATTTTACGTAGGTGTTGGAGTAAAACCCTTTTGATTAGAAGGATTTAAGGTGTTCATGGAGCTTACGTTGTGGATTTCACACTGGATTTTATGTATTTATGCCTGTCGTAAATGCAATAATTTTAAGAACGACAATTAGAAAATACGAATTTCATTTTAAGTCACGACCCCCCAACTTTCAATACCCTTCCCGTCAAAAATGGTGAAAATAATTACACGACTAGGCCGCACGAACGTCCTTTCGTAGTAGGTATAACAGAATTAAATAACTGTGCGGGATAAAGCTTTGAAAATTCTGAAATATTTTTAAAGGGACAAAATGAAAAAGAAAGAGTTCGAACGGTTTTGACAAAAAAATTGTTGAAAACAGACAGAAATGGTGAAAGAAGGTCATCCGGATGCACGAGACTTAATGGGTAGGGAAATCGAATATGAAATAGCAAAGATGCAAACTAATATCAGGAAGCTAATGCTTGACGCAAAATCAACGGCGGAATTCAGCAGTTTTTGAGCAAAAACCCCTGAATGAACTACTCCGAGATATTTGGTTTAAAGGTCTTTCAAGGTCGCGGTCAAGGCATTCTGCACCTTAAATCTTAGTTGGTTTAAGTTTGTATATGGTAAGCCTCATTTATTCCAGGGTGGGAGGCCGGCAATCTTGACCGTCTTGAATGGGATATACAGGGTGTCCCGTAATTCGTTTTACATACTTTGGGATATGATTCTTGGTCATATTCTAAGAAAAAAATTGTTTCACAGTAAAGTCCGTTTCTCAAGTTTGACATCACTTTTTGACAATTTAAAAAAAGGCCAACTTTGGTGTACCCAGACCTGTGTTAAACTCGATATCTCTGTCAATACTGATGATAGAGACCTAATCTTAGACTCAATTTTTTGTAAAAATAACAACCTTTAAGACTGTATTTAAATTAGGCTTCCATAGGTTTAGGGTTGCCAGATTTTCAATTTTAAGTGGTGTTCAAATTTTCTTCCCAAAACAAAGTTTTGACTTTGAGGTCATTTTTTTGGAGAAAAGGCCTGATAAACATAGAGTTTCTTTATTTTTTACAGATGAACAAAACAATAATAAAGAAAAAATTCATCATTAAGTTAACTCAAAAACCCATACATTTTATGATACTTGGAAAAATACAAAATGGGAAAAATTTAAAAAAAAAATAAAAAAAAGTTTTTGCTTTGAGGTTTGTTTGAATAAAACAATAATATGATCACTTTTAGTAGTTTTTTTATGTATTTAATACAAATTCAATTATAACAAGTGCTCAAAGCGCCCTCTTTCGTTTTGAATCCATGCCAGAGCCCGTTTTTGGATTTCATTGTGGATGTTTGCTTTAAATTTGGGGTATGAATGTTCAATAGGTAAATAAGTCGTATAAAAGAATAAGAAAACAAATTTGTTCATTAGTTTGTCAAATTAAGTCACGATTGCAGTTTGATCAGAGAGTTTTTTGAAATGCTTTCATTTACGAGAGAAGAATACGCAGACATTTTTTTTCTTATATGAGTTTTTTAATGGAAATTGAAGAAAAGCACAACAAAGGATACCAGGAACTTTATACTAACTGAAAATCTTTCAACCCTTAGCCTATAGGAGTCAAATTTAAATACAGTTTCAAAGATTACAAGACTACAAGTAAGACAAGAGTTATCGACAGCAAACACCCACAATGAAATCCAAAAACGGGCTCTGGCATGGATTCAAAACGAAGGATGGAGCTTTGAGCACTTGTTATAATTGTATTTGTATTAAATTCATAAGAAATCTACTAAAAGTGATCATATTATTGTTTTATTCAAACAAACCTCAAAGCAAAAACTTTTTTTAATTTTTTTTTTAATTTTTCCCATATTGTATTTTTCCAAGTATCATAAAATGTATGGGTTTTTGAGTTAAATTAATGCTGAGTTTTTTCTTTATTATTGTTTTGTTCATCTGTAAAAAATAAAGAAACTCTATGTTTATCAGGCTTTTTCTCCAAAAAAATGACCTCAAAGTCAAAACTTTGTTTTGGGAAGAAAATTTGAACACCACTTAAAATTGAAAATCTGGCAACCCTAAACCTATGGAAGCCTAATTTAAATACAGTCTTAAAGGTTGTTATTTCTACAAAAAATTGAGTCTAAGATTAGGTCTCTATCATCAGTATTGACAGAGATATCGAGTTTAACACAGGTCAGGGTACACCAAAGTTGGCCTTTTTTTAAATTGTCAAAAAGTGATGTCAAACTTGAGAAACGGACTTTACTGTGAAACAATTTTTTTCTTAGAATATGACCAAGAATCATATCCCAAAGTATGTAAAACGAATTACGGGACACCCTGGCGGTATTAGTGTCTTCATCGCCGTCTGCAGAAGTGCTCTTTCCAGATCCTCAGTATTACTATGTTTCCTCGAGGATTATTGTTTTTTGCTTCAAGTGCAATCGAGAGCAGAGCTTCCAACTTTTTATCCACCGTTTAACCATCCCTGGTTTTTACTCAAACATTTTTCTGCATTAAAAACAATTGTTGTTTATCGTCAACGTTTGCCGTCTGCCTGTTACGTGGTACTTCGAGGATCAATTCCTTGCACACACAAATGTAAAATTGATTTTCCTTGGTTATCACCTCTTGTGGTACCCGTGGTGTGATGGATAGCATGTCCGCCTGTTAATCCAGAGGTTCGAGTTCGAATCCCAACAGAGGCAAAAATGTTTTTTCCACGGGTATCGCCTTTCGTGAGGAATTGGCAAGTCCTCCGTTAGTATTCATTGCCATGAAAATCGCTTTCTCGATTAGCCGCTCTGAATTGGCAGAAAATTGTAGGTCCCATGCATTCCCTCACTAGGCATGGTTGTGAGAAATGCGCTAGGCCCAGGGGCTCCTCGCTCTGTTGCGCCACCCTATTTATTTATTTATTTATCTTATCACTTCTTGCGAGGAACTGGGCAGTCTTCGCAGAGAGTAAAATACAATGAAGAGCCCTTTCTTACTAAGCCGTTTGGAAATGGCATAAAATTGTTGGTTCTTGAAATACGTTAGGTCCTAAGGGTTCCATAGCTTTGTTGCACCGTACTTTCTTTCTTCTTTTTCTTTTTTTTTTCTAATATTTTCACCGTGCCTACAAGCACCTTTCTTCTTTTTCGAATTCAAAACTTCATTGACAGGTTGGAGGAATGGTCTTTTGCTGTTAGTCGTAAATCTTTCAGTCAAAATTAATACAATCTGAGTAAAAAGAACACCGAAACATCATTTTCCATATCTATTCAAATGAGAAAAAACCGCTCAAATAAAATTCCTCTGGAATCCCATCAGCAAAGTTCAGATGCTTCGAACGACACGCAAACGTTCAGATAAAATACCGCCAGTCAGAGAGCCACAATTCTTATCGACCACTTTGATCTTGGAACCGATTTCAACTTTTTCCTTTTTCTTTTTTTTTTTTTTGTAATACAAAAGATTCATGTGCATGACATCAGATAGTTATGGATTAGAAAAACGAAATTTCCCTTGTTTCTCGTTACTACAAACGGATATCAAGACATAATCGTCAAATTGAACAGTTCCGATCAATGTTATGCTAAAACGTGCGTTCCTCTATGTCTCTCTGTTCTGTTATAAAATGTCACCTATACAAAACCAACCAAAAGAACAGAAGGAATATAAAACACGAACCTACCGTGCGTCCGGCGTCCACCTTCGAGCAGATAAGCATCAGGAGTACATTATTCAGCCTGAGGAATTATTTGGTAGGTTATAGGATATTTGATATGGATACTGTCTATATAAGTTAGATGTTGTGCTTGACCATTATTATGATGTTAAGGTATTCAAGTCACGGACCCAATAATTTTCCATAATCGGAAAATTACAATTCCATGCTGAGGCCATTATTACCCAATTGGCCCTGTAGGTGATTGGTTTTGTCCTCTTTTCGGTTCTTGTTCTGTAATGTGTCCAAGTTACTTTACAAAATTAGTATTTAATAAAATAAATAAGAAAAAAGAAAAGACAGAAGAGAAGAAGAATTGGTTTAGTTTCTTCTCATACGAATGGCGAAAAGAGGATGCAAATGGAATTTCCGATTGTTTATTATTTTCTACTTCCGTTTGTGCTTGTGTGCCAAATGATAATAAGGTCTGTCCTGAATAAACATGAGATGAACTGGATATACTTATACATATACATTGCGTCATTATCGAATTCGGTTGGTGGCGGCAATCCAACGTGATACAAGTACCTCTTTTGGTACAGGGTTATCTGTTACATTTTAATTTTATTAACGAATACAAAAGGAAACTAAAAAATAAGGAATTCATTTTCAATTTGGTTATTCATAAATTCAGAAGGAAATAAGAAAATATTTTGGTTATATTTGTGGGAAAGTGAGGTCATAGGATAACGACAGTAGCAGTTAAGGTATACCACAATAATGTGAATTCTCTGAGGCGCATTTAATTCCATTGCTTTATTTTCTTTTCCGAAAAAGGAGTAGGCAATTTGTTTTTTCTACGACGCTACGAGTACTTTTTGATGAAATTCTTAGAATGATCCATTAGTCGATTCAAGGGAAAACTACACTCAAGGAAGAGGATTGCTTGAGCTTGAGCTTCTTCAAGGTTACAGGAGTAAGAAAAGAAGAGTGATGTTAGAACACATAGAAGGATAAAACGAAAAGACGGCTTTATGCAGCTTTTGTTGTTCTTTTCTTATTTATTTTTACAAGAAAGGAAGATACCTACGCATGAAGCTGCAGAGTAGCATCGGATAAGCACTGCTAAAAATAAATAAAAGTCGACTCAAAATTTGAGTTATACTAAAAGGTTTTTTTTCGGGCTTAAAATGTCACTTCAATTTATGTGATTCTTTTGCATGCAATATTTTTAGTCAATAATAACGCCCGTCGTGTAAGGTTTACAATGTGTGCCTGGTACTTGAGGGTTCAAGGTTCGAGTCACAGATACATTAAATTGTTTTTACTCGTTTATTACTTTTTGAGAGAATTTGGCGAATGGAAGGTCGTCCTTTATGAACGGAGGAAACCTAAAAATGTGTGGGTCCCTACATTCATCTCAAGGTTTGGTTAAGAGAAATGCTTTAAGCTCCAGGGTATGTATTTATTAATCGACAAATGTGAAAATAGTATTTAAATAAGATGAATTTTTAAATGAAGTTTTGATTCACAACCACTTACACCCGAGTGTTCATTCAGCATTGTTAGCAAGCATATCGCCTTACATCCTCTATTCACTCATCATTTGGTCCTTCGAGTATTTTAAATTTTCATCCGCCAGAGGTAAGAGATTTTGAAATACGAACTAGAAGCAAGATGGCCTTGTCAGAGCTGCAAATACTGGCAAAGCAAAACTACAAATAGTGAAAATGCGATTTCAAAACTACAAAGACTGTGAAAATTTTAGGAAAAAAAGTACACAAAGGTGAAGATAGCGCTGTTAGAGCTAAAATACTTACAAAATAATCGTTGTCAGAGCTTAAATACTGAAAAGGGTGAAAAGAAAATTGTTCAACATAAACCTATTTCGATGCGGAACATGGAGACAAATCAACATTTAAACAAAAACGAATCAATTTCATTCAAATTCATGCTGGATAAACAACAAACACAGACAATTTTAAATGTGCGCTGTAGGAAGTGAAGCTTGAGAGAAAAGAAAATCACAAGACGATCTCAAGAGTCTGAACGTCCAGCGTGAAAATACAAAGCTTTAATTTGCTATTGAGAAGGATGAGGGGGGAATCTAAACTTAATGAAACGCAATGCGATGAAAAGCTTTCACGACTAGAGAAGCATTTGATTGAGCAAAAGGCAGGCAACAAAGAATCCATTGCAATACTTACTGCGTGAACACAATGGCTGCAGAGACGCAGCCGCAAGAAATGTCAAAACATTAAATACAAGTGAGTACAAAAACAACGCAAGACGGAACTGTGTGCAGCTTTTAACTTAGTTAACTTGATTTTAACTCTTGCGGCTCTGGCTCCGTCTGCGTATGCAGTTCATTGTGTTCACGCAGTTACTCGTGAAAACGCATTGCTATTGATACACATCAATCAACTTATCAAGCGGTCTGCAGCAGCCAAACCACTCCCAAATTCAAGTACAATCTCCGACAAAATGAACATTTCTGAATCTTCGCAACGCATAGCTAACGTGAAGCCCATGTCCGGCTCTGATAGGCAACGACAAGGTACTGTGGTCTGGAGGGGGGGGGGGGGGGTCGATATTCCATTGTCAAGCATTTGACCAGTTTCAGTTCAGAACCGCTGAAAGCCCTGTTCTTACTTACTTACTTAATTACTTACTTACTTAAGGTGGAGCTACAGTCCCGGGTCGGACTAGGGCCTCAACCAACATGCTTCTCCAGCCAGCTCGGTCCCTAGCTAGCTGCCTCCAGTTTTGCACGCCAAGTTGGTTGAGGTCCTCTCCTACTTGCGTGCTCCACCTGAGTCGCGGTCTTCCTCTACTGCGCCGTCCCTCGGGATTGCATTCGAAGATTTTCCGGGCCGGAGCGTTGGTTTCCATTCGCTCCACATGACCCAGCCATCTAACCCGCTGGACCTTGACTCGTTTGACAAGGTCAGTGTCGCTGTACAGCCCGTACAATTCATCGTTAAATCTTCTTCTCCACTCTCCATCTATGCAGACGGGACCAAAAATCACCCGAAGAATTTTTCTCTCGAAGCATCCGAAAGCGTTCTCGTCTGCCTTTGACAAGGTCCAAAGCCCTGTTCACCTTCACACTACAATTAGTTGGACAGACTTAGGCTTGAACGATAAATGCTTGATAGTGTGAACCCTTCAGATGACCGCTTGTTCAACTTGTTGGATGGTTTTCAAATATTTTTTAAAACTTGGAAGTTGGACGAAGTGGAAGGGTACGTTACATAAAGTTGGACGACAAGCTTGATAAGTTTGAAGTTTGAACCCAAAATACATCCGAACATCCAACTTCCATCAAACGAAGTCTGTCCAACTAATTGTACAGTGTGAACAGGGCTAAAGGTAGAATTCGTGCCTACAAATTAAAACAGTAGTTTAAGCGTGGGACAAAGATAAGATTCGGGCATTAACACCACACTGCAACTGTCAAAGGAATTGACACACCAACCATTAAATGGATTGACTCTATGTTAAGTGGCAGAATCATCTCCACCACACTAGGTCAAACATCAATAACAGTTAATGCTGTTAAAGGCTGTCCCCAAGGGGGTGTTTTATCTCCCCTACTCTGGTCAATTGTAATAGATCAGCTCTTGGACGACCTCAATAAGCTGGGCCTTGATACACAAGGCTACGCTGATGACCTAGTCATCTCTATTCAAGGCAATCAAGAAGCACAGGTCACAAACCGTATGCAAAGTGCCCTGAACAAAGTTAATGACTGGTGCAATAAAGAAGGGCTTAAGGTCAACCCCACCAAAACAGTCATCATTCCATTCACCAGGAGACGTAAAATCGATCTCCAAACACTATCCCTAAATAATGTTCAAATTAATTTTTCCAAAGAGGTCAAATATCTAGGAGTAACCCTGGATAATAAACTCAATTGGAAACCACATCTAGACAAAACCATAGCAAAAGCAACAAATGCTTTCTGGGCCTGTTCTAGACTCTTTGGTAAAAAGTGGGGACTTAGGCCAAAAATGATTTACTGGACTTATCTCACTATTATCACACCCATCATAACCTATGCTTCGCTGATCTGGTGGCAAAAAACAGAGCAAGTTTATGCCCGCAAATCTTTGCAAAAGTTACAAAGACTAACCTGTGTAGGTATCACAGGCGCAATGCGCACCTGCCCAACTTTAGCGTTAGAAAGTTTATTAAATTTTCCTCCGCTACATCAAAGAGTAAAGAAGACTGCTGCACTAAGCGGACTAAAGCTTCTTCTCACTAACCAATCGGGAAAGGAAAACTTACAAGGACATATGAGTATTCTGCAGGTGCTCCCAATACTGGAATCGCCTGCAGCCCACTCCTCGGACTTTATGCCTAAACGCATACTGTTACACCACCCCTTTGAAGTAATCTTTCCAAACCGCTCAGCATGGAAGAACCCTGTAACTCTTACTAATAACTTCCAATACATCTGGTATACTGACGGTTCAAAAACAAACAACGGTGTAGGTGCAGGGATTTATGGTCCCAACTTTAAATCATCTACATCCCTTGGTAACACAACTACTATCTTTCAGGCAGAGGTAATGGCTATAGAATTCTGTATTAGGGAATGCATTAGAAGAAACCTCCGAAGATCAAGCATACTAATCTGCTCTGACAGTCAGGCAGCACTAAAGGCTCTGTCCTCGACAAAAATCGAATCCAAACTAGTTTGGAATTGCCTGACATGTTTATTTCAATTAGCTACTCACAATAAAATAACTCTTTCATGGGTGCCTGGTCATGAAGGTGTACCAGGTAACGAAGAGGCTGACCGCCTTGCTAGGCTTGGCTCTCAGTCCCAATTCGAAGGCCCTGAACCCTACTGTGGTCTCCCAATCAGTAGCCTTAAAAACGAATTAACTACCTGGGAACGACAGAATATGATCAGCACCTGGAACAACTCAAATGGCCATCGTCAGTCAAAACTATTCATTGACTTATCCCACAAACGTATGAAAGAAATTCTTGACATGAGCAAACGTGACGCAAAGTTACTTACGGACTTCTTCACTGGACACTGCTCTCTCAAGTATCATCTTAAAAACATGGGCATCAGCCAAGATGACACCTGTCGTCTCTGTCTTGAAGACATAGAAACAGCTGAACACATCTTATGCGAATGCCCTGCCTTAGCTAGATCCAGGCTTAAAATATTCAATAAAGGGTTCCCCTGTCCCCTTGATATCAGAAACACCTCTTCCTCTAAGGTTCTTAAGTTCTTACATGACCTCAGCTTCGAATGAACAAACCTATACACTACGTGTATTTAAACCTAAAGGGAACAGCACAAAAGATCTTTCAGGTCGACGTGCTTGTAAAGGTAATTTTCACCTTCACCCTATTTAATTAAAAAAAAAAAAAAAAAAACACCACACTGGTGACTCCCCGACAGTTGCTTTATGCCACTGGAAGTGGTAATACCGAATCGATGTCGTCTTCGTCAACAAATTCCCAAGCCGATTACAACCCATCTACTAGCTCAGCAGCTGTGGCTATGACAGCCATACTACTAAGCAAAAGTTTATTTCTAATGTAATTTCGATTGGGCTTTTTTGAAACAAAATAATAAAAAAAATTATTTGAAAGCCAATTACCTGGCAAATTGTAAGTCGCCTACGTCACAGCCGAAACACGGACAGGAATTTGAAAGACTATGTATGTGAGCCGACGGCTTGCCATATCTTGATCGTGTAGCCCCTTCGAGTTCTCTGATGAAGAATCCGGAAGTAGCAGTTCAAAGAAACCATGCCAGCTCAAGATTTTAAAGAAACATAATTCAAGTAATAAGACACATATCAATGAAGTTAAAAGGTGGACACCTAGTTTCTCGTTGATAACTGCATTAGGAAGTAAAAAGAGTGCGCAGAAACCAATATAACCACCACACCTGAGAGTTTCTACAATTAGAATTAATTTTTTTGTTGACTAATCTATGAGTCACCCGTATGGTCATCTCTCATCAGATAGATATAAGAATGATTAAATGCTAATCATTTACATCAACTTCCTGTAAACTGGGAAATGAGAATTGTAAGCCATTTATGCCCGCTGTCTATCAGATTTTTCAAAAACTCAATAGCTGCTTCACTAACGTCTCGGACTGTGATGTCGGGTATTTCCCCTAAAATCAAGCTCAGTTTCTGAAAAGTGCTGGTCGCTCAGTGGGCCATCACAATACCTCCGCCAGCCGAGCAGAACATTATCGTCATCCACAAGATTCCGTTCTTGAGCTGTGAACATCGTTAGTGGATTTTGGTAAATGAATCTCCTGAGTCTTGAGTGATGGTTGCCCTTTAATACAAGCTGACTTGTCATATTTCTTGAAAAGCTTGGTTTGTTTCAGTAGCTGAAATTTAATTTCCCTCCAGCCTTGAAAACATGCCCTTCAAGCTTAGAGTATTGTGCGCACTTCTTCGCTTCAACAAAGCCTTTTCGTCTCTTTTATCAATGGCCAATGGGAGGCTTTGACCATGTTTTGAAAGACCCTTTTTTCTTATTTGAACTTCATCACTTCAAAATAATGTTTCTTTGGCTCTTTGGTAGTGTCTCTTTGACTTCTTTCACCGCATACATAAGATATTCTTCTGCTGGCAGAAAGTTTGATAGAGGATATCTTCACCCACTTTGAAGTTTTGCTCCCGAGACTTCATAATTTTGGTTGCCAAATCGTAAGCACCTTCGGTAGACTGCTATGAGTGGCATTATGTTGATTTTGATGAGCTTAAAAATAAATAAATTGTGAGATTAGTGTGTGATTAAAGTGTGATTAGAGGGGACCCACCATTTTCTGCCGACTCCGAAAGGCTAATCGAGAAAACGCTTTTTATGGCAATGAATTTACTAACGGAGGACTCGCCAGTTCTTCATGAAAGGCGATACCCGTGAAGAACAGTATTGCTCTCGTTGGGATTCAAACTACGAACATCACGATTAACAGGCAGACATGCTAGCCATCACGCTACGGGTACCACAGTTTGATGAGCATGGTATTTTAAAAATTTATTCGTGCTACTTGGTGACTTGGATGACTAGGATATCAACAACTTACTTCAGAAGAGTTAATTGGCATTTACAAGGTAGTTCCGTTATTAAGGACAACATTTGCTAAGAAAAAAACATCTGTGGTTTTCAACTTGAAATCCAACCAAACGATGATGGAAACTGCTTTCCCACAAGCATCTCGGGATTGGCAACGATTTGTAGGTTTCGTCCATCCATTTCAAGCCAATGTTGAAAAGTTGAGAGAAAAGCACCATGTGTGCTATCCGAGCTCTGATGTGCCACCTTAAATGAAGTATTATTTCATACTTCATAATTCACATCGGATATGCATGCACCTCATTCTTAAGTCTAAGAGTTCAAGTCTCCTTCCTCGATTTCAAAATTCTGACACAAATTAAATATCCCCAATCTCGTTTAGAGTGCCTGCATCCGCGTTGTTGTGATTCTATAGATACCAACCTAAAACAAATTTAAATTGCTTTTTATGTCCAGAATAACGAGCATTATGATTATTTATGGTAAACATATGCACCCCATTCTTCACATAAAAACATCAACGTCAGCTGTAACTCCTTCTGTAAAATAATGCTTCGAAGAGAGAGAGTAGAAAAGCAACGCATTGGAGCACCTTTTACCTACACGCTTAACATCCCATCAGTCTAACAAAAGACATGAGATAAGATTGCTGAAGCGTTATTTAAATTTCTGAAATTCAACCACGCTGCTCTGGCACAGTCTGAATTTTGTTATATCAGGTCCTTTCAAAGCCAGCTAACAACTCAAAACTTCGGTAGCCGTGCGGCAGGAGCGCACCCCGCCAACACCAACGCCACCAGCCAACAAGTAAGACAATACACTTCCTTTGTGCTGCTCACACGTCACACAAACACCTTTCTATTCTGTCCGCACAGGAACAAGAACTGTATAATATCAAATTCAATTTTGAAAATCTATTTTTAGCACTAGCATTTTAATCTTCATGTACGCCCTTCCGACCTACATACATGCATAATTTGTGTGCTTATTATAAATAATGTGGATGCGGAGGCATCTTCTGGAAAAGCAAATAATATTTTTATCGTGTAACACTTTTCAGTGCTGTTATGGCTTTGTCCCTGGGGTTCCTCGTCGTAACAGAAATCTGTCTTCGACTATAAAATTTGAATGGCAAAAAGTTTCTTTTTTATCTTACATCTTTATCCTGGAGAAGATGTGCTATATATAAAAATCCTGAAAATAAAAAAAAATCTGTCTGCCAATGACAAAAGCCAAGGTATGAAAAGAATTCACTACAAACTTTAACGACCATACTTTCGTTTCTGTAAAACGATTTATGTTCTGCGGCTTTTCCAAAATAGCCAACTTGAAAAAAGTTTATTTTTATCCTTTTCTTTTTCGTGGAGCTTGTGGTTTAAGCTTATTCTTATACCTAATCTTACGATTAAACAATTTTGGGTTTGAACTTTTAGGGTCACGGGTGATGCGGGATGCAAGTTAACATTGGGGGAAGTTTCTTGAGCATTATTGTGAGTGCGATCTCATTTAGGTTCAATGGATTGATTCGATAGTTTGGTCTTTTTGTGCAATGTTGTATTTGAACTTTGATTTAGTTTTTGAAGAAAAGGCGAGCGGACAATTACTGTTTTTTCAAGAGGTACAAGAAGCTGTTGAGCATAATTTCTTAACGTTTTAAGTTCTGTTTGCTTGCAGCCTCCACCCTAAGTGTAGTTGTTTGAAATACTGTAGTGAACTTTCAAAAAACATTCCACAAAAGGGGTTGTTTGTGTTGTGAGCCAGTGTGTGTGCGCAAACAAACATGATTGAGGAGTGTACGAGAAGGTTACAGTCTGCAAATTGACACGAAAAGGGGTTGTTTGCTAAGGTAACACCATATAATATTTTTCTTGACGGTTCTTGTCTTATCTAGAACGTTCGATAATGGTACTATGCTTTTCTGTACAAAGACCATTTACGTTCGTGGTTGAGCGGTTTGATTAAAAAAAAACATAACTGTTTTTCTTTTCTTTTATTTTCTTTTTTATTGTTTATTCGTTCATCACTTAATATGTATATTACAGGTAGTTTTATCAAACTGGAACGAGAAGCCGCTGTCCAAAGCGAGGCTGCACTTCTTGAACCAGATGAGTGAATATTAGAACTAGAACTAACTTTTACAAATTATATTGCATCTGAGGTAACCTCCGTTTTAGTGTATTTGGGAAAGGGAAAGGAATGCACTTGTTGACAAAATATTCATATTTCGTTGTCGTTAGTGAAATATGAGTATTTTGTTGTGCGTTGGGATGAACAGCAAAATAAAGGTGTTCTCGACACGTTTTGCATGTTCAGCAAAAATGGCGTGGGAAGCCGTTGTGTAACTGGGAAAAGCCGTTAGGCAAAGGGGATTGTGTGGGGTAACGGGATACAGGTTTGGGGTGACGTCTCAGACGTAACTCCTCCCCCCTTAAGATTCTTCTCCGGAGAATCATAACTTTTTACATTTACTTTAAAACTTGTTTTGTATTTAAAAATGAACATCAAAATGGTTGACAAAATAATGAAAATTATAAGCGAACTTCCAATGTTCGTAGAAATGTGAGCGATATATTTCCCATTTATCTCTTCTATAGCTTTGCGATTTTCTAATTGATTTGAGTGGAGGTCCTCAGGGTTATAACTCATTACAATTTTCTTAATTGTTATATTTTTGTAACTTGGTATTATAAAATTATCATAGTAAATAAAATTTTCGTATTTAACATCATTTAGTTCAATTTTACAGTTTTCAAATCTTATAATATTGTTTCCGACTATATTTATTTTGTAATTGTGGCAATTATGTGATATCTCTGTTTGTTCAATATTTTTCGTTATTACAATGTTGTTTGCCATTTGTTTTATTTCTGTGTTCTTATTTTCTTTAAATTCACATTCAGCATTTTCATTTAATAGATTTGATAGGCAAGTATCGTTTACAATTTTTAAGTCTTTTAATTTTAAACTATTTTCCATGTTATAAAACATTAGTTTTCCATTTGTAATAAAGTGGTTGTTTGGTATAACAATTTCAAGATTATTTTTGTTTGGAATCGGTTCAATAATTATTTTATAAAAAATGTCTTTGGAATAATTTGGTAAAAGTAATATAAATATTATTTGATCCTCATGAAGGATAGTAGAACTTTTTATATTTGGTATTTTATTGAGTGTAACATTAAATTTTTGAATTTCTTTTGGAGTTAATAAATCTCTACTTAGAACTCCTAGTTGGCTTAGCATTAAATTTTCTTTTACTTTTCTTACTTGATCTCTTAATAGCTCTATGTCGTAACTAACTTGAAATGCATGTTGCATTCTTATGATTCTAATATGATCCTCGTTTATATTATTACCTAAATTCTCAAACTGTTTCTTAATGTCATGTTGTTGTTTGTTAATTTGTTTTGTAATGTTGTTTGTGATTTCGTTAAAGTTACTGTTAATTTTTATTTGTTCGTTCAGTCATTAATTTTTAAGCTCTGTTTTATTTCCTGTTCATCTTCATGGTCCATCGTACCTGTTTAATATTTTAATCCTTTTCCTACTATGTCGAATAAACCTCTTCTTGTCTTATAATGGTGATGTCCTAAAGTATTTTCTATTTCTAATACTAGACTATTAAAATTGTGTTTTATTGTTGCGAATTCATTATTTTCGTTCAATTCATTTACATTATGCTCTAAAATGTCAAGGTTTTCTGTCCAAGTTGTTAAATTAATAATGTGTAATATTTTCGTATAGTTTTCAATAATATTTAAGTTTTGTTCTTTGATTGTTATAAATCCGTTTCCTGTGTTTAGATTTTGTATGTCTAGTTTCTGTCCGTTAGTAACTGTCAGAAAGGTGATGAATAATGTCTGGAAAAAAATTAAGTATTTTCGTATTTGTAGTTACGTTTTATTTGTGTTTTGTAGAATTTACTTCCTTTTTCATCTTTAACATGATCTGAGTCAGACAATTGTATGGTGGTTTTCTTGTATATTGGTTTGAGCTTATTCCCTGCTCTGATTTTCAAATATTGCTGTTTGTTTTCAGTAATATCAATATCTTTCCTGTCTTTATTTAGTTTATTTATATAATTTTCCTTATTCTTTTGCACTATTTCTGTAATTTTTGGATATTCTTCGTTAGATATGGTTCCATTTAAGAAATCTATTGGTCTCTTTTTTGTAGTGGAGTGGATTGTTTTATTGTAGATAGTTATTGCTTTTAAGACTTTTTGCCTAAGAGTGTCTGTGTTATTTTCATCGGCGGTGAAGGTTCTAATATGCTCGTTAAGAGTGGAGTGGAATCTTTCGATATCCGAATTGCCAGTTTTATTATATGGGGTGGTTATGTGTAGATCTATATTATTTTCGTTTAGAAATTCTTTAATGTTTAATGATGAAAAACCTGTTTCTCCGTCTGTTATTATTCGTTCAGGAATTCCTAAAGTGGCGAATCTGTTTTCTAATGTGTGTAATAAGGAAGGCCAAGTTCTATGTTTGATTTCGTATGCTGTGACATGTTTTGAAAATTTGTCAATCATTGTGACATACATTAGGTTTATATTTGCATACCAAATATCGATGTGTATTATTTGATTGCATTTTATAGGAGTTTCGGTAAGTTTCCATGGGATTTTGTTAGGTTTTCTTTCATATTTAGCTTTATTGCAAGTTTTGCAGTTGTTTATAAACTTTTGAATTTTATCTTTAAGGTTTGGGCAATAGTATGTATCTTTGATTTCCTCATAAGTCTCATTAATTCCTCTATGATTTAATGAATCATGGGTTTTTGAAATTACCAGTAATTGTTTTTCTTCGCATTCAAGGTCTCCTAAGAATTTGCTACACTTAATGAATTTTAAGAGTTTGTTATTGCTAAAATAATTTATATAAACTTCCTGAAATTGGGCAAACAAATGATCGTCTCTTGCGAATATTCCTACTATTCCTTTAGGAGGAATGAATTTTTTCAAGATATCAATGATTAATTTTTCGTTGAAGGTTTTCAATTCTATAACAATTCTTTTCTTTTTGAAAGGACTGTAAATTTTATGATTACTTGCATTTTTGGTGGTATTCAATATTATTTGTGTTTTGTAGATGTTGACGGGTGTTTCTACAATCGGGATATGTTTGCTGCTGTCTTCGTGCGCACTGTGGATAGTTGCTATTAATGACTGATTGTCTAAATTGTCATTATTTTCGTGGAAGTTAATTTCTAATCGAGATAAACCATCGGCTACTTGGTTATCTTTTCCTTTGATGTATTCTATATCAAAGTTGAACTCTTCCAGCTTAACCTTCCACCTTTGCAGTTTAGCGTTTGGTTCTTTAAGTGAACTTAGCCAAACTAAGGGTCGGTGGTCAGTTCTGACCAAAAATTTCCTTCCATATAGGTAAGGTCGGAAATACTTTGTTGCCCACACTATAGCTAATAACTCTTTTTCGATGGGAGAGTATTTTGTTTCATGGTCGTTTAACGTGCGGCTGGCAAAACAAACTGGATGATTCTCTTGCGAGAGGACAGCACCAATTGCGTAATTTGATGCGTCCGTGGTTAGTGTAAATTTTTTTTCAAAGTCAGGATATTTAAGTATCGGGTCAGATGTAATTAAAGTTTTCAAATTTTCAAAGCTATTAATATAATCTGGATTTTTTGTGTCTATTTTTGATCCTTTTTTTAGGAAATTAGTCATAGGTTTGGCTACTTTGCCGTAGTCTCTAATAAATTTCCGGTAGTATCCGGTGATGCCTAAGAATGATTTAATTTGTTTTGTTGAGGTAGGTAGTTTGAAATTCTGTATGGCTGAAATTTTGTTGGGGTTGGGTTTAATACCCTCTGTTGTAACTATATGTCCAAGGAATTCCGTTTCTTTTTTCAAGAATTCTGTTTTATCTAATTGTACTTTTAGATTAACTTCTTTCAAGCGCTTGAATATCTTACTAAGTGATATTATATGTTCTTGCAAAGATGTCGAAAAAACAATAATATCATCAAGATATACAAAGCAAATCTTTCCAATATATTCTGATAAAACAGAGTTCATCAGTCTTTGGAAAGTAGCGGGCGCGTTCTTCAATCTGAATGGCATACGAACAAATTCGTAATGACCATTTGCAGTTGAAAACGCTGTCTTTTTCACATCTTCATCCGCAATCTCGATTTGATGAAAGCCTTTGGCCAAATCGAGGGTTGTGAAATACATCGACTTTCCCAATTTATCGAATATATCTTCTATATTCGGAATTGGAAATTTATCATCTATTGAAACTTCGTTCAATTTGCGATAGTCGATGACGATTCTCCACTTCCGTTTCCCAGAGGCGTCTTCCTTTTTCGGAACGACCCAAATAGGAGCAGAGTAAGGAGATTTGCTTGGGCGAATGATTCCTTGCTCAAGCATCTCATTTATTTGTCTAGATACCTCTGATTTATGTATTTCAGGGTATCTATAACTTTTGGTATATATGGGGATGTCGTTTACCGTTTTTATACTATGCTTAATCGCATTAGTAAATGTCAAATCGGTCCCTTCTTGATAGAAAATACTTGAGTATTGGGCTACTAGTTTTATTATTTCTTTTTTTTCTTCACCGTTAAGGTGGTTAATTCTTATTTGTTCCGACACTGGGTCCTTGCTCGTCTCAGTGTGGTATAACTCGAATATTGGGGTTGCTTTTTCGTAGTCCTCAACTGATTTTTCTTCCTTTTTATCAAAGAAGATGGGAATTTTCGTTTCCCCAATCAGTAATAATTTTTTCCCAAGATCAATGATAGCTTTTGTAGGAAATAGGATATTATTTCCTATTAGCCCATCAAAAGTGTCGTGGAATTTGTATTCGAGGAACTCTGCTGTTTTGTTCAACATGCCGAGTTCTTCAAATAACGGGATTCTTACTTTAATATCCGCATAGATCGGTGTATCTGCTGCGGTTTTCAGTGTGATAGGTTTTTTTAATTTAATTTGCCATTTAGGGTGGCATATCCCAGGATTAATTATACTGGTTTCAGACCCAGTGTCTATCAGAATTCTTAAGGTATACCTATTGTTTTTAGTTTTAATAATTATATAGGGAAGTCTGTTTGTGGGCTGATTTCCCGAAAATCCAAATTTTGTACGTTTAATTGTCTAGCGTAGCTTCCGGACGTCGTATCCATCGGCTCTGGTCCCGTATTTGATTGCGATCTGAATGGATTCGCATTCCTATATTGTTGTGAATTATTTCTGTTGTTAAAATTGTACTGACCAGATCTGTTATTGGGAAATGTGTCCGAATTGTTTGAGTTGTAGCTTTGTCTGGTATTCCTTGTCTGTCCTGAAGTTCTTGTGTCCCTATGCTGTGTTTGGTCAGTGTTTCTAACTATATTACTGTATTGCCCTGAGTTATTGTAATTCCGTCTTGTGTTTTCTGAGGGCCTAAAATTTTGTCTTTGATTGTCGTAGTTGTTTTTGAAAAAGATTTTTTTATAAGCGTACCCGGACTCATGAAGGATATCCATGGCTTGCTCCAACGTTTTAGGCTGCATACAAGTCAGGATGCCCTTCATCGGTTCAGGGGTTTTATTTGTGAACAGGCGTAGTGCCATGTCACAATTTCTCTTTATCTCAATAGATGGTATACAGTTTTTGTCAAGTTTGGTCTTGTTATTAAGTCGCCTTAATGCAACTTTTATCTTATCGTAAAAGTTCTGACAATTGTCAGTGAATCTGAGACCTCTGAGGTCGTCATATAATTCTTCTATCGTCCTTTTATCACCAAAATATTGGTAAAGGACCTTTTTTATCTCTTCCCAATTCTGCACTAAACTATTAATTTCTAAGGCTTCCCTAGCTCTACCTGTGAGCCTACTTTTTATTATATCTAAAAATATAAGCTGACTGTTCCCGTCGAATATGGCTAGTGAGGGTTGGACCCTATCTAATAGTTCTATAAAGCTACTAAGATCATCACTGTTACCGTTAAATTTTGGTATGTTGTTTAAGTATTTAATTGGATCTAAGTTTAGGGTTAATAAGTTAGTATTTACCGCCATAGTTGCTGCTGCTGTTGATGCTGTTAATGTTGTTGCCGATGTCGTCATTCTTGTAAATAAAGATGTTAGTTCCTCCAGTGTTTCTGAGGTAGATTATTTTCCTGAGTAGTTGCACAGTTTTTTGAAATAGATTGTCTTCACTTGATACTGTTCTTCTTTTTTTTCTTGTTTGCACTTATGCACACTATATTTTTGTTTGGAGAATATTTTAACTACTTGCACTTAATCGCGCGTTGTTAGAAAATATTTTCATGTTCTTTGTCGAACTTTTTGTCGAACACTTGATCGCGTTTTGTTCTTTTGTACTTATTTGTACTTTACATTCACACTTGTTCAGCTAGGTTCGTTATCGAACGTTTTGCCAACTTAAATTGTCGATTATTAACTTTTTGAATCATTTACACACGTTTAGCTAGATTCTTAATCGAATGTTTGCTAATTGTTCTTTTTCGAACCGTATACACAAGTTTTAGCTAGATTCTTAATCGAATGTTTGCTAATTGTTCTTTTTCGAACCGTATACACACGTTTAGCTAGATTCTTAATCGAATGTTTGCTAATTGTTCGTTTACCGACTGCGCCATTTACGTTCGTGGTTGAGCGGTTTGATTAAAAAAAAACATAACTGTTTTTCTTTTCTTTTATTTTCTTTTTTATTGTTTATTCGTTCATCACTTAATATGTATATTACAGGTAGTTTTATCAAACTGGAACGAGAAGCCGCTGTCCAAAGCGAGGCTGCACTTCTTGAACCAGATGAGTGAATATTAGAACTAGAACTAACTTTTACAAATTATATTGCATCTGAGGTAACCTCCGTTTTAGTGTATTTGGGAAAGGGAAAGGAATGCACTTGTTGACAAAATATTCATATTTCGTTGTCGTTAGTGAAATATGAGTATTTTGTTGTGCGTTGGGATGAACAGCAAAATAAAGGTGTTCTCGACACGTTTTGCATGTTCAGCAAAAATGGCGTGGGAAGCCGTTGTGTAACTGGGAAAAGCCGTTAGGCAAAGGGGATTGTGTGGGGTAACGGGATACAGGTTTGGGGTGACGTCTCAGACGTAACTGACCCCGCTGGACGCTGCGCTGGTGGAGTGTGATGAATAGGGGAGAATTGAGTTGGTGACTAGATCATTGGAGTTGACAACTCTCCTTGGCCCATTTTGAGACCTGCGGCCTGTAACACAAACCTACAAGTCTGGAAGCCACAAGAGCCGACGACTGCGGTGACCGCTGACCGGTGACAGATCTGATGAGACGTATTGTATAAAGCACAGTGATAATTCTAAACCCACTCGCGGCAGTAATGTTCCAGTGTGCGTCTGCAACGTGCATTGTTAAAACCTATGAGTGTGATGGTCTGACGAGCACGAAGTCGAAGAAGTACTCTCTGAGGGTTTTTTTTTTTATAGTGTGGCAGTGTCGGCTAAGCTTGGGCACTCGTGAAATAAACAAAAAGATCCTTCGAAAAGGCTTCGTCTTTGTATCCTCTACATAAGTCGGATGTTCTAAGGCCCATTCTCATCACAAATGAGTTGGGACTCGTGAGAATGCCAATCAACGGAAATAGCCGAGGTCTGCTAAGCTGAAGTAGAAACTCCGTTTTGTTCTTGGAAATAGCTGACCTTAGATTTTTGGAGACGTGGAGGGTTTCTTGAGTTGACCACCTGTCAGTGACGGTTTTTAGAAAGTCTCGTTGAATTCTGTTTTTTTTTTTCTGCTCTAGTGACTTTAGTACAGACTACAGAGATGTTCGTCTTGCGGGACTCGAGAGGTGACCCGATTTTGGCCAGCTAATCCGCTATTTCGTCATTAGTTATGTGACTATATCCTGGAACCTAATTTAAAGTTACGATGTTCGTTGAGCTGAGCAGTTTTGAATGAATGCAACAGCTTTCACCTAGTCTGTATTTTGTGACAATGGAATAAATTGCTTTAATGGCCGCCTGACTGTACCTATATGAAGATGTCAATGCTTTTGTTGATCATATTTTGCGGCTTCACAGTCTGCAAGTACTTGAGCTTGGAAGAGACTGCAAAAGTCAGGGATCTTTATAGGGAAAATAATCCAATACCCCCTCTTTTGAAACCGTCTGTGAAGACGAAGTCACGATTTGCTTTTATAGCCCTGTTTTTCTCTCAGCATTCCTTTGTCGGTATGTTTGTTACGACCGCTGCGCTGGGTTGAAATCAGTATGCACAGGAGTGTTGTCTGTTTGAAAGTCTGTATCAGTATGATTCATGATGGTTCTGCGGCCTGATAGGGCTGTTTAGATAGATAGATAGATACATTTTTTATTTATAAATTTCAGTAATGTAGCACAGGTCTTAGACAACATTTTTGTATAACTATTATAACTAGAAATTTAAATGACATTCGATTTTCGTATTATGAGATAATAATAAAAAAAAGTATTGAATGCCACACTATAGATTATATAATTCTAATATAAGTATTTTAAATTGGGTGGGGTGACCCAGAAATATAATTCAGAAATTCGTAAAAATTAACATTAACATTTTGAAAACATCTTAAAGCGAAAGATTAATTTTTAATAAAGTAAACAATTTTTAAGCCAGAGAGCCAGAAAACAGACAATAATAGCCGATTTCCAATCACTGCATTGTTTAAGCCCTAAACGCCCTTTTGGCCGCTCTCTTTTTAGTGAAAAGGTCAACGGGATCTATTGACTTAGTCGATTTATTTCAGACATCAAATTTGGTGGGAAGTGTTTGGAAATCATATCATACAACGTAGTTGATGCTGCCAAAAATATTGCTATACGATTTATATTAAAGCTTCCTTCAACACAAATGCTCTCCTTTCTGATCGCTTCTTCCCTTTGATCTTGAATTCATCAATAAACTATACCTACTCATCCTTGTAGCACAGTACCTTAAATTCCCATACAAGAGCTGGTACTCCTTCTGCAACCCTATTAGACGGTATTTTTAGAAAAGCTTCAGGCTTCAGGAGTAATTGAAGATAAAATAAAATCTCTGAGATATTTTCGTCTCTGTAGAACACTTACGCCATGTTCGTTGCTTCTCCTTGTTTCATCGCCATTTCTACAAACAAAAGGCACTCTCAAATAAAATAGCCATAGTTGGATTCCACCACCTAAACAATTCAACCACATTAACCGCGCTTCTAGGAACGCTCAATATTTTACCATCATGTACTCTCCAGATAGAGAGATTCCATCCTTAGCCGCAATGAGGAAATGAGGAATGCTTTACCAAATTCTATTCAATCGTTTCAATGCAATATTCAAAACTATTGTACATCGGACTCTATGTTTAAATACCACCTACTCGTCAGGATTCTTAGCGTTCACACAGTGCTTAGATAATTAACGATTGTTGTCCCTTAGCTGCATTTGAAATTCAACCACATTCTAGGGAAGTATATTTGAAACTACAAAACGAATACTCACAGAAGTCACCTTGTTTTAAGTACACGTGTTTCTCATTTGTTATTCAATGTTGGAATTTGGTATTGCAACAGGAGTTAGACGGGAGCTTTTTTTTTTAGTGTATTAGAAGGGGTATAAGGATAACCCCTTGAGTGTGTGTAAAAAAATGTTGTCCCTGCCTATCGCCTTGCCCCGTCCCAATAATTTTTTTTTTATAATGTCTCGGAATAGGTCCCAAAGTGGGTATGGCTATTGAGATGGAAAACATGCTCATTTCAATTACTCTCCCTAAGCAATTTTCGAATGTGTGATAATGAAATATGATTGGTATTTTTGAAAAGGTCTTAAAATTCTTTATGTTAATATGAAGTGTTACAGTTTAGTGGACTTGGGTAGGGTGAATACATAGTTCTACTAGAAAACCAGCTAAAGACCTTTTTAAAGAAATGTGTATAGAAAAAGGAAGTGTCTGTATACACCCACGGTGTAGGATGGTGTTGGTTGGTGTATCACCGCATTTTGAATAATTTGAGTGGAAAGAAAGGTGGTGAGGCTGTGTTGGTACGTTTAACACCGCCTTATTGCAATTGCTTAAGTTGAAAATCTAATGGCATTGCCAGAATTCGCGTGATTCTTAGGTGTTTCTTTTTTAATCAAGATTGACCGATAGGAAACTTTTTCTTATCAGAAAAATGTGGTGTTAAAAGCACCAACACAAGCCCACACCAGTTTTTTTTGGGTCCATTTAGAAATAGCAAAATGCACTATCTTCATACAAAATTATCTAAAACTTTTCTTTATAAAGGATTTGAAGGAGTAATTTTTAGTTTTATTTGGAGAATTTTTCGTTCATAGTGGAATGCAGTGCAAGTTTTATTCTAGGACTTTAACCTGCTGTTAACGTGTAACATCTTAGTTACCACATCAACCCATAGAATCGTTGCTGCACTCCTAAAGCGAACAAGAGCACTTCCAAATGGACTTCCTTTAATCCATTATGCTTCTAGTATGACTTACCGTCGACTGGAAATAAAGTACAAATACTGTCTTCATTTTTTTTTAATTGGAATTCTGGAGAATTCAAAAGACATTTTTTGTTTTCGTTCAAAGTGAATTCAGTGTAAGCGAGTGAGTATTTAGTGCAACCAACGAACGTACCCATTCTACAATATAACCTACAGTATCAATCATTGTTGAAGTGTTGTGTTAGCTTTTCATAACAAAGGGACTGCGGGGTGTCATTACGTAACTTCTCAGACGATTATCGTACAATCGTCTATCGTAGATTGCGTCTTTAAAAGATTATTGTTTCTTATAATCCTGATGCTTTCAGTGGTTGGTGGAAAGCTATTTTACTATCGTCTTATAAATTTTACAGGTATAACGCATGAGAAATCGTTTTTTCACTGAAACGGTTGGTTCCTTTACTCATTTTGTTGAAAAGTGTATATTTCATTGGACGTAGTCACCAGGAAACCACGTGCAGTGCAATTCAACGTGAGACGTAAAATTACATTCTGAAACTTATTTATATAAGCGGTTTAATTCGAAAAATACCAAATTTGAATATAAAAACATTCCGTGAAAGCCCAAAATGTTCAATTCAATTCAACTGCACTTTTTACAGGATTTAAAAAGCAAAGTCAAGTCAACAAGTCAGATTTGACTGGATTCCAAAATTTTCAGCTGGCAGCACTGGTCCCACTGTGCCCAATGGAACTTGGCAACTGGGCTTCTTTTGAAAATGTCACTTCATTGCAGTTTCTTCCCGCTCTCTTTTCATGTGAGAATTGAGTTCAGGACATGAAACTTTCTGTGGCGCGCCGGGTTCAGCTCTTCGTTGCTCCATCCCCGTACGATATCACTCCATATTTGCTGAGCAAGTCGCAAGCATTATAGCGTAGGAAATACTTTCTTCCAGTGAAAATCTATAATATTCTCCAAGCTTCATATATCTTTCAGAGGAAGGTCTTAAGCCCGTTAGTAGTTGAGTTTGTCTCCATCTTAATCTCTTCGCTGGGAAAGTAATCGAACTAGTAGCCATTGTCTTTGACTTTAGCAAGAATTTCGCCACAATCTTCTTCTTCTTCTTTTCATTTCCGGCGTTACGAGTAGTGATCATGAAGCGATCACAACTCTCCCACTTTTCTGCTTCACACTAGTGATCCGCCTGTGGGGTACGCCGCGTTGACCTCAGAAGGGGTCGGCAAGCCTCCCGGTTTTGGATTATTCCATGTCTGAGGACAACCAAATGCTGCTGTTTTTGCATTTGCTTGTACCAGGAGTATTTCGGCCTGCCTTTTCTTTTTCGTCGCGAATTTGTTGAAACGTTGTACGATATTGCCTTTTGGACGGGGTTCTGCGGATCTCTCCTTTGAACATGACAATGCCAACTGAGCCGGTCGTGCTGAATTTTGTCCAAGATGGTACTTTTGACATGAAGGCTTCCACGGATCTTAGTACTTCTAATTCGATCAAGCTTTGTTACTCCTGCTGTCATCCGAAGCATCTTCATTTCGGCTGCCGTCAATTTGCTCTCATACTTTTTGTACATTGTCCAACATTGTGAACCGTATGTCAGAGCTGGACGGACAACTGCTGTGTAGAGTCTTCCCTTCATCTTAGTGGGCATTTTTCGATCACAGAAGATAGCGGAGTTTTCTCGCCACTTCATCCACCATTTCCTTTCAGAATATCAATCCAAACGTCAAGTGCTCGTTGCAGGGATGTAGGATCCTCGCTTATGATGGCTCCATCGTCAGCAAAGAATAGTTGTTGTACTTTATTGTCCGTTACTTTTCCTTCGAGCAAATAATCCAGAACAGCAATAAAGAGCAGTGGACTCAAGACACTTCCCTGATGTACACCTACTGTTATTTGGAATTCTTCGGTGACTCCAGCTGGGCATCTCACTTTTGTAACTGCTCCATCGTACATGTCCATAATTATTCGCACATAGGCTTCAGGAACTCCTCGGTGTCTGAGGGCCAACCATATCAGATCTCATGGTTGTCGATCGAATGCTTTTTCGAAGTCAACCAACACAATAATATGCAAATCCTCTAAGGCATCTCGGTGTTTTTCCATAATGATCCTTATACTTTGGATTCGCCACAATCTCTTACACTTTAATCCTCTTTAAGCTTTCCTTACTCGGCTTCAGTTCTATATTACAAAAATGGATCTTTTCATATCAAAACAACAGTCAAAATAAGTCCGCTTTCGTTCCGTTTCTTTGGCGGCTATTCCCGACGTACCCAGAGGTTGCCATCTGGGAACCCTCTTTTTCATCGTTTATATTAACAACGTCGAGAAGATGGCCCAATATTTCTCTATCTCCCTTTATTCTGATGACGCAAAATTATTCAAAATTATCTCCTCAAATCGGTATTATCTCTTGCTTCAAAAAAACCTCAATGAAATCGTCATTTTGTGGAAAAAAAATTTTCCTTAATGAAACATTACCAAATTCAAGTTGACCCGTAAAATCAAAAATTACTTGTTATGCCAGATCGTATCCTTCTTCAGAACCTTCACAGAAAACGTGTGCAGTTCTTCCGTAATTTTGGTATTCTCTGAGAAAGCGAATTGAATTTTTGCACTCATATTGACAAAGTTTTACCACGAGTTGATTGTGCCTTTGGATTTATCAAGAGATACTCCAAAGAGGTCAGCAATCCTTTTGTTACCAAATCCCTCTATATATCGCCTATGTTCGTCCTCTTCTTGATTATACATCGCAAGTGTAGGCTTCATATAAAGCGGTTCACATCTCAAGGACCGAAAGCCATCAACGTCGTTTTCTGCTCTTTACTTAGATCTTTTTTTGATGCTTCGAGTGAAAAAAATAAAATAAATAAATAGGGTGGCGCAACAGAGCGAGGAGCCCCTGGGCCTAACTCATTTCTTACAACCATGCCTTGTGAGGGAATGGAGGGGACCTACAATTTTCTGCCGGTTCCGAACGGCTTTTTTGAGAAAGCGCTTTTCATGGCAATGATTCACTAACGTTGGATTTGCCAATTCCTCGCGAAAGGCGATACCCGTGGAAAAAACATTTTTGCCTCTGCTGGGATTCGAACCTCGAACCTCTGGATTAGCAGGTGGACATGCTAACCATCACGCCACGGGTGCTTCGAGTGGCTCGAGAATATTCTGTTGGTCGTTCATCAAGTTTGTTCCTCAACCTTTGCAAGTACAGGACTCATCCTTCTTGAAAGGTTTCAATTCGACTTCTTTATAATGACGCCACTTTACTTCCAAACGTTCCTGGCTAAAGACCTCTAAAATTGTCTACGGCGCGGCGTCCATTTTATTTGTAAAAATTTTGCCCCGTAATGTTTAGCATGGCTTGTCTATCTTGTACGTTTAGATATGTTGGTAGAGATTCCATAAGTAAACTGTTTTTCCATGGGTTTCACCTTTCACGAAAAGTTGGCTCCGAGGGTAGTTAATTCACTGCTGTGAAAAGCATACTTTCTTTTGGCACGGCCACGTACTGAGCGGCAAAGCGGAAAAATCTTAAAAAATTAAAAACCTAGCGACGTCGCTCTGATTACTATTTAATCTAATTTTTACGTTGTTTCGCTCAGTACGTGCCCATGCCCTTTAATTAGCAATTCCTAATCGTCAAAAATTATTGGTCCCTAAGGATATTGAAGCTCCCCTAGATTTTTTATGCCAACCTACTTCTTTTTTCATTTGATTCATTTATCGTTGTCCTGTTTAATGTGGAGTTCGTTACTATAAAAATATTTTCCTGTAAGATTTAGACGAACTCAAAGGTTTTGGAGTAATCTTTAATGGTATTAGTGAAAGGTTAAGAGATTTATAAGGCCAATCGGAAGTAAATGTCTCCCAATAGGATTTCCATTTGATAAAGAATTCAGCTGCCAACATCAAGAGACAGAAGAGGTGGAACTATGCCAAAAGTCTTTAAAATTTGCATTTATGAACTACGAACCTGTAACAACAAGCAAGAAGAGAAATAATTTAATATTGCCACAATGTAATTATGAATAATTGTCGCTGTGTATTGAACAAAGCCCGAATGAACTCTGCCGCAGTAGAACATCACAAATCAAACAATATTCCGAGGTCATAAACCAGCCTTCCAAAGTTAACTCTTAATTTGTTGACCTATCGAATATTTAATTCTTCTCTACCAAATATTGCGAAACAAAAAGCTTTGCCGAACATCAGTCAAATTTATTCATGTTGCCTCATCAAGTATCTTCCAATTCTGGTGCCAAATGCATCATCGTTTTTCCAATCTCCCCTTTCAACATTTCGAACATCTCCATTCAGGAATTACTTATGTTGCTGGCGGATGTTCGGAAAGAAGTAGTGAACATGCGCACGCACTCCAAAAGATTATATCAACTACTTTCCATTCGGAAAAGAACCTAGGATACAAAATGTTTAGTTGCAGTTTAACTGTGTAGTTACGTGGTAGCATTTTGACAACGTACGCTTGTAATTAAATTTGTAGAGAAAAAAAAACCACCCCATCAGAGCGTTTCCTCAATTTACCGGCATTAGAAAGTGGTGGGTGTCTTTAATGCGCCGGGGGTCCTGACGTGTTTCAAGCTTCTTCAAAATTAGTGAAACACCCTCAATGAACCACACGCTAGGCAATAATCGAATTGACTGTGGAGATATTTACAAGTAGATACCTTCGTTACATAAAAATAAAAAAACGTCATAACCTGTTAGATCGCAAAAACAGAAACGAAGGAATATCTCATTAACTGACAAATCCAATTCCGCGTACCTATAGCTCGTTAAACTCTCTGTACTTTGCGCAAAAATCTCGCCTTTAGTGTTGTGATTAATATCATTGCTCCAACGCCACTCGAAGTGCAATTTAATCCTTGGAAGTATTTACGTTCGGTGTGTCTTATATTGTGGTGGCTGATGAATACCCGCGTTACGGGGTTCGACGCGTTGCGCCAGTGAGCGAGCAAGTGTTTCTCAAGTGATGTGCACATAGAAAGGATAAAGCAAAAATGTTTTCATTTGTGGCAAGAGTGAATCACTCTTATCATTGCATAGGATGATGATGATGATGATGTCGATGACGGTGATTACAAGGGCTTTGTTCCAATTCATAAGTGCCAGGATGATGATCACCACAGTGTTGATGATGGTCGTGATGGTGCACTTCAGTGCGTAATAATTTTATGATTAAAATTTTACAAAGAAATTTTATTGCACAAGTGGCTAGTTATAGTTAAAAACTGTGGCAATACGAACACAGAAAGATAAATTATGAAGAAAAAAGGATATGAGCTGCCATTTGTGATTCTCTTTTGTCCCGTTTTCATCCAGAAGATATAAGTGCTTGAGTGTGTTTTATGTACCTTCGTTTTTCTTACACTAGCTACATATGTACAACGGGGAATAGGGAATTGTTTCTTTATAAATCTCGTAGAATAAAGAGTGTGACATAGATTTATGATATCATTTGATGATTCTGAGTGAAAATTTTAAAGTGTGTGTGGCTGTGCAAAAAAAGTGTAATGAAATGTTGCTGGAATACTTGATCCTGTTTGTTTGTGGATTACTAATCGACAGATCTACAACAAGTAGTAAGTTTTGATTCGTTTCTTTTTCCTATTTCCTTTTACAATGTTTCTATTGTTTTCGAGAAACCACTGGCCGAAAATGATTGAGTTACTCTTTTAAGGCGATCAGGAGCTTTTAAATTTGTGAAAGTTAAGTTAAACTACTTATCGTTGGTAAATTGGAGTTTATCAAAAGACATTCTTATGTTCTGGGAGAAAGATTTGAAGGCTTACTTTTACATTTAAATTTTTTCTATTTATTCCGGAAAAAAGTAGCTATACAAGGTGGGCCAGAAATTTGGTTGGATTTGAAAAAAATCATTCAAAACAAGCGACATCTATTAAAAAATCAAATCATTATTTCTAATAAAAATAGGCACACGGAAAAGTTTTTTGTTGAAAATGAAATCCTCATGATGTGCGTCATCACGTTGAAATACTTCTCGAATCTGGAAATTTGAGTATCGAAAATTCGTAGGCATATGTTGCTCTTGGAATAGTCGCCATTTCTATATTGGTCTTCAACTGGGCAATCGTGGTTGTTTCCCCACAACAAATGGTCAGGGGATGTTTGATTATTTCGTCTGGGGGATCACGCAATATCATTTCGCCGCGAAATGAGTTTTCCTCGAAACCTCTCGCTACCGTCTGTTATCGAGAAATTAGATGAATGGCATATCGCCCCATCTTGTTGGAACCATGTTGTACGGTTTACCCTTCGAATATTTGCAGTTATGAAAAGAAAAACCTCGTAACATATAGCTGTAGCTGAATAACCGTTCGAATTTACTATGACAGACTGCCCCCGCTAATTTTCATTGACTTCGTCAATTGATTCTTCTGTTCTTGTAAATCTTGGGCGTCTCGAACTTTCTGATTGAGAGTTGAATTAGTAGACCCAAACCCTGTTCACTCTTTCACTAGGTCGTGTTATCCGTACTCAGGACGATACAAACCGGAATCGTTGTTTTTGAAATACTTTTCACGCAGTTTGCGATGGCGGTTCACCAGTGGAAGGATCCATAAACAACTTTGCGAAAACCGAGCTACTCATTCTTACCTCTAGCGCCCCGTTACCGCAAACTGCAACATCTTAATAGTGGGTTCGTATACCTTACCAAGGGTTGGCCAAGGTTTCTTTGACAACCCTTTGCATTGTCAAAAAACACTTGGGCTCTCAGTCCTCAAAAAAAAAAATAAAACACAAAATCATTGAATATTCCTGTAATTTAAAAAAAAATAAACATGCCATTTGACAGCTCTGTTCATTATCTGAACTTACCCCAACGAAAACTTAGTGCAACCTCAAAGCGAGTTGAGGGCAAACACAGGGCTCAAAAAAGCACTCAGTTTGACATTCAGGGCGAGTTATAGTTTTTCAAAAAACACTCCAATGCGACCACAAGGCAACCTCAGGGCTTCAACGAACGAACCTTGTTATTCGAAAATTGTACGTCCTCATGACCCACCCTGTAGATAGTATCTTGTCTGTTGGATAAATATTTGAAGGTTCAGTTTGATTGTAACCTAATTTTTCAGATCTTAAACTAAAATAATGTCTTTTAATGTTAGACAAGTAACTGTGCCAGATGTACGAGAAGGATATTTTGAGGAATCGATTTGAAGTTACCACCAACGAAGGCATTAGAAAAGTTATGTATTTTTGGCTTAAAATGGAACAAAAAATACAGACCCGCCCTCTCCTTTTAAGAGGAAGGACCATTTCATATGAAGAATGCTTTTATTAGTTACGATAGTTAAGGTTGGATGGAGGGTGCAGATGCAAAATGCATCACCTCACTCGGATCTCAATGATCCTTCCTGCTCGCCGGAACAACAGAGGATGGGAAGGAGGTATCTCCCTCTGTTATTATTATCTTAGTCAAACACTGGGACCAAAATATGAAGTTATTTTTTTGTTTTTAAGAAATCAAGAAAAAATTAAAGGTACTTCTTCCTTAAGAGGATACTTATGTCATATCTTATGCAAAACACAAACAGAAAAAAGGATATTTAAAATAATTAAGAACACAGTGCCGATAAAATTTTCCATTTTAGTTTGGTAACATCATCCACGCCATTTTTGTTTTTAACAAAGGAGAAAGGATAATCAAGAACATTTTTTCTTTTATGGTTATTCGCACCGATTGTTGGTTCCAACCCCAATGGCAACACCTGAAGTATATCTATATTTTGGTAATAAACTAATAAATATTTTGTCTATAGCTCTCCTTTTCTCAAGTATATGCAAGAAATGTATGAAAAAAAGATATATGTACATTGCAGAGGAAAAACACAATGGGGAGTTGTGGAGTGGAATAAACAGTAGTGCGGAGTGACAACAGAAGTAGCAGAATGAAAAAAAAAAACTTAAATGAGTAGAAAATGCAAAAGTCGAGGGAAGCAAGGTTGACGGTAGATGATTAGTCTGAACTCTTTAAATCAGAAACACCTTATGCAGCCAGTTAAAGAGTAAGTATATTCGCAGAAGCCTAAATGTGTAGAGTTGTAAGGGCTTATTTTTTTATTTACTTGCTAATTGAATGAAAAATAATTAGAATGACACAACAAATCTCGGGGAGTCGTAGAGCCTAATGAAATTTCAGTTTTAGAAATTTTAGAAGGCAGAAAACGCTTTTTATGTCACTGATTTATACTCATGGAAAAACCATTTGTTTCTGTGATTTGAATCTTGCAAAACCCACCCAACCAGGCAGACATCTTCTTGATCGAACCACAACCTGCCCACAATGCTGTCATGCACCTACACGAACTAGAATGAAAACATTGGAGAGTCGACAAAAATGGGTTTCTGTATGTTCAAAAGTCGATATCTTTTCCATTTTAAACGTCAAATCTTATCTATCTGGGCTCAAAGCATCAGGCGATAGCACAAAAGGAATCATGGCAGAGCACGAAAAACTAAGCTAAATACCAAATTTTGAAAATGATAGGAATTTGTACTTAAATTTGAACTTTCACAAGTGTACGAAAATATCAAAACCACAGAGAGAAAAGAGTGGGTCCTTCACTTCTGTCTGTTCGTCTGTCTGTCAGCCTGGTCTGGACCGACTTTCAAAATTTGCAGTTAGGGTCTGTGGGCAGCCTACAGAGGGGTTTTCGGAATTGGGTGTCTAGGTCTTGAAATAACGGTACCTGCCAGCCGGTATGATTGTACTTATTTTTCTCAAAAACAACTGCAACGATTTCGTTAAATTTTATGTAAAGAACTGGTTTCAATATGTCTTTCTTATGATGTAAGAAAAACATTTGGGAAAAGACTAAGAACGGTACCTACCTCCCATAGTACCGTTTCTTTTTTATTTCAAAAACAACTTTCTCGTTAATGCCTTAGACGTTGATGACGAAATATTGTATTTTAGAAGTCCTAAGTTGTTTAAGAGAGATTGCATATCAAGATTTGAAAAATTATAATTTTTGTACTTTTAATATTCATACCTATTTTTTTTAAAAAAAATTTTAATTTTTTGAAATAATTCAAAGCCATATCTTTGATTTTTTAAATTTTTTTGTCAAAACAACTTGTGCTAAGATCTTAAACTTTGCGTACTGGATTTCTAAAAAAATTGGTTTTTAAGAAAAGTGAAAACAAAAAACAGTATTTTTTAAAAACCGGTCCAACGATTTTGATTAAATTCTTAGCGTTTATTTTTGTATTAGCAACTGCTAAATAATGGTGATCAAAGGTTTTTGCTTGAAACCTTTGGAATATTTAATTTTTTTCATTATTTTATGAGATTTAATTCAATTTTGATAATTTATGAGTAGTTGGCAACCCTGTACCACCAAATATATTAAAGAAAGATCGAATACTAAAACCTTTTACTCAGTGTTAAAATTTTGGGCACACAATCGCAAGTTCGTTTGACCCTGTCGTATCCAATTTGGTTTTTTTTTTTTTTTTTTGTCGTAAACAACTTGTTAACTACTCAGCTCAAAGCACAGCCCATAAAAAAATCAGTTTTCGGAAAAAAAAAAATAGAGACAATGTGCTTACGTTTGCTTGGGGGCTTCATAATCCTCCTCTTTAGGATCTGTAATGTAATTGGCTGTCTTGAAGAGTCGTGGAAAATTCACTTGATACTGTTTGACTAATTGCTACCGAAAAATTCTTGGCCGAGGTCCCTTTGGAAAATCCCAAAGCACAGAAATTCAAAATTAATGTGCATTGGTGACTTCTTTAAATGATTATCCCGTTTTACCAACGCTCGCGTACGGGTTACATAATTGAGGATGGTCATAACACTTTGAGTTCAGAATACAGCGAACGCAATATAAAAAAGAAGATGGCTACTCCAATGGCGTGCATTTACCCCAAACCACATACGAAGAACATAATTTGTTGTTTTTTTTTTTTCGATTTACAAATATGTATGCGAATTCGCAGAGCCTTCAAGACAAGATCTACAACTGTGAGGATGAATTCATATTCATATTGTTGACTCATATTTTCTAAAACAATATATTTTTCGTTTTTTAAAGATCCTTTGCTCCTGCAGCTACCCATCAACCTTCTCATTACCTTAACTTGTTCAATAAATTAAGGATTCAAGTAATTAATTTGCTGACTTAATAAAATTTCAACATGTGGTGGTTGGTTTTAAGCCATTAGTACGGAAATATTGATTTGAAGATGTTGTCATGAACAGGCAGGGGAGGGGTATATGATTAATTAACCCCATCATCAAAAGACAAGATCTATTTCTCAGACTGTAGTCTTACGGTGATGATATGTTGAATGTTTAGCTGGGAAAATTCATTAATTAAAAGATATAAATATCTTCCATATACATATGCCATTGGGTAAGTTAATTTAAGAACAATAGGCGTGAATTGGATTAACTAAACAAACACCAACTGGCACCCACACATCACGCTAAGAATGAGTTAATCTGTTTCCTTGCCAGCATTTCATGTATTTAGGGATATGTGTCGGCGACAGGCTAGTGTTTTATTTTGGTAAGTCTTTATTTAATTTTTTTGTCCTTGGTGTGTTTTCGAAACGAAGCTTTTCTTTTAAATAAAAACGTGTCTCAAGAACTTGTGATAAAATTACACTTTTGTGTTGACCTTTTCGGTAGGGAGAATCCGGTGGTGCATGTGTTGGCACCTTAAATTTTGAAAACATTTAAAAGTTTCACTTTATTTGCCATGAATCAATATTCGAATGGGGTTGTATACAAATGCACAAGGATACCTTTTACTTTCTACTTGTTTATTTTGCTCTGAAAATCTATTGACCCATGCAATCAAAACACACACACAAATGAACATGTTCCCATTGCATATCATTGGCAGAGAACAAAACTTTGCCATTGATCGATCCAATGACATCGTTCTGTGTTGTGCCTTTGACAGAAAAAAAAACAAACACAATTTTGTTGTACTTTCAATTTCTACCTGAAAAAGTTCTGTGGAAATAATGGACATTTGTGGACGACCTAATTTAAGTAGAGAGAGTTGATGTACAAAGTTTGAAGCAGAAAATTTGAAGTAAGCTACACAAGTTTCAACATTAAATGGCTATAGTCTCAAATCAGACAAAAGAAAAGTTAAATTAGTTTGAGTTAAAAAAAAGGGGGGAAACTGATTTGTCCCTAGTAGCCTACAAAAATGAGTATGTTTAAAAAAGTATTCGTTCGATAATTAAGTGCAGTGCTTTGAGAGGGTGAACAATGAACAAAAGTTCTGTGTGAGTTTTACGGAAAACCTTCAAAATTTGATTTGAAAGTTGCAAACAAATTTTTGCAGGTAGGTATAGGTACATACTGCAAGAGTAAATTGTGAAATACTGCATCATACGTGCAACGAAAGAGGGAAGAATGCATCGTTTTTGCACCCACTTTACTTTTAAATAAATTAATGAAGGAGGCGCAAGACAGCAGGGAGTCCCGGATCATAGCGCATTTTTCTCACCCTTTCTTGTAAGGGAATGGCAGGGATCTACAACTTAATTCCGATTCCCAAATTATTTTTATGGTATGGAATTTTTATCGAAGAAGTTGCGAATTCCTCCCAAAAAGCGATGCTCGTGGAAAAGCATTTTCTTCTCAGTAAAACATACTACTCTTCTCGATGTTTCTAGGATTCGAACCTCAAACCTCTCACGTAAAAGTCAGACACGCAAGTTATTAGGCCACGGGCCCGTTATTATTATTACTCTTGTTGAAGGGCAAACAAACTTGTAGCTTTGTGTTTTAGAAATTGTTTACGCTTGTCATAATTCACTTGTATTACAAGTTTCTGAGCTGTTTTATGGGCTCCACTTCGTCAAACAAGGATTTCATCATCATGTGGGTAGCCACATTTTTTTTTTTTTTATAATTAACGCGCTTTATGAATGGGGCTATGAATACCTTTATAATGTTATAGAACACAGTGCGAGCATTTAGGAAAGCAGGAGAGGGTTTAATAGGAGACACCGATGCACATTGCTTTTGAATCTTTGTAAATCGTAATGCAGGGGAAACACAGAGCCAGGTAAAGCATTCCACATACGGGGGGTGCGACTAAAATAAGAATCTCTATACTTGACTGTACGCCCGACGTTGGGCTCAAGGTAAAACGGGTGTTGCGGTTCAGACAAGAGATCATTAATGAAAATGAGTAAGAGAGTCGGAGACAAAACGGAGCCCTGGGGCACACCAGCATTTATGAAGTGGGTATCAGACTTGAAGCCATCCAACACAACTTGTATTGAACGATCGGAAAGGTAATTTCTAATCCAACGAAGAAGAGACTCATCGATACCAAAAGCACGCATTTTCGATAAAAGAGCCTGATGCCAAACTCTATCAAATGCATTAGAAATATCAAGCGCAAAAATCTTACTTTCTCCAAAACAATGTAAAGATTGGTTCAACTTTTCGGTGAGATAAGCCATCAAATCACCAGTGGACCGTTTGCTACGAAAGCCGTACTGACGGTCATTAAGAAGCTTTCGTTCTTCAAGATATTTCATAAGTTGACGGTTTATCAACGTTTCCATGACCTTGGAAAGAAGGGACGTTAGTGCAATTGGACGGTAATTGGAAGGGGAGGAAGATTCGCCTTTTTTAGGGACCGGCTGGACAAATGCAGTTTTCCATCTGCTCGGAAAAATCCCAGCAGAATAGGAAAGATGGAAAAGTTTACGTAGTGGTTTTGCCAGCGTAGAAGAACACCTCTTCAGAATAACGGCGGGGATACCATCTGGACCTGCGGATTTATATATGTTGAGATCTTTAAAGACTCTCGCAACCGAGCGAGTTTGAAAAAATATCTGCTTCATCAAAGAATTTGCAGACTCGAGCTCAGGTGGAGCCAATATGCTATAAGGAAGTGTCGAGTTGGCAGCAAATTGAGCTGCCAGCAAATTGGCTTTGTCGATGGAGCTGACATACGGAGAGTCATTGAAGACGAGCGTTGGGACCGATGACGTGGTCGAGTTCTTAATATTCTTGACAAAAGACCAAAATTTTTACTTCCTTTTGGACACAAAAGTATTTTTTGCCTTACTTTTTGGTCATGTAAAAACTTAGCCCTTTGTATTTGAGCATTACAGATATTTCTGGCCCGTTTGAACAAATTGCGGTTTTCTACAGTAGGGTTATCTTTAAATTTACGAAAACTACTTTCTACATCCCTAATCGCCTCTTTACAGCTTAAATCGAACCACGAATTTTCTTTGGGGATGATACTTTTTGTTCTGTGAGGAACAAAATTTCTCACGCCGTTTAGAATAATTACGTTAGATATCATATCAGCTGATGCATCAACGTTTCGGTCAAGAAAACACAATGACCAATTAAAATTTCGAAAGAAATTATTCAGTCCGTCCCAATTGGCTTTCTCATATTGCCACACAGTTCTTTTAGGGACTTTATCTTTTTTTACCGTGCCGGAAAGTGAGAAATAGGTCAAGAGTGTTGGCCGCATGGCCTTCAAAATCAATATCAGTTTCGAACGTGCGTGACTTTGCCTTTTTGTCCGTTTTGGAACTCACTGTTCAGACAAAATAAAAATAAATAGGGTGGCGCACACAGATCAATGAGCCCCAAGGTGTCGTGCATTTCTCACAACCATGTTTTGTAAGGACATGAAGGGGACCTAAAATTTTCTCGTGGAAATGAAAAAGCGCTTTTCAGTGAATTTTATTATCGGATGACTTGCTAGTTCTTCGCGAAAGGCGGTACTCTGTTGGGATTCCACCCACGAATCTCCGGGTTAACAGGCAGACATCTTAACCATCACACCACGGATAAAATAGGGACAAAATTTGCCTCTATATCCCTCTTCCCATTGCTTTGAAGAGGGTCTATTAACTATAAGGGCGATTAAGTTGAGATCAACGCAGGGTGGGGTATAATTAGCTTGAACATCTCGTATACGAAAGCACTTTACTTCAGTTATATGGTCTTAATTTTTCCAATTATGGTACTGTTTAGGCAGCATTGCGATTTTGGCTGCCCCTTCGTTTGTGAAGAGATTTAAGGGAGCTACTGAATGAAAGTTTTCCATAGCTGCTCATTACGAAATAAGAAAATTTATAGATCAGTGGTACTGTATTCAAAATGTTACGCTTTCTCGTCAGCAAACAAGTTTGGCCTTTGATTGACGTCAATTCAAGATCTTTCGGTACATTTCAATAGTTTGTTCATTGTAATTCCTCAAAAATCATGAAGACTACCTATATTGTGACTTAAGTACTGACTCAGACACATCCATTATCCTAAAATTTAAGAAACTCTTATTTGAAACAAAAGTAAACCACGAAATTCCGTAAAAAGTAAAAAAACACAGAGAATCCAAACCGACTAAAAAGTCACCGTGAAAAGGTTGGTCAGGGAGGGACAACAGTAAAGGAAGTAAGTAAATGAGGTTGCGCAAGAAAGCAATGGAATCCGCGGGGCCTACAATTTATGCCGAAGAACTTAGTAAGATAGCTTTTTTTATTGCAGTGTATCTCAACTCAGAGTACTTGCCAATTCTTCGGGAAAGGTGATACTGGGATTGAAATCTCGAACCGCACGCACGCAACAGGCATCAGACATGCTAACCATTACGCCACGGTCACCTCAAGTTAATAAGTTTATAACTCAAATTTTTCGCAACGTTTGAAATATTCAAGTCTTGGAGATTACCGATATCGTCTTTAGCACAGCTAAGTTTTTTTCAAGGCTGGGTTTGTACTGGATTTTCTTATAAACCTATGTTCTCATGCTCCACTCGTAGGCTTTAAAAACAGTGCCATTCCACATATTTTTTCTACAAATAGAAAAACATGTTCAAGTTTATTTATAAATTATATAAAAAGCAAAACAAAAAATGCTCGCACTTGAAGATATAAGATGCTCTCAAGACACCCCACAACATTTACAAACAAAATCAATTCCGCACTTAATTGCTACTTATGCTTGTGTACCTACTTTCCACAAGAACATGGAAACCTTTTTTGTGCAAAATAATGTCTTCGCCATAGTTAGCAATGCTCCTTCTACTAGGTCACAAAGATCAACAAACTTCGTCAGAAGCACACTCACATGAAACTACTCTTATAACCCTCCTACTAGCGCAACGTTGAAGAAATTTAACAGACCAGAAAAGATATAAAAGCCCATCATAGAGAAAGGATAAAAATAAAAAAAAAATTTATAAAAAAAAATACACTCTCAAGTACCTTCCTGTGTATAATGCTGATGGGTTGCTTCTGCTCGTGAGTGGAGGCACAGATTTAACAGAGGGCATGGTTGAAAACCCTTTGATAAATACTTATCAGCAGCAATACAAAAGCGGTACTCTTGAGCTAATTGACAAAGCGTAGATAGAATCTCTTATAGGTAAGCTCGATAGATGCAAAACTTGGCATCTTTTGCTAACCTTAAACAGAACGATGACCCACTCCATTTATTTTAACACTTTGAATGAAGTAATTATCTTTTGTGTAAGAACAAGATAAGGAGCAGATACCATGCAGGTATACGCATACTACTTACCTAAATTCTTAATTAACTCATTTACATTGTGAAATGATTACACGGTCTGAAGCTTTTTGTACAAAGTTTTAGTATATAAGTAGGTGGGGTAAGTACCCGCATAGTCTGAAATGAGTCAAACGATTCTGTAAAGGACAAAAAGTCCACACACACAGAATGGATAACACAATTCTCTCATGCTAGGTGAGCACAATAAACGAATAAAACTTTTCGTGTTTTTTCATGTTTTGGCTTAATTACTGAGGTTCCGGGGCCAATGGGCTTTATAAAATCAATTTCCACTTAACCGACTTTTTGTTTACCAAATTATTTTTTTTTTTAATTTTGACACGAGCGTTGTTTCTCTCGATGTGCTTTATCAGAAAAAAAAGCTTGAGAGTGTTGATGTGTATACGACGTAGTGGGCTTTTTGGATCTTAATACTTGAGCTTGTTAGGCAACCAATGCAGTTTCGTGATGCATATCGAGTTCATTGATTTTATTACTCCTTGACATGACAGGGTCTTGAAGACACATAGAAGACAAGGGTAATTCTTTGTTTACTCTAGAAAATATCCACTTATGACACCTTAGGCGATAGTATTCAGGAGAAGATGAACAATGTCAAAAGAATCAGAAGAATCTAGAGCAGCAATTTGGGGCAATTGACCTTGGGGCGAGATTTAAACTTCTTATATTCACTAATTAGTATGACAATGTTTTCTTTTAAGAGGTTCAATTCGTTGTAAGACTGACTACTCGTCTCTGTAGAAAAAATATCATACGCGGCTTTAAAATCGATAAAAAGATGGGGTACCTACATATATCGATATTATACTCTCGAATTTTTTCCAAGATCCTGTCGTATTGCGAAAATTTGGTCTATTGTGGACTTTTCTGGCCTAAAATCACATTGTAAGGTTTCAGACGTTCACATATTCCGTACACAAGATCTTATACACGATTGTTAAGAAGGCTTGTTCATCTATAATTGGAGCAATTTTGAGGGTCTTCCTATTTTAGGATAGGGAATACAATACTGAGGTTCTATTCATCGGGCATACTTTCTACCCACCATGCAGATACAACTGATCCGCAGATGTCTTGAAAAGTTCGGCATCAAGGCCATCTGCATCGGCATCCTACAGTCTTATTTGATTTTAGTTTGCATGTGGCAAGCTTAACTTCAACTAAGTCGGGAGGACTGCATTTTTGACCATCGTCCAAGTTGAATGTGGCATTCTTCCTGACAGCGGAATGAGTGTCTTAATCGCCATTCAGCAGTCTGCAGAAGTGGTCTTTCCAGATGCAGGGTTATACACTTTGCCACCAATGAGTTCCGTAAGTGAGCGGAATGGACATGGAATGAGCGTTCGGCAAAGCAATAAAATCTAGGCTGCAATATATTAGCAATTCTTCGTGAGGTAGCAAAATTTAGTCTGCTGTTCAAATGCTCTGGATGATGGGTACGCATAATGTCGTACTAGAGTAACAATGTTCAGAGCTTAATAGAAGGTAAGACACAAAATCTGCAGAGAGAAGGTAGATATGTGATCAAAATAACATTTGTTAAAGATATATCTTTCTAAATTGTTATAAGTGAAGTTTAATTTGCGTTTGGTGTTGTAATCGACAAAGCAGAGAACTTTGTAAGCATATAGTGGGACCGGTAGTAAGGGGGTTTCAACTAGTAGCATCTTAGTCGGAGGCTGTTGTAAATCTTTCCAATAGCAGTTACAACATGATCTATCCAAGTAAGGGAATCATTGAAGATGATTCCTAAGTAACGTGCTTTGGTCACGTATTTTACGAATGACTGCCCTAGTTTTATCAAAGGAAAAGTTGGTGTGTCTATTGAATGCATATAGATGCAGAGTGTCTAAGACTTCGTTGGGTTAAGTGAAAGTAAAGATTATGTTTAAAAGCCCACTGCTGAATGACTTCAAGGTCTTGGCTAACTAAATCGATTTAACAATGATTTACAAATCAAGGGAGCTTGTTGAAATATAGTGAAAATAATAATGGCCAGAGAATAGAGCCTTGCGGAACACCTGCTGATACTTTCAGAAATGATGACATTTTATTTCACACTGCCACATATTGCTGACGGTCGTGTAGATATACATAAAGTAGTTTGACCGCAAAAGGAGAAAATCCAAAACTATGCAAAAGTTTTTTTTACAGACAAAAGAAGCTTTTGAGAAATCCAGCTAAGTTAAAAAAGTTGCACAGTTGGCGTCCATGTCTTTGCAAATCTCATCGACAACAAGTAGGTAAGAGTGCGGTTTTGCAACTCCTTTTCGCACGAAAACCATACTGAACAGAGCTCAACAGATTATTGTTGTTTATGTTCGCTTGCATCTGCTTAAGCATTGATTTTTTAAATTTTTTAGGCTAGAAGGGCAAAATGGCGATTGGCTATATTCAGTGTTAGCCTGGTTTTATGGTTTGGCTATAGGAATTATCTTTGCCTTTTTCCACGAAACAGGGTATTCACAAGCGGTTAAAATATGATTGTTAATATGAGTGGTATACTTGAGGATGAATGGGAGATGAAGTTTTAAGAATTTAGAATTTGATCCAAACCTATAGCGTCAGAGTAAACCGATAGTAGAGCTTCGAGTAGAATAGAATTTTTTTGTGTTGCCAATATCTTCTCTTGGCAGATTCATAAGCTGTATTAAGTCATGCCTTTTACCTGGCGTAACTGACACTGATGCAAATTGAGAATTTAAAACATTACAGGCGACATCAGAAGGTACAGCTAATCGCTGATTACCATTTTCCACTTTACGCAGCTTTTGCCAGAGATTTTTCCCAGACTATATTTAAGGGTTCAGGAAATGCTCGTAGTACTGTCTCCTTGCAGCTCTTATCCGGGAAACAACTAAGTTGTGAAGAGATCGATAGTCGAATGTGTGTAGTGTAGATGTCTTTGGTGAATGGGAGGAGTTTCCCTTATTAGTTATAAGTTTTCTACCCTAATTTTCTTTTCGTCTTGCCTCAAAATGTCAGTCCTACTTTTCTTGTCATCCATTTTATCTTCAATTACGTTCAAGTTACTTTCAATCTTATTTTTATTTACCAAGCTAAGCCATTTTACCAGAATCCTAGAATTATCTGATTGTCTTATAACGGGTACCGTTTCTTTGACAAGTGAATTCCTCATAAAGTAAATTATGTATATGCAAATTCAAAAAAGCTCTTTATGCATTAGCCTTTTTAAGTCGGAATAAAAATTGTAGGTCCCATCCTTTCATCGTAAGTTGGGGTTGAGAGAAATGTGAAATGTGGTAGGTTCCAGCCCTCTCCGACCTTTTTGAGCCCGACTACTTGCATACTTGCTAATTTCATGCGTTAGTTAATGTCCCAGTTGCTCATAAAGCCAAATTTTGTCGTTTTTTTTACCATTACTGGTCCTAAATGTTTTAATAAACTACCGATTGCCGTAAGACAAACTTACAATTTCCATTCATTTCTCAATAAAGTCAAAGAATGCTTATTGAATATCGACTATATAAGTATTGATTCAATTTTTCGATGTGTGTCTTAAAAATATTTTTCTCGAGTAGCTTCATTTTGCATTCTTATTCTAAATGATGTTATCTCTTTCTAATTTTTTTCATTTCATTTCTAACAACCATGCCTTGTGGGGAATGGAGGGGACCTACATTTTTTTGCTGATTCTGAACGGCTAATCGAGAAAGCGCCTTTCATGACAGCAGAATTATGATCAGTTCTTCGCGAAAGGTGAAACCGGCGGAAAACATTTTATTTCGTTTTTTCTATTGAGAGTGCGAACCTTGAACCTCCCAGCTGACATGCGAACAATTAGGTGATAAGCGCACCACCGTTCTCGCGTATGCAAACTTTGAAAGTTTCTAAACGAAATTCTTATTGTAGCTTCTGCCGCAATGATTCTGCGAGCTTTATAGCAAATTTTTGGGGGTTTCTTTAAGATCTCGCGCAGTATAATACATTTATATGAGCACAAAAAGTTTCTTTGGTAGTTTTGCTGATCATAAGTGTTGAAAGATTCTCATTTAGTATTGGTGTTCTTACTCTCTATTTAGTTTTCATTTTTTTCATTGTCGAACGAAGTCTTCTAACCTAGTAAAAAAAATTACTTGTAAGGCACCTTCCATTTCTGTGGGATTTAACAACAATCTCTGCAGTTCCATTGATGTTGGGCATTGTTTACTGATTATTTTGTTTGGATGGCTTCGCCTGACTGTACCTACAGAGGTATGAACAATTAAAGCAACCAGTAAGTAAATGCATACATACTTATGTACATACATTATGTACGTTTTCTGAAGCTTACAAATTGACGACCTTCTTTGCATTGGTAGAAAGAAAATTCAATTATGAATTTCTGTTTGAAGAAGTAATTTCATCCTTTGTGTGAATATTCTCCACCTTCTCTATTATGACTTAAGTCATATTACAATAGAAGGCACATATGATTGTATTTAATAAATTACAAAACGTATCCTTTTCCCAAAAGCAAAAACTCGAACAAACAATGACAATGACAACAAAGTGTAAGGCACTATTCCTACGACAATGTACTCCTTTCAATATTCACCTGAGTGCTTCTTGTAAACAAAGGCATACGGCTTCTATTACATTAAAACACACAAATATCCAGCCATCCAAACAAACCCAGGGAGTAGGAAAGGAATATGCTGTTTTTTTTTTGGGGTAGGTATACACGGATGATGGAAGCAATGTGAATGCAAAAGTTGAACTGCAGTCTTTTGTGGTAAATGAGTCTGGTATGCGGCCTAGTTAGAACGAACTCTTTTATTATTTTTTATTCATAAAATGTAAGAAGAAGATTTTTTGTTTTTGAATATTTATTTACTTACCTCTTTACCTTGATGTTGTTGGAGCGCAATGCTTTTTTCGTCAATTCCTCATTATAAAATTATTATTTAGCCAAAGTACCCACTTTTTTCTAGACCTTAAAATTTTATTTGACTTTGATTTCGTCAGAAAAGAAAAACAAGGATCAACGGATATAATTTAAGTACATAACATCATGAAAACCATAAAAACGACAGTCTTTATATTCAATCTACGAAGCCCAGATTTCGATGACTTAAAGTACACAAAGTTTGGTATGATTAAACGAATTAAGATTTGACTTGTTTGCTTAGGTAACTACAAACAAAAGGAACTTTGGAGGGACCGGACCCGTTCAAACCCAAATCAAAATTTATGAAAACAAAACATGGTACATGAAGGTCTGTTTTTTTTAGTACGAAGCGTACTGTTAGGCGTTGATAGTAACATGGGAAACTAACTTACAAAAATAGCATGTGTTTCCCCTGCAATGATTTAAAAATTTATTATTTTTAGCAAAGTCTTGTTTACTTATACGTTGTTTAAGTATAATTTAATCACATAGTAGATACCCCAAAGCCTAGTCATTTTGTTTTGAAGAGCAGTGCTGAGCAACGCTTCCATTATTTTATGCAGGGTGGGTCAGAAAGTTGGGTGGATATGAAAAAATCATTCCGGAATAGGGATAACTATTATACAAACAAATATTTATTGTAATAAAAATTGGTTAACGGGAAAAATTGTTTTTATAAAGATATCCTCATGATGTGTATCATCGCACAGCAAACACTCTTATGCTCTTGGAATATTCACCATTTCTTCTTCAACATTGGTCTTCAACGGGGCTGTTGGGGATTGTGGTTGGGTAAATACGGTAAACGCTACTCTTCACGTATCCCCACAAAAAAAAAAAGAAGTATGGTGGTGTTGAATCCGTAAATCCGCAATATTTTTTTGCATCTCAAAGACAACACGGTCACGGAAATTCGAAACTTGAGATAATGATTGTTGAGATATTGAATAATTTGCAATACCAGGAATAGTTTTGCGTGTGAACGTCATACGATGACACTTCGAAGGATTCAAACTAAGACCATTTTTAGAACACTATAGGGGTTTTTCTTTTTTAGTTCCGAACAGTGAACAGAACTGAGAACGAACAGCGTGAACGTGTTCTGAACTGAGCGTGTTCAGTGAGCTGCGCTCAGACTCTTGCTCTAGATGCCCCGTCATTTTATTTCGAGCACGTAGAGTGCGCTCGCGTAGTGTTCCGAAGAAAAAAGAAAAACATTTTGAGCGTTCAGATATTGCTGAACTGAAAAAGAAATACTCTTACGTTTTTGACGTTTCACTTATCTGTTCGGAACTAAAAAAGAAAAACCCCTTATGTAACAAAACTGCCGATATATTTTTTAATAAATTGCAATCCGACGCATTTTCAAAAGATTTAAAAATCTTCATGTCGTCAGCAAAAATTAGGATGTCGGATGTCGAAATGCAAGAAACCACGCCTTTTATTGCAATAATAAAAAGCAAAGAACCAAGGTGACTCCCTTGTGGCACAACAGAAAGACCATTGAAAGACTTTGAGAAGACGTTACGAAATTTGACTTGATAAGACCTATTTTTTTGGTTTGAACTCATCAAAACCATAAATTCTGGTGGAAATCCAAATGCTTTTAGGTTATATAATATAAAGTTATGAGAAAGTTGTTCGAAGGCCTTAGAGAAATCAGTGTAAATGCAGTCTAGTACATACTCTTTTTCAAGTGCATTAGAGCACTTATGGTTAAATGAGAGAAGATTAGTAGCCAATCTTCGATCTTCTCTGCATAAATCCGAGTTGCAGATTCCAGATTAGATACCTTGCAAAGAAGGATAATTTTTCGCAACACCATTTGTTCAAACAGCTTAGTAACACATTAAAACTTTGCAATTGGTCTATAGTTTTTAATATCAAATTTTTCACCCTACTTGAAAACAGGGTTAATAAAAGACTACTTCCATAAACTAGGAAATTTTGCAGACAATAAAGAGAGCTTAAAAAGGTATTCGAGAGTATAGGCTAAACGTAAAACGTGAAAAACACTTTTTAAAAACGATAGGTGGAATCATATTGGGACCACAGGAAACGTCATCATTTAGAGAAGAAAGGTAATTAATAATTCGTGTGAATGGGGATACTAATAAAACTTACTTGCGAACAGTGAGTTAAATACACAAAGCAGTTTTTATCAATTTTCAAAATTGTTCTACAAAAAGAACCACGAATATGATTTGCAAATGCATTGAATATGTCGGGAGGATCCTTCAGAGGACTTCTTTTTAAGTTAACAAAGGGGCCGTCCATAAAATACGTCACACTAAAATTAGGTTTTTTTTTACCCTCCCTCCCCCATTGTCACGCTGTGTCACACTTTCTGTGACCCCCCTATGAATATTACGTCACAAAAGCTTAGCCCCCCTCCCCCTTTGCGCATGATTAACTTTAATTGATAGTGCAGTTGTAAGTTAAGATTTTTTTTTTTTATAATAAATTAACAAATATATTTTACGGATTCCAATGCCGATAGAGCCAAGTCAAAACGCTAGAGCCGCACCAAAGAGCTAGCGCTCATGTTTAAAAAATAAATATTAGTAAATATATTGAGTTACAATTTATTGTATTAAAAATATAATCATTTAAATATCTGTATATTTACTAATACGAAATGAATAACTTTTATCATGACAAAGGTTTTAAAAAGAACTAGCCGAGAGAAATACTGTAGTAACATTTTTACATGAACGGCGAACGCTACGCTGCGGTAGACCCCCCCTCCCCCCTTGTCACAACTTGTCACACTCAGCGAAACCCCTCCCTCCCCCCGGAATGCGAACGTATTTTATGGACGGCCCCAAAGGACCAAAAACTTTTTGGGTCATTCTTAAGACAGCAACACATTTCAGTTACATAGTTGGAGTAAAGCCTTTGAGAAAGCGTTCTAAAATCTTCAAAGAGACTTATGGTCATGGTTAGTAAGAGAAAGAGTGGATTAATAAGTTTTCTCAGAAATGTTTCTTTTATTCCGCAGAACTTTTAATTCTTTGTTAAACCACGGCCCACAATAATTTTAATTTTTAAAGAGTTTTTGCGGAATTTTTCTATTCATGCAACAAAATAAGTGACTGCTTTTACTGTCACAGATTGCCGCTTCTGATTTTCGAAGAAATACGGACTTCGTTAATTAATTCTTCAGGTATTGTTGACTTTGGGCGTCTCGATGGTTTCTGATCGAAAGTTTAACCAGTTAGACTCGAACTTTCTGGCCCATGACCTAATAAAACTTTATGTTGTGTCATTCGGATGTTATAAACGTCGAGCAACATTCTATAGGTACTTTTGAAATACGCAGAACGAACGCTGTGCACCCATGAAGCGCTTCATGGCAATTACCACAAACTGGGACATCGAAATAGTTCTTCGAAAATCGTAACTCTTTATGGCCAACCCTGTATAAATAACGGAACTTGGGAGCCGGTTAACCATTCTTATTCTTTGAAACTTAAACGATCTATTTAAAAATTCAATGAAATTCAAGGACATGTTAGCATTTACACAACAAATAATGACAAATTTGATTAATCGATTGAACCATTTCTGGTTTCTGCGTAGTTTTTGAATATATATTTGAAACCATTTAAAAATCAGTTCCAAAATATATAATCATTTATCTACCTTTCGAATGCGAGCCACAAATAAGTCGTTAGCTCTTTTCTGAAAATATCACCTCAGGAACTTATCTTTTTCTCTTGGCTCTGGATTTCGTAACGTTTTGAAAGACTATATACATAAAATATAGGGTAGCGCAAGGAAACGGGGAGTCAAAAGCATTTCTCACAACCATTTCTTGTGAGGTAATCGAGGCTAATCGAGAAAGTGACTTGCCAATTAATCGCTAAAGGCGATATCCGCTTAAAAACAATTTTGGTTTATGTTGGGAGTCGAACCACGGTAATCTTTCGGGCAAGTGGCAGACATGTCTTAAATTTAGTTACAGAAAAAGAAAATTTTTTTTAATCTGAAAATTACTAAAAAATTTAAGACGATAGTGAGACAACTATCCTGAAATCGAAGTTGCACGGAGTTATCTTTTGGCGATACAATCAACCATAGACAATTAGATAATTGTGTAAAAAAGTTGCAGAATCCATATCCTGCTTCTCTTCTTCTTCATCTCTTTACGCCCATTTAAACTTGTCTTCCTTTGCAAAGTATCCTTTCTCTAATTTTTATATTTTTCACAACGAAAACTTTTCTAAAAACTCTTAGCTCCATTATAATTTTTCGTAATTTAAACGATCTTTTAGACTTTTTTGTTTCTACACTTTCAAAGGTCGCCAAGAAGTGTCCATCTTCTTGCTTGTCTTACTCTCTCTCTCTCTCTCAGGTTATTCAGCCGCCTACTCCCCTTCAATTGACTGTCGATGATCTAGGAGATGATAGAATACGGTCACGGGATTCTCTGAACTTTCCCAAAATTTGCTAAGTACCAGGTCCTGATATCTCACAACTCAGCGGCTGAATGAAGGACACTTTTCCATCATTTTCTACTCAGAAAGTCGAGAAAATTCTCCTCAATAATGTAGGACAATCAAAATGTCACGATCAAAACGACCGATTTAGATGAAAAGCAGATTTTTGACTGGACAGTGTCTCCAGATCTCCACATCTACCTAACGACGTCCGTCGTCAAAAAAAAGTAAACATCATTATAAGTCGTGGCTTTATGTATTACCCGGTGTTCTTTCGCACAGATGTGGGGAAAGAAAAATTGCACAAAAAGAGTCATTCTTAACTTACGTTCTGGTCGTTTAAATTTATGTTGGTCTCTCGGCCAAACGCTAGGGTTACACGTTTTCATGTTGTAAGTGTGTTTAATGTTCTATTGTTTGTGTATGTTCCCATTAATTGTTTCGTACTGTACCGTATGCTAGTCTTCAGTACCTAATGGCTCGAGATACCGATGATTACAGCTCAGGCCGTCGAAATTTTCGAAAATAACCATACTTAAGGATGAATATTGTTACCGTAATACTATTACATAACAAAAACTCTATTCGGACTGTTTACACTTGCATCACTACGCTGCAAAGTGTGTTTGTTTGTGAGGTATTGCGTTTCCACGTGTGGTTTAGTTTAGACTCCAGATAACTTCATAGTCCTTTTGTTGTGATTTTATATTCTGCCTAGAGTAGACAGTTTTAAAAGTTGAAGTTTTTGAATGACGATGTTTGTCCCCTTATTACGAGGCACACGTTTTTATTATTTGCTTAAAGCTGAGTCCCGATCACACTTTTGAGAGCAAACAACGGAGGTCAAGGGAAGGTAGTGGAGGGTACTTAATGGACACTAAGGGATATCATAATTAAAATGATTCAATGCTAAAATCGGTTTTTGTTTGTTGCAGATTAACCGCAACTGTGCTGGCGTCCAACGATGTTACGTTCTTCAGATAATCTAACTTTTTTCGACCTCTGACTGCTTAAAAGTCACGCATCAAATGAATATTGAACTTCAAACGAATCAGAGGCCGAAAAAATTCAATATTGAAAAAATTTAAATCCCGCGCAATATTCTCACTATACATATGAGTCAAGACTGACACCTCTCTTTAATAGCAAAATATTTTAACCGCTAATAAGGATGTGCTCACTGCTCAGGTTTGTTTCATAAAAAACGGAGCACTGAACATTTTCAATTCAGGTCACGTTCGCAGTTATTAGTTGTATCGAAGTACCCTGTTGGGATCTTATAGAGAAAAACTCCTTAATTTCTCGCCCGAAATGTTCAATTTCTTAAATTGTCGCTTTGTTAAAGAAAATATATCTGTGAACACTTGTAAAGGTAAACGCATAGAAGTGGAATTCTATTTTCAGTTGTGTATCCTCCTCTTTTTATTTAACGCCTGGATGCCTTCATACCTTGACGGCAATTACTAACTCATTTTAGGTACCTAATTAGATTTTCCGTCTCAAGGTCGTTGGTATCTGGTGATACGTAGCTAAACGACGGAATATTTTCTTCCAATGTCAACTATCCGCATTGAGTGTATCACATAGATTCTAGGAAAATCACTCCAAGGAGCTGACCCATATTATTTGAAAATTAACTCATTAATTTGCGTTAGGACCTTTGCTCTTTGAAGTTGCTATAGCAAAAATCTGGCTGCCACCCTTAAAATGTGAATATAAATTCTTATAAGCTTAGTAATTGTAATCGGAACTGTTGAGGAGAGACAATATATAATCGAGTCCCAGTCTCCCAAGTCTACCAAGAAATGTGAAACCCCCCAAGTTCCTAAACCTACATAAGTAAGTAAGACTTGGAGATAACCGATAAGTACCCATCAGCAACCAAATTTCCAAAACATTACCCATAAAGTTACAAAACTAAAGCACCTATCACTATAGAAACACACATTTTTTTAACCCTGAGCATTTAATATTAAATTTCGTACGCAAAAGCTGCAAATGAAAACTACTTTTACATGTGTACGTATAAAAGTTACCTTGAGACGCCAGTACCGACGAGAAAATTATAAAAAAACGCTACTTCAACAGAAACGAGTTACCATACCAAAAACCAAACGAAAAACAAAGACCCAACTCGGTGAACATTGAACGTTCAACGTACGTACGAATTTATATATTTTAGAATAAAAAAGGCCATCTTCTTTGTCTTTTATATTTGCTCTATTTTCAGCTTGTGTGATTTTTGCTCCTTCTCCTCGTTATCTCCTTTGTTTCTAAGTATTAAAATGCGCCACTTCGTCGCCAAAACGTGCTATGAATGTAAACAAAAACAAATTTCTCATTCAAGGGTACTCTTCTAGCTGGGAAAAAGGATATCCTATCGAGTGAGTATCATTGAATCGATTTATACATTAAAACAAAAAAAAACAGAGAAGGAAAGAAGGAGTATTTGGTTCTTTGCAGTTGGATACTATTTAAAACTAGAACAACGCTCAGGGTCTACATAGAGAACTTGCAAATGATTGTCTCCTTTGGGGGTAGCTAATCGGATAAAGGGTTATATGAGCTGGAAGAACCAACTCGCTCATATGTGTATGTCATATAAAAATTAATATTTTTTTGGAGTATCCATTGCCATTAGTTATGTTAAATTTTTTGTCATTTGTTTGTACTTGTGTAGGTTTTAGAAAATGTGTATAAAGTGTAGAAATTAATGAAGCAGTTCATGTTGTTCCATTTAATTGGGTCCATTACTTCAAAAGAACATCCTAATGTCTGTTCTTTGAAGTTAAAGGTCAAAATTAGGATCTAACATTTAAAAGCCTTCGGACGGTTGGCTGGTGAGCTACATGAGTGGTTTGTATTTTTGTTACTGTGAAGAGAGGAGATAAGGTTTACTTTTTTCAAAGAGAATAAATATAAAGTTTAAGTGGGGCAAATAGCTTATCCTGTATTTTCAATCTAACAGCATTAGACGCTGTGCATTAAAGTTTTTTTTTACCTTCAGTACAAAGTTTTACAGTTCGTGTAAAACAAACTTGGCATTGTATAAACTCTCATACCTATCACAACTACAAATCACAAAAACACTTCTCAGAAGATGAGAATAAAGCAATTTGCTCAAATACCTACATTTGTAGGTACATTCTAGGAAATACTATGCTTGTTTCAACTTCATGGAAGTGAATTGTTGTAGAACAAATCTTTGAATCTTTTAAGTTTTAAGCATGTACATTGTACATTGTACATACATGCGGAAGTAGGTTATGTACTCAATTCAGTCGCTTGATATACCTATAGCGAAACCGATACCGTAACGCATAAAAAATAAATAACTTAATTTATATTTGAATTCATATCTGGAGAATAGAACATTATAAATTCTTATGAAATGAAAAGATTACTTAAGTAACTTTTAAATAATTCATTAAAGATCTTAGTTGAAGTAAATTCTAAAAAAAAACTTTATACACTTTTATGGCCAAATATTACTTGTCCCACCCGTCACAAGCATTGAGAAGCATATTATTTCTGTTTTACGAGATATTGGCGTAAATTATAATAATACTTAATCTGTACAATATCAGGAACCATATAAAACGAGGTTCTTTAACAAAAGTTTCATATAGTTTCTTGCCTATTGCGAATAATGTAAGTCAACTTGCAAAGGAGAGGTAATTTGATGTCCCACCCGTCACACTTTTTATACCATCAATTTCTCATAATAATAATGATATTTTCATACATTTTTCGATGGTACAGTATGGTATGACTATTCAAGTATGTGAAAATGTCACATTCAGTACGTAAATCGAGGCCGTTTGACAGAAATGAAGCAAAGTGTAGGCAAAAAATTAGTATAAAAGTCCCACCCGTCAAAATGGAATGACCCACATATCTACTCCGGTAGTACAATGAAGTAGAAATTAGCTTGAAAGGAGCCTTAAGAGAGAGCTCATCCGAAATCGAAATTGTTACCGGAGGATTTTGGATGAGGTTCAGGTTCAGCCCGAACTGTAATGCCCCCTATGCAAGAAAGCAGTACTTTACTTCGGAGTTGGCCCTTTTGACAACAATTATTGTCACTCGATTCAGTGCGGTGTGTCATTTCACTGTCGAAAAATTGAACCCCACTTTACATTTCGTACGTTTAATAAATTGACTCGAAACGAAATCATCGATTTTCAAAAAAATGCGAATTTTGAGCCAGTAAATTACCTCTAAAGTCGGGGACTATATTTTATGGGGTTATGTGAAATTGCTGGTCTACACACTCCAATTGCTTTGAAAAGTGTTCTTCAATCTTTTCCTTTATTTCTGGAAAATCTATTTTTATGGATTTTCAGTGATTGGAATTTATTCTCTGAGCGAGAAAAGTTTGTTTTCTGGAAAAAATTAATTCCTTTTTTTTCTTATAATTTCCCATAAGTACATTAAGTTAGGTTAGGTGGAAGTGGCTGTCAGCCAATGAGTAAGTCCGTACGTGCATTGCCTGACACGCTTAGACCACAAGGGTCGATTGTGATACCACAGAGATCACCAAGTTAATAACCTCAAAAATAAAATAAATAGGGTGGCGCAACAGAGCGAGGAGCCGCTGGGCCTAACTCATTTCTTACAACCATGCCTTGTGAGGGAATGGAGGGGACCTACAATTTTCTGCCGGTTCCGAACGGCTTTTTGAGAAAGCGCTTTTCATGGCATTGAATTTACTAACGGAGGACTTGCCAATTCCTCGCGAAAGGCGATACTCGTGGAAAAACATTTTTGCATCTGCTGGGATTCGAACCTCGAACCTCTGGATTAGCAGGTGGACATGCTAACCATCATGCTACGGATACCACAAAAGTTAATAACCTACTTATCTCAAAATCCCGATGTGAGATTATCGAGTTGATCACCCATTAATTTGTCGGTTCCGTAGTCGGGACTAGCTGGTTAATCACCTGCTAGTCGAACCATGCTGAACTTTTAATGTATTTTGAAAGACTATTAGGGTTTATGTAAGACAAGTCGCTAGTCGAAGAAGAATTCACCGAGATGAGTTTTCATCCTATGAAGTAGTGCAGGGCATGAGCAAAGAAAGTTTTAAACGGTTTCTTCTTCTTCTTCGTTCATGCAGCTTCTGCAGAGATCATTGGAATACACACCTAGTCTCATGGCGTGTCATCCTATTAGAACACCTATGTTGGAACCTAGATACAGGTGGTTCAAAGCTAACAAACTCTTCGTGTAGACTCAACATGCGGTAAATTTTTTTTGGTTGCAAGGCAGTTGTTACTCTCAGTTCATCTAGTGTTTGTTATCCTTGAAGCGTCTTGTCTAAGTAGGAGTTTACATGTAGTGATGGGTATACCTATGTTGTTCTATTCTGAGCGTAGAGAAGTGGTCGTGCCCTTTTTGGTTAGTTCGTCCGCCATACAGTCGCCTGGTATGTCCCTGTGTCCCGGCACCCATGAAAAGTGAATGTTGAACTAATTTGGCATCTCACTCTGAGACATTTGCCAGTTTTGGAACGTGATGGATTTTGTAGAGACATATGCAAGAGATTTAAGGGCACTTAACTGTCCTAGAAGAGTCGAATATCCGTGGAGGGTATGACGTTTTCTTTGAGTCAGGACAGCACGTCCTTAATTGCCAGAATTTACCCTTGTAACACACTACAATGATCGGATAAGCGGAAGAAACGACCGAGATTTAGTTTTTCTGAGTCGATTCTTTTTCCTACACCTTCGCTGGTTTTTGAACTATCGGTGTAGAAGTGTATTGCTTCATTTTCCAAGAGAGCACCATTTTCCCAAGCTTCTCTTGAAGGTATGGTTACTTGGAAATTGTTGTCAAACACCAACTTGGGGGTGATGTAGTCGGATCGATTCGGTAAGAAAAGAATAAAGTTATCTAGAATGGTAGTGTGACCGATTTGATAATTGGTGCACTGTGATGTAGCTCTGAGTCGAGTAGCTGAGCTAGCTGCGACTTGTTTCCTGAAGATATCTAGGCGTGCAATGGGTTTGTCCTCACTGCGCCACTAATACACAAACTAGCCGTTCTTAGAATTTGGCCAGCTTGTTGTAGTTAATCATCTTGTCTAGAGCGGTCCACCAGACAATCACCCCGTATGTGAGTATCGGTCTTATTACCGAGGTAAACAGCGAATGGGTGATTTTTGGAGTGAAACCCCATTTTCCACCAATGGCTTTTTTACAAGAGAAGAGTGCCACGTTGGCTTTACTTACTCTTTCCTTTATATTGGTTATCCAAGTCAGTTTTTTCGTCAAAAATGAGACCTAGATATTTAGCTGGATTTGACAGTGTGAGAGTTACCCCCTTGGGTGTGGGGGTCTGAATTCCGGAATTTTGAATTTCCTCGTAACGAGAACTAATTCCATTTTGTGGGGATTGATGTTCAGCCCAAAATCTTCAGGGCAGTTGTTAACCTTCTTTAGTACAATGATTGTTAAAGAAAGTGATTTAAAATGATTGATGATAAAATGAAAATTTTGTTAAAATCTTATTTGAAGCAAGAAATCAACATTATTTTATATGTAGTTTTCACCTTGAAACTTGCAAGGCGGGCGGTAATGTTCATGTGCATTCAGCTTAAGCAACAAATCTTTAATTAAACTAGATTTATGTTACGTATATTTTATGTAAGAGGTCGCCTTGATGAAGGAAGTCCCTCTATTTATGGGTTCTCCTCTGAAAAAAACCATCTTTTACTAACCTCCAAGGAGATCGAATCTTTTTTCTGGTAGTCACTTGGTTCTATAACAAAAAGTGTGTGAGTATCCACACAAGATTCTCAAAGTCTATAGGGAAAAGGGAACTATTCAAAAGCGCCCTAACAAAATATCAATCACAAAGTTGACTTGAACTAAAATGTTAATTTAAGTTCTAAGAATAAATTGTTAGGTTTTAAAAAAACTATAGTGTGTGGCAGTTAGTGGCTTAATCGATTTTTAATAATTTTTTCAAAAAATGAAGTCAATCTTTTCAATAACTACAACATTGTAGATTTATTTTAGAGCATGATTAGGGTATAATAGAAGAGTTAAAGTGTGGATGCAACGAAAAACCACCTTTTCTTCTGCGATAAAAGAAACCCTATAGGTACTAATATATTTTTTTTTTTTTTTGCTGCATCTCAGAGACATAAGCGGTACTGAACTTATAGCAAGCTCATTTGTACACACTTATCAACGCTCACCAACATTTTATAAGAAATTCAAACAGAACCACTTTTTGAAGAACACTATTTTAACCATCCATACCCAAGTATGAACACCAATTAAAAAAATACACATGATGTACGTTTAATGAGTTTGTTACCAACTACCAACTCTTTGGCTACTAATTTCTGAACAATTCAAAAAGATTTCATAGCTCGAAAATTGATTAGTACAGAACACACTCCTGGTTTTTTTATGCAATTTAGCTGATGGATTAAAATTTGAATTTCGTAATTTAAAACGAATATATTAAGTTTCTCTTTTTAAGTCGCCGCCGCGCCGTCGACTAAGTACCCACATTTTTTTTTCGACTAGCACTTATTTAAATGAAAGAACGTTCAAGAAGAGGCAACCGAAAAGATCTACGAATTATGCAAAGAATTTCCATTCTTTTTCTCCCGAATATCATTAGCATACGCATACATTTTCCCAAATGTACGTATGATGGTAGCTAAGACTTAATAAACTCTTCAAGTTTGCTGGAAAATAAGTTCTTTGCCTTTCCTTCGAAATGGAATGTAAGACATTCTTGTTTGTAAGGATTTCAAGGGTCAAATAAGAATATTTTCAGTGGACCTTTACAATTGAATAATTGGCCCAGCAAACTCAAAAAGATCTCAAGTGTTTTTCCCTTTAAAATAGTTTCAATAAATTTTAGACCTTATCAGGCTTATTAGGGACCCAGAATAAATAAAAGCATACCTCAGCAAAAAGGAAACAATCAGCAAATGTGTGTTTGAATAAATTATTCTAAGCAAGAGGTACTGCGGAGACTCTGATTTGTCAAAGGGAATTTTGGAAGTTGATGAGACAAAAAAAACTTTAATAAGAAACGTTTAGACTTGCATTCAAGGACATGTTGACTGAAATTAAGAAGAAAATAATAAAAAAAATCAACAGGGCTTCACAACAGAGCTCGTGAAGCTTCAGGACGTAACACATTTCAGGAGCCTTCAGTGTTATGCTGATTCAGATCACGCTTTTCATGGCAGATTACTTGCTAGTTCCTTGAAAAGACGATCCTTGCGAAAAACGATTGAATATTTCTGAAATTTGAATCTCTAACTCCCACGCAGCAGGCAAAGATGCTAACCATTTCGCCACGGATACCGTCAACTGACATTAACTGGGTTTATTTTGTGCAAAAACAGTTTTCGTAAATTTTTTTGTTGAAAAAAACACTCTGTGATAATGCATCGGATGTTTATTTAATTTAAAAAAGGATGCTGCCTATGACCCTCACAATGGAATGGAATACAATATCAGTTAAACGGCACCGAAGATTACGGTTGCACAACTACACAGCTGCGTTGTCCCTCGATAACTTCACGGGGCTTTGAATCGATTGTTGGTCATTGGTATTTTTTATTTTCATTTTGTTGAATACTAAATGGTTTACCCTCGTTTTAAAAAAATTAATGAGTCGCTTAGTCCAATCGCTTGACACGCTCCTCAGAAATGCTCAAATTGACACTCTTGCCCTTTTGCAGCCATATGTATGACCTCTTTAATGAAAACGTTGGTCAATCTTTTAGCAAACACATGACACAGTGTGTCCTTAACATGGAAAATATCGAAGAAACCTGCAGATCCTTTGAGACGTTCCGCCACGTTTCAAATTCCTACCTCCTGTAATCATACACAAGTTTCCTGATCAAACTTGATGTAATCAGTAACTTTGCAATAAGAGATGTCAACTTGAACAGTGTCGTTAGCCTTCACCAATGGGTCGGGAAAGCGGATGGTCCTTCATGTCGTGTGTTACCTAGAATTGAACTCCCTTGGGACCGAGCTGGGTGTTGCGAACTCTACGCAGCTTGAAATGCGATGTATGGTGAAGCATCCTTTAACATCACATATCAAACGGAATTATTTACCAGTCTTCTCGATGGTGATGACATCCATGAATACAGCTGGGAATGTTATGTAAGACCGGTGCGTACCTTTTCGTCATAACTTTGATCAAACGCTTCATGCCAGTTTTTGCATTTTCCTAATAATTTCTAAAGAAAATCATCAAGGGAAGTGAGCCCCTCAACTTGTGAGAGGCAGAAACTCCTCCGAGTTCTTCCAACATCCATGCTTTTGGTGTTGTTAAAAACGCTTCAAATATTTTTTGAGTCCTCTCGCCATCTTGCAAGAGAATAAAAAAGGCTTTACACAGAAAAGACTGATCGTATTATTGATCGTAACGCTCACCGTCTTAGTAGAAAACAATCATCGTCCACAACAAAACAAGGCAAGAGAGGTAGATTTAAAAGAAATTGACCTAGTTTTGAAATAAAAAATCGCAGGTGTCTCTTTCGCGAAGAGTTGGCAATTTCTCTGATAGACATTACAAGTCATGAAAAGCGCTTTCTTGGTTATCCTTTCGGAATCGGTGAAAAATTATTGCTCGCTTCAATTCCTTCACACCCGTGGCGTTATGGTTAGCATCTCTGCTGTTAACCCAGAAGTTCACGTTTTGAATCACAACAGAGGCATAAATGGAGCAATGGGCAAGTCCTCCGTTAGTAAATTCATTACCATGAAAAGCGCTATCTCAATTAGCCATTTGGAATCGACAGAAAACTGTAAGTCGACAGCATATTGCAGGGAAATCACTGAAGAGGAATACCTCGTCTTGGCACAATCAAGTGAAAGAAGACCTCAACCGACTTAGAGTGAAAAACTGGAGAGAACACGACCATCATGTCTCTTCACAGCGTTGGTTTACGCGGGTCGTGAACAAGAAGCAAGATATCCTTATTCGTACAATAAGGTAGTGGTCAGAATCAAAGTTGCCCTCTCGGAAAGTTCGGAAATCTATCACACTGGAAGAGTGCCTTGCGTCGATGACAATATGGTCAATTCGGTTAACGGTAGATTGCTCTGGACATGGCCTTTTACCTTTATGAATTTTGAGATGCGGGAAGCGTGTACTGCTAACAAGATTTAGCACCGCAGTTAAATCGATTATCCTGAGTCCGTTGTTACCGATTATTTACGCGAACAAAAAGAAAATCTATTAATTAAAACGTTGGAAAAATTACGACCGTATACGATACAAAGAAACTATTTTTACGATACGAGTATTCGCGAAAAATTAATTTGGGATATCAACAATCCCGACGACCGACGCGACGTGCGCGCAATTTGTCTAATAAAACGAAATGTCAAAATGACACAGGTTCGCGTTCGGCAACCAACAACACTTCAGTGCTGCCTCCCGTAGCTCAGTCTGATGTGTGGGTTTGATTTGATATTCCTTTTTAATCCGATTCGATTAAAAGGGAGTATCAAATAATTATAAAATGATATCGCGTATAAAAATAAATCACAATGAATGAGAGTACCTGGGCGTACTAACTCGCTTTTAATATGGGCGCCAGTAAGCATTTTAAGATGGTGGTTTGCCTTAACCAAAGCTGAAATAGTAGTTAAAGACGAAAGATAAATTTCGATAGGAAAGTACGAAATTTTAGAAGGAAATTATAGATTTTTATTATATTTGTAGGGTGTATGGGAAACCGTGGCCGAAACCTGGATTAAAATCCAGAATCTTTTCAACATAAAAGAAATGGTACGGAGTTGTTTTCGAGGTTGGCAGAAGGCCAATTCTCGAAATAAAAAAAAAGTTGAAAATTAAGTAAGTTAAGCAAAATAGAACAGATTAGTGTGTCGTTGAACACAAGATAGAATAACGAATTAAAGTTTCCGAGAAAAAAAGTAATGATAGAAGTAAAGGAAAACGGTCGCGAGTCCCGCAATCTCGGGAAAGAAAACGGTGGGTCAACGAAGGCCTAGCGGATCTAAGTTTTGCCCCAAATAAGTCGACTCTAAATTCGTTCGAAAAACCCTTGATAAGGAAGGATTTCCGATACGAAAGTAGGAAATAGAAAGAAAAGAAAATACTTAGCTATTCTTCTGCACCACTCTCCTGGACTCCTTGAGAAAATCTCTTCACCGCACTTATCTCGATTTATAAAATACCCAACTGGAATGTCTCAGTCAATTTTGTAAGAAAATATCGCCAAACGAAAAATCTGGTATCTCGAAATCAATCGCAACAATTATTTGCACGCTTTCTTCTATCCATTCACTTTCACAGCCAAAAGTTAAGAGACCATCAAGATGGTGGGTTTTTCTCCTCCATCCGGCATCGGCCATGCAGCCATCCTCGTCAGACCTTTAAGCGTGGTGTTGTTCGGTCTCATTTTTACTGCAGCATTCCGCCATTTGACTAGGATGTGCAAGTGAGAAGTCACGAATCAACTACCAGCGGTCCTTTGCGTTCAGGTGATGTGATCACCAGTAGCCGAGTGGACGAGTTCAACCCCTTTCAGAAAGACTTACTCCGAAAAATTACTTAACTCGCGCAAAGCCCCCAGCCCAAACCGGCCCAAACTAAAAAACAGAGAATGTATTTTCCCGGAGAACGAAGAACAAAAGATGCTAAGTTTGAAGCTTGACAGATACTATCCGTAGACCTTCGTCCAGATAGTTAGAAAAGAAATATAGTAAGGATAAAAACGGAAACACGTCTTTAAGTGATTCTTCCTGGTGATTCATATTGACGATACTGAATTTAATTTTAATTAAAAGTTAAAAGTAAATTTAATTTAGTGCGAATATAGTTCACACATTGTTGGACATGGGTCTCGATCTTCATGCCATTCATTCCTTATCGATTTTCTTTCGTAGGCCACCTGCCGTCACACAAGAAAAGTTTCTCTAATTGTATCGTCTCCATTCCTCGGTACCAAATAACCTGAAAGTAGCTTTTCGAAAGTTCTAGAAGAACAGGTCTCCGGCTGATGGACCAGGTTTCAACTGAACTCTTCTACTACTTTCGAGTAGCTCTGAGAAAAGTATGTTACCGGGAGAAGAACGGTAGATAGAACTTGTTGTGGTAAATTTTACCGCAACACCGTTGCCGGATGTTTTGTCAAGCAGAATATGCTTATGCTTAGCGATTGTATTTCCAAAGATGTACTCCTTCCATAGTTTTGCGATGAAATCGCCAAAAACGATTTTCACGTAATGTCTAGGGTACTCCTAATTTTTTTTTTTTTCGAGGAGCTCGTAAAAAACAATCTTTGGACTTCTCGTCTTATACTTCTGTGGGGGTTTCGGCGCATAATAACCATTCGAATCGGGGCTGAATTCGACGACATTAATAAGGCTAATGTCGGCGAATTTAGCCATGATGAGGATGGTCGTCATACGCTCATTTATTGGAATTTGGCTGACAGTTCTATCCTTACCCACACTAGATTTAATTCTGCTGTCCGTAGTAGTCGCCAAAGTAAATATTATTCTTCATGCCCGATCCATTCCATCGAACTTGGATGGCGGTTATGTCTGCTTTTTAGCAGTCTAGGGCGTACTCTAATTTTTTACGCAAAACTCCTAACCTGGAGGAAATAAGTATTGCCAGATTTAAAACCACACGTCTTTAAAATATCCTTTACTTAAAGGACCCTCCGTGCTCTTGTCACCCATTATTTTTATAAAGTCAATGAAGTATTGATTGAAAACGCTTTAAAATGTGCACTTCCGGAATGGATCGAAATGAGTGAAATTTAATACAGAAAAAGCTTTTTTTATCTTGAGGACATCAGATGGCGCCGAATTACTGGCAAAATATGGTTCCTTGCTGGACTTTTTAGCCGCATTCAAACTAGGCGAACACCCCAGGAAAAAATGCTCACTTTTTTTAATCCCAATTCAAGTGACAGTAAAATTATTTCCCTGCTAATACACACTTTCGACTTCCGCACACACACTTCCGTCCCACAATGGAAAAGATGTTACATTTCAAATTTCCATGGGTTATTTTTATTTGTTGCCAACAACTCTCGAATCTCTTAAAACATACTTATTACATTTTATCTTGATCGGACCGCAAAGTTCATGGCTGAACTTTGTTGAGAGTGAGTAATAAAAATGAGCCCATGCAAATTAAGTATTTTATTTATGTAAATACCTACTAGCAACTTGAGGGCTTTAGATTTTGTGAAACAGCTTTGAATTCAAAGCACTTACTGTTTACATCCACGCAAATTGTATTGACTGTTCCGCTTTAATGATGAGGTATCTACATCAATTTAAAATTTAAAATAAAATTTAACAAGAGGTCCTTTGGAGTAGGTAGGTAGGTAGACAACATCCAGGATTCTAACAACCAAAGGCTTTTATTTACTTATGAAAGTAAGGGAGTTAGGGAGGATGTAAATCAACTCGCAATCAGTATAGTAACTACTTCTTTGGGAAATACCGAAGATAAATGTGAAATCGACAAGCAGCATGATAAACGGGAAGGAATATAAATTGTATTTTGCTCATTTATTGTAAAACACCATTACACACTTCTTTATCCTTATTTCAAAGCTTGAAAATATTCGCGAATCTGTCGAAATTGTATATGTCTGATTATGTAAGTATCGATACCATTGTACCACACCATCATTTGAGTTCCCTTTAACCTTTGAATGATGATGGGCTCGTCATCGATTTGTTTATTTGATTATTTATGGATTGAGTTGAATTAACTGTGTATTCTAAATTCCTTAGGTATTCTTTTTTTCTGCATGAGGATTTTTTGAGTGGAAAAATGCGTAGATGAAAAATGTTTCAAATAAGCAGCCGGGTGTTAAGATGATAAACTCTTTTCAATCAATTCTTTCCAATTCCACCATATTTTTAAGGGTAAACCTACCTTTCCTTAAGTGATGCAGTTTGTCAAAATTCTTTCACAGTCGCATGGATTGTGAGAAAAAGGGTTGATAGATGTGCATGGCAAGCCGACAAAAAAAAAGCAATTTATTTGGCTGGGCTATTTCATTTTTCATTTATTAATTCGTCTACTGCCCTGAACTTTTAACTTACAACTTCAAAGGCTTATTGTGCTCTTAGAGTCCCTTAATTCTAGATCTCTAGATCTATCTGATCAAGATCTGAGTAAGTAATAGCACAAGAAATTGGTGTTTTTGGAAAGGTCAGATAATCACCAAAATTGCAGTTTCATGGAAAATTGTGATGACATTGAAAGAAAAGAGCATTCTAAAAATTTGGCTCACCAAAGTTTGCACGACGAGGTCTATTTTCTTTGAAAGTATGACCCCTTAAATGCAGCTTCCACAAGAACAGGAGCAACAAGTAAACAAGCGCAAAACTTTTTGGTATGAGGTGAAGAAATTCTGTCAAACACCACCTCAATCGAGTTATCGAGGGGGGGAAAACTAGTCGTGTGACTCGTTCTAGTTTGTTTCAAACGAAATCAGTAAAATGTTTCTCATGAAGTTTCATAATGGTCAGCAGAAAATCTCATAATGTCGCCTGAATTCGGAAAAAACTTGAACTTTTTCCAACTGCAAGTTGTTTAATCGAAATAAACAGTCGAGGTAATTTAAATTTATATTGACGAATAGGAAACGCAATTGCCTTTTTCACCAGTAATGATTTACTGCTTTCGTGCTAAACGAAACAACACGTCTTGTTTTTACTATTCAGATTGCTCAAAAGGAATGAATGAAGCATACAAACAGTTTTTTTCCCTCAAATGACTCATGTAAACTCGTGTTGGGTGCATCTAGACACATCCATCATTAAAACTGTTGTTTTGTGCACATACTTGGGATTGTTTTTTTTTTTCTGTTTGTTCTTTCCAGAGCCTTACGCTTTACTGTTTTCGGTATTTAAAAAAGTTTTTCATACAGCTGGGCCTAAATTCGACGGCTATTTGAAAACTCTGCCGTTCCATATGAAGGTTGCTTCGCACTTTTTGGTTTCAGTTCATCTGCTTATCTGAAGAAGTTGAGTAGGGTGGTTATAAGGAAAACTTAGATGAACCCCTTCAGCTTTATTCGTCTTGTGATGGGCACACTCTCAAGGACACAAAACTGTGGATGACGACAAAGCTCTACGCAGTCGGTGATAATATTTATTATGATATTCCGAACAGTAGCGTTACATGAGAAAACACCGCTCGTGCCAAATTATTTCTTGAAGGAAAAAAGTGGGCAATTTAGCTGTAAAAATAGGGGTACCCTTGGTATTTATGCAAATTTCACAGAGAAATTTGCATAAATGTTAGGGACACCCATGAAATTGCGAAAAGCCCCCATCGATCCCATGTCTGATTAAAATCGTATTGAGGTCAAAGGTTGCAAAAATAAGTTTTTTTAATTTCTCAGTGAAACGAGACGAGATTGTAGATCATATTATTGTGAACAAAAATTGTTGTAACACATTTTTTCATAGCTCTAACCATTTTTGAGAAAAAACAATTACAAAATTTTCTTACGCTGTATGGTTCGTAATAAGCACGACAAAGCTGGCTACAACCGCCAACCATATTGACCATGTGTCCGAATTCTCAGAGGAGCCAACTTTGAATCAGATCACTACTTTATTGTAACCAAATTACGAATGCCGAAATCCTGTTCACGACTCGTAAGAACTACAATCGCAAGAGATATCCAATGCCTTATCTAATTGACTATCCCTCAAAATATCCTTGAATCCTATGTTGCCAGCAGCATTGAAGAGACTTGTTGCAGCAATACCTAGAAATCATCAGAACCGCAGCCTTTGATGTTTTGCGTTTCACTCGGCATTCGATAAAGACTTCAACCAGGTAGCAGGTACATGCCAAAAGAAAGGAAGAAAAATGTTGATGCAAAAGAGAACATGGCCTGAGATTCAGCAGAACAATGAGATTTACAAGGAGAAAAGACGAAAAGGGAACACAGAATATCAAAAAAAAGAAGCAATAAAAAACGGCACTCGTTTGAGGAAATTGAGAGATGATGGGAGTGAGACTCGAAAATTATACCGAAACGTAAAGAGATCAATCAAGGGTGGCAAATCTCGATCTCAAGCCTGTGAAGGAAAACAGGGTAATATAATGATAGAATTGCAATCACTACTGAGGATCTGCAAATGCCACTTCTGCACACTGCTTGTTTGTGATGAAGGCGTTTTCAAACAGAATGCCCCATTCCACTTGAACATGATCAAGAATGCCGTCATTCCGATCTGAGAGAAGTCAAGCTTGCAATATACAAACTTCAATGAAATAAGACTGCAGTTGCAGATAGCCTTGATGAGCTTTTCAAGATAGGTGGAGATTCGTTGGAAGGGATCATGTATCAGCTGATCTGCATGATATCGTCAGATGAAAGCTTTCGCGATGACTAGAACCTCAGTATCGTATGCCCGATTCTAAAAAAGGAGACAATCAATTGCACCAATTATAGACGAGTAAGCTTCATAAAGATATAAGATCGGATATAAGATCTTGTCTGCTGCAGTATATGGAAATCTGTAAAGCCACTTCACCAATTGAATATGGCCTTAGCAATGCGATTTTAGACCAAATTTTTACACTGCAGCAGAACCAGGATAAAAGCTGAGAATACAATATCGACAAAAATCATCTTTTTATCTATTTCAGGGACACATAAGACAGAATTTGGTTATTTAGTTGGACCTCTGAAAAGCAGGCATAGCGATACTTTTACTTTCCTTTTCTTCAAGGGCGTATGGTCCCTTAATTTTAGGGATTTCGTTTTTTTAACATCATAAGCATAATTATATTACTAAACCTCGGTATCTCCTGCTTTCAATTTCTCTCCTATTTTCCTTACTCTCGTACTGTAGTATGAAAGTCGGTGCCCTTTATTATTTCAAAACTAAGGCAGCGATCCTTTCCAAATTTTGAACACTGTTTCTGTGCATGATTAACTTCAATTGTTAAAGCTTTCCAAGCAAGAAATAAAAAGGTATATTTCTTTTTCGATTTCGATTTCAAAACAGCCTTTGATCCTATCAACAGAAATGGCCTCATTTACAAACTTCAAAGAATAGTAGTATAGTATAGTATATTTATTATTTCATATAAATTTCTTAACAATTGTTAAATAATACAAATATATAAAAAATTTCATTTAATTAAAAGAAAAATATAAGAAAGGTTAGCATTCTTTATTTTTAAGAAATTAAAAAATAGAGTTGAATGCCACTTCAAAAGATTTAATAACAATAAAATCAAAAGTAATTGGGTGGGGTGACCCTTTTAGAATTCACATATTAAAATAAAAAATAAAAAAATGTTTATATAATACAAAAGTTGATATCAAATCACTAAGTAGAATAACAAAAGTAGTATTAAATTTGAAATTTGAAGCAAAGTTAACCCAGAACATCAAAAATATAAGAATCCAGAGAAAGATAGTCTAAGGAAAAAAGCCACAATTTAACGCTTGTAAAAAACTTTCCAGGTACAGTTATTGTCCTTATTGAATGAGGAAGAATGTTAAACAACCGATATGACATAATTGAGAAAAAATTACGATAAGCAGTGGTACGGAAAAAAGGAACAGATAATAAGTTTGAAAGGTTTCCACGAAGATTGTATCTCGAAATTAAACGACAATTGAGATTGCCAGACTTCATATAGAAAGTTTTTAGCACCTTGAAACAGTATAAATGACGAACTGGTAGTATTTTAAGAGCACAGAACAGGGGAAAGCTAGAGTGCCTACTAGCCTTACGACAAATTTTTCTAACGACATATTTCTGCAATACCAAAAGTGGTTGTATTTTGTTACGATACACACCACCCCAACAAGCAATTCCATATTGTAACTTAGAATGGAAAATACCATAGTAAATTGTTTTTAACAGTTTAGTTGAGCATACATTACGCAAATAATAAAAATGTCGCAGGGTACAGCGGAAGTACTTCTTCAGGGATTCAGCATGATTAACAAAACTCATCCGAGAATCTAGAGTCAGTCCCAAATATTTAAACTCGTTGACATTCTCAACTAGAAAACATTTGTCACTACAGTTCAAATCACAATTAAAGGAGGGAGGAGTGAAACCAGACGAACAGTGGCAAGTAAACAGTTTTAATCTACAACATTCAGGAGCATGGAAGAAAACACTTGCATTCAAAATGCTAGATGAAGATAAGCTGTAAAACATTATCTTGGTCTTAGAGCTTATTACTAAATTATGTTCGTAGAACCAGAGCCGCGATAGGTCTAAATCCCAATTAATATTGGAAACGAGGTCTAAAGGACTATAAGTACCATAAGAGAACGCAATGTCATCAGCAAAAGCAGTTGGTAAACCTTTGAAACTAAGACCAAAAAGCGAGTTGATATAAACTAAAAATAGAACTGGTCCCAGGACAGAACCCTGTGGTACACCCAAGTCAAGAAACTTTACGTCGCTCCTTATATCATCCATTTTCACTCTTTGCGACCTGTTCACAAGGTAAGATCTGAACCAATGAAGCATGAAACCCCTAAATCCAGCTTTCTCCAGCTTCCTTAATAATATATTGTGGTTGACCATATCAAATGCTTTTGTGATGTCAACAAATAGACCAGCTACACATTTTTTCTCGTCGAGTTGTGACATTGTTAACGAACAAAATTGTAAGAGAGCATCTTCCGTCGATTTGCCCTTTAAAAAACCAAATTGAGCTGGGTTGAAAAACTTACTTTTATCTAAAAAACTCATTATTCTATTTTTCATAAGTTTTTCAAAAATTTTACTGAAGACAGAAAGAAGTGAGATGGGCCTATAATTACTAATTTCAGTAGCAGAACCCTTTTTGAATAAAGGTAAGACATCTGCGCACTTGAGCTCTTCTGGAAATACACCCTCAAATACGCATCTATTAAATACATATGCTAATACATCCACCAGGTAATACGCAATTTTTTTGAGTATATAACTAGAAAAACCATCAGCTCCACACGAAGACGATTTAGGCAGGTTCCCAATAACTTTCAGTATTTCAAAAGAAGATATAGGCTGAAAAACGAAACTCCTGCTTTGGATATTCTCAGAGCTTTGACATATAGAAAGACAACTACCACACATTTGATGGTTAAGACTTGGTCCAACATTACAACTAATATTTGAGAAATGGCAATTGAAAGCGTCAGCAATGCAGAGCTTATTGCAGATTACAGAGTTATCCACACGCAAAACAGTAGGTTTCTTAGAAACAGAAGCTTTGTTCAATATGCTATTTACAACACGCCATTCACTTTTTATATTACCTTGTGCAGAGTTGAATTGCTCACGGTAATAGGTGTCGCGGCATATAGGAATCTCTTTTTTTAACTCAGCACACAACTTCTTATACCTCATTCTTAATAGTTGGTTACCAGGATTCTTTTTACACTTCAATCTAAGCTTATTTTTTGTTGTAACCTTATTTACAACTGATCTAGATATCCAGGGCTTTAGATGCTTAACAATTTTTTTGGGTGATACAAAAAAGGAGGCGGACGATATATGCTTCTTCAGACAATCGATGAAAATTGAGTATGCAGCAGATGAATCATTGGTAGCATACACATCTTCCCAAAACTCAAAGCATAAACCATTTTTAAGTTTAGCAAAGTCAATCTTAGCTTTTCTCTCAACTGACTTAGGAGGATTACAACGTCTCGTTTCAGAAATGTCAAAAACTAGTCCGGTCATGCAGTGATCTGTAATTTTAAGATCGAAAACACATTTCTTACACTCTTTAAGTTCAACATTACTTAGACGCCCATAAATATGGTCAAGACAGCTTCCGGAGGCTGGCCTAGTAGGTTCAAAAATGAAGCACGTAAGACCATGAGAAGCGAGTAGTGCCAAGTAACTAGCAATGTTGTCGTTACCATCCAAAATGTTGACATTGAAATCACCTACAATAATTAAGTTCTTTGAATTTTCCCTAGCCAAAAAGTCAGTGAATTCATTCATAAAATTCGCAACACTAAACATATGCAATCTATAAACACAAACAAATAAGTAAGTAACCCGATCAATTTCCACGGAAACCTTTAAAACATCAGCACTAAGTAAATTAACGCACACAACTTCAATAACAACGTGATTATCTTTGACAAAAAAACCAACTCCACCGGCAGCATAGTTTTCATTCGTCTTTGAATGAAACTTAAATCCCGGTATAAAATAATCATTTTCCTCAAACTCATATATCCAAATTTCAGACAGAAAAACTATATCTGGAACGCAAGCAAAAGAATCTATATGCGTAACAAGTGAAGAAAAATTTTCTCTCATACTTCTAATGTTCTGGTGAATTAAGAAAAACTTATTATTACAAGAGGAACTATCTGTTATAACATTATCACAGTTAGAAGAACATACATTAGGGGAAGAAAAGTCATCAATTAAATCTATATCAAAATTCATGATTTAGAACAAAGCAATATAGGTAAACAAAGCACTAAATAAGTGCAAGATCATTAAATGATTTAATAGAAATGACTCTTCCCCCCTCAACCTTTCTTATAAGAATTTGATTATTAGAGAACCATACATATTTTCCTCCTGTCTTCTTCATTGCATCTTTTGTTTTCATCAAGAGCGCCTGCGTAAATTTTGTAAGAGAATCGTTGATGTAGATTATACAGTACCTTTGCTCTTTTTACTGCTGCCGTTGTTGCTGCTGTTGTTACCTCCCGTTCCGTTGTCAACTAGTCCATCGACGCCAGCCGCATTTGTGTTGAGATTATTTTTGTTTTTCCTCTTTGCGCACATTATTCGCTGCTTTGTTGTTAGATTAGAAAATCTAACACAGATGGTATATAAACAAAATTCATCAACGTCTCAATCCCAAAACTTTATGCGGAGTCAAAACCAGCTGTGTGGGTCGGATCAACTCTACTTGACTGGTTGGAAACAAATAATGGAGTAAAACAAGGTTGTCTTCTAAGTGTGCTATTGTTTTCTATTTTCATAAACAATGTGGTTACCTGTCTAACTGGAGGAATTAATATAGCCGGTTCAAGAATTAATGTACTATTGTATGCTGATGACGATCTGGTCATACTGTGAGAGTCTCCAGAAAATCTTCAACTGATGATCAATCGTCTGTCTGACTATTGTCAAGAATGGGGTCTTGTTATTAACATTAGCAAATCTAAAATAATGATATTTGACCTTTCCCCCGGAACCCAAACCCGAAATAATTGAACCTATAATGGAACTCGTTTGGATATTGTAGACGAGTGTAAGTATTTGGGAGTTAAACTAACTCGTAACATAGATTTCAGCTCACACCTTCAAGATAAATCGAAGACATCTCAAAGCCTTTTGAATGTATCATGGAAAAAAATCTTCCTGAATAGCCGAATCAGTCTATCAGCTACGAACAAAATGTTCGATGCTGTAGTTAAGTCAACTTTATGTTATGGAGCACAAATCTGGGGTACTGATGAATACGAAACCATCGAAAAACTACAAAGAAACTTTTTAAAGAAACTGTTCAAGTTACCACTTATTACTCCAAATCCCTAAACTATATTTACCTACACACTGAAATTGCAAACCGACTATGCAGGGTGTTCCGTACTTCGTGTATTATCCTTTGTGGTGTGATTTGTGGTCATATTCTAACAAAAAAATTGTTTTACAGTAAAGCTCGTTTCTCAACTTTGACATCACTTTTTGACAATTTAAAAAAAGGCTAACTTTGGTGTACCCTGACCTTTGTTAAATTCGATATCTCTGTCACTACTGATGATAGAGACCTAATCTTAGATTTAATTTTTTGTAAAAATAACAACCTTTAAGACTGTATTTAAGTCGAGCTTCCATAGGCTTAGGGTTGCCAGATTTTAAATTTTAAGTGGTGTTCAAATTTTCTTCCCGAAACAAAGTTTTGACTTTGAGGTAATTTTTTTGCAGAAAATGCCTTTTAAACATAGAGTTTCTTTATTTTTTACAGATAAGAATTTCAGATTTTATGATATTTGAAAAAATACAAAATGTTATTATTTTAAAATGTTAACAATTTTTTTCTTAGAATATGACCAAAAATCACACCACAAAGGATAATACACGAAGTACGGAACACCCTGTATTTTTAAAGTTCTCTCCCAGGCAGATACTCGCCTAACCAGAAAGATGCTGATAATAGTGCTCTATATGTATACGATTCCGATAGATAATTGTATAGGTTTTTCTTGTTGAGTCCGTTCAACAATTTAATTGACTCTTTCATGGACAGTGTTTTTTTCCGAAGTAGGTATATATCAGCGGTACCGCTGAAGAGTTTTTTCTTCGAATTTGTTAATACATATTTTTCATTTTAAAATAGTGAGTTTGCTAAGCAATTGAAAATAGTCTTATACTTTTATTATTGCACCAAGTCATATTCTGGTTTAAGTTTCCTTAAATCGACCAATAAATGAATTCATTTTAATTTACTTACATCTTTTTTTTCAAAGAAGGTGTATATACCTAGAAAGGTATCTGCCATCAAGTTACTTACTTTCCCACATTTTAAATTATTCATGAAATGATGAATATCCTCACGCCTTCGTCCTATTGATTCCCAAAAAAAGATACAAAGGAAACAGAATAATGCTTGACAGAAGTTTTGCCTCAATTGAAAATAAATGTTTCAACAACTTTGTCGAAGACAAACAGGAAATAAAACTTTTGCCCTACTGAGGCATCAATCTACGTCAAACACAAAAAGCAAAAAACAATTGAACTGAAAATTAAATGATTTATGTGACCGATTACATTACAAGGATCAATTCATATACAGAAGAACCAAGAACAGATACATGACACCGAAGCCATTCTCGTAACGTAATTTAAACCTTTGAGCCTATTTAAATCCCAAGAATCTTGGATATCTACCTACTCCAGCTGACACATAGTCACTGCTGTCCTTTAGTGAGACGAATCCTTGTATACCTGTTACCATGCTAATTAAGTCACATAAGTCATTGTGACACTTTGTTCTTTATCAAACTCTAAACAAAGAAAAACAAATAATTCCATACAAAGTGATTCTTAAAGACAGATTTATTCCAACTTTACGCAACAAAAACACGAAGTTACACTTTGTAAACGAGCATCAAGCAAGGAAGCGCAATCAATTAAGGAGAAGAACAAAAGGTAAAATATACATGTCCCTCCACCCTCATATATATACGGCCTGGCAGGGAAGTGCGGGGTTCGTTTCGAATAAAGAAATAAATTTTTTACATATCTCAATCTCTGAACACCATATTCAAATCCAAAACCAACCCACTGCCGCCCACCACAAGGACATGGAATGTTTTGATTCTTTTATTTTTTTCTTTACGAGTGGCATAGACTTGCCACTGGCAACGGCAAGGGAATGTTAGCTTTTTGCCGTATTCTTCAACTTCCATTATTGTTTTTGTTTCCTTTTTTCTTTTTTGTAACGCATTTGGTCGTTTGGGGAATTTCGTATTTCATTTTCCATGAAAAAGAGCACACCACGCTGATGCCCATTTATTGTGCAAACATTTTTCCGTGTTGCAGCAAAATGTTTTACTTTGGCAAATTTTCCACTAAAAAGTAAAAAGTCTTTTTTTTTGAATTGCTCAGCAAAGAAATTCCCGAATCGTGATGTGAATAAATTTGGATCGTTCACCGTCACCGCCTCCGGCTCCGGTCGTGCATACATTTTTTTTTTCAACTGCTCCGTATCTTGTTCCATGCAATTAATAAAAACAATTTGACAAATCACCATCGCCATAGGAACAGAACAACTTAAAATATGCGGAAGGATATAAAGCGATACAATGATTCAGCAATTTCATCGCCATTACCAAAGCTCTTAACTGATAATAATCATCTCAAACGAAAAACGTCTCATATTTTCCAGCCAGATAAGCAAGGGTCCGTCATCATCCTATTCATTGTAGCAAAAAATTGACGTTCATTTTACACGTGGTTGCATACTTATTCCAAGAAGAGACTATAGGTACCTACAAGGAAAAAGCTCAAAAAGAATACGAAAAACAACAACAAAAAGTAATAATAAATAAAAAAGGCCTAGCCCAAGGTATGTAGGTACGACGATACGATACCTACTCCTATTGTGTGAAAGTGAAATAGGTACCTACTTCCCTTTTTTTTTTTGTTCTCACAGCATTTTACCATCTGTTGCTCCTAAATGAAAAATGCGTACCTCATGACAAAAAGGTAAGGAAGACAAGAGTCCCATTAGCACACACACAAACACACACACCTTTTTCTCCGCTCAAGGAATTAAACCTTCTCGTGTCGAAACAGGTGGACTCGATTCAATTAAATAATAAATGAGTTTCATCCTAAAAAAAATTCACTTTTTTTGTACGTATGTATCTCATACTAACCCATTTGGTCGAAAAGTTTTGCGGTCCCCAAACGTGGGTTTATGATAAAACAAGGAAAAGAGATTCTATCCCTTGGTACAAGGGCGTCTGTAACTGAGGTTAGTTTTACATTTGATATTCTTTTGGGAGGATGACAGCCGGAGTGTCATTATACATAACAGATTCAAATCACAAAATGGGTTGCCATAAAAACAGGCTAATGTTTGTTTTAAAAGTCGGTAGGGATAGGCATTGTGGTGTATGGTTGAAATTTTTTTTCGAATTATATTTACAGCAACAACAAAAGACCAAAAAAAAAGGTTACCTAAACTGAGTGCGATTTAACGAACTGTGAGGATTAATTTGGAAGTTTTGATGAAAAATAAAATTTAACAGATTCAACTTTTTTTTTGCTATGAAGCGAGGCTATTATCAAACCTGATGACTCCGATTTGTAAAAAGTCTATAGGGTCTGCTCAAATATCCTATCTGTTGTAGGGAACATTGTTGATCTGGTCCTTTTTTTTTTTTGTTTAAAAAAATGAATTCTACTTGAAGTATCTTGATTCAGAAAAGGAAATGGAAAATTTATTTTCAGCTTATCGGAATGGTCACAGTTGGAAGATAATGAACAGGGATTTCCGTAGAGAATTATTGGGGTATAACTTTTAGCAAAACGACGTTTGTTACGTTGTTTACAGACGTTTGTTACGTTGTTTACGCTTAAGCAATGATATCATTTGTTTTTGAGGTTTAATATCAACCTTCCGCTAACTCTTCATATTAATAATGCGGTTGCGCAATACAGCGGGGAGCCCCGGTGCCATCGCATTTCTCTTAACCATACCTTGCGGGGGTATAGAAGGGACCTATACTTTTTGACCATTCAGAAAGGCTAATCAACGAATCACTTTTCATGTCATGAAATAACAGTCGGAGAAACTGACAATTCTTCCTTTCGCGAAGATCTGTTTCTATGATTCGAACCCCAAACCTCCCACGTAACAAGAAGACAAGCTAACCATTACGACCCTGGTACCACTTGAAAGTATGCAGGTGTTTTATAAATAAAGAAAAACCAATAAAACAAAATATATTAAGGTATGTCCACACTATGCCGACCGGCGGCGGCGTACGGATCCATTTCATTTGGTTTGAAAACGGTTCGGCTTTCGGTAAGGAGGAAGGCCAATCGGGACGTCCACACTAAGTCGGTATTGCCGATCGGCATGTGCCGATTGATGCCGCTCGGCATAGTGTGGGCGTACCTTTAGAAATCAACTCATTACCTCGAAGGTATCATTGCACCTTTTGGAAACTTTCAAGACAGATATTTTATATTTAAATTTTGGTGTTATGCTCATTTTGATACACTTATCCTTACATATTTGATTTGAGTTTAAACTTCTTGCTGTGACTATCAATGTAACAAATTATTATGAGCACCCCTTGCTTGTCAGTTGTTCAGGCATATCTCCTTATAGGGCCCCTACACTACTCAAACCGTTTGCGCAAACATATGTATTTTGTTTTTGTAAAAATGTTTGTGCAAACTGTTTGAGTAGTGTGTAGCAATGTTGAGTGTTTGCGCAAACCGTTTGAACAAATTCTAAAAATTTTGATTTTTCCGTGTTTGCACAAACATGTTTGAGTCGTGTGTGGTGAATTTTGCTAAAACACGTGTCAATTTTCAAGGAGTAAAGATGAATAAACAAGTGGAAGTAATTTTTTGGACGGAATTTATCGAATTATATAAAAGTTTACCGGTGTTGTGGTGCGTTAAAAGCAAAGATTATTGTAATCGGGTAATTAATTAAAGCAGCACATGCGAAATCGCTCATTGCTCCGTAGGTCTTATTGATAAGAAAAACGTCAAGCAACTAATATCTCTCAAACATGTTTGTGAATTAGAAAATTTGTGGCTTAGAAATCACTAAGAGGCTGATTACACAATTACTGATAATTCAAGTAAGGGAGCGGATGATTTTTTAAGAGAAGAAATTGGAAGGAAAATTATGGCAAATTTCGTCATCCTACTCATTTTTAAAGACGAGTTTTGGATGAAAAATGATGTTTTATAACACAGTGCGAGCATTTAGATAAAGTACGTGTCTATATGCACCCAAGGTGTAGTTGGTGTATAGGTGGTGTTACACCGAGAGAAATCTCTCAAAGAGAACCAATTGCAGTCGCTTCAGTATAAAATTTCTTATCTCCTGGCGTTGCCAGAGCTCGTACCAATATGAAGATGTTATTAGTTTTGTCATTGAAATGCAAAACATGCGGTGTTAGGAACCTAACATAACACTCAAACAGCGGAGAATAGCTCTTTAATTGTGTTTTTGGATTGAAACTTTTTACGCGCGATGAGAGTAGTATAAAAAAGATGGAACAAAACATTCGAATTCTGATTAGTTAATAAGACAATTTTAGAGCATGGGATAATGTGGTCATAATTTTCCACCACTTCATCGATGGGAAAATGGTTTGGGTACTTCAGAAACTAAACCTTGTGGCTTAGTTTGAAGAATGCGCTGATTAAGCACTTCAGGAGTCTAGATATGACTCTACAAACGTAATCAGGGCTCAAAGGAGTCTTTCGTTCTTGTATCTCCGTTCAACAGCCCAGCGACAGATCCAGAGTTCCGAAGACGGATAGGAAGATCAAGGATGTGAAAAAAACAATGTTAAGTAGGTAGTATGGTTAAACTGTTAATTACTTCGACACCAGTTCTTTTGCAGAGATGGTCCACGTTCGCCGCAAGGTGGAGAAGTTCATAAATAATCGGGAAACAGTGGCCCAAAAACCACACAAGTGGCCCTTGCTACCTCGACGTCGAAGTCCTTTTCGGAGCTGGTCACTGAAAAGAAAGAAGAAGCGTCTATACCTCTGAAGGGGTATAGACGCTCGTAGTTGCATTTGTTGGAACTGAAAAGGTTGGGGCCATCTTTTTTTTTTTATGTTCAGATCCTCTGAGGGCCTCTTTTCTATCTTAAGCGCAGATAGAAAAACACTTGTTTTAGAAATTTTTTCAGACCCTCGCTTAGCCGAAATAGAGACCATCGCCCACCTAAAAAATAATTTGAGTTTATTGGTGCAATCAACAGCGAATACTGGTGAAAGAACCAGTGAATTCACTGGTGAGCTCACCGGTGAAAGAACTGGTGAGTTCACTGGTGAGTTCACTAGTGAGAGAACTGGTGAATTCACTGGAAAAGGAACTATCAAATTCAGTGGTGCATTCACTGGTGAATTCACTGGTGAAAGAACTGGTCAATTCACTGGTGAAAGAACTGGTGAGCTTACTGGTGAATTCACCAGTGAATTCACCAGTGAGTTCACAAGTTTCTTCACCAGTGAATTAACCAGTTCTTTCACCAGTGAATTCATCAGTTCTTTTACCAGTGAACTCACTAACTTGTTGGATGATTTTCAAATATTTTTGAAAACTTTGAAGTTGGATGGAGCGGATGAACATGTGACACAAAGTTAGACGACAAATCTGATTAGTATGAACGCAAACTACATTCGACCATCCAACATCCATCAAAGTCTGTCCAACTAATTGTACAGTGTGAACTCGGCTATTGTTTTTCAGCAAAAAAAAGTTATGTCGGAAAATTTTGAAAAATAAAAATTTTACTAAATAACTTTTCTTTGTCACATGATTTTTCTGTTTGTGTTTGTAATGGAATATATTTTTTGATTGTACAGACACAAAAAAAAATTGGACTATATGAGGATTTTTTTGGAATTTATGAGGATATTTTTGGAATTTATGTGGCATAAGGAACTTCATTTCAAAAACTCTGTTTATGACTCGCCATCCATACTATGATGTATCACATAAACCTGACGACTTCGGTGAAAATACTTGGGTAGAATTTGGCTTGGATTATGTTAAACAAGGAAGCCCTTTTAGTCTCATGATTCGTGTACGTCCTTGGACAACACATGCAACTATCGTGTCAAGAAGAAATAGGGTGGCATTATATCCGTCGATCTGGTGCCATTTCACCCTCTATTTTTTATCGGTATATTTTGTCACTATTTTGTTTTTCTGTATAAGTTTATAAATAAACGGGTTTTATTTGAAATAATAATTTTGTTTATTTTGCTAGTAACAGCAAAATGAGAAAAGAGGTGTCATATCGCCCGACTTTACCCTAAATACATCTTTTTTTGTTTATCAAGCAGAAAAAAATTAGACAGTGTCCAATTGAATGATGTTGGTAGTCAACCGACGTTATAAAGTTGTGAAATTACGCGATCAGGAAACTTCTCACGCAATAAAGCAATAAATTGAACGTGGGCTTTTTGACCTCATTTCGCCCAAGTAGTGATCTTAAAAATGATGCCATAGTGAAATGTACGACACGTTCACTTACGGCGACCACCGATCCGCCCGACGGCGCCGCTTTCAAGTCAATAAAAAATTAACTTTTCTACAGCACATTCTACTCCTCAAAAATTTAGAGTCCTCTTAAATACTTCTTTGTTTACGGAAAACAAATAAGAGTAGGTACCTGTCTATAGTTAACGAGAATCCATTTTACGTAACCCTAAACTGACAAGCATATCAAATGCAGTGGCGTAGCGTGAGTCTCTGCCGCCCGGGGCGGAAGACAATTTTGCCGCCCTTTTATTTAGGTATTTGTATTTAATGTATACTATACATTACATACATTAATTATAGAGAACTTTTCGGTGAGAGCAGTCATCATTATTTTGCATTACAGTAGTTCCCGTTTATTTACCTCCCCGCTATGATGCACAACCCGTTTATGTAAGCAATCTTCTTCTACGCTTGTTATTTTGTTTGATATTGCTCACAAATTAACCCTGTTAAATACCTATTGGATATTTACCCAACCCGCTTAACGCCCTCTATTTATCAACACGTTTATCTAATAAATACGCATTTTTTTCAGATAACTACCTTACTTACACAAAATAAAAATAAAATTTTACTTGTTTTGTTTCAAAATCAGCACAGGAGCACAACTGACTTCACAGCAATTGAAATGTCATCAATGTCCAACAAAAACACAAACAATACTACATACTTCCTCGGTTACGAACGCTTTTAAGGTATTAAAGCGGGTCCTTTTATCAGGCACGTAACCGGGTTTCAATAACTAACTTTCCCGGTTAATTGCACATAAAAGATAGCAAAACCTAAGAAATACTTTTCGCAGGAGCGCTGTATACAGATAAGATTTTAAATAAAAAAGTTTATCTAAGTTTTACAATCACGTTTATTAATTCAAAGTTCTTTTACTTTAACCACTAATTGATATAACTTAAAACTACGGTAAATCGGATCGACAAGATTAAATAAAATAATTTTTTGATTAGAACAAGAAGTATACTAAAATGTTATATTCTTATTTTTACTGAAAAGTAATATGAGTATTTGTTAGAATTGAATTAAAATTTATTAAATTAAAAATTTACACGTCTACTTTTTTTAAGAGCAAAGTCTTTTATTGCCCGGTCAATAGGCGTGTTTAATGAAAAAAAGAGCAGAGCAGCGTAGCTCAGAGCAGACCAAGAAATGAGATAAATGTCAGGCAATTTAGAGCAGAACAGCTGGTGTCAAAAGTCAGCTGATAAGAAAGCAACAAACATTTTGTGACCTTAGCTAGTTTGCAAAATTATGTTTGGTATCCTATTATAATAAAAATCTATATTCGGAAACATTGGAATCAAAACTTAACTAACATGCGATGTTAATTCAATTGATTTTAAGTTAAATTCGATTTCAAATAGATTGCAAAAAGCAAAATATAAACAAAAATATTTGAATCAAATGTCAACAGCTGATTTTGACACTTTTGCTCCACTCTACTCTTACTCAAAAGCAAGTGCAGAAAATGCTGCTCTAAAAGCTCTAGAGCAGGGTCATTAAACACAAAAAGTTCTTGCTCGGAGTAGAAAAATTGTCATTAAACACCAAAAAGCTGCTTTTTTCTGCTCTAGATCGATCTAGAGCAGGTCATTAAACACACTTAATGTCTATCGCATCACACACCTCTTGCTCAATAGACAAAATAGCCAAGTTAATTAGTCTTAGACAACTCATTGTCGATCTTAAATAATTTTTAATCAAACTTCTCTCACAGCTGGCATTGCTTATGGCAACTGTGAAAAATATTCGGAACATTATTAAAATATTGGGCAGAGTATCTTCCAGCTTGGATTTAACAATAAATTTAAATAACTCAAGTGAGTCTGCATTAAACAATTTATTTTCGTTACCTGTAGCAGCAACGAAAGTCCGCAGTCAAAGTCTTTCCAGCTTGAAATCCTGCTCGTCAGTTTCGTCAGATGCGTATAGTCTAAATTGCATTCAGTGTTGTCTGGATCTAATAATATAGCCGGCGTTAGATATGCAAACTTATCCGTTAAATTCTTTAGCTGTTGAAAACGCTCACTTTATCTAACGAAGAAAACAGCTTTCGTCTCAACTCATTTTCACCAGACAAGTTAGCATCTCTAGTTCCGTCATCGAAAATATGCTTTCTTGTTATGCGCCTCCGTGGTTTTATGGAATATCCAAGTTCTTCACACATATTTTTTGCATAACCTACTGCACCATTTGCCCATTCCTATCTTTTCTCTGCCAATATTATCTGCAAAGCATTTATTTTCTGAGCGCACAATTTTATGTCAAGTCCTTTTGTTTGTAAATATTTTTGTGAATCATTCACTTCATGTAGCACAGGTTGCCACAGGCCCAAAAAACAAAGGAAGGAAAATGGCTGCATCAAAACTGTTAAAGCACCTGAATCTGTTCTGCTGTTTAAACTTTCACCTGCCTCTGTCAGTTTTTCCAAAGCGACGAGAACATCTTTGTAATGATGCCATGTCGCATTTACAGCATCGGCTCTTGCACTCCACCGCGTGTCTTGAACCCTTTTTAAGCTTTTGTCTGTAGTTGCTGTAGCCAAACGCTAATAATGTTGAGGCAACAATTGTGTTTCGAATTCGTCACAAAATAAGTAATTGAAAACTCCGTGCCGTGCTCTTTTCAATCGGTCCGAATTTGTAGTTGCGATAAAAATATAAAATAGTTCAAGTATTTGCAAAATATTTTTATTACTTATTGTTAAATTTTGCCGCCCACTAAACACTGCCGCCCGGGGCGGACCGCCCCCCCCCCGCCCCCCCCTCGCTACGCCACTGATCAAATGCATATTCAGCTTCCGTAAAGAGAATTTCACTGCCCAATTCATAATCAGCACATACCCATCCAGTCAGTTGAACAAAGAATTTATATTACGTAAGAACAAAAGTTTTGAAGAGAAGGAACATGGGGAACATTTGAAATGCTCGCATATGATGTTATTTGGTTACCGGTATGTTACCGTACACATTTAGATGAATCATTTTCTCAATTCGCTCCTCAGCACAGCTCGTGCCAATCATGGTGAGGTGCAGAACAACTTCAAATATTTCCCGACATACCTCAAAACCGAGCCAGAAGAGTAAAAATATGTTTATAAATAATAAACAAACACACATACACAGATGTTTATGGTGTTGAATTTTGAAGGAAAACGAAAAGGTACGTAGGACTCAGACTCACTAAAAGGTACACCGCACTCTTCCCCATATCGCTTTTCGTTTCGGAGAGTTGAACAGTGCTGTGTTGTGGCGGGCAACCACAATAAAGTTTACTCCAATATTGTGGTTCAACTGACTGAAGAAGACTGAAGAGTTGAGTAGTCTTACACCATAGAGCACTTATTTAATTTTTGTTCGAAAATTGGCCAGCAACAGCAAGACCAAGTTAACATTTTATGTAAATTTTTGGCAGCAAATTTGATTGTGGAAGCGTTTATTAATATATATTACTCTTATTGCTTGTGGTTCGCAACTTTTCGAAATTCCAAAAATTAAGGATTTTGTTAGCAAAAATCGGGGTGGATGAAAGCGATGACTTTATGAACGAACAACTTGTAATTTAATAAGATCTACTCGATTTTACGAAAGATGAAGCAAAGGGCAGGGGAGGGAGATTCATTAATTACGAAAATGAGAAAAATAAACGGGCTTCGTTGTGGAAGTTTTTCATAGTTTAATTGAATTGGATCGTCTTACAGGAAAAACGGGAAAATATTGCATTTCTTTTTCATAGAAATAGATTTGTATGAAATGCAAAAAGTGAATTTATATCTCTCAAAGTTTGATAATTTTTGTTTTGTTTTTTTTTTTTTTTCTTGTTTAAACAGATATAGGAAAGAGAAAATAGATGCAAACACAAAAAATACTTTTGGATTTTTCACTATGTGTTCTGCCTTTTATCGGAACTGTAAAAAGCTGCTCAAAAATCATACCGTGTTCGAGCTCAATTGAAGCGCATATTTTAATTTTGATGATGATTTTTGTTTGATACTGAATTATTTTGGGTTCAGCTATTTATAGTAAAATTATCTACGTTTACTAATTATGTACACGTACTTGTACATTTGGAACGTTTTACTCATGTACGAGTACATTTGAATCATTTACATTCATTTTACAGGGTCATGCACTTTGAAGTTTGAAGATAGCAGCGCTATCATTTGAGACATGTCAAACTCAGCTTTCACTTCTCACTTGACGTGTCACAATACTACTTAATTGTTTGTCATTCAATTTAACAATCGAACTTAACAATCGAACAAGCGATAGTCACAATCGAGCGACTACGCAAGCAATTGCTAAAGAAGAAATTTCAAGAAAGTAGAAGCATTGTTAGTCTTGGCCATTGTCGTAATGCATGCTTATTAGAGAATATTGCTGGCTGCTAGGACAAGCGTTGCTGTGCTGATGATCAGAATTCATCGGTTTTCTCACGCGGAGTGGCCGCCGTAACAACTCAATAGTATCGGCTTGTCTTGCGAAGTTCAAGTTTTCATCAGGAGTGAATAAACACATTTTTGTCGTGAGATATCTGAAGAACGGATCAAGTATCAGCATTTGAAAGAGTCTGTCCATATTAAGATATGATTTTGAGGTTTATCGGTTTTCAAAGATAAAAGTTAGTAAAAATGTTTTCGAAAGATTAAGATTAGCGGCGTTCGAAGGGATATGATGATGATTTTCTTTCTTGTTTTTAACGCTACTAGAACATTAACTTCCAGCTTGTGAACAATATTCCTTTCACTAGATTTTTTTCACTTTAAAGTAAATCAAAATATGTGTCAAGGTTATCATTTAGCGAAGTGCTAGTTGTTAGTAAGCAAAAAATAGAACTCGGTCACAAACTAAACAAAAAAAAAAAAAAAATAGGGTGACGCAACAGAGCGAGGATCTCAGGGGCCAAGCGCATTACTCATACATCCATGCTTTGTGAGGGAATGGAAAGGACCTATAATTTCTGCCAGTTCCGACCGGCTATTCGAGAAATCGCTTTTCAATGAATTTATTAACGAAGGACCTGCCAATCCCTCGCATAAGGTGGCCTTGGCGCAATGGTAGAGTGTTCAGTAGATAGGCCGGACGAGTGGGTTCAAATCCCGCTCTGGACATCTACTTTTCTTTCAGCCTCTTACCCAATGTCCTAATTGGCAGCCATCGCGTAACCGAACAACGAGCGAGGGGCGCTGCATCGGACGATCAAAATATCAAACAACAATAACCCTATTGTGTGTCCTTATTAACACAGAAAACCGAGCGCGCGATGGGGTAGCACGGTCGCAAATGTTTGTTTCATGATCGTTCAAGCTTTATCATTAAAGCTTTTCATAATCAAACTGTATACTCGTGCGACCGACGCGACGCAACGAAAAGTAGTCTGGTTGCTTCAAATCAACCAGTTTGATTTTCGTCGCGTTGCTCGTAGCACTCAACGAGAAGATGGCATTTATATAGCCTGGTCGCTGCTTGTATTAGGACACGCATTGTGGTAGCACTACCAACAAGCAACGCGACCGACCGAAGTTCATCTTTCAATCGCGCGATTTAACTCCAACTAGAACATAGCCTTAGTTTCATCTGGACACCGCGCCGCCCTTGAAGTTATATGTGAAATTACTAACACCTTAACCTTATCTACTGCATCTACTGCACCACAAAAAAGGAAATTAGGTCTGGGGGCCTCAGATTAGCCTCCTTAAAAAAAAAAAACTTTTTCTTGGGATTTGAACAACGGACCTCTGGGTTGACAGCAGACATGCTAACCATCACATCACGGGTAACAAACTCAAAGTAGCTACGGTCTATTTCTGCAATAAAATCTGAGAAGTGGCCGGCATCAGTGATCGAGTGAGTGAGATAATTTTTTATTAAAATTTGCTCTCAATTCCATAATTTCAGTCGGTTGATCATCAACCCAATTAAATTCCGTTCGATTGCTGATAAAATGATGATAAAATATCGAATTATGTCACTTGATTGCTCGATAACGCGAGTGTAAGTGCCATACTCAGGTAACTCAGTCACGTATCACTCTATAACGTGTGCGGTAATTCGCCCTAAGATTAAATTTAGAATTTCAATGATCTGGTGCTGTTTTAAGAACGTGGTGCTGAAGATCTGCTATAAGAGTTATGCGGTGTAGTGATTTGGTTTTTGAATAGAAAAGCGCAACAGTATGTCGAGACACAAAATACACGATAGGGTATGTCCGTCAGCAACCATTCCAATTCCCTGCAGACTTCAGTTTTTGATTCCAGTTTACCTGAAAAGAGTTTGAAATTTCCTTTAATCTCCATCATGTCATAAACTCTTTGGAAGAGTCACTTAGACGAAACGACGATCATTGGCAAGTTCGTTACTGATATGATCTTTGAATTGCTAAGTTGTCACAAAATCGCACCCAATTCTGGTCGTATTCTCGTTGTTCATCTATTTTATTTGATGAGTTTTTCGTGGTGAGCTGGGGACTTCGTTAATTACTGACAATCATAACAACAAACAAACGATCCAACCAATTTCTCAATAACAAGGCATTTCGTCCATCAACCAAAAGCAACACATTGCTCCGCAAATAAGCCCTAACTCCCAACTTTCAAAAGACAATGAGATAAACGAAAAAGCTATCAATAAAGATATTGTTTGCGTAGTTTAAAACGCGAGGAAAGGTTAAGTTTTTGTAAAAAGCAACTGAACAAACTATGTAACTCGGTTGCAAGTTTGGTGTCAGCGATTCGTTTGAAAATAACGCTGGATTGAATATGGTGGACGAAAATCTTTCAACAAACTAGGGTTTTCCAAAAAAGAGTATCGTAAAAGTCACTGTTTCTGGTATTAAGTTTTTCGAGCTAATCACAAAAACACAACCTAAAACACAAACACTTAATGGCTGGAATTATAGCTTTTCAAGGCTGCCAAGCCTATAAGATTCCTTTGTTTCATAAATACATTTCCATTAACCACAACTGAGTATGGAACATGCACCGCTTGAGTTAGTAACCAGGTAACTAATCAACTGCGAAAGCGCACGTAAAGTTGAATAATTCATTGGCTTTTAACCCAAGCAGTGTATGTTCGATCCTCAGTGGCGACAAATGGAAAGGCATCTGCAAAAAAATAACAACACCTAACATAGGATTCTGGTAATAGGATTGGAATCTTTGCAATGGCTATAATTCCAACCATTAGGTGATTGTGTTCTATGTTATTTTCTTGTGATTAACTTGAAAAACTCGAATACCTTTTTAGAATCATGATGAATAATAACGCCCATGCAACGCTGATTTAATTATTTGAATTGTGTTTAATTGGAAAAAGCGATTTTCCTTAATTTTATTTCGATTTTTTATGACATAATATAAATAGAATTCACGAAACCCAAACGCGAAGTAAGACAATGGATTGTCTGAAAGTCTGTTCGTTTTGGCTTTAACCACAAAAAACTTTATTGGAATCGAAGTCGAAGTGCTGTTGTGTGTTCGGCACAATTATTTTTTCATCGTTTCAAAAAAGTCTTGAAAAAGCCGTTTTTGTTCCTGTGCTATATGTTTTTCTACTTCTCATGCATTAAAAGGAAAATTTCGTTCTAAAAGTTTACTCTGTTGATGTAAGTTCAACAATAGATTTCGAGGTTTTGATAAGAGTATGAAAAATTCTCAGGGAAAAGCAAAACTTTTTGATTAATTATTAAAATTTTCGGATAAGTCACCAAACAATAATTCAACATATTCCGAGGAGCAAAATTAATGCTGACTTGTGTTAATTACACAAGTTAACCTTTTTGAGACTAAAGCCGTGAGGCTAATTTAAAATATTTGCCACTCTTCTGATTGTTTATTACAAAAAAACAAATTCATTGCTGTAATCAAAGCTCATGTTTTGAAATTGCATGTTCACGTTCCACACCGAGAGATACACACTCACACTCATACAGGAAACAACATTTTTTAAGACAACAGAGATTTCCTTCCTTTCTCCTGAATTGAAAAAAACACATGCTGCTACTTTGGAGAACTTTTTGGATTGGCTTAAGGCATCACAATAAAATTTAACAAAAAAATCCATCTTGCTCCGTCTTCCATTTTGTGCCACTTTCGCCTTCGAGAGAACATTGATTATCTAACGATAAATGTAAAGTTTTGAATATGTTTTTTCATAATTCGAAATCGTAATTTTTAAAACAGCATAATAGATTCAGAGGAATTATAATAAATAAAAAATGATTATAGTCTGACAATACAAACACTCTTTATACGTGGTTGGTAGAGCTGTCAAACTCCGCTGTCATTTGAAGTGTCATATTTGATTTGTTCGTTGGGGTTGCCCTGTGGTTGCCACAAAGCGTTTTTTGAAAAGCAAAACTCACCGTAAATAACAAACTGAGTGTTTTTTGTGGTTTGCCTTAACTCGCCCTGAAGTAGACTCTTTAGTTTTTGTTGGGTGCGAATTAAGGTAATAAACAGAGCTGTCAAATAAATTGTATTTCTTTTCAAATGACGGGGATGTGTGGTGATTTTGCGGTTTAATTTTTTTTTTTTAGAACTAAAAAACCGGGCTTTTGTTTCAAATCTCCAAGAAACCTCGGTCAATCCTGGCTAAAGTTAAACGAACGAACCTAATAGGTGAAGTTTTGGGGCAGCTCAGCACTTTTATAGTCAGCTCGGCAAAGGATTTTAACACTGAACAAAAAAACAAATCAATACTGGGCTCTTCTAGTTCAGTTTGATATGATTTTGTGCCACTTTTAGCGCATTACGCGATGGTCACTGTTTCCATAATCCACAGACTTAGGAAGTAGTTGGTAAAATTGTGAAGAAATTTTAAGAGAAGGAACGCTACGCATCGTTCGCAGCTATTTAATAGATCCTATACCTCGATTGAATACACTTGGAATTGCATCTTCAACCTTATGAAGCTCAAATTACGCAATAATTGAGACCTGTGACTACAACAACGCCATAAATACACTTCTTTGGTGTTGGAGATCGGGAATGGAGATTGGAGATGGAGATCGGAGTTTAAGATCAGAGATGGAGATTGGAGCTGCAGATAGGAGACGGAGATCGGTGATGCAGATTTGAGATGGAGATCGGAGATGGAGATCGGAAAAGGAGATAGGAGATGAAGATCGGAAATGGAGATCGGGAATGGAGATCGGGAATGGAGATCGGAAAAGGAGATTGGAAATGGAGATCGGAGATGTAGTATGGAGATGGAGATCGGGGATAGAGATTAGAAATGGAGATCGGAGATGTGGATTGGAAATGGAAATCGGAGTTTAAGATCGAAGATGGAGATCGGAGATTGTGATCGGAGATGGAGATCGTAGATGCAGATTGGAGATAGAGATTGCAGATGCAGATTGGAGATAAGGATCGGAAAAGGAGATTGGAGATGTAGATCGGAAATGGAGATCGGAGGTGGAGTTCGGAAAGGAGATTGGAGATGGAGATCGGAGATGGAGATCGGAGATGGAGATCGGTGAAGCAGATTTGAGATGGAGATCGGAGATGGAGATCGGAGCTGGAGATCGGGAATGGAGATCGGAAAAGGAGATTGGAGATGGAGATCGGAGATGTAGTATGGAGATGGAGATCAGAGATAGAGATCGGAAATGGAAACCAGAAATGGAGATTGGAGATGTGGATTGAAAATGGAGATCGGAGTTTATGATCGAAGATGGAGATTGTGATCGGAGATGTAGATTGGAGATGGAGATCGGAGATGGATATCGGAAAAGGAGATTGGAGGTGGAGATCGGAAAAGGAGATTGGAGATGGAGATCGGAAATGGTTCAGAAATGGAGATCAGAGATGGAGATCGGAGGCGGAAATGGAGGCGGAGATGTAAATTGGATATGGAAATGGATTTGGAAATTGAAAAACCTTTTCTTGTAAGACATCCTCGATAGTGAAAAATGCAACAATTTCTACAAAAATATCGGCTCACTTTTTTTGTTTATTGTCAAAATTTTTTTGTAAACACTAAAAAAACTGTTAACTTGAAAGCGGTTATTATTTTTCGGTCCCATTTTTCTTGTTGTTGTTTTGAATTGACACCAAAACGTTTTCTCCCACAACCTCCACTACCAAAGCTTTGTTCATTGATCCTTATTCTCAATCCAGTGTTTGAACTCATCAGTATGTATTTTTTCGCTCACGCAATAGCTTTCTCTGCAAGATAATAACAAAAGTTAAGGTTAATCAAATTAAGTTTGTATAGTTGTCCATTTATTTTAATAAATGTCAAATAAACGAGGGTTGAAATGTCAATGTATTCGGCTAAACATAATCAGTAACTTTCTTTTCTGCATTAATACAGCAATGAATTTCTATTCCTCGAGCAGCAAATGGGATCAAAATGTCATCGTGATACAAGCGACTTATGTAGTCCATCTTTCCAACAGATTCAATATTATTCAAATCGAAATCAATACGCATATGTACGAATATCTGTGTAGGATAGAACACATTAATATTATTTCCTTTCCATGTTCAATGCTCAATCGTCCGAGTGACCATATTGGGGTCAGTATTTAATTTAAATCGAACATATATTTTACCCTAATCAATGTCACGCTTCCTTTAGTAGTATTTTCAACAAGAGCGCAAAAAAAAAAAGAAGAAGAAGAAGTTATCCCAAAAGTGAAGCCAACAAACATTATTAACTTAAATACTTTTCCCTTTGGACTTTTAGCAGTTCTATTTTATTGTTTGGATTTTCATTTTGTCCCAGTGGTGTAGTAGGTATCTGCTCTGAACGGATTAACAGACGACCGGCTGCGATTTTAAATCCTTAGATGAACGATATAAACTTTCTTTGAGCAATCGAAAGGTTGACAAGGGTCTTGGGAATGGTAGTGATGTAATGGAAAATTTGAGTGTTTCATCAGTGGAATAACTACTCGTGTTCGGGTTTATCTACTTTTTTTTCTCTTCCTCTCTGTCTGCAAATGATAAAGAAAAGTAAGTCGAAATTGAAATGAAGATTTCCTCCTAACCCGGAAATTAAATGATTTTGAAATGTAGTTTAAGCATGAGAGGGATTCCGATTGGTTTTGGATTGTTTTGTTGTAAATCGGATATATGGACGACACATACATTTGCAATGAGATACCACAAGAAGTTAACACTCTGTTACATACGAGTATTCGAATCTATACCAGAACAATATGTGAATTGGAAGCAAAACCAATTTGCTTTCAAAGTTCGAAATGATTGGAGCAGCCCCAACCTTCGACCATAAAATGAACTCTTTTTGTGTTGTTTCACAATATGACAACTTGGTCAGGAAGATATTCTCCAGCAAAAGTTTTTATCGGCATAGGGTGCCTATAAAAAAGAATTGGAATAGATAAACACAATAAAATATGTTTTCTCTTCCGTATTACTAAAAATGTAGGTGCTTATTTTAAAAATGGGAAAGGATGGAACTTGGATCCAAAGACGAGGTCTCAGTTAAACATTTCTTAAGGACAGTCACTGTTTTTGAAACTTTTTGTAAGAAAAATGTGTTATTAATGTTAAAACTCGGGTTCAGCCAATATAGTTCTCCAACTTTGTACAAAATGGAACATTCTTGGCGATTTGCCTATATGGTTCAGCTCACAAGGGGAAGTCGTTCAAACATTGCCAACGGTTTGTTTGTGAATAACACTTGTAGAGCTTCTACCAGTGTTCGAAGGGAAGAAAGATACGCGATGTTGCAATAACTACCGTTCGATCAAGCTTGTGTCTCAGACCATGAAAATCGTTGAGTGAAAAGTAAGTTATTGTTGATGGCAAATGCGGGCTTGTTGCTGGTAAGTCGAAAACAGTTGAAATGCAAAGTATGTAAAGATCCTGATGAAAAAAATCGGGATTCTTTGGAGGATTTGCGTGCTGTGCTGCTTGACTTTGGAAAAGTATTCTATCGACAGCATAGAGAACAGATACGGGTGCCCCCAAGGCAATGAGAAGGTTCAGAAGCCTATGTACGGATGATTAGAAGTATGTATGAAAGTGCATTGACGAAGTAGCTGAAGTCACCAGTAGTATTCCAATTCCGAGTCACCATGAGATTTTTTCATGAAATTTCCATATCCCAGTTCCTGAACTTGTGTCTTTTTGTCCTGGAAAAGCATCAGGCTCTGAATTTTCCATTGCTTTTTTGCGACACTCTATTAATTTGTTTTGATTTGATCACGGAAAGCCAAAGAAAAAAGTCTGAAGGCTTTCAATGACAAGACCTTGGTGGCCAATAAAGATCATTCAGAAATCAAAAGCATAAAAGTTAAAACAAAAATTCATTCTAATGATCCCAACAGACCAAAAACCGCACCAAACGCTTACACGTTGAGAAGGAAGAGGTTTTTCAACAATGGTTAAGTCTACTCTAGTCTCAAACGCGACAATTCTACAGCTACAGGTAAACGTTGCCTCCGAGGTGAAAACAAGCCTCATCAGTCGATGAAATTCCGGATCATTTCGATGCATTTCAGTAAACCAAAAAGCAAAGACAAGACGTTTTGGGTGGTTGGGAAGCTTCATTTAATTTGTCTAATGTTTTTTGGAAGCCCTGAGACATAAGTTCTTTATGTAAATCGGTCTAATTTCGTTTTAAGACTATCTACTCAAAACCGACGAGGAATGGCCAAACTTTGGCCTTCCTCAACGCCTTGGGCTATGGAATCAAAATTTTTTCGTTGCTCCTGGGCGATGGACACGTTTTCAATAAGTCCAGGCTAATAGACCTAACTTCGTGCGAGAGATTTGATACGTTCTTCATCGGAATGACCCTCCAGCAGCTGTTTCAAAAAACGATTTTGAAGGTGCTGGGGTATGATTATGCGGTCATTGAACAACACACGATCTTTCACTTTCTTAAGTGATTCCTTCTTGTTGAAATAGGGCCGAATACTTAAAGGAATAGAACGTGACCAGCCAGATATGACGAAATTCTCAACATTTTTTAGAAAACTTGGTGGTACTTTTTGTCATGGTATGGATCACGGGAAGCTGCTTGATAATGTCAGCCAACTAAGTTTTGAAACTTGAATGCTCCACTAACCTACTTTGTGCGATGATGTATTCTGCGGTAGGGTCAGATTGCATATGTTAGCAATAAGTCTCGAAAAGAGATCAGCATTCCCAAAATCTGATGACTTATTTTATATCAAAATCATAGCTGTAAGGGCTGAGGCCCACCTTTGGAGACGATTTGCTGTACTAAGCGGGAGCGCATTGCTAAATTAAAACTCGCAAGCAAAGGCTTGTGGTTCGTTTCCATTAAAAAACTCCCACAAAGTATCATTCTATGGAGTCGAGTTAAAACAAAAACCAGAGCTGGCTGTAGGTGAGTGATCTGGAAACGTCACAAACAAATTTGATTGTATTGTCGAGAAAACGATGAGATGAACAGGCTCCAACTATAATTTAAAGATCAGGGTTAAAATGGGTACGAGCAAGGTTTGGTTGCAAAATTTCCTTAAATTCAAGAAAAACGGCATCGCATATCAAATAGGCCATATAAATTCTTTTCCAACATTCTCATTCATTTTTGGGATGTACTTCCAATAATAAATTTACTGCACCTAAAAGGAGCGCAGCTGCGGTAGAATTTTTGGTGTCTGGCTTCGTGCCTTCGGCGTTGAGAATGTGGCTAAGATATTTAATTTCAGTTAGTAAAAATTTGCACTTACTAATTTTGATCTAGAATCCGTAGGCGTCAAGTCGTTGGAGCATGGCAAATTAGCATTAACCATGATTCACAAGGTATTTTTCCTTATACAGTAAGCTCGTGGATATACGCCCCAATGCGTTTTCTGCATCTGTCTGCATGGTTTCCATAAGTTGTTGGAAGTAACCTGGCCCCACTTTGACTCCTGGAGGCTGCCTGTTCCATGCAAACAGCCCATGACTTGGAAATCGCAAAGCAATTCGTCATATCTGGTTGGCCACCTTCTGTTCCTTCAAATACTCAGCCGTCAGTCCTAATTCAACAGGAAGGGATCATTGATGATAGTAAAATACTTTGTGTCCATAGTCAGCAAAATTTCTCCTGCTCATCGACTTGGATTTAAAGATAAGAATCTGAAAGATCAATATTCGTAAAGATTTTGTTTTTGAAATGTTTGATAAAAATTGCTGTGAAAGGTTGAGTAAATGAAGTTCAAGTTATGCATTTAAACCTGAAGAATAAGCTCGACAGAGATAACTCCATTTGTCTTATTGACATCGATTTTTGGAGCTGCACATTCTGAAGATTGGAAAGGAGAAATTATAACGCTTTCTCCAGTCTGTTCATTTCAGCCTCAAATAGTAACATAGAGGATTATTGAACAGGGAGCTTCAGTGTAGAAACATGAACAGCATTCTCTTCTTATGTAGCTTAAATCTAGATTTATTACAGCATCCTGGAGCGTTTTCAAAACTGGAGAGACATTTTTCTTGTATATTTCTACCAACTGCGGATTTATCGTCATTGCTTTTGTGTGCCTGATTGCATACATACCTCAACGGCGGATCTCATAACTTGAATTAATCGACTTCATTAATTCCCAAATATTTGAGTCTTGAATTGGCACTAACGGAACACTTTGCTGAATGAGTTTGATTGATAAAACTCCCCTCACAGTTGAGATATCCCTCCTAAGATATTCATTCGGTTACTTTGAGCATCACTGACATTGCACTTCCTTTACGATATATCTTTGGAGAACGCGTTGTTGAAGGGTTTGTCGGTGATGACGTTGTTTTTATTTGTTGTCACTTAAGTAGTGATAGTTTGAGTCATGACAACCGGTCCATATGACGAGTTTTGAGAAAATGTTTGACAAAAGAACAAATATTCGTTAATTTTATTCACATGGGTGTTTGGTATTCTACTAGAACATAATTCAACTTAATAACCAAAGCAAAAACAATAATTGTTTTGAAGATAAACATGTACGAAGAATGTTGTGACCGCAAAAATGATGACAAAAATCTCAAGCAAAAACGCCTTAATTTGAGGAAACCTTTCTTTTCTCCATTTCTTTAATTGTAGATATAAAAAATGAAAGTTTATTTCTCTTGAAAACTTGAAATGCGTATAAACTACCTACATTTCCACCGTTTCACAGAGATTTCTAAAAAAAAATCTAGGCTTAAAATCTCTTTTCTTAAATCCTTGTGAATAGTCCTTAATATCCGAACTGTCTGCTTCCTATTTAAATAGAATGTCCTTCAAAACAATATTATCCCAACAATTGAACGAAAAATAAGTGGTATGATTTGATAGCCACACACTGTTACCCTACCTACAATTTCTTCTTTGAAAGCAAACATTCCCATGCGAAATGTAAAAGGAATACTTACATAACTACGAGCTTGTAAGCAACAAGAAAATCACTCATCCAAAACACACAATTAGAGCCAGCCGATTCATTTGTTTCTACAAAATTAAGATTGCTTCTCACCTTGCCAAAGAAAAGTACACATATTATTTTTATATATATATTTTTACATGTAGCCTAAAGCCCATTATGGATACATCACGTTCTTTCAAAGTTTTCCAAGTACTTACGCGTGGGTGACTCTGAAATAGGTACTCCGAAAATATGATAACTAAAGCATCATTATCGGCACATTACTAAGAGCACACGAACCTAGCTTAAAGGAAAACTTTTCCTTCCAGAAGATGTCTCATCCCGATTTCTTTTAAAATAATTCGGTCTTCAGTTCCTGTTTATTGCGAATGATTGATAAAATAATGAGGAGACGCTTCTTTAGTCAAACTTCCTTCCGACAAAAAATAATGGCCATAAATAAATAATTTCACATCTTTAATCACCAAAACATTTTTCGTTTATAAAGACACCATCAAGTTTTTTCTCTCAAGCCCAACATTGTTTCATTTTTCAATTAATTTTCCAGTCCTTTTCTTTTTTTTTTTTTTGGTTAAGGAAGACTTTTATTATAAGCCAAGAGACAAAAACAAGGTGAATCTGACCTAAGACATAAATTGACAATGAAAATTAAAATTGAAGCTTATTGATGTATTATATTTCCCCGGGAGCCCGAGAGGCCCGGGAGGGTGCTTCCTTTTGAAAATGAAAATTATTTTCATCGTCAAAATGTAATAATTGCAAGATATAACAGTCTTTGGTTATTTAACAATAGGGTAAGTATTAGTGCTGAAAGTTGTTTCTTTCAATTACATTTTGGTCAACGTCACGTCGCGTCGTGGAAGTGAGTTTTCAAGGCAACGGCACTTCATTATGAGTGCTTATTTGAAATTAACAAGGCTATACCGTTGAAAACAGAAGAAGGGAAAGGAGTGGGAGAGCTTTTAATGACAAATCAAGAGCTGTGTCGTTGTGCTTAGCTTAGTATACAAATATTTAATGACTCACTATACTAAGATGGGATAGCAGCATACTTCAACCTAAGGAGAGCTTTTGAATTTTATTATCTCTCTGTTGTGGAAAGTTCTGGAACTTCTATTTCTTTTAGTTTAGAATCTAAAGGATCACAGAACGGAATGAACGTTTCTTAGTGGTTTTTCAAACCTAGAAAAAGTATAGAAAAGCAACAGAAACTTTCCATTCAGTGAAAGATATGAAGTAACAAAACGTTGAGTGCGCGTTAATTGAAACGATGTGTGTAATTGATAATGGCAATGAGGCTAAAACTGTCCAACAGCGTTCAAAACTCAAACCTTGCTCCAATTGGAAAAAATTTGTTCCACTTTTGAAGAAAAAACAAAATCTACTCCGATGCCCTCATTTCTTCGAGGTTAACTCCACTATTTACAGGTAGATAAACTTGGATATCTTAATTCTAATCTAATCCAATTGTGGATTGGTTGAATTTATAATTAAGCAAATGAAGAAAGTAAAAGGAGCGCAATAAAACTAGAGGAGCCTCGAGGCCTGGCGCATTCCAAGGACCAACAATTTTATGCTGAATTATAACGACTAAATGAGATTGTACTTTTTATTGGCAGTGTTATTCATTTGACTTGCCATTTCCCCGTAGGCAAATTTCGACACGTGCTTGAATGGTTTCCAAATTGTTGACAAAGCATCGGTTTTTTAAAGTCCCCCCCCAAAAAATTGCAGCTCCGTGGCTACCAATGGATACTGTCTTGACTGACAACAGAATTTGGCAATTTAGATTGCAACAGATTGAGTGTGACGTAGGCAGCGTGGCGTGAAGTGCATGATCCAGAGGTCACCTAAGTCCATGACATCAATCTCATTGAAAAAATTGTTTAATGTCTGGAACGCCCAACGATAACCGAAGCGTAGAAACGAGTTCGTGTATTGGGTCTAACACTTTCGGTTTCAGCAGCCACATTCTAGTATCTGCGGACCGTACCAGGGGGAATTTAGGAGTTGTCCACTATAGCATTACTTTTTGAAAAACTTGTTTACAGCGGCTCGGTGACTGCTTCATTTCGGCCAAAATTTCTTCAAAAAACTCACTGCAAGGACACATAGCATTAAAAACTTTGAAAGCAAGTTCTCTCCCTTCTTTTTTCAAGCGTAGAGCGGCTTACTTTGTTCCAAGGAGGTGTGATATTGACTTTCAAAGAGTAGTAAAGTTCGAACGGGAGTCAGCTGCCAATGTCAAAAGTATTTAATTTATAAAGAAACCATTAGATGGCCTACTCTTTAGCTAAATAACCTTTTTTTAAAGGAAAAGCATTGGTTCTCTTTTTGTTTCAAATCCACTCCGAAAATTTTGCATTCGCTTTACTTTCTTTCAAATTTGATCCGGAATTCAATGACACTGTTTTGCTGTGAAGCGATATCAGTGAGGATACAATCGCAAACAATAGCCTTTGCTTTTTCCGATCAAGTGTCCCTAAAATAGTATGCTACCAGTCTCGCACATTGAATAACCAGTGGCAACATGCCTATCATTCACTAGAACCGCTGTAGTTTAAAATTTCGGTCGGCTTCTAAAACGAAACGCATTGTTAGTTAAGAAATGTGGTAGGTATATGCAGCCAAATAAAGGCACGACACATGTTGATGCGAAATAGAACAAGGGATGATTGAGATCACTACAAGGGGATTTACTAGAAGAAAAAAGGAAAGAACACTTCATCTAAAAAGAAGCAGCATGAGAAGCGCTCGTTTGAGGAAATTAAGAGAGATTAAAAGATAAGGCTAGGGTGGCAAAGCCCCGAACTCAATCCTATAAAGACCAGCAAACATACCTAGTGCTTTTCAAGCCAGCTTTTCAAGCCACCTGGAGTCTAGAGATCAGGGGTAAGGGAGCATCAGCATTACAGAAAAAGGTAGAAAGTGGACCCGATGAATAATGAATCCTTGATAGGAAAGTCCAACATTTGACCAAATTTATGCAAAATCACGGCAATCATTGAAGAATCCGTTCAGTACAATATCGATGACTGACTTTTTATTGATTTCAATGCCACATATGACAGAATTTACTGAGACGAGGTGTTTAGAACTCTCGACTCGAAGGGTTCACACCTAGCGCTGTTTTGCCGAATTCGGTAAAGATCTCTCACTCCAAAGTCTTTGATGTCGAAAAAATTTTCGGCAAGTCAACACACTGCCATTCGACTTTTTTAACTTATAATAGACAGACATAAGTTCGAGGAAGTCCAGGGGCCGAATTACCGCATCAGTGATCGAGTGAGTGATTTTTTTTTTTAAAATTCGCTCTATATGACACAACATCAACCTGCTGTTCATTTATCGACTTCAATTCGTTCAAAAACTGATGAAAAAGTGTCAAATAGGGATATTAAAGTCGTTGAGGCCCACGTTTAACTAGGAATAGGCAAGCCCTCAGAGAGAAATTATACGGCATGAAAAGCGTTCCCTCATTTAGACGTTCGAATTCATAAAAAATTTGCATGTCTCATTCCTCACAAGGTATGGTTGAGGGAAGTACTCTAGGCTCAAGTTTTTCAGGCTTTCAGGCTCCAGGGCTCGCTTGGCTAAAGGCCCCACTTGGTTTCAGGGCTCGCTGGACTACAGGAATCGCTAGGCTCCAGGGGTTACCAGGCTTCAGTGCTCACTAGGCTCCAGGGGTCACCAGGCTTCAGTGCTCACTAGGCTCCAGGGCTCGCTGCGCTCCAGGGCTCGTTGTGTTACGTTCTTCCACTGCAATAATTTGTTTTTATTTCATTTAAGTTGCAAGTAGTTTTTGAGCTTGCTGCACAGAAACCACCATCCTACAGCTAATAAATTCAACAAAATTTGTTTTACATTACGTCTATGTATAGAACGGAGTATAATGCATTTCTCTCAACCATTCATTCCTGTGGTGAATGGAGGGATCCTTAACGCTTGTGTGCCAGTTTCGAGCGGCTACGGTGAGAAAGCAATGTAGCACTATAATTACTTTCAGAGAACTTACCGATTTCATGCGAATGGTGATACGAAACAGCATTTCGAGTAGGAATTGAACCCAGACGTCTCTGTTGATAGTCAACAGACATGCCAACCATAACCACACGTGCGTCGTTCAACACCTTAGAATTTTCACTTAACAAGCCGCGTGTTATTTGGCTCTTTTCTCTAGGTATACAGCACTAATGCCTCTCATATTGAAAAGAAACGTCGGAAAGTTCACCTTTCTTATAAGCTCATATATAAGGTACTATAATATTTGTCGAATGCCAAGATAAAGTCATACTCAACCGTACACATGTGAAGTTCATGGGAAAACCGTAAGAGCCATACAGATTTACAACATTTTGATTAACATCTAAGTCCCCCCTTGTATTTCATTACAAAAGTTCTGACAACCTATTTATTTTCGCTAGTGAAATTGACAAGGCAGCATACTGAAGTGGCACTTATCTCATAACCTTCATTGCTCAGATTTTACGTGTAAAAGAATAACAGCAAGGTTCTGTTCCAGATGATTCATGAAATCATATTCAAATGAAATTGCTCTTTGCATAAGTAGTTCACTATACTTGCCATGGCACAGTCAGAAGAAGCCAACAGCGCTAAGTTTATACCACGTTAACATGTTGTGTATAGGTAGGTGCTGAAATGAAACATATTGCCTCCGTGGTGTTACTTACTACGAGTATTATAAGGCCAGATGGCTCTTCAGATGCGACCTTGCTATTTGTAACCTGTAAAAATGTGAGACCATTTTTTTTGTTGGTTTTGTTTTTCCCTTGAAATTACTGAATTAAGTAGGTCGTCAAATATTTAACCAGCGCTAAAGTTAACTTACAGCCTTGCCCCCAACTACTTAACTATTCCGTGTGTAGAAAGCATTGATCGTTCGCCTTAGTGTGTAAATTGTCTTGAGTATTTGGGTTCTTATTCAGTCAGTGTAAACAGCGCAAATGCTAAGCCCATTTGTTGTGTTAAAAGTAGATAAGCTTGGGGCTTATACAGGGGGTTACACCGCAGTCGTATGTCGTGTACAAATGACTTTGCACACTTTTTATATTTTTTTTTACATTTGGTGACACCGGTTAAGATATTTCACATATTTTTTTAACCAACCACCCCCTGAAGTTAAACGTGTTGAATTTTTTTCTGACACGACGCGCAGAGAGATGCCATTATTCTCGTACTACCTGTGTCACATTCCGCTTTTTTTCAGCTTTTCATTCCATATAGGTTGTTTATTGTATGTATGTGCTCGGTGCACGAATGCCAAAACTCTTTTTAGAATTTTCTTCTAGCTTATCTAAAGCGTTGCGAGTTGGAGCTTGGAGGACTGCGAGTAAAGAATGAATGAATGAGTGAATGGAAAAAAAGCAGAGAAAATTCGGAATGCATAAAAAAGAACTTTTTTGTCAGTTTTTCCTTTTTTTTTTTTCTTTTATCATTTAAAGCTGCCTACAGGTGAAAGAAACGTGAAAGTACCTTGTAAAAAGGATATAAAATGACCTTCATGTACGTGGAGTGTATGCTTAATAGGATTTCATTTTATTTTATTTTATTTTTTGTTCCCCTTTTCTGTCAAATTCTTTCATTTGCCTTTTTCGAGTTTTCAAAGAAATAGATACCTTAAAACCTACATAAATTACTTTGAGCAAACTTTTTTTTTGCTTGATACAATTTATTATGAAATTTAAATTCCCCCTCCAGGCAGACACGTAGGTGTACTGATTTACAAGGATCAGTTTAAATAGGAGCTTATTTGGAATGGAATGTTTGGCTCTTTGACAAAGTTTGAGTAATGCACTACCCAAACGAAATTGTCGGTGTGTTGTCAAAGTGGAACATAGTTTATTTGTGAAGTTGGTGTATGTAGCTATAGCTACTCAACGTACTTCCTGATATTGCTGCAGCTTTTTTTGCTTTTTATTGAGTCGACTTTGAACAGTTGTAGTTAATTTGATGAGTTCGGAAGAAATGGGTACTCAACTGCTGCAAATAAAGCGGATTGGTAAAAGTTGTGCTTTGGAGAATGAAGGGAGTGGTAAGTTTTTGAGTCTTTGGAACGCAGTTTCTTATTGCACGAGTTTTCTTAAGGGAAAACGGAGTGGAAAAATCGAAGTTTTTTGTGTCTGTATAACTGAAAGTTAAATCCAATTAGAAAAATTAATTTACGGTTGGGTGTCCCGCGAAAAAAACGGTTTGACCTTTTAAAAAATAATTTAAATAAGGCTTAAAGCTTGGATAGTTATAATTATTTCATTTATACTATCGTTACTCTGATAGCGTAGATTATTTTAGAGTAGATGGATTTTACTGTTCATTTTAAAAAATAGTACAGGGTGGGGCAGTTAGCTTTGCTGATTTGACTTTGCTCCAAAGAGAAGAGTGGTGGTCTTAGAAGGGTGGGGTTGGTATTTTTACAAAGGGGAGAGGCTAAAGTTTAGTTTGTGACTCCGTCGCCATCAGTAACAATCATACAGTGGTCGGGTGAGTAACACGCGTTTGCCGTCAAAACGCTGTTTTCGAATGGCTACTCCTTCCTGGCAACTCTATGTGCGTTCCGCGCTCTCTTCAATATTCCGTCTGTAGGTCGTGTTACCGGTCGTCAATCGATCAATAATTGGGTGGACACATTTTGGGTGAGTTTCAGTGGTGCACCATCCCTAAGAGGACGTCAGCGAACTACCAGGACCCTCGAAATCTTTGAGGCAGCGAGGGTCGAATTTGCTTCTTCGAGACGAGTTCAGCGCTCTGAACTTAAACGTCATCCCTACAAAATGGCTGTGGTACAAGAGCTGTCTGAAAAGTATTGTTTTGCTAGTTAAAAATCAAGTGAAACAATCATGACGCGCTCGTGTTCTTCAGCGATGAAGCTTACTTCCACCTTTCCGGTTTTTTTTATGGGACTACCTCAAATCCCTCGTATCCATGTATACTGATCGCCCACGGACCCTGGCTCTTTTCAAGGGCAGTATTCGGCGTGACATCGCCGAAATACTCGTTGAGATGCTTGAAAAAGTTAAACGAAACTTCAGACATCGGCTTGTTCAGTGTTTTAACAATGGGGACCGTCATTTGTCTATACTATTGTAACGTGCGCTTAGTTCGCAATAATAAAACTTTTCCTTTCAATTTAATTCCACTACTTTTTTTCGATATCTACTTTATTCGATCTCAGTTCGACCAATAATCACTTTAACTCCATCTTAACATTATATCACTCTATAATCAAAACTGACTCTTTAGTTGCATCAGCGGCCTATTTATATAGAATAACATTACATCTAGAACTTTCCAGTAATTTCCGACATTGAGCCTTCCAGTATTTTGCTGTTAACCATTTTCCCTCCTGGTATATTAATACACACACACACACAAACTCACAAGCAACGCCTTCTATTAGATGTACACTATAGTGTTGCCGCTTGTGTTTTCGGTTGAACGTTTTCGATTATGAAATTAGTATTAAATACTGAGTGTACATCACACCATCTTAAAACTGATTGAAAAATAAATCTAGATGATGTGTTACATGCAAGGAAATCTCTACTAAATTTTGTTATTAACCTTCCAAGTCAGCAAAGTAACCTGCCTCACCCTGTACCTAAATGCAATTTAGTCAGTCTGCCGAAGTGATCTTTCCAGATCCTCAGTAGCGACTGTGACTCTTCTACTATATTTCCCTCCTGGCCTTTACAGGCTTGAGTTCGGGGCTTGCCACCCTGGTAGGATCTTTTTACCTTTTGGTAAGACTTCCGAATATCATTCCTGTCATGGCACCTCTCAATTTCCTCAAACGAACTTTCTTTTCCTTTTTGAGAATTCGGTATTCCTCCCTTCTTTTCTCCTTGTAAATCTCGTTATATCATTGCTGCAACTGGTCTTCAATGCTTAATGCTGGCGGCATAGGATTCAAGGACAATTGAAGGAACACTCGATTGGAAAAGGCGTTGGCAATCTTTTTCGATTGTATAGCTATCCAAGTTCCAACGTCATATCTCTTCACAGCGTTAGATCTTGCGAGTCGTGAACAAGATATCCTCATTCGCACCTTGGCTACAGCAAGGTATAGTGGTCCGAGTCAAAGTTGGCCCTTCGAAAAGTTCGGATATCTATCACACTAGAAGAGTACCTTGCGTCGATCGCAACATGGTCAATTTGGTTCACGGGTGATTGATCTAAGGATCGCCTCTATGAATTTTGAGATGCGGGAAGCGTGTACTACTTACAACAAGATTTAGCCCCGCAGAAAACAGATATCATCCTACTCTAAGAAGTTTCGAGAAATAAAAACACACTGCCTTTTCTATGCTTAACGAATAATTTTCTTCAATAGAAAAAGTCGTTTAGTTGGGTTACTAAAATTACATTGACTTTAATAAGTAAATTTTGAAGAGGTAAAATGTAGTTTTCCTTTAAAAACAAAAATTAAATTGAATTACTTACAAAATCCATATTTTCCCGAAATAATTCAGCTCATTGTTCAGCTACCACTGATACTCATTACTGCCAACATTTACCTCATCAATAACCTTACAAGTTTTCCCTACGAAATGGAGGAAAGCATTATTCAATTATTGTTCCTATCGAAGCTCATTATATTTTTTTTTTTGTGTTTAGACAAAAGGAAAAAGTGCTAATGATGCGCGCATGGCGCAGTGGAAAGTAAAATGAGTGATTGCTCTCGTTTGTTTTATGCATGTATGATTTGCAGATAGCACAGAAATTAAATTGCCTGAAGTATGTGTGTGTACCTTAAACTCTGTAATAATGTACATGGGTATTTTCAAAATCTCGTATGCCCGAATATGACGCAGAATAATAATGGGTAAATGTTAAATAAGCAGAACTACTACCGAATGATGGTAAAATGGAGCAAATTTCAAATGTAAGTCGCTGTGGGTTCAGCAGGTAAAGGTAGTTTTTTAATACCTCGCGCTCAGTTTTGAGCTCGTGTTGCTTCAATTAGTAAAATAGAATCAGAGAGGCAAATGAAAACTAGAACTCCATGACATTTAATGTGATTTCTGGACTCGTATTCAATCCAATAGGAGTTGAAACAGTTCCACGTAACTGAAAACACTCAAATTTTATGTAGAAATGATAAATGGTGGGCTTTCATGGATTTTCAAGTACTTACAGAAAATCCAAAAAGTAAAACGGAATGGATGGAAATTATAAAGCACAAAAAACTAAAAGAAGAAAACCTATATTCTTTGTATGATTAACACGAAAAAACGACAACGACAACGACAATGACAACGACAACGACAACGACAACGACAACGACAACGACAACGACAACGACAACGACAACGACAACGACAACGACAACGACAACGACAACGACAACGACAACGACAACGACAACGACAACGACAACGACAACGACAACGACAACGACAACGACAACGACAACGACAACGACAACGACAACGACAACGACAACGACAACGACAACGACAACGACAACGACAACGACAACGACAACGACAACGACAACGACAACGACAACGACAACGACAACGACAACGACAACGACAACGACAACGACAACGACAACGACAACGACAACGACAACGACAACGACAACGACAACGACAACGACAACGACAACGACAACGACAACGACAACGACAACGACAACGACAACGACAACGACAACGACAACGACAACGACAACGACAACGACAACGACAACGACAACGACAACGACAACGACAACGACAACGACAACGACAACGACAACGACAACGACAACGACAACGACAACGACAACGACAACGACAACGACAACGACAACGACAACGACAACGACAACGACAACGACAACGACAACGACAACGACAACGACAACGACAACGACAACGACAACGACAACGACAACGACAACGACAACGACAACGACAACGACAACGACAACGACAACGACAACGACAACGACAACGACAACGACAACGACAACGACAACGACAACGACAACGACAACGACAACGACAATTGTCCTTTAAACTAACAAATCTACCGCATATAAGTTTTGAAAGGACGGAGGTGTTAAGGCACGTATAAATGCAACACATTCGTCATTAAAGCTTTTCCTGTTTTTAAAGTCATTTCTTTAGTTTTAGTAAACAAATACGATTGTTCTCTCTTTCACACCAGACCTGTCACTCCTTTGTCTAATCTTAATGCGAAAATTCCTGCAAATGCAATGTTTGTGTTTCACAAATTTTCACCGCCCACTTGTCAACTTCGGCCAAATACATGGTCTTTGAGGCTTTACCTTTGAATTTCTAATGCCCAAAGAAGTTCTTATGTCAAAGAAGAAAGTGAAGCTCTTTTTGTTCAAACTGAAGCACAGTGTAAGAGTTTCATTTCCTTTTTGTTTTGCGACAGAGAGCTTTTGATTACTAATTACTTTCTGTGAATTGAGGTCTTGTGTTATGCATAAAAGGCGAGATTCCACAGTCTAACTCCGTGTGTTGATTGTGTTCAAAGTGTGCCTACTTTTTGGCCTTTGACTAACTCATATTTTTCTATAATAACATAACTCTCGTGAAATAGAACGTCAAAAAAGTATTTTTAGGATGGTATTGTGGCACCTTTCAATGCGATTACAAACTGTTGATTGCGAACCTCAACCATGTATCATGTTTCTCTTCTTACACTAATTACAATTACTCCTTGAATTGTTATTTGACAACAAGCTTAAAATGTTAACTTACTTGTAACTGATCCACACAATCTTGAGCCTACGTCTTCACTTTAAATCCTTTTTTATCTCCTTCATCTCCAATAACAACCCCTCGACTCACGACGCAGCGTGTAGCAGATTTAGGTAAGCTCTTAACCCAGTTCTCATTTTATGTCTCCCTAAATTAAAAAAAAAAAATTCTCATGCATTTGTTCATCACATGGAGACAACACCACCAAACAACCAAAGCCAATAATCTACTTTACTAGTAAACCTACACAATGTACCCTACTGTAGCTACGTTACCGACACATCATTTGAATGAAATGTTTACAATAACTCATTTTGAAATTGGAATAACATCAAGTCGCACGCTAACTGATTATTCATTTCAATTCCACATACAAACATATTTATTGAGAAATAAGTATGTACGTATGTTTATTCATTTAAATTATGTCAATATCCTATAATACATCGATGTATCATTTATTCCTGTTTATATTTACTTTCAATGAACAACATATACCAACGAGTAGATTCCTCGGGGAAAGTAAGCCAATTCTATAGCTTTTGCTCATTCAATGTAAAATTATGTACAACAAAGATAAAAAAGTTGTCCTTGTTTGTGACATAGCAAAGGATTAAATGAGGTTAAACAATTCATCTCTTTAGCATGGTGCGAGTGACAGCCGTGTCACTTTTCATATTTGACAAAACACAAATTGAATGCAAAACAAAACCACTCAGGCTCTTATCCTTTGTGTTGAGCAAGGTGTCAACGGATCAAAGGACAGACATTGTCAGTGGTGCATTGGTCATCAATTACAATCAAAATGTATCCCTTTGGCCTCACACTGTTCTCTTTCCAATTCATTTGTCATCATGTTCAATTTCAGCAGAAAATGAAATGCCCTTAGTCACTCGGTATATGGGCAACAAGAACTATTGCAACTTGCTCTAGAAAGTTTGACGGTGATGCCTTGTTTAAAATAGATGTCGTCGCTCGTTGCCTCTTCCTTTTATTTGTAGCTTTGCTACATTGCCATTTCGATTGCATGCATGTAGCTTGAAGTGAGATCTAATCCCAAAGCTAGTGCGTCCCGTCGTCGACCGACGACAGCGAAGGATATGCCACATCAAAGTGTTTTGTGCACTATAGTCCTTCGTTACGATTCTATAATCAGAATATCCAAGGCATGCTAACATAGTAGGTATGTATGTTGTTGCATTTGCAATTCGCTCTCAGAAAATCTCATTAAAGTTTGAAATTTATGATTTGACATCGCGACGGCATCACTTGTAATGGAAGGTGTCATAGCCAACGGAATGCAGAAGGATTTCAATCAAACATTTTAGTGAGCTTTGAACCATGTCACTATTATAATTAAAAATGTGCGGGGTAATAAACATAAAATAATATAAACAACAGTTAAATTCTCAAAGGTTCTATCTTGGTTGATCCTTAAAAAAATGAAAAACTCAATCAAATTTAGGAACACAAGTAGCTAGGTCCCTTTTTTCCAATCAATGAACAAAAACGAGATCCTATTTGTTTATTTTGCTGGGGTATAAGTATAGGTATCCCTTGTTCTGAGTATGACACATGTACAGAACGTGACAAAGGCGAGATACACGTTTTGTAAACTTTGGTCTTCCTCTTTGACTAAGATTTATTGTGTAAAAAGATTGATGGATTCCATGCAAACTGTCGGTGAAGAATTACTTGAGGATTTTGTGGGGCAGCTATTAAATACTCATGTTTTAATGAAAGAAGTGTTTTTGAATTCGGAGTTTTGCTGATTTTAATTAAAATTAATTAATTAATTGGGAAACCAAACTTCCGTCTGAGCATCATTTCCATTTGTTGACATTCAATTCAAACTAAAAGTTTACTTATAAATCGCTCCGCTCATACATATACATAAATACCAACCGAATTACATTTAACTTCATTCACTTCATTTAACAAAGAATTTTATGTTGTTTGGCATTATTTTGTGAGGAAGCAATTTTTGATTGCTTTTTTTTTTTGCTGCCGGTAGTAACCATTAACCAACTCTGAGATGAATGGAGGTCTGTACTCTGTCGGTAAGGAGGACAGCTCTGATATTGTATAACGTTTTCACGATTTGGTTGAATTGGAACGGGCAGGTCTCTCGACAGTGATAGATTGATCGAAAGAGAGTGAGAGGTGAGAGACAGACAAGCGCTAAGACAGAGTGAAAGAGAGAAACAGAGACAGATACAGAGACAGAGACAGAGACAGAGACAGAGACAGAGACAGAGACAGAGACAGAGACAGAGACAGAGACAGAGACAGAGACAGAGACAGAGACAGAGACAGAGACAGAGACAGAGACAGAGACAGAGACAGAGACAGAGACAGAGACAGAGACAGAGACAGAGACAGAGACAGAGACAGAGACAGAGACAGAGACAGAGACAGAGACAGAGACAGAGACAGAGACAGAGACAGAGACAGAGACAGAGACAGAGACAGAGACAGAGACAGAGACAGAGACAGAGACAGAGACAGAGACAGAGACAGAGACAGAGACAGAGACAGAGACAGAGACAGAGACAGAGACAGAGACAGAGACAGAGACAGAGACAGAGACAGAGACAGAGACAGAGACAGAGACAGAGACAGAGACAGAGACAGAGACAGAGACAGAGACAGAGACAGAGACAGAGACAGAGACAGAGACAGAGACAGAGACAGAGACAGAGACAGAGACAGAGACAGAGACAGAGACAGAGACAGAGACAGAGACAGAGACAGAGACAGAGACAGAGACAGAGACAGAGACAGAGACAGAGACAGAGACAGAGACAGAGACAGAGACAGAGACAGAGACAGAGACAGAGACAGAGACAGAGACAGAGACAGAGACAGAGACAGAGACAGAGACAGAGACAGAGACAGAGACAGAGACAGAGACAGAGACAGAGACAGAGACAGAGACAGAGACAGAGACAGAGACAGAGACAGAGACAGAGACAGAGACAGAGACAGAGACAGAGACAGAGACAGAGACAGAGACAGAGACAGAGACAGAGACAGAGACAGAGACAGAGACAGAGACAGAGACAGAGACAGAGACAGAGACAGAGACAGAGACAGAGACAGAGACAGAGACAGAGACAGAGACAGAGACAGAGACAGAGACAGAGACAGAGACAGAGACAGAGACAGAGACAGAGACAGAGAAATCCCTAAAATGCTTAAGTCTATTCCACGAGGCGCTCGGGTTTTTTTGTGCCACCGTCTGCGTCTGTCTCTATTTGTTTTAACTTCGCTCATTGAACTTTGCCCACGGTTGGCCCATAGGTTCTCCCAACAACTGCAACGGTTTGACTTGTGTGCGCTGTGTGAAGGCTAATACGCACATCGAATTTCAAAAGATTTTGCTTTTTGAGAGGTGGTATTTTGATAAGTCTGCTGTGTAGGTGGATGTACGCGAACATTTATTACTAACTATTCAGTTGCATACGAACCGTTGGTTGTGTAGTAAAGATCGACGCAAGATTTTCTAATTCCTCATTCACAACTAAAGTGTGCATCAATATGTGTGGCGTGTGTTGCGAAATGTCACGTTAGTTTCAGACACTGGTTTCAAACACAAGTGTTTGTGGGGCCTTTTAGTTTTTGGGCTTTCAAAAACACGCTCAACCACGCAACAGTCATATTATAAGCGTTAAATTTTTAGATGTGTACTTTCTTCGAACTTTGTCTTTTTGACATGTCTACGTTCACCATGCTCTTAGCTGTTTTCTACAGTGGATAAGGCTCCTGGAATTTAAACGACAAGTGGTGTAGATATGGGCTCGACTGCAGATCACCCGTGGTGTAATTGAAAAATCCACCTTACCACAGTGCTTTTCAGTATTGATTTGCTTTTGTATGCAGACATTGGTAAGATCCATTACTAAGCTGATTATAGCATTGCCGACACATGCATAGGTATGTACCGAGTGGAAGAGCTCGCGATAAGTAGTGCGAAAAACACATAAATCAGTCACGTATTAATCGATCACGTGAGCGGTAATTCAACCCCAGATTATGAACGGATTATTTACCGATTTCGAAAGGCTTAAACGAGAAAGGGCTTTTTACGGTATTATGAATAGTCTTAGATGCGTTGGGTATTCCTCGCAAAACTTAATATGTACCAGCCAAAAAAAAATATTTGGGAAATTCTAAAATTTGAAAATCGAAGTCCCACACAGAGATATGCAAACTATTGCACTATATACATGTGTGTATCTGTATATGCTCCCTTTATCTCTTAACCTGATAGGCAACTTAAAGTTATTGTCTTAATTAATTTTATACCAGCATACACAGTTTTTGTAAAATCTTTTTTGAAACAAAATTATCTATCTATCTATCTATCTATATATCTATCTATCTATCTATATGCTCCCCGAATCGGATGTGACCAAGTGGTAAAAGATGCATTTTAGTCAAATCCTCACACCTTGCGACAATCCGAAGGAAGTCTTCTTCGTCATACGGTCTCATTGTCTTCAGTACTTTTGAAAATTGAATCTACCATAACGGAAATACCCGCCATCACATTTCAGAGTCGAAGAAACAAGCGAGGCAGTTGAAAACTTCGAAAAAGATGAAAATTATGTCAAAGAAGAGATAAGAAGTTAAATTTAAGAAATTGATAGGAGACATGTCTTGACTTCACATCTCCGTAATGATAAGAAGTAACAATAAGTCAAATCAATTTAGGAAAAGCTTTTTTTCTGATGTACAAAGGGAGCTAATTTCTCACACATTAACGATGTTTTAGCGTTTACTGGGTATCCGACAGGGAAAAATTGCTACGCCACCGCGCCGTCTGATGAGCAATGCCTTTTTACCTAGTCTGTTTGGCTAGGCTAGGTTCGAGGGAGAGGGCAGCCGCCAGCGGCAGTACCTCAATCTGATGTCTAGAATCCGTTGTACTCCACTTGATAACGTAGTATTAGGAAGGCTGGTAAATTGACTATAGATAATATTCAAACCGCGAAAATGCTAATATTCATTTTGTGTTGGTTGATTTTGGAAAGCCATTTCAACAACAACCACAGGTTTGATCGGGGTATGTATAAAGGAGAGTGATAATTTTAATTTTTTTAATTTAATTTTAATTTTTTAGTGTGCAACTGACAAGTGGCATTGATAAGAACCTTTTAAGAGTAGAGGTTCACAAAGATCGTTACATACATTAATTTATCTGCGCACAGCACCGAAGACTAAACAGCAGTCAAAACAGTAGGTTTCTCGGGGTGAATCATTTTTTTCCATTTTCTTCTCAGTCAACGCGGTAGTCTGATATTAACGACAGATGACTGTTGACGGGAGCAGTGTTTCCATTTCAATTTATAGGCGGCAAATTCAAAAAAGTCACGGACTTATTGATGACCCGCCTTCGTATAAACATTTTTGATTATTTCGTACTAGCTTCATGGTTCCACAACTGACCTCCTTGACCTCCAACCCCTTACAACACGATTGTAATTCCAATGCTCCACACCGAAATAAGAAATGATTTTCAATTTGATACCAAATTAACATTTGAAGAGAAAAATTGTCATCAAAAGGGTATTTACCTTCTTAACTGTGACAATATAGTAGATTCCCTCGCATATTATACAACAAGCTGTTCTTGATTAAACTTCAACAATAAAACAAAACCGATTTAATATGATAAAAAACATATCCTTCACGTCCTCACCTCAAGAGTCAACCAAATGTTAATTCAGGCTATTTATTTTATTTTTTCTTTCCTCCAAGTTGATCCAAACTTTAAACCATTTTATTATCTATGTGGAGCCACAAAAACACCATTGATTCATGGTTCAAAAAACGAATCTCATTCATCATATTTAACTACCGCCTCTGTCTCATAACAACAACGAATACAATTCTCAATAACATTCTACTGATTCTCTCCGATGTAAAATTGTGTGTTAATCTCATACATAATACATTATTTCACGCAAGGGTTCACCTCGATTTTGCAGAATAAAAAAGTAATTGTATATCTACCAAAATAGAGGAATAGAAAAATAGAAAAATAGCCCAAGAGATTTATCAAAGCAATTTCAAATCGCAAATAGTTTATCTCTCCCAAACGACAAAAAATCACAAAAAAAAAAGAAAAGTAAGAGTGTAATAAATTTATTTTGTATTGTGGAGAATAAAACGAAAATTTACTCACAAAAGAATAGAGCCATATAGCCCCATGCATCACGCATAAGTAAATTGCCCGAATTTTATTGCCCAAACCTTGGGAATTACGTGCGCATAATGGGTATCTACAATTAATCCAACGCAATGTCCCCTAGTTTCTGTGTATACATAAATGAATATATTTTTGTTTGTTGAGAGTTACGGAACAAGAAATAACCTGGACTGTTAGTTTAGTCTGTGTAACAAATTGGGGCATAATTATGTTTCGCATCCAAGATCCAATCCAGCATAGCTTTGGTAATGTTATTCGCAGGAATGTTATGGTCTCTCTGAGGCTATTATTTCTTGTCATGGTGTTGCCATAACAGTCAAAACAACCGTGGGTATGGTAATCTAGGTTGAGAACATAAGGAAAGATAAGGACCGTCAGCGTATACCTACCTACCTGTCTTAAGGTATCGTGGGGGATATTCATTATGCGATAAATATTCGTGTTTATATTTTCTTGTTTTTTTTTTCTATTCAAATGGATGTTCCATTTTTTTAAAGGAAAGTGGAAATTTATCTTTATTCTGTGAGGTGGAGGTTAGTCGTCCGTTGTCTAAGGTAAGTGTGCAGTGTGTGCTCATGCGGTTTATCTAATCGGTTTTAAGATTTCTTCTTTTTGACGTTACGACCGATCTACAACGGATCACAGCTCTCCCAATTAATTGCTTCACACTTCGCTTCGTGGGGTACGCCAAGTTGAGCTTAGAATGCGTCGGCAAACCTCCCGGTTTTGGATTCTCCCATGTTTGAGGCCAACTAAATGCAGGTATCGTTGCATTTGTCTGTACCAGAAGTGATTTGATCTTCCTTTGTTTATGTTCCTTCGCGATCGTGTTTGAAGGTTGTACGTCATTGCCTTTTTGATGGGGTTCTCAGGATCATTACTTTGAACGTGGCTATACCAACTGAGACGGTCGTGGTCTATTTCTTCCTAGTCGGTATTTTTGACGTAAAAAGACTTCCGCAGAACTTTGAACTTCTAACCAAATACAAGTGTGAAAGTTCTGAATCTCTGATATCTTCTCGACCTCAGCTCTTGTAACGCGCGCCGCAAATGAAAATATTAGCAAGTGTTGAACTTGAAACTAACCTTTTAAACCATTTTTTTCAATTTCATCTTTTTAATAAAATTGTTAAAATACGTTCATAGATTAGTGAAGTCAGCAAGGAGTTGACTGATTGTTAAAAATATTCTTGAGACGATAAAAAAAAAATATGAAGTACCACACGTGTGATTTTCAAGAAATAGAACGCATATGGTTTAGTTTAATGGCCAAGAATTGAGCTTTATTTATGCCATGACGTTTTAAAAATGATTTGGTGCAAGTGGACCCCGCGGCTGCTTCGAGTAAATTCCAGCCGAGAGGCCCAATTCCCGACGATTTTTGTAGCATTTAAAACCGTATGTCAGCAATAATGCACCGACTATTCTCTTTCAAGGCGTCAATCTTGTCGGACTAATCTGTGTCGAAAAGTGACTTCATATAACTCCACATTAAAATAGTCCAGTGGTGTTATATCGGCTCATCTTAGAGGTAACTCACAGGGTTAAGACTTGAAAATATGTAAAAATCGGGGTAGACACTGATTTCGTTTCGAGACAATTTACCGAACGTTCGCAGTGGCCGTGCGACTTTAATTAAAATAAAAATAAATAAATAGGGTGGCGCAACAGAGCGAGGAGCCCCTGGGCCTAGCGCATTTCTCACAACCATCCCTTGTGAGGGAATGGAGGGGACCTACAATTTTCTGCCGGTTCCGAACGGCGAATTGAGAAAGCGCTTTTCATGGCAATGAATACTAACGGAGGACTTGCCAATTCCTCGCGAAAGGCGATACCCGTAGAAAAAACATTTTTGCCTCTGGTGGGATTCGAACTCGAACCTCTGGATTAACAGGCGGACATGCTATCCATCACACAACGGGTACCACAGGGTGCGACTTTAATTCTTCCACAATAAAATGGCAAACAAGATTGAGCATAGATCAAGTGATAATTCAAAACAATTTCAGACAAATAACAGCTGCGGCAGCAATTGCAGAAAAACACTGTTTCATGAAATTCTCCATCACCATCAATGAGTACATTTGCAACTGTTTGTTCTCGATAACTCCTCGAATTTAATAAATGAGGTCTTAAGTTGATTGAAAATACAGTAATACAGAACGAGGAGTTCCAGTGCCTAGCGCATTTCTCACAACCATGCCTTATGAGGGAATGGAGGGGACCTACAATTTTCTATCGGTTCCGAACGGCTTATCGAGAAAGCGCTCTTTATGGCAATGAATCTACTAACGGAGGACCTGCCAATTCCTTGCGAAAGGCAATGGAAAAACATTTTTGCCTCTGTTGTGATTCGAACCACGAACCTCTGGGTTAATAGGCGGACATGCTAACCATCACGCCACGGGTATCAACTTAAGTTGATTGTCGGTCATTAACTTTTAACGGGAAATATCAAAGTAAATCACAACATTTCGGTGGTCAATTGTGATCGGGATGTTCAAAAATCACACTGCTAGGAAAGTCTTAACGCAGAAAAACGATAGTATAGGTTGTTGGGTGCTACGCAACATCCGTCATTTTGTTGCAAAAATCATCGTCCACATCAATATCTTCCAGTTCAGGGCATACAAAAGCAACATTTATGTAATTCTGTCTCATTTTTGAAAAGTAAGATCCTAAGGTCCAGTCAGACTAAAAACCGCACCAAGTAGTCACATATTGTGGATGCCTTTTTGTCAATGATTCTTGTGTTCTTACATTGCGAAAATTCTGTTTGTCTTGTGATGCCCAAAAGTCGGTCTTATCACTCAAGATAATTTTTCGATGAATTCGATGAATGCCCGGATAAGCAAAGAAACGACGTTTAAGTTCTTGTGTTAAAGGGTTACACTGGTTCCAAGAGAGAGAAAAAGTATATTTAAAATGTTTTTTTTTATTTTCTGTTATTCTGTCAAATTGTCAATCAATGTGGAGAGCCCATTCCTGCTAAGCTGTGGAAAAAGTTCTGTTCCTTCTTGGAAATATCTGGCCATAATCTCCTCGAAACCAAAAAAATTTCGAAAGATGGCCATCGTCTTATATTCGCAGGTTGTAAAAAGTTTCATTGAATACCGTTCTTTCCTTGCCGTAGTGGATTCAGTAAAAAATGTTGGTCTCACTAGATTCGAGTGATGACCCGATTTCGTTCAGCTTTTTCGACATTTCATTCCCATTTATGTCACGGGGTTTATTGTTCTAAGCAAGCTGTTGCTGCAACTTTCCACCGTTCTGTCTGAATTTTGTGACTTAAATTTTACGGGGGGTACTGTCAGTTTTGATGATCAATTTGCACATAATTTTGCCGTCCTTTATGCGGCCTTACGCTGTGAGGGTCATGTTCAATTTGTTAAAACTTTATTAAGGCGACTTTTGCTTAAAAAAACACGGAAAGAATTAAGAAGCCGCTAATTGAAAATTTCTAGATTGTTTTTTTAGTTAGTTTAGTTGTAATGATTCCTTTATTTCATTTGCATTTTTACATTTTTGAAAAATAATTCTTAAGCCTAATTAGTATAGCCTCTGTGGCCGTCTACCAGATTGACATTTTGTATTATGTTTACATTAATAGACATAATGATAAGTAGTGTTATTTCTAGTTTGTAATTTGGCAAAGTTGCACAGCTCTGGTTATAAATTGATCGACAAAATGGTAGTTTACTCCTCATATCGTCTCAAATTACAAATTTTTTTTAATTTTAATTTGCGATTAAGTATCGTAGTTCAAGCCTTTTGTCGTTTTAGTAGTATACAAGCTTTGTAAACTAGAACCACATCTCTTTTACCAAAAAAAAAAAAAAACACTCTACCTATTATTCAACTAAAATTCTGTCTGATTTTATTCACAATTTAAGCGATCGTGATTTAGCTACCTTCGCATCTCAACGCTATCATTGCCGACTCACAACCTCAAAACGTCTGGTTCATACCCACACATCGCCTAAACCAGTATTGTTTTCTTTTTCATATGCAATGCACCTCGACACTGAAACACAATAAAACAATTCACCTGTCCCATATCGCCCTGTAAACTACCTTCCACTGGCTTCAAAAAAGGAAAGGAAAGTAACCCGTTGCATCTTTCTTTTGGATTGAAACACCTACAAACATCAATTTGATTGATAAAATCGCAAAGTGGAATCAGAGACGCTTAAAATTTGTGAATCACAATTTCACAATTCAAAGAACCGCCAAGTATACCCGATACCTTCTTAATACTAACACCACTACTCCAGTTTTTGTGTGATGAGTTTTATAGTTGAGATAATCAAGTAGTATCCATTCCCTCAGAAGGCATGGTTGTGAGAAATGCGCTAGGCCCAGGGGCTCCTCGCTCTGTAGCGCTACCCTATTTATTTTTTTTTTTTTAATCAAGTAGTATTTTTTTTAAAGAAGATAAATAGGCTCCCGAAAAGCTTGGCCAGCACTAACAAACTTTACGCCATTTCCTACTATGTTTAGAGCTAGCTTGGTATAGTGTTACACAGATAACTTTGCTTATTTTAAAGGAAGAGCTAATGGCTAGTGCTTTTTCCTTTGTCCCCTCAAGGTTCAGTCCTTGGTCCTGTTTTATAATGTCTATACGTCCGATTTTCCACAACTTCCGTATTGTGAATCAGGGATCTATGCAGATGACACATGCATACTCTCCTCGCATGAGTTTGGTCTAAATATAGAGACCAATCTTCAAAATGCACTTGAAATTTTAATGAGATATTACCACAAATGGAAAATTAAAGTAAATGCTGGGAAGATAAAATCAATCTTTTTCACTAGAAAAAGAAAGCGATTGTATCTGCCGAGTAACGAGCTGGAAGCAAATGGAGCGTCTATAAAATGGGAGTCAAATGTGCAATACTTGGGAATGAACCTTGACAAGCGGCTTATCTTTAAAGAGCACATTAGTAAAACAGTAAAAAAAGTCAATATCGCAATAAAATGGCTATATCCGCTTATAAATAGAAAATCTCTTTTAAGCATGGAAAACAAAATTATTATACACAAGGTTGTGTTCCAAGCGATTTTGTTATATGGATGTCAGGTATGGGGAAGATGTGCAATTTGCCATATTAAAAAACTCCAAGTATGCCAAAATAAAATATTAAAAATGATGCTTAATTTACCCTGGCATCATTCCACTAATGATATTCATAGCCAAGCAGGTGTTGAATTGATTTGCAGAAGAATTCAAAAATTAACTGATAACTTTTTAATGAACTGTGATATTTCTGACAACCCTTTGGTAGTACAATTAGCACAACAATAGTTAATTATTGTATTTTTTTTTTTTTTTTTTCTTCTCGTACATTAAGTTCTATTTCCGATGTATATATTTATTTATTTATTTACTTATTTATTTATTTATTTATTTATTAACTTATTTATTTATTTATTTATTTATTAACTTATTTATTTATTTATTTATTAATTTATATACCTATTTATTTATTCTATTTTATTTATTTATATACTAACTTATTTATTTACTTATTTAGTTATTGTTGAATTAATTTATTTATTTATTTATTTATTTATGTATTAGTTTACCCATTTGTTATTTATTTACCTAATTGTTAACTAGTCAGTTAATTTTGTTTATTCATTTATTTATCTCTCTTATTTGTTGAATAGTTAATTGATTCTACTTGTTTTGTTTAATTTTAATATATATCTATTTATTTACTTGATATTAAACTTACTTGCAAACTTCACTGTCATTTTAATATAACTTTTTATACAGCTACAAGCTACATACATGTTTAAGATATTCAATCTGAATATATTTCTTAACAGAAATATTTATTATGCTTAAATGAAGGTTTTTGTCATATTTTCCTTCGAGACATAGATTTTCCTTTTAATTTTAAAATTATAATGTTGTAAAAATAACTTATTCAGTAGAAAGATATAATATAATTATCAAATCTCTGTGTAAGCTGAGCGGTAGCAACCTAATACTATTTGAAGAAAGAAATAAAATATCTATCTATCTATTTTTCCTTTGTCGAGATTATACCACTCTATTCTACCGTCTTCGCATAGGTACTCAAACAGAAAAACATCATTAGTATCTGAGAAGGTTTTAATAGACGAAAGCTTCTTCCAGTCGTTACCAGCTTACCATCTGTTGAACCCGGGTCCTAAAATGACTAGCACATGATTAAACTGTAATCATCAGAAGAATTTTGTTGTAGAATCTCAGACATTGGCACTATTTATGTATAGTCCTTGTCTGTATTTCCGTCATTTCCCATCAAATCTCGAGATTTTAAGAAACTAACTCTAAGCACCAAGCGAAAAAGGCCCAAAAAAGAGGACGTCCTTATGCTTACCTTTATTATCTTTATCAAGATCCTTGCTCTCCTAGCACTGTTAATGGATCGAGTGGGCAAACCACATCTCGAGAACCGTGTGTAAAAAGTTTAACTCAAACAGTGGAATCTGATCCAAAATTTGTCTCTTCTGATGCTCCTCAGGGAATCCATTTTGGTACACTTGTGGTTTTGTGGTTACCATCTAAAATTGGCGTTGTTTGCTTCTCTATGTCAACATACGCAGATGCGGATGAAAAAGAAACTACCACGTTTTCTCTAGATTTTTCGATTCTTCTTCTGGAAGTTTTCTTATTTGGTGTAGTAAAAACTTTCTGAAGCTTCATTTAACAAAAAGCTTGTCCGTAATGTCCATGACTATATCGAATATACACTTGCCTTAAGGTCTTCGAACATATTGCTTCTGTAGGATATTTGTTCGTGGTTCCGTGAGCTTGAGATAGTTTGTGATAGGGGCAAGATATTTTTACCTTTTGGTTAAACTTCCGAATTTTTCATAGGGTATCGCCTTCCGCGAGGAATTGGCCAAAAACGATTTTCACGTCATTTATGGCGCACTGCTCATTAGTTTCTTTGAGGAGGCCGTAGAAATAATCTTTGGAGTTTTGGTCTTTCTCTTCTTTGGGGGCGTGGGTGGATATTAGGCTTATATTAGTGAAGTAAGCCTGATGGTACACGTGGCGTGATGGTTAGCATGTCCACCTGCTAACCCAGAGGTTCGAATCACAGCAGAGGCAAAAATGTTTTGCCACGGGTATCGCCTCCCGCGAGGAATTCGCAAGTTCTGCGTTAGTTAATTCATTGGCATGAAAAGCGCTTTCTCAATTAGCCGTTCAGAACCTGCAGAAAATAGTTGGTCCCCTCTATTCCCTCACAAGGAATGGTTGTGAGAAATCCGCTAGGCCCAGGGGCTTCTCGCTCTGTTGCGCCACCCTATTTATTTATTTATTTATTGTAAGCCCTGATGCTGATGGTCATTATACACTCACTTACTGAATTTTGGCTGAGTACCCTATTCCTGAGTCTACCTCTAACGACAAATCCGCAGACAAATAAGCGTTGTTTCAGGTTGTCAGTAGCAGTCGCCATAGTAGATGCCACAGTCTGTCATCTCTCCTTATGCCCGTCCCATTCAATCGTTCTTCTTGGACGGCGGTTATGTTTGCTCTGCAGTCAAGGGTTTCAGCTAATTCAGCTACAAGTAATCCATTAAAGGATCTTACGTTCCATGTGCAGATCCGGAAGGCTTTGTGCTTTTTTCGTTTGCTGGGGCTGCGTAATGTGTCCGGCCGCGGAACATCTTTATAAAATACTTGTTAAAGTATTTTATCATGTTCTACAGCTGCCATTTTGTTTTAAATTTCAAATAAATTTCAAAATTTGTACTTTCGAAGAGTTTCCCTATCGACTACTTTATTATTTGTATAGGCTTTCATTTAAAATCTATTTAAAAAAAAAAAAAATTATGAAAAAACCTTGTTTCTCAGCCTTGACACTGGTATAACCCCTAAAGAAAGAGGAGGCTTTCCACCAAATTTGCGAAGAACCATTTTTATTTAAAATAATTAGCCCCTTTCTGCTTCATGAAGGCCCATTGCGACCCTAAAAACCTTTTTAACTGAATTCAATACTCAAACTAACTTCCGTTCATTGAGATAAAAAAATCCTATATCCAACTCAAATTGCAAGGGTCAATCAAAATTGTGTACTACAAGCAGAAATGTAGGAGGAAAAGATGGTAACGCCAAAGCAGTTCCGATACCCCACTTCTTTTCCGATAAAATAGGCAATCAAATGAAACAGCCAACAACGATCACTTATGTACATTCTACCCTACGACAAAGATTGTACAAAAAGATTTATCAAGACCGGAGATGATGGTGGACAAATTATTATTGGAACTCGAACCTTATACCAATGTGTTTGTAAAAATGTACTTTAACTTCCCTACAACATTAGCACAACGTTCATTGGAACGCCATTTCAGTAGCAATTAAATGAATACTTAGAGAAAATCCTTCCAATTTTCTAAATCTTAACCAAAAATAGCTTTTCTACTTTGCTGGTTCTCATTTATATTCTCTGCGATTATCATTTGCATTTCTAATTTCACCAAGCTTAAGTAGAAAAGTTTAAAATAATGAACTCGCAACCAGGATGTTGTCTGTGTTCGAGAGACATAATCAAGCGGAAGTAACACATTGAAAAAGGCAATGCTAAATTCACCACAAAGAGTGCTATTCACACTAACAAAACCAAGTCGTATATATATATGTGTAGGACTGTAGGTGCTGAGGCAAGCAGGCAGAGACCGTAGTAAGATGTAGAATTAATAAACCTGCCAGAGGGTCCTATAATGGCCACCTGCCACCACCAAAACCACAAGCACCCCATTCATTGCCAATAGCTCAGTAGCTTCAGCACTATATAGTGTTCCATTCAACCCCCACATCTGTGGCAATCTTCTTCAAGCAATCTTCTTATTTAAATCCATTAACAGAGCTCACGAAGACAATTCAGTTAGTGTGGTGCTACAATGAAAGAATGTTTGTCTACATATTTGGTTAAATGGATAATACCTTTAGACACACCCTGTCATCATTTAGTTTGGTTAGCGATAAGATATAGATAGACACTGTTATGTCTTTCGGATGGCAGATGGAGGGGTGTAGGCGGTGTCGGGCGGCGCGTTGACGGAGGGTTGTGCTGGTGCCTTATTTTGGTATGGAATTGTCAGAAACTTTTCTGCAATTACGTAAATTTTGCCAAAGCTGACTTCGTATGCTGGTTGAAGCATGCGATGACAGAGCTTTGGTATAGTACACCCATCTGGTGTAATTTGTCCTTTTGGTTGTTTTTGTTTTTGTGGGCAGTAACAAGGGGCTGGGAAGTGACTTGTAATTGAGAGACCTGCAGATTGACGCGAATGGAAGGATGGATAACTTACTACCTACTATTGCACGTGATTGAAGGGTTTTTCCATTTGACTTTTGGAATTTACTTCAATGTGGAGTGATACCTAACTAGAGTTTCATCCTTTCTCTACTCATCGATGGGATCCAGTTACTTAAAGCATTTGTTTATAGGAGCTGCTCTCGGGTTGTTTGCTTTGCTCTGTGTGGTAGTAGTAGATACAATGAATGCAAATGGATTCATTAGGAAATTGATAGAAATTTGCTACTCTCTCTTTGTGTGTCTTTGTTTCATCGTTCAGATGAGCATATACAATGAAAGAACATAGAATATATTAATTTTTCCTGTAGTCAACAAAATCCTGATTGGTGCGGTGGAAGACTATCAGATTCTTTGATCTCGACATAAATGCGAAAATTTAATTGGCCAACTTAGTAAGGTTTTGATGACGTTGAGGAAGGAGGTTATCGTGTCACTTGCACGTTCAATATTACTTTTGCTTGCTTGAAATTGGTCTTCATAAAAAGAACAGAATTAGCTTTATGAGAGTGAGGTACCTACGCTACCTTTAAAAGATATAGGCACAGAGTTTTTTAACTAAGTGGAGAAGCAGTTAAGCGTGGATACCTCTGCATTAGAATTCGTGTTCTCTTATAAATCGGAACATGTTGGGGACTGAATTGGCGTCATCCTTGCCAAATATTGTCTATTTTTGTAGCGTGTTGACCATTTGGAGGTCCAGTAACCGTGCGAAGTCTCTTAAATTAGGAAAACATAAAGTGTTTCGTAATATTACTGCCACAAGATATGATCACTACCCAACAACGTTTCCAAAACCTTCTCGAAATTATAAGCAATAAACCTTACGATATGTAATCGTATCGTGAATTAAGCCTCACCTAAACCAAAGCGCTTTTGTATTTATGGCAGTCACAAATTAAGCTGTGAAAAACATTAGGTAGGAGACATACCGATTCCTACCTACAGTGACGCTACAAGAATGACACCGCATTTTAATATATTTGCAGTTTTCGCCGCTGCGTTTCTAACGCTGCTGCAACTGAAAATTGCTTTGGGTTATGGGAGATCCTTTAGAGCCAGTGTTTTTCAATCTGTGGGTCGCGAAGCCTTAACCGCGGGGGCCGCTGGCTAAAAAAAAAGTAGAGATTCTTACACAACAAAAACACAATTTTAGTGAGAAGGGTGCGCTTGTTTATTTTTCAAAAGTTTATCGAATTGTGGTGCTATTTTTGAAACGTTGGTAATTAAATCAGTTTCTAGTTGCAGCCTATTCCTCTTCTTAGTTTTAATGCCTACCATTGAAGAAAATGCCAGTTCACTCAGGTATTAAGTGGCGAATGGCACCAATATAATTTAAGAGCTTCCTGTGCCAGCTCTGGATATTCGTGTTTTCTTTTCATCCAAAATACGTCGACACTTTGCGAACAAAATTCCATTTTAAGCATGCCATCTGCAAGCCAAATCTAGAAGACATTCTTTCGTTTCTGTGGTGACATCAGCCAGATCTATTGGTTTGTCCAAAAAAGGGTCTTAAATCCATCGACGCACATTGTCAGCTTCAGAGTGCAAATCCGGAGATTATGTTAAAAGCTTCGATTGTAAATTATGCAAGCTCTGTATCATACAAGGAATGTGAACAGATACTTTGGTGTGTTGCATTATCTTCAACAATCATATGAACACTTGGAAAAGACTCAATCAAACATATTGTTTTGCAAATAGGTTAACCACAAACGAAGTTTTGCATGAAATGCTTTTACTTTATATTTGGCAGTTAAAATATTTTCTTTTCTTCCCAGAAAGTTCTTGTTTAAATTGTTACGGTGGCTTAAATGATCTGCCAAAAATGCTAATTTCAAGAGCCAGATTTTGCATCTTTTAAGAACATTAACAATTCGGCTCTCAGTTCCAGAACTTTTGTTAATACCTTTCCTTTGGATAGCCACCTGACCTCCGTGTGATAAAAGAGGTTTTGATGAAACGAGCCCATATCTTCACAAACGATTTTGAATAGCCGGGTTTACAAAGCTTTGCCTTTGATAGAATTCATAATTTTTATTACCTCCATGAGCACGTTATTTAAATCAGAATGTACTGCCTTAGCAGCTAGAGCCTGTCGATGGAGATAACAGTGTTTCCAGGATATATTTGGCATTAATAGCATTATCGGTTTTAATTTTGCAATAAGTTCACTTCTTTTGCCAGTCATAGCTTTAGTGCCATCGATACATTTTTTCAGTCAATATCGTAGTTGCAAGTGCTTTCCAAAAACATGTCGTACAAAAACTGGTCAGTAGTGTTTGCAGGAAGTGCTTTGCAAAATAAGATTTCGTCCATGAAACTGTCATCTGCTTCAAAGTGCACAAATACCACAAACTGTGCACAGTCAGAAACATCTGCTGATTCGTCAAACTGCAAAGCAAAATGTTGGCTTTTCTTTAATTTTTCGACTGCTTGTTCTTTGTGGCAGTGAACACTGAACACATTGCATGTTCATGAATATTTGAACATGTTCAAGTAAGTGGGTGGAACGCGCGTGGCGCCGTAACGACAATGCGGTGTAGCAACGTCGCCGTCGCGTCGCCGGCGCAGTTAAGCCCGCGTGAATACTAGAAACTAGATAAATGTACCAAAGCTTAATTTATTTAAATTATTCTTTGACTATCTATGACGAGAGGGGGTCGCCAGAATATTTCAACCTGTAAAGGGGTCGCGAAATCAAAAATATTGAAAAACACTGCTTTAGACTTTCTTTTCATAGGTAACTAACGATAACAACGATTTTTATTAAATTTGTGGTGGAAAACGCCGATTTATATGGCTAGCTAAATACGGACTTTATATTCCCAGTTAAAGCCAACCTACTCAAGAAAAAAGTAAATAAAGTGTCGAAGGACACTTGTGAGGAACAAAGCTCCTGACGCTTCAACATGCAGTTTTAACGTTAATGCCCAATGACTCCGTTACGCGTTTGACTTTAGCGGCCACAACTGACAACTCGATTAAAATACGTGACGTCCCACAGTGGAGCCACCTATATGGCAAGATCGGAATTAATTCAAAAAACCAAACAAAAGTTATGGGTTTCATTTGTCGCCGCAATGAAACCCGATTTTAGAATACAAATCAAATATGGCTGCAGACATCTATTGGTTTTAAGCAATTGCTCACATAAACGTGGACGTCCACAAACAACATTTCAAAACAGTTGTGACCGTTCTAAACGTTTAAAAACATCAAGCATTAGTAATGATTTTCTGCAGTTGAATTAGGACTTGCTACTAAGATAAACCTTAGATATGAAGGCCATTTATCGGCATCAAAATTATTGGAGGACGTACTGCGTTCACCTAACCGCGCTGGTATTTATAAAAAAAGCATATCAGCCCTTCGACTATTGTGGAAGCGAAGCCAACGCGCCATCAATACAAAATAATTAGAAACAAAGATCCTGATAGATTTCCATCATACAAAATATGTAATTGAAGATGCCAAAAAAAATGTTATCCGGATAAGGAATATATACAGATTAATGCATCTTCCGCTGAAGTCACTGTTCAGGCTCTTATGAATCACACGGTTAAACGATTAATACAATCACAAAAAGTCGTAGTCGTAAGTCTAGAAAATGAGCATTTTAATAATTTGTAATTGATTTCAAAGTAGGGTTTCGACGGTAGTTCAGGCCATAGTTCATACAAATAAAAGTACGTAGCAATGGAAGCCGATGATTCGAGTGTTTTCATTACTTCAGTTGTGCCTCTGCGATTTGTTTGTGAGAATTTGAGCAGTAAGGAAATAATACGGCAAAATCCACGACCTTCTTCTACCAGGTATTGCCGTCTCATAAAAATTTATTTTGCTAAGGAATCAATACAACTTTCGAAAAGTTACAAATCGATACTCAAATTCAAAATTTAATGCCTTCCGAAGTCTCTATTGATGAAAAAAAAAACGTTCGAGATTCACACAAACTTCGTTTCACAATGGTGGATGGAAAGGTCTGTAATGCCCTCACAAATAATAACTCATATCAGCGATGCTTCATCTACGGTGCAAGATAGAAAGAGTATAATGACGTACAAAAAATGCTGTCGAAGCCACATAGTCCCAATACGTTGGAATTAGGTCTTTCAGTTTTACACTGTTGGATTATAGTTTTTGAATGCCTTTTGCGCATTGGGTACAAGCTTCCGATTAAATAGTGACAAGCTAGAAAAGATGATAAAGAAGTAGTGGCATTAAACAAAGCTCGAATACAAAATCAGTTTAAGGAACAAATAAGACTCATTGTCGATCAACCCAAACCAGGTTTCGGTAATTCAAATGACGGCAACACTGCTAGAAGATTTTTCAATAATACCGTTTAGTGCAGTCAATGAAGCGAAAAATAGGGCCCAACCTCCGAATTTTTTTACTGTGAACCGATTTGCATGAAATTTTGGAATTAGGCTCATCTTACCCTTAAATTCAAAAGTGAAAATGATTTGCACACCGCCACCACCCTGGGGGTGGTTGCCACCCCTTCTCGGGGGTGATTTTTTTTTTTTTTAAATAACCTCGGATATCGATAGAAGGCCTAATTTTAAGCAAAAAAACAAATATAAAGTTTTTTGTTAAGTCCAATACTTTTCGAGTTATTGGCAATTGAAAATTCGCAATTTGTTCACGTTTTTCATCTATTTATTGCAAATATCTCCAAAACTATACGTTTTATCGAAAATTTTATAAAGAACAAAATTGTAGCAGGTAGAACAATGAACAATTTGGTTTTTTATAAAGTATTCTAAAAACAATATTAAGCTAGATATAAAAGATCAAAACCATTTTTTATTTTGTCTGAAATTTAATGGTTGTAGTCAATGCCATTTAGCGGCGAGCAGATGCATTTTATGCATTCTAATACAAAAGAATGTTTTGTAGTGCTTGAAATAAGCTTTAAAATGAGCACTATTAAAAGTCTTTTGCACGTAAAACAAGTGAGCTGTAGTGCAAATAAGGAGAGCATCTAATGTTTTTTTCTTTTAAATCAATGAGTTTTTGGACCATAACTCCTTCAATTTTTATGCTATCACAATTTGTAAGAAACCACTGTAAAGGTAATTAAGAGGGCTAAAACATCCTTGATTGCAATATATAGTAAACAATTTTTTGCTTAAACGGTGAAGGGTTAAAGGACTTAAGAGAGGCTGTGATTGCGCTGCCACGCGCTCTTTAAACAATCATATCTCCGTAAATTTTTGTTTGACAGAAAAAACTAAATGACCAAATTGTTTGCCAAAAAAATAACAACATTTTTTATTCTTACACTATTATACGTATCTGTCGTCATTTTTGAGATATTATGAAAAAAAGTAGTGTTTTTAAAAATTTGAAAATTTGTTGTTTTTTTTTTTAATCGTGACTTTTTTGAAAAATATGTGTCCAAAAGCAGCCAAACTGATACTATCTATCAAACTCTTCATAACAAACTTAATTTTAGGCGGAATACGATTAAATTTAATTTTGGTGGAAATGGCACTTATGAAAGCCATTGATTTAAAAGAAAAAAACATTAGATGCTCCCCTTATTTGCACTACAGATCACATATTTTACGTGCAAAAGACTTTTAATAGTGCTCATTTTAAAGCTTATTTCAAGCACTACAAAACATTCTGTTGTATTAGAATGCATAAAATGCATCTGCTCGCCGCTAAATGGCATTGACTACAACCATTAAATTTCAGACAAAATAAAAAATGGTTTTGATCTTTTATATCTAGCTTAATATTGTTTTTAGAATACTTTATAAAAAACCAAATTGTTCTTTGTTTTACCTGCTACAATTTTGTTCTTTATAAAATTTTCGATAAAACGTATAGTTTTGGAGATATTTGCAATAAATAGATGAAAAACGTGAACAAATTGCGAATTTGCATTTGCCAATAACTCGAAAAGTATTGGACTTAACAAAAAACTTTATATTGGTTTTTTTGCTTAAAATTAGGCCTTCTATCGATATCCGAGGTTATTTAAAAAAAAAAAATTCACCCCCGAGAAGGGGTGGCAACCACCCCGAGGGTGGTGGCGGTGTGCAAATCATTTTCACTTTTGAATTTAAGGGTAAGATCAGCCTAATTCCTAAATTTCATGCAAATCGGTTCACAGTAAAAAAATTCGGACCTAAAATGCTTCATTGACTGCACTATTCTGGTTTCGGAAATCTTGGGTATTGATACTTCTAATTGAAAGGCTGCATTCAATTCTATTAGCCATATCAAGTGGATATGAAATAAATATCGGCAAATTTCGTGAATTCACAATCGATACTGCAAAACACTTTGTGAATTCATTCCTACCCTTGGTTTTATATGCCTCCAACTGTTCATAAGCTTCTTATTCATGGACCGAATGTTATTTCAGCTACTCTTCCTCCTATAGAACAATTATCCGAAGAAGCACAAGAAGCTAGGAACAAGGACTTCAAGAAATATCGAGAAAATTATGCCAGAAAATATTCCAGAGAGAAGATCAATCAAGATGATTTCAATTTAATGCTGATAACATCTGATCCATTGATTACTACCTCCAAAACCACTTAAGACTTTTCCAAAGCCACTTTTTGATATGATAATTTGTCCGATTCAGAGTGATGATGTTGAGTCTTCTTTACACAACATAGAAAGTGATGATGATTACTCATCAGACGAGTTGACTTTCCAATCTAAGCCGGACTTTTGTTTCCATTGCGAATAATGAAATTTGTATTTATTGTCTTGTTATCAAAAAGTTATCTACGTATGTAAAAATGTATATGAAATTCTTTCTTTAAGATTTGTTTTTAAGTTGTTAAATCGTGATTAAAAAGAAAAGTGATAAGTTTAAAAGAGAAAATGTGTTTCTTTCAGCATTAAGAATCGTTTCATAAATAAAAATCAATATTTCAAGTCTCACAATCCAACAAATGAATTGATTCCAGTTTTCGAGGTATCTTGCCCCACTGTGCGTCCGTGGCGGCGTTGAAATTAAAACATTTTTAATATCAACGCACTTAACGTCTTTTACATTTTCTATTTGTATTTCTGTGTTGACAGACACGCACATGTTGCTCTGTGTAACAAAAACGCATAAACACGACGGATTCATTGGGCCATTCAAAATTTTCAAGTGTGTCAAAGTTGAAGTTGAAGTTGAAGCGTGACGTGGTCATTGGGCAATAGCCTTTAGTTCTTCTTTTCGTTTGGAGCTGATGCGTTCACTCAGAGCAGCTGTCAAACTGTCAAAACAAATTGTTTTTTTTTTTCTGTCTACATTTTCAGCCACTAAAAGAAACGAAAAGAAGTCCGTTCCAAAAAGAGTGATAATCTTCAGTGCAGTATTATGTGCGGAAATGTATATCATCATTTTGATTATTTGATCGTCCTATCTATTATCCTACTAATGGAATTGTTATTACCTAAAATTCTAGCCCTTGGTAATTTTCCATTAATTTGGCCATCAATTTATCATCATCAGCATAACACACATCGAAAACTAATAACGAAATTCTGTTCATTTATGCAATAAATCCAATAATTACTCCGAATAACTTGTTCGATTTATTGCTATGTTACATAATTTAACTCATCTTCTTTTAAGCGCGCACACATCTAGTCTCTTTCTGTCATACGCATACAACTACACATATCGTTATACCTACCTAATAGTTGTCTTATAAATCTTAATAAATTCTAAGCCAGACATAATCTCATGAGTTTAGTTCACAGCAGGAACATCAGGGCCAAAACCACCCCCTCTCAATAGCACGTAGGTATACTGTCCGAAAGCATGAAATATTAGTTTTCTATTCATTAGCCTTGTAAACCAACAGAACTCAGCAGAAACAGAATAAAAAGGATACAAACAAAAAAAAATTACAAACGACTGTCCTCCTATCCTATCATCCACTGCCAACCAACCAACTGAATTGGTTAAAACAAAAGAAATCAATTTCGTATAAATCACTTTGGTCAGTGACTTTCTATTACATTTTCAAACAGTAGACATTTTTTTTATTTTCTTATTATTTTAAGTCTTTTGTTTTTGCGCTGTTTTTGTAATTCTTTGTATTTGTTTGTATATTGCAGGTACAGAACAATCATGGACCCAATCCAATGAACTGTCGACAATTGTAGAAGGAGAAAATAATATGCAACCCTATTTCGAGAACACTACACAGAGGTCGATTATAGCTGCAGTTGGTAGGACGGCGAAGCTGCATTGCAAAGTGAAAAATCTAGGTGACCGTGCGGTAAGAACAATTTAAGTTTATGTTGTCTGGTTTTGAAAACTATTTCGAGGTTTTTGTCCAAATATTCAAAGAGAAAGTTGAATTGGAAATTTGTTTTCCAATTTCCATTTATTTGTTTGTCGTTTCGTCTGGGTGATGTCCTTTCTTAGTGAAGGTAACCTTAACCTGGCTTAGTGCAATGACGGAAGCTCAGAGGATTTTGATAATTTGTGTAACGGCTAGTGTCATGAGGTCTACCTATGTACATCAACTACAGAAACTGAAGTCCCTCTGGTTATATCGTTTCAATATTCGTATTTATTTACGAAGGAGATGAACGCCAACCTTGTTTTACGACGTATACCCAAGTCGACAGTGTTATCTTGAAAAACGGGCAACTTCGATCACAGAACTATTGTCGTTTCGATGACTTCAATAAAGGAAATTGATTGAAAATCGTAAAGTAAGGCTAACCCAAACTTATTAAATCAAACGGATCCAAGAAAAGTGTTGAAGAAGAGTTAAACTATTTTACGGTGCTTGATCAAATTTGAAGGTGTATTTAACCCTAGTTTACGTATAGAGAGGGGCTCCCGCGAACCCCAACGCAAACTTGAATGCTTATAACTTTTTTCTTTATCAATTTATCGACCTGGGATGAAGATTCAGTGAAATAATTTCAGTTTCCTTTGCGTTTTTCATCGTTTTCTCATCAAACCTATTTAAGATAATTTTCTGGAATTTTTTTTTTAAAAAAAGCCACAAACCAAACTTGGGGTTTTGTTATGACAGCCTGAAATAGCCTTCGCAAGATTGTGTTGTGTTGGTAATAAAACGACCTGTTTACATAAATTTGGTTTTGGAACATAAGACACCAATGCCATTCTCTGCGAAAATCCAAAAATCGATGAATGAAGCGGGCGATATTATTTTTTTTTTTATTTATTTTGATAGTTTCGTTATTATTATCTGGAAGCTTTTATTCTTACGGATTGTGCCAAGAATTGTTATTTTTTTATCCAACAATTTCAAAGCCAAATCAACAAAAGTTAATAAGGTTTACGTTCAGTGCGGAAAAATCTAGGCATCAAAGACATCACCACGTCGTAACCACTGCCAAGACCAAGACTTTCATCACAGCAGCCAGTGTATACCTATGGAAAATTTCAATGGATAACTCGTTGTACTCTCATTGGGCCACCAAAACTTCAGCTCATACTTTGCAGGCTTGCTTGGCATATATTGAAATTTTCGAAATTTCCTTTCAATTGCTCATCAATGGAAAGATTTTCAGACGGAATATAATTTGTTGACAAAGTCTGATTCAATTCGTTCAAAAGTATTTCAAAAGGCTGGAGAATTTATTGTTCTGGCTGATGATTGAGCTCAGCGACCAATTGAATCGTCGAAACGGAGGAGAATATTGAGATTCTCAAAACGTGTACAATTCATCACGGCTCGAAGAATTGATGCCCCTTAATGGTATCCCAAATTAGATGCGCATACAAATTTTGTGGTTCTGGCGAACCACCCCAAGTTTGGTTATTGCATTATTTATCGTGCCGTAAAGTAGGGTTAAAACCGAGAACTTTTGCCGACGCATTCTGAGGATAACGCTTGCGCGGCGCACCCTGACAGCGGATCCTTGAATGAATGAATGAATAATTGAGGTTTTGTATTGTACCTCGACCTGTTTGGATCTTTTATACCCCCTACTTCTTAAGTGGTATTCCTTAATTTAAAGTACTATATCCAGATTAGTTCCTCTGATGAAACTTAGTATCTGAGTTACGCTTAGGAGTCTTAGCTCCCTCTCCTCTACGTAGTAGGATTCTAGGTACTTCTTCCTTTGGTGTATTAGAGCTTCGCCGTCACCTTAGAGCTGGTCAGGAGACTCTTCCTGTTCGTTGCAGTATCTGCATTGGTCGTCGCTCTCTATGCCTAGTAATTTTAGATGCTTTCTTAGTCTGCAGTGTCCGGTTAAGAACCCGGCTAGTATTCTTACATTGTTTCTATTAAATTTAATTGCGTCTTTGTAACGTTTTGTGTTAAAAGTGCCAAGTAAAAATTTGGCTTGGCGCATTTTGGGGAGGTCATTCCAGTGTTTAGCTCTGTTGTCTTTCTCCGACTTTTTGATTTCTTTTTTAATGTAGCTTTCTGTTATTCCACAAAAATGTTCCGGTCCTATGAGTGGTGATCCGGATCCTGCCTTTGCCAGTTCGTCTGCCTGTTCATTGCCTATGATTCCTACATGCCCTGGTACCCAGTAGATTGTAACCTTGTTATTACTGCCCAGTTTGTTCAATTTGTCGATGCATTCGCTGAAAAGATTTGAGGAGATTGTGTAGAATCGTAGGGCCTTAATTGCAGCTTGACTGTCCGTGATTATTGCAATATGTTTGTTTTTATATTTCCTGTCAATGTTTACTTCCGCGCATTTGCGTATTGCAAAGACTTCTGCTTGGAATATGCTTACATTCTCCCCATAGGTACTGAAATTCTTGTTCTTGGCCCAAAAATTCCTGCTCCAGTTCCCTCCGTTGTTTTTGAGCCATCTGTATACCATTTTATTGCATGGGTCTTAATTGAGTAGGTCTCTTTTTCACTTTGCCATGCCTTTTTGTTACTTAGCTCAACGTCGAAGAGCTCATTTCACTTTCATTTTCAATTCATTTTTATTCAGTTTTTCTTATATCTACTTACATGCTAACAAAAATGTGTAAAACTAGCTTATATAATAACTTAATTAACTTACTGACCCTAATCGGGTACTCTAAATTATACAATATCTTACTACTAATGCCTTTCGGCCTTAAGATACCTTATCAATAAAAAACTAGAACTAGTTAAAACTAAGAAAATTTAAAAAAAAAACTTAGTTTGCAGGAACGTCGAAGAGCTTATCGAATTTGAGTTCCTTGGTCTTGCTATCCCGAAAGAAGTTAACGAGTGGTAACTCGTTCGATATTATGCTCTTTTCGCCAGATTTCAGGACAGAGGACACACTCAGTCTCTTAGCGGATCCTTAGTGTAAAGCATTTTAGTGGGAAAGCTGGGATCCGATCGAAGCCACGGTTCTTTTCAAGCCGAAAATAAAGAGCAAGAAGGAGATTAAACTGAAGGTGAACAAAATTATTGGAATGAAATTTTAAATGTTGTTCATCTGCCTTCTTAGAGTGACACTGCTTTTCTGGATAAAGCGAGTGTGCTTCATGAAGCGATCGAATCGGTTCCCGGTCCACTTCTTTGTCTTCTTCTTCTTCTTTTTCTTGTTGTTGTTGTTCTTCTTCTTCTTCTTCTTCTTTTTTTCTTTTATTTTATTTCTGGTTGTCTTCTTCTTTTACGACGCACACTGTGGCATTGTGTTTTCGAAGGCAGCACAACTCATCCACATATCTTCTTAACACCCTTGGTATACTTGATCTTAGAAAGCTTGGCAAACCTTTTTTTCGAATTGATTCACTTTTGAGAACCAATGCTGAGATCACAGACTTCAATAAAATGCAAAGGAGTCAAGACGCTTCTTTCGTGTGCACCTGAATAAGTAAACAAAAAATAAGTAGTAACATAGCGATGAGTCCCAGGGCCTAGCGCATTTCTCACCACCATGCCTTGTGAGGGAATAGAGGGGACCTACAATTTTTTGCCGGTTCCGAACGGCTAATTGAGAAAGCGCTTTTCATGGCAATGAATTTACTAACGCGAATTTGCCAATTCCTCGCGAAAGGCGATACCCGTGGATAAACATTTTAGCCTCTGTTGGGATTCGAACCTCGAACCTTTGGGTTGGCAGGTGGACATGCTAACCATCATGCCACGGGTACCACTAACCTAAATAAATAAATAAAAAATAGGTAGTGCGGCGTAACAGAGCAAGAAGTCCCAGGGCCTAGCGCATTTCTCACAAACATCGCTTGTGGCGGAATAGACGACTTGTCAATTCCTTGCAAAATGCGATACCCATGAAAAACATTTTTGCACCTTTTGACTTTCGAACCACGTACAATTAACAGGCAGACCTGCTAACTATCAATCTAGGTGGTATGCGCTTTTTCTGTTCCTTTAAATAGTTTGGTAACTCTTACCGTCGTCAGTGCTTTAATAGGCCTCTGAAAACCCTCGTAGTCAAGGAGCCACCTACGTAAGATCCCGAGATTTTCGATGCGATACTTCAAAGTTTGGGTCATCAGCCTCGTGCACCTTTCACACTTCGTAAAATGGTAACTATTTTCATTACTTGACAAAACAATCGCCTTCTACAAGCAGGTGTCACCTAAGAACCTAGTCTCTGACCTTCCTTCTTAGACTGATATGACCTCGCTTGACATCTTCGTCTGTGATGTCGGGTATTTCGGGAAGCTTCACAAAGTGATTTGTTATGACTAATATGTAGCTTAGCTTCAAAACTTTAAAATAAACTATCATTAAACTGAACCGTAGGCGAGTGGGGAGCCCCCGGGGTCTAGCCAGTTTTTCTCAACCTTACCTTGTTAGAAAATGAAAGGAACCTTTAGTTTTTTGCCGATTCGAGATGGCTAGTCGAGGAAGCGCTATTCATGGCATGAAGTAACTATCGGAGAGAAAGGTGTAATCCTAGTTAATTCACAGAGAGAAAAATTCTCCTCAGCTGAGAAGCTTTGCATCTTTAGTACTGAGCCCAGACCCTTGAGCAGGAAATTATCAAAATTTAAGAACTATCTATATTAACTCAAAATGGTTGATTCTTGGTCAATGAGCGACTTTATTGAGAAAACCTTAAAATTTCCCAATTTTATTTTATTCTGTTGAATTCATAGGAACAATTTTTTTTTTCTCTGCAGGTATCGTGGATAAGGAAGCGTGATCTGCACATACTTACTATTGGAATCATGACATACACGAACGATCAACGCTTCCAAGCTATGCATTTGGACGAAACAGATGAATGGATCTTGAAGATTGTGTCAGTACAGCCTAGAGACTCTGGAATTTATGAATGCCAGGTGTCAACAGAGCCTAAAATAAGTCAGGCGTATCGCTTAACTGTTGTAGGTGAGTTATCAACTTATTGAAACTGAATAAGGAAACAGAAGCATTTATGATTCTATAACTAACTGTCATTAAAGTCCTATGCGCTATTAGAGTTGAAAATTTAGAAAATAGAATTTTTTTAACTGCAGGGTAAGCGTTTTGCTTTATCTTGGTAGATGACCATCTTCCAGTTCAAGTTTATTTTATGACACTGAGGGAGGTACCTCAGTGCTGTCGTTGCTCTGTGGTCATCCTCTTCATTAACTGATTCGTGTGTTTGGTAGCAGTAGTTGTTATGTATGTGTAAAGAAGTGATATCTTGGCTTCTGAATACAACTACTCGTTCAAGTGGTGCTTTATGGTCACCGTCTGTCAAAGTAGAGGCCGGTGCAAATCCTGATTATTTTTCATTCAAGGAGTTGGAGTTCTTTCATGGCTTTCTTCGAAACATAGAATTGGAAAAAGTAGCTCATAGCTGGTCGCAGAAGGTGCTTATGGACCAGTCTTTTTGCTGGCTGGCTGATGAGTGATGACATCTTCATTTTTAAGCTGACGAGTGATGACATCTTCAAAGGACTTCATCAAGAATTGTCTCTACGCAATTGATAATCAGTTTTCACTGACACAAACCTTTGGGCGGAAAAAACAGCCTGATTTCTTTTTGTAGCACTCGTTATCTAGTTTCATAACTTAACCTTAAAACTTCCCTACTTATTTTAATGATGGGATTCATTGTGCATGGATATTTGGAGCTGTTGCCCCTGAAGTCCTTACAATTTATCAATTGGTAGACCATATACTGTTGAGGTAAAGCAAAATGGCGGAACAGGATTTTATCGTCGCATCTAATTGAAACTCTGATTTTATCGACAACTCACTTTAAAAATCTATCTAATGTTTTAGTATGGTTCGAACAATCATGTTATCCCTCTTTTGAAAATCTAAAGAAGAAAAATTCCCACGATTTACATGTTGTTACCTTTTTGCTTAAAATAAATCGACAACATCACCCATGCAATTGAGCTTTTAAGGCCAACAGAAAACAAATTGCATGAAACGATTCAACTATCGATTCACAAAAATTCACCTCCTGTATATAGGTACTCTATCTGCACATAGCCATAGTATCCTTAAACAAGAAGCTCTTCCGTTCAGCCACCAAGCCATAAGGAATGCATTTTCTTGGCTTGTTTTTGTCTAAATAATGCTGTGCTTAAGATAGCGGTTAAAGGAAAATTGAGTGTGATAAAATAAAAAAACTTCACCAACCCCACAAGGCTTATACGTACTACGAAGTCGAAGGAAGAAAGTCTCTACTAGCCTTCGACGTATTAAAACTCCCTTTAACTTGGGACGTGATTTCACACAGATTGCGATATCAAGAGGAAATCAATAAGATGAAATCTAAGCGCATTTATTTTTTCAGTTCCTTACCGCCTTAGCCAATTCGTAGTTTCTCGGTTTTATCTTTTCTAGTAGAAGAGGAGTTCGCTTTTCGATTCTTGTGGTGGGGTCTTGGGAACAAAGAATTCAAACGGCAGCTATATATTCTGTTCAATGAAAATGTTTTGCTCTTCATAGACCCACTACCTATACTTTCAAAAGAAGAAGCTTGCTAATTTATCACGGTGGTGATATCCTGCATATCTTTTGACAGAAGAGGTAAAAAAAAATTCCTGCATCGTATCGATTTAAGAGACCATAGCATTTACCAAAATCTTATTTGTTTAACTATGTGGCCATTTCAATAAAGTTGTTTTCACACATCCGACATCCCATGCGATACCTGCAAGTATCGATGGCTTTTTGGTTTCACAGATGAGGTAGGAACCATTCAGCTTTAATAGACAAAAAAGCATTGGGAGTTCCAAGAATTAAATTGAGAATTCTATACTCGGCTTATATTTTGTTAAAATCTATTGATTGCTTGAGGTCAGAATTTAATTTGCTATTCATGCTATTCAAGCTCCACGTCAAAAAGGCAGGGACTTGACTTTGACAAAGAAGTTTGTGAAACTGAGGGTTGAGTAATTAGCAAAATTATTAATATCAAGGAACTAGATGTTTTAGACAAGAGATTGCATTTGAAAATAAGGAAGAGACAAAACGAAGCCGCAGGAACACACCAGCACTTACAAGGTGAATATAAGGCTAAGAAATTATCTGACACAACTTCTATTGAACAAGCAGAAAGATATAGTCTCTAACCCTAAGTCTAAGAAAAGACTTTTCAACGCCAAAAGCAAGGATTTTTGGTAGGAGAGCTTGAAGTTGAATTCCTTAAAGATCAATAGAAATACCAAGCGTGATTGTTTTACTCTCTGCTCACCAAGAATGCCGTCAACCACACTTGGAGGGAGTTAATCCTGTCATTTGCCTAGCCTAAATTTAATAACCCAGCAGGTGCAGATGGGCTTGACGCTGATCTTTTTAAGGCAGCTGGAGATCAGCGGAGACTTAGCGGTGGCCCTAGACAGCTATATTTTGAACAGACATAACCATCATCCAAGAAGTGCGATGGAATGGCCGGGCATAAGAAAATGAAGAACTGCGAAATCTTCACATCTTCTCTTCTACAGACAACAGAAACAACCCTTACCTATTTGTGTGCAAATTTATATTTAGAGGAACATACAAGGATAAAGTCATCAGCCAAAATCAAGTTAATGAGCATATAATGACAATCCGGATCAGGGCTAAATTCGCCAACATTGGCCTTATATGCTCCGACACCCTAGAGAAGAGAAACACGAGAATTCCAAGGATTGTAGCTACGAGCTTCTCGAAAAAAACATATAAGTAATGCAATAGGCATGACGTGGAAATCGTTCTTGGCAATTTTAACGCAAAACTAAGGAAGGAGGACATATTTGGATATATTATTGGTAAGCATAGCCTGCATGACGAAACTTTCGACAACGCTCTAATCGATTTTGCTGCGGGGCTAAATCTTGTAGTTAGTGGTACGTGCTTCCCGCATCACAAAATTCATAAAAGTACACGGTGATCCCCAGATCAATCAATCGTCAACCAAGTTGACCATGTTGCGATCGACGCAAGGCACTCTTCCAGTGTGTTAGATGTCCGAACTCTCTGAGAGGCCAACTTTAACTCGGACCACTGCCTTGATAAAAGATAAAAATGAAGATGCCCTGTCCACGACTCGCTCGAACCAACGCTGTGAAGAGATATGACGATGGAAAGCTTTGATCGCGATAGATTGCCAGTGCCTTTTCCAATCGAGTGTCCCTGCAACTACCCTTGAATCTTATGCCGCCAGCATCAAGCATTGAAGAGCAGTGGCAGTAATGCCAACTAAGACATCAGAACCATCGCCTCTGAGGTTTAAGGCTTCACTCGGCTACCAAAACGGAACCCATGGTTCAATGAAGAATCCAGGCAGGCAAATGGAGCCGAACAAAAAGCACGACAAATGTTGATGCAAAAGAGAATAAGGGCTGCTTTCGACTAGTATAACCAAATTTACAGGAAGAAAAGAAGAGAAGAACACCGAACTCTCAAAATGAAAAAGGGGCCGAGTGAAACCCTGAACTTCAGGAGTGCTCGATTGAGGAAATTGATAACTGCCATGATAGGAATGAGGCTCGGTAGTCTTACCAAAAGGCGCCAGGTAGGCAAAGCCCAAGCTCAGATCTTGGTAGACAAACTAAATTTAATAAAACTAAAAAACTAGACAAACTAAAATTATAAAATCGAAATACACCATCCTTTTTTTCGATTCCAAGGCCGCGTATGACAATATTTACAGAAAAGATCTGTACAGAGCAATGTCTAGTTTCGGCATCCCTGCAAAACTCGTACGACTCACGCTACACGGTCAAGGTAGGTAAAAAACTAATCGAGACCATTGATGTCGAAAAAGGCTTTAAGCATGGCGACAAACGGTCATGTGAACTCCTTAACATCATACTTTCTTAAAAAGATTTTACAAAACTGAGACGTCAACCCCAGAGGGAAAATTTTTTCAAAAGCCTGTGCATTTCCCCGCTTACACAGACTTTATGGACGTAATGGGAAGAAGGAAGTCGTAGGTGCTTTTGCGGGCATTGAAATAGAAGCGGCAAAAATGGGTTTGATGGTTAATGAAGGTAAAAAGAAGTATATGTTGTCATCAAACAGGGACACCGAACATCGACGAATTGGTCAAAACGTCACAATAGACAGACATAACTTCGAGGTACTACAGGACTTCGTCTACATCCGCCATAGAGACGGAAAACAGCATCAGTGTGGAGAGCAAACGGAGAATAACTCTTGCCAATTGTTGCTTCTCTGCGTTAAGAAGTCAAATGAGAAATAAAACCCTGTCTAGAAAAACCAAGGTAACCATTTATAGGACCTTGATCATCCCAGTGACCCAGTCCTGCTTTACGGCGCGGAAGCGTGAACCCTATCGTAAGCCGATGAAGGAACCGATGGTCGTTTCAAAAGAAAAATATTATGAAATATTATTTGTAAATTAAAAGTTGATCGTAATGCTCCTAAAATTCAATGTATTGAATGCAAATTAGTTTTTCATTTAAAATGTGTAAATCTGAATGCAAGTGATGCTGATTTTATGAAAAATAATAATATTGATTATCATTGCGATTTCTGCAAAAAATCCAGACGTGATTCACGTCGCTTCTCACCACCACCATCAGTAAAAAATAAACGGGTACACATGTCATCTGTGTCAGCTTTAAACCAACAACAACTACAACAGCCTCATAATACACCGACACCATCGCCTAATCCATCATCATCGCTTCCAGCAACAACACCTCCACCGTCATCAACCAACACCACCGCTTCCAACTCTGCCCTCACTGCCCCCACTGCCACGAAAAGCCCATCACCTATATCGTTTACCACCAACGTCAATAGCAAATTAAATGCAACAATGCACCTTCCACCTGTCACCTTAGAGATGGTCTATGAGGAAATACTTCAAATGAAAAGCTATCATATGGAGCAGATTGAGAAGTTAAATTCAATTAACAAAAATAACGAAAATAAAATTCTCGTTCTTGAAGAGAAAATTAGTCATCTGGAACAACAACTTCTATCAAATAGTGTGGAAGTAGTTAATGTTCCAGTTAGTGAAGACATTCCGCTCATCGATCTCGCTGTTGGACTTTTTCGTGATGCTGTAAATGTAAATGTAAGAGAGTCCGATATTGATCAATGTTTTACTAGGAAGATTAAGAAGAGGAAACCGAATTCTACTACTACAAACATATTGCATGTCAAATTTGTCTCTCATCTTATGAAGGAGAAAATTATGAAACTGAAGGGAAATAAGAGAGAGCAACTGAATACAAAACAACTGTTTGGAGCTTCAAAACCTGAGAATGTATACATCAACGATTGCCTATCATACCAGAGACGTCAACTGCTGAGAAATGCACAGTCTATGAAAACTACGAAAGGAGTAAAATACGTTTGGACTAAAAATGGGAATATTTTTATGAGAAAAAGTGAGGGTGACAATACAGTGAGAATTAATTGTATATCCGATTTAGATAAAATATGAGTACTATTAGTCCTATATTTCCTCTTGTCCAAAGTATTTGTGATGCGCCAGATTTTCGTAGTTGCTTTGATAATTGTTTTTGCATTCAACAAAATATTCGTAGTTTAAGAAAAAATTTCTCAATTTTTCTTGCTCACATTGAGTCCTTGAAAATGTTGCCTGTTATAATTGTTCTAACAGAGATTTGGGTTTTTGGAAATGAGGTTTCCAGTTATAATATACCGGGTTATGCCCTTGTCAGCTGTTGCAATGAATCGTATTCATCAGGTGGCGTGGCAGTATATATCGCTGAACATTTCAGTTACGAATTTTCAAAAGTTAATGTTCAAAGTGCAGATATAGTAAAGTTATCATTTTGTTATAAAAAAGAGAACTATACTATGCTGTGTATTTATAGATTGCATGCATTTAGTAAAGGCTTCTTTTTAGATGAATTCACTCGTATTCTCGAGGTATGTAAATCAAATAATTTAATAATAATTGGTGATATAAATATAGACATTCTCGACTCGTTTGATAGAGATTCTGAAAATTATCTTTTTTTAATGGCAGAATACGGTTTAAAGTCCTTAATCAATGAGCCTACTCGCGTAACTTTAAATTCCAGCACTTGCATAGACCATATTTTTTCTCGCTTTAGCAAAAAAAACAAATTTAATTTTATTGGTAATGTTGTCGATTTAAATATTTCTGATCACAAACTCATTTCTTTAAATTTTGATTGTCAAGAAGTCGCAATACCTTCTTATTTTTCGCATAAAACAATAATAGATTACAATTTATTAACAAATGCTTTAAAACATGAATTTTGGGAACCAGTCTATGCAGAAAATGATCCATCTGTTGCTTACGCAATCTTCGTTTCTGTCCTACAACATCATATTAAGAATTGCTCTTTAACATCAGTAAGACAGTCTAAGAAAAGGAAGTTTTTAAAACCTTGGATGAACCAAGGCCTCCTTAGTTTAATCAATAAAAAGAACAAAGTGTGTTTAAAGTTAAAAAAACATCCAATGAATTCAAAATTAAAAAAATATTACGGTAAACTTTGTAAACGTGTTAAATCAGAAGTTGAATTAAGCCGAGAAACGTACTATTCGACATTATTGCAACGGAATAAAGGCAATCCTAAAGAGGAATGGAAAATTATTGACAGTATTTTAGGTAAAAATACCAAATCTAATGTAATTGAATCAGTGGTGGTCAATGATGTGACCTTTACGGATTCTTGTTCAATTGCAAACAAATTCAACGAATACTTTACAACCATCGCTGAAAATCTAAGGCCTTCAATAAATTTACAATCTAATTGTAACTGTTTTAGTAGTATCAAGTTTGGTCAAGAACAGTCACAACCTCGTAGTTTTGCCTTTGAACCAATTACCTCCTTTGAAACATATAAGACTATTTCATCGTTAAAAAATAAGGCATCTTGTACTTCAGATGGAATATCTAGTATTTTACTGAAAAAAATGGCATTTTTTGTATCTGACGTCCTGTGCTATATATTTAATCTTAGTGTTGAACAAGGATGTTTCCCTCAACAACTGAAATGTGCTGAGGTGATTCCTCTCTTTAAGAAAGGTGATCGTAAGAATATGGCTAATTTTAGACCGATTTCTCTTCTTTCAACCTTCTCAAAGTTATTTGAAAAACTAATTATAAAAAGAATATCTTCTTTCCTAAATAAAAATAAATTTTTTAGTGAATTTCAATTTGGCTTCCGTTCAGGTAAGAGTACAGAAGACGCAATTCTCAGGTTATGTGGTCAGCTTTATGAAAATTTGAACAACAGCAAAGTCACTTTTGCTCTTTTTATAGATATGACAAAAGCCTTTGATATGGTTGACCATGATTTGCTTTTAAGTAAACTGTACAGCATAGGCTTTAGAGGCATCATTTTTGAATGGCTTAAGTCATATTTGAAAGGTAGAATTCAAAGGGTAACTATCAACGGTAAACTAAGCGAAGCTTGTGCTCTCAAAACAGGGGTACCGCAAGGATCCGTCCTTGGACCAATGTTTTTCTTAATCTACATCAACTCACTGTTCACACTTCCTTTAAATGGTGTACCAACTGCTTTTGCAGATGATATCTCTCTAACGTATCAATCTTACTCTGAATTAGACTGCATCGTGAACATTGAACATGATCTTGAACTTTTAAGGGCCTGGTTTTTTGTACATAAGTTGGTCATTAGTGAAAAAACTAAACTTATGTCGTTTAAAACCTCAGGGATTAATCCTTGTCATTATGATTTTCTTTTTCATGACCCTTGTTGCAACAAATTCAGTTTTCCTGTTCATGATTGTGGTAAGCAAAATTTTGTGCAAAAAGTGTCTTGTGTTCAGATTCATGTTTTAAAATCGATATGGTAAATAACTTTAAGTATTTGGGAGTAATAATTGATTCAAATCTGAATTGGAAAGATCATACTAGAAATCTAAGAAATTATCTTTTAGCCGTTATACGAAAAATGTATCTGCTAAAACCATTCTGCTCAAAAAAATTATTAACTTCAATTTATTACGGTCTCGCGCATTCTAAGTTACAATATGGTTTGTCAAGCTGGGGTGGTTCATATGCAAATACCTTAAGACCATTGTTGACTGCTCAAAAACACCTAATTAGAATAATTTGCAACAAAAATCGCCTTACTGAAAGTTGGCCCTTATACAAGGAACTAAGAGTTCTACCTATAAGACACCTTTACATCTTCAAAGTGCTTAAAGAATTTTATAAACAGAGTGGTAATATTCCTAGCAGAAATTCGCAAATTTATAATTTACGCGTTAATTATTTGAATCTTGTAACGGTTCCAACAGTGAAAAAAACCCACTTCTCTAACTTTTATACTGTCTCAGCACCACGATCTTTTAATAAGTTGCCTTTGTCAATTAGAACAACGGTTAATTGTTGTTAAGATTTGTTAATCGTTTGTAAAAATCATTGAAATAATTATCTGACTCACTGCACTCTCCACTCTTGACATAAAGTACATAGAACTTGACTGTCACTTGCTTTACATAATTTTCTCTTTTCTTTTAATAAATGGCTCACTTGTGTTCTGAATTTCATCGAGGTAACGTGTTTTCTTTCAATAGGTTATGGGCCCAGACCCAAGTTCACTGTAAAAAACAGTTTTGAGATTGTAATCCCACTAGTTTGCTGTAAATTTTTTTGATACCTAATCTGAATAAAAGCAAATTATTACGCGCGAAAATTAATTTTTATCATTTGCGTGCGAATAAAAGATTAGTTTTCTTTTGCATCAAAAGGGTAATTTTCGGTAGCGCATTGAACATAATAATTGTTGCTTTTTGTATTTATTCTGCTCATCAAAAATGGAAGGAAACAACGATTTTCTTAGAATAGAGAAGCTCATGAGTGGGGACCAGTGGAATATTTGGAAGTTCCAAATTAAGGTTATCCTCAATGCGAGTAATCTTTTCGGTGTGGTTAGTGGGGAAATTGAAAAACCAGATGTTGCGGCAAAGATAGCGGAATGGGAAACATTAGACAAAAAAGCGCAAAAAGTTATCGTCATGAGTGTGGGGCCAAAGCCACTTTTGCATATTTTAAATTATAGCACGTCACATCAGATGTGGACAAAGCTCGAATCAGTTTACGAGCAAAAGGCTCAAACAAATATTAATTTGCTCCAGCAAAAATTTTATAATTTTCAAATGGATCCGAGTGAAGATATTGCTACGAGTATATCGAAAATTGAGACTTTAGTGCAACAACTGAAAGATTTTGGTGAAAGCATCTCTTCGTCTATGCTCATGACGAAAATTTTAATGACGTTACCTCCAGAATACAACCATTTTTATTCCGCGTGGGATTCGACCCAGGCAGAACAAAAAACCTTAGAGAATCTAACGGCACGACTCATAATGGAAGAGTCGCGGTTTTCTTCCCAGACAGCGGTACCTGCATCAACGGTACCTGGAGAAAACAGTGCCATGGTGGCAAGGAGAACGGTAAAATGGCAAAAATCGAAAGCGAGCTTCAACAACAAGGCAAAGAAAACGGGTAAATGTTTTTTATGTGGAAAACCTGGTCACTGGAAAAACGAGTGTCCATCTAGAAGGGCAAGTGTCGCTCAGAAGGGGGAGCAACGGGATGCGTTTGTGTGCACTATGGTGGCTGATGGCTCAGCTAACGTAGCTATGAATTCTGAGGACTGGTTTCTTGATTCGGGGGCAAGTGACCACATGTCGTTTCGGAGAGACTGGCTGGTAAATTATAAAAGGTATGATGACCCACAGTTAGTTAGAATTGGGGATGGAAAAACAATTTGTGCACTTGGTTATGGAGATGTTAATATTCTAGCATTTGATAATATACAGTGGGTTCCAAAATATTTATCAAAAGTGTTATATGTGCCAGATTTATCACTTAATCTTTTTTCTTCAAACGCGGCTCTCGATAAGAACTTAGAGTTGGTCTCTAACAAAGAGCAATGTGAATTACTGTCCAATGGATCTACCGTAGCAGTAGGAGTGCGAAACGGTTCTTTGTTTAAAATGCTGTTCAAAAATGAAATACCTCTTAGTGCACATGTGGGTATGGTAATCCAACCAATTTCATATTGGCATAATGTGCTCGGCCACCAAAATCTAGCATACATTCGAGCGTTTCTCAAAGATCGAAAAATACAGTTTAAAGATTATGATAATTTTTTTTGCGATGCATGTGCTCTGGGCAAGTCACACAGGTTACCGTTTCCAAACAGCGAAAGCAGGGCAAAGTTTGTAGGCGAGCTTGTGCACTCCGATTTATGCGGCCCGATGCAGGAAACTTCGTTTGGTGGGTCAAAGTATTTCCTTCTATTCAAAGACGATTTTTCACGATATCGTGTGGTGTATTTTTTGAAATCCAAAACTGAAGTCCTAAGCTGCGTAAGAGATTTCTTAAAGAAAATTAAAATGGAAACTGGGATGAAAGTTAAATGTATTCGGACGGATAACGGACTTGAATTCGTCAACTCTGAGGTAAAATCCGTTTTAAAAAACGAGAGTGTCTTACACCAGACTTCTGTTCCCTATTCTCCGCAACAGAATGGGAGGGCGGAGAGAGAATTGCGGACAATAGTAGAGGCTGGCAGAACAATGATTTACGCCAAAAATTTGTCGTTGAAGTTGTGGGCAGAGGCTGTCAAACATGCAGTTTTCATCCTTAATAGGACAGGTCCAACTGGAGTAGCAAATAAAAGTGCTTATGATTTATGGTTTGGAAAGGAGTATAATTTCAATCCAAAAAGTATGCATGCTTTCGGTGCAGAATGCTTTGCGCACATTCCTCAACAAAAACGTAGGAAATGGGACGCCAAGTCGCAGGCAGGTATTTTCGTTGGGTTTGGAGAGAATGTGAAAGGGTGTCGCATATATTTTCCTGGAACTACTAAAGTAGAAGTGAAACATGACATTTTATTTAAAAACGGTTCCACAGAAGTTGTCATCAGCGGAAACCAGGACTTTTCTTACACAAACTTAAAACAAACGACGCCAGATGTAGTTAAAAGTGTGAAAGTCGAAGATTTGGTTGAAGATAGTGTCATCACAGTTGACTCAAATGGTTATAATATAAATCAGTTTGATGATAATGGCGATGGCGAACTAACCATTGATGGGCTGGTTGGTGAGAATGCTGGAAAAGTCGACAGTGTGCAAACTGACGAAGATAATTATGTTGATGCGGAAGACCAAGGTAATGAGGCTGGTCGAGTTTTGCATGTTGTTGAAGAACGTCAACGTAGCTTCCCTTTAAAGGAAAGGCTTCGAAGTGCTCACAGGCGTTCAAAGTCTATGACAGCTGTACAAGATCACCATGTTTTTGCTGCTGAGAAACAAGAGCCTTTAACATATGAGGACGCTCTCCACTCGAAAGATATGGGAAAATGGCAAGATGCTATGAAAGAAGAAATTGCTGCTCTATCGAAAAACGGCACCTGGGATCTAGTACGGTTGCCATCCAACAAAAAAGCTATAGACAATCGATGGGTATTCAAGATCAAAGATGCTGCAAGTAATGAACCCGATCGTTTTCGAGCAAGGCTAGTTGTCAAAGGGTTTTCCCAGCAATACGATGTGGATTACAAAGAAACGTTTAGTCCCGTAGCCAAATTTGCATCCATAAGGATGATTCTTGCAATCGCAGCGTGTAATAACATGCACCTAAAGCAGTTTGATATAAAAACCGCTTTTCTCTATGGTAACTTAGAGGAGGAAATTTATATGCGTCAACCAAGAGGATTTGAAGATGGCAGTGAACGCGTATGCAGACTGAGGAGGAGCATCTATGGTCTGAAACAGGCTTCCAGGTGCTGGAATAAAAAGTTTATGGATTTTCTTCGTTCTTTTCATCTGAAACCATCAGAAGCGGATCCTTGCGTTTTAGTGGGAGATAATCTATTTGTCGCAATATACATCGACGATGGTTTAATAGCTGGTACAAGACGTGAGGATATTGAGAAGCTAATAGATCACTTGAGAGATGTCTTCGAAGTCAAGGTGTATGAAGCAAGGTGTTTCTTAGGCCTAGAGATCAATAGGGCTGAGAGTGGCATGATCTCGCTTGGGCAAAAGAGTTATGCTGAAAAGATTGTGGAGAAATTCAATATGGGCGATGCGAATCCAGTAATGACACCAGCTGATCCATCTGTTATGATGGGTAGCATTGAAGCAGATATAAAAGAACATCATTTTCCATACCGTGAGGCCGTTGGAAGCCTAATGTATCTAGCCATTGGGACCAGGCCAGATATATCATACGCTCTTGGTATTGCTAGCAGACATTTGGAAAAACCAAATATTCTTCATGTCAAGGCCGTGAAACGTATAATCAGATACGTTAAGGGGACAACGCATTATGGTATAATTTTTAAAAGAAATTCTATTTTAACCATGAATTGTTTCAGTGATGCAGATTTCGCTGGTGATCCAGGTACAAGGCGTTCAACTAGTGGCTGTGTTGTCTTACTTGGACAATCACCTATATCATGGTCATCACAAAGGCAGTCATGTGTTGCCCTTTCCACCATGGAAGCAGAATACATGGCTGGTGCTAGTGCGGTAAAAGAAATGGTGTGGCTGAGACGTCTTATGTATGATCTACTTCCTGATAAAACCAGTCGACCTAATCTGTACATTGACAACCAGAGTGCAATTAAGTTGGTGCGAAACCCGGAATTTCACAAAAGAAGCAAACACATTGAGGTGAAGTTTCACTTCATTCGTGAAAAATTTGCAGAAAATTTTTTTGAATTACATTACGTTGCTACTGATAATCAATTAGCAGATTTGTTTACAAAGCCTTTAGCAAGACAAAAATTTGAATTTTTTCGAAAAGAAATTGGAATTATAATTTTAAAATAATAGCTTCATTCAATCATAATATGTATGTACAAAACGTTGTTTAGTTTTGCTTGAATTTTTTTTGTTAATAACATTTTTATAAAGATAAAGTGGGAGTGTTAAGATTTGTTAATCGTTTGTAAAAATCATTGAAATAATTATCTGACTCACTGCACTCTCCACTCTTGACATAAAGTACATAGAACTTGACTGTCACTTGCTTTACATAATTTTCTCTTTTCTTTTAATAAATGGCTCACTTGTGTTCTGAATTTCATCGAGGTAACGTGTTTTCTTTCAATAATTGTAACCCACCTCTAAATAAAATCAAGAACTGGCTTTTCACAATCGACTTAAAAACTATTGAAAATTGTTACTAAATTCTCGAACTCATCTAACCTTGTTTAAATTATGTTTTAAAATGTTTAAACTAAAATATTAAATTATTAAAAATAAAAATAAAATTTGCATACCCAACTACCATCTTATTTCACATCTATCATATTGATTTTCTTTGTAAGTAATTATTTTGAAACTGTTGTCACCCCACACCTGTTTCTTTTATTTATTGTTAATTATGTTTCATTCGCCTCTAACTATATGTTAATGAATGATAACTATTATTTATTCTTTTGTTAAGAGTTCACACCAAAAATTGTAAATATCCTAAATATGTAATGAATAAATAAATATATGTCTATGTCTATGTCTATGTCTATGTCTATGTCTTTGGTCCCTTATGCGAAGACAATGTGTATGGAGAAGAAGATACAACAACGAGCTGTATGAGCTGTACCGCGACATGCTCATAGCCAGAAGAGTACGCATCGCGAGGCTACGATGGTTGGGCCATGTAGAGCGGATGGACCCAAGTTTTCGAAAGCACATTACAAGGAAATCGCGGAAGGGGAAGACCTCGTCTTAGGTGGTGCAATCAAGTGAAAGAAGACCTCAACCGACTTAGAGCACATATAGCTGTAGAGCGCTTGCCCGAAATCGAAGTCGTTACTCAAGGATGTTGGTTGAAGCCCAGGTCACCCCGAACTGTAATGATTACCTAAGTGGCCCATTGACAACGGTTCTGAGCTGTATCTGGAGCAAACTTTCGGGTAATTGTGTTTACTCCTGGACACTGCTTGGATGCAACTGGTAAATGGATCTGTCAAAATTACGCTCTTATCTTTAGTTAGGTATGGAAAACTTAACAAAGGCGGCTGATTGTGCTTCAAATTTTAATCACACCAAAAAGTATAAATTCTGCCAGCAAATAGATAAGCTTAAGCTGCTTACACTTTTGTTATTATTCTGTGTCAAAACATCGGTCCTATGATACACGAGTTATGATTTTAGTCCATGTTTGGATATACCCACCGACATTTCTTAATCCATTTGTAAAACACTCAGAAACTTCACATGTGAATAGAATTTGTTTTCAGATTACATCAGACGAGTGGCTCCGAAGCTCGTCGTTTTATTTAAACTCATGAGTCATGACTATAGACTACGGATTGTTCTGCCCGTTAGAAGAGAGTAGGTATAATCCTCTTAACAGGAAACTCCCGGCTTAGTGTGTGTGAGTTTAATTTTTTTTATAAATTAAGTACATGAATGCACAAAATATCACGTGGGAGCTTTTACTTTAACTGCAACATCACGGCTAACGATCCTAATCGAATTGAACTACATCACCACACTCTAACTCACTCGATATCTTTCTAACTAAATCACCGCAATTCGTTGTCTGCATCGTTGGCATAGTAGCTAAACAAATAAATACTATAGCTAAAGCCTTTCGCACTCCCACTTCCTTTAAATCCGCTAAGTCTACAATTATTTACTCAGTTTTCCGACGTTATAGTGGTCTCGTCCTTTGCACAAATACGTAATCGTACAGAATAATGTTTCCACATGTGCAAGGCAAGACAAAAGAAGCTGGTTGCTGAAGCTACGAGCATTGTGCCGTGATGCTTGTGTCATTAGCTGAAATCTGTAATTTTCTGTCGTGTCCCAGGTACCTACCTACTCATTTCAAAGGAGGAGCAGTAAATGAACGGAGACAAGGACACTGTTCTCCAGCATCTAACCTTACAACGAACCTCTGCACTGCAGTCTTTCTAATTGAGTTTGAATGAAATGCATTCAACGGGTTCAGGCAGCACAAGGATGCTTGAGTGCAAAATGGCACAAGCTTAAGATCCACAAAAAAAAGTCACTTGCATGCATATGCACCAACCAGAACCATTTGGGTTTCATTGCTTTCACAGTTACGCGGCTGCAGAAAGACTCTCATCGCGAATAAAGTGGACCAAGTTAAACAATACACACACTCCCCCTCTGGCCACTATCATCATCATGGCTTGCCTGCCATATTTGCTCCATGACTATATGTGAAATGAATGCGTCTATAAAACTCCACACATGCACTGCATAGCCACTGTGCAGTCAACTCAGTGTCAGGTCTGTGTAACGGTTAAGATAATTGGAATCCAATGTTTTTTTTTTCTTTGTTTATTTTTTTTTCATTCTTTAGTTTGCTTTTTGTTCAATAGATGGACCAGCAGCGATTCTTTTGTTTGCCGACTTATTCAAATTTAATTGCTTACATTTCGGGGGGCTTTTTTGTGTGTTGCTGTTCAATGTGGTATTTGTTCACCCTGAATTTCTGACATCATCGTAACTTTGGCTTTGTCCTTCGAAGGGCAGCAGTCGATGCCGAATGAGAGCGCGTAATCGTATGGAATACAAAGGAACACAAGGCTTTTTATTCCGATCTATTTTCGTTTCCAGTTAAATGCCACCCACCCCACGCCTAGACGGACCGATTCGAACGAGCTTCCATTTGAATGCGGAATGTTTGATTATCTGATACAAATTATATTGTGCTGCGTTGTTGAATGTTTTATAGAAGCAAGGCGATTTTTTAGCTTGTTCATACAACTGCGATGTGAATTAATCTTTATTAAACAGTTGAGAGCGGACGTAGTCGAATGAGAATAATCAGGACTCTAAATGGCGCCCAATGGAAGGGTGTTTTCAAAATGGTGAAGTATGCATAAAATTCTGTGCTGAGGGATTGGCTATTCAATTTTCCTGAACAGATTACTTAAGTCAGCATTGTTGAGGATAAGTGCATTTGCAACCACCTCTTTTCTTTAAATGCTGAGGAGAATTAAAAAAAAACAATAGCACGGGAAATCATCGCTCTTCCAACACGTAAAAAGGTTAAAAGGTACGTAGCTACATGCTACACCTCTGGCAACGAAAAGTTTTACATTTGTGAATTGGTTGGTACTCCTTCTTAAGGTTTGAACCGAGAGCCATGTGAATGACATCGTTAGGAATTGAGAAGTGCAATGACGTTAAATATGTGTTCCCTTTTAAAAACTGTCGTAGTAATTTATTTTGGTTTTCTTAGAAATCGGTTGACACTAGAAAAATCAATTGTAGTTGGAATCAAGATCAGAACTTGGAAGATCTGCAGGGATCTAACAAAAGTGTTCTATGACAAGCGGTTCTTTATTTCTCGGACATAATGTCTGATCATATAGACCTGCAGTCACGTAACTTTATTTGATCAATTATGCGGTGAAGGCTTCGTTTCGTGGACATTATGTAACGAAACCGACAATGAGTGTCCAACTTTCGGTGTGGCGTCAGCTTGACTCCCCTGGAATTCCATTCTTTCCCTAATATTTGAGAGGCAACGGAGCTGATGGCTGATGTAGTTCTGTGCAAACTTAAAGTTAGAGGTGCGGCGTTAATTACACAGGCCTGCAAAATGAGGGTCATAACTTCCTCTCTGGAATTTGATAGCTGATTCTAGGGTATTTTGGTACGCTGATTACGAATATGTCCTTAGTTTTTCTCCATCACCTCCAGATTTTTCAAAAAAAGGTACAGTTTCTATCTGTATCTTTTAGGAAAAAAGTCACAAGTTTTCGCAATAAAAAAGTATATATTGGAAGAATTTTATTTATTTAAATGAAGTTTTAAAGATCATTATTTTAACAAAAAAAAAATAAGTCTAAGATTAGGTTTCTATCATCAGTATTGACAGAGATATCGAATTTAACACAGGTCTGGGTACACCGAAGTTAGCCTTTTCTTAAATTGCCAAAAAGTGATGTTAAAGTTGAGAAACGGTCTTCAGTGTAGAACAATTTTTTTCTTAGAATATGACCAAGAATCACATTCCAAAGCATGTAATACGAATTACGGAACACCCTGTATATTAATGAGCTCATTACTTAATTAAGCCAAAATGCCCCTTTTTCGACATGTTTATTACGAATTACTTATACTCATTATGTAGTAGTTAACAAATTACTGATTTGCATTGATGTCTTTGTCCCTCTACACTAATTAAATGCAATAAAAACTAAGCTAAAGCAATTTAATGACGTTTTCTAAATTTTAAAATTTAGAAAACGTCATTAAATTGCTTTAGCTTAGTTTTAAAATTTAGAAAACGTCATTAAATTGCTTTAGCTTAGTTTTTATTGCATTTAATTAGTGTAGAGGGACAAAGACATCAATGCAAATCAGTAATTTGTTAACTACTACATAATGAGTATAAGTAATTCGTAATAAACATGTCGAAAAAGGGGCATTTTGGCTTAATTAAGTAATGAGCTCATTAATATACAGGGTGTTCCGTAATTCGTATTACATGCTTTGGAATGAGATTCTTGGTCATATTCTAAGAAAAAAATTGTTATACACTGAAGACCGTTTCTCAACTTTAACATCACTTTTTGGCAATTTAAGAAAAGGCTAACTTCGGTGTACCCAAAATTTCAATATTCTATATCAAAAAATCCTGACGTGATGGATTTTTTTCATTATTTTTCTCGTAATCAGCACATCAAAATCTATAGAAAACGGTACTCAGATTTCAGAGAGGAAAACCATTGCAGACCTGTGTTATCAACATCCAGCTTAGGACTACGCCAAAGGCACCGTGCTAGGAAACCGGCGCAGCGCGGTGTTTCATCGCATGTTCTCTGACTTAGGCATCAACAGTGCTGGCAACAGGCAAACCCTTTTTACGGCACGAAGACAGTAAGTCAAGGACCAATCATTAACTTGAAGATAAGCCTAAGAAATTGCTAATAGAAAAATTCTCCCGAATGTTTTACTGTCGGACCACAGATGCATTCGATTCCATGTAACTGTCTCTAACCCTTTAGTTAAAAGGAATTAAACAAAACCAACTGGACACTATTCAATGATGATCTCGATAATCTCTTAGAAAATTAAATCCCTAAATAGATCTCAACGAGGCAGAAAGTGAACGATGCAGCAGCTACTAATGAAAACTGAGCTTTTCATCAGGAAAGTTTGAACTGTATTGTCCTCAAGTGCTACATGCTAGTGCATTTAAGAAAATTCACAAGGAAACCAGGAGCCTTCCCAAAGATTCATTCAAGAGCAAATATTAAACATAAGACTCGGCGTTTCCTTTAATGACTTCTGCAGAAGTTGTTTAGATGAGGAGGAGGAGGAGACAATCCCACACCTCCTCTGCTCATGTCCTGCACTCTCTTTTAAAAGAAAACGGTATTTAAGGAAATATTTTCTTGATAATCCAAGCGATCTGGCGAACACAGATCCCCTGCATCTCCTTCGCTTTATTAAAAGCTCCAAATGGTTTTGTTAAGTGAGGCACTCCCTCGCATAATTTCTATGGTATCACAATGGACCTAATATTGGTCTAAGTGTGACAGTTTGTTTTTCTGACAACCATCTAAACCTAACCTAACTTAAATATGAGACAGATTGGAACCATAGTACTGATCAAAACGGAAGGACTTTGAAGAGCTTATTCGAAATTCAAAGAATTCCTCTTAATGTTTCCATTAAGGCGGTTGGAGGATGAGAGTGCAGCAACAAGCGGCAACATTGCACTCAACGCGATATTGAATAATTAGTTATAGGCAAAAAGTTGAGAGGAAGGCGGCGTTGGTGACTGGGTTTTGGGTTTGGGACACCTAATACTGAACTATTTTGATGCCTTGAATGAACCGTACGAAGCTATTAAGTGGAAGGTAACAGTCAAATAAGCATTCTCCGAGGGTTTTCTTTTTCTATAGTGGGTCGTGGGCGAAACTCTGCATTTTCTTGGCATCCTCTACATAAGTCGGATACGTTAATGCCATTTTCAAATATGTGTTCCGACCCGAAAAAACGCCAATCAAGGAAGAGTGCCGAGGCTAGCTAAGCTGGAGAATAAATTCAGTTTTTTTTTTAAATAACTTTGTATTGGTTTCTGGAAACGCGGCGAGTTCCTAAAAATGACCACCTGCTATTTGCAGTTTGTCCTGGGAACCTCGTTGGATACCGACAGACTAAAAATACTCTCAAAAACTTTTAATGGAAACCTGCAACATAATTATTTAGGGTAGCGCAACAGAGCGAGCAGTCTTAGGTCCTAGCGCATTTCTCACAACTATGTCTTGTGAGGGAATGGAGGGGACCTACAATTTTCTGCCGGCTCCGAACGGGTCATCGAGAAAGCGTTTTTAGTAGCAATGAATTAACTAGCGGAGGACCTGCCAATTCCTCGCGAAAGTTGATACCCATGGAAAAACATTTTTGCCTTTATTGGAGTTCGAACCACGAACCTCTGGGTTAACAGCAGACATATGCTAACCATCACTCCACGGGTACCAGAGTTTTCCTAAACTTTAAACGTGCTTAACACTACAGAGTACCTCTTCCGCAGATGCCATATCTGTATTTCGGATCGGTTCCTCACTACGCATAAAGGTGAGAGCTTGAAACCGTGGGTACTTAAGACTTTTCTGCCAACATCTGGGAACCCTAAAGAAGGGAAGATTTTTGTTTGGAACGACAATAGGACCTTTTTCTGGTGGGAGTGCTCCAGTGTGTATATGTATTAAAGGAACCATCGACAAAAAAACCTTCGACGGTCGAACTCGCCTTTCAAACTTTGTTTAATCTGTTCCATTGTTTTGGTTGTTTTCTAAATTTCAGATCGACTTAGAATAAATGCCATAGGTAGAAGTGGGCGTTCTTAACGGGGACGTATCAAGTAATTAACGGGGTAGCGCAATTTCTATTATTTGAGAGACCCATACTTCCTTCCAGCGGGTCTTTCATTTCGTTCTTTCAAGTTGCTAGCGCCGTAATCTGACAACTGCACAACATTTTCTTTAGCATCTATGAAACACATTTCAGCATATGCAGCTCAAAAAACCCGCGAGTGATCGAAGAAGTGCCGATGCCTTTGCACCTAGACAATGTGACTGTTTGGTGTGCTGTGTGTGATACCGCCGGCGCCGCCGGTCCGCATTTCTTCAAATATGCCAATAGGTAAACGGTTGTTTCATTTCGGAACTATATGGTCGAATGTAATTATATACTGGATTTATGATCATGACTTCAACGATATATGGTTCCAACAAGTCCGAGCAGCAAGCTACACAACACGACCAATTATAGCTTTATTGCCAGAGAAGTTTCCAGGTCGCGTAAGTTCACGCCAAGATCATGCTATTTGATTTTGTCTATAATGGGAGTACACTTATGGTCACACAATTAAGTCATTTTTATAAAATGAGGTCTACATATCCATATGAGCTTCAACTATGACCTTAAATAACTCAGAAACCGTTAGAGTTAGCAAAAAATCATAAAAGACTTTCTTTGTAGAGCGTTAAATTTGCTATAAGAACCATCATTAGTTGACATGATCTGTTCATTATTTCATAATGACAAAAATTTGAAATAATCAACAGAACTTTTCCCGTGTTATTTCCATTTAAAACTTTGGCTCTCGGGTGGGTCGGGTTTAAATTAAAATTAAGAGCTATAACTTGGCATGAATTTTTTTAATAGATTTAGGACTATCGTGGAAAAAATTTCGGAAAAAAACAAAAAAAATAGACCGCCCTAATGGCCACATTTTTTTTATATACTATTGATTTTTTGTTAAAGAAATTACTATTGTTATAAAGTGGAATTTATTTTTTTTCGTTTTTTTAACGATTGTGATTGTAAATACAGTCAAACCTGGATAAGTGAGAACTGGATAAGCCAGGAGCCGACATTTTAAGCTCCCAAAACCTCTATTAGCGAGAAACAGAAACCTCTGTAAGAGAGAGTCGTTTTTGCCTCATTGACCATTCTTCCATTGTTTTTGTATTGTTTTCTCGTCAATATTGTACACATTCTATTTCGTGGAACTAAAAATTTTTTTGTTATTTTATCGCATTCTTTTCGAATGGACACGTGTCCCTGTGTACCGTCCTGTTTGTCGGACTTACTCAGTTTAGAATTATCAATTGCGAAGGAAAGTTCAGTTCTGCACCATGTCAAAACGGAAAATTCTCTATTTCTCCTCTATAAGTGAGAAACGCTACCCATGTACCTGCATTAGCGAGAAAATCGGGTTAGTGAGAAACCTCTATAAGCGAGAATGAGATTGTGCTCCCTTGAACTCTCGCTTATCCAGGTTTGTCTGTATTTAGAATTTGAACAAATTTTGTTTATGTACAAGTTGGTGCTCCCGCGAATAGTCCTCGAACTTTTGTCGCCCCAAAAACCAATTTCGCTCTAGTTATGGCCGTGATACCGCCAAAAATGCTGAAAACGGGTTGGTAACGTTTGCCCCAAAACACAAGCCCCAAACGAAAATCCCCAAACGCAAAATCCCCAAACGAAAATCCCCAACTCCCAAAATCCCCAAAGAGAGAATCTACAAACCCAATATCCCCAAAACAAATATATTCAAGTAGTGAATCATGCGATCAAATCGCGCGCGCAATTTGATCGCATGATTCACTACTTGAATATATTTGTTTTGGGGATATAAGGTTTATGTATTACAGCAAATGTAATCCAAAAAATTAAAATTATAATGCTTGTAACGTTTATTAAAACAAAAATACATTTTCGAAATCATTAACAAAATAAATATTCATATACATACTGATAACGTAACAGTAATGGTAACAAAATGAAATTTCTTTGAAAGTCTTTAATGAAACAAACACAAAAAAAAATGAAAAAAAGTTTTCAAAATTGTCAATGCAAAAAAATTGTTTCTAACTTTTTACAGTTATATATTATAATTTCGTTATCATTTATTAATTACAAAAACAACGAAAGAGAGAGATTTTTCTGAAAACTAAATGCACATAATTTATATGTACACAGACTCTGGGGATTTGGAGATTTCATGGGGATTTTGACAAAAAAGATTGTTTAGGTGTGGATTTCATCAATGTGCATTATCTCAATGGGGATATTAGCTAGGTGGATAAAAATTTTTGGGGATTTTGATCGATGGGGATTTTTTTTTTTTTGGAGATTCTGTACGACACCCGCTGAAAACTATCACAAAACAACCGCATGCATCTTCCCGAAGAGGCGATTTTAGTGAAGTGTTTCATTTTGCTTTGCTTTCGAAACCGTCGTGCCCGTGGCGTAGTGGTAAGCATGTCTGCGTGTTACGCTGGAGGTTCGTAGTTCAAATCCCAACAAAAGCTTTTCGCGAGGAGTTGGCAAATCGTCCGATATTTAATTCGTTGGTATGATTAGCTCTTTATCTATTAACCGTTCGGAATCGGTGGAATTCCATTACAAGACATGGTTGTAAGAAATGCGGGGCTTATTATTCTGTTGCGCCGCCCTATGTGTGTATTTTGAAACAGTGAAATAAATTTCCCGTGTTAATCTTCTCTCGCTACCCTAGTAGTGACCTCCAGTTGTGCTAAGCCAAGGACTTGCGTTCACTCCTGTTAGAAGGTTTTGGGTGGTATGGAGTGTCACTTCGATATTTTACAAAACATAAGATGTTTTTGCCTTAAACATCCATGTAATGGTCTCAAAAAATGCTAACTTCGCTATATTCTTATGTTTCCTTCATTGACTCCAACTATTAACACAAAATGTAGGTATTTTTAATACACTAAATTTTTTTACAACACGACCCATATGTATTCTCACTGCCTGATATCTGCTATGATGTCAACATGTCAAAAAAACTTTTCCTTATCACCCTTAGCATGGCATCACCTCATTTTCTTGTATAGTCACTGTTAAAAGCAGTTCCCTAACATAATTTTGAACCGACAAAAAAATGGTTTTATGTTTAGTGCACATTCATAAGCCCCTCAATTCAATTTTACACGTACATATTTAAGTCAGATCAAATTGTAAAAAATATCATATTCCTTTACTTGAAATTTGTTGACTCCCAGTGCTAAGGCAAGAAGCACTTTGAGCTAAGTAAATAGAATGTAGTTAGGTCCTAAACAGAAGATTGCTCCCCAAGGGCATTGCAATTTATACGAAAGCCCTTGAGCTGCCGACTGGGAGCTGTGTGTCAAAAAAAAAAATTAAGAAAAATTGAATTTAAGTGAAACCGCCAACGATGTCAAGTTTTGTTATTTGCTTTTAAAACGAAGTAAAATATTGAAACCATTAGGGAAAAAGACCTATGAGGATGTACCTATACGACTCGGTAGATACTTGAAACTTTTTTTTTGTTGAAGTGAATTTTTACTTTAGGTCATCATAAATATTCATGGTCGTTATCTTCTCATAATTGCTGTTAAGAAGTAAGGAAAATTCTTAATTTGAATATCGTCTCTTTTGATATGAAACCGAAAATAAAACATAATTTACTTAGAACTACCTTTTCCTTTTTTCTTCTTACAGTGTCCAAGGCGAAAATACTCGCCAACCCAGAGCTGTTTTTCAAAAGCGGAAGTGATATTAACTTAACTTGTATCGCAACACAAGCACCCGCCCCACCATCGTACATCTATTGGTACAAGGATGGTGATTTAATCAACTATTCGCAGCGTGGCGGTATCAATGTTCTAACAGAACGCCAGACAAAAACAAGCAAATTAGTGATAGCTCGCGTGGTGCCGTCAGATTCTGGGAACTATACGTGTACTCCCAGCAATTCAAGTGAGTATACCTTTTATGTACGAATATTTGCTAGGTTGTACGCTACTACTTCAACAAGCTTCTGTATATGAATTTCCAATGTGAATTTAGAGAGGAAACTGCGATTGCCGGATTGAACGTCTTGTTGTACGTGTAGGTTGTGAAGTACACCTTTGCTATGTTGTGTGCATTGGTGCATCTATCCTGTACTTTGAGTCATCGCTGTTGTAAGGCTGGTTGTAAGGGAAAAGTCAAAATAATGTTGTTACTTTGGTTCGTATGGGGGTATTAGATAGAGCGGATTATCTACGTAGCAACATAGCGAGGGAGGATAACTTGAAATTTGCATTCAAGAGAGTATGCCGATGATTGAAGACAGGATCAAAAGGCAACAGTTTGAATTTCAGTAAGAGTAAGTATCTAACTCAAAATAGGATTGAATAAAAGCATCGTGACCTGATTATTGGACTCTTTTTTTTTTATAAAAGTCAAAGATGAAACAGACATTTTTTCAGAGGAGCTATCTTGGTGATGTATGTCCTTCATTTTGAGTTGTTAGACTTTCATTTTGAGTTCATGAACAACAGATGTTCTATCCGTTAAGAGACCAAACATGGTTTCAATTTGGGCATATTTACCGATAGAAATCGGGTTTGGTTTTTGAACTGGGAAATATCCTTGTTTTCTCAATTTCGATTTTTGTTGTTTTTTGTGATGTTGCGTCGGGTGGATTAAGGGTCAATTTTAGCAACGTTCGGAGACTAACATTAGGATCATTTCTTTTCAATGTACTATGTACGCTGATTCTGATAAGTACATGCCAGCTGTCTTGGAACTAAGTGAAATCCAGGTGGGTGTTGATTCTGATCCCTCAGAGCTTTTCCTGGTTGGTGCCATAATTCATTCCCTCCTCTTGTATCACTGTATATTTATTCGGAATGATGTTGCTTACCAGCCTCAACCACTGTATGGCCGTTGTCCGACCACGAGCTTCAACTTCATTTAGTTTAAATTCTCGGTCCGTACGCACATCATTCAATTTTTTTTCTTTTATAGTAGCCCCAATTTAGAAGGCAATTCGACTTATTACGAGTTTGATGCGCTATCTGACTGACTCACAGTGAAATCGCAATAGCAGGCGATTTTAATGTACACAATCCGGGTTGGCTTCAACATTCTGGCCAGACAACACTCAAAGGAAGGTATGTTGGGACTTTCGATGAGTTCAACCATCTGACTCAACTTGATGATGAGCTCACCCGGGTTCCAGATATTGAAGGCCATGCGCCCAACACTCCTGATCTATTTCTCACTTCTCATCTCCAAAAACACATCCCCTCTATAGGAAATTCGGAAAAGGCGATTAGGGATAGTGAAAGAAGTTTTCGAATATTTAAAGACAACAACGGGATAGAAATATCTGCCATGCTCATATCCATAACGCTAAGTTTTTGCATGACCAAAAAATACAACAAAAAATACGGTAGAGTCCAAAATAAACTTTTGGTTCCAACGCTCTATCGACAAAGCCAATTAGCTGACAGCTTAATTTGCTGCTTACTCGACACTTCCTGATAGTATATTGGCTCCACCTGAGCTTCAATCTGTAAATTCTGGGATGAAGCAGATATTTTTTTTGAGCTCGGTCGGTAGCAAGAGTCCTAAGAGATCTCAATATACATAAATACGCTAGTTCAGATGGTATCCCCAGCGTTATTCTGAAGTGTTGTTCTACGCTGGCAAAACCACTGAGTAAGCTTTTCTATCTGTCATATTCTTTTGGACTCTTCCCGTGCAGAAGGAAAAATGCATTTGTCCAGGTTCAGCCTTTAAAATGGCAAGTCTTGTTGCATTTCCACTCAGGGTCCTGTTGCACTAACATCCCTTCCAACTTCATGGAAGCGTCAACTCGTGAAATATCTGAAAGAACGAAAGCTTCTCAATGACCGAGAGTACGCCTTTCGTATAGCAAAAGTTCCACTGGTGATTTGATGGTATATCTCACCAAAAAGTGGAACCAATCTTTACACTGTTTTGGGGAAAGTAAGATTATCGCACTTCACATATCACATTTCTAAGGCATTTGATAGAGCTTCTCACTAAGATCTCTTATCTTTTGGTATTGATGAGTCTCTTCTTCCTTGGAATAGGAAATACACTTTCACCCGCTCAATACAAGTTGTGTTCGATGGTTTCATGTCCGATACCCACTTTGTAAATGCTTGAGTGCCCCGTTTTCTCTCCAAATCTCTTCCTCATTTTTATAAAAGATCTCTTGTCTGAAACTTCCAATCCTCTTAACTATTTTGCTGACGACTCAACCCTCAGCTCTTCATTTTTGTACCCTAATTCACTTCCTTCCTCTTCGGGTGTGGAACTGCAATGGCTACGTTTGATGAGCTCATTGAATTCTGACCTTGACAGCATTGTAACATGGGGTAATAATAACCGAGTAGAATTCAATGCTTCGAAAACTCAATGCTGTCTTTTGTCGCTTAAGCTCAACAGCTCTCCCTGCAATTTTCCATGGATGGTACCAGCATCCAAGAGACCGAAAAGCTGTCAGTACTTGGTATGTTTGTAAACTACAACCTTATTTGCGTCTACTTGATAGGATACAAAACAGAGCGTTAAGATTGATAGGTTATAGTTCAATTCTAGAATCGATTGATTCTATTGAACATCATCGAAACGTTACCTACCTCTCTCGCTTTTATCGCTTTTTCCACTAAAGGTGATCTAGTGAAAGAGCCAGTTGTATTCCACCATTACACTTACACATTACACTTACATAAAAAAAAAACGGAGCATTTCTCTCCTGATTGATTTCCGGAGAATGTGTAAGGACGGTTCCAAATCTTCTTCTGCATATTAAGGTCCCTAGACTTCGAAGTGGTCAACGTTGACACCGAGCGATTTCTTTTTTATTCTGATTCGTTTAATAGTAAAGCACTTTTCAAGTTTTTGTTTTCACGCGGAAGGTCCGTGGTTCGAATTACAACAAGAAAATCAAAATGTTTTTTGTCACGGGTATCACCTTTCGGGATTAATTGGCAATTTCTCAGTTAGTAAATTAGTTGCCAATGAAAAGTGCTTTCTCCATCAGCTGTTTGGAACTGGCAGAAAATCGTAGGTCCCTCCATTCCTACGGTAGTGAGAAATGCGCTAGGCCCCTGGGCTCCTCGCTGGGCTGCCCCACCCTATGCGTTGGATTGTTTTGCTAGCTACCAACCGTGAGCATTTTTCTACTCTGACTGGATCATTTCGACTAATCCTAGTACCATTAACAGCAGTTGTAGTGCCTGGCGGAATACTTCGTTAGATATTTGCAAGTATTTTTGTAATGCTCTAAAATTTAACAAAAAATTGACGAAACATTTCAGCTTTCTCTTTCACATGACCCATTTTTTGAGTCTGATATCCCTTCTTTACTATAAAGGTGGTCTTAATTCGTGTTAACCCTGGGATCTGAGCGTAATTTTGTGGAAAAGTTAGGTGTAAAGGGTCCCGCTACTCACTTTCACTGCGTGATTGTTAGATATGATTTCTCCGCTAGTCGCTTCTTGCGACATGTGGGTGGCTCTATAGTGATATTCAAGGAAGTCAATGCGCAGGTAAAAAGTTAGTAAAGTTTCAATGAATAGTGATTTCCCACCATGTCTTTTAAAAACTGAAGAAAGTTTAAGGCCGTCCCTTTTTCTCGCTGGATAGGTTAAAAGAAATACTAAATCCGAGCCAATCTTTGATTGGATTCTTCTTGAAAAGATGCATGATATACGGTTTCATATAATTATTAAAATACGACCAACAAAAAAATTATAAACACAAGTTTATCCTTTGTAAACATTTACACAGAAAACAGAAACTGTTTCCATATTAGCTCTTCCTATTAACGTAATCATCAGAAACAAACATTTAGGCTGATTTTGCTACTCTCATCTCTCATAAGTTGATTGGAAATATTCTTCAGCTACTAAAGAAACAACAAAGTTGTTCAACAAACTCAAAAAAGTTATTGTTTTTAGTTTGTGAGTTTGCCATTAGCCAACATAATATTTCATATCCAAACAAATCCAAAACTATACATTCAATGTACGACCTAGATAAAGCCCTTTTGTTCGTAACTTCAATTCCATCCAGGGAAGTTTTCATTAAAATATTTATGCATAAAACAAGCACATCCTGGTAGATACCGCCCTCATATATGTTCACAACACACCATATCCACCTCTGTTGCACACGTTGTGTAAATTAATTTTCGCAAAGTGGATATCACCGTACCCTGGCTTCGCCTAAAATACATAATTCTCAGTGCCATTGGTTGTGAGTATTAACACTTTAAACTGTATCCTCTTCATGGTAAAAAAAGATAGAAAATTATGCGTATACTTATAGGACACATCGCAGCCAGTTTTTGTCGTGATTACACACAAACACACTTCCTAGACGTGAGGGTTTTGTCCTTTGACGCAAAACGCAGAGAAAGAGCAAAGGACCAGAATCATGGATGCTTTTAAACTGGCATAGTAGGCTTTTTCTTCATGGAAAAGTATTTTCAGTAAAAACATAACCTAATTCCAGGAAAAAATACTGTCAAGCCATTTATGTATGTTGAAAACACTTTTGTGTAAGTAACGAAAGAAGCATTTTGATTTTTTTTTTTTATTGAAGCCGTACAAACGAATATTATTTCAAAAATGACTGAAATATTTTAAAGTAATGAATTCGAGACAATGAAATCCTTTGTAGGCTTTCAAAATAATATCGGAAGCTATAAAGTCTTATGACGGGTAAGAAGTAGGTACCGCTAGTAACTTTAAAGTGTAAAAACTATTTTTTTTTCCTTTGTGAAAATTCGCTGAGTGAAAAAGAAAATCTCCGGTAAGCTTCTTACGTAAAAGTTCCCTCAGCAGGTACGAAAAATTGATGCAGAGAGATTGGAGTGGATCGAAAAGGTTTTCGACAGGTAGAAAAAGGAAAAACCAGGCTTTCGAAGCCAGTCAAATATAAAACGGCATACGACACAAAAAATTTAAAGAAAAAAACAGGTTCACACATCCTGAAACCAATCCTTTTTCCATTCAGTACTCATTCACGAAAACTCGCATTGTAGTTGTCAGATTTTCTATGACTTTAAACTCGAAATCTCCGCGGTGTCCTCATCTTCTCTTCAAGATGCACAGAGTGTGGTATCACTTAAGGCTTGCACGTTCAAATGTTTGGCAAAAGAGAAGTGTCACGTGGCAACGCCAATAAGCTTTCTACATTCTTTTCAGCTACAGGATAGCAAAAATTTTGCAATCTTCTTGTCAACGTTAGGGAGTATACGTTTGGTCTGTCTGCATCCAATAGAGGCATGCCTTCTACGGTTGTGCTCTTGACATATCCAATCGTTGATTTTGAAGCCCTCACTGATGGGGACCCTGAAAGACATAGCGACGGTTCAGGTCCTGGAGCGACGGTTCATGTCCTAGAAAAGCTGCCTCGCAAGTTCATCAGCGATCTCATTTACAGTTATTCCGAAATGGAACCCAAATGAGACTTAAAGAATTTAGTCTTCCGACAGCTTTCAGAGAGCTCTTGCATTCCTGGATCACTTTCGCAGTAGCAAGAGGGTTAAGAAGGACTTAAAGCACAGCTTGGTTGTCGCTGCAAACGCACAGATACTTCTCGCAATCCAGCCATTGTTTGTAACGTAGCCTAAAGCCATTTGGATAGCAAACGACTCAGCTTGGAAGACCGTTGCGTATAAGCCTAAAGAGGCGTGCAGTTGTGTGTCATCGTTCTCCACAAAGGCAGTGGCGCACCAGCGCCAAATCCATCATTGGTTTTGGAACCATCCGTGAAATTTCGATCACAATCCTTTCCTGGCTCAGATTTTAGAGCGGACCAGTCCTGAACCGAAGGAAAGTTGACTGTGTATTTATGACGCAGTTTGAGCTTTGAGATATTCGTGTCGGACGAATTAACCTTTAGATGCCGTGAAGCAAAAGATATGCTGCTTGCGAGTTTCTCAAAACTCCAGTGTCAATTGTGCCAGGGAGATCTCTTTAAACGAGAAATGGTCTTGAGAGTACCTATTCCCAATGATGTAGGTATCAAGGGGAGCAAGATTCAATAGTGAGTCGAGAGAAGCACTCGGAGTGCTGGAGAAGGCCCCAGTACAGCCAAAACGGAGGTTCTAAAGCGGAAACGGAGGAAACGACATGGGGCCCGATGTTTCTGGATGCATATCCCCTTCCCCTTTTGTCTATACTTCTGCTTTTTTCTTTTGCCCCATTCAACTTGGTGATAATCAAAAATTCCGTCTTCCCGCCCTAGAAGAAGTTGAACTTCCAAAATATGAGCTTAACTCAAATAAATCGACAGGTGCAGTAACCCTGACACAAAGCCTTTCAAAGGCAGATGGAGATCATTTTGAAAAGAGGATGCTCCAGCTGATCTGCATAGTGTGTTCCGATGAAAGCATGCCTGATGAATAGAACCTCAATATCGTATGTCCAGATCCTAAAATGGGGAGACCTCCAAAAGGCCGCCAATCAAAGACGAATACGTTCCCCTAACGTCTCATATAAGACCTTTTCTTGCGTTAACGTGAACGTCTAAATGTAAATATCAATGGAGTCTTAGACTTCGATGGCTGGGACATGTAGACCAGTTGGACACCAGCGCTTGTTTCAAAAGCACTCTATAGGAAAGTCGTAGAAAGGGAAGTTCTCGTCTTAGGTGGCGTAATCAAGTGGCAAAGGAATTGAACCGACGTAGAATGCAAAAGTGAAGAGAGCTCACTAAAAAAATTGAAGCTTTTGCGAAATATTTTGGACGAGGCCTTGATTCACTCCGATCTGTAATATCCACCTACATAAGTGAGTCAGTAATCTGATAAATATTATGGATATTCTGAGGCTATTAAAGACATAAAGTAGCCGTCAAAAACCCATTTTTTTGTTTCAAAAACTCTCAATTTTTAATTGTGTCTCAAAGTTTTTGTCTCTAAAACGAGATCCGTAAGAGGAATTCTGATCCTTATTCAACATAAACATTTTGATATGACAAAGTAAAGAATTTTCCCGCTAAGTGTAATCCAGCAAACTGTCAATTTTATACCCACAAGAAGCGTTAAAGGTGCAGAAGGACCTACTCTTCGCCCCTTCCTCCTTTTTCAAATCCATCCATCATTGACTTTGAGTCCGGCTAAATACTGAGCAACAAAGTGGCAGAATTGGAACAAATCAATTCAATTCAAACTTTATTGAGACTACAAACTACATAATTATGAATATACACATGATTTTTTTTTTTTTTTTTTTTGTCGACTTAAAGATATGTCTGACTGAAACTAACTTTATACAAAAGATTTTTAACTTTTAATCATAGGTTTCATTAAAAGATTAACGAATGATTAGTAAGTGTACACTTGCTCCCGGCGTAGAATAAGACTTTTGCTCTTGAGGCATTCTTAACTTATGACTATAGAACTTAAAAATAAAATAAAATATAAACGAAACTAAGAGAATTCTCTCATCTTTGCGGATATCATTTTTAAAAGTATGACAACATACAAAGGGGTATAAGTTACAAAAATTCTTAAGGATAAGTATAAATCCTATACCATCCAAAGAAAATTTGTTTTCTTATGCTTTTCAGAAACAAAGGCTTAATATGTATTCTTGCACGGCTAATTAATTTTTCAAATCAAATATCATCCCCGAAAATTAAGTGGAGATGCTTTTCCATAAAACGGTATGGACAGTGCCAAATTTGACATAGAAAATTCATTTAGCAGGTTAAATGGAGACAAATAATAATTTTCATTTAAGCTTTGGCCAGTATTAGAACCAGTTAAGGACCTAACCAGTGGATTTGTGTGTGAACTAATTCGTTCCATCTTTTTCAGTAAAATTTTAATTTGGTACGTCATTAAAGGTGTCACGTTCGTGCATTCATAGATGAATTTGTTCGAATACCACTTTTTATCATGTTTCCTGAATTTGCCACAGCAAAATCTTAGTATTTTTCGTTCAAAAGCTTCCATTTCCTTTGCTGCAGTGGGAGATATAGTTAACCAAATTGAAAAGGCGTATGTAAGAATGGGTCTAATCAATGTCTTATAAATCAGTATCTTAGTCTTACTTAAGACTTGTTTAAAATTTAGTAATGGTTTCAGCGTCATGGATACCATTTTTGCCTTGTTAAGGACTTTTCTTGCATGTTTATTAAAAATAAAACGCTGGTGAAAATTAACACCAAGATACTTGGTTTCACTTAGTAATGGTATTGGGTGACCATTTATTTTCAAAGCTAGAGATCTACTTTCTTTAACAGCTAGATAGTGTCCTTTTCCGCTAGCGTTTCTAAAACACGTAAGACCATCAGTATTAATTTTCAGTCTACACTCTTTGAAGTAATTTTCAACGTGTGATGGAAGTTTTCGCTTGATTTTTTAAAGAGCATAGCATTTGGTCATACATCACTGGCTAATATAGTGGTATCATCAGCATAGTGCATAGAACCAGGCTCATCTGTAATAGGGGCTGAAAGTGGGAAGTCCTGTAAGTAAATGTTAAACAAATATGGTCCAAGGATTGATCCCTGTGGGACAACCGAATTCACTTGGAAAAGATTGGATTTTTCGGAACCTATCAAAATTGAAGAATTGGAACAAAATCTAAGCGTCATCACACTGCCGTTCAGCAATCAATTTTGTTCTAATTTTGCTGATACGAGGATAAGCCACGCCTTGAAGTGTATGCATATGACTCTGTTCTACCCTTTTATAAAAAAAACTTTCAACATGTTTCTGTATTTAGCAATTGAATCCCAAATCATAGAAATCCATCAGACGTTAAGAGGATTTCCTTATTACATTCCTACATTTTTGTATTTTAATTAGCAAACCACTTATAAATTCTTTAGCAACACATTCCATTTCCGAAAGCTTTCTTAAGATCACAAGAAAACACATTAATACCCTTAGTCATCTGCTTGTGACATTTCTATTTCTTTTTATACTCTCTTCGCCCCTCCGCGCCGCGCCAGCAGACTTTAATTCCTTTTGAGACGGGCTTAAGTTAACGATTCATTAAAGTCCTTCTCTATTTTTTCATTTATTTCTCTGACAAAAATATAGGTACTCTTACCAAATACCTTCGTCATATTAAATTTGCTCAAAAAAGACATGCACATAAGGACATCCGACTAGGTTAGTGTAGATACCTACCTATACTACACATATATCGACTTTCTAAAATAAACGAACGTTTGGCCTATCCTGTAAAGCGTATCATCAACTTGTACTGTGTACATACCTACTTTATTCTTTCCTTAGGTAATTAGATATTCCATTTAGAGCATCAACACCGCATTTGATTTCTCTTTCTTCCTTCTCCTCTGGAATGAAAATAAACACGGACAGCTGGTGCCCTACTATGCCAAGGATAATTTGCATTTTCCTTGTTTAGGAACAGGAAGTAGGGACGATGGCGGCGGGTGGCGACGCCGATGTACGGCAGCAACTGCTGTATACATACTCTGTGATGCGGAAATATTAAAAACAAAATCGAACTCCATTAAGTTATGCTGTTGATGTTGTTGTTCTTCCTTGTTTTGCGTTTTCTTTTATTTAAAGATAACGGCACGGTGGTGGGCGGCGGCGAGCGGTAGCAGCGCTCGGTTTGATCATGGAAACACGGAATCAAGGTGTGTCTTCTAATTAATTCTTGCTTCAAAAAGAAAGAAAAAAAGAGGAGAATTCCGCCTCAATGACAGAAAGTTGACCATCATGACAACCTATCGTTGCCAAAATCTGAACTACTAACAAATTCAATTAGGAAACTTTGATTGGAACTGTGTCCTTGAATATTTTTACATCTTCTTACTGGGCAAAGGCAAAAGACGTTCTGTGTTCTCAACTAATTTTATGCATTCGGCGAGAATACCTACGAGTATACCTACCTGTGTATGCAGATAATTTTTATGCTATGCAAGGGACACCAACACAAAGTGCCTTAAGACTTTGAAGTTTGAATGCCCTTTGCCTGCCTCACAGAGATAATTTTCAAGATAATTTTCTTCTTTAAGAATCTTCTCTTCTCTGGGAGCTTGCGTTAATTTGACATGGAAAGGCTTAGTTTATAAGTGATAACTTAAGGCCTATTGGGAGATTTGCTTTTCGATTTCCCACGACCAAAACAAACATCAATAGAACAGAACTCAATACACAAACTAATGAAACTTTAACTTAGATGAAGGAAATTGGATCTGATACGTGTTGGGATTTTATCCATATAGCCCAGGCACTTGGATGTTGAATGTGTTTTTTGATTGTACGTGCTCCTTGGATCTCACACGTTTTCCATGCTTTGCTAACTGATGGTGTGGTTAACACTACCGTAACAGAATACGATTTTATTTCTGTCCGACGAAAAATCATAATTTATTGATGGAAATTTACTCAATTTGGATTTGCCAATAGTCATGAGCCATGACAAAAGGAAAATATTATGATTTTGGGAATCATTTTTTTGTAATAAGCATCAAACAAGAAGACCATGTTGAGCGTATGTGATTGATTGGTTTTGAATATAAGAAAATTTATGATACTCGACAGCCGATAGTGGCACGCTCTTGATTAACATTAACCTACCCTTTGGGCCTTTAGGGGCTTAGTGTGTGTTGGCTGGCATTTCATGATCCCTATTTCGATATTGCGATAAATGTTCACACTGTTCCTACACGTTTGTGAGGATTTTGTTTTGACAGCTTCTTGGGAATAAATCAAACCCAATTTTTAAACGCTTTAGTTGGTTCAGGGGATACCGTTTATTGATTTATATTTGGCTGCTGCTTATCAGCAACAAAGAAGAGCTAGCCTGAAGAACTTAGATGTTCATTGTGAATAGTGAATCAAACTATCTATTTTAAGCTATTACATATTTAAAATTAAGTTCATCGCAAGTCCCAAAAGAACATGGAATTTTAATTTTTATTAACTGATTTTTAATGTTTGTTTCAAACAGGACTTAACACGTTATTCACTTACTTACGTAAGTGGGCATTATAAGTAAGTGCTGAATCACAAACACGCTACGGCCATGTCTTCGTCTATGTTACGATGCACCCACTTCGAGTTTGCTTTAAATGACATTTCTCATATGACATTTCTGAAACGATAGCTGTCATTAGGTTCGTTCGTTGAACTTTACCCAGGGTTGACCCAGGATTCCTTGACAACCCTATGAGCTGTCAAAAAACCTGGGGTTTTCAGTTATTAAAAAACACAAAATCACCACACATCCCGTCATTCGAATTCGATTTGAAAGCCCTCAACTCGTCCCAGCAAAAACCTAGGGCGAGTTGAGGGCACATCCAAGTCAACCCAAGGGCTCGAAATACACTCAAATTGACATTCAAGGCGAGTTCAAGTTCTAAAAAAATGCTTTGTAGCGACCACAGGGCGACTCCAGGGCTTCAACGAACGAACTTATTGCCGTCCGTAATTTTTTTCTGAGAAGTGTGGTAAATTTTCTTTTGTCTTTGAATTGTTTTCGTGTTTCTCAGCTTTTTCTTTTCAAATATGAAAACATTCAATTCGCTGTAAAAGTAGAATACTCAGCCTATCTTGAATATGCTCACTTCATCGAGCAAGAAGAAGCGCAGACTGAATGACGTTGGTGGGTACGAGAACTCAGTCTACGGAGAGATGAGGAAGGATTCTTTGCTCTGAACTTCAACTAAATGAAGAACAAAGATCCTGAGCACTTTTGTAAAGTTACTAGCATGTCTCGATGGTTAATTGAGAAACTCCGCGCGCTTTTTGAAGCACACCTTGTCTTGACTTTGTTGTAAATGGCTGAAGAAAAATGGTTTAGTTCTTTGGTCACCAAATTTTTCTTCAAGGTGTTTTTCGCAAATCGCAAGGAGTACCAAAGCAAGCCCTTGGTTGGATGTTTCGGCTGGGATTTGCAAAAGTTGCCAACATGATTTACGAAACAGCCGATATTTTTTGGACCAGCTTGAAGCCCCTCTACTTATCACAACCAACTGGAAGTGATTATGGAGGCGAATTTCATAAAATTTTGAATTCGTAATTTACAAAATGGTGTTGGCGCAATTGATGGTAGCCACGTCAATATTCAGTGCCCACCAGGAACAGTTCGATAATGCCTGCACATTTTCGATAACGACTTCGATTTCGGGCGAGCTCTCTCCAGTTTTGCACTCTAAGTCGGTTGTGGTTGCTTTCACTTGATTTCGCCACCTAAGACGAGGTCATCCCCTTCTGCTTTTTCCCGGCAATGTGCTTTCGAAAACCCATCAAGCCGCAGCGTTAATGTCCATCCGCTCTACATGGCCCAGCTATGCCCATTGCCCATGTCGTTGTATACCTCATACAGCTCTTTGTTGTATCTTCTTCTCTAACATTGTCTGCGCATATGGGACCGGCAGAAATTCCCTTACAAGGCATGGTTGTGAGAAATGCGGTAGGTCCTGGAGCTCCTCGCTCTGTTGCGCTACCCTATTCATTTATGTATCTATTAAATAGGCTTTAATTTTTAAGATGTTCCCTGTAACTGCTTAGCTGCAGCCGGCCCCTAAGTTGTTCATAGAAACTGTGGTCTTTTTACTGTTTGTCGAATTTTCAATTAGTACTTGGAACTTTGCGAAAAGCTGCAAAGTTCCGCTATTAAGAGGTTCTTTCGTGCTGATGGTTTTAAGACAATTCCTGCAACGGACCTTCACGCGATTAAAGTTAGTTTTTCAGAGTATCTATATACCAAAACAGATTTCGTGGTTGGTAAAAAGATTGTCCTTCTTTTTCATATCAATCCCAAATATGTTGATTCGTTTAGCACGTGAACTCTTTCTCGAAGTATAGGCATCCTGTGTTTGAGGAGTGCGCTCCCGTTAGATTGAAAAAGTTTTCACCTGTTGTTTGAACTTCTGTTCAAAATCGATAGTCAATTCAAGAAGTTCCATTCCGCTAGTCTAGAAGAATCTTCACCTTGTGTTCCACAAACCAACTTCCAGCTTCTGTCTGTAATCGACAGTCAGGTCGAGGTGTCTCATCCTGGTTGAAAAGAAGCTGAGCCTTAACCTCCTGTTTCTCAATTTAACTGCTGATCACAGTCGTTGGTCAAGCCGAGATATCCAATTTCGTAAGTCTATGAGATTTTTCACCTAGTGTTCCACAATTCAACTGCTTTCCGTAATCGACTGTCAAGGCGAAGATTTCCATTTCGTTAGTCTAGAAGAGTTTTCACCTCACGTTGCGCAATTTGACGATCCTTAATCGATAGGCAGGTCAAGGTGAGTCTTCACGTCCTGTTTCACAATGCAACTGCCTAGGAGAGTTAGCGTCGTGTTCCATACAACTTAAATGCTGTCCGTAATCGACAGCCAAGCCAAAGAGTTCCGTCTTATTAGTCTAAAAAAGTTTACTGTCCGTAACGAATGTCTAGGCGAAAAGTCCTATTTCGTTAGTCTGGAAAAGTTTTCATCTATAGGGTTCCTCAATTCAACTGCTGTCCGCAATCACCTCGTGTTCCATAATCCAAGTGCTGTACGTAATTGATGGTTAAGACGAAGAGTGTGATGGTAGAGAGTGATGGTATAGACGAAGGAAGCGGGCCTTCGTCTAGAAGAGTTTTCACTTCGAATTCTACAATCTGACTGTTGTCTTTAATCGATAGCCAGGTCAAGGTGACCCATCCGTTTGTTTAGATGAGCCTTTACTTCGTTTTCCACAATTCAACTGATCCACGTCATCAATAGTTAAACCAAGAAGTCCACATTCCTTTAATCTGAAGAGCTTGCACCTCGTGTTCCACAATTCAACTGTTGTCCGTTATCGACAGTCAGGTCGCTCGAATATATAAGTCTTCACCTCGTGTTTCACAAGTCAACTGCAGTCCACAGTCGCTGATCAGATCGGGAAGCTCATTTCAACCCGCGTTCCACAATCCAACTACCTACCGCATTCAATAGCCAAAGCCAAGAAGTTCTTTTTCTACCAATCTAGAAGAGTCTTACTTCGTGTTCCACAATCTGACTGTTGTCTTTAACCCATAGCCTGTTCCGTGTGTTATGAAGAGCCTTCACACCGTTTTTCACAATTCGACTGATCCACGTAGTCAATAAACAAACCAAGGAGTCCACATCCCATAATCTGAAGAGTTTTCACTTCGTGTTCCACAATCCAACTGTTATCCGTAATCGATAGTCAGGTCGGTTGAATAGAAGAGTCTTCACCTTCTGTTTCACAATTCAACTTCAGTTCAAGTCGGAAAAGCCCATTTCGTTAGCCCGTGTTCTTTAATCCAACAGCTGTCCGTATTCAAAAGCCAAGCCAGCCCTGTTGTTCCATGCTGTCAATGTAGAAGAGTCTTATCTCGTGTTCCACAATCGAACTCCGTTCCATAATCGAGTTCCACCGCGTTAGTGTTTAGTCTATAAGAGCCTTTTGTTTCGTATCCCACCATCTAACTGTTGTCCGAAGCATGCGAGAAATTTTATCAAAATTTTTTCGAAGTATCTATCAACTTACAGTCCCTGTTGACCTCGCCTCGTTTGATCTCTCAACACTACCAGTTCAATGCTAAGAGCGATACTAAAGCCTCTTTTCTTATCAAATGCCCATTTTTCATGATAATTAGACTTTAATTTTGGAACATTTCAGCTGAAAACATCACTGTGAAGCAGATATACTAAAGCGAGCGAGCGATAACCAACAAATGAGCCGACTGCATTTTTCCACAACTCTGCAAGCTCTCAGCTCATTTGAATTTTTGTTTATATTTTTTTTTTTTTTTTTTTTGCATCGGTTGTATTTCAGTCACTTATCCAACGATTAAGCAATCTGAAGGGTAATAGATTTAAAATTTCCGAATAAACTCAATGAATAATTAAATTTTTTAAACTTAATGTTGGTCATCAAGAGTATCAGCGTCTGGTAAAACGCTGTTTCATTTTATCAAACCAAGCAGACGGAAATATTTTACTTTACTCTTGCCCTTTTTTTCAAAAACTCTGATTGATATACAAAAAATTAATAAGCATTTTGTTCTTTTCACCATCGGAATTGACTTCAGTAGTGTTTTCTGTTCCTGCCTGAAATACAACAAAATAGCAAAATATATTCGACTTTTTTTTAATTTAATTTTAAAAACGCGCTCACCAACTGTGCCAATAAATTTTCCATCTCACCAAGCTGAGTCTTAATTGAATTTCAATAAAATATGCTTCAAGCAAACCGACAACATAAAAAACAACATGTAGAAAAATCGACGAAACAATCACATATAATTCAAAAAATTTATCATTTCCAGATGAAGCCTGCTGAACACCATATCCTCGCTTGGGGGAGCCCACAAATTATATCAACAGAAATAAATCGATTTGAATAGAGCGGGAAAAATTGTTGAGTTTTTCTCTCTCACAGGTCTCAGGCCGCGTGCATCACAATTCGACTCCAGCATCCTGTGTAACTAATAAGCGAAATTCAAATAAAAAATTTAAAATTCATTTGACAGAGCTTCGAATGGTTTTTTGTTTGTCTTTCGTTTGTTATTGTCCCTTGACTTCCCAAATGTCATCTACATCCGTTCCACAACCGGACGTTGAGTGATTTATCACTCAAGAGCCTTAGACAAACGAGAGGGTCGAAAACAGTTGCGTGAGATTGATATTCAATGGCCACTACATAATAGTCAGTAAAAATCCGGGTTATGGAAATCAACATAGTCCTACGAGACTAACTCCCATCTGAATTAATATTAACCGAACTGTATTTGCATATCAGATTGAGGAAAACACAATTGTTGTGAAGCCGCATAGTTAAAGCGAAAATAATAATTCGTAATCCAGTTTGTTGACTATAGTTGCAAAACTTACAAAAATAAAATAATAAAAAATGTTTTCAATCAAAGCTGAAGAGATTCAGTACACGTTTTTCCGTCGTTGCTTTTTTATCAAAATGTTCTTAATTTTAAAATTTAAGAGTGGGCTCGTGGTTCTACCCTGAGAATTAAGTAAAGAAATTGATGAATTGCTTACAAACTGTCTTGAGAACGAACAGCCTCATTATATTCAAAAATCAAAAATTATTTTGAAGATGTTGGACGTTAAAAGTTAAAGCACCAAAAAGCTTCAATTTTTCATTAAACTTTGGTTTCGTGTGAAGAAGAGTCGAGTTTTTTAACGAAGCGAAACAATACAACGATAGCGAAGCTTGAAAAAATAGTTATGTTGTATACTGACAGCCAGCGCGGCGATCTTTTGTCAGTGTTTCTTCAAACCTTAAACTTAGCATTCTCCAGAACATTAATTCGGCTTTTGATTCAAAATGATTTTTATTCAGCAGAGTTTCTCGTAAACTGCCCAAACGATTCCAATAGAGTTCTCCAGCATGGCAAACCATTTGACGAGCGTAGAATCTATTTTTATGAACGATGAAGAAAAATGAACGAGAAAAAAATGCAACTACGTACGCCTCAACAAAAAATTTGAGGTCTGACTCTTGAGTTGGATATATATCATCTCAAATCCTCTTCCAGCAGTACGTCAAAGACGACGATAAATTCTTGTTGTAATGCAATCAGGCAGTTCCAAATTCCAATGAAGTGCCTGTGATGAACATAGACGCTTTTTACAACAGAAATCTGTTAGCTTCAATCCTAGTGTCCTACTTTGAATAAACTTTTTCAAAATCAATTTTCCTACTGTGAAAAAAGAAACCTAATAATTATATCCTAGAAAAAGCCGAACAATATGCCGCGGGAGGAATGACCTATATGCACACTTCTTTTGGTATTCTCTAAGGATCTATAGATAGATAGATAAGTAGATAAATAATTTTATTTTCAGTTAAATTTTTACAAAAACATGAGTTTGCTGGTTTTCAAAATTAAATTTGATATCAACTTGTTTTAAGTTGTATGTCTTATGTTCTAACTATATTCGTTAATTATAAGGCTTCAATATTAAAATGAGTTTTTCAAAAATTTGAATAGGTTTTGGTAATTTGAGCCATTTAAGAAATCTAGAAATGTAGTCCTGTCCAATATTTCGCTCCCTAGGTAGGGGAGTTCTGCTCAAGATGACATACTCAGGTAAGATGACATACTCGTATTTTCTCTGTTTATAAAGCCGCCACAGTTCTCTCGAACATATCCAGACATGCATTTTTTCTATCTGTTTTGCCAGAATAAACTTACAGCTGCCAATATACTACCTGCTGTCATCGTGATCGGTTCAAACGAAAAAGGTAGAGAATAAATTTTTTTGCAAGTCATTGTTTACTTCAAAATTGCTTAAAAAATTAAGTGTTTTTCAATATTTTTTGTGTTTTATGTTTGCATTTATGTGTATAGAGAATATTTTTTGTGTGATTTGGCTCCTTAATTATAATGTTTTGATTCCTGAATGGTTGTAAAAGTTTTATTTCCTATCGGGTAAGATGACATATTGCTTATCAGTCCATGATGACATACTATAAATACTATGACATTCTTACTAAAAACACAAACCTTATTTTTTTAATTAAACATTTAAATGCAAATTTAAAGTACATAATTATATTTCACCAAGCATAAAACAAAAATCATGAAAGCTAAGTGGCTGAAAATCTAAGTTGAAAATGTGAGGTATATATACTGACTGAAGCTGAAAAGCCAAATAAAGCAGGCATTTTTACAATATGTCATCTTACCCTCATGCAGTATGTCATCTTATACCCAACTATGTCATCTTAGCCTTAGCCTCGGACTGTTTTTAACTAATTTTTTTTAAATAAATTCTATTTACTTTAAACTATTCATTCCAACTTTATTTTTTCCATACAATCATTAATTATTAAATTATGTAAAGATTTTAACGCTAGGGTTTGTAGAAAATTTTATTTCTTACTTTAAACAAAAAGTATGTCATCTTGAGCACAATTCCCCTATGTTTTACGGTATCCTTTAAAGATGGGCACATACCAACAAAGTGATATGTGTTTTCTGAAGCATCCATATTACATACTGCATATGCCTACAGTGTCATTACGAAAAGCTCTAGCATTTAAGTTTAAAAGACCACATTGTGCTTTGAAGACCAAGTTTATCATTTCACGCGGATTGCTGTCTTGAAAATAGTTTGGGATTGGGACATCACAATATATTAGGCTATATTCGTCGTGAAATTGTGATCCATGTGCCTTTCCCACAAAATCAACCCAGTATTTTTCGGAAAGCTTTGTAAGTAGTATATTGATTCCACATTAAGCGCGGGGCTTCGAAATTGAAGTCCATTTGTGTTTGTTGGAAAAGGCATCACCATTCCTGGGCCCAATAAATATTTTTCTGAATGATAACGTCGGAAAGAATGCGTGGGAGACGATTACGTAGCATTGACATTACTTTACGTATGTAAGTAAAATGAACTTTTAAAGTTGTAACGAATGCTTTTGGACTTCTCCGTCATTGAAATACCATTTTTCAGCACCCGCTCTCCTACCACCGTTTCTAAAAATCACAATTTCTGACTTTTCTAGGTTAACATCTAGGTTCCATTTGATACAGTACCTACTGAGGGCGTCGATAATCCTTTGCAGTATATTAGGCCTATCAGAAAATAGAAATATGTCATCTGCGTATAAAAGTACGTTTATTTTCAAATTATTCAGAGTGAGACCAGTCGGTAGTTCAAAGTGGAGATCCTCTAGGAACAGAACGAAAAGTAAGGCGCTTAGTACGCAACCTTGTTTGACTCCTTTGGTTGTCTGAAAGAAGCTTGTTATACTTTTTCTGTCCCAAACTGTCGCAGAAGTGTCTTTGTACAAGGATTTTATAGTTGAAACCATTTTCGATGAAACTCCTAGTTTAAGTAATTTGTAAAACAGCGCCTCACGATTGATGTTGTCGAAGGCTGCTGATAGATCAACAAAGAAGGCGTAAAGCTTTTTCCTCTGACTTAATTGAGTTTGAACTATACACGATAGGTTATACACTTGGTCAACAGTGCTGTATTGACTTCTGTATGCCGCCTGGTATTCATTTAGTACGTGGTTCTCTTCCATCTAATAATTAAGTCTATTTAATAAAACTGTGGTAAATATTTTGTAGAGTTTGTCTAAAAATGAAAGCCCGCGGTAGTTTGAAGGAAGACTTGGGTCACCCTTTTTGTAAAGCGGGAAGATTATTGATTTTTTGAACGATGTACATGGGTATAGTTTCTGTATCAAAGATATCTTTGAGCAAAACATAAATTTCTTCAATAAACAGGGTGCTGGAATTTTTGTAGAATTCAGTAGGAATACCATCAATACCTGGAGCTTTGTTTTCCTTTGATGATTCTATTGCTAACTATAACTTCATTAGACATAACATAAAGTTTTAATAGCTGCCCGTCGTGTGGTGCCCGTTGCGTAATGATATGGATGTCTACCCTTTAACCCGGAAGTTCGTGGTTCGAATTCCAACAGAAACCAAAAATTTTTTCAGGGGTATCGCCTTTCGCGAAGAAATTTCATTGCCATGAAAAGCGCTTACTCGGAAAACTCTAGGTCCCTTCCAACCCCTCACAGGGCATGGTTAATAGAAATGCGCTGGGTTATAGGGCTTCCCGCTCTGTTGCGCCACCCTTTATATATTTACTTATTTTTGGTAGCAAAGCAATCGCATTGCTTATAAAATGTGTTTCTTAGATTTGTGGATTCCAATCTGGCAATAATGTTTTTGGAGTTGGCCTTTTCACTTGATTCATGCTCAGTTTGGATTGGGCACTGAATACGTTCGATTAATTTGTTACACTCGCGAATGAATGAAATGAAAATGAATTACTACTTACACTCGTGAATCCAGAGTGGTTGAGATTAACGCAGTTGTAAGTGGAATTCCGACACCATTTCGATCTGGCACGGAATTCTGAAGACCATTCAACGCAAAACTGTGCTGAGGAACCTGAAAATTGCATTGAAAAGGTAGTGTGGTTGATTTCACTTATCAACCTCATGGGTCAGGGGGATAATCTGCTTGGGAAAATAGGTGGTTGTTGACTGTGGTGGCATTGATTATAATAATCAAAAAATGATAAATAATAAAACCAAAATAAATTCTCTCTGTGTTTAATTCCTTCTCGAAAACAACACGTCTAAAAAAACACCCTTTTTAAACAAAGAGATGACTTTACCAAAATTCGTTTGCAGCATTATTACAAAAAGAATTTTCTTTCCACAGAGAGTCGCCGTAACTTAAAGATTCCATCGCTTTGTTCTATAATATGCCCAAGTCCATTATTGTGACTTGTTGTTTCAGCTTTTTTAACGTATCTTTAACTTAGCAATTGCGTCCTTTAGATCCAATTCTTGGTGATCAATCTGATTTTTATTTTGACTTTTCGAAGAGCGTTGAGTAACTTAAATGAAGGGTTATTTAGCTTAACTTGCACCATGAAACTTTGAGTAAGGAAAAGATTTTCATGGTCCGCTAAGACCGAAGAGTGCTTTAAGTTTCTTGGTTTCACCAAAATAAAGACAAATTTAAAAAGTTTGAGGCAAAATGGGTACGTCTTGACACTCTGGATTATCTACTCTGTGCTGTGATACAAAGCCAATATTGAACCAGCAACGTCAGCCGAATCGTTAGACCATCCCAAGTCCTTAATTTGACTCCAATTGCTGTGGCTTGTACAGTCAACTCTTTAATCTGTGTCGCGCCTTAGACAGAAGATACAAGTAGCAAAGTTTGCATCCTAAATAATACTTTGTGGTACCAATGTACATTCTCATAGTTTTTCAGACCACGTTTCCGGCTAATCTCCAATGTTGACACAAGTATTTTCTTATTTCTAAATCTCTCCTCTTGAATCTCTAAATAAAACGAATTAAAAACGATTATTAATGTCAACAATCGCTCTTTCCTCAAAAGTCGTTGAGGAGCAATTGCAGGAGCCACCAATTTGAAGTACCCTTGAGAGTAGACGGGGTCAGCTGCACAGATTTTTTTTAAAACCATCTAAAAAAGTTTAAACTGTCCAAACAAATCCATTGAAGAGTACTTCAGTTCGTGGCAAAAGAACAGTTTTAGAGTTTAAAAACATAAAAACTATTTTTATAATAAAAGTAGACGTGGATATGAAAACGTGTGGGGACAGGTCTGGATCTGTTGGGAGTGCAGCTTGTGCTTCGGGCCACAGATTAAAAGGACGCCGAATGTGAGTCGACGAACTTCAAGAGTTATCCTTCGATCATTACCAGCAATGAGTAGGGTGGAATCTAGAGACAGAACCAAAAACGAAGAGCTACGAAATCACTGAGAGCTAAAAAGGATCGCAATACGAACAACCGCTGCAGTGTAAGCTTTAGAAAATTGTGCAGTTGTTGTTGTGGTGGAAAAGTAGATCGTAATGACATATGCAGTTGGTAGATGCTTTTTCCACGGGTATCACCTTTCGCTAGACAATGGCAAGTCCTCCGATAGTGAATTCATTGCCTTGAAAAAAAGCTTTCTCGATTAGCCGTTCGGAACCGGAAGAAAATTGTAGGTCCCCTCCATTCCCTCACAAGACATGGTTGTGAGAAATGGCGCAGGGACATAAGTCCCCGGGACATAAGTCCCAAATTTTATTTTTGGGACTTATGTCCCATCTAAGTGAGACATAAGTCCCAACTTCGATTTGGGAGTTATGTCCCACGCCATCGGGACATAAGTGCCAACTTTTTTCCGTTGAAGATGGGACATAAGTCCCAACTTTTCAGGAATAGAGCTTAATAAATCGTTGTACATTTCTACTAGGCAACCAAACAATTTTTGCTTGCCATAAAGTTGTTGGTCCTTGACACCTTTCTCAAGTGATTTTAGGTAATGGAACCAATAACCTCTAGATAATCTCAGAATCGTTATATACTCTTTGAATACCGATTCGAAGGCTCTGTTCGAAATATTATATTCCATCCAGCGGGCGATGGAAAATGTTTACTTTAATTATAGCTGAGGTATTTGCACATATAGTTCCTCCGACTTTCTACTCATTAGAAAGTAGAGATATGGTTTTCCGGAATTAGGAGATAATATTTTACTTGTAGAAGTTAGTAAGATTTTTTTAATTTAAAAAAGAAACTTAAAAACTTAGAGTTTTTGAGTATTTGAGAAAATAAAATTAAAAAATCGCGCGATTTTTTAATTTTATTTTCTCAAATACTCAAAAACTCTAAGTTTTTAAGTTTCTTTTTTAAATTAAAAAAATCTTACTAACTTCTACAAGTAAAATATTATCTCCTAATTCCGGAAAACCATATCTCTACTTTCTAATGAGTAGAAAGTCGGAGGAACTATATGTGCAAATACCTCAGCTATAATTAAAGTAAACATTTTCCATCGCCCGCTGCCCTTACAACATATTTCAAACAGAGCCTTCGAAACGGAAATCAAAATTTTTTAAGTTTCTTTTTTAAACTAAAATTTTTTTACTAAATTCTAAAAGTAAAATAACGTCTCCTAATTCCGGAAAACCATATCTCTACTTTCTAATGAGTAGTAAGTTTGCTTTTTGAAAAAAGAAGCTTCAAGAATTTGAGAAAAACACAGACAATTTTTCAGAAGGGCTTCTGAAAAAAATGTCTTAGCTTGTAAAAGTATATTCGGAGGGACAAAAGTCCCAACTTTTATTTTTGGGACTTATGTCTCATCTTAGTGAGACATAACTCCCAAATCGAAGTAGGGACTTATGTCTCACTTAGATGGGACATAAGTCCCAAAAATAAAATTTGGGACTTATGTCCCGGGGACTTATGTCCCTGCGCCGTGAGAAATGCGCGGGTCACCGCTGTTTCAAGCCACTCTTTGTATATTTGTAGCAGGTGCTTAAGCTACTTCCACTTTCGTATATTAGGCAGGATAGTGGTATGGTAATTGCTACCGACAATCAGTATTTTATTGAACTACGAAGGAAATTAGCTTCAAATTCAATCGAAAACTCGGCTATAGAAATACGATTTAAGTCAATCTTATTCAAGGTTTAATTAACGTCATTGATGAATTTTCGCCTCCACAGCATTTGTATCTACAAAAGTCTTATATTAAATTAAAACTTTTTTCTGCTCTTTTCAGATTCCGATAGTGTGTACGTTCATGTCATTAAAAGTGAACATCGCGCAGCAATGCAACACGAGCACGCCAGCCGCCTTCATGTACCCAACTGGATAATAGTAATTTCATCACTGTTTTATATCATTCGGAATTTTCACATTCTGAAGCACATGGGAACAGTTATGTGGGTGGGAAATAGTTTGGAAAATCAGTCACCAGCTGAATATCATTCCATTGCCAGCAGATAGCAGACCGAAAATTAAGGTGCTATAGTATGAAAAAGAAAGTAAATTTATTGGAATGTACGAGTATCAAAATAGATTAAAATAGAGAGTGAATATTCTTTTTATATAGAATTGATTGAAAATGAATACCTAATTGAAATAGTTAAAATACTTACCTACATAAGCAAGAATAGTTCAATTGAAATACAGGGTTTTCCAATAAGAGGTTACATTTTGTTATTTTAAAGAAAATACTAGTTTTTATTTTTGAAGGGAATTCATTAATATTGGAAATGAATATTAACCAAATGACTACTACGTCAACAATTGCTTTCATTTATTGGAATTTCAAATCACTAATCCGATCCTTTGCTGCTGTTTGTCCTCTAAAACTTCCCTTCTTTGAAGCCTTGAATCATATTGTTATCCATGGGCATAGATCTCTTATTTTTTACGTATCACTAAAGGAGATGTTTAAAGGCTTTCAATCACAAGATCCCGGTAGCCAATTGTGGTCACTTCTTCGAGAAATCACACAATCAGGACCGTTCCACCCTTCTTCTGCCTTTTTCGAAGTTACGAACATCGTGATCTCCTAGGGATCACAGCTTAACTCAATCTCTTTAATGATTCGCTCGTAGAGTACGCCCCCGTCTGGAAACTCTTTACCCAAAAGTGCGTGGCTTATGTGGCACGTAGCGCCATCTTGTTGAATATAAAAATCACTTTGATTCCCATTACAGCCAAGCAGAATCACTGGTCGTCATTAGATAGTGCTTCACTCCATTCACCGTAACAGTTGCTCCAGCCTTATTTCTTCAAGAAATGATGCAGCCAGAAAACTTTTCACTCAAAAGAGCGATGGCTTGTGCAGCACGTAGCACACCCTTGTTGAAAATGAACATCAATATATTTCAATTCCAGTAAAACAAAATCATTGGTTATCCAATCCATTCGCGTAACAGTTGCTCCGGCATCAATTTTGCCTCTTTGAGAAATCACACAGCCAGGGAGCTCTTCACCAAAAAGAGTAGTGATATCGGTGATTCTGTTGCACTTAGTGCCATCTTGTTGAAAATTACTTTCAATATCTTAATATTCCAACCATACAAAATAATTATTCACAATCAATTCAAAGTAACAGAGCCGCTCCAGCATCATTTTTGGAAAAGTAAGGTCCAATGACCCCACCAATCCAAAAAGCGCAAGAAATACTCAAACACGTTAATCAAAGAAAGGCTTTCAAAAAAATTCTTGAGTTTTTTAAACCACAAAAACGAGGCTGGGCATTGAAAAAGAGCCACATCACTCAATATGATTTTTCAATGAAATTGCGGATTATATTGACGCATTTGAAGGACCAAATCAGCAAAACCACGTCTTCTCAACTGTCGTCAAGCTTGAGTTCTTGTGTTCATTGATCTTTTAAAGCCTTAGGATCTCAACCTAAGGCTCAAATTCTGGTATTCATTGGACTCTTAAAGCCTAAGGATCTTAATCTTTATGCGAAATATAGTTCAACGTCGTATGAGGAATGCAGAAATCCAAGGATCAACGAGAAATGGACAAACTTAGCTTTTTTAACACTGGGTTCTCAGTTGTTCTTGAGTGACGAGCACATGTGCATCTGAAGACATCGATAAATTGTCCCAACAGCTCCAATTATTTCACTTGTTTCACAATTTTTGCCTGATTAAGTGGTCTACGAGACTTCGAGGCAGAATTGTTTTAGTTTCACAAACTGTGACCGCAAAATGTTAAACAACATTTGACATATTTCCATTTTCGATAATGGCGTTTGCTTGTCATCTGTCATGAAGTGACAGCTGGAGTCACTTGTGGTGCTCATGAAGTAATGTTTGGCATGTTTGCTTTATACGTGGGAGGTTCGAGATTCGAATCTCAACATTTTATTTCATGATTTGCCATGAAAAGTGTTTTGTCGATCATTTGTTCGGAATCGGCAAACAATTTTCGGTCCCATCCATTCTTCTTAAAGTTTGTTTGTTCGAAATGCCTTAGACCTATTGGTTCCCTGCTCTGTTGCAACACCCAATGTATTTTGATTCGTTTTTAAAGTTCTGATTTGTATTTTTACTTTTATTCTTATTTTTATTTTGACTTTAGTTTTTGTTTCCATATTTTTATTTTTATTTTATTTCTTGTATATGTCTCCATTTTTCTTTTTATTTCTATTTTCATTTCGACAGCTTGTGTCACGATAGCACGATTTTCAAAATGAAACCACTCATTGGAAGACCTTCTACATAATTTCCGACTTCAAAGTGTAAATATGAACGAAATAATAAAAAAAATAAAATAAAATAAGAAATAGAAAATTTATATAAACCAGTTTTAAGATACCTATGTATAAAGGAATACAATTACGAAACTGTAAATAACTTGTGAATAACTAAAGATAGTTCAATGTGAGATTGATAATGTGTAGGTAATTTTTAGAAGTATAAGATGTCTTTTCAGTAGTGAAAGACGATTTCTACGATAAAGTCGTAGTTAAACAATCAATGGATGTAATACGGGCATGGCTATACAATAAACATGTCAACGATAGCTTAAATCAAAAACAAAATTTTTATCACTTTTTGTTTACCTTTTTTTAGTAGTTAATCTTAAAATTGAAGTCAAAGAAACATATAAACACATGCATAATACTTCTCTCCAAAAGGAATCCGAAACAGCAAAGCCATTCATAATTAATAAACCTATAATGTTTTTTATACTTTGATCATTGCAAGGAATTAAAAAGATGCCATATTGAGCTACTACTTCGGTGGTTTTACCGATTGTGATTTGAATAGTTTCTGGATAAACTATGATGATGCCAGAATCAGCACTCATCATTCGTCAACATGAATTAGGCTTAAGAGGCATTCTCGGCCAGATTTAAATACTTTTTAAAGAACTCTTTTTTGTATACCTAAAAAATTCTTTCACGTCAGCCGATGTGACTTGAATAAGATTTGAAGTATCGAGCTTGGATTCGAGATGTGGTCAAATGATTGTTTCTGAAAGGCAATTCCTAAAAGTACACTGAGCCAAGTAATGGCTAAGAATCAAAAAGGAAGCGCGACAAATCGCCAATGGCCAAATACACTTGCCAAAATACCACACACACGATCGAGCAATACGTGACACCATGGTATCACTTCTCACTTTATCGAACCCTTAAATAACACAATTTGACCTTCTTTCATTAGTATTTGAATAAATTGAAGTCACTAAATGAACAGCAGACTGATGTTGTGTAATATAGATCGAATTTTGAAAGAAAAAAAAGTAGTCATTCACTCGATCACTGACGCGACGTGGTAATTCGCCACAGGTCTTTTTGCAATGACATGAGCTAAATTGATTTCTCTGCCTGTATCCGGGTTTTGGATATAAGTAGGTACTTGGGAACTTTTTTTCAAAGACAAACCTCTTGGGTTATATCAAAAACTTTACTATCGGCCTTAAGTACAATCAAAATATTTATGAATGGATTTCGTCTTCGTTCAGATGGCGTTTGCAGCATTCTATTCTTGGAACCCAATTGAACGCCGCGCTAAGGAATTGACTGATTTGGATAGTTTGCTACGGACGCCTGAACGGCAGTGATATTTTCGTCGCTTCGACCAACCCGTTGTCTTACTGACATGGAAAAAATAACAACGAATGTGTAGACTCAAATTTTTGCTCTAAAATTGCTATTGCCTGTCTACAAGGGCGAGAATTACGACCAAAAATTTGAGTTAAGGCTATTAAAGCTGCGGTCACCTACTATGATTTCGGTAGACACTTTTTTTATAATTTGCAGTCGTTCCTCGCTCGTGAACTTTACCATGATGAAAATGTTAAACCAAATGAATAAATTGACAGTAGCAGTTTGATGGTAAGCTAAAGTGTGCATTCTTAAATTGAACTCAAATTTGTCAGGTTTCTCTTGAAAAACAATATGCTATAGCTTTTTTAACAAGAACAAATATCTCATTGATTATGGAACGGCTGGGGTTCTTAGAAGCGTGTTCTGCCAATCCAATTTCCCAAGAACTTGTAAATGGGTTTAGGCTATAGCTCTGGTATTGCTTGGATGATATAAGCTTTAAGTCCTCGAATCATTTCGAAGTTGTTTGCATATCCAAAAAATTCCAGTAATCCGAGGGGCCCTATTGACATCACCGACACGTCAAATAGCACGATTTGAGAACTTACTGTGCGAAAGATCGATATAAGAATGGGTTATGTGGCACGACGCCATCCTGATCGAATCAGAATTCATCTGAATTCATGTCAATCATTGCTGTAAATATATTCCAGAACATTGCTTCCACAGAGTCTTTTTCAAAGGAAAATGGTGCAGTGATTACATCACACTCCACAATTCCCAATAAACTGTCCTTTTCCGAGAATGCTTCGGTTTCTCGACAGAAACAGGGTTTTTCCAATCCAGAATTGGAGTATTTTGTGCAGAATTTACCTCCAGCTAAATCTTCAAACATCGTTTCGAGTAATAAGAAAAAAGAATCAACGCCAATCCAACGAACAGATTTTCAGTTGAATTTGATTGATTTACTTATTCATCGTATCACAATCCATAAAAATCTCCATGTCCTTTAGATAGAAAATATTTTTGTTTCTTATGTTTCTGTCTTGTGTGTATTCTATGAATTCATTTCAATTATGTGTATTTTCTTAGATTAAACAAAATATTAATAAAATGATAAAAAAATAATAAAAAATGACCCTCTATTGATAAGAATTGAAAATAAATCAAAAACAACAATTTAAATAAACGTGATGAAAGAAATCAACAAAAAATAAAATAAACAAAATGAAACATGTATGTGCTCTAGTGAATAAAATTTTAACATTTTGTAAATTGTTTAATTTTATATAGTAAATTATAAGCAGAAAAAAAGAGAGTAATTTTATTTCCGATTTATATGTACAAAGTTATTTAAGATAAAAAATAAAACAAAAAAAAGACATAAATATGAAATTGATTTACTGTTTTATTTCATTGAGTTTCTCCCAAAGCGAAATCGAGACTAAACCGTAAATATATTTTCTTCGAGATATGAAAATTATATGCGCATTTCAATGAAAGAAAAATAACTCAACAAAAGGAGAAGATATTAGAATAAGTGATACGAGGCACCTAAACCATCATGGAAAATGTCGTAATTTGTGAATAAATTCCACAAATTCATGCCTTCCGAGAGCCAAGACACCAAATTGCAGTTGGATTCCAATTCAAATGTGGGGTAGGCGGCATGATAGCAAAAAGGCAATAGAAGAGAACCTCGTCTTGTTTTTGTTCAAGAAGCGTATAAGTAAGTGCTTCGTTAGAGCAAATATTTTTATGAAGATGAAGATCTACTGTGGAGGGTGCACAAGTATTTATTCGCATAGGTATTCTTAATGCCTAATGCCGGCGTATGACTGATAGAAATGGAGTGAAATGTAAATTCCGCTACTTACTCAACGAAGTAGGAAATTCCATGCGGGAATATTCTCTTTTATTTTTCAAAGTCCTTAGGTTTGCGTTTGTTTTTTTTTTTTTTTTCTTCGTTTTGTCTTTTGTTCTTCTTTAAATCATGATTAAGGATCTTTCTCGCAGGCATTAAAAGTTTCGGCTTGGGTATTTTTGCATTATTCAGGCTGTGTGAAAAACAGAACGAGGACTTATATTTGTTCAGCCTCTTCGGAATGGTGTCCATCGCAACTTCATTTTTTTACAGAATGTAAGCCACCTCAAAAGCATATTTTGGTTGTTACAATAAAAAAATTATAAAATATGCACAAATCTCAGGATTGATATTTTCATTTGGTTTGAAATTCATGACTGTCTCCACAGGGTGTTTGTTTTTGGTATTTTTATTTATTTATGTTTTTATTTATGTCTGACTTATTTGCCAATTTTAAACTACTCTGCTTTGGTTTAAGCATTTGGAGGATACTCAAACATTTATTTCGCGATAGGGTATATGCATACACAAATAGTTGACTTTTTAGAAACTCTGTCTGGACGTCCGTACAACGAAGAAAATGCACTGAAAATTGTTCAACGGATATTACAAAAATCAAGTGTGAAGAATATGTAGTTGAACCTCAACTACGTAGATTTTCACAACAAAGATCTCAGACAGCTTTTACAGGACTTAAACCGGCCGGCGCCTGGTCTGCCGGGGTCTTCAACGACTAGATCTGTCAAGAGAACAATCGTAGAAGGCATGCCTCCATTAGATTCAGACACACCAACGTTAATAAGAAAACAGCAAAACATTTCCATCATGTAGCAGAAGAGACTGTAGAGAGCTATGATAGATGACAGATGGCAGATGACACATGACAGATGAACAACGACACGAGGCACTTCTCTCCTGATAAGCATTTAAAAATTAAAGGCTTCAGTGAATTCTGTTGAGAATGTTGAGAAAATGAGCACTTCCTTTCCTATGTGAATATCCTGCATTTCCTCAGATCAGGTTACATATAGGCACTCTGCGCAGACATGGTGGGAACTGGTAACCATAGCTTCTCATCATGGCAGCGTTTTCTAGCTTTTACCCAAACATTTATTTTGAAAGCAATAGTATGAGATGTTCGTTATCTCACAGTACAGTAAGTCCCGGCTTAGATCAGAGAAAAACTACCCTTATTGTAATTTAAAGAAAAGGTTCTTGATTATGTCCACTGTGAATCCCAAAACATTCAAGCCGGCTATCCTTCTCTGCTTCTAATTTTTTAATACTAATCTTACACACTTCCTTTTCTTAAACTCAAGCAGTTTTTTGGGGATTGTTGAGTATGGTAACAGCATTGAACAATTTTTCTCTGAAAATAAGGCTGGGAACAACGTTTCGGTTTACAGTGGGCATTACGAAGCGAAGCGATGTTACAAGTCCTTTTTTCATTGAAACTTTTAACATGAGTTTGGACAACCTCGGGGCCTGTGTGTTACCTACAAGTTTTTGAAATTCAAGTGAAATATGACCAGCGTGAAATACATTTGTAGCACAAGGCTACAAGTTTATTTGCTCTTCTACAACTGAAATGGACATAGTGCTGCAAGTGACTCGTGAGTTTTAGACTTTTAGTTTTGTGTTACAGGACAATGTTTTATGCAGGATGTCCTGCCATGCCACACGACACAACCCATTCCATAATCTATCTTTTGCGAACTACGCTACCGAATTTTTGTTATTAGCCGTCTCGGCGATGTCAATTGTCCGACTTGGATTGCTGCGATTGAACTTTTTTGTGGGGATCCGTGGAGAACCGACGTTACGCCAATAATACCGAAACGATTTGAGGACTTTAAACGAATATCATCCAAGCCACAGCGTCAAACCATAAACAAGGTTTCGAAAAATGGTAGTGACATCAGAATGCGCTACTGAGGAACCAATCGATGCTTTTTGAATGACGATTCAATAGTAAAGTCTATTTAGTTGAACCAATTTTAAACAAGCAAATTTCTTGAAAGCTCTCCTCTAACAGCTAAAAGAAAACGTTCTCCCTTTTACTAAGTTAGCTATTACCATATACGAAAACAAAAACAAAAAAACTTCGTCATGTACTTAGATGATGTTCTTTTGAAGCCAAACATTAAATCTGAAGTTCATTAGCAGCATTATTAGACAGCCATTAATCATAAAAAATCCCTATTCTTCGCTTTTCCTCAGCCTATATCCTTAAAAAAGATAATCGTGTGATTACCTTTTAAAAGAACTTTAGGCGGCATTAATAAAGATCCTTTTACAAAATTTAACATAAAATATTCTCCATCTTTTCTTCACACCAAAGTTAGATAATGGAGCGGTCATGAACATGACAATTTACTTTTCTTTCTTCAAAATATATAAGTGAATAGATCCATGCCAAAAGATTATCCTTGAATATGAACCTTTTCAAAAATAACTTTTGCCTTTCCTTTCCCTAAATAAATACCTTGTAAGTAGACTTTTCAATTTGTTGTTTGTTCTTAAAAGGTATCCATCAATTAGGTACACGTTGTGCTCCCATTTCAACTTAAATGACAAGTGACAAATACTGGAAGTGTTATAAACACACTTAATTAAAATAGCACAACACAAAAAAATGGCTGACTAAAAACAATTTTGCGTCCTATTCGCACGGAATTCGATGCTAATTACATCGTAAAAGCATCAATTAGTAACGAGTTACCTTTCCGTATTGATATTCGCTTACCTTATTCCTCTTTTTTTTGTCATTAGTATTGAATGCATTTTTTTCTAAATGCAGCTGCAAACTTTATAATGAAATGAGCAATACAATAATTAAAATGCTTTATACATAAGCCCAAGTCGTTGTTTTAAAAAATTAATATAATCTGGTTTCTGATTTTCGGTACTCGTATATAAAAACGAAACAAAAAAACTGCGATAATTGCTAAAATTAATTAAACAGGTTTTTTGGATTAACACGGTATCAAATGAGTTAAATTTAATTAAAATTTGATGATGAGATTTTCACAGATTATTATTAACTAAGTTGTTTTGATTGTGTCGTTATATTTGAATAAAAGCAATAGGTACATAAAAAAGAAATAATTGTTGTCTCTATCAGGTTTTTTTGGCGAACAAGGGTATAAAAACATGTCCTTCAATAAGTGTCGACAATTTTGTTTGAATGATATGTATGGATATGTCATTTAAAGCAGTCTATATCGAAATAGTAGGTTAATGATAGCGATATGTTACGAGAGTGGTGACGCTGATGCGGCAAGGACAACACTCTCTTAATATGTAATAAAACGCAAAAGCGTGAAGGTTGAGACAAGAAATAGGGCGAAAATCTAATCAGACGAGAGTTAAGTCCCCATTTGACAAGATGAAGTTTCTTTTAATTGGTTTAAGGTATACAAACTGGATCAATGCTGTGTCCTCAAACCATAACCGCTTAACTTGAGTTATGATAAAATTGAGTTTTTATCATAATCTTACAGAGGATATCAAAATCTATGTCCACTCAATTTTTTATGTCTGTATCTCTATTCAAACAGAAGTTATAAGCATAAACCTAACAGCTTAACTCTTTTTTTGAAGGTTATAGTTTGCCATAACCACTTAACTAAAAAAAAATCAATTCTTCAATGCGGCTCTTTCATAACTGAAGTTAGGCTTTTTTTATTTTCTATGAAATAAAAATAGTAATGAAGAGTAATAACATAAGTCAAGTTAAGAAATTTACAATCTGCTTATAATTGAAAACGGTCATTTTTGAATTTGTCTTAAGTCAAATTAGGCTGTTGTTCCTTAAATTAGAAAAAATATTTGATATTCCTATCTTGAGTTAAGTTGTTATGGAAAATCACAATTGCATTCGTGGGTAGTCTTATTTTGAATTAAGTTCTTTTGGCAAAGCAATCTATGTTTCTTTGAATGTCATATATCGAGTTACTTCCTTATTCCGAATTTGAATTTGAAAAATCACAAATCTAAGTTGGCTTAGGCTTTTTTGCCATAGTGAAATTACTATAAAAGGAGAAGAAATATGAGTCATAAGTTCAAATAAGTTTTCGCAATCAGTCGGATTTCAAGTGAAAGTGTTTTAAAGTCAAAAAGTGTGTTTAAAGTTTGAATTTTTTCAAAGTTAAATTAAAAAAGCTGTGAAAATGTCCAATAGAGCAATGAAAATGGTAGAATTAGCAAGGATACTTGCAAAGCGTACCAAAGCCAAAGGTAAGATAACGAAAATTTGTTGTTTTTATTAATGAATAGTTGTTATGTTAAAAAGTAAATTAAAGTGGTCTTGCATTGTGACAGTTAAAATTTTGTCAAAGTTAATTAAAAATACTTTTTGATTCAAAGTAAAACAAAAGGATGAGTTCTGTTTTTTAACTAATTGATTTCCAAAATGAAAATTACGTTTCAAAACTGAAATTTTCCTTCCTAGAAAACATTCAAGGTTGTGAGGGAAGCATTGCAGAAGAAAATATTGTCAAATATATTGAAAAAGGTATGAGAACTATTTAGAATTCACAAATGAAATGAGTATTCACTATTAGCACTTAGGAAACACTTACGAAACGGAAACCTATTGTCAAGAACATTTAAAAAATCAATCTTCAACAGAACAATGGTCAAGTAATGAAAGGCTTACAAATGATCTAGTGCCAAGCCTTACACATATTGCACCTAAAGAAACACAGCATTTTGAAATTGATTTCCTACAAGGTAAGAATATAAGAGCATAAGAAGTATTAGCAATAAAATTTTTACTTCAAGATATAAAATTTTGGGATTTTAATTAGATATGGTATTTAAAATCATTATACTTTATTATTTAGATGAACTTCAACAAGCCGAAAACATTGAAAATGATTTTGATGTAGAAGGCAATTTATTCAATGTGCCAGAATGGATGAACTCCGATGATTCACTATCAGATCCAGATTTTGATTTGTCTACTAAGTGTAGTAATTCTGAAACTGATGAGGATATGATTGCTCTGGGAGCTCAAATAGAAGAAGCATTAGCGACACCAAAACGCAAGAACAAGAAAAAACTTCGAACCGAACTCCGAAATAGTGGAAAATCCTATAAATCAGTTGGTGGAAAACCTGTTAAGGCTAGAGTCTGCAAGAAGTTTGATGATTGCAGAACTAAGTGCAATCAAAAGGTGGAATTTGAAAAAATTCAATTACTATTTAACAAGTACTGGTCATTGGGAAGCTATAACCAACGAATTTTATATATTGGTTCTATGATACACGTAGAAGATAAAAAATGTGATACCTTGGTCAATGCAGTCAACAGAAAACGTAAACGCAGTCACACTATGAAGTATACACTCGAAGTTGACGGTAAAATTTCTAGCGTTTGTAAAAAACACTTTCTGTGCTGTTTTGACGAAACTGAGAGCTTCGTTAAATCGGTAATTCAAAATAAACTTGGATGTCCTTCAATTTCTTTTAAAGATAAGAGAGGAGAACATACCCCTGCAAATAAATACAGTGCAGATGTAGAAGAAGAAGTAAGAGGCCATATTTCAAGGTTTCCTGCATACGAAAGCCATTACAGCCGAAGGGATACCTGCAAAAAATACTTACCAGCCAGCCTTAATTTGACATCTATGCACCGCCTGTATAAATCAGAACACTCCAACCCAGTCAGTTTGTCAAAATATTCCCAAATTTTTAGAACAATGGGCCTCAAATTCAAAACACCGAAAGTAGACACATGTTCTACTTGTGATACTTTTGTTTCGAAAATAAAAGTGGCCGAATGCGAGGACGAAAAGTTTGCTCTGATTGAAAGCAAAAACAATCATTTGGACAAGGCTGAAAAGGCATATGAAGCAAAGCGGAATGATAAAAATGAGGCAACACATTCCAAAAATGTTAAAACTTTTGCCTTTGATCTCCAGCAATGCTTACCAACCCCAATTTTAAGAAACTCCATGAGTTTCTATAAAAGACAGCTCTGGACTTTTAATTTAACGGTTCACGACTTAGAGACAAACAAAGCAAAATGTTTTATGTGGCATGAAGCTATGGCCCGTCGTGGCGGTAACGAAATTTCATCCTGTATCTACAAGCTTCTAAAGGATTTACCGGATGAAACTAAAAAAGTCACTTTGTACAGCGATTCGTGTGCTGGACAAAACAAAAACTCTTTTGTTGCGGCAATGTTTATTGTATTTCTAAAAAACTCTGTAAATGTTGATACCATAGACCACAAATTTCTGGAACCAGGACACACGCATATGGAATGCGACAGTGACCACGCACTAATTGAGCGGATGAAAAAAAAAACGAATGTCCAAATTGAAACGCCGAGAGATTGGTATCAATTCGTAAATAGCGTTGGAAACAAAATGGAAGTCGTCGAAATGAAGTGTGTCGACTTTTATGACTTTGGAAAATTTTCCAAATCTAAGTTTTCATTTAAACGAGTTGATGAAGATGGCAACAAATTTACTTGGAATTCAGTTCGGTGGCTTCGCTATTCCAAAAAATGGAATCAAGTTTCGTACAAAAATTCACTGGACGAAGATGAGAAGTTCAAAATTTTAAAAGTAGGAAAGAGAGGAGCTTCTCTCAATGTGAACGACATTTCAATCGTGACGGATCCACCAAGCATTTCTCAAGAAAAAAAAAAGGATCTTATGGACTTGAAACAGTTTATCAGTCCTGAGTTTCTTTTTATGAAAACCTTTCATCTAATAAGGACGAGCGAAATACACATCCTGATTTAACAGACCCTGAAAACTCAGACGATATTTAAATAACTTTGCCAAAACCAGTTACCAAAAAAATGCTTAAATTTAGTCAATAAAGTTTCCTTTTAAAAAAATTTCAAAATTTTCCTTTGTTTGTATGATACTTTCGCTTTCGCTTCGTGGTTAAAAGTAAGAAAAAACATCTTTAATCAACATAGAAAATCTTATCTCACAATAACACACAGGGAATAACGACCTAAGTCGACAAAAAATATTTGAACCGTGTTTTCTAAATATATCATAACAGCCTTACTCGAAATAAGCATTCAGTTTTTTTGAAGTTTAATATGCCATAAAAGCCTAACTTGAGTTAAGCCGTTAATTCTGATGAACTTCAATAAACCATATCGGCTTAAGTGTCTTTTTTTTAAATTACTCCTAAATTATATGGTATAAATTTATACACTTTTAATATATTGCAGAGGTGTATTCTTTCTTCATTTTAGCATTTCAAAAACGTTTAGTTTAGCAACTACTGATTCCTAGTAAAAATTGAAACTTAAAACTGCTCTCCTGAAAAGTAGTCAAAATCGACTTAAGTGGTTATGGTTTGTGGCCACCGATATGTTCCTTGTTGCATTTATTTTTTATCGAAGTATTGACTTTAAAAATTAATGTATACTTCGCATTTGCATATCCCAAAATAAAGTCTTGACATAAAATTGTACTCTGCTAAGGAAGAATCAGCAATAAAAAATAACTCAGATGAAAAATTTTAAGAACCTTTATCCTGTTTATTTTATTTATTTATTTATTTATTCATAAAAGCATCGATGTACAGTAAGAATAAAATTCTTTTAAATAGTACAGGTACAAGATTCTTACTTTATATACATACTTTATACAAGTTTAAAAATTATAATTAGAAATTTACATGATATCACAACAAAAAGATTAAATTTACTGTTGAGAAGAAAGATGACAGTTTTAAATGAGAGAAAACTAAGGACAAAAATTGTTTCTGTTGTATCTTGTTTTTCAGTGACAAAGGAAGACCATTCCAACATGCCACGGCAAAAATGAAAAACTGACGACGCGAGTTAACACAGCCATAAGTTTTCGGTTTGATAGATAGATTACGCGAAGACATAGAACAAATATTAGCAGACAGATAAACGGGCAATTTACTTTTTACTAAGTTGATGAGAAAACACAGGGATTTAAATTTAAGAAATCTTCGGAAGTCACATCCCAAAATTTCCTTAAGAAAACTTAAGACATGATCATATTTACGAAGGTTGAATACAAGTCTGGTAACAGAGTTCAAGGCCAAGTTTAGCTTGCGAAAAGATTCGCAATCCAAATCAGCAAAAATTTCACAGCCAAAAGTCACAATAGGCAGAATCAAAGACTTAACTAATTTTAATTTGACTTCACAAGGAAGTAAGTATTTTGATCCAGCTAGACTACGTAGTGCTGCATATATTTTAGCTACTATGTGAACTATGTGGTCTTTCCAGGTCATTGTGTTATTTAATATAACACTAAAGTTACGAACTTTATCGAGCATTTCAACTACTTGACCAATTAAAATTATATTGGGGAAATTTCGATGGGATACTGTGCTAGAACATAGGTACACATTTAGTTTTCGATGGGTTTAATAGAAGTTGATTCCGAACTGATCAATCAAAAACAGAAGCTCGGTCTTGGTTTATTCTCATAATTGCTTCTTCAACCAATTCAAGAGGAAAACTGTAATATAGTTGAACGTCATCTGCATATTATGATAATTGCAATATTTAACTGGGAAGATCATTTATAAACAAAAAGAAAAGCAGAGGCCCAAGTATCGAACCCTGTGGTACACCCGTCTTTAAGCTTAAAAAACTCTAAAATTTGTCTCTATGAAAAGCAGTCTGTGATCTGCTACTTCTTCTTCTTCTTCTTTCCATTTCTGGCGTTACGAGTAGTGATCTTGAAGCGATCACAACTCTCCCACTTTTCTGCTTCACACTAGTGATCCGCCTGTGGGGTACGCCGCGTTGACCTCAGAAAGCGTCGGCAAGCCTCCCGGTTTTGGATTGTTCCATGTCTGAGGCCAACCAAATGCTGCTGTTTTTGCATTTGCTTGTACCAGGAGTGTTTTGGCCTGCCTTTTCTTTTTCGTCGCGAATTTGTTGAAACGTTGTACGATATTGCCTTTTGGACGGGGTTCTGCGGATCTCTCCTTTGAACATGACAATACCAACTGAGCCGGTCGTGCTGAATTTTGTCCAAGATGGTACTTTTGACATGAAGGCTTCCACGGATCTTAGTACTTCTAATTCGATCAAGCTTTGTTACTCCTGCTGTCATCCGAAGCATCTTCATTTCGGCTGCCGTCAATTTGCTCTCATACTTTTTGTACATTGTCCAACATTGTGAACCGTATGTCAGAGCTGGACGGACAACTGCTGTGTAGAGTCTTCCCTTCAGCTTAGGGGGCATTTTTCGATCACAGAAGATAGCGGAGTTTTCTCGCCACTTCATCCACCCTACGCTTACTCGATGATTGATGTCGTCATCACAAGTTGCTTCACTATTGATCATAGATCCCAGATATTTAAACTTTTCACACTTGGGAAGCACATTTCCATTCAAATAAATGTCTGGAATAGGCTTGTCTGGATCAGAAAAAGGGCAGCACAGGTATTCAGTTTTCTTAGCGCTAATACGGTACCCATTTCCTTCCAGAACATCAATCCAAACGTCAAGTGCTCGTTGCAGGGATGTAGGATCCTCGCTTATGATGGCTCCATCGTCAGCAAAGAATAATTGTTTTACTTTATTGTCCGTTACTTTTCCTTCGAGCAAATAATCCAGAACAGCAATAAAGAGCAGTGGACTCAAGACACTTCCCTGATGTACACCTACTGTTATTTGGAATTCTTCGGTGACTCCAGCTGGGCATCTCACTTTTGTAACTGCTCCCTCGTACATGTCCATAATTATTCGCACATAGGTTTCAGGAACTCCTCGGTGTCTGAGGGCCACCCATATCAGATCTCGTGGTTGTCGATCGAATGCTTTTTCGAAGTCAACCAACACAATATGCAAATCCTCTAAGGCATCTCGGTGTTTTTCCATAATGATCCTTATACTTTGGATTGCGTCTGTAGTTGACTTACCCGCGACAAACCCGCATTGGTCATCTGAAAGCCTTATTATTTTCCGCAGTCGGCTATCCAATACCCGCTCAACGATCTTCATAGTGTGGGACATCAACTTGATCGAACGATAGTTGTCACAGCTTCTGGTATCTCCCTTTCCCTTGTACATTGGAAGGAGAAAACTTTCCCTCCATTGATTAGGCAAACTGTCACCTCTTATAAGTTTGGAGATGAGAATCGTGAGCCATCTCAACCCGATGTCTCCCATATTTTTCCAAAACTCATATGGTACCTCGTCTGGCCCAATCGCTTTGCCTTTTTTAGAGTTCTTAACTGCCTCCCTAACTTCTTCGACTGTGACGTCGGATACTTCCGTAAAGTTAGGTGCAGCTGTTGGAAAGTGGCGCCGAGGAAACTGTTCATTCAAAAGATCATCGCAATACTGTCGCCACCTGTGAAGAATTTTGTCGTCATCCACAAGTAGCAGTCCTTGAGCATCATTTATGAACTTTGGCGAACGAATCTCCTGCGCATTTCTCCTTCTCTGAGCGGCTATTTTGAAAATGGTTGCTCCCTTATTCAAGTTGCTTTGTCTTAGCTCTTGGATTGCCTGATTTGCTTCAGCAGCTGGGGCAGAAATCTCTTCCAGCTCTCGATACAGGCCCTCCGTACTTTTTGCTTGAAGTTGGGCGCACTTTTTCTTCGCTTCTTTTCTGCAGCTCTTGTATTCCATTTTGAGACGCGCTTTTTCATTTGTATTTCTTGAGGGGCACTTCGACCAAGCTTGGAAAGCTGCTTTCTTCTTTCTAATCACTGCTTTAGCTTCATCATCCCACCACCAGGTTTCTTTAGCTTGTTGGTAGTGTCCTTTTGAGACTCCTAGCAGTGATTTGGCTCTCTCTAAGCAGGTTCGTTTTAGGCGATCCCACATATTTTGTGCCGTGATTGCATTTGAAACTGCGTCGATGGTATTACACAGCTGACTTCGCATATACGAAATGAATTGCTGTCCTTTGGTTTTCTCCAGATTGTACCACTTGATTCTCCTAGGAGCCTTTGTTTGTTTGACTTCCTTCACCGCATCCGTAAAAAATTCTGTTAAAAGAAGACGGTGTTGTTGAGCGGCAGCTTCTCCTAGTATCACTTTGCAGTCTTTCACCCGAGATTTCATGTAATTGGTTACCAAATGGTAATCAATCTGGGTTTCATTTCCTCCACTGCTGTAAGTGATAAGGTGTCGGTCTTGTTTGATGAACATAGTATTTAGTACGATTAGACCGTATGACTTGCACATATTTAGAATATCTTCACCAGGAGTGTTCCTGGTGCCGAATCCCAAACCTCCATGGGAGTCTTCATAATCCTCGTTTGTCTTCCCGACATGTCCATTCAAATCTCCTCCAACAAACAAATACTCTTCTTTTGGGATGTTCTTAAGTAGGTTATGAAAATCAAGCCAGAATGCATCTTTTTCCTCCTGCTCACACCCTATTTGGGGAGCATATGCACTGATGATATTCCAGACCTTTCCTTCCATCACCAATTTAAGAGACATCAAACGGTCACTGGACTTCAAAATGGTCAACACGCTGTTATATAAACTTTGGTCAAGGATGATACCGACTCCGTTCCTACCTTGTTCTGTTCCATAGTAGAACATCTTGTAAGCCTTGGTTCTTACATCTAAGAAACGGGCTTTGTTTGCTGTGTTTCGCCATTTCGTTTCCTGAACACACAAGATGTTCACTCGCCTCCTTCTCATCATCTCTTCGAGTTCAAGACTTCTACCAGTCATACTTCCAACGTTCCAACTCGCGACTCTAAATTTTCGTCCAACTCGTCGCATTACTTTGCTAGCCCCCGGAATCCGTATAGCTCTGACCCGAACATTGCTGCTCGGTCCAGGACCAGCTCCATGCATAGCAATGGAACTGCCTGGCGGGGTAGTGCTTCTTATGTTTGCAAGTACTTCCATAATGCTCAAAATTTTTCAAAAATTTTCCTTTCATCCTTTTTCTTTTTCGACACATGCATGCTCCATTTAATGAGTTTGATTTCCCTTTTACTACACCGGTAATCTCCAGTCGTGTTAACCCCGGGATCTGCATGCATACTTGGGGAGAGTTTTTAGGTGGTATGTGTGCCGCTAGACTCACTTTGATGTTAGTCGTCTAGATATGATTGCTCCTTTAGTCGCCTTTTACGACAAGCGGGGAGGCGCTGCAGTGCTATTCTAACCCGACACTGCACGGGAAAGTCTGTGATCTGCTACTAAGATATGAAAAAATAAGCTTCACCGCGTTTGAAGAAAAGTTGAACTGTGTTTTAAGTTTATTACATAAAATTGTGTATTCAACAGATTCGAATGCTTTTGAAAAGTTCAAGAGGGTCAAAAGCGTCAGTTTGGATTCTTCTGAAGCAAGACGAACATCTTCGGTAACTTTTAGGAGCGCAGTTGTGCAGCTGTGCTTTTTTCTAAAGCCGGATTTTCTTATTCACAATTTTTTGAGAAACAAATTGTTTTTCAAAGCAAATATAACACTTTTGAAACCTTAAGGGTCTTATGTCGACAACAAATGAACTTTGCAAGACATGAAATGAAATTACTATAGGTTAGGTTAGGTGGAAGTGGCTATCAGCCAATGAGTACATTGCCATTGAAATTACTATAAAAAACTGAAGAAATTCACGGACAGCTTAACACTGCGACTATAGTTACGAACCATCACCAAGTTCTTCTCAAGTTCTTCTCCTATGATAGGCGAAAGATGATCGATGACAGATGGCTGATGACAGAAGTCTCAAAAGACTGATGATAGATGGCAGATGATAGGTGAAAGGTGACAGATAACAGGTCACAGCTGTCAGATGACAAATGATAGATGAAAGATGTCAGATTATAGGTGACAAATGACTGATAAAAGATGACAGATGACAAATGATGACATAAGGCAGATGACAGATGGAAAATGATTGATGACAGATTCAAAATCCAAAAGACGGAAAAGCTTGGTATTGAGACGGAATGCAGAGTCCAAAACTACTACAAGTTCTTTTTGATCAATTACTACCAGATTGAACTAATAAAACACATTTCAACACATTTATAGAAAAAATGCATACATTTACATATATTTACTGATTTCAGCCATATTTCTTAAAAACTAGTAACTGGGGCAATCCCATCAAGTCTGCTTCAGTTGCTTTAAAATATTTTTTTTATGAAATTTTTGCAACTTGTTTGAATTGGAGAAGATAGACATAGACATAGACACCCTTCATTTAAAAAGTTTTTCTTTTCTCAACCCCTTTGGCCTGCGTAAAGCGAGTAACTACACAAACTTTTGAAAGATTATGACTAGGGTGCGGTGATGGTGATGATGAGTTTTGCATAATCTTTTTAAGTTTAACCATAAAAAAATTGCATGACATTTCGCTATGTCGAAAGACTTTTTCGGCATCAAAAGTTTAATATATATCACAAACATACATGGGTTAGCGCAACAGAACCCCAGGGCCAACGCATTTCTCACAACCATGCCTTGTGAAGAAATGGAAGGGACCTACAATTTTCTGCCGGTTCCGAACGGCTAATCGAGAAAGCGCTTTTCATGGCAATGAATTTCCTTACGGAGGATTTGCCAATTCCTCACGAGAGGCGATACCCGTGGAAAAACATTTTTGGTTTCTGTTGAGATTCGAACCACAAACCTCTGGGTTAACAGGCAGACATGGTAACCATGACGCCACGGGTAGCATAGTTTTTAAAAGTAATCATAAATTCGATTTACGTCTTCATTGATTGACAGACAAAACCCATTAAGTTGATGAAGAGGCCTGGTTTGATAAAGTTTGACGTCATTTGCTAATAAATGAACAGAACCAAACAGCAAGAATGCAGATCATTGATAAACATGTTGATGAGTAAAGGACCAAGAATTTCTACCTTTAGGACTCATTGGATAACAGGTTTAACTGTTAAACTCTTACTATACCAAGTACAACTTTTTGCTGCTTTCCAGACAGATAATCTGTTAATAGCTTGTATTCCCGACCACTTAATCCAAAAAAGTATTGCAACTTCCAGCCAAAAATGTTGTAATTGACGTTAGCGTTAGCTTTAGAGAAATCAAGTGGACATAGCAGTGTGGTATGACTTTTATCATGTTCAACCCCAATGTCGTAGAGAATATAATAGATCATGGCTGTTGAGCAGCTCTGTTTAGCTCTGAAACCCAAATAGAAAACTTTTTCATAAAAGTGTTCCTACAATTTGTTTGTGAATTAACATCCCTAACATCACCTTTCTCTGAAATCAGAAGATTTCCTTCTTTTCCTTCCGGTGTGCATCAACTCTGTAAGGACGTGAGCATGTTTTCCAGATACCGCAATGAAGACGTCATCTGCGTATGCAATCAATTTGAATCCCTCAACTTCTTAGGTTAGTAGAGGCTCGTAAACGACTAGGTTCTATAGAAGAGGAGACATGACTCCGCCTTGTGATGTTCTTCTACTAATATAATAATATCTAAAAAAGCTCACAAGAGTGGAGTTGATTTTTATACTTTTTGTCGTGAGATTTATCAGTTCGCTCAACTATTGATCCATCCACTTTAAGATTTTTCAGTCTCGTTGTGATTGCCACGTTACTAACGTTTTAAAAGGCGCCCTTTATACCAAGGAATGCGGCCAGAGTACCTATATTCTTTGTGAAGGAGGGAATATTCGATAGTATGAATCAGGGCGTATAGGGCCATTTCCACCGATTTTCCCTTGCAGAAGGTGTTTTGGGCTGCAGATACAAGTCTTGGATGAGTAGCAATATCAATCAGCCGCTCTAAGAAGAAAATTTTTAAAATGGAATGATGATAGACTGATCTTTTGGGTATACTTTGGAATATTTTACAGCCTTTTGTATAAATACAATCTTGACCTCTGTCCATTATATGAGAATGAAGCTCAAGGTGATACAATCGTTTAGAACCGCTTCAGGGACAGGGATAATGATAACCGCAGCTATTTGAACCTCTGTTGGTATGGGTATGCTATGGGTATATGGTAAAAACTGTTGAATTTTTCCCTTGTAATTAGATCGGGTTTGTTTGCCATTATACTACCTGATTTTGAGGAGTCAGAGTTGCATAAGTTTTGAGAGCAGCCTAGGAAATGAGTGTCCAGTAGCAAATTGAGAATTTCTTCGCAGGATTCTATGCATGTGCTAATTGAAAAAAAAAAAAAAACTAAAGAGCCTCCTGGAGAAACTTCTGTTGCAAAATAGAAGATACTTCAGAAGCTTCTCGCTTCGGCTTCGTAACTTCGTCATCGTCAATTTTCTTTTGAGAGATCTTTCCTCTAATTTATAAATTCGTCTGCTGTTCGTTGTTTGCTTTTCAGGAGCATCGGCTGAGTTCCTCTGAAACTTCATTGAGGTTTATGGGAAAATCTTCAGAGACTTCAAGACGCGGAGGTTCAATGGAAGCATAACACATGAATATATATCTTTTTTATATTTTACTTTGTGGACATTACTTTCAAGTTTCATCATTCCCAAATTGGGAAATGATATCAAACCTTGTTATTGAACTGTCTATTGTTCCCAATTAAAAGCAGAGGCCGCTCCAACAAAACGAAGAAAGAATGTGTTTAATTTCTGCTTTTCTTATTGAATAGAAAATTGAAAGCATAATTCTCATATGGACAGGAAATCCTACCGTTTCCTGTTTTCTAGTCATGCAGGTTGTTGATTTTGGATTTACCTCTCCAGACTCTTTTACTTGCATTCAATTTGATAGGTCGAAAAAATTCCTCCATATTGGTTTATGTGCTCGTCAACAAACTCCCACACTCTTTTGTCTTTAGATCACCATTTTCCCCGAATTTGGGTATACAGTTCCATGAAGAAGGAAATACGTAGTCGGCAGGCCTTGTGCAAACCAAACTGGCTTCTGCTTCTCATCTTGCGCATTGGACACGAAATCCTTATCCTCATTTTCTTCCTTGCCAAAAATATATCAATCATCTGTGATTGCAAATGTTAACCTTAACCTTACAAAAAAACCGACAAGCTGTTTATAAACATTGAATGTTTAGGTTCGTATCGTTTGAACTGTTTTCTAAATTGAATCTGGTATTTGATGAGTGTTGTGAATATTGAATTACCTCGGATTGACATACATCATTTGTTAGTTGTACCTACTCATTCCACATTGAATTCGATTCCGAATAACCAAATTTCAACAGCTTTTGTTTTATTCACCCCACAAAATTGTTTTTCCTCACAAGAAAGAAAGTACAGAAAATGCTATTCTAAGCTGTTCCAGTGGGAATTATTTCATTAAACATCAAAGACCTCTGGTTTCAAGCAGAAATTTTGGGCACCAAAAAATTGTCTTTATCAGTGTGAACTTAAAATTTAAGTTGAATTGATCCTCAACTGTAACACCTGTCATAATTACTTGTTAACAATGAAAATAGAGTTTTGAAGTTCCATTTGCGTCATGTTCATAAATCTAAAATTCTTGTGTTCCATGACAGACCGATAGTAATGGTTTTCACTTAACCCTAGCTGGACACGTAGATTTGACGTAGAATGTACCTACATAAGCAGGTATATTCAGCAGCATTTAATTGGAAACGTTATTCCTGAACCTGATGAGATTGAATTCGCAAGAAGACCCACACTCCTTATAACTTAGTGATAAGCTTATTATCAAACCAGAACTGTCTTATTGGAATTTAAATAACGAAAGCCTCATCTCCTCCTCTATACAAGACTTACATAGATATTCTAAATGCATCACAGATCATGCAAAACTTGTACGCTTCGAGAGCAAATTTTAAACCCAATTGGACATGTCATGCAAAGTAAGTGAACATCACTAAAATAAACCAATTGCATCGTATTGAATCCATTTACACGTCCTTAGCCTAATTCCAGACGAATTTAGATGGTAAAGGATGCCAATACAAGACGCATTCTACCAATAATTTTATGCAAACATCTTCCGCTTCGAATTGTGTAGAGAAGTATGCAATGACCAAGAACAGCAACCGCACAGACCAAATATGGCGTGTCGTCTCACACCAGTAACGGTAATGCATATTAAGAGTTGAGAAACAATTTAATGAAGTCCAACAAGATAACGAAGTAGGTATCTACAAATTTTGAATGAACATTGAGATTAACACACACTCGACACTCAGAATTCGTCTTAAATGTCATCGTGAGCAGCATCCTTTATAGAACACAAAGCCTATTCTGAATATTCTGCAAGTGGAATTCAATTAATTTATGCTAATATTGACCAGTGATGATTGCCAAACCCTACTTAAGGAACGAACAGGTATTTTCTAGAGTTACAGCTGAATGCCTAGCCTATACCTTCCTATACATGGCGCTTTTAGCAAACACTAAATAATTAACTGATACAAAACAATTGCTAAGCAGCTGAACGTGTGCATCAAATATACATTTTGTCCGAATACGTTTCTCTCTATAAATTCATTTAAATTCAAACGAAAGCCCACCACTATTGTGAAGTATAGATAGTATAGCCATATCGACAGTTTGGTTTTGGGTCGAAGTATCCACAAGGACAACAGCTACTCCAGCAACACTCCTAGGTACGATTGTATAACGCTAACAATGACGTTGATGGTGATGATGGTGATGGTGATTGGACAAATATACGCATTTCTGTGTAAGTAGCATACGAGTATTGAATACACATTAAACAAGAGGTCGTGTGTTTTGAACTCTCTGGTCTAAAGAACAAACACATGGACGTGGGCCAGTAACATCAATTCTGAATGCCAGTCTGTCACAATAGTTGACCCTAATTTGCTTTAATGCAACCATTACGCTGTTGAATGTTTGATGAGAACTGTCGCGACTGACAGATGAGTGTGGACACTGTGCCAATGTTGGGAGCTCAAAACAAACGAAAATTTTCAGTAATAGCCAAAAAGTAGGTAGATAGGTAGCTACCACCTGTTATTTTTGTTAATTAGAGAGTTAATTTCAATTTGAAATTGCAGATCCCATTCTTTAGATAAGAGCTGCATACATTTTGGTTTTACGGTCGATTTAAAGGGGGAATATTTTCGTATTTACTTTTTTCATTCGAATAGGTATAAAATGTACTCGTGGCGTGATGGTTAGAATGTTTGTCTGTTACACGAGAAGGTATTGTCTTTTGTGAAGAACTGGCAAGTCCTCCGTTAATAAATTCATGGCCATGAAAAGCCCTTTCTCGATTAGTCTTTCGGAACCGGCAGAAAATTGCAAATCCCCTTCATTCCCTCACAACTCACAAGGCATAGTTGAGAGAAATGAGCTAGGTCCATGGGAACCTCGCTCTGTTGCGTCAGTCTATTAATTTTCATTGTTTTGGATAAATGATAAAATACTGACAATTAAATTTACGTACATACATCGCAGTTCACAAAAAAGAGCTACTGTACTCTGTTCAATAAAAACGTGCAATAGAGGGAAGATAGGGATGCTAACAACTCACTCGCTATCCTTCGACACGTATAGTGGCAGATAAATGCTGTGACAGGGCTGTCGTAACATGAACTTTGAGCTCACTAAAATCTACAGAAACTGGGCTTCAGGTCTAATTTCTCGGGATGCGAAATCAAGTGATGTGGCTTCTTGGTTGCACCGATTATTGGAATTGCAATTCAAGTGTCATATGGTGATGCCTAAAATGATACTAAGTGGGGTTAATGGTTACTTGAATTGACACAAAATAAAACAGTTCGGTAGCACTGGACACTACAGGTTCACCCATTTTGGCGTGACACCCAAAAGCTACCAAGGACAAGGAGTATAATCTATAATATACTATGGCGTTATAGATCGTAGAAACTGTTTCGAAATTTGATAGTGCTTATGATGAGGTGTCAGAGTCAGAACTTCTCTCAGAGATATCGAAGTTGAGAATTCAAAAGCGGCTAAAGTGGCAAGATCTAATTGGTTATCTTTAGACTTAATGAAATTCATCCTTGAATGGGATTTTGCAGAATCTCTTCCGAATCTCATTGTCGCAATAAAAATGTTTATGACAATATGTGTGTCAGTTGCGTCATGTGAAAGGAGTTTTAGTAAGCTTAAATTATTTAAAAACTACTTGCGGGAAACAATGACGGAAATGAGGTTTAACAATCTGGGAATTTTAACAATTAAACATGAGACGACCCAGCAAATAAATTTTGATGACGCTATCAGCGAATTTCCTGCTTTAAAAGCTAGGAAGAAGACGTTATATTAGTGTTTGTTCTGTTTTTTTTTTTTAATACACTGCATATATTTTTGTTCTCCTTTTTTTAAATTTTTATTAGAATTCAAATAAAGAAATCGCAATATATGGATAAACGGAATTTCATTTATTTTACAGTTTTACATTCTGGGGGTTAGGACACCCTAATTGCCGCCCCAGGTGCACCCCATGCTAGTACGCTACTGTCTCTATATTATCTTCTCTAAGACGCAGTGTTGATTTGTTTGTACACGCAGAGACAAATTCCATTGTTGAATAACTAGATGACTCACACAGTATACAACTTTATGGGTAGGCACATTCTTATAATTATTGTTATTGATCTTACAACGATTCATCATGCAAAGCTACTGCAAACTTTGTTGTTTCAAAAATTGAATTTCAATGATTAAATCTGACGAAACTCAAATTAAATAGCAGTTCTATTTTAGCAGAAAAAAAAACCGTTAGACCACCGAACATTTACGCGAAAGAAGTGGGAGTACGAACTCTTTAAGCTTTACGATGTTATTTAGTTTCGAGGAAAATTAAATTCTAATTTTTCTGTAAGCTGATTCTCGATCATTAATCTCCTGTTTAATTTGATCGCTTCGTCCTTTGTAGCTCTCCCAAAAAACTTTAAAAATTACTTGAAAGCTCACATCAGACGTACTTACACAATTATATTTTTTACGTGAACTGAACCCATTTTAAAATTACCATTTCCCAACGCACATCGAAAACACTTCCATTCTTATCCTCGCGAAAATGTTCCATTTGATATAAAATATGGTTGAACATTCGTCTTTTTCCAATATCCTGTCTTTTCAATTAACGTGAAGCAATTCATTCAGCGGTAGAGTTTGGCACATTTCTCTTTCCGCCAATGGAAATTAATGGTGCTCATTTTAGAAGAGCTTCACCCTTACAAACTTTTGTGGACTCTATCGTTGAAAACTAGGTAGATACTATGACATTGGCAATTTTATCTTTATTGTTGCAACTACAATGCCGAACAATGAGGTGGTATTTACATACATAGTTGTTGTGCTGAGACTGCACAGGAGAAGACCGTTTATCTTTCATAAGCAAAATGTCAGATAATTTTTCTTACTCAACAGGAATAGAAAAGTTGCAGTGTAACACGCTGAGAAAGGGGTCAACACCAACCATAAACAATCTCAGTAATTCTTTCCCCGGAACTATTCGCATGCACTCGATTCTAAAATCAATAACAAGTATTCATGGAATAGGATGTCGATTTTTCTTTAGTGATCAGAAAAATCGATGGCTGGTAACCTGTATAGCCATTTTCCTCCTTCTTCACATTGATGATAACGTAATCAGAACGTAAACAGGTAAATTGATTTCATTTTATAGACGTATAGATCGGAACAGTTTATTTAGCAAGAGATTTCCGTGTCCATTTTACCAAACTTGGTATATATGAACTCGAAATGTGATTAAGTGAGATTTTTGAATTAAGTAGTGAAAAGATGGGAAAGGTGTGATAAGAGGTTAAAAATAACATTATTTTAACACAGATTCCTTAAGGATAAAGACGAATAACACAGAAATGACGTCAACGAGCGTTTAGTTGGAAAAACAGGCGTGATGTCGTTTTCTTTTCGTGTAATTGTGTGTATTTTTACATCTTAAGGTGCGTCGACGGGCGACATTCGGGTTAGACTTTGGGTCGACATATGATAAATAGGAAGGCTGATCAGGACATCCACACCGATCGGCATAGTGTGGACGTACCATTAGTGGTTGAAGGCAAGGCAAATGCAACAAAGGCGCATATCAAAGCCTGACTAAATCGTACTGATATTTTATCGTTTCCATTACCTTAGTGAAACTAAGTTCGTCCTTTAATATCCAGCACAACCGATAAAACGTTATCCGCCTTCAAAACAGAACTCCATAATCTCCAATATCAAAAAACAGGAACTCGGCCAATTGCCACCCTACCATTCCTGTCAAAACTCAAAAGTCCTTGAAAAAATCATGAAGAAGCAGTTATATTTGTTGCCTCCAAGAAAACAATCATTTAGCTCTAAAGCAATCAGTGTTTCGTGAAGGTCATAGCAGTACAACGGCACTCCTAGAGGTTGTTGAAAAGGTGAGAAAGGCTCTTAATACCATGAAACTTTTTCTTCTCGTTCTCTTTGATTATTCAAAGACTTTCGATACCATCAACCACAATACTCTATGTCAAAAATTATCTTCAATTTACAAGTTTTCTTTCGACGCTGTGAGACTTATCTCTTCATATCTCTCTTATATGCGACAGTCTGTTTTTTTGGGAAATAGAATTTAAAACTTATTGTCTTTATCAATTGGAGCTCCACAGGGTTCAATCTTAGGTCAATTTATATCTATGTTAGGTCAATTTATATCTATGTTAACGAAATACCAAATCTTTAGCACCATTGCCATGAACATCTAATTGCTGATGACCTTTAAGTGATGAGTAACTGCCATGTGGACCAAGTTGATGATTGTGTAGCCAGGATAAATAAGGATCTTTCCTCAATTAGAAATTGCTCCAAAAAATCTGGCCTAAGCTTAAACCCACAAAAAAACAAGTGTCTAGTCATCGCTAGAAAAACACTTGACTTGTCTCACTATCCTGATATTAAGCTAGGTAACTAAAAAATTGAAGGTAGATACGGAAAAGTCCTCGACAATGAAACGCGGAAATGGCCTCTTAGTACACTTCCCTAGAGTACAGACGCCCGGGTTAAAAACACTCAAAAAATTTGATTGACGAAAGAAAGCGGATGATTTTTCATGAGAAGGAATGGAATGGACCAGCCCTGAAATAAATTGCATTCTCTTACCTTCTTCGCCAAATAACTCTATTTTGCACGCGTATTAGCAACCTATATGTTTCTTTAAGCTCAGTTTTTCTGCTTTTTAATACACTAAATATGATGGTATGGTCTAAGATCCCGTTCAGCCAAATTTGTATTTATGAATAAACAAAAAATTGAAACAGTAATCCATAGTACCTACCACATGCATATTTTAAATGAATAAAGCTTAAGGTAGGCCTGGTCAGGAAATAATTTTCTTCGGACAGAATGAAATTGGATTTATGTATAAAAAGAAGCCTTCTTGAAATATCTGATTCCTGGTGGTTTTCATGGGAATATTTCATTTTATACATGAGCGCATATTGAAATGTGTTGACTCATGTCATCTCATCACTGTCAACTCATCTCCATGAGAAATATTTTAAAGTACTTAGTGGACGAGTGTCATGTGTCGAGTGTCAATCAAAAAATAAATACAATTTGTTTCATTTTCAATCAAATTTATAAATCTTAAAATATCGACTCAATAGGACCTGTGGACTGTGGTGGGCTACGCAATGGAAATAATGTCTTAACAATAGCATGAAGTGTAAATGAAAAGAGGCGACGTACCTATGAATGTTTATAAAGTGTAATGTTTTTTTTTTTAGTTTTTATTTTTTATTGTACTATTTGTATACGAAGAAGCTATGTATGTATGTATGTATGTAAATTTAATAAATTTACATAATGTACATACTACATAGGTCAATTACCCTCGAATGAGCAGAAGAAAGGACTTGCTAAAAACACATATTCCGACACAATGACAACAATGCATCCTTTCGCAATTCATCTTATCCACATTTTTAGTCTTAATTAAAAATAAATATGGTGGTGCAGAAAAAAAGAGACCCTGGGGTTAATGCATTTCTGACAACCAAACCTTGTGGAGAATGGAGGAGATCAAACAGTTTTTGAATGAATTTACTATCGGAGAACTTGCCAATTTCGCGCAAAAAGGACATAGGTACACGTGGAAAAACAATGCTGAAAATGCTAGCCATTACGCCACGGCCTCAACAAGTTTTTAGATTAGATTTCTCAAATAATTAAGTCGCTGTTCAAAACCAAAAAAAAAATGCAGGTCTGACTCAAACCAAATAATGCGATCATGCTTCAAAAGATTTTTGTCAAACTTTCTGTCAGCCTGTGCAGGTTCATATAGTGCCAAACATTGATACCGGAACAGTTTAAATGTACTCATGTTGTGGGTCGTATTCGGTTGACTAACATGACCATATTTGAGTCATCTTAGACGAAAAAGACTCACTATCGTTAAATTTTAAGAAAAAATAAAGTCGTTTGAGTTGAGAATCTCATGATATTGCCAGAATCTGGGACAGTTTCATCTGTTATTAGTTTTGTCATTGAAATGTATAAGGTTTGTATTTAATTGGTCGTTACAAAAATGGTTTAAACTTATACCTGGCTTGAGGGAATCCGTGCAATTTTAGTGACTTTATCTTCCTTTGAACTAATTGTTTGCATATCTTTCCGGTACACAGGAGTTTGAGGTTGAAAGCCCATCCAATTACTTTTCACTGGCATGGCCTTTTGGGATTGACAAGTCTTGGAGAGTAATTTCACTACCATGAAAAGCTCTTCTTACTGAGAAGTTCAGCAGCTGCAAAAAGTGTAGGTCTCCTCACTTGCTCACATACGCATACGTTTTGTACCTCTTGCTATCATATGAAGCATCTTCATCTCAGCTGCAGTTGACACATTTTGATATTTTTTGTAGATTGTGAACGTTATTGTAAAGCTGGGCATGAGTCCGCACTTTGGACATTCCCTTAGTGACAAGATATAGCAGAGTTTTGGCGCTCATTTATCTATGGCAATTCAAAAACTGGAAAAGCTTCAAAGACTTGTAACGACATGTTACTGGTTGCATTCGTAAATAAATAAATAAATAGGGTGGCGCAACAGATCGAGGAGCTCCATTTCTTACAACCATTGCCTTCTATAAGGGAATGGATAGACCAACAACTTTCTGCCGGTTCCGAATGGCTATTCGAGAAAACGTTTTTCATTTCAATTTATTTACTAACGGAGGTCTTGCCAATTCCTCGCAAAAGGCCATACCAGCGGAAAAACATCTTTGTCTGGGTTAACAGGCAGACATACTAACCATCACGGCAGGGGTACCACAGGTTGCATTCGTACCACACCCATATTTGCTCTAAACGTCATTCTATACTCTATAGGAATACCACCTATCCACCTGTTTAAAAAAATAGAAGTCTATTCCATCAAGAGCACATCATGTTGAATTCAAACTCAAAGGGTCACCTCTCAATGATGGACAACTTAGATTAACTTGAAACCTCTAGTATTTGCTAGGATATTTCTTTTTAGGTGTTCAACTTTAAACCGACCATCTCCGTAGTCATTCCCTCCAGGGAAACTGTGAGAACACAAGACCCCACCCTTTAGGGCAAGATATGGTCTGGTATATACTGGCGGTTCAAAAATAGAATCTGGCACTGGTTCCGAAATTTTCAGCGAAGCACCTACAACGAACTTTTCAGTAAGTCTTGGTAGTCATTCGTCCAAGTTGAAGTCTTTGCTATCAATCAATTTGCGAGAGTAATAACTTCATCGAACACAGAAAAAAACATAGCAATCTTTATCTTTTTGATGCACTAAAAGCACAAAGCTCACCAGTAATAACTAATAAGATCCAAACTAGTCCAAGACACAATCGTTTTACTCTCGAAACTGGAAAAACTCTGTTACCCTCCATTGGATTCCAGCACACATGAACGAGATTGCTGACATCTTAGCAAAAGAAAGGTGCCTCTAAACCATTCATCGGCCCTGTATCATTCAGTGGAGTAAATAAAAACTAATTCAAACATACAGCCAAGAACATCCTGCATAACTCCTCTGGTCTAACTTGTTCAAAACTTTTTATGCCAAAATATAGGTACCCAAAAAACATCAAAATTCCAATTAAACCTCATCAGAAAAACTCTTAAAACTTTGGCCGGAGCTCTTACCAACCACTCTCCTCTAAAAAAACATCTGTACCAAATGAGGTTGACAGTAGACCCAATCTGCCAACTACGCCTCGAATATGAAGAAACATCTCTGCATTTCATTACAGAATGTCCAAAACTTCTCTGCCTTAAAAACGGATTCTTGATTACTAGATTTATTCCCTTGGATAAACTCAAACTTATTCACCCACAGAGATTCATCAAATTCTCTTCCAATGTAGGAGCAAAAGAACTGTTCTGAGACTACGCGTGGGTTGGCACAATAGATTTCAACTAGACGCCGAGCTGCATAGGCTCAACCCGCCATATAAATCTAATCATCCTATCTACTGCACGCTTATCCTGTGATTGAAGTCGTTATTCGAAGTTGATTTACTATTGATTAAGTGATGGAGGATGCTCGCTTATAATGGCACCCTCATCAGCATGTAACTCATGATTTGACGTGCGGTTTTTTGATATTCAAATTAGTAGAAAGAATAGGACTCAAGACGCTTCCTTAACGCATACCAAGTGACTCCATTTTGCATTTTATCTATATCACAGCTTATTCTTGAATATCCTCCAAAACTTTGTGCTTCCGGAACTCCTTGTTATCTGAGAGCCACTAATATGTACCTAAATGCACCTAATGACAAAAAACATAGAACAGTAACACTCATACAAACAACATATCTACAGTGATGCCAACGTAGTTAATTAATCCTCGCATTTCAACTTGAACTTAGATTCAGTACGAAACTGGCCATTTTGAAGTTCAGATCAGAGCATTAGCAGTGCCTTGTAGTTTAGTTTTAATCACACTTTTTATCTAATTACATACAACTGTGATGACTTTCTAGTTATAGCTTATAGGTAGGTCATGCGAATGTGTGTATGCGAATGAATGAACTGTTTTTCCTGAGCTTAATGATGACTTGTCAATCATAAGGTTTCTCTGGTCGAGTTCAATTGTCAATTTTCAAATTTCTTATTCTGAAGTCATCGTAGACTGCATTTACAAAAAATAAACCCATCGGAAAATATGAGTATTAAGTAAGCAGACTTTATTTCATTTTTGTGTTGACCTTTATAAAACTGGACAAATTCCTACCTTTTTCATCGATGGTGTTTCATCAAGTTCAACAACCGTATTCCAAATTTCCTTATCATGACATCTTAATGTACTACTTTCCAGGCTCTCATTTTATTTGTAATTTGTTCGAAGGTTACCTATGACTTATGAACTAAGTAGGTATAGGTATAATATAAATAGCTCATTTTCATTTTATTTTTATGAAGACAAGTTAGACAATCGTTTAAAAAATTGAGAAGACAATCACACAAATGTCCTTTTTGATTGGTCGTCCGGAAGTCCGGATTAGATAAATCTCCGATTGGCATCTCCAAAATAACTATGAAACACATTCTTTTGTTGGATGCTTAACTCTGGTATATGTGTACTTAAGCTGACTGGTGATGTATTATGATTAAATTGCGAAGTACCTGTACACTATAGGCACTATTCCTTGTACGATGTCAATGTTTGACATTGATTTTATTGTGTGTGTGCTTCTTTTTTCAATTCTGTTTATTAGCACAAGAAACGAAGTTATCATAATCTTAAGAACGAGCTGTCCTTTCATGTTTCATAAGCGCTTCGTGGTACCAAATGAAAATGACATCAGCAAATCACTATACTCTGATAGAGAAGCTCAAAAGTAGGTCTCATGACAAGATGACGAGACGTTTGCATGTTCATATAATGATATGTCTGTCTATATGTCTTCGGAAAGCAAAGCTTGTTTCGTGTTTAGTTTAGTTAAATCGTTGAATGTGTGTTAGCTTCGTAGGAATAGAATTTTTATTTTAAAAATTTAGGGTACCTCCTAGGCTGGTAAGCCATATAAGCCATATAAACCAAAAAGTACAGGTCCAAAAACTGAACCTTGCGGAGCACCATCAAATATGTAGAAAACCCAACACTACCTGGACGTAAACCTCGACTATGCTTTTGAAAATATTAAGTTTACACCGAAACCCTTTTCTCCTTTCAGAACTTCACCAATGAACGAATGAATCACGCATATTTTTCTTTTCTGAAGTGAGCTAAGCACTCCTTCTTACCTGCGGTTCTACCGTTTGGCAAGTTAAAGACACATAACTATTCTAATTTTCATTGTCAATATACTTAGTTATTTGAATTACAAACATGTGCCTTAGGGACACGCATTGATGTGAGGAGATTAACGTCTGTTGATGATTCATCATCCAGGAAAAATGAAAAAGTCACCGCATAAAGTTTCAAAAAGTCAAATCAGTGTAATTGGAGAAATCTACCAACTTTTCACAGTCTGCTGTGAAGTTTACTTCTTCCCCCACCCATTTCTTCTTTGTACGATTATTTAAAATCGAAAACAACTTAAGGCCTCCTGGTGTATACGCGCTCCTAAGTTTTTTTTACAAGATAATTTGTTCAGATACAAATGGAAATTCCTGTTTGAGACACTTCACGTATATGTAACACGTATAATGACTTGAGATTAAAAGTATCACTTGAGATTATGGCAATTCAAAGGAAATAACCACACCCCACTGTGTGAGCTGAATTTTGAATGACCGTTCACTAATTGTAGAGGCTAGTGGCCAGCCAAATGTGTGTGCTCCTTATGCGACGATAATACACATAATCCTGTGGTGATGTGGCCTTTTCTGTGACCCATATCGTGAAATACTCAATAACCGACCGCACATTAAAACCCAATTGGCATTTGGGTCGGTTTCAACAATGAGCGGAACAATCGTTGTTATTAATGGCTTAAGGAGGTAGACTTTGCTAACCGGATGTGGTTTCCTTACCAATCGATAGCACACGGGATGTACACAACACTGTTTGTGTTAATTCAATGAATTGAAGCTGCTTAAATTTAATAATAAACAATACGTGCACAATGTACAATGTCTAAATTAATCCTGTGTTTCCTTTAAGGAATTTTGAATGTTAATCGGAATGCATGGATTTGTGCATAAAGGCCAACTGCATTAGTGTCTTTAAAAATTCAGAGAAAATAATGAACGAGTATCGAAGACGTGATTTGTATGTAAAACATTCACTTTAGATAAGGAACATATCAATTATGTAATTTAATGGCCGATGAATGTCCGGTCTGGTTTTTAATCTAAACTGAATGATATCTGAGGTTGGACTATGGCTAGACATTAACTTTGGGTAAGTTTGAAAAAAGTGGTGTCCTTAGCGTAGTGGTTAGCATGCCTGCTTGTTACGTGTGATTTCGAGGTTCGAATCCTAGAAAATTTCAAATGCTTTTAAAAGGATATCGCCCATCACGAGTGATTTATAAGTCCTTCGAACTTCGAATGAAATGCATAGCGCTTTCTTTCTTTAGCCGAGCGGAATCGGCAGAAAATTGTATAGGTGGCCAATGGGTGGTTCCCCGAACCCTGTTGTGCCACAGTATTTTTTTTTATACGATGGAAGTGGTGAATCCTAACGAAAGTACACATGCTTCACTTCAACATTCACAAAGTTCGATAAGTTATTTTTGTCGCCCAAAGCTCTTTCCCTAATCACAGAGTTCGGGAATTTTTCGGTGTCTAATAGACGATCTCTAAGGGTTAGCCCACACTCCAAAATATCCAATACCAAAACCTTTGTGGAAAAATAGAAAAATTAACAAACTGAACTCGAGGCACATTCCGTTGCTCGGAAAGTGGATCGAGTAAGTCTCACAAGCCAAAGCCAACGAACCTTAATTTTCTTCTTAATCTTTTTTTAGGACGTATATAAGACGAGTAAGTTTTAATCAACCAAAAAACTCTAACTTACACGAATGAACATTTTTGCAGTTTTGTGGAGTTGAAGGAAGGGAAGAACTTTATCGTTTCAACTTTTGGACACTAAGCAAGGGTCAGCCTTAACCTCTATTTGGTAAAAGTAGCTTAAGTCGTTGGTTAGGAACTGATCATCTACCGTGGATATTTGTATTGGGTTGTGTGACCATGTCTTGTGTGTCCACAGGGGAACATTTTATTTTTTTTGTTTGGCTTAGGGCCATCTGCCTTGAAGATTTAGGCGATGAAGCTGAGTGTTTTGCGTGAGACCGCCTGCCTGTCCCTTTTTCCAGCTTCAAATTTGTCTGTTCTAGAGTACAGGCTGCGCTTAATCTGATTGCGTCCTTGGTCCTGTTGTGTAAAAAGCGCTCTCTCCGTCAATTCCTTTGAAACTGAAGTTGTCCTCTTAACGAAACGCAGAAAATCAACAAGCCTGACCCAACTTACATTTGAAGGGGTAAATATTTAAAAAAACAGTACATCTTGGCTGTACTAAGGCCTTCCTCAGCATTCCGGGTGCTGCTTTAGACGCATTTCTTAATCTTCCTCACCTTATGATACTTAGATCATTGGGTGTGCTCTCTACACCATTTGTCATGTGGTCTCTGGCACAATTCACACTCGAATTTTGAAAAATTCGCAACCAGCATATCTTTTGAGACACGTCTAATGGATATGCTGTTCGACACGATGATCTAAATCAATCAAGTTCAGGGCTGGTCCACTCTAGAATCTGAACCAGGAAATTATTTTTATCGATGGTTCCAAAACCGATGATGGGCCTGGAGCTGGGCCCTTTGTGGAGAGTGATGACTGCACGCCTCACTTGGCACATACGCATCCGTCTTCAAAGCGATAGGGTATATGCTCTCCGAATGGTTTTAAGCTGAATGCGAAGAAGTATTTGTGTCTGCAGAGACAGCCAAGATGTGCTTAAGGCTCTACTTAACCCTCTAACTACTTCGAAAGTGTTATCCAGAAATGCAAGAGCTCTCTGAATGCTGTCAGAAGACTCAATTCCTTAAGTTTCTTTTGAGTTCCAGGCCATCACGGCATAACTGGAACCGAGATCGTCGATGAACTTGCAAAGCTTGGTCTGCCAAGGTCGTCAGTGAGGACTTCAATCTTCAATCAACGATTGTATATATGTCAAGAGCACAACCGTAGATGATATGCCACGATTGGATTAAAACAGAATAACGTTAATAAGAAAACTGCAACATTTTTGATATCCCGTAGCAGAAAAGATTGTAGAGAGCTTGTTAACGTTGCCACGGTGCACTTCTCCTTTGAAAAGCGTAGTTCTTAAGTGATACCACACTCTTTGAATCCAGTGGAGAAAATGATGACACCGCTGAGCTCCTCTGTGAATGTCGTGTTTTGTTCGTATTTCGTATATCTCCTTATTACGGAAACGTCTTTTGGCTTTTCTCCGAAAGCTATAATAAAAGAAGGTTGCTATCTGATAGAGATAGTACACCTGACCGGTATTTAGGTCTGAGTACCCCACTTAATATGTTGAAAACCTCTCAAACGAATCATTAACATAATTCAGCCCAATTTCCTACAATATTCTCTTTCAAAAGCAGTCCCAGCTCATAGCAGCCAATCTGCTGCAACCGCTTGTAAGACGCTATTAATTACTACAAATATTTGTTCTCCATCAGATAATATGCGGCTGCCTTTGTTGTCCAATCCCAAAGTTCTCTAAAATCCTCAAAACCAGCTCATAAATAAAATTCCTCAAACCATTAATCTGCCAATTGCATCACACATAGACCATAAACATTTGCTATCAGTAAAGTTAAAGCAAAGCAACGAAGTGAAGAAGAAAGGGGACATGGTAATAATGAGAATCATAAATATTCACAGGATTCCACGAGTTATCATGCCTGCTTGTAGGACATCCAGGGGTCCAACCATTCTATTTCTAATAAGCTCTGACCTAAAACATTCATAGATACATAAAACTTCCTTAGCGGATATTAGACGAGCTTACTAAGTATTAAATTGAACGTATACTACAGTGTAATGCACACAAGTCGTCCGCAGATATGGGGCAAAGTATGCGGAATTTATTGCGTTGAAGGAGGTTAAGATATCACACCATGCGCAACCATTTATGTTCAATATCCTCAACCATTCATTCCTGAAGAGTCTAGTGTCGTGTCGTGCATTGTGAATTTTCCCAGGCACACAAGTGAACATATTTATCATCGTAAGTGGAAACCATTCATTATTCAAGATATTACCCAGAAAGCAAGGCAATCATTTGTCAAGTCACTGAAAACAAGACAAAAAAAAAATTATGAAATGGTTTAATTGATGCAGCAACAAGAGACGATAATTCTTCTGTCGAAGACATTTACTTGATGTTAATAAAGTTCTGATGTGAAGGAATATTTTTTAAATTGAGTTATAATAACTTGTGTGTTCTTGATACAACGAGTACATAAAGACACTGGAACCACTTAAGCCAGTCAAAGGAAGATATAATATGCGATTTTCTTTCTCTGTAATTTGGACTTCGGATTGTAAGAAATACTTGGGAAAAAAAACATTAAATGGTTTTTTGGTAAGGGTAACTAAATTGAAAAGGATATGAGAGTTGTGGAAAACACTTTGAAACAATAAACACTGTAACGTAACTGCATGTCCTTAATCTACACCAGGTACCAGTGAAGCAACTACACTCACACTCCATATGAACAGCAACTTGGTAACGCTATTCAATATGCATTCTAATGCCAGTCGATAGTTTTTTATTTGCATATAACTCACTCTCACATGCATTGATAGCTTCTAATTCTAAAGGGTGTCCCGTAATTCGTGTGCCATACTTCGGGATGCGATTAAGAAATTAAGAAACTCTGCTTGCCCGGTAATACACAGCGACTAAGACCACGAAGCGGTACAAATATTAATTAAACTTAACTAACCCTTTCTCATTTCAGAACCACCACCAGAGTCCTTAGTTAAGATAATTGAATGATGATTAATAGGTTAAGATATTGTCGAGGACTTCATAACCCTTCCATCAACCAACAGAAATCTGTAAAACACGGACAATGATGCTGCAATCGTGGACCTGGAAACACTGGAAACAGCTAACATCTAAGGACATACATATGTTGGCACCTACCAGCCTGCATCCAAAATTTTTACCACCACCGATAACGACTGAGGAAAAGATTGCAGAGGAGGTGAACACGAGCAATCTTGATTACTAGTCCTGCCTTAGCAGGAACTGAACCAACAAAATATTCAGGAACTGAGCCCAGCACCATTAAAACATTAAATTTCAGAAGAGACTGCGAAACAAAAAAAAACTCGTTCCTTTAAAAACATCAACAGGATCGTCGGAAAAAGGCCAGATATGTCAGAGAAGATCACCAAGATCAGAGGAAAAATATCGCCGTCTGGAGATAAAGCGGAATGATTTGTCGAAAAAAATTTAAGAAAACTTAGTTTCAACCCCACCTTCTGACCCCGTGTTTCAAAATTATGTTGATCCAACCATCTAGCATAGTGAAAGACGCACACTCGAAGAAACCATTTTGGACTATGAAAACGATTCATTTGATACCACTAAAGGCAACATCTTCACAAACCCAAAAGCCATACTGGAATTGATACAAAGTGGGCGCCCCCACAAGTCAGCTGGACCGGACAAAAGCTCGAAATTTGTAATGAAGATACTTCTTCAGACGGTGATGATCCCTCTGGCCATCGTTATGGACAACTGCCTCAACAACTGACACTTTCCTGATCGGTGGAAGAAGGCGAAGATTGTGGCCATTTCAAAAAAAGAGAACCCGAAACGTTGTGACTGGTTACAGGCCCATATCACTACTCAGCAACGTCAGCAAAATTCTTAAAGATCTGGTTCTTCGATGGCTCAAGACAACGACAACAGCAACCTTCCGAATATGCAGCTTTGATTCCAGGAGAAGAACTGCACTCTTCATTCATTCCTGAGACTACAAGCAGGCGTTAAAATAAGGAAGCTCAATAACCACCAAACCACGGACGTTAAGAAGGCCTTCGATAAGTGAATAGGGTGGTGCAACCATGCCTTCTGAAAGGAAGGAGGGGACCTACAATTTTCTACCGGTTCCGAACGGCTAATCGAGAAACCGTTTTTCATGGCAATGACGGAGGGCTTACCAATTCCTCGCAAAAAGCGATACCAACGAGAAAACATTTTTGCTTTTGTTGGGAAGACACATTCGGTAGTGTCTAGATAAACGGAACTATCCATAAACAAACCATCTTATGCTTTTCAGACACATTAATTAAAATTTAATTGAATTTCCTTCATTCCAGATCCTTCTAGGTGCAAGTAGACAACACTAAGTCGTCAACCACACGCATCCGAGGAAGGATTGCTCAAGGATCGATGTTAGGACCATTCCTTTTCCTGTGTCGCATCTTCACTTCCGACGAACTTAAACTAGAAAACTCAACCTTTTCTTTGCGAATGATTTCTTGGTCTTCACGGACTTACTGTCACCTAAGATCGAATGGTTGAATATAACTCAAAGAAGTTCTTCGAGTACTACTAAAGATGGGAAATCAGAGCAAACTCAGCATAGTCCGAGCAAATTTGCATACGAAGACCCAAACAAGGAGGAAGATGGTCGCGATCAACCACAAATTGCCACAACATCTGCATCAACCTTCCTGATGGAACACAGCTCAGGCCAAAAAACAAGGTCAAGTATCTAGGAGTCCACTTCAACGAACTGATGCGTTTCAGCACCCACGCCACAATCGTTAGGAAAGCTAACTATGCTTTTCATTGCGTCTATCAGCTGATGCGCAAAAGATGTGGAAAACAAAATAACTGCTATGCAAATTACTGCAGAAAAACCGTCAGCAAAAGAAAACAAGAAGCTATGATCATCCCCATAGAATTTAAGACGCCCACTGGAAAACATCGCCAGCCATCCTAACCCCTAACCCTCAGTGAGATCGATAGCAGAAGACAGGCAACCGGACCCGAGATACATCATTGTGATGACGCTAATGAACGACGGCACAATCAACAACGATGAAGCAATGACCTTCTACGCTGACGCAACGTCATCCCACCACCTTGGCTAACCAAAAAGTCTTATAAATCAATAAATGGGTGGCGCAACAGAGCGAGAAGCCCCTGGGCCATACCAGGTCCAGACCCTCGCCCCCAATCGGGAAAATCCTAATGTTGAAATTTCGTTAGGGGACGGAAAAATATAGCATGAGCAAGACAAAAAAGTAAAGGAGAAGTAATGTTATTATTTTAAAAATTCAAGAACTTTATTGATTATAAAAATATAATCGACATTCTTGAACGACTTGCTATTGATAACCTGAAAAATATCGTCAGATTGATGTTTGCATAGGTGACTCGATCCGATAAAAGGGACTTACTAGGCAAAAAAAACGGTTGTTGGATCATGATTGATTACTCAAGTTCTTTTACTGAATATTCATGAAGCGCTATCAGAAATTGTAACATCGCTATTATTTCGCAAAATATAAATTCAGAGAAACGATTTTTTACATGGGTTTAAATGGTACATCAGCGCCTTTCAGAGCGTGCCGTGTAAGCTTTCACTTTTGCCTAAAAGGTGTCTTTTCTCGGATCGCGTCACTTATAAACTTTTTTACATGTAAATTTTTGATCGAAAGATACTAACCAGTAAAGCATCAAACGCATTTTGGAAGTTCTGGCCGTGGATTCGTTGTCTCCACATCTTGACTTCTGACAAAAAATTTTCTTTCGAACAATATATCGGATTGTTCGAAAGAAAATTTTCTGTTATATATATCTATTATCTTCGTAAATTATGTAGAGGTCATTTCTTTTCTTTAAATTCTTGTGTAAGAAACAGTAGCCCGAAACTTTGGAAAATGGATTTGTGTTCCGAGAACTGACTTTTGAGTTGAGAAATGAACGTATCAAGAAGCGGAATGTAGAAAGAAATTCTGTAGTTGTCTTCAATACTTTGTGCTTGAACGTTGCAACGATTTTTTTGTTGATTGCAACGGCGGCGGCGGCGGCGGCGCGCGTGGCAATTTCATTGTGATTTCGTATTTAGAACAAATTCTAGCAACATGCTCATAAATAACGTGGAAAGTAGAATCTGCGTTTTCGCGTTTGTATACGTAAATCCATTCAAAGCGTAATCTGCCAGCTTAGTAGCCTCACCCAGATCTTGGTTTGTAGATTTGCAATTCCCGACTCAAACGTAAAACAATCGAATTGACTGACTCCGTAATGTGACAGGCGATTTGGAACTCAACCGTCGAAATCGCTAAGATGCAATGCATTTTGCGAAGTATGTCGATCTTTCCACGTTTTGATTTCTTCCAAAGATTCAATAACAGCCGGTTGCAATTCAACGTACGTTCCAACTGCTTCATGAGACTGAGCCCACCTGGTAGGACAAACTGACTTCAACTTTTGTTTTTTTTTCGTACTTTTGTTTGTCATTTTTGAAATTTCTTGGTGTAGAACGTCTTGTCTTTTAGGCCAGTGAAAAAATGCTTCAATCGCTCCAATAGTTCCTAACGCATTTTTGATTCGCATGCTGCATTGACTGCCAAACTAAAGCCATGTGCAGCGCAATGTACATAAATTGCCAGGGGGAAAACGATCTCAGATGAGCCTGTGCACCAATGAATTGGACACTCATTGCCGGAACTCCGTCGAATCCTTGGCCATACATATATGAGCAATCGACGCCAACATCATGTAATTAATTTCTGATTGAATCTGCTAAGCCTCGTATATATAAATAAAATTTTGAGTTATAAGCCCCCCCCCCCCCCCCCATGCTTAAATCCTGGATCCACCACTGCCCTGGACCTAGTGAATTGCGCTTTCTCGATTAGCCGTTCGGAACCGGCAGAAAATTGTAGGTCCCCTCCATTCTTTCACAAGTCATGGGAAATGTGTGAGAAATGCGGTAGGCCCCGGAGAACCCCGTTGTGTTGCGTCACCGTTGTATGTATGTATGTAATTAAATTACGTTTGATTTAGTATCTATTGTAAAATCGTTAAAATCGATTGATAAGAAGTAGAAGAATTGAAAACTACTGTGAAAAGCTTTAAGGTCTTAATGCAAAAAGCATTGAAACTGCTCTCTCCAGCTGAGGCTACTGCGTTTTTAGCCAAGACTTGTCATTCATTATTTTAAATCCAATCAATGTTGATCTGTTGAATGGAATTATATCAAAGCAAATTATATTAGTTATATTATTATTAATTATGTACTTCATTCAATTTTCAAGGAACAACACAAAATATCAAAACTTTTTTTTAGCTAATTAACTCAGGAATGAGTTCGATAACAAACTCCCTATAACCTCGAAAAGAGAAAAACAATTCCCCAATAATTTACTCAAAGCAAATTTTCATGAGAGGGATTGTATGTTTATTAATAACGACATTTACTCCATAAGCCCCCTCAACTATATTCACTAACTTCTTTTTCTTTTCATAAACAGCACGCAATATAACAACAGACAATTTTAGAATGAAAAAAAAAAGAAAAACGAGAAGAGAAAAAAAACCAGAAAGATTTACAACCCCTATATTAGCATTTCTTGGCCGTATTCCTAGAAAGTTATGTTTTTTAAGTTGTCCAAATCCATTTGCTATGATGAATATTTCAATTTGCATGAAATTGAGAAGGAATGCCACTCTCTCCGAGGCAGCTTAGTACATTTTATACTCCATAAGACCCTGTTTCCGTTGTTTATAAACAAGCATCACTTATGAAAGTCATTAAAGAGATTTATTGAAGATTTGAGCTACACATATTTTTGATGCTACGTATTGAGTGTCTTTTATTATCCACGCTTAAGTACTTAACAAAAGAAATTGTAGATATTCCTAGAAAAAACTTCAATCCACTTCTTTATCTGTTTAAATTCGCATTTTTTGCTATTGCATGCAAAGTTTTAAAAACAATTTAGATTTTAAGATTGCCTCTCTAAAAGAGAAACTATAAATCAACCCGTTTTAGGAGGCAAATAGTAAAAGCATGTTCTGAAGTTTTATTTTCGCGCAAGGAGTAAGCAATATACGGAACCGCTCATTGATAATTTATTACGTACTTGTAATTCTAATAAGTAAGTTATAAGCCCAACACTGAGACACATACATTTTTTTTTTTTTGATATCCTTTCTTTGAACATAAAGCCATTCACCGCTTTTATCTAGCCGCCGACGCCGACATAAAGGGCGGGTGTTTAAACGCCACAAGCCACTTAATTTTTGTTTTTTTTTTTATGATTGGGAATAAAAGGTTTTATTTGTTACAGCTTTGGGTTTTTTTTAGTGGTTTATCGGTATTCACCTCATCGATCGTGTTCGCAGGGATAATAGAATTTATGATGATATTAGTATGCACAGGATGAATGTTAGGCTCGCAGAGTACATGTATAATCTGTGCTTCATAAAGATGTTTTATAACCATTCAGTGATTTGTTTGAAACGAGTTGTACCAAATGCATGCGAAAAGTTGAACCGACTAAAGTGTAAGCCGTAAAGGGAATTTCAACTAACTCAATTTTAAATCAATTACACCCAAAAAAGCACAAAGAAATAATAATACACGAACTGAATTTCAATGCAAAGTGTTTTGTGCATTAAACGACGGCTATTAAAGCACGTATAGGATCTAGGATGTGGCGTTTAGGGATTTGGAAGAGGGTTTACATTACAATGTGGTGAAATAAGTAAAAGTTTTTATTTCATTACATCCGTGGTCTAGAAATATATGGAGTTACTAGAAGTACATACATAATGCTTTTTTACTGTTATTTTATTTCCCGGTACAACCGAAGCTTTGCCCTCGACCGAATTAAACGCTTATCGTATACTTACCTCTTTGTTGGAATATTATTAACCGTAGAGCCCTCGTCGAGTGAAAACATACTTTCGTATCATAATATTTTCACTTATGTGGGACCAGCTAAATCCAATTATTATATTTATTTTTTTTTACCGCACCTCGCATGAGCAGATGACTAGTGTGAAGCAGTTAAGTGGGAGGGTTTTTTTCTTAGGTTAGGTTCGTTTAGATTTGACTGTCAGGATACGGAGTCTGACACAATTAAACCACTTGTTTCCATTGTCATAACACTGTTGTTCACCCTCTGGTCTCATCAGGGGGATTAGAGAGTTTATCACCCTCTAATCGAACCTGGACTAACGAGTTAATCATTACCTGTTAGTTAAATCAAGCAGAACCATTGTAGATATTATAAACTATAGTGGGATTGTGTAGACTTTTGGAATCGTGGCAAGCCTATTGTCTCCGGTATAAGAAAAAAACGTTTGCTGCGCCACCGGTTCATAAGATTTTTAAATCGCCTTTTAGTTTTACTATAGTTTATAATAGACCATAGTCTACTCTTTGATCTTGCTTTGAGTATGGAACGGAAATATAAGTTTTTGTATATTATTTTTAATTTTTTTTTTTTTTTTTTTAATTTATTATTATTAGAGGTCGTATTTTGTTGTATTGGCATTGGTCAGGTTGGGACGGCTGGATCTGGTTTTATTAGTTGATGTTTGCGGGAATATATTGAAGATTCCTACTTTGGGATTTTGATTCTGAAGTACATATATCAAGATAAGAAAGAAGTGCAAGTACTGTTCCATAGTTTGTTGTTCCTTCAACTTTGACTTCACATGCTATGTAATTGGTCTGACACAAAACTTTTACTTATTTAACTACCTATAAAGGGTGCATTGCAGCACAGTGTTTAACATACATGCAAATCAAAGAAGGTAGTTGAACGTTTACTATCTAGGTAGGCTCTGATTGATGTCTACTTACTCAGCGAACAGCTGTTGGACTTAATAGTACACGACAATCGTTCTCACAATACCCCCTCGCGGTAACCACTGTTATTACTGGGCTCATTCAACTGGAACTGACATGCTGAAGTAGTAATTGAGAATCTTGATTAAGAATAAAGAGCAGCACTATAATGCTGTGAGCTGTGACTGACTGTTCGAACCTCTGCCCTTTCCCAAAACTAATTCAGAATATCTCAGCGGATGACTTCGACTTCCAGAATCAACGACGGACATTAATAGCCGAAAAGCAAAGAGCAAAGACTCATCAATGAGTTACTCTCACGAATTTGGTTAAAAGATCTTCCAAGGTCCGTTAGTTCAAGGACAGAGTATCGATACAGATAATATATTGGACGAACTCCTGGCGAGCAAACGGCAGCTCTCAAGCTTGCTACTGACAGCTGATAATCAGGCCCTTTATGTTCAAGGTGATGTCCTTGCCGTAATGGTTAGCATGTAACGCGAATTGTTCGAGGTTCGAATCCCAACAGAAATCAAAAATATTTTTCCACTGGTATCGCCTTTCGCGAGGAATTGGCAAGTCCGAAAGTAGATTCGTTGCCATAAAAAGCAATTTCTCGATGAGACGTTCGATTTCGGCAGTAATTTTTAGGTCCTACCATTCCTTCTAAAGGTATGGCTGTAGGCAATGCGTTAGGCTCCAGGGCTATCCACCCTGTTGCGCCGCCGCCGCTCTATCTATTTATTTAATTATTTACTTTATTTATGGCCAAAGAGATTTTAAAGAACCCCCACTACAAGTTGGCGGTATTTCGAGGGGTTCTCTAACCAACCCCGCAATCAAGAATCCGAGAAACGAACGGCCTCGGATTACAATAATGATTTTACCGTTGCGACTTCGGAATCTGAATTTGGAAAGAGACATCCCCCAAAGGACAACGTGCTGCCGGAGGATTTGGGAAACTTTAGACTGTTGGAAAGAGGAGCGATGGGATGCTCACAGTCTTTCTTCTTGCTTTTTGACGCTACGAGTATCTTGATCTCGAAGGGATCACGGTTCTCTCACTTAACAGCTTCACATTAGTGATAAGTGGGGTACTCCGCATAAAATACCCGAGTATATAGAAGAAAAGAATTGCGACAAAATCTATTTTGGGGGCGAATTTTTCCTTAGAGGTATGGACTCAGCCTTTAAAATGTCAACAGTTTGATAGGTTGATGTTTAAATGGTAGACACGTGCACCCAAGAGGACCCTAGCGTTCATAGGTTTTTCTTAAAACCCACCTCTGTCTATCAACTCCTACTCTCACCTCCACGTGGTGAACATCGGGTGCCTAGTACCTCAACTGGAGATTGGGTCTCAACCCCAGTGGAAGGTTGTTGGTGGCAGCAAACGAGAGAGGGGGGGAGAGGTGTTCCCACTAAGGCACCTCTTCTTTCATCCAGACGGCAGCGGAGGAATTCCCTAGATGGAATCAACGGTGGCGTCTACAGTTCCAGTCAGGTTGAACTACTTAGTGAACACCTTATAGGGCTACTACAACATATTTGGAGCTCAGGCCTATAAGGAACGGTTTATCCGGCTCCCCATCTTTGGAGTTATACAAGGATCTGGCCCTCCAGGTTGGGGGTCGTGCTGTCGGGGTGACTTCCCGGCCACGTAAAGAAACTGTTAGTTGCGAAGCACCAACAAGCCTCGGATACGGACGGATTTACTGATGACGAACCAAGCAAACGAAAAACGGACAACGAACTTCGGATCTGTACGTGGAATGTTAGGTCCCTTAATAGACCACGTGCAGCCGAACAACTAGCGGAAGCCCTAAACTGCTACAAAGCAGATATTACCGCTATCCAAGAAATGCGATGGGATGGACCAGGTAGACGCAAATTAAAAGACTGCGATATCTACTACGGCGATTGCTACCGAGAGCAAAAGCAGCGATTGTTTGGATGTGGATTTGTTGTTGGAACTAGACTCAGGCAAAAAGTCTTGAGTTTCAACTATGTGAACGAGCGCATAGCAACAATCCGCATCAAGGCTAAATTCGTCAACATAAGCCTCATTTGCGCACACGCCCCCACAGAGGAAAAGGATGAAGACACCAAAGACGTATTCTACGAGCTCCTGGACAAAACATATGAGCAGTGCCCTGGCTATGACATTAAGATTGTTCTAGGAGATTTTAATGCCAAGCTAGGAAGAGAGGATATCTTTGGTGGAATAATCGGAAGATACAGCCTGCACGACAACACCTCCGATAACGGATTCAGGCTGATCGATTTCGCTGCGGGGCGAGATGTTCTGGTAGCTAGTACGCGGTTCCAGCACCTCAATATCCACAAAGGGACATGGAAATCTCCTGATCAATCAACCGTCAACCAGATTGACCACATTGCGATCGACGCACGACACTTCTCCAGTATAGAGGATGTCCGAACATTCCGAGGGGCCAACATTGACTCGGACCACTACCTTGTTGTAGCCAAGGTACGACTGCGGATATCCCGATCCAAGCCAACACAAGGAAATACTGTGAGAAAATTCGACGTTGGACGACTACAATCGCAAGAGATCGCCAAGTCCTTTTCCGATCGAGTCTCTTACAACCTCTTAAGGAGTCCTTTGCCGCCAGCATCAAGTATAGAGAACCAGTGGCAGCACTGCCAATCAGCCATCAGAGATGCCGCCTCTGAAGTGCTGGGTTTCACACGGCCACCACAACGAAACCCCTGGTTTGACGACGAATGCCGGCAAGCACATGCAGCTAAACAGGAAGCATACAAAGCGGCGCTGCACAAAAAGACTAGAACTGCTTACGAGCTCTACAAGCAGAAGAGGAGAGACGAACACCGGCTTCTCAGACGGAAAAAGAGAGAGCATGAGAAGCGCGCGATCGAGGAGATAGAAGGGTGCCACAGCAGGAATGAGGTTCGGAAGTTTTACCAAAAGGTAAAAACAACAGCCTCGGGCTATAAGCCCCGAGCCGAAGCCTGCAAAGACGACCAAGGGAACATCGTGGTGGAACCGCAGTCAATGCTGAGGATATGGAAAGACCACTTTTCCAAGCTCTATAACGGCGATGATGAACCCAATTCCGCTGTTAGAGAGATAGAACCATTCGATTTAGGCGACGTAGACCAACAATTCCGCCAACCCGACCTGAACGAAGTGAAGACAGCAGTATCCAAGCTAAAGTCCAACAAAGCTGCTGGAGCTGATGGCCTCACTGCCGAATTGTTTAAAGCGGCAGGCAATGACCTGGTCAGGAGTATGCACCAGCTCATTTGCAAAATATGGTCGGAAGAAAGCATGCCCGATGAATGGAACCTTAGCATTGTTTCCCCGGTCCTCAAGAAAGGAGACCCTCTGAACTGCGCCAACTACAGAGGTATCAGTCTTCTTAACATCGCATATAAGATCCTCTCTGCCATATTGTGTGAGCGTCTGAAGCCATTCGTCAACAACCTGATTGGTCCTTATCAGTGCGGCTTTAGACCAGGAAAGTCCACCATAGACCAAATCTTCACACTACGGCAGATCTTGGAAAAAACCCAGGAGCTTCAAATCGATACCCACCACCTTTTCATCGATTTTAAGGCCGCGTATGACAGCATCTATAGAGAGGAGTTATATAGAGCCATGTCTAGTTTTGGCATCCCTACCAAACTTGTCCGATTGTGTAGGATGACGATGGAGAACGCACGCTGCTCCATCAGGGTCGGAAAAGATCTCACCGATACATTCGATGTCAAAAAAGGTTTTAGGCAAGGCGATGCACTGTCATGCGATTTCTTCAACATCGTTCTTGAAAGAATAGTGCAAAACTCCCACGTCAACACAAGAGGCACAATCTTTCAAAAATCCGTTCAATTGCTCGGATATGCCGACGATATTGACATAATTGGAAGAACGCAGCGTGATGTCAATGGCGCGTTTATGAGCATTGAGACGGAAGCGAAGAAGATGGGTTTAGTGGTAAATGAGGGCAAGACCAAGTATATGCTGTCATCAAGAAAGGACACCCAACACCGACGTCTTGGACAAAACGTCACGATTGACAGCTATAACTTTGAGGTAGTTAAGGACTTTGTCTACCTAGGCGCCGCTATTAATTCAGACAACGACACCAGCGCTGAAATCAAACGAAGAATAACTCTTGCCAATCGCTGTTTCTTCGGACTAAGAAGGCAATTGAGTAGTAAAGTCCTCTCTCGAGCAACTAAAGTGTCCCTGTATAAGACACTTATCATCCCGGTTCTTATATATGGCGCAGAGGCATGGACCTTGTCAAAGGCAGACGAGAACGCTTTAGGATGCTTCGAGAGAAAAATTCTTCGGGTGATTTTTGGTCCCGTCTGCATAGATGGAGAGTGGAGAAGAAGATTTAATGACGAACTGTACGGGCTGTACAGCGACACTGACCTTGTCAAACGAGTCAAGGTCCAGCGGCTTAGATGGCTGGGTCATGTAGAGCGAATGGACACCAACGCTCCGGCCCGGAAAGTCTTCGAATCCAATCCCGAGGGACGGCGCAGTAGAGGAAGACCGCGACTCAGGTGGCGCACGCAAGTAGGAGAGGACCTCAACCAACTTGGCGTGCAAAACTGGAGGCAGCTAGCTAGGGACCGAGCTGGCTGGAGAAGCATGTTGGTTGAGGCCCTAGTCCGACCCGGACTGTAGCGCCACCTTAAGTAAGTAAGTAAGTTTGATAGGTTGCTATAAAAGTAGACCAGAAAAAAGTCAACGGTCGACCAAATTTCCTTATCAAGAATCTTGGAAAATAACCGGGAAAAGCTTAGATGTCCAGAAAGGCATTCGACAAGCGACCGACGCACTGTGATTCTCCTTTTTATACATCATACTGGAAAAAATGGTGCGGTGCCCGTGGCGTAACGGTATGCCTGTTTATTGCCATGAAAAGTGTTTTCTCTATTCGTAGTTGGAAATAAATTGTAAGAAGATTCACTCCTCGCAGAAATGCGCAAAGACTTACACTTCTATACGGACGAATCTAAATCCAATGTGAAGGCTGAATTTAAGTTTTTTCTTATGCCTACCTGTCAATTGTTGTGTGTTCCAAGCGGATATTCTGTCGATAAAATACTTTGTCGAAGGATACGTTGTATCCTCTACGGAAAGTCTTTTGCTTGTGTCTCAGCAAAATCTACTGCGTTCCAAAACTGTCGCACGCCTTTAAATGAGATAGCAGAAGAGTTCAACATTCACATTTTATGGGTGCGGGCCAACAGAGATATACCAGTCAACTGCATGGCAGACGACTCCGACTTCGACCTGAAAGGAATAAACATAGGTATACCTATCGCTCCATGTGAACTTTTGGAAAAGCAGGACGCTTCTGAGAAGATGAGCACGAGATGAACGCAGAGCAATACGTGCCTTATGCCTAAACAAAATTGACCATTGCGTAGACTCGAAACAATCAAGGATCACAATGAATCTAAATCGTCTGCATATTCTCCACCATAGGTGTTCACACAGGACACTGCCTAGCAACTAGACACGCCAAATGACTTGGCACTTACTACAATGTTTTCTATAGAGCCTGCATGGGTGAGGAGGAGGAGAACAGTCTAACACCTGCTTTGTTCATGCCCTGAGCTCTCTAACAGTCGGGAAACTCACATAGAGAATATTTTTTTGTCGACACCAGCGATTTATCTATCAAAGACCCTAAAAGTCTCTCCCTTTTTATACGAAGCTCTGCCATTGTTATAAGCTCTATTACAGTAGGTAGCATCGCTTTTCTATGAATTTTAAAAACAAATCCAATCTGTTCATTAAGATAATTTGTCTTAATTATCAGCTGCCAACCATAACCCAATTTTAAAATCCATTATTCCCAGGTTGTTCGCCTCAAGTTATCTGGAAAAAGTAAAAGTTTTGCTTTAATTCGTCGAAGTTGTGTGCATTACACCAGACTTTTTCCTATCCAACTTCCTTTAAAAGGATTAAAAAATTCAATATTCTTTATTTATTGAGTAAAGAATGGCTTATCATGTCTTCTAAAATGCATCTCATATGATGACACCTGACCCAAACGAAACTAGGTACAGAGTTTTGATATTGGAATCCGCTAGATAAAGCGGAGTAAGTTGCCAGTTGTCCTAAGCTCAATGAATCTTTGCTTTGTCCATTGTTTGAATTTGAACAGGGGGAAGGTATAAGTCGGTCAAGAAGAAGAAATGTACTGAAGAAACTCAAAGCCAACAGCAATGGAGTCTTTCTTATCTAAAAATGAAACAATTATGTATTAAGCTCAAAACATTACATGCTGTAAAAGAATTTTATGTAAATACTTGTAAAGAATGCTGAAGCTATGCTTGCATGAGGAAGTCCTATAAGCTTGCAATGGCAACATCAGCGGAAAATTTGTAACAATTCGATGTATTTAATTTGTATTTGAAATATTTTGAAAGTCCTCTTTTTCACACGGTAGTTTATAACGCGGGATTTTCCATCAGTACTCTTTAGATGACGCCAACAGCTTTTCCACATGAAAACCCCTGACGCCTAGACAACCGAAATAACAAATAAGGAAAAACTTTGTCGTATTCTCGATTTTGTCTACTACCAAACCACACATTAAACTGCAGCAGTTGCGAAACAAAACAAGAGGAAGAAAGAATAGAAAGTACAGCACTCCAATTGCGGTACCAGCGCGGCGTGAAGTTGCTATTCTCATCCTTACTGACTTCGCTTATGCAAAAGCTCAGGCGTTGGCATTAAGAACTACCAAGGAAGTGACTATAAGTGTGAGGGTAGAGTGTAGGTTCTAGGTTTTGGTTCAAAAGAAAGAAATAAGGGTCCTTGGGAGTACCTATTGCTTCGTTAACTTATTTATAGCCCCCGTATTTCAAAAGTTTATCGTTTTAGGTGGTGCTTGAATCCGATAAGCAAATAAAGTTTAGTCCAAAAGGTGAGTTAAAAGCAATTGGTTGAGATATTAGCTAACAGGATTCAATAAAAAATATTCGAAGAACTTTTCAAAATTGATTTGCCATAGCTTTTTCGAACCTTTTCCAAACTCAAGCTTCAGAAAGCTCGAAGCCGAAAATTGATAGTACTACCAGAATTGAAAAAAACAATACTCACATTTGTATACGCATTTTTATACCGCAGTCAACATCAAGTGACAGTTCAAATGAGTTTAAGAAAGATCAAGGACTTTTTACCGGAATAGCAAAACGAATTCAGCAAGTGTAACAGGGTGTCTTTAGAAGCTTTCCATTTGCTGCAATTACCAGCAACTGCAAATTCATAACCCACCATGAATCTGGCCTCATCTGGAACAGCTGCGACTCTGCTTCAAGGCGGGAGAACTGCGCATTCGGCCTTAAAACTACCACTAAAAATGTAAATCACGAAAACACCGATTTGCAACATCGCCAAAAATAGCTCAATGGCCAAGATACTACAGGGATGAAAATTGATTGTTTGGGATGAATGCACATTGGCCCATAAGAGGTCACTAGAGGCACTGGACAGAACGTTGAAAGATCTTCGTGACAACCAAAATATTTTTGGTGGGGCCATGATTCTGTTCTCAGGTGATTTTCATCAGACTCTTCCAGTTATTCCCCGATCAACTGTTGCTGATGAACTAAATGCATGCCTAAAATCATTGAATTTGTGGCGGTACGAAAAGGCACTCCAATAAATTAACAACTATCATGCGAGTATTTTTGCAATATGACGAAACTGTATACATATGTGTTTTTTCGAAGCAGTTGTTAGACATTGGAAATAATAAAGTTGCAGTGGACACTTCGAACGGATTCATCTCATTACCCACAGATTTCTGTCACATCACAGATTCAAAAGAGGAGCTTATTCAGCGTGTTTTCCTAGATAAAGCGTAAAAGTTCAATATAAATGGCTGGGTGAACGAGCAATATTGGCGGCGAATAGTTAAATAAATAAAGATGTCGAGGATCTCAATGCGACCATTCAGAATTTTCTTCCAGGATAGTAGGTTTCCTTCAAATCAGTCATCCTGGTTCATAACGGTGTTTATGGACCAGGATGACGTAGTCAACTATCCCACGGAGTTTTTTAATTCAGTGGAATTGCCTGGATTACCACCTCACAATTTGCAGTTGGATCAGTTGTCATCATGCTGCGTAACATTAATCAATCTCGACTATGCAATGGAACAAGACTGGCTGTGAAAAGCTTATGAATAACGTCATTGAAGCAACAATCATAAAAGGAAAATACAAAGGAGAGGATGTCTTGATCCCGCGAATACCGATGACTCCAACGGATTTACCATTCGATTTTAAACGCTTACAATTTCCAGTACGTCTGGCCTTTGCGATGACAATAAATAAATCGCGAGGACAGTCATCAGAAGTTTGCGGAACCAACTTAGAGTTTCCCTGTTTCGCGAACGGGCAACTATACAAAACAAAAAGTATAGGTTATGAGAAAGCTTTAAATTGTTTAACAGACTATCATAACAGTGTGTGTCTGTCAATATCAAATTTAAACCTTATAAATAACCAATATTTTTGGATAACTCTGTTTTGTAAGTAAGCAACATGATGTGCCGAAAGTAATAATAATATTTCAATCTTCATAAAAAAATGCTTTTTATTAAATAAGGATTCGTTTTGTTTGTTTTAAAATTAATTAATACAAAAGATTAGGTCTTTATTTATCGGAACACAAAAAACACATTTTCGATACATTTTCTAAAGTGCATACCATTGACTCTGGCGTATACGTACTATTTTTTTTTTTTTAAGTTTTTTCTGAGTTCATTGAGAAAAATTGTAGTTGCTGATTGTTGATGAATTAATGTCGTCTGTATGAGTTTATCAATTCAAATTCATTAAACTTATCCCTCTGTGACATAGACTTGTATTTCATTCACATATTTTCACGGGAACGGAAGATTCTTTCATAGACCGAGGCTGGAAATGGAAACTTAGAAACTACTGCGGACAGATCTCAAAAATTCTTTCATCACTGGGATGCCACATAATAACTCAGTAACTTAACGTAGATATCATCCCTATAACGCCATGGGAACAGAAACAGGAACGAGAACGGGAGCCTTAAAACTACAGACCAGAGCAACGCCGGGTGGCTCAGCTAGTTTTTAATAAAATAAGCTTTTAGGAAGTCTTTGATTCCCTACCACAGAAATAGATGCTGCTGATCTTGAAGCTATAGAAGATAGACAAAGTAATTGTTAAGAATTTGATGTGTGGAACGGCATAGTTTGCGTCGTATAGTGCACTTGAAGTTTGCCTGACACGTCAAAGTCATTGCGGAGCTGAGATATGAATGGCCAAAGTCAGTGTTCCGTAAAGCAGTGCTATCGTTATCGTTGAAACAATATACAAAAACGCTTCAGCTTTGGAGAATCTTTAAATACAGCGGTCTTAAGAACCATCCAAATCAAAGCGGTTTTTGCAGTTGCGGCAGAAACGCTGCTATCATCATTTTTGAAGTCACGGCAATGCAAATGTGTGAAAATGCTGTATTTCTTTTTTGTCGCGTCGAGTCGGTGTGGGTCTTTTTTCTATTCTTATGACGCTGTATAACTAAATTTTGACATTTGCAACTGCCGCTGCCACATCTGCGAACACGCTTTGGTTTGGGGTGGTTCTTAACTCTGTTTAAGTATACTCTTTTTTGAAACTAACTTCAGCTTGAAAAATAGAAAAAATGTCACACTTCCCGTAAAAAGAGTTTTTCTTTTTTCCTAATTTTTAGCCCAAAAGTCTCATATCCTTTCAAAGACTGTAGTGATCACATGATAAAGATGGTTACTATGGGCGAACAGAAAAAATGTTTCCTACAATACAGGTACATAATACAGGTACATAAATGTACATAATTTTTAGAATTTATTAATCAGTCTAATCTATGCATGACCCGAGACAGTCAAGTAGTTTTGAATAAATTTGAACTTCTTCACTGGTTCAACGGTGCTTTCTATTACTTTGTTCAATCTACAAAAAGCTTACAGTAAAATTCTGAACAATAACAAAAGCTTCAAAAGCTTTTCGGAAGCATTCTTAATTGGGAGAGAACTTTTCCTAGCTTTGCAGCTTGCAACGGTTACCTATTGGTAAGCAAAAAGAAAAGAACAAATAAATGTTATGAAATTTACCATTTAGGTTTGTATGTGACTGGTGTTCACTTTTTATTTCATCAATTATACTGCGTTTTTGAGTGGGCAATTTGCAACTGCAAAGTAATTTCTGTGGAAAATTACACGCACCACTCAAGCTCGTTTCTTTTGCATGTTCAATTTTCTCTGTTGTGTTAATATTTGGTTTCTTTAGTTGGTTAAGGTTTGGGAAAAATCCCGGCAAAAGTTTGGGCTCGAGCTTTTTTTTCATGGACATAGTTTTTGCATTTTGTATCCAGAAATGATAGTAAGGATACACATTTTGGTATGTTTCTAGCTCCGTCTAACATTGTTCATGAACTCCCAGTAGAGATACAAAAAATTTTGCTTGAGAAACTTGTTAAAATAAGGTCACAGCAGTATTATATTGGAAACTGAACATTATTTTGTTTTTTGTTTTTAAACCAACAAATAGAGATTATACTTTTATTTTTTTTTGATATTATTTTAAGTATAAACTTGAATTCAATTGATATGCTCCGATGAAGAGAGAAAAGCTCTGGCATTTCGCCAGAATAATAAAGCAATAAAAATACGCTTTTAAGGATGTTTCGGGACCCCGTGGGGCCTACAGATGAGTACAGACAATTCCATATTCAATGGTGTTCACATGATGTATTGAAAGACTCATTATAGCCTTACCCATCCCAAAACGAGTCTTAACTATGACCCAACTATTACAGAATGTCCAGCACTTTTCCGCCTTAGAAAGCAAATACTTGACTATGAGATTATCCCCCTTGATAAACTCAAACTCATTCACCCACAGAAGTTTGCTAACTTCTGGTTCAATTCAGGAGCAGGAGAACTGTCCTGAAACCTCATATGGGCTGGCACAATAGGTTTCATTCAGACACCGCAGTGCTCGGAGCTGAGTAAGCTCTACCCGTCCCCTAAATCTATCTATCTATCTATGACCCAACTTGGGTTTTATTTGTACCGTTAAAAACGTCCCCCTTATCAGTACAGCAACAAGCTGTGACGCGACATTAGCATAGCTAAAAGAGTATGTAGAGCGTATAGGCACCTACGATCCGACTTGATTGGCTTTCGAAAGCACACTGTAAAAAAGTCGCGGAAGACTAAGGCCACGTCTTAGGTGGCACAATCAAAGGAAGAAAACATCTTATTTTAGTTGAGTGTTGAGAGTCGATTTCATCCCGCGCTTTCGCTTGAGAAGTGACAAAGCTACTGTCCAAAACCCTCTTGGTCAAACGGTCCAGTTTTGAGTTCTCCATGACACGATAACAGAAACCCAATAGCAATAAAATCAGACCAAAGCAATAAAAATGCGAATCGAATTGTTTTTAAACAGCTTTGGGTTGCCCTGTTTATTTGAAAGTATTTACCTATTTATTCATTCATTCATTCATTCATTCGTTCAAGCATTCGTTTGTTCGTTCATTCATACATTTTTTCGTTCATTCGCCCAATCATCCATTCATGAATTCATTCACTCATTCATGAATCCATTCACTCATTCATGAATTCATTCACTCATTCATGAATTCATTCACTCATTCATGAAATCATTCACTCATTCATTCATTCATTCATTCATTTATTCATTTATTCATTTATTCATTCATTTATTTATTTACCTACTTATTTATTTATTTGTTTGCTTACTTGTTTATTTAATTATTTATTTGAAGAAATTAAAATTAAACCACCTTCCATTTTCAGTTCTAATGACAATAAAACTTTATACTACATTCGGTATCATTATGAATCCAAGATGGCCGCGCCTGCGAAATGGTGGACCTTTACACTATCTACTTCTGCACTATGATTTATGAATCCCATAGTGGCTGAACGAACGTGATTAGTAGAATGGAGTTCTCAATGAAAATAAAAAGGAAATCCAAAATGGCCGCTAGCAAAATGGTAGGTTCATTTCTCTTTTCTCAACGCCTTGAATCAAAATTAAAAATTAAGTATGTACCTAGATGGTCATTCGATGCAAAATTTATTCAGATCTTTTAGTTTCTAAAAGCCAATGACTTATTAGTGATGAGTAATTCTTCCAAACAAATGTATAATTTTAAACTTTTGGGAGTTTTTATTTCCGCCACCAGAGACAATATAGAAAAAAAAATTTCATATTGTTTAACATTTTCCATATCGCCGAGTCTTACAAAAGGGGTTATCATCATATGGCGTTATGTTGAAACGGAAACCATAGAATGCCCATTAAATAAAATATGAGAATTTTGCATTCAGAGAACATGTCGCTCACTCAAAAGTTGATGGAGCGTTTTGCAATACATTTTGTTTATTTAGGTTGCACACAATTTTGTCTGGTCATACTGCTGGCTGCATCCGATTTATAATAAGCAATGATTTTTGTTTTATCCGATATGAAGTATTTGTGTTTAAGTTGAAACAACAACAACAGCAGCATGTAGAAGCATTGTGTTAAGGTTGCGTTTTGATTGTTTGGTTATTTGAATCGGGCTTAAAGGGCGTAACATATTGCGCAATCATTGAATTTATGTATGGCTGGTTACCATCACTTCCCGTTTGTTTTATTTTGATTTGGTTTTATGTGTTTGTTTTGTGAGTTTTGGGTTTGTGTTTGCCTGCTGGAGAAGGAATTCGTTGGGAAATGAAAGGCATTGTTATGATTCATGTTTAAATTTATTTGGAAACTATAAATAAAATTCTAAAGCTTTTCCCGGAAGCGAATGCTTTTAATTGCATTAGAAACAAATACTTGAATTTTTTTGTGTTTCGAAATTGGACTACAACGCTACATACTTAGTCTGCCCAATGTTATGGCTTGAATTTAAATGAAAAATCTGCGTGTATCAACCTTGTATAGTTAAGGCTCTCAAGTACTGAAAAAGTGATATTAGAATCATCAATTTCAAAAATGAAAAGATAAAAGAGCAGAGTGACAATAAAGAACGTGTTGCATTTAAGAATCTGGTTGTGATAACTGAAGGAGCACAGACAAAAGATTGTTATACTATGAAATATCAACTGATTAGTGTTTTTACATATTCACATATTCACATTCACAGCACCTTATAGTGCTCAGAAAATTAGTATTAAAAGTAATGTCTTATTAAGAATTATAATACGAAATTAAAGGAATGGAAAGAAAAGAGAGAATGAATCAAAGTGTTTCAGAATCGTGAATTTTCTTATATTATATTAATGCAAATTAAAATTAAGTTTAGTGAGAAGATTCCAGTGATAGATATGAAAATAGTAACGAAGAAAACTGTTTGGGTCCAATCTTGTTCCTAAGTGACAGAGGGAGATGATTCCAAGCTTCCACAGTATGAATGAAAAACTGGCGAAGCGAGGTGACGCAACTATATGTTTTGGGTCGTATGGTTAAGCTTCAAGCAGAAGCCGACAGGCTTAACTCAGCAAAAATATAACCCGGCGATTTATTTTTCATTATTTTGACGAGTAGAGACAAACTTTTGAATCGAAAGAAGCAGCGAAGGTTACATCCCAGAAATTGACGCGCACTACTTGAAACGTCATCATATTTACGTATATTATACACACACCTAGTTATACAGCTAGGTTCCATATTTTCATATTTTTCGAAATCGAAATGAAACGAAATGGTTGTGTTCCACAATTCGATTTCGTCGATTTCCAACTGATTTGAAATCACGTTAATTTTTCTGTGTGGGATTATAGAAGAAAACAGACGCTCTTAAAAATGTAAGTAAAAAACTCCGTTGCAACCACACAAAATTTGTTTATTTTAATAGAAATTTGTTTTAAACAGGGGAAAGCATAAAAATACTGCACAGAAGGAAATTTTCTTGAACTTTATGAGCCAACATAAAGATCTTGCCCAAGGATTCATGAAAGGAGATCGTGTCGTCGCAGATTCTTTGTGGGAAAGTTTAAAAGACGACCTCAACAGCCATGGTCCACCCCAGAAAGACACAACTGGATGGAAAAAAGTCAGTAATAATGAAAAGAATCATTTGAAACAAATTTATCAATAATTTTTTTTCTCCAAAGGTTTGGTCAGATTGGAAGTCAACTATAAGGAAAAAATTGGCACACAACAAAGCCGAACATACATCCACTGGAGGGGGGCCATTTAAAAATGTTGTGTTTTCGTCAACTGAAGACAACATTGCAAGAATTTGCGGAATTTTCACCGTTGTTGAGGGAATTGACAACACATTTGATTTTGGTTTGGTGGACCAAATCAAATGTGAAAACAATATGAATTCCATTAATTCAAACGAAGATGTTAAATTGGAGTCAGTGCAGGAAGTTGCTGGACCTAGCCGAAAAAGGAAAAGAAAATCGGCAAACAACAGCATCGAAGACGATATGGATAGGCAAACGAATGCTATGGAAGAAATTGTTGAAAAGATGGAGGGATTAATTGCAGTTTCCGATAAACAAAACCGTGTTACGAAAGACATTGAACACACACTAAGGAAACTGCAAAAGATGGTAGAGCCTCTGAAAATAAGTTTAGATGCCCACACCGAAGAAACAAAGGGGCATAACCTTGAAAAAGAAAGATTGCGAAAAGAAGAAATTCAGTTAAGAATTCGCGAGATTGAAATTCAAGAGCTTAAGCTGGATATTTCCAAAGAAAAGTGAAATTTAAAATTTCTTTTAGTTTTTTAAGATTTAAGTTTTAAAGATCAAGACTGAAAAAACTTTTGTGTTCCTTTTTTTTAAGTTTAATGTGAAATCTTTTTTTAGTGAGTTTCAAAGTTCATTTTTGTTCGTAGCTCAATAGCTTAATAAAATGAATTGAATGTTATTTGAATTTTATGTTCTTACTTGGTTTAGTGCCTTAATAAGATTCCATTTGCAATAAGATCTCTTAGCTGGTTAGCCTCATTGGAACTTGGAACTTCTTCGTTTTCTATATCCAGTTCATTTGACTCATTTTCAACAGGAAAGCTTTCATCTTCTTCTTCACGTAGCCTATAGTGTCTGCAAATATTATGCAACGCACAGCAAACGTTTACTATTTGCACCACTTTGCTTGGCTGGTACTTAAGCGAGCGAGCTAAGCACCTAAAACGATTTTTTAATACGCCGATTGTCCTTTCTACCACGTTTCGAGCCGAGGAATGTTTTAAGTTGAATGTGTGCTCTAAGGTTCCCACTTGTGAATCCCTGTAGGGTGTTAGAAGGAAAGGCTCTAGTCCATAGCCAGCATCTCCTAAAAGCCAGGAAGAACGATCTCCTCCATCATATCTTCTTTGAAAATAGTTCCGAGCTTTGCTCATGCTCCTTATCAGAGCATCATGACTTGATCCTGGACGACGGGCGTCGATAGTTTTGATTACTAAATTGTAATCGCATATCTGTTTAAAAGAAACGTAAGTAATGTACTATCTTTGAAAAATAAAACAACCTACAATCATTGCATTTATCGAAAAGTACCCTTTTCTATTATAGAAAAGCGTTGGATCTTGATTTGGCTGCGACATTCTAATATGGGTCCCGTCAATGCATCCTATGACGCCAGGAATATTAAATTTGTTAAAAAAATGTAATTTCGATTTTCTTTCTTCTTCATCGGACATAGCAAGTTTTATCCAACTTGGACAAATTCGGTCCTCCAAAATCTTTAGCATTTCTGTTAGCATTTTGGAAACAGTGCTTCGACCTAAAGCGATATCAGCTCTACTTAAATAGTATCTTTCGTTATTTTAATATGTAAACAATACAAATTGTTACCGAGAAAAATAAATTCAATAATATCCCAAATGACAGATGATGTCAGCTGATTTCTATTTCACGAAAAGTGATTTTGAAAAGAATTCGGAGCTACCAAATCGATCGAAATGCAGAACACTGAAAATAAATTCACTCGATTTGCAATTTCGGTTTCGGTTTCATTTCACTCGATTTCTGGAACCTAGCTGATAGAGTTAAACGCCATATTGACTTTTCGGAGTGATTCAGAGTCTATGTCAGCAATGATTTCACAACCAAAGGTAAGAATTGGTAAGATTAGAGACTTGGCCAATTTCATTATAACTTCGATGGGTTAGAAGAATCTAGAACTCGATAAGCTGCGATATGAGGCACATACTTTTGAAACTGTTTTATTGATATGGTCACTCCAAGCAAAAGTATAATTCAAAATTATACCAAGGTTCCTTACTTTCGAGCCCATTTCGACCACCTGACCATTCAGGACTATGTCTGGGAAATCATCAAAATCTAGTTGTTGGGTGCTTATCAGAAATACACTTAGTTTTAGTAATAGCTGGTTTTCAACTGACCATTGGTAAACTGAAGTAAGATCTTCATTAGTTCTTGCTATTGCGTCTTCGACAAGCCCCAAAAGGAAACTGCGATAAATTTGGACATCATCCGCATAGATATGATAGGAAGAGTGATTCAGAACAGATAGAAGATCGTTTATAAATAATGAAGAAATTAAGGGTCCCAGTATCGAACCTTATGGCACACCTCTTTTTAAGTCAAGGAATGATGACAGTCTATCTTTGTTAAATACTCCTTGTAATCGATGATACAAGTAAGAGAAAATAAGAGAAATTAAAAAGCTTGCATAGCTTATTACATAGCAAAGTTGGTTCAACCGAATCAAAAGCTTTAGAAAAATCAAAATGAGTTAAAATTGTTACTTTACTTTCCTCTGAAGCTTGGCGAACATCTTCGCTGACTTTCAATAAGGTGGTTACACAACTGTGACTTTTCCTGAAGCCAGATTAAAAAGGGTTAAACAAATTTTGGCTATTAAAATACGCTTTAGTTTGGTTGCTGATTATGACTTCAAAAACCTAAAAGATGAACGGTAAAATAGCGATCGGTCTATATTCTGAGTTTTTACCTGAATTCTTTGGTACTGGGATTACTTTCGTATGCTTCCGCTCCATAGGGTACTGGTTTGTCGAGATAATTGAATTGAAGATAAAAGTTATGTATGGGAGAACTTTGGGCAGGAAAATTTTTATGAAATCGGGATGAACACAGTCCAGCCCAACACACTTTGATCTTACGGAGAAAATTGCTTCCCCGACATCATATATGTTGACTTTCAACAATGTTTTGGTCGCGTTCAACTTGTCTATATTGATTTCATCTTCATGGGAAGAAGAGTTATTACTAAATCCCAGATCTTTAACTTTTTTCCATAAATTTTTTGAGGAGCGAATCGAGCTGAAGAAACTTAGTCAGAAACTAAAAATTGCACCAATTTTAGCTGTACTAAATAAACATGTGTATATTTAGGGGCATTTTTATTGTTTTATTTTTACATTTATAAGGATCCCCATTCCTTGATTTGTTACAGTGTTAAAATGTTGGCTCATTGGCCTTAGTGAAACCCGCTGATCAATGACTTCAAATATCTTTGATGCCTTGTCGGTCAGACTAGCTACTCAGAGCTCATTGTCTATACTTCGACCTCTGATTGCTTTGCAATCGCTAAAATGTGTTTTTGAGTTATTTAAGTATGTTAACAACTGTGTTTCCCTGCTGGTCTTTACAGGCTTGAGTTTGCGCTTTGCCACACTGGCAAGATCTTTTTACCTTTTGGTAAACTTCCGAGTCTCTTTCCTGTCATGGCATCTCTTAATTTCCTCAAAACGAGCGTTTCTCATGCTACTTCTTTTCGTTTTTTGGGATTGGGTGTTCTTCCCTAATTTTCTACTTGTAAATCTCGTTGTACTGGCCGAAAGCAGCCCGTGTTCACTTTTGCATCAAAATTTGTCGTGCTTTTTGTTTGTCTGCATTCTCCATCGAAACATGGGTTTCGTTTCGAAGGCCGTGTGAAACCCAAAACTTCAGAGGCAGCGGTTTTGGTAGCTTATTGGCATTCCTGCAATTGGTCTTCAGTGCTTAATGTTGGAGGCATTCAAGGATAGTTGGAGGGACACTCAATAAGAAGAGGCACTGGCAATCTTTTAAGATTGTAGCTGACGTCATCAGTGGCAGCGTTGGTTCGCAATAGTCTTGAACAGGATATCTATACACCTACAATAAGGTGGTTGCCTGAGTCAAAGTTGGCCCCTCTTTAATATCGGATATCAATCAAACTAGATGAGTGCCTTGCGTTGATCGCAGCATAGTCAATTTGATTTTTGGTTGATTTATCTGGGGATCGCCATGTACCTTTATAAATTTTATGATGCCGGAAGCGCGTACTTCTAACTAACAACAAGATTTAGCCCTGCAACAAAATCGATTAGCCTGAACCCGTTTTCGGAGGTTTTGTCATGGAGGCTATGATTATACCGATTGTATTTCCAATGATGTCCTCCTTCAATATGTTTCTTTCGAGGAGCTCGAAGAAACAATCCTTGGAATTCTTGTCTTTTTCTTCTGAGGAGACGTGGGTGCATATTAGGCTAATTAAAATTAACAAATTTAGCCCTGATGCGGATGGTCATTAACTGGACTTTGGTTGAAGACCTTATCCTTGAGTCTACCATTCACGACGGATCTGCACCCAAAAAAGAGTTGTCTCTGTTGCCTGTAGCAACTATAGCATTTGCCATAGTAGATGTCCCAGTTTTTCTTCCTCTTTATACGTTGCACGTGAAGATCCAGAGGTCTTTTCCTTCTTCGTTTGATTGGGCCGTCAACGTTGAAATCATAATTGTTATAAGAACCTGTTGGTCGTTAAGGAAGTATGCAGTTTTATGTGGTCTTTTAGTTAACTCCATGAACATCCCCTAATCGGAGCACCACGTCCTTTTAGGACAACAGGAGACGGACAATTCTGTATCAGTACCCAGCTGTAGGGGTGTGAGAGCTGTCGTTGGCTGGCGAAGAGCTCATCCGCCAACATCTCTACTTCATCATCCTGTCCCAGTATTGAAAGACGATAAAAGACCTCTAAACCAAATATCATTCAGGGGTTTCTGCTTACTTGGCTGCTGAAGTCCTCTGTAAGTCGAATTTATCCCCTGAGACATTCCCAAAATGCTCTGGTAAACCGATTCGGGCAATCAGTCATTACTCGCAAAGAATCATAGTGTTGATATATTTCTTGTTCGGCCCTTTGTCAACACTCGCATTTACTAGTTCTACAGGTCCTCTCTGTGTCAGGCATCTTAGTTCCCAGTCGTTACCGCGTGGAGGTATAGTAAGGACAATTGACGTTTACTATAAGTTGCAAAATCTGGGCGCCGCCAAGTTGACACCAATCAGTACACGCCCAACCTTCAATACACCACCTGTTCAGTTTCTTCCTTTGTTACGATTTGTTTCGCATCAAAAAATGACGCTTGCAAAATAAACAAATAGGGTGGCGCAAGAGAACTGAGGCCCCGCGGCCTGGTGAGGAAATGGAAAGGACTCTTTTCGTTCAAGAAAAGATTTCCTTATTTCTTTGATTTTGTTGAGATTCCTGTTGATCTCCTCACCTCTCTTCATTGAAAAGTGACCGGGTCACCCTATTCATGATTGATTCATTTGGTAGCGTGTTCTCGTTTTGTGGACTATATTTGAAAGGGACAGAGCCATTTTGAAATATCTAGTAAAACTAATATTACCATCAAAAATATAAGCTAATCAAATCCCATTTCAGAAGTCAGAATACTACTTAATCAAATCACCCCTTATTTTAGTTTCTCAAACTTATATCCATGTAATAACAACATGGAATAGTCGCCCTTTCCTTATCCTCTATGAAGCAAAACAAAAACAAATATTAAAAATCAAAGTTTTATGATCAACGGCGACCACCATCATTCATTACCGGATACAAAATCGGAAGACGTTTGTGTTTCAAAGTTTTCACAAAGTTTCCAATAACTTTTGAGCCACCTTGACCTACATATATGCTGTACTTTCTAAGCTGAAAGCAAACATTTATGAACCTAAAGTGAGAAACAGTGTCGAAGAGTTTTATCTTAGAAAGTAGGTACGAAGGTGCTGAACGGAAGAACGTTGCCTTATTTGAAATTTAAAAAGAATTTTGCTGCTACTGTATTTGTTCACCTTTCCTGATGTGAAATGGAATTTTCGAAATGAAATCCAATTTAGAATTCACGTGCAGCTACATACACATGTGCACCAGCTCCACATGCACTTCATTCGTGGAATAAAGTTTTAAGAAGACAGCACACTAAACTAGATTTTGGCAAATAAAATGTGAACAAATATCTATGTATGTACATCGTATACAGTTAAGGGTGATTATGGTGTTATTCAGAGAATTGCCATAGATAAGATCCTTAAGAGTTCTTAAGGAGCTTTCTAGTATGGCTAAGCAGATTCCTTAGGTCTTTTGTAAATGAAAGAAAAGTGTGCAGTGCTTCATTGCGCTTTCAAGTTGAACCTTTTAAATTTGAAGGATGTAAGGAATGAACGAAGAGAATAATTGCGATTGGGTTTGAAAAGAACTTTATTTCAAAATGGTTTTTCTTTCTAGCAAGTTAAGGTTTACTTCTTTGTTTGCTTTGTACGAGTTTTCTGTCAAATGCAATGTCAAATTATCTGCTTTTTTTAGGAGCAAACTTTAACTCATTGCTTATCCGTTGGTACGAGAGCAATTGAATGTAGGTACTATGTAGCTACTGGAAGGTTGGACTGTTAAAAAAGAAGTAGTACAGGGGCTATGCAGAAGGGTCATTCCACGGTAACACCCGAAACGAGCACTTTTCGACTCATAAAATTGGTTATCATAAAATGGTTTATCCTTTTTCTAAAATCTTCAAATCTTACAATTGAGATAAAGCAACTAAATGCGTAGAAAATAAAAAAAAAATTAAATAGCAAAAATATCAGCATAAGGATTAACAATTTTATGAGTCGAAAAGTGTTCGTTTCGGGTGTTACCGGGGAGCGTGGAATGACACTGAATAAAACCAAAGATGTAACCAAAGTAGCTTAGCTTTTCTTATTATTTCAGTAAAGCATTTTTGAGCGTGTTTTTTTTTTATGAGAAACGTTCTTCTATCAACATAATGGCAGGTTGGAAGAACTTAAGTTTTAAGCCCAAGCGTTAGACTTTGGTGAATAAATGCTTTGGAATCCAAGCAAACTTGTTAAGAAACTACACCACTCGGACTTCAAGGAGTAGTGACTAAACATTTACATTGTTAAAAAGCAAAGTATGGGTGTTTGTAAGGAAAGGATAAGATAGGAAATGCCGATGCATATTACTTACTTACTTACTTACTTAAGGTGGCGCTACAGTTCGGGTCGGACTAGGGCCTCAACCAACATTCTTCTCCAGCCAGCTCGGTCCCTAGCTAGCTGCCTCCAGTTTTGCACGCCAAGTTGGTTGAGGTCCTCTCCTACTTGCGTGTGCCACCTGAGTCGCGGTCTTTCTCTACTGCGCCGTCCCTCGGGATTGGATTCGAAGACTTTAAGGGCCGGAGCGTTGGTGTCCATTCGCTCTACATGACCCAGCCATCTAAGCCGCTGGACCTTGACTCGTTTGACAAGGTCAGTGTCGCTGCACAGCCCGTACAGTTCGTCGTTAAATCTTCTCCTCCACTCTCCATCTATGCAGACGGGATCAAAAATCACCCGAAGAATTTTTCTCTCAAATCATCCTAAAGCGTTCTTATCCACCTTTGACAAGGTCCATGCCTCTGCCCATATATAAGAACTGGGATGATAAGTGTCTTATACATGGACACTTTAGTTGCTCGAGAGAGGACTTTACTACTCAATTGCCTTCTTAGTCCGAAGAAACAGCGATTGGCAAGAGTTATTCTTCGTTTGATTTCAGCGCTGGTGTCGTTGTCTGAATTAATAGCGGCGCCTAGTGCCCTCATTGACCACTAAACCCATCTTCTTCGCTTCCGTCTCAATGCTCATAAACGCGTCATTGACATCACGCTGCGTTCTTCCAATTATCCCAATATCGTCGGCATATCCAAGCAATTGGACGGATCTTTCTGCCTCTTGTGTAGACGTAGGAGTTTTGCACTATTCTTTCAAGAACGATGTTGAAGAAGTCGCATGACAGTGCATCGCCTTGCCTAAAATGAGATCTTTTCCGACCCTGATGGAGCAGCATGCGTTCTCCATCGTCATCCTACACAATCGGACAAGTTTGGTAGGGATGCCAAAACTAGACATGGCTCTATATAACTCCTCTCTATAGATGCTGTCATACGCGGCCTTAAAGTCCATAAAAAGGTGGTAGGTATCGATTTGAAGCTCCTGGGTTTTTTCCAAGATCTGCCGTAGTGTCTATGGTGGACTTTCCTGGTCTAAAGCTCCACTGATAAGGACCTATCAGGTTGTTGACGAATGGCTTCAGACGCTCACACAATACGGCAGAGAGGATCTTGTATGCGATATTTAGAAGACTGATACCTCTGCAGTTGGCGAAGTTCAGAGGGTCTCCTTTCTTGAGGACCGGGTAAACAATGCTAAGATTCCATTCATCGGACATCGGAGCTGGTGCATACTCCTGACCAGGTACACGCCTGCCGCTTTAAACAATTCGGCAGTGAGGCCATCAGCTCCAGCAGCTTTGTTGGACTTTAGCTTGGCTATTGCTGTCTTCACTTCGTTCAGATCGGGTTGGCGGAATTGTTGGTCTACGTCGCCTAAATCGAATGGTTCTATCTCTCTAACAGCAGGATTGGGTTCATCATCGCCGTTATAGAGCTTGGAAAAGTGGTCTTTCCATATCCTCAGTCGATGCATATTATTCTCGAAATTTGTGAATCATCATGCGTGGGGAAAATAAAGTTGGGCACAACATTTTACGGCTAAAATATGAATCTCTGCACGACATTGGGCTGAAGAGAGAGATGATGTGCATTCCTTGCGAGGCTGCTAAACTGTTTCTGGGGAGGAATGCAACTGGATCTTTTACGTACCCCCACATCAAATCTCATATGAAAGCCTAAATGAAGCTATCCTATGCCGGCTGAGTTATATGTATTGGGCTGAAGAGAGAGATGATGTGCATTCCTTGCGAGGCTGCTAAACTGTTTCTGGGGAGGAATGCAACTGGATCTTTTACGTACCCCCACATCAAATCTCATATGATAGCCTAAATGAAGCTATCCTATGCCGGCTGAGTTATATGACTGACGTACTGACATGAACTTGCATTAGTACGATTTCGTTTCTGATATGAAAAAAGAAAAACATTGAAACAAACAATTTCTGAGACAAATTTTTTTAACGACTGAGCAGCTTACCGAAAAGACCCTACCTTCTTTTGTTCACCCTCAAAATCATTCACTGGCTAAGAGTAAAAAAAAGAGAAAATACACACGGAGACAAGCAATTAACAGGAGTTTTTCATTTACTCAATGTTCATTGACAAAAATACATCAATCCTTTTCTCAGCTATTTCCCAAGTACAAATTGAATGGTTATTTATTTAAGGACTTCATCGACATACATACACATATTATAACCCACTTCAAAGTAATCTCCTCTGGAGATAAATTACGAGCACATTGCTCTACTTTAAAAAATCATCAGAGTTATTGTGAATGTTGGAACTGCAGACTTCATTGCTAAACAATTACACGCAGATGCAAGGATTTTGGTTGATGTAAATACGATTACAGTGCGAAAGTATCAATTAAATGGTCTGTAATAAAAAACAGAAATTTTTAATCATTCTCTGAATCCTTGAATAATTACTTTTCGTGACATCAGACAGACACCGATGTGTTCAAGTGCATACAAAAAGTGGTTTTCGTTGAGAACAAAGGCGGCGGTAGTCTTAAACCCATCGATAGACTTTTCAACGAACATGTGTAAACTTTGAAAGACGAAGGTAAATAGTCTTTTACTGTTGGAGAATTGAGAAAAAAATAAATATTTTTCTGAGGAAGTTTTGAATGTGTTGAGATTCTACCTTTTGAAAGTTGTCGCTATTGTGTTCGAAAAATGTATTCAGGCCGAGACACAATGAATAAAAGTATCAGAGCATTAGAGGATAAGCTATGAGTAAGCAGTGCATATGAGCAAGGAGGCGTTTGATTTGTTTTAAAAGTAGAGAAGGCCTTTAAAAAAAGAGGAGTCTAATACTAAGCACAATCAAAATAAAAAAATTAGAATCACTTAGACCACTTACTTGACCATTCTGAGAAATATACATACAAAGTGGCGTAACAGAGCGGTGAACCCCGGGGCTTAGCGCATTTCTCAACCATGTTAGGGAATGAAGGGGACCTACAATTTTCTTCCGGTTCGAGAAATTCCTTTTCATTGCATTGAATTTACTATCGGAAGACTTGCCAATTTCTCACGAAAGGCGACACCTGTGGAAAAACATTTTTGGTTTCTGTTGGGACTCGAACCACGAACCTTCCGCTTAAAAAGGCAGACATGATAAACACCACGCCACGGGTACCACAAAGAAAAATTATGGAGCTTGCTCTTAAGTCTTTGATTTGAACTGCCGCTCACGTAATTGAGTACAATATTAAAAAAGCTGAGTACAAGGTTTTATAATTCGTTCTTCTTGACATATTTGGTGGTGCAGGGTTGCCAACAACACATAAGTTATGAAAATTGATTAAGATCACATAAGACATGAAAAAAAATTTAAGTACATACAAACCTACTAAAAAAGTTTCTTACGAAAATATATCAAAAAGCCTAATACAAATAAAATCTGAAAATTTAATCGAAATCGTACGACCAGTTTTTTGACAACCAGTTTTTGTTTTCAAATCAAAATTTTTGAAAATGAGATTTTAGTCAAATATTGAGACCCAATCTTTTTTAAAATCTTTCAATATTAAGATATTACAGAGCTTCAGTACAAAGCAATCGTGTTGCATTGTTGAAGTAAAATTTCCTTAGCACCTATTGATTTGAAAATTCGATTAAACGAATTGTTCACACAAAGTACCTAAAAACAAAAATTTTTATAAATAGGATTCAATGTTCGTGAGTAAGAATATAAGTCTTTCCTATATTCTCCGTCTCGGTCTTTCACAATTGGCTTGCCTTTCCTAAAGTATTACTTCTGTTGTGGCCCGAACAACCCTTTTTAGTTAACCCTGCAGCTACACGATTGAGATATTAATTCATGTTCGTGTGTTCGATATGACGTACATAGGTAAAAGCGCTTTCTTCATTAACCGTTCGGAAACGGCAGAAATTTGTAGGTCCCCTCACAGGACATGGTTGTTTTGAGAAATGCGCTATACCCAAAAGCTCCCTGCTCTTTTGCACCACCCTATGTATGCATATAAGTAGGTGACTTGCAATTTACACTGCGACGCGCTTTTAGGAAATTTGATATTAAATTGATTTTCAACATGACGCTCATATTTTTGAACATTCTTTTTGTGATTAGAGCAGTTTTTGTTGTCTTTTTGCCCTTCACTTTCTGCTATTGGGAGTCATTTCGTGAAGCTGCCAATTCGATGGCTTAATTCAAGTTTCTTCTCGGCTGGCTTAGGAAATTCCATACCAATATCTGTTCTATTCCAAAAAGTTAGATTTTTCTTCCTTCTCTTCATTTTCCGGCGGTATGAGCATCGTTATCCAAAAAGATCACAGCTGTCCCACTCAACTAATGGGTACGATGTTCGTCGGATTCTGTATTTAAAAAGAGCTTAGATGTCTTGTACCTACTTGACTTGTCATAGGTTGCTGGAATTTTCAGACTGATCTGCCCAAGAGTTTTGCTTAGACAGCCATTTTACAAAGACATCTATACAAGAATTTTCGTTAAAATATAAAAATGGTCTGTTCGTAATCTGTTTTAACAAGGCATTTTTAGAAAAAAAGCTTGACAAATGTTAAAAGAACTCTTCACCAACGAAACGGCAGCGTCGTTCAAAAACATGTGACATCGAGTCGCCCATTGAAGCCTTGATATTGGAAGACCGACGAATGACGTGCACTAGCTCGAAGAGACAACAGGATTATCATATGACTCACTTGTTTCCGACCATTAATATTTGAACATGATGAAGCTTTCCAAAAAGGTGTGCTTGGCGATATTCCAGAGAGAAACGAATAAGTTTTTTGCGCCGTTGTTCAGCTGTATAGATTAAAATTTGGATCATATTAAAGAAGATTTACTGACCAATTTTATTTCCACTTCAAATTTATGTGAAATTTAAATCTATCACAACTCCATAGAACATTCTTAGTTTGCATCTTACTTCTTTCGGTGGTGGTCTCGTCAGAATATAAATTCATTCACCAGTGTAAGGCAACGGCTCATAGGTAAAAGATTTCGAATGAATGAAGAGCTCATTGCTGAAAGAAACGCTTATTGTTCAAGTCGTGTTAGTTGGAGGGAGAGAAATTAAAGGAACATTGGTAGGGGAGATGTTTTTATACCCGAAAATTGTTCCCTATTTCCTTTGGAAAAGGACCTACTCTCGTAAAACTCAGTGTTTTAATCGTTCATAAAGTGAAATAGGTATATTACTTAAGAGGAAAGTTCAAATTCTAAAATTGAGAATAGTGAAGAAGTTGCTTAAGGGGGTATTCTCGTCTAGAACCATGAGTTTCGGGTGATTTTTGAAGTGTCGTAATAAAAGCTATCAATAGTTTTAGTAGCCGATTTTTTATGAGTTCTTAATAACCTCTTAAGAAAGGCACAGTAAAAAAATAAAAAGGTCAGAATTAAAAAAATTTTCAGTTTTTTAAGTGAAGAGTCTCAAAAACAATTTCCAACCTTCAAGCAATCGGAAACAAAAAAATCGAAAGAAGATTATTAATCTAGAATGTCGCTATGGTCGGGCCTACGGAAAGTTGAAACAAAAATTTTTCACAAAATGGTGACTACTTGAAAAAAAAAATGTTCCCACTTTTTTAGACTGGTTCAAATTTTTCAAAAACAGATAAAGACATACAGCCTTATTCATAATCGCATTTTAAAGATAATCAGATGATAAAACAGAAATTCTTATTCATAATAGATAATCAGCCTGATAATATGGCAAATAAAGATAATCAACGACATATTATTATGAATAGGAAGCTGATTAAAAAGATAATCAGTGTGTATCTAGTCAGCCGATCATCAGTGTATTATCTTTTTATTATGAATAAGGCTGATAGTGTTGAAAAATACAATTCGTTCAAATACTAACAAGAGAATGTTAAATTGTGGTCCTAAAGTTTTCCATAACATATTGTTATTACTCGATCGCGTGTGCGGTAATTCGATCCCAGAGCTTTATCTTGCCTGTACAGAGAACAACGAATGAAGTAAGTGAAAACATAAAACAAAAAAACGAATTAGCTACCTGGGAACGACAGAACATGATCAGCACCTGGAACAACTCAAATGGCCATCGTCAGTCAAAACTATTCATTGACTTATCCCACAAACGTATGAAAGAAATTCTTGACATGAGCAAACGTGACGCAAAGTTACTTACGGACTTCTTCACTGGACACTGCTCTCTCAAGTATCATCTTAAAAACATGGGCATCAGCCAAGACGACACCTGTCGTCTCTGTCTTGAAGACATAGAAACAGGTGAACACATTTTATGCGAATGCCCTGCCTTAGCTAGATCCAGGCTTAAAATATTCAATAAAGGGTTCCCCTGTCCCCTTGATATCAGAAACACCTCTTCCTCGAAGATTCTTAGGTTCTTACATGACCTCAGCTTCGAATGAACAAACCTATACACTACGTGTAATTAAACCTAAGGGAACAGCACAAAAGATCTTTCAGGTCGACGTGCTTGTAAAGGTAATTTTTTCACCTTCACCCTATAAATTAAAAAAAAAAAAAAAAAAGTGAAAACATATCATTCTCGTAATACTCTACGAACTCCGGGCGACGGCGACGGGGCTTTCGTCGACATACCTACAAAGACCTAATTTAAAAATTTCTTTTGATGATTTTCAAAAGAACTAATCTGCTTAGTTTTAAAATTTTGCCTTACCACTTCTGTTTCTTTGATATATAAATAAGTATACAAATATTTTCCCCCATTCCATTCCACATCCTTTGCTCCTTCAATTTTGCATCAAATCTTGTTTACCCAAATTGCAAGTGCTCAGCATACTGTTTCCATCTGTTTCCATCCCCTATGAAACATCCTAACCAGAATCTTACCAACGATTCAGCTTGCATTTCTTAACCATAAAACTAATGTCGTCCTCCATGGCAACTCTATGCACAAGGGAGAGCTCTCTGTGTGTTGTGCATGTTTGAATTTTGCGTTTCAATAGTCACAGCAGGCCTGTTAGATAAAGCCGAACAAATAACAAAACAATTGTCAAAGGAATGCATTGTGATACCGTATTAACTTGACCTGAGAGTCATCAACCAAAAAACAACAATCACAAACCAGGATAACATGCTGCCTGCATTGTCCGTTTTCACAAATAATTGTAGGTATAGATATCTTCGTTCTCCATGCATCGCCCTATACAACACTAGACTGGCATTTGAGTGTAGTGAGTATACTGTTATCTTGAATTTATCATTTCTCTATAGCCAAGAGATTTGATAGCCAATATCGTGGGGCATTTGATTCTATCATCAGTAAGACAGCCAACGATGTTCTGGAGGGAAAAATTTCATTCTAAGTCTTGGGAATCTTTTGTGCTGGATGCGAAAAATCAACAACGAACCACAACTATTGAATGGTGTGATAGTTTCTAATTTTCTTTTGTTTGATTCAGTCATTTCCCATTTCCGTTAGGAAATTTTTTGCTGCACTTCCGGTAATAAAGCTTCAATATAAGAAAAACTTATTGCCATGGCCAGATAGAAATGTTTTTTGGGAATAACTTTCCTTGCCTTATTTGGGATTTAATAAAACGGCAATTGGCTTTACCAAAGCGTCATTGATGTCTTCAATGCCAAGAAATTTATTGGAGAGATAAGTTGAAAGTGAAGACTTTTATTCTAATTCATTCGATTGGATGTCAAACAGATGGCGTAACAATTGAGAGGAGCAGTTAAGTACGAATGAAGACATCATTTTCAGAACAAGTTAGTTTGCTGAATGTGTTTAAATAATTTTCAGCGCAAAAAATTAAAAAAATTGTGTCTGAGAATAAAGCTCGTATGACGCCTAGTTTAAGAGGAAGGTATCGTTTTTTTTGCTACGTAGTGGTGCTCATGGTGTAAGGGTTAGTGAGTCTGCCTGTTATGTAAGAGGTTCAAGGTTGGAATCATACCTATATAAACCATGGTCATCGTCTTTCGCACGTAGTTGGCAGTAATTTCACGCCATGAAAAGCGCTTTCTTTTTAATTCTTTTTTTGAATTCACTGAGTTTATGTAGAGCTTATTCTTCAATTTCTTGTTACCTTACACTCTTCTCTATTTTCGCGAACTTGATCAATCCTACTTCAGGTTTTAGTCCCACTGAAGAAAAAAAGGTCTTGTTGAGGCCAACCATCTTGTGTCAAACCTTACGATCATGACTAAAATCCAAAGGCTTGCATAGTTGGATCGTTAATGTCGCCGGCTCCCCAAAACCTTTTCACAAAGGAGATGGCGGCCAAAACCGCTCTGCGACTCAAACAAAGCAATAATTGGAAAATATTATGAATTATACTGATATAGTCGTTCAAATAGCCTACACCCCTCTCTCCCGAACACTGTACTGATTTCAATCCAGATAGAAAACGCTCGCTGGGAGAAAAACAGGGTTATAAAAGCCAATCATGTCTCCGTTCATATACAGAAGGTTGCAAAACGGAGGAGCATGTAGGGTCAGCTTTTTTTTTTTTTTTTTTTAATAGGAGACACCGATGCACGTTGCTTTTGAATCTTTGTAAATCGTAATGCAGGGGAAACACAGAGCCAAGTAAAGCATTCCACATACGGGTGGTGCGAATATAATATGAATCTCTATACTTGACTGTACGCCCGAAGTTGGGCTCAATGTAAAACTGATGAGCATTCCTAGCAAGGCAAGTGTTGCGGCTAAATTGTTTCAGGGGAGGAATGCAACTGGCTATTTCACTAGAGCACTATTTGTAAAAAAAAAAGCGATAAAAGAGAGAGAGACAGGTGACTTTTCGACGATGTTCAAGAGAATCAATCGATTCTACGATTGAACTATCACCTGTCAATTTTAACGCTCTATTGTGTACCCTATCAAGAAGGTGCAAAGATGTTTGAGGACCACCTGACCAGATATGGGAGTTATACTCCAGTTTTGGGCGGATGAAGGCCTTATAAATTGTAGCCAGATCAGAAGGGGGGAAGAACTTCCTGCATCGTCTCAAGAAACCTAAGCATTTAGCAGCGTTTTTGGCGACTTCAAATATGTTGTCATTCCAACGAAGATCATCGTTTACACACATACCAAGAACTGACAGCTTTTCGGTTTCTTCGATGCTGGTACCATTCATGGATAATGACAATGAGGGAATGTTAAGCTTCAGAGACAGCATTGAGCTTTCGAAGCATTGAATTCTACTCGGTTCATAAAACGCCTGTGTGAAAGAGAGTGCCGATATTTTAGAGCAATGAGAAACGAGAACGAATTATGTATTTTTCTCTTTTCCTTTATCTAATGATGAAAGTTTCTCTTAAAAAGCTTTCAATTTAACATTTAACTCAAAATACAAGATGAAAAAAATATAAAATTATTATACCATTCAATCAAAAACGCATGCAGCAACATTTTTATCGGAACATATGTAGGTACTGGTACATATTTCAAAAGAAATTAATTTTAAAATATGCTTTGAAAGGTTATTTGTATTATTTTTTAATTTAGTTTAATTCCAGCCATTCATCACAAGTAATGGATGAGAGATATGCATGTCCTACAATCCGGCCCTCCCTGGCTTCTACTCGTATTCACATATTTATTTATTCATTGATTTAGTTACTAAGTCCAAAATTTATTAAATCAAATACTGTCCCAGGTCCTGTGGCCGGCCCAGAAAAATTTAAGACTGAAACGACTGATAACCACAATATTTGAGTGTGTTACTTCGGATTGCTTTTTCCATTAGTAGTTTTATCTATTCAAAAATTTGACTTAATTTAATTTAAATGAAAAAAATAGGTATAATGAGCAATTATAAAACCCGCACATAACTATCCTCTAGAAACTATATAAGCACGTAGCGGCAACAATGAAATTAATGAACGATTCATTTTGATGGAGACTTAGGCATGATATTACGCATATCAATAGAAAATTGCTCGGTAGAAAAGAAATTTAAAAGGACACCTTAGTAACACACCTTTAAGTGACAGCAGTAAAGCCATATTAAAAGTGACACTTGGAAAAGTGTTATACTACCTATATTTTCATCTGGCACTTAAGCTAGCTTAACTCAAAACTATTCCAAATTTACATGAAAACCACGCTATTTGTTACGGAATGAAACCCAGTAACTGGGTTTCAACTCAACCTACATTTTATAACCAACTGCGCTGACCGCTGACTATCCTAGAATGAAACCTAGTTTAACTTCAAATGGAGATATAACATTAACTTATCAACTCAGAGTGTTTCTAGTTGCTTATGTTACTCGATGAAAACGTAAAAGTATGTACCAAAATTCATTTCATTTGTTGAACAACTCTTTTCTCATGTGATTTGTAATGGAAACAATAAAATAACATAATTGACTTGCTGTTATTATTGGTTGGTGGACCAGCTGTCAATAATAATGCCAAATTCTGCCTTTTATTCTTCTCTATAATCATCTTGTACTTTATCTTTACATTGACTTCACTTTACGATATTACGCAAAATTATGTCATCTTATAGCTTAGCCAAGTGAATATTCGGAGTATTCCAACACTTGTGCTTTAAAAAAAAAGTTTGTTTTGCTATAATTAGTTCTTTATATATATATTTTTATAAATAAATCAATTCGTGAAACAGGAAATCTGATTTTATGGTATTGGAAATAGGTAGCTTTAATGCCATTAGTTCATTTATAGCTGAAAACTTTAGCTTTCGTTTTGACAAAGCTTTAACTTGAAAAGGCTTTGGAAAAGTTTATTATTGTGGAGCCAAACATAAATAAAAATTATGAAAGTGAAATTATAAGTATGAAAAAAACAAATGTCGAAGTCCATTTTATTGAGAATTGAGAAAAATCCTTACACAATTCACATTTTGATTCGAATCAAAAGAACAGGACTTTGAATTGGAAAGAAAAGAGGAAGTGCCAATTGGGAAGAAGGAAAGGGTAACTTAGGTACGGAAAACAGGAAACAGACAAATAAACAAAGGTCGAAAAAAGGGTAAGAAAAGAGATGAAGGCAATCAAAGAACGAACAAATAAGGTTCAGGAATGAAAGAACTTTAAAAAACAAAACAAAGGCCTACAGGAGATCCTCGGAAGGACATAACGAGGAATGCTTGTATTCAATAACAGTGTGAACTGCAGTAAAAGCGAGGAACGTCTTAGCTCGTCAGATGTTTGTGGATCTTTTCTCCACAACTTCGCATAGCCTCGCGTTATAGCACGAGTCATGTTTAAAAAAAATAGCCGCACCACTACAAAAACAACACAGAGGTTATCCAAACGTTAGACCACTGCATTTGGTTTCGCATCTTAGAAACCTGGAGTCGTGATGTCGTACTATCTTGAAAAGAGAAGTTTTACTGTTTCGTAGGTTGGCTTCTTTATTACAATAAAAATCAGAGCCAGGTGCACACAAAGGCTTGGTTCACAACTTGTCTTATTAGATATCAAATAGGAACCGGAACAAAAAAGAACAAACGTAAAAGCAAAAATAAACGATAAGCTCACTGCTCACTATAAGACAAAAAAAAAAACCTTTAGTTTGAACTGAAACTGACCTAAAAACTTTTTTCCTTGCTTGGCTGCTTGATCTAATCTAAATCAAATGTCTTTGAGTATATAGGATATTTCAGTTCGCGTAGTTGGTTATAGACTTTGACCTGGGTCTATGGGTGTTCAAGGGTAGGTACTCACTTTTTGGTCGGACCTGTATTATTCTGTTCCGCCCAGTTTATCAGAACTCTAGCGACGCAAAAAACTAACCATTGTTCGGCGAACCAGTTATACCTACTTTCAAAAGACATTGAAGGATCAAAGCAGATCCATGACCACAACTCTTAAAAATTGATGGCGTTTCTGAAACACTTACAAATTTATAAGTGTAAATATAATTTATCTTATATATAAAAATGAATTGCAAAATGTGTTGGTAAGCGCATAACTCAACAACGCCTGGACCAATTTGGCCAATTCTTTTTTTGTTGTGTTTGTTTTTGTCAGGAGAAGGTTCTTATGACATAAAAATTTGAAAATTGATATTCCCACAGGAACGGAAACTTAGAAACTACTAGAGAGGGCTCTAAAATTATTCCAGCATTTGGGGTGCTACATTATCCCCCTCCATCAGTAACCTAGACTATATTTTATCCCTATAGTCCCACTGGAACAGAAACGGGAACGAAAACCGAAACCTTAAAGTTACTTGACCGATTACAAAAATTCTTCAACTCTTGGATATTACATTCATCCCTCAGTGACATAGACTTATGAATGATTCCTGTCAAGGTTTGATCCCCATATTCCGACAGGAACGGGTTTGGGAATGGAAACTTAGAAACTACTGGACAGATTTTTTTAACCCTTCCTGCATTAGGATTGCTACATTATCCCCCTCCATTAGTAATTTAGATTATATTTTATCCCTATAATCCCACTGGAACAGAAACGGGAACGAGAACCGAAACCTTAAAGTTACTTGACCGATTTCAAAAATTCTTTCAACTCTAGGATGTTACATTATCCCTCATAGACTTATATTTCACATGATTATTTTTCATCCCTAAATTCCCACTTAAGCTGAAAAACGAGAACGGGAACCTTAAAACTACAGACCCGAGCAACGCCGGGTGGCTCAGCTAGTATAATATATAAATTTATAAGTGTTTCGGTGTATACCAAACAAATTCGCGTTTAGAAGGGTACGGCAGTCTAACTGATGAGCCCACTGTCGTACCTGGGTGAAACGCCATCAATTTTTAAGAGTTGTGGATCTGCTTTGATCCTTCAATGTCTTTTGACTTCCTATTCAACTCAAAAAACTTGTAACAATAACAAATTCTTTGTTATTGTATTTCTTTCAGTTATAGTTTGTTTATTAGACTTCTTCTCACTTACTTTGACAGGTCTTATAGAGGTCTTATAAAACAGAATTTTATCCCTAGTAACAGCTTGTAAAATTAGTTTCCAAATTGTTTTAAGGATGTAATTTTTGAAGATTGTATAAAAAAAAGTCAAACAACCATAAATAAGCCTTATGGCAGCAATATGGAAGCTATAGCTTGCCAAATTTAGTAAATTGGACCTTACACAAGTTAAACTTTCTGCGTCCCTAGCTTAGTTAAGGAAACAACTTTTGTACTAGGATCTAAAAAATCAGCATCAGCAGATCCCGATATTATTTTGTCTTTTAGGTTATATCCAGCTCATATTGCGGATTCACTGAACCATCTTTAGTTTCCTTGTACAGTGCGGCAGTGAGCTGCCGGAACTTCTTCGTTGACCCATTTGTTTACTTCATTTTTAGCTAAAAAAAATCTTAATTTTTATATGAAACTGAATTTTTCGATGTTCATATTTTGTGGGCAAAGTAAAAGACCTCAAAGGAATTGTATCACTGTATTATCTTATCTCTGTGCTCCCACCTTTCTAAAATGAAACCAAGAGAAAAGAACACACTTCAGACGAGCTCTCCAAAGCGCAAAAATATCAAATTAAAATCAAAAGTGGACATCGAAGAACAAAAACAATTTAGTTATGATCCGATAGTATACCTACCTATAAATTCACAACAAACGAAAAATGGGAACAACTGCGTCGCCTGTACTTACGGATGACGGTTCTGTGTTATGTACCTACAAGGTTTATATAGGGTTGCCAGTAGGTCAGTAATTATAAAAATTAATTGAAAGGTTTTTCGGGAAAATGTAGAAAGGACATTATTTGGCAAATACTATGGCATACAAATGCTGAAAATTTAATCAAAATCGTTGGACTCGTTGTTTTTTTTTTAATCAACTTTTATTTTTTCACTTTTTTCAAAATAAGTTTTAAGAAAGACAAAAAAGAATTAAACCCTCATACAAAATTCTATCAAATCGTTCGAGTCACACAGACATAGGATGACGCAAGAGAGCGGAGAGCCCCAAGTCCTAGCTCATTTCTTAAAACCATGCCTTGTGAGGGAATGGAAGGGATACACATTTTTTTTGCCGATTCCGAACGGCTAGTGGAGAAATAACATTTTATGAGAATGAATTTACTATTAAAGGACTTGCCAATTCCTCGCGAATACCAGGGGAAAATATTTTTGGTTTCTTTTGGCTATCGAATGTCTAACCTTCCGCGAAACAGGCAGACATGCTAACCATTACGCCACGGGTAACCACAAAAACTCATTTATGCACTCTTTAAGCTTGTGCTATGTCTCCACTTGAATTTAAGCTATGCGCTTATTCCAGGATAGTTTGAGTTAACCAACTATAGTGTTTTCATCTGAATAAATAAACGTCAAATTCACTGGAGTATTAGGGTAACTTGAGTTGAAACACAGTAACTGAGAAAGTCTCATTCTGTATGACAAACCGGGAAATTTTCATATTGTTTTGGGGTAGTTTCGAGATAAACAACTTTAAGTGTTAAGTGATAATAACATAGTATTAAGAGCTCTTCCAAACTGACGTGATTTTTTTTTTGTATTGAGAGTGACAAACAAAATTTTAACTACACTAAATAATATTGAAGAACCCACATCAGCACGACGAAGTTTGGCGACAACGTGTGTATTTAATCGAGCTATCAGTTGGAGGCGGTGCCGCTCGCGCGCCTGGGTAAATCGATAATTTTCGATGATCAAAACCGACCAAGTATCAGTTTACTAAATTATGCGGCCATAAGTTGAATGACAGATTCCGATCGATCATAGTTGACTAGTTCTATTTCTGGTCAATCCGATTTCAATCATTTTAGTTGTTCCGAGTAGGAATCGAATTAAACCAAATAAAGTATAGGTATGTATACGTCAAAGCAACTCTCCCGGGTGATTTGGTGCCGTGGAGGTGGAGGAGCGCATAGGATACAAAAATATAAATATATCTAAATATAAACAAACATATGAACATATGTGTTTATGTACATTCATTTCAAATAAAAGTACATCCCCCATCTGCTCAACACCATTCCGATAATGTTGCCTCATGTCCCGATCGCATCAAACCACGCTAGAGGTGCTTTGACGCATACTTACCTAACTCACTTAGAATATTAAATACTCATATGTACAATCATCATTTAAAAATCTACTCAGCATCAACATCATTCCTTCACTGCTTATGACTCTTCCCTCCACGGCCGTCACCACGATAAGACAGAGCAACGTAAAGTTTTTGTACTCATTCAAATGATTGAATAAGATTGAGTCAAAAAGATCGAAACCAAAGCAAAATGAAATATCGAATCGAAATGCATGGAATAGTATAGTGATTGAGATCGAATATCGAGATTGATTGAAAAGATTGAGATCGGTTGACTTGCATGATTTCGATCATCTATATATGTTTGTACCTGTGATCGAATCAAAAAGAACGATTCGATTATCATTTGCACAGGCTTAGAGTTGTTTTAAATCATGTCATGAAAGAAAACATTTTGACTTCGCTGTCTAGTAATAGGAATTTCCATGGTATAGGGTAAACGCACTAGTAGGTATCCGGACAGTGTTAGTATCCGGACACATTGACCTTTTTGCGATTAATAGACAAATCACTCAAAAAAATACGCAAACGTCAACAAATATGGGTCCTTCAATGTGTCCTATCCATACATGCAAAGTTTCAGGTACTAAATGCTTTTTTTAAGAACTACGCGTCATTTTATTATTTAAGGATTGAAGGTGCGGTCGCGTTGTCGATTTGTGTAAAAACAAAATAGTGGGAACAGTTTTTAGTAGTAAGCAATTGAACAAGTAATAATTAATTTATTATAATGGAATGGTCATTGGTTTCGTTGGAAATATCATTTTTTACTAATTTGCAAAAAAAAAAAACCAAGTTTAATAAAATCTTTCCCATTATTTGTGGTGTCCGGGCACTCAAACCAAAATTGAAGATGTTTTTCAGTACCCGGACATGCTGTCCGGATACTAACAATGTGCGATTATCATGTATGAAAATACATGTATCCGGACAGGGCTTGTTTCTCAAAATGATTGTGTCCGGATACTAAAACTAAAGCGTCCGGATACTAAAACTAAATCGTCCGGACCCTCGATACGCCCCTGACCCTTTAGAGTTCTTTATAATAAAATATGTATAATTTTTAACCAGAAATGATCAGACTGAAGTCAACTAGCAACTTAAAATTAAAATACAATTGAAGGCACCTTTATCTCTGTCTGACAACCCTCTGAACAGTGGTGACAACTTTTACCCATAGCGTTGACGCACTTAATTACAATTCACTTACAACCGAATCGAGTTAATTGCAGGCAAGAGGCAAGCTATTGGTATCTGGAATACTGAACACTGAAATTGATAACACAGAAAATAATGAGGCGCCAGACAAAGTACCTACCCAAATGTTTTTTGTTTTTGATTTGTCTAAGCATGTGGCATATTTGATTTATATCTATCTTCTCTTACATTCACACTCAAACCATCTCGACAGCGCAAACGTTAATGACGTCTGACGTCATTCTACATAAGCATTTGTTTTTCTGTTGTTTGAAAGCATTTGTATGACTATAGGTACGTCATTTTTATTCGAATTTCGAACTAACAACCAGATAGCAGACGTTCCAACCGAGCCGAACCCCAGACGCAACTTTTAAAATTCATCATCTTGTACATAGTTTATTTTTGCCGGCGCGGCGCGTTTCCTCTAACAAAATACTGAACAACGCAACTTTAAATAGTCTTCTTGAAGTGGCAATCGAGGTCACTCGTGTGTCGTGTTGGAGCTGCCAGGTTTCAGTATCAGTCGGTCGTACTTTAACGTGTTAATTTTATTAGAAAAAAGAAGAAGAAACAAAATAAACAAAATTTTTGAAAATGCCGTCGACGTGTTCATTTATGTACGATCATCCAGATGCGGTGTACTACAGTGGACAAGTTGTGAACGGAAAAATAATTCTAAGAACCGATAAAGCGAAAAGTGTACGAGGTAGGCGTTCTACGTGAATATTTCTTGTCTTGGTGTTATCTTGAGTCAATATATTCTCAACCTATCTTTTGGAAGCGCTAAAATAGAACTAATTTCGTTCCAAAAACTGTGAGAGGTTACTGTGAACTTAACCTCTCGTTTATGTTTTATTTTTTTGGCAACATTAAATCACTAGATTGACCGTGTTTACCAAAGTATTATTGAATAAGCTATATGCCTACCTGCCTATGTTTGCCTTAGTGATTTGCTACATAGCTACAAGTTATCAAAAGTGCACAACAGGTTATTGTTGTTTTTGGTATGAAAAAAAAAACAGCATCGAGTTGTTTAGATTATGGGATGGGTAATTAAATCGTTCGTATACACAATTTGAAGTAAATAAGTTTATAGGATTGTTTGTGGTGTGCGTCGATGGCGAATTAATGATATTTATTCTTCCGATTGTGAACTGAGATAAAATTGAAGCTAGCTAAACCGCCTATAATTTGGTTCTTATCATTATCTCGTTTAACTTGACGTAACAGATACTTATTTGAACAGTTTGTGTCCATACAAAAGTTTTTATACTTTTGTCACACATGTATAGGTAGGTAGGTAGATTTAAATTGTTTTGAGCAAGTAGTTACGCCAATTTGCGATTTTGGTAAAAGGTTTCGTACACTTTCTCCGTAAAGTGTCAAATAATTGCAGCTCGAGTCATATTTGGTACCGAACTGTTGGCAGGACATGTCTCATTGCACTTTATTGACTTGCGTATGAAAAGTATTGTCTCATCTAAAAACGGCAACATATTTCCAAAATCGTATGTGGTTGAAAGTACCTAAGCTATGCGCTAGCCTCAATCGAATTCCAATTTTGATGATATTCAGTTATGTTCATTTAGAATAAAACGATTTTTTGGTTTATATTCATTTAGCACGTCACTTTCAATTTTCACTTTCAAAGTTGGTACCCTTTGCACTTGTTCTAAGGATAAGAACCATTAAAAATTTGCATTCAGAAGGATATAAATGCATACCTTTTATTTTCCATTTCTATTTTTCTCTATTTAATTCTCGATTCTCAATTTATTTGCCGCATTTCAACTTTTTACTTTCGATGTAAACAAAACAAATGTCACTTTAATTTTTTTTCGCAATAGCTGTGTTCAATTAGATTCATTTTGTGACTCATGTTTTTGGTTGCCTTGGTTCTGATGTTCTTATGTGTTCTGTCTGATGTTCTTTTTTCTAACCGATTGCGAAACTTTCCTTGTGTGTGTGTGTGTGTGTGTTAGTAACTGCGTGTCTTTTTATGTCCCCACCAAGTCACCACCTGACTCTTCTATTAGCTATTAGTTGTGTTTCTTTACTGAAAATTCGCACGAAATGCACCGAAATTCGGCGAAAGTCAGTCTAATCCCGTTCCGATTTTTCGTAGCAGTGCACAAAAAAGAGAGTGCTCTCGAGAGAATAAAAAAATTTCCCCGTCCCGCGAATTTCCGCCACCAAAATTTCTGTGGACAGAAATCGTGCACAGCCAAAACAAATACCACAACTGTCAAAAAGACGTTTTTCCAAGCGTTGCGTTGCTGCGAATGTTTTGTTCAAGGCGTTTCTTTACTTTTAAGACAAATACGCTCTTTCAGAGAGTTTCTGAAAAAATTTTACAACCATTCCTTAAAAAAAAAATTTCTGTGCACAAAAAGTAAAGAAACAGACTTATTCAATCTGTTGTCGAAAATCAGAAAATATGAACGAACACAACCCAAAGACTGCCAACCTCTGGGTGCCAAAAAAGAAATTTAACCAACCATCCCTGTTGTGCAGTTAGCTAACTGCGATATTTATGTTCATTTAGGCTATTGACATAAGGAGTTGTTGTTTTTCCATGAGCGATGTTTTACTGAAATGAACATAACTTCACATAGAATTTCGATAAAACGCGGCTGATGTCATGATTGTGTGAACCGTGAAGATGTACCCGCACATAGCAGAAGAGAAAACCATTTTGACAGTATGTACATACACATAAAGTTATGGTCATGCCAATATATGGAATGGCAGGAACTATGCACATGACGTTGTTGTTTTGGTCGAGTGTATTGGTAGTGGCAACAAACAAGCTCAACGCAAAATCAAACTTTTTTGCTTTATTAGAGACGTTCTCTAATCGTTTTAAAAAAAATGGACACGAGGCACGACTGGGTCGCACGAGCTTGCGATTGTGTGCTAAGTACAAAACCAAAATCTTAAGGCTGAGTAGGTATATAGGTTTTAGTATTTGCTCTTGATATATTTGGTGGTACAGGATTGCCAACTACACATAAATTATGATAATTGAATTGAATGACGCAAAATATTAAAAAAAAAAATTAAATTATACCTATATTCCGAAGGTTTCAAGCAAAAATTTAAAAACGTCATTTTCTTGCACTTGCTAATACATATAAACCCCAATAATTTAATCAAAGTCGTAGTAGCCATTTTTTTAAAAACCAGGTTTTTATTTGAAATTTTTTTTTTTTAAATGAGGTTTTAAAAATTCAAGTACAAGAATTTCAAACCTCTTTTACATACTGGGGTCCATTTGGACCCCAGAGCATGTTTGAACACTCATAACTTTTTTGTTTTTCATTTTTGTTAAATGGGATTTTTACTCAGTGAACAAAAATCAATTTTTTGTTCATTTCTTAAGTTAAAACGATTATCAGATGTTTACAGATTTTTCTGCGATTTTTTTGTGAAAAGAACCCGTCCACCCGAACTGGGGTCCATTTGGACCCCACTACTGAAATTCTATGAAAAATCATATTTTTTCTAATAAAATAAGTTATTTTATTTCAAAAGAAGCATAGTTTATGTTTAGAACGATTTAGTTTGAAGTTGTTGCCAGTTCCGGCAGACATTTAACACACAAAGTTCTAGTGTGGCAAGGGCAACAACATCTGCCACATCCATCGCAGGTGGTTCTGCTTTTCTTGTCGTCTGCTCTTGGGCAAAGGTGACATCTGCTTCTTTTACAAGAGAGCCTTTCGGGGACTGTTGGTAATTTTCCCTGAACTCTCCCCAAAATACAGAGAGCATCATGCCAGATTGTGTTGCAGGTTATGAACGGTTATTCAATTCTGACTCAACCAGTTCCTCCGCTAGTTCGATGAGCTTATCACTTCTGAACAAATTTTTGTTTCTTCTAGGCGGATTGAAGTGCCGGAAAATGATGAAAGTTTCTAGGGCTGCTACGTCCAGTAAGTTGTAAAATACAACCATCGGCCAGCGATTGGTTTGACGTGTACATGAATATATTGAGACCATTTGGTCGAATACATCGACTCCACCTTTGGTGCGGCTGTAATCCAGTATCGTGGCAGGTTTACTTTGATGACCGGAAGTGGCTTTCTCGCAGTTATGTTGTGTTGATAGCAATACCACTTGTTTGTTTGGCCTCGGAACATAACTCACCAACGCCATTTTTCCAGAAAATCCATCTTTGGACTGGACGATACTGCTTTTTGTTATTGACCTTTACAGGCTCATTCTGGCCATCAAGAACCTCCTTCGCTACAAAAGGTTGAAGCAAATCTCTTTTGTTTTTCCGAATAGTGCCAAGAATAGTGATCTTCTTATCCAGTAACTTCAATGCCAAATCCACCGACGGCTACGTGACGTAAAGAAATTATCAATAGTGAAGTTGCGTTCAGAATTGAAATATGATGGCATCAACGACATCAGCACATCATATCCACGACCAAGTCCTGTACTTTGGTTAGAGTAACCAGTGTATAGATAGAAAACTTTAGTGGATAGCCCGTTGAGCTTTCATTCAGCCACCTAAACTTCAAGCCATATTTGGCAGGATTGCTTGGCATGTATTGGGGAAATTTAATCCTTTTTAGGTCATGAAATTGTTAGATAACCTGAACAAACTGAAATAATGACTTTTTTTTTTGATAGGCATACCTGACAAGAACATTGATATACATGAATATTACAATCAGTAATTACGTAAAACAGACATATCGAAAGGGATAAGCGGGAATCCCAGATTTGCGATGTTAGGCAATTTCCATCGGCTTTTAAAATTGAAAAATTGTATTGATGACCTCCTACATACCTGCACAATGACATCTCTGCTTAAATTTCTTTATCACTGCTATATAAAATACTTAGAAACAATTCATACAATAGCCAGAAGAACTATAACTGCACAATATAAGTCAGAAATAAAAAAAAATTCGAAGAAAAAATCGTGGGGTCCATTTGGACCCCAGTTCGGGTGGACACGACTTTGGTCGGTTTCTTGTTGAAAGATGTATTGACAAAAATTATATAGGTACAGGATGATTTGCATAGGGTGTGACAAAAAGATGGGGTGTGTAGGTTGGACCTAGACAAGCAAAAAATAGTATGGGAGGGGGGGTCCATTTTCCCCCGTTTAGGCGGGAGGGGCAATTGAAGAAAAAAATCACTAAAAACGGAAAAAAAAATTATTTAAAAATAACGGTAATACCTACAGAGTCGTGCTATATCATTTTGAAAAGCCAAAATATTGAAAAAAATTAATTTAAATATTCCAAAGGTTTCAAGCGAAAATCTAAAAACGCTATTATTTTGGAGTAACTAATACATATAAGCTCTGGAAATTTAATCAAAATCGTTGGACCAATTTGAAAAACAACGGTTTTTTATTCATTTATTTTTTTTTTAACTTTTTTTTAAATGAGTTTTTTAAAAGTCAAGTGAACAAAGTTTAAGATCTTGCTGGAGGGAAGTTTGATAAAAAATTTTGAAAAAGTCAAAATTTTTTAAAAAAATTTATAAAAATTGCAAAAATTAGAATTTTGCAAATGTTAATATGCAATCTTTCTAAAACAAGTTTGGACTTCTAAAATACCAAATTTCGTTAAAATCATGTCAGCCACTAACGAGAAAGTTGGTTTTGAAAAAAATCAAAGATAGGTACCGTTTTAAGACTTTTTCAAAAAAATTTTTTTACATCGCAAGAAAGACAATTTAAAATTTATTCCTTCACACAAAATTTTATCGAAATCGTTGGAGCCGTTTTCGAGAAAAATAAGTATTATCATATCGTTTGTATGGCAGGTACCGTTATTTCAAGACCTAGAGACCAGTTCCAAAAATCCCTCTGTAGGTTACTGGTTACCCCACAGACCCTAAGTACAAATTTTGAAGAATATTGGTCAAGAGGTTCAGGCTGTAGATCCATATACGGACATACAGGACAGACAGACAGAATTGCAGGATCCACTTTTTTCGCATTCTCTTTCATCGTAATGTCATCTTTAATTGTTATCTCAAAATTTTTTCCCCACGATTGCAAGACTTGCCTTATAGTATGTAGGTACCTACCTATAATCGCAAGTGCAAAGGGTTAACTTTGAAAAAGAGCAACCTTTTTATGTAAAACTGTAAGGCTCTCTTGAGACAAATTACAAAAATTATACTCATGAGTCCTGTTTCTGTTTCATGTCCGATGAAGTGCTTTTTTTGATTTGTTTATTTGCTGCTGGATATAGATTTTGTAGGTATATTAGAATATTACATTTGTTCGTTGAAGCCCTGGGGTCGCCCTAATGGTCGCCACAAAGCGTATTTTGAAAAACCTATAAACTCGTGCTGAATGTCGAACTAAGTGTTTTTTGAGCCCTTGGTTTTCCTTGGGGTTGGCTTCAATTCGCACTAGGTTTTTCCTTTGACGAGTTTAGGTAACGAAGAGAGCTGTCAAATATTATTTATATATTAAAGGAATTAATATTGATTAATTATTAATTATAAGCATATATATTTTTTTTTCAAATGACAGGAATGTGTGGTGTTTTTATATGGTTAATAGTTATTTGAGGACTGGAAAACTGAGGTTTTTTTTGACAAATAAACTAGGGATCGAATTACCGCATCAGTGATCGAGTGAGTGAGTTCTTTCTCATTCTATATACACAACATCAGTTTGCTGTTCATTTATCGACGTCAACTCGCTCAAACACTGATGAAAAAATATCGAATTGTGGTTTGTGGTACTTAAGTGCTCGTCAACGTGAGAAGAAATGCCAAAACACATAATCCAGTCACGTATTACTCGACTGTTAAGCGATAGACAATATTTTTGACCCTCCAAGGCTCATATTGCGGGGTTTTGCAATGTATTGTATAAAATTCAAACCCTTTTGACATTGATTGCGCAATGAAGAATATTGTAGTCTGTGGGTATCAATATATATATATATATAACTAGCTGAGCCAGCCGGCGTTGCTCGGGTCTGTAGTTTTAAGGTTCCCGTTCTCGTTTTTCCGGTTAAATGGAAACTTGGGGATGAAAAATAATCGTTTTTACTTTGGGATTATGTGGCATCCCAATGACGAAAGAATTTTTGAAATCTGTCCAGTAGTTTCTAGGCTCCCGTTCCCAGCCCCGTTCCTGTGGGAATCTTCCGTTACCGTGGAAATATGTGAAATATAAGTCTATGTCACTGAGGGATAATGTAACATCATAGAGTTGAAAGAATTTTCGAAATCGATCAAGTAACTTTAAGGTTCCCGTTCTCGTTCCAGTTTATGTTCCGGTGGGATTATAGGGATGTAATATAATCTAAATTACTAATTTAGGGGGATAATGTAGCAATCCTAGTGCAGAAAGGGGAAGGGTTATAGAAATCTGTATAGTAGTTTCTAAGTTTTCTTTTCCAAACCCGTTCCTGTCGGAATATCCGCGCAATTTTTTAAATTCCGTTCCAGTGGGAATATGGGGAACAAACTTTGACAGGAACCATTTATAAGTCATTGTGACTGAGGGATAATGTAACATCCTAGAGTTGAAAGAATTTTTGAAATCGGTCAAATAACGTTAAGCTTTCGGTTCTCGTTCCCGTTTCTGTTCCCGTGGGATTATAGGGATAAAATATAGTCTAGGTTATTCATGGTGGGGGATTATGTAGCACTCCTAATGCCGAAAGAATTTTAGAAATCTGTTCAGTAGTTCCCAACCCCGTTCCTGTGGGAATATGGGGAACAAACCTCGAAAGGAACCACTTATAAGTCCATGTCACTGAGGGATAATGCAACATCCTAGAGTTGAAAGAATTTTGGAAATCGGTCAAGTAACTTTAAGGTTTCGGTTCTCGTTCCCGTTTCTGTTCCTGTGGGATTATAGGGATGAAATATAATCTAAATTACTGATGGAGAGGGATAATGTACCATCCCTAATGCTGGAATCGTTTTATAAACCTGCCTTGTAGTTTCTAAGTTTCCGTCCCCAAACCCGTTCCTGTGGGAATATCAATTTTTAAATTTTTTATGTCATAAAAACCTTCTTCTGACAATAACAAACACAACAAAAAAAGAATTGGCCAAATTGGTCCAGGCGTTGTTGAGTTATGCGCTTACCAACACATTTTGCGATTCATTTTTATATATAAGAAGATAAATAATAATATATATCATAATATTTTTTAATTTGATTTTTAACTGTCAAAAACTTTCCTTCTCCTTCATTCATCTGCGTTTTCTTCTCTTTTTTGTTTAAGCAAACAGCAACACAACAAACTTTCGTATTGCTCAACATGTTGCTATGAAAGAGCAAACGGACGTGTTAATAAATATAATAATCTTTCTTAGTTCATTTCTTATTAATCCTCAAAATACCAAAAACTTAGCAGCCAAGCTAGCCCTTAACTATACCGCGATCATCTCACAGGGATATGTCAGAGCAGTTTAATATTCACCTGTGCTGGGTGCCAGGGCATAGAGACATTCCAGGAAACTGCAAAGCAGATGAACTCACCAGAAACGGAACACTTCTGCCCTTCTCACCGAAAACTTAGAGTATCGGCATACCAATCGCACTCTTGCTCAAGCAGGACGCATACAAGAAAACCAATCTGAGATGGTCAAGCAGTTTAACGTGTAGAAAACACAACGAAACAGATCTGGCCCAAGCTAGATCTTGGGCGAACGGCTTGATCTCTTTCAAAAGAACAAACTTTAGTGCGACGATAAATATTATCCCAGGACACTGTCTTATTGGAAGACGGTGCGGGGACATAAGGCCACGGGAAATAACCCCACTGATGGTTTTACTTCCCACTATGTGAGAAATAAGCACACTTTCATGAAGTGGACCTAGTTCCCACGACCGGTGGGAAATAAGTCCACTTTCTTATGGGAATTAAACTCACATGAAGAAATTCGAAGAGCGACCAAATTTAACTGAATGAAACGTTGTAAACAACCGTTGGTTATTATAAATATGAACAAAAACATTTCCATTATGCAATGACAAAAACTATTGGAAACTTAAATAATTCAAAACAACGAAAATATAAACCATGAAACCATGCCTAAGAGTTCTACAAATTGTTTTTATATTAAAAAAAAGTTCTTCAAGAGCTTTAATTAAAATTGTGAAAAATAGGAACAAATAAAAAATTGATATTTAGTTTTTAGTAGTTTATAAAACTATAGTGTGAAATTCGCGTTACGGACTTTAGATTTTCTTTGCGTGCGACATTGTATTTTGTACCGGAGATAAAGCAAAAAGCGAAGCGGAAAAAAATTTTGGCCAGGGGAATATGGATTTGTGATGTGAAAATTGAAAATTCGCGCGAATTTTCAATTTTCACATCACAAATCCATATTCCCCTGGCCAAAATTTTTTTCCGCTTCGCTTTTTGCTTTATCTCCGGTACAAAATACAATGTCGCACGCAAAGAAAATCTAAAGTCCGTAACGCGAATTTCACACTATAGTTTTATAAACTACTAAAAACTAAATATCAATTTTTTATTTGTTCCTATTTTTCACAATTTTAATTAAAGCTCTTGAAGAACTTTTTTTTAATATAAAAACAATTTGTAGAACTCTTAGGCATGGTTTCATGGTTTATATTTTCGTTGTTTTGAATTATTTAAGTTTCCAATAGTTTTTGTCATTGCATAATGGAAATGTTTTTGTTCATATTTATACCTTTGATCCGAAATGTTTATAATTTTGTTGATTAAATTTGGTATCATTTATCTATTTTTTCTTGCAATTTAATTATTATTATTTGTATATATAATAAAATTAAAAACATGCTTAAATGTTAGTTTGATTTTTTGTTCATGGGTTAAAATTTCTTCAAACTTGATGGGAAATAAAACCACACAGATATTTAGGGACTTATTTCCCACCTTGCATGGGAATTAAGTCCACTTCATGAAAGTGTGCTTATTTCCCACATAGAGGGAAGTAAAACCATCAGTGGAGTTATTTCCCGTGGCCTTATGTCCCCGCACCTTGGAAGACATGCCGCAAGGCTTTTAGTCGTCTCAAACGAGCTGTATGGCTAAGGTGGAGGAGGAGGAGACTATTTCCCACCTTCTATGTTTATGCCCAGCTTTGGCTCATAAACGTGGAATACACCTAGGTTCGTATTTCTGCGTCTCTACCGCTTCACCATTTCAAAATGACTCCATTAAGATAAGGATACATTAGATGCATTGTGCAATCACAATGGGCCCAACGGGCTTAAGTGTCTTATCCGAGCTAAAGCCACTTTAACCAAACTTAACCAAGCAGCCAAGCGCAGATTGATGTCATGCTTCCAGATTTATGCTGATTCAGAAGTATTTAGGTATGTTTTCATTTTATTCCATACGTACGCGTACCGCCATAAAATTTAATCTAAGTTTCCTTTAGGTTCATTCTAACCGATTGCATGAAAAGTGCAAACATATAAAAGAAACACAGCGCGACTGGTAGAGGATAGAGGAAACCTACTGCTCTCTGTCGCTCTCTGCTGGAGAGAGGCAGTTAATCAAAATGGTTCAAAGACTGCTTCGTAACCAGTGTTGCCACTAGGATGCAATAGTATCCCGGTAGATTGTTTTTTTTTTCAAGGACATTCCAGGATACACTGAAAAGGACTTGTAACTAACTTTAAGTCATAAAAATGATTGAATCCATTCAAATAAACCGCTTCACGTGAAATAACTTACATACCTACTGTTTGAACTGAACAAGCATTTGCATTGCTTAATAATTTAATTTCCAAATGTTTCAATTCACATGTATCGGTGCTGAAAATGTTTCATTTGACGATGAGATTGAAAACTCGAAGCTCAGAACTGCATCTTACAAAATCTGAGAAATCGAATAGACTAGATAAAAATGGAAACGGAAGCAAGTTGCGTTCTTCTCCTGAAACAACTTAGCCGCAACCCCCACCTCGCTAGGAATGCTCATCACTTTTACCTCGAGCCCAACTCCAGACGTACAGTCAAATATAAAGATTCATATTTTATTTGCACTACCCGAATGTGGAATGCTTTGCCCGACTCTATTTATCCCCTGTATTACGAAACCCGAAAATTCAAAAACAAATTCTTGGTTTCCAGAGATTGTATTTCTGTCATGACTCTAAAGATAACTTGAGACTGCTTTTCAAACCTAGACTGTAGTTTGGAGAACAGAGGACGAAGGGCAAAGGGACAGTTTTTATTTGTGTAAATAAGTGTCTCTAACTTATGGAACTAGGGACTAGAAGGAAAACAAATTGGTTTTTCGATGTTTGTCTGTATGCTTAGATCTTTACAACTACTTGACGGATTTTGAATGATTTTTCACATAAGTAGATTTTCGATGGTTTAAACTCCTTGTCTCAACACCAGTCTCACTGTACTCAACTGATTGATTGCAGATGGTACTACACCTTCGCCTTTTGTTTTATTCAGTAACTTTTAGTTTTCTTCACTGCACATAATGGTTCGGGACCTTTTAAATGAGATACCTTTCGTTCCGATCAAAATTTGAGGATCCATAAATCTGTGTAACTTAGTATGGAAGCTTCAGAATGTGAAAATGAGTGGGAAATGATATAATTGTAGATCCGTGGGGATAACCATGACAACGCAAAGTTGTCTCCTTGAAGATTCAATCAATCTCGGAGCTGTTCATACGGTTGAACGCCATCGATTTGAAGACAGCGTGAAACAGTTCATACAAAGACGAACTGTACTGAGTCCTCTCTATTCTTGGTATCCTTGATAAACTCGTCCATTTTTTCAGAAACGTAGCCAGTAGCTTAACACAGTTGAAGTAAGAAAAACCACAAATAATAATTGGTTTCAAATTGTTATCTGATATACATAGATAAAATTCTTGTTTGCTCCATGTCTGAGTCTTACACCGCATTTGGTATAAAATAAATTAAATAATCTAAAACACTTTTTTTTCAGGTGTCTACATAACCATTTCAGGAGTGGCCAAAGTTCGATGGACTGAAAGAAGAAGTCGACACAATCATCGTACAAAAAGAACTGAACACCACACGGTTCATTACCGTGGTGATCGAACATATTTGCATTCCCAGACTCTCGTAGAAAGTGGCATTAACCTACCGCCTGGAACACATGAATATACCTTTTCAACGCCATTACCACCACAGATCCCCTCATCAATATCCGGAGAACATGGCCATGTTGCCTATGAGGTAGAGTTGAAATTAGATAGAGAATTGCGTTTTGACAACGTTTATTCGAATTGTTTTACTGTCATTCGTGGTCTAGATCTTAACTTTGACCTGTCATACTTGGTAAGTGCTACCAATTTTGTTGAATAAAACAAAAGCTACAAGAATCTATCTTTTGATTCAAAATATAGACTCCTACTACCGATCACCAAGAAAAATATTTCTGTTGCTGCTGCTGTGAATCGGGACCTATGAAAACTGAATTAAAGACGCAATTTGGTGGATATGCTCCTGGACAGAAACTCAATTTCAATGTCTTAATCGATAACGAATCGGATAGAGACATTGACGGATGTCAAGTTCAGATAGTTCAAAAGATAAGTTTCACCAGTGACTCCCCGGAACATAAAACAAAAACTCAAAAGCATGTTATTGGAAACCTTCGTTTGGATGGAGCTTGTAAATTTTCCAAAAAACTGCACGATGGTTCATTTACAATCCCACCGCTTCCACCTTCAAGCAAAGGATCTGATGACATTATCAGTGTCTATTATTACTTGAGAACCGAAATCGAAACTGGCTGTTTTAGTAACAATGAGGTGCTGCATACTGGCTTTACAGTTGGTACTGTTCCACTCTACGCAAGTGCTACAAACCCCAATAGTGTTATAACAATACAACCAACTGCCCCAGCTGGAAGCTTTGATGAAAATGGTGAAAGTTTGCCTCCGAAGTACGAACCTGCTGGTAAGGATATCAAATTCAAATACCTTTTTTCTGTTTGTCTTTTATTTTGCGTTTTTAGTTCCACCGTCCTTTGAAGAAGCAACAGGAATGAACACACCGTTTGTTGACAGGGAAGCAGATGAGCATCGAACCCTAGATCCTTATGTACCAAAGTATCCAGTTTATCACAACTTTGCTACTCCTTCGGCTCCAAGAAGTGAACCAGCGCCCTATAGCAAAGAGACTGAGGCCCAGCAGTCTTCATCACAGATGTCGGAAGCTTCTGCTCCTCCTCCTGCGTTTGATTCTCTACCTTCACAAGCATTGCCTTATCCAACAGACAACAAAGCCGCTCCACTGCCTGGCACATCGCAACCTTCATCGCTTCCATATCCAACACAAGGATTGTTCGGTATGCCGGTTCCTGGATCAGCAGCAAGAGTAACCAACCCGGAAGAAAATCAAGCCAATAAAGGAGGACCTGGACTTGGTTGGCAGACTTAACGAGTGACAATTTTTGAATTGGTTGCATTTGACAATATCTTAATATTACTTAAACAACTCAGGAACAAACAAAGCTTTAAGTTTTTCATACCACTAGGCCTTGCATTTTTATATTTTAGTCTTGGGATAAATAAACAACTCAATAACAACAAAGAAATAGTTTACTTTAATAAGAAATGTAGAATCGAATCACAAAACTTAAGTTCGAAATGATTAAAGGTGAGACCAAGTGAAGGTGAGGCAAGTTCCAGGGATAAAATCTTTCATTGGCTCATCTTATCACGTTCCGACGAGCACTTCTTGTTGGCACGTGCATCGCGGGCTAAAATGATTTTCTTTTTTTTCTATCGTAGGTTTTTTAATATCAACTTGCGCAATCAGACCTAAGGAACGGTCCATTTTACTTTCAAGTAGCAAACCTTTTTTTATTTGAAAAGCCAGAAGACGATACTGTAATAAGGAACCTAGACTTCCAGCTCTCACCGTGTCTGCACCAAGTGTCTGTACCCTGATTGGAGAGAATGGGGAACAATCAGAGAGGAAGTACTCCAATGTGTCATTATAATTTCAAATTTCACAGGACTAACAATGTGGGCTATCAATTAATCCTAGAACCAGCTTGACGAAAGAGATAGAAGCTCTGACTGAGAACTCCGGCAGACCAAGCTCTATAGTTCAGGTTTTGAGAAAAGTGTCAGAGATTCTTTCTTAGCACAAAGTGCTTCATGGAGAGAGATGCAGAACTTATCGGGTAAAATAAATTTGACTCACTTATAGATACAACGGTAGTGCGAAGATGAAGTTTACATAATCCGTACCCCTGCCGCAGTGGAAGATATTTCGGTTAAATTGACGTTACCACCTGGAGAATAAGGAAAATCCTTCTGGGTTATCCTCCACAGATTTGTTGTTCTTTTCTTGGTTTCGTACATTTTTACCACTTTTAGGAAAACCTCCCAACATTACTTTCCTGCTGAGCTAATGAGCTACTTAAGCGACCACCACGAAAAGGTAAATGATCAGTGATCACCTACTCATACACTACCTTGCTTTTGCAGGCATCGCTTTAGACTGATTTTTCTAGCTTTATAAGCTTTAAAAAAGATAAATAAAGATGTTGGCTTAGTTTGAGTTTAAGAAATAGAAAAATGATGGTTAATGTTGCAGTTGCAGCACTTTTTGTGAGCATCATTTATAACATACCAGCTTACAGAGGGGTTTTGTAATTGAGTCTCTAGGTCTTGAAATAACGGTACCTGCCATACAACCGATATAATAATACTTATTTAAATCGAAAATGGCTTTAACGATTCCGATAAAATTTTGTTTATTGTTTTTGAATTTTTTTTTAATTTTTTCAAAAAATTTTATTGTTTGAAATATGTTCTAGACTATAATATTTTTTTTTGAAAAAAAAAGCTGGTTAAACAATTTTGGTTGAATTATCAGCGATCTATGCAACTGTAAAAGAATGGCGTTTTTACCATTTCGCTTGAAACCTTTGGAATATTTAATTTAATATTTTTCAATATTTTGCGTGATTCAATTCAATTTTCATAATTAATATGTAGTTGGCCTTGGCAGCCCTTTACCACCAAATATATTAAGAGCAAATACAAAAGCTTTTTATTCAGCCTTAAGATTTTGATATCGTATTTCGTATTTAGAATTTAGCAGACATTCGCAAGTTCGTGAGACCCAGTCGAAGCCGTGCCCATGTTATAATCAAATGTTATATCAGTTGGAAGCGGTGCCGCACACGTGCAACGCGTTGTATGAGACAGAACCTTTAGTTTTTTTTAATTTCCGCGGTATAGAGTTCCTTACGCTGTGTCTCCACTTGCTTTAAATTTATAGCAGAAAGCAGGAATATGGCAGACACAATAAAGCAGAGCAACTGCCAAATTTTGTGTTGTGGACATTTTGTAGCATACTTTTTTATACCAACCACAACAATGAAGTAACAAAATGGTGGGAAAACATATGCAGATGACAGTTCCCTCTGCTTTGATAGCTCCGATAAATACCCTGCGATAAAAGTATGCTATCCATCGCAGGCTATGAAGATTAAGCTGCTAAAAAGGTTTCTACTAGCGATATTCAAAGCCTGCTGTATATAGCTGCCATAGATTTAAAGCATGTGGAGACCAATGCCCTATTTCACCAACTCACAAATTTGTAATTACAAGCGTTTTTTAACAAAGCTTGTGAGGTTTTGTAAAAATGTTGCTTCACCAAACTTTGTTAATTACAATATTGCAGTTGTATTTTACAAAAGGAAATTTGTGGAAAAATTTCCTTTTCGATTTCACCAATACAAAATTAAAGTTGTACTTTACAAGTAACAAACTTGTTAATATAACACTAATTTGTGAGTTTTCATTTCACCAACGAAAATAGACTTACAAAATTTGTTAAGTTTGTAAGAATATTCTACAGGTGAAGGTAGACGTGTAATTTTTGTTACAAATTTGTAATTCCTAGCTTTCATATCAGAAATGTATTTGCGACGAAGGCATAGCAATAGCGTAACAGCCAAAGTGATGATATTTTGATAGTGAAAAAAAATTTATCGGCCGCGTATCAACTATGATATATTTGAGTTATTTCATTTTAATGAAAAATTTCAACTTAGTCGATGCAAAGCAGAAGAAATAATTTTAATTATCGAGCGAAAAAAAGCTGTGCTTTAAAACCAAGGCAGCAATTTCTAACCGATTTGCGTTGGCTTGGGAATGGAGGACAATAACATGAAGCTGCCAACATGCTTGGGATATCTTTCTATATGTCAAAAGTTTGCTGATGCGTACATAGAGTTTGCACCGCAGTCGTCAGTTTAATGTTCAAAAACGTTATATGCTGGCCCAACGAACATCAATATTTCCAATCTCTATTAATGAGAAGCCCTTGAGACTGCAAAAAATTAAGAATATTTATCCATTCTCTTACTTTGTCTGAATGTATCAAGTAATCGGAAAACTTTCCGAACAATATATCTTTTTTGTCTCTTATCAAAGAGGCTGCAAATATTATATTTTCCTTATTCATTTTGATGTCTACGCAGCACAGCGTTCAACAATATTGTGAAAAAACTGCTTTAAATAACAAGTTATTCTTGATGCCATGCCGGTGCAACAGGAATTTTGAACACTTGTGACCTACAACTCATTTTTCTACAACTTTATTAGAATCAATCAAAAGTTTGTGAAATAAGATCTTGCAATTGGTGAAACAAAAAGCGGGCTTACAAATTTGTAATTGTAGATTACAAGTACAAATTTGTGGTTGTAACTTTCATTTTGGTGAAATAGGGCACAGAAATGATCAGACTGCGATGGAGTAGCTACATATGTAAATATGTAAATTAAAATACAATTTAAAGCATCTCTATCTTTGTTTCACAAGTCACAGCTCTCTGAACAGTGGTGACAAGTTTTACCCATAGCGTTGACGCACGCAATTACAATTCACTTACAATTACAACCGAATCTAGTTAATTGCAGGCAAGCTATTTGTAACTGGAATACTTAACACAGACATTGATAACAGAGAAAAATATGAGGCGCCAGACAAAGTGTCTAAGCATATGGCATGTCTGATTTATATCTGTCTTCTCTACTTTTACATTCACACTCAACCCATCTCGACAGCGCAAACGTTAATGACGTCATTCAACATTAGTTCGTTTTTGTGTTATTTGGAAACATTTGTATGACTACGTCATTTTCATTCGAACTAACAACCAGATAGCAAGCAGACATTCAGACGGAGCCGAGCCCCGGACCCGAACGCAACATTTTTAAATTCATTTTGTTATATCATAAAAGTTTATATTATTGCCGACGCGTTTCCTCTAACAAAATACAGAACAACGCAACTCAAAAGTCAAAATAGAAAATACAAAACAGTCTTCTTGAAGTGGCAATCGAGGTCACTCGGGTGGGAGCTACCAGCCTTCAGTCGGTCGTACTTTAACGTGTTAATTTTATTAGAAAAAAGAAGAAGAAACAAAATAAACTATTTTTGAAAATGCCGTCGACGTGTTCATTTATGTACGATCATCCAGATGCGGTTTACTACAGTGGACAAGTTGTGAACGGAAAAATAATTCTAAGAACCGATAAAGCGAAAAGTATACGAGGTAGGCGTTTTACGTGAATATTTCTTGTCTTGGTGTTACTTAATTGAATATCTTGAGTGAATATATTCCCAACCTATCTCTTGGAAGTGCTAAAATAGAACTAATTTCGTTCCAAAAACTGTGAGAGGTTAGGTACTGTGAACTTAACGTCTAGTTTATGTTTTTCTTTTTTTTTTAGCAACATTAAGTCACTAGATTGACCGAGTTCACCAACGTTTATTGAATACCTACCTAACTGCCTATGTGTGCCTTAGTGATTTGCTACAAGATATCAAAAGTGCACAACAGGTTATTGTTGTTTTTAGTATGCCTAAGAATTTTAAAAGAAAAAAAGAAACAGCATCGAGTTGTTTAGTTCATGGGATGGGTAATTAAATCGTTCGTTATAGGTACACATTGTGTATTACACAATTTAAAGTAAATAAGTTTATAGGATTGTTTGTGGTGTGCGTCGCGTCGATGGCCAATTAATGATCATTATTCTTGTGATTCCGAACTGAGATAAAATTAAAGCTAAACCGCCTATAATTTGGTTCTTATCATACCTCGTTCAGCTTGACGTAACAGATATGTGAGCAGTTTGTATACATACAAAATTTTTTATACTTTTGTCACATATGTACATAATAGGATGTACACTTAAATTATTTTGGACAAGTGGTTACGTCAATTTGCCATTTTGGTAAGAGGTTCGTATACACTTTCTCCGTAAAGCGTCAACTTATTGCAGTTCGAGTCATATTTGGTACCGAACTGATGTCAGGACATGTCTCATTGCACTTCATTGACTTGCGTATGAAAAGTATTGTCTCTTGTCTCATCTAAAAACGGCAACATAATTTCCAAAATCGTATGTGGTTGAAAATATACATATCTATGCGCTATGCCTAGATCGAACTGAGCTGTGAAGATGTTCGCGAACATAGCAGGAGAGAAAACCATTTTGACAGTGTACAGTACCTACATATACACATAAAATTATGGTGATGGCAGTTAATGGAATGGTAGGAAAGGAACTATGCACGACGTTGTGGGTTTGGTCGAGTGTAGTGGTAGTGGCAACAAACAAACAAACACAACACAAAACAAACGTCCTTGCTTTATAACTTATAAGGGACGTTCTCTAATCGTAATAAAACCGAAGGGCTAACTTTGAAATAACCATCCTTTGAGACTTCCAACAAAATATGTATAAAAATTAGACTCGTGACTCGTGAGTCCTGTTCTGTTTTATTTCCGATGAAGTGCTTTTTTTGATTTGTTTACTTGCTGCTAGATAGATTTTGTATTTTAGAATGTTGTGGTGCCCATGGCGTAATGATTAGCATGTCTGCCTGCTCAGGGCCGCGCCAACCTCCGGCAGCGTCTGTGTGCGGGACCTATTAAGCGCCTCTTTTTTAACAAACGTTCATAAAAAACGAATTTAAATTTTTAACGAATAGATATTATTAATTGTTAATTTTGACCGAAACAAAAATGTTCTCCAGTTTTACAGTACTTAGATAAGATTATCATTAATATCTAAGTGTACAAAACTGTAGAACATTTGGGAATTAAGATACTGAATAAGTAAATCCCGCTCGCTTCTGCTTGCCAATTACTGCGAAAAATAAAACTTGAACTAAATTTTTACATAATTTATTAATACAAAGAATTTTATACTTAAATATTGGTAACAAAGAAGCTGATTTTTTTATTTTTGTTACTACGTATGCTATGTTAAAAAAACACATAAATCTGCGGAGTAGGGGGGGGTTGCAGCCGGGAGTTAAACTGTACTATTCACGAAAGAACTAAAAAAAATGTTTTTTTCTTTTATTTATTTTTATTATAATTCTTAAGGCAAAAATACAGGGCACTTAATACTTCGTTAACCAAGTAAGTCTGGTTCAGAGTTTTATTCTCGATCTTACTATCTATGTTATCACTACTGTACTAAGGAAAATCTCGTTTTGTCCTGAACTTATATTTATATGAATGTGTTGTAGGTGACGCCAAGCGATTCCTTAGGAATTTTCCATGTTTATTTTATTGTTCCCATCTGGTCATCGTATGGCATCTTGTGAGTTCTTTGGGTTGTTGTGTTATCTTTATTTGTTGAATGGTATACTATTGGTTCTGTGGAAATTTTCCCTGGTTGGTTTTATTGCTTTGATCTGGTCAGCGTATGGCATGGCTTGGGTTGCTGTACTATCTTTATTTGTTGAATGGTATTAACTCGGGCGACAAAGACCATTTGGCTGATACACCACAAGACTAACTACACAAATACTACATAGAACAAATAACACATGACAACAGCACGCAAGTAGTTACGGACGGCCCCCATCTTGTCACTAACAGCGCTCATTCCGACTTAACTACGGTGTTCTAATGGGAACCGACTCTTTTCGGTTGACAAGGCCGTTGTCCATTTGCAAGAATATAAACATACTTAAATTATATGATATTTTAAATTTTTTCGCTTTTTTGTTTGCGAAATCCTTAATATGAAACTATTAAGAATTAAGTATGTCTACATAATGGTCTAGTATGGCCTCCTCTATAGATATTGTTGCTAAATTTGTTAATCTTTCCTGACTCATTGTGGAGCACAGGTAATTTTTTATAAGTTTATTAATGGCATAGCTAGCATAATTCGTAATGCTATGGTAATGTTGGGGCATACAGTTGTCAAATTGTTTGAATATACACTGCCAACCACTAGGATGAGGCCACAAATTTGGCAATCGATTTTCGCTTTTTAAAACTGGTGAAAGTTTTGTACCCGTAAAAGTTTATTACCAGTTAATATGTACGTATTTTCCCATTACAAATTCATGAAATTAAAGGGTTAATTCGAATCGACCGTTGGAATTTCCCAAGATCAATTAATGAACTACTGAAAATCGTTATAAAAAGGTGCTCCACTAGGATGAGAACACTTGCAAAATTTTAGAAAAAAACAAAAAAGTGAGTGAAAAGTTTACATTTTATGGTTTAATACATTAATAATGAGTATGTCCCCCATTTTTGGATATAACCTCTATTAGACGGTTTGGAATAGAAGCGTACAGTTTTTTTTTAAATAATCATATGAAATTTGGGCAAGGGCACTACGAATAGCATCAATTAAGGTGTCTTTGTCTTCAAATTGTCTGCCACCTTCATAAACTTTACGAGATAGCCATGACCAAACGTTTTGAATAATGTTTAGGTCCGGTGAATATGGCGGCCATGACAAAAGTTCCACGTCTTCTGATTGAATCCAGCTTCTGACAACCCTGCAGTCTTAGTCTTGTTGAAAAATCCAAGTCAGAGGTCCAAAAATGTTTTTCATTTTTGGAAATGACCGTTCCAGCAAACATTTGTATCTATTTTCGTTCATTGTTGTGGACAAAAACTCCAACTCCAATTCTACTATTCGTGCCGTGTAGGTAATAGGTCCCCAAACCATTACCCCTGATGTACGGCAATGATGTCTTGCCAAAATAAGCTCATCCTTTCTAATATCATGGAAATAAAAGTTGTAACCATCAGGACCGTCAAGGTTAAACTTTTTTTCATCCGAAAAGACAACGCGTTTCCAATCAACATGCTGTCTTGCAAAGTCCATACGATGCTCCTTGTGTACTGGCTTCAAAACTGTTTTCTTTTTTAGTTTCCTCCTTTGAATAGTATAACTTTTTTGTATTATTCTTCGAACCGACCGTTGTTATGCTGGCTGAAACACCGCTTTTGGCCCTTTTCATAGTCCCTGGTAGAGTGGAATTTGAGGCAAGTCGTAGAATCAACCGATGTTCTCTTGGTGTTGTGGCTTTTCCCGTGCGTCCTTTTTGATTTTTGATATAGTTATGTGGATCAGCAAGATAATTGTTTACAACTGTCTTTCTTCTGTTAAGTCTCCTTTCTATTTCACGGCCTGAGAGTCCTATTTTCTTGAAAGCATCTATTTTTGCTCTTTCTGTCGCTGTCAAAGTCTTTCCGGAACCCATGTGTGCTTCAAACTAAATAAAACGGTTATTTTTAAAACTCCCTTAGATATTTTGTACAAGAATTCGCACATGCGAACTCCTGCACGGAAATATTCGCAATGGCCTCACTGGAGCACCTTTTTATACCGATTTTCAGTAGTTCATTAATTGATCTTGGGAAATTCCAACGGTCGTTTCAAATTCACCCTTAAACTTTATGAATTTGTTTTGGGAAAATACGTATCTATTAACTGGTAATAAACTTTTCCGGGTACAAAACCTCCACCAGGTATAAAAAGTGAAAATCGATCGCATGGCCTCATCCTAGTGGTTTGCAGTGTATAAATCCAAGAATTTCCACCACATCATTATTGAATTTTTTGAAAAATGGCCGACATGACACAATTTCTTCGCACAAATCATCGGCGTCAATATCCAATGAACCATTTGCTGAAAGTTTCTCCTGTAAACTATGACAGCTACTTCTTAATAGTCTTTGATCTTGCTCATCACTTAAATTAAATAAAAAATTAAACACGTCATTGTGATTATTCAATAAATTAAATCTTTCATCTACGGAGGATAACGTGCGTACGTTTCAAAATAACTGTGTGGTGTGTGCGACTGTGCGTTGTTCAAAAAAACTGGCGCCGTTTTAACTTTTAACGTTGAACTCATAAGTAATGTAAGCTAAAACCCTAAGCGTAAAATGAAACCATAAACCGTGAATATAAATAAATATATAAATAATTGAGAGACTTGTTCAATAAGCGTACCTAATATATTATTTTTTATTGTTTACAAGGCCTATGCTGCGCCTATAGTACCTACTTACTTATCGATACTCCACTACAAAAAACACAATAATTTAGGTAACAAAAACAATTTAGGTGGAAGTGGCGGCGCCTTTATTGTCTTGGCGCCTGTGTGCGCTGCACACTTCGCACACAGGGGCGGCGCGGCCCTATGACTGCTACGTGGGGGGTTTTAGATTCGAATCCCAACAATAATAAGTTTTATTCCACGGATTTTCCGAGAAATTGGAAGGTCCTCCGATACTAAATTCATAATCATGAAAAGATTTTTCTCAATAAGCCATTCGGAATCGGCAAAAAAATGGTAAAAGGTAGGCACATTGAAGGACCCATGTTTGTTGACGTTTGTGGATTTTTTTGAGGGATTTATCTATTAATCGCAAAAAAAGGCCAATGTGTCCGGATACTAGTGCGTTTACCCTAATGGCGTTTAAAATTAATATACTGATTCAAAAATATCTTGGTATGTAGGTATGTTTTCATTGTTTTCAATAGGGGACTGATAGTACCTACCGCAGTAAAATGTTTATGGTGCTATGTTTCTTTGAGAGCCATTCAAACCAATTGCATGAAAAGAGCAAACACAGAAAAGAAACCAAAACGCAACAAATAGAGGAGGTTACCATTTACTTTCTCGCTAGTGAGGGGAGGCGAAAGTATCGTTTTTTTTTTAGCATTTGCATTTGAAGGGGATCGCATCACTGTTTTATTGTGTTTTGTTTGTTTTGCCTGTAAAGACCAGCAGGGAAACATAGTTGTAGAGTCACAGTCGCTACTGAGGATCTGGAAAGATCATTTCTGCAGACTGCTTTACGGCGATGAGGACACAAATTCCGCTGTCAGGCAGATTGCCCCATTCAACTTGGACGATGATCAAGAATGCCGTCCTTCCGACCTAGAGGAGGTTAAGCTTGCCATATGCAAACTTAAATCAAATAAGACTGCAGGTGCAGATGGCCTTGATGCCGAACTTTTCAAGGCAGCTGGAGATCAGTTGGAAAGGAGCATGCACCAGCTGATCTGCATGATATGGTCGAAAGAAAGCATGCCCGATGAATGGAACCTCAGTATCGTATGCCCGATCCTAAAGAAGGGAGACCCTCACAATTGCGCCAATTACAGAGGGATAAGCCTCCTTAACGTCGCTTATAAGATCTTGTCTGCTGTAATATGTGAACGTCTGAAACCCCACGTCAACAACTTGATAGGTCCTTATCAATGTGGTTTTAGACCAGAGAAGTCCACAATAGACCAAATTTTCACATTACGGCAGATCTTGGAAAAAACCCGAGAACATAATATCGATATTCACCACCTCTTTATCGATTTTAAGGCCGCGTATGACAGTATTTACAGAGACGAGCTGTACAGAGCCATGTCTAGTTTCGGCATCCCTGCAAAACTCGTACGACTATGCAGGATGACTTTGGAGAATTCACGCTGCTCCGTCAAGGTCGGTAAAGAACTTACCGAGACCTTTGATGTCGAAAAAGGTCTTAGGCAAGGCGACAAACTGTCATGCGATCTCTTCAACATCATACATGAACATATTGTAAGAAACTCAAACGCCAACACCAGAGGAACAATCTTTCAAAAGTCTGTCCAATTACTCGCCTATGCAGACGATATTGACGTAATGGGAAGAAAAAAGTGTGATGTCATAGGTGCTTCTGCGAGCTTTAAAAGGGCAAAGATGGGATTAATGGTTAATGAGGGCAAAACGAAGTATATGTTGTCATCAAACAAGGACACAGAACATCGACGAATTGGACAAAACGTCACAATAGACAGAGATAACTTCGAGGTAGTACAGGACTTTCTACTACCTAGGAACCGCTATAGACACGGACAACAACATCAGAGCGGAGATCAAACGGAGAATAACTCTTGCCAACCGTTCCTTCTTTGGGCTAAGAAGGCAATTGAGAAACAAAACCCTCTCTAGAAAAACCAAGGTGACCTTGTATAAGACCTTGAACATCCCAGTCCTGCTGTATGGCGCGAAAGCATGGACCTTATCGAAAGCGGATGAGGAAACCCTTTGGTCGTTTCGAAAGAAAAATTCTCCGAATGATCTTTGGTCCCGTATGCGAAGACAATGTGTGGAGAAGAAGATACAACAACGAGCTGTAACATGGGCATAGCCAGAAGAGTGCGCATCGCGAGGTTGGGTCATGTAGAGCGGATGGACCCAAACGCTCCGGCTCGACGGGTTTTCGAAAGCACATTGCAGGGAAATCGCGGAAGGGGAAGACCTCGTCTTAGGTGGCACAATCAAGTGGATGAAGACCTCAACCGACTTTGAGTGCGAAACTGGAGAGAGCTCGCCCGAAATCGAAGTCGTTATAGAAGGATGTTGGTTGAGGCCCAGGTTCACCCCTAACTGTAATATCCACCTAAGTAAGTAAGTAAGTGTTTGTTTTATTTGTACACTTAGCTTATAAGATACAATATCTTATAAGCTAACACAAGTTTAAATATGAAATAATTTCTAAGCCTACTTTAGGAAAATTTAGTACAATGAGAATTAGGTTAATCAATTATGAAAATATGAAGCATCTACTGGCATCTTGGAGATAATGAGACATTTAGACTTACTCGGGTTAAAGAAGAGCTCATTTCTTTGGGCAAACAGTGAAATTTAGTCTAAGTCTTCATTAATTGTAGAGACAGACTCTTCAATCAACCCGACTCTAAAGATAAGTTAAAGCATTCACTACACATATGTACGTATTGATTCGATTATATTGGCCTTTAATTCTTGAATCGTTTCTGAATTAGTGGCTTAACATACGTCCTTTACAAAAGGACTCAAATCGCAGTTCCAAGGAGGCCAGTCGATATCACCAAAGTCCAAGGCGGCTGATAAGACAATTAGGGAATCTGGTTTACAAAAGATCGATTGCGGTTTGCGGCATGGGCTTCGATCTATGTTGCGTCATTATGCAAAGGTCTTTCAAATCCATGCCATTAATTTGAATTAAAAAAAACATGGCTCTGTAACGCCCACCATTAACCAAAATGTTGTTGCCAGCATCATTTTTGAAGAAAAATGGTCCAATGATGCCACCTCACACTTCTATCTACATCATCCATATTCTCGTACGTCTGCACCGTACGACGACCGACGAACTTTATGCACCAGCTCGCATACAACAAGCGCAGGTGATGCTGCAAAATTTTCTTTTAAAATATTGCACTGGTTGGACTGCACTTACTTTGACAAATTTTCAATATTTCCCAACGATTTTCAAGCGCAAGGAAAATCAACTCGTTCCGTGGAGGAATGATTCAAAAAACATCACAAGATGCCCAAGACCCTTTTAGTCTAAGAGCTGGAAGGAAATTTTTGGAGTGGAGTGACAACCAAATTTCATGCACATGTAGGTATGTATCTGTAGATAAACACCCCATTATATCAAATTCAAACATCTGGCAGGTCTTTACTTCAGCTGGGGACGGACGGGGAAGTGATCTGATAACCACATGAATGATACATCAAAAATCAGAAAAATTCTCCTGAATATAAAAAGGTGTGTCTGAGATGATTTGGGTTCAGCCTTCTGCTTGCTTGGTTGTTGGTTATCAATCCACTCAAAAAAAAAATTGCTTCCAGCTCTTGGTCTATTTACTCAGACGTCAGACTTCTTATTCTTATTCTGCCGGAAAAACTAAGTGGCCATGAAATAGGGCAGATGAAACTGGAGGACAGAGGGCGAAGTGACATTTTTTTTTCATGTTAGTACATATCTCTGACTTATGAATGTAGACTAGCGACTTAAGATATGTACAAGAGTCTAGTGTTGTTAAAGTGCACTATCTTTGAAGCTAACTATAGCAGGTCCAAAATGCGAAATTATGTGAAAATCGTCATCGTCAGCAATTTCGTTGCGAGATAAATCGAAAAATGTACCCCTTCCCCGGTGGTCGATGAAATGCCAAACCAGACAAATCATATTTCAGAGGAAAGAAATAACTGTCAAAACTTAAACTCTATCAGCCTTATTTATAAGCCCGTATTATCGGTGGATTAAGGTAACTACGAACTTAATACTCCTCTAATACTCCAAACCTTATTTATAAAAAAAATGCACCAGTATTAGCGGCGGATTAAGCTAATACTGGTTCATAGGAGTATTAACGGAGGATTAAGGTCGTATTAAGGTCTAAATGTCATTTTGTTAAAATTTTTGGAGGAAAAGTGGAAAATTATTTTGGTTTTGTGAATAGTTTTAATTCTTTTTCCGCCTTAACTACGAGATAAATAAATTAATAAATGAAAACTAATATTTCTTGTTTTGTTTTGTTTAATATCCATTTTGGAAAAATTTCCGCCAACCACAAAAAAAAAAAACAATCATAATGCTCGGGTTCAACGCAATTAAGTTTTTCAGATAATCTAACTTTTTTTGGTCTCTGATTGGTCAAAAGTCACGCATCAAAAGAAGAACTAAAACTCTGGCCAATCAGAGTCCGAAAGAAGTTAGATTATCTGAAAAAACTTGATGCATTGAACGTGCACAATGGGATTTGTTGACGTTTATAGTAACCAGAGCTATAGATGGGTCACTTTTTTGATGAAAAATTTGACATAAGCAAGTATTAACTAATACGGGTTGGAAAATGTTTTATAAATAAGGATTCGCTCGACCTGGCGTAAGGGAGTATTAAGTGCTAATACTTGTATTAACTAATACCAGGTTGAACCGAGTAGTAGTGAAATCTAATAAATAACCCAAGAAACAATTTTTGGTTTAAATTCGGTATCTAAACCGATTTATAACTCCCGGTAATTTACCGGAAAAGTTGTGAATCTGGTAAAAATTACGGCTGGGAAACGTTCCAGAAACCGTATTATTACCCGATATGGTCAGTAACTTTCGAACTCTGGTTTTTCCGTTGCTTTTTTTTCCAAAAAAAAAACCCAAGCCTTGGTTTTTTAAAAGTAGTATTATAACTGCTTTTTTGAGTAAAAACATAACCTTTTAAAAACGGTTCGTATTTAACGCTCTGTAAAAGTTATTTTAAAGAGTTATGGTGACGTATTTTCACTACCGGTTATTTATAGGTAGTAAAGAAACCTATTTTATAGGGTTTTTTAATACCCTGTTCGAACGTTTGAATGAGGTTACAAAAAAACCATTATTTTTGGTCGGTAATAGCTAGGTTGGAAAAAAACCCAGTATTGAGTAGCAAAAAAAGTTATTTTATAACTTGTTTTGAACTTTTTATCTGAAAATAAGAAATTCCTTTTTAAATAAGAAAACAGGTTAAAAAATTACTTTTCTTATGTTTTTTTATTTTTTAGTTATAACATTAAAACTAAACATAACCTTAAAACTATTTGCTTAAAAACTAAAAATAACTTTAAATATATACTTAAAACTAATAGACAAAAAATGAACCTTAAAATAATTTTAATAAAAAAATTAAAAATCTTTATTCGCCGACTGCTGAATCGTCGCTGAAAATAAAATAAAATAAAACAAATTTATTAGAATTTGATTAAAAAAGTTGCATAAAAATTGGTTTTGTTTACTAATTGTACTACTTTTAAAAGGATTATAAAACTGGTATGTTTTACTTACATTGGGTTTTTGCCCAGCCTGAAACGGGCCTGTTTTAAATATACTTTGAAATACGTGGATCCCTCCACGTCACTAAAAGAAGGGAATCTTTCCCTCACCGCCGTAGGGATGTAGGTAGTTAAATAACCGATTCAGCATGGGCAAAGACAAGTTTTTTTTTTTGAGAGAGAAAATAAAAAATAAGTAGCAGAACAACCAAAAAAAAAAAACACAACGCGTTGGTTAATTCACTCCCTAAATGGAAAAAACGATGAAGACTTATCTAATAAGAAATATTTATAATAATATACATATAAACTAAAATTACTTACCAATTTTTGTTGAAATCCAAATAAGAATGCAGGTTTTTTTTATTATTTATATTAATTAAATTTGATACACTATTACAAACAAGTTACCGCGGCGCACAACAAAAATCAACTGACGATGACGAAACGAAACTAAAGCAAACAGAGAGGGAAAGGGCTGTGTCGTGTGTGTGTATGCGTAGTCAGATCTCAGATTGGGAAATTGTTTGTTTGGTTGAGTAAGTTGAGTTGTGGTGAGAATAGAAATCAGTTGAATTATTACTGAGGCTCTAAATGGGTAGTATTAAAACTGGAAATCGATAATAAGGAATTTATAGGTAAAATTTGTACCTTGTGAAAACCAGATTCTGTTAAAATAAGAAATATTTATAATATTTATTCCCAACACAAGAAATTATATTTTCTGGGCAATAAAAAATGTTATTAAAAAATAAATCGGAACTTGTCACAAAATTTGTTTGACAATAATATATATGTTAGAAAAAGGTGTTAAAAAATGACTATTTTATAAAGTTTTTGAAACTGGGTTTTTAACGGGTTAATTTATAACGAAAATCAATGTCCTGAGTTAAAAAAGAGTAATTTATAAACTTTTACAAAAAAGATAATATTTTAACCACAAAACTTAGCTTTTTTAAAATCAATTTTACATTTCCAAATAAAATTAGTAAAACAAGAACCAGTAAAACTAGTTATTTCCAAACCGATTTCACTTCCGAAATTAAACTGGTAACATTGGAACCTGTAAAATAGGTTATTTTAAAACCGATTTAACTTCCAAGACTGAATTGGTAACATTGGAACCGGTAAAAAAGGTTATTTTAAAACCGATTTCCTTCCGAAATCGAATTGGTTATATTATTACCAATCAAATAAGCTTTTCTATAACCCAGTTTTCATTTCTAATAAAATTGGTAGTTTCTTAGCCAATAAAATAAGATATTAACTTACCAAGTTCAAAATTGGTTTTTTTTAACCTAAAATCAGTTATTTTAAAGCTAGGCTGAAAATTGAAAAAAAGTTAATTATTGGTAAAAATTAAACCGATTTCAAACCGAGGATTAAAATATGAAATTTTAAAGCCAATTTTAAACCCAGGTTATTAAAATACCGAGAAAAAAGGATACAAAATTACCAGAAATGAACTTTGGAATTTTTTTAGGGTATATTTTTACCTAAAAATTACTTGCAGTTAAAAAATAACCATCTTTGAACCATTTTAGAACCTAGGTCATTAAAAGTAATTTTAATACCTCGGTAATTTTTCTACTGAGGTTACAGATTGTTGCTTGGGAAGGCTGTATACCTTTAGAAAATAAACACCCGTTGTAATGTATTTCGTTTAAGTCAAGTTAAGTTTTGGAACTCGCTTTCGACTGATGCTCCCATCGAAAATTGGGTTATGTTTTGGTTAATTTCCTTCTGCCCGTTGACATCGTACATGACGAGCCAGCTGGGAAGGGGAAATGATTCTCCATACTAATAGATTTTCGATGATTAAAACTCTTTGTCTCAACACCAGTCTCACTGTGCTGAGTGATTAAAGAAAGTACTACACATTCTCCCCTTATTTTGTTCGCTTAACTCTTAGTTTTATTCACTGCACCTGGACCTTCAAGATGGGCTACCTGGTGTTTCGATAAAAGTTTGAAGATCATTTTCGATGCCCAAATCCGTGTAACATGGGATGTAAGCTTCAAAATGTAAAAATGAGAGGGAAGTGATATACTCGTAATTGTAAATAGATGGGGATATCCAAGATAATGCCAAGTCATCTCCTTAAAGTTTCAATCAAACTAGGACCATCCTACCGTTGGGCTACATCGGTTTGAAGGCACCGTATAACAGTTTATACAGAGACGAGCTCTACTGAGTCCTGTCTATTCTTTGTATCCATGAAAAACCTGTCCATTTTTTCAGAAACGTAACCAGTATTTAAGCATAGTTAAAGAAAAAACAACTACTAACAATAATTGAATTCAGATTATTTTGTGATATAGATAAAATTCTTGTTTGCTCCATGTCTGAGTCTTACACCAACCGCATTTGGTATAAAATATATAAAATAATCTAAAACACTTTTTTCCAGGTATCTACATAACCATTTCAGGAGTTTCCAAAGTTCGATGGACTGAAAGCAAAAGTCGACACAATCATCATACAAATAAAACTGAACACTACTCGGTTGAATTCCGTGGTGATCGAACATATTTACATTCCCAGACTCTCGTAGAAAGTGGCATTAACCTACCGCCTGGAACACATGAATACACCTTTTCAACGCCATTGCCACAACAGATTCCCTCATCAATATCCGGAGAATATGGCCATGTTGCTTATGAGGTAGAGTTGAAATTAGATAGAGAACTGCGTTTTGACAACGTTTATTCGAATTGTTTTACTGTCATTCGTGGTCTAGATCTTAACTTTGACCCGTCATACTTGGTAAGTGCTACCAATTTTGTTGAATAAAGCAAAAGCTACAAGAATCTATCTTTTGGTTCAAAATATAGACTCCTATTACTGATCACGAAGAAAAGTATTTCTGTTGCTGCTGCTGTGCGTCGGGACCTATGAAAACTGAATTACATACACAATTTGGTGGATATGCTCCTGGACAGAAACTCAATTTCAATGTCTTAATCGATAACGAATCGGATAGGGACATTGACGGATGTGAAGTTCAGATAGTTCAAAAGATAAATTTCACCAGTGACTCCCCGGAACATAAAACAAAAACTCAAAAGCATGTTATTGGAAACCTTCGTTTGGATGGAGCTTGTAAATTTTCCAAAAAACTGCACGATGGTTCATTTACAATCCCACCGCTTCCACCTTCAAGCAAAGGATCTGATGACATTATCAGTGTCTATTATTACTTGAGAGCCGAAATCGAAACTGGCTGTTTTAGTAACAATGAGGTGCTACATACTGGCTTTACAGTTGGTACTGTTCCGCTCTACGCAAGTGCTACAAATCCCAATAGTGTTATAACAATACAACCAACTGCCCCAGCTGGAAGCTTTGATGAAAATGGTGAAAGTTTGCCTCCGCAGTACGAATCTGCTGGTGAGGGAATACATCCAATATATACCTACCTTTTTTCTGTGTCTTATATTTTGCACTTTTAGTTCCACCATCGTTTGAAGAAGCAACAGGAATGAACACACCATTTGTTGACAGGGAAGCAGATGAGCATCGAACCCTAGATCCTTATGTACCAAAATATCCAGTTTATCACAACTTTGCTACTCCTTCGGCTCCAAGAAGTGATCCAGCGCCCTATAGCAAAGAGGCTGAGGCCCAGCAGTCTTCATCACAGATATCGGAAGCTTCTGCTCCTCCTCCTGCGTTTGATTCTCTACCTTCACAAGGATTGCCTTATCCAACAGGCAATATGGCAGCTCCCCTGCCTGGCACATCGCAACCTTCGTCGCTTCCATATCCAACACAAGGAATGTTCGGCATGCCAGTTCCTGGATCAGCAGCAAGAGTAACTAACCCGGAAGAAAATCAAGTCAATAAAGGAGGACCTGGACTTGGTTGGCAGACTTAACGAGTGACAATTTTTGAATTGGTTTTATTTGCCAATATCTTAATATTACTTAAACAACTCAGGAACAAACAAAGCTTTAAGTTTTTCATACCACTAGACCTTACATTTTTATATTTTAGTCTTGGGATAAATAAACAACTCAATAACAACAAAGAAATAGTTTACTTTAATAAGAAATGTAGAATCGAATCACAAAACTTAAGTTCGAAATGATTAAAGGTGAGACCAAGTGAAGGTGAGGCAAGTTCCAGGGATAAAATCTTTCATTGGCTCATCTTATCACGTTCCGACGAGCACTTCTTGTTGGCACGTGCATCTCGAGCTAAACTGATTTTCTTTTTTTTTTTTTTTTCATCTGTTTGTAACACGCCTTAAAAGCTTTAAGGCATTTGATAGAGTTTGGCATCAAGCTGTCCTATACCGAAAATGTTTGCTTTTGGTATATCGATTAGTCTCTTCTTCGTTGGATTTGATATAAACATTCAATACAAGTTATATTGAATGGTTTCAATTCATAAATGTTAAATGCTGGTGTGACCCCTAGGATCCGTTTTGTCGTCGACTCTATTCCTTATTTTCATGAATGAGAGTCTGAAACTACCAACCCTCTTGACAACTTTGCTGATAACTCAAACCTCAGCTTATCATATTCGTTTCAAAAATTCACGTCACTTCTCTTCGGATGTGAATTTGGAACGGTTGCTCATAATGAACTCATTGAACTTTGACCATGACAGCATTGTTACATGGGGTAGTTAAAACTAAGTAGAATAAAATGCTTCGAAAACTCAATGCTGTCCCTTTTGTCGTTAAAGCGAAAGCCATGAATTGTACCTGCTTCCAAAAAATCGAAAAGGTGTCAGTACTCGGTGTGTGCGGAATGACCACATATTTGAAGTCGCCAAATATGTTGCAAAGGTTTCTTCAGATGATCCCTTAAAAAAAAAAAAAAAAGTCTAGGTTTGCGGTTGTGACTGCTTTTCAAATCTGGACTGGAGTCTGGTGAGGGTGAGGGTGAAAGGGACAGTTTGTTAATGTAAATACATGTCTCTAACTTATGGGACAAGCGATTAGTATAAAAAAAAAGTAACTTCCCGCTGTCTGTATCTATGCTTAGATCTTTACAACGACTCTACGGTTTTTAATTTGGTTTTGTTTCAACAGATAAGGGGCATTAAGACTATCCAATTTGTTTGTCAAGCATCGAGTTTGTCAAGCAAATTCGTAAGTGTGAACTCTCCACTTGGGCTTGTCAAATTTGTTGGATGGACTTAAAATTTTTTTGATATGTTTGCAAGTTGGACGACAAGTTTGACGAATGTAAACGCTACTCGTCGAACTTGCAAGAAATTTATTTTCTCAAATGTTTTCAGCTAGTGCACATTGCACGAAAAGAATATTTTTTCTTTGTTTGGGCACATTGAAATAGGAATTTGTGATGTTTTAAGGTAGTGCACCTCGCAAGGTAGTCCACCTCTTTAGTCCCTACAAGCTTTCTTTTGTTCTTCTTGCTTTTCCAAAATTTCATCCCTAATAAGCGCTGCTGCTATTATGTCCTTCATGGCTGAAATTAAAATCAGAAATGAAGTTTGACGATTTTTGTTTGAGGAGTGTGAACGCTATGGGTATTTTTCCGTCAAACTTTTCATCCAACAAATTTGACAAACAAATTGGATAGTCTGATCGCCCCTATAGAGTGATCCAAGAGAAAGGTGTATATGTATAATTCATCCTCATCTCCGGAAGCGGAAACGAAAATATACGCGGGAACATGCTTGGGAACCTAGAAACTGCTTGACCGACCCCTATTCCCGAGGGATCGGGAACGTAACGAGAACTAAAGTAGATACGAGTATATAGGTTTTTAAGAATGTTAAGTGTTTGTATTGAAACATTTCCGAGATTACGGAGCTGATTTGAGTGAAATTAGGCACAAACTCTTCCATTGTCGGGAGGGAGACCGGTAACATAAACGGGAACTGGGAAAGTACTGGATCGATTCTAAAAATTCTGTCATAGACTATATTTTTCACCTATTTTCCCACAAGAAGAGAAACTTTGAAACTACTTAAATGAATTTATTCTATACGATCACCGTAGGGTCCGAGCTAAGCTGAGCGGATCAGTTAGTCAGATATATATAATTGTCTAATGGTGTTAAATCCGAAATTGTGTGAAAATCGGTATCACCAGCAATCTCGTTTCGAGAATATTCGAAAAATTTACCTCTTGCCCGGTGGTCGTGCGGTTTTAATTCTTGCACGATGATTTTAATACAAACCAGACTTAAGACAAATCATATGACAGAGGAAAAAATAACTGTCAATGAAAATAGTCCTACCACACTAATGGTCTTTATCTCAATAAAAAAAAACTTTGTAATGTCTGCTACCGATATTTCGATTTCCATTCTAAGCATAACACGGTATCCTTAGTTTAAGTCAAGTTTAGTCTTGATAGCAACTGATGCACCCGAGAATGGGTTTGAAAAACTCCATATCCACTCGTCAGAAACGCAATTGAATTGAAATTGTTATGATAAAATTTTTGTTTGCTAAATTCTTGTTTGTGTCTTACACCAGCCGCATTTGGTATAAAATAAATAAAATAATCCAACACTGTTTTTCCAGGTGTCTACATAACCATTTCAGGAGTGGCCAAAGTTCGATGGACTGAAGAAAAAAGTCGACACAATCAAAGTACAAATCAAACTGAATACTATTCGGTTGATTTTCGTGGTGATCGAACATAATTTGCATTCCCAGACTCTCGTAGAAAGTGGCATTAACCTACCGCCTGGAACACATGAATATACCTTTTCAACGCCATTACCACCACAGATTCCCTCATCAATATCCGGAGAATATGGCCATGTTGCTTATGAGGTAGAGTTGAAATTAGATAGAGAACTGCGTTTCGACAACGTTTATTCGAATTGTTTTACTGTCATTCGTAGTCTAGATCTTAATCTTGACCCGTCATACTTGGTAATTAACAATACTTCCAATTTTGTTAACGAAGACAAGAAATACAAAAATCTTTTTTTTGGTTAAAAATATAGACTCCTATTACTGATCACGAAGAAAAATATTTCTGTTGCTGCTGCTGTGAATCGGGACCTATGAAAACTGAATTAAGTACGCAATTTGGTGGATATGCTCCTGGACAGAAACTCAATTTCAATGTCTTAATCGATAACGAATCGGATAGGGACATTGAAGGATGTAAAGTTGAGTTTATTCAAAAGATAGGTTTCACCAGTGACTCCCCGGAACATGAAACAAAAACTGAAGAGCATTATTTGGGATACCGTCATTTGGATGGAGCTTGTAAATTTTCCAAAAAACTGCACGATGGTTCATTTACAATCCCACCGCTTCCACCTTCAAGCAAAGGATCTGATGACATTATCAATGTTTACTATTGTTTGAGAGCCGTTATCGAAACTGGCAGTTTTAGTACCAATGAGGTGCTGCAAACTGGCTTTACAATTGGTACTGTTCCGCTCTACGCAAGTGCTATAGACCCCAATAGTGTTATAACAATACAACCAACTGCCCCAGCTGGAAGCTTTGATGAAAATGGTGACAGTTTGCCTCCACAGTACGAATCTGCTGGTAAGGAAATCAAATTGAAATACCTTTTTTCTGTGTGTCTTATATTTTGCGTTTTTAGTTCCACCATCGTTTGAAGAAGCAACAGGAATGAACACACCGTTTGTTGACAAGGAAGCAGATGAGCATCGAACCCTAGATCCTTATGTACCAAAGTATCCAGTTTATCACAACTTTGTTACTCCTTCGGCTCCAATTAGTGATGCAGCGCCCTATAGCAAAGAGGCTGAGGCCCGACAGACGTCGGAAGCTTCTGCTCCTCCTCCTGCGTTTGATTCTCTACCTTCACAAGCAGTGCCTTATCCAACAGGCAATATGGCAGCTCCACTGCCTGGCACATCGCAACCTTCGTCGCTTCCATATCCAACACAAGGAATGTTCGGTATGCCAGTTCCCGGATCAGCAGCAAGAGTAACTAACCCGGAAGAAAACCAAGCCAATAAAGGAGGACTTGGTTGGCAGACTTAACGAGTGACAATTTTTGAATTGGTTTTATTTGCCAATATCTTAATATTACTTAAACAACTCAGGAACAAACAAAGCTTTAAGTTTTTCATACCACTAGGCCTTGCATTTTTATAGTTTAGTCTGGGAATAAATAAACAACTAAATAATAACAAAGAAATAGTTTTCTTAAACGAAAAGTGTAGAATCGAATCGCAAACGTTAAGTTCCATATGAGTTAAAGTGAAACCGCCACGATGCGTCGGCGTGTCGGTCCGCTCCAACTTCACGAGGGTCTGACTCAAACTTCACAACGGTCAAGTTCCAATGATCAAATCTTTCATTGGCCCATCTTATGATCCGACGAGCACTCCTTGTTGGAACGTTTCCCTCGAACGGCCATGGATAGTGTTGATAAGGGTTACGGCTGCCAATCCGCCCGAGCATACGGCTGTGGTTAGGATCGCCAATACGCCCGCCAGTTCACCTGATGATATCGCTGACAGTACGGTTTCCGATACGACTACGATATGGCTGAGGATACAGCTGCAAATACGCTGTTTATACGGCTGTGGCTACGTTCGGTTGCCGTTTCGGAAAGGTTAATCGAGAAAGCGCTTTTAATGGCAATGAATTTAGTATCGGAGGACTTGCCAATCCCTCGCAACAGGCGATATCCGTAAAAAAAACTTCTGTTGGGACCCGAACCACGAACCTCCTGGCTTACAGGTTGACCATCATATGGTAACCATCACAGGTACCCTCGTGAATTGAGCTGATATTATTGCTGAGGATACGCAGCTGCGAGTACGGCTGGCAAATGGTCTGCGGATGCAACTGTGGTTTGGGACACGGTTTGGCATACAACTGCTTGTATACAGCAGCCGATATGGCTGGCGGTAGGGTTGTGGATATAGCCACGGGTAAAGTAGCTAACATGGCTGTAGATACGCTTGCGATTACGTCCATGGATACGGTCGTAGATACTGCTGCAGGAATGGCTGCAGGAACGGCTGCAGGAATACCTGCAGATATGGCTACGGATACTTATTACGGCTGCCCATTCGCCTTTAAAAACAGCCGGCAAAACGGCGTGGCGTCAGATAAGAATGCCAATACGGCTTCTAATAAGTCGCAATATCTCTGGAGTACAGCTACAAATACACTATGGGTACGGTTGCCGATAGCGTTGACGTAAGGGATGCGGCAAATATAGTTTCAAAAGTTGACGAGTTAAGCTCGTCGGAGTTCAAGACACACATTTTTCGAATCTCAAAATAACCATGGCTGCGATTTACCCGTGGCGTAATGGTTAGCTTGTCCCTCTGACGTGAGAGTTCGAGGTTTGAATCCCATGAACTATATTTTTCCACGGTTATTGCCATTTTCGCGAATTCGGAGAGTATTTGGAAGGCAGTGAAATGAGCTTACTGACTCAGTCCTCAATGCGTTACTTTTGTTTAGAACCTCATTTTGCCGCCTTTTTTTTTCTTACTGATTTTCACTGCTTTTGATAAGACCAATAAACATTGAACATGTTATTGAAGCGTTGCTTCCCTGGGCCATGTGCATTTCCCACAACCATATCTTGTGAGAGAATTGGTGGGACCTACAATTTTTTACCGAACGGCGGCTAATCGAGAAGAGCTTTTCATGGCAAAGAATTTTTAGGCGGAGTAGTTGTCGGAGTGGAAAAACATTTTTGGATTTTGTTGGGCATCGAACCACGAACCTTCCGCGTAAGAAGCAAACATGTTAACCATCACTCCACGGATACCAATCTTGGACAACAACTACAATCATTTCTTTTCAGTTTTCAGGAAAATGAACACATCAAATTGTACGACGACGACCGTTTTCATTTATTTTGAAGAAGATAGGAAGTACAAAGCTTCGCTTATGTGCTGGCAATGGTTATTTCCTTTGTTATTTCCATCGAAGTTGGTGTCATTTCAATATCTTCGTTTATCTCATAATAAAGATACTTCGGTTTGAACCCAGATGTGTCTTTGTTTAAAACGTGTTTGTCGTCTTTATTCAAATTTGCAGTCGTCATAAACGCAGCCTCTTGGAACGATGTAGCAACTAAAAAAAGAGTAACAGTTGGAAGTCTTGAGTATAAAGTCAATATACGCTTACCTGGTGGTGCATTCGGCACCCCTTCATATGATGAAACTGCTAAGTTTTCTACTGAACTGTTTAAAACAGCCGCTGGCTTGTAAGTTGAAGTTTCTGAGATACTATCCATTTTGCTGTCGATTTTCTCATCTTCGTTCGGAATAGTTCCAATTACGATAGGAATTCTAGCCACTACTCCTCTGTTGCCTTTAGCTTGATCAGCTAACACTTCTACCTCGTAGCTTATTTTAATTATCGTGCAGTCTGTGTCACATGTGGGCGGAACGCACGGAATAACAATACGTTCGAGAAATTCACGTACACTTTCGCCACCAGCTAAACTGTTCATATTTTGAACGATGTTATACCTCTCTACTAACGTCACCTGGCGAGGAACTTTTGATGTGAATGTTACCACTTGATTGAAGGATATTGCAAGATGTTGAAGTGGAACTTTGCCATCATTTATGAGTCTAGCGTAGATTGATATCGTTTCACCAGGAATAAATCCAGACTGTGGTATGTTAGCATAGAGGAATAAGGGTGCCTTCCAATATTCGCAGCAGAGCTTTGACTCAAAGACCTCGACATCAGCTGGAATCTTAAATGTTTTTTTTTTTACATATGAAATGTATTGTAATATTTTAAAACAAAAAGAATGAATATTTCACCTTGAGTTCTTCGATCCGAGGACTCAGATCAAGTGGTTTTATCACTTGTAAGGTTTCCCTCATAATTTCTTCGGCCCTGTTCTCAAAATCCAGTACAACTGCTACTTGATAGCGAATGTGACCACAGACACCATTAAAAGTAGAAGGGCTAGTGCTCGGAATACCACACGAAAAACTGTAGTTGTAAGTTCCTGGAGTCACCATAATTGAAGTTGCTGAAATATGAGAGTAGGTATTAGAGTTTAGTGAAAGTTAGTGTTTCAATAGGCTTACAAAATTCGGATCCCACAAGATATGTGGTTGTTGCTATGAAGTCTTCTCTCCCCTTCACCATGACCGGTTTGTCCTTTTCCTTTTTAGCTGCATTCCATTCGGCTTGAGCGAAGCCAGATATTTTGAGGATCACAGCTAAGTGAAGAAATGAGTAATGATGAAAATAATCATAGAACATAAATTTTTAAAGGTTTTGATATAGAAGCAATCTTTGCGTACTTGTGCAAAAGCAAAGACAGAAGTTGAAAACATTTTTTGAATGTGAAAGCATTTTGAGCTATAGTGTATCACTGGGATGGTTGCCAGCCTCTAGTCGTCAGCCGTTGATCAGCTTGGCTTACACACAAAGTTGATTACACTCACTGTCAGCTTGGCTGTATTTAGTTGTGGTTGTCGAAGTTGATCGTGTCCAAATTTTGGCAGAAAGCAGCAGCTGTCAATTCAAAAAATACAGCTAAACGTAGTATTTTTCTCAGCAAATATTTTATCAGGTTGGCTGAAAGCGTATTTCCGATGCTAGTTTTTCGTCTCGCAGGCAAATTCGCTGGCTTTTTCCAGGAGTTGAATCTAACTTAGTGGGAGTACACGAAGATAAAGCTGGCGAGGAAGTTAAGAACTCCAAAACAGGTAAAGGTGCTTGGCCAGATGCGATACCATATCAGTTTTGGAAAAAGACTCAAAGACTCACGATTCTCCTCTCTGAACTTAAAGGAAATTATAGTCTCCTTGAGAGATACCACCGACCAATAAAATAAATGAACAGGAGACTCAACAAAGTTATTGAAACCTAGGCGACTTACACATTTCAGCGACCTACAATTTTATACCGACTTTGAAGGGCTGAGTTTGAAATTATTTTTTCTATTTTGTGTGGCAGTGCGTATTACTATCGCCAGCGGGCTAGCCAATTCCTTGCGATAGAAGATACCCATCAAAAACCGTTTTTGCTTTGATGTTTTTGATATTCAAAGCATTAACCTCCCACGAAACACGCAGACAAGCAAACAATAAAGCTACAAACACCGCTTATTAGAGGACAAATGAGAAAGAGATTCACGAAGTTATGATAACTGCTGGTCGATAAAACTGATGTCCTTCTTTTGAAGATCCTTTAGCGTGTTATGAGTAGCCGACGTGTTTGTCACGGGTAAGTCAACAACAGATGCCGAGATGCGTTTGGGGCCTTAAGTCAGTAATATATTTTTTTTTTAAATAAAAAAAGAGGAGGCTTATGCTAATCTGGAGCACTCAGACCTAATTGCCGGTCCATTGTACAACCAGGGTAACAGCTTTCCCTTTTTGTGGTGCAGTTGATTGAAATAAGGTGAATGTAATTTCGTATACAACCTCAAGGATGGCTTCCGGATGAAACTGGGAGGTTGAAGGAAAAGTAGATGCCCAGAGCGGGGTTCGACCCCACGCGTCCGGCTTACCTACTGAACACTCTACCACTGCACCACGGTCGCTCTTGGGTAATAACGCACCGGACATCATGTGCGTCAATTGTCTCGCGCTTATCTGCGAGTAGAGCAGCGACTTCACACAACCCCTCAAAAAATAGTCCAGCGGTGTAAAATCGCCCGATCTTGGAAGTAACTCACAGGTTTAAGACTCGAAATTATTTAATAACTGGCCCGGTGTCAACGGTGGATGGGCGTTGTGCTATTCGGGTAGGCTCTGACTGGTGCCAACTTGGCGGCGCCCAGATGCTGTAACTTATAGTACACGTCAATTGAGCTTACTATACCTCCAAGCGGTATCCACTGGGACCTGGGATGCTCCGTCCAGAGCTGACCTGCTAAACTAGTAAGTGCGAGTGTTGACAAGGGAATCCGGAACAAAAGAATTGTGATCGGTCAACACTATAATTGCTCTGCGAACTATGACTGACTGCACGAATCTCAGTGGTCTACGAGAGCTTTCGTGTAAATGTTCCAGCGGATGAATTCGAAGGACAGAATCAACGGTGGACTTCAGCAGCCATAAAAGCAGAAACCCCTGAAGGAGCTACTCCAACATATTTGGTTTAAAGGTCTTTCGGGGTCTTTCAATACTAGGATAGGGTATTGAAGTAGAGATGGTGGCGGATGAGCTCCTGGTGAGCCAACGGCAGCACTCACACCCCTGCAGCAGGGTACTGACACTGGATATTCCAACCCTTTGTGTCCGAAGGGATCCAAAAGGACCTGGCCCTCCAGGTTGGGGGTTGTGCGTAGGGTTAACTACCCAACCACGGAAAAAAATATGGTTCCGAAACAACCAAAAGCCTCGGATAACGATAATGATTTCAAAGTTGACGACCCAAGCAAACGAAAAAAGGACAATGACCTCCGGATCTGCACGTGGAACGTAAGAATTAGAGAATTAGCGGACGCCCTGGATTGCTGCAAAGCAGACATAACCGCCATCCAAGAAGTGCAATGGAGTGGACCGGGCATAAAGAAGATGGAAAACTGCGACATCTACTATGACGACTGCTACAGACAAAAGAAACAACGCTTATTTGGGTGCGGATTTGTCGTTAGAGGAAGACTCAGGGATAAGGTTATTAGCCAAAATCCAGTCAATGAGCGTATAATGACCATCCGCATCAGGGCTAAATTCGCCAACATTAGCCTTATATGCGCCCACGCCCCCACAGAAGAGAAAGACGACGATTCCAAAGACTGTTTCTACGAGCTCCTCGAAGAAACGTATGAGCAGTGCCCTAGACACGACGTGAAAATCGTTCTTGGCGATTTTAACGCAAAGCAAGGGAAGGAGGACATCTTTGGAAACACAATCGGTAAGCATAGCCTCCACGACAAAACCTCCGAAAACGGACTGAGGCTAATCGATTTTGCTGCGGGGCTAAATCTTGTTGTAAGTAGTACACGCTTCCCGCATCTCAAAATTCATAAAGGTACATGGCGATCCCCAGATCAATTAACCGTCAACCAAATTGACCATGTTGCGATCGACGCAAGGCACTCTTCCAGTGTTCTAGATGTCCGAACTTTCCGAGGGGCCAACTTTGACTCGGACCACTACCTTGTTGTAGCCAAGGTACGAATGAGGATATCTTGTTCACGACCAACGCGAACTAACGCTGTGAAGAGATATGACGTCGGAAAGCTACAATCGCAAGAGATTGCCAATGCCTTTTCCAATCGAGTGTCCCTTCAATTATCCTTGAATCCCATGCCGCCAGCATTAAACATTGAAGACCAGTGGCAGCAATGCCAAGAAGCCATCAGAACCGCTGCCTCTGAGGTTCTGGGTTTCACTCGGCCACCAAAACGAAACCCATGGTTCGATGAAGAATGCAGGCAGGCAAATACAGCCAAACAAAGAGCACGACAAATGCTTATGCAAACACGAACAAGGGCTGCTTACGATCAGTATAACGAGATTTACAAGGAGAGAAGAAGGGAAGAACACCGACTTCTCAAAAAGAAAAAGAAGCAGCATGAGAAGCGCTCGTTTGAGGAAATAGAGAGGTGCCATGACAGGAACGAGATTCGGAAGTTTTACCAAAAGGTAAAAAGATCCTGCCAGGGTGGCAAACCCCGAACTCAAGCCTGTAAAGACCAGCAGGGAAACATAATTGTAGAGTCACAGTCGCTACTGAGGATTTGGAAAGATCACTTCTGCAGACTGCTTAACGGCGATGAAGACACAAATTCCGCTGTCCGGCAGATTGCCCCATTCAGCTTGGACGATGATCAAGAATGCCGTCCTCCCGACCTAGAAGAGGTTAAGCTTGCCATATGCAAACTTAAATCAAATAAGACTGCAGGTGCAGATGGCCTTGATGCCGAACTTTTCAAGGCAGCTGGAGATCAGTTGGAAAGGAGCATGCACCAGCTGATCTGCATGATATGGTCGAAAGAAAGCATGCCCGATGAATGGAACCTCAGTATCGTATGCCCGATCCTAAAGAAGGGAGACCCTCACAATTGCGCCAATTACAGAGGGATAAGCCTCCTTAACGTCGCTTATAAGATCTTGTCTGCTGTAATATGTGAACGTCTGAAACCCCACGTCAACAACTTGATAGGTCCTTATCAATGTGGTTTTAGACCAGAGAAGTCCACAATAGACCAAATTTTCACATTACGGCAGATCTTGGAAAAAACCCGAGAACATAATATCGATATTCACCACCTCTTTATCGATTTTAAGGCCGCGTATGACAGTATTTACAGAGACGAGCTGTACAGAGCCATGTCTAGTTTCGGCATCCCTGCAAAACTCGTACGACTATGCAGGATGACTTTGGAGAATTCACGCTGCTCCGTCAAGGTCGGTAAAGAACTTACCGAGACCTTTGATGTCGAAAAAGGTCTTAGGCAAGGCGACAAACTGTCATGCGATCTCTTCAACATCATACATGAACATATTGTAAGAAACTCAAACGCCAACACCAGAGGAACAATCTTTCAAAAGTCTGTCCAATTACTCGCCTATGCAGACGATATTGACGTAATGGGAAGAAAAAAGCGTGATGTCATAGGTGCTTTTGCGAGTATTGAAACAGAAGCGGCAAAAATGGGTTTGATGGTTAATGAGGGCAAAACGAAGTATATGCTGTCATCAAACAAGGACACAGAACATCGACGAATTGGACAAAACGTCACAATAGACAGACATAACTTCGAGGTAGTACAGGACTTCGTCTACCTAGGATCCGCTGTAGACACGGAAAACAACATCAGTGCGGAGATCAAACGGAGAATAACTCTTGCAAACCGTTGCTTCTTTGGGTTAAGAAGGCAATTGAGAAACAAAACCCTCTCTAGAAAAACCAAGGTGACCTTGTATAAGACCTTAATCATCCCAGTCCTGCTGCACGGCGCGGAAGCATGGACCTTATCGAAAGCGGATGAGGAAACTCTTGGTCGTTTCGAAAGAAAAATTCTCCGAATGATCTTTGGTCCCGTATGCGAAGACAATGTGTGGAGAAGAAGATACAACAACGAATTGTATGAGCTGTACCGCGACATGGGCATAGCCAGAAGAGTACGCATCGCGAGGCTACGATGGTTGGGCCATGTAGAGCGGATGGACCCAAACGCTCCGGCTCGTCGGGTTTTCGAAAGCACATTGCAGGGAAATCGCGGAAGGGGAAGACCTCGTCTTAGGTGGCGCAATCAAGTGGATGAAGACCTCAACCGACTTGGAGTGCGAAACTGGAGAGAGCTCGCCCGAGATCGAAATCGTTATAGAAGGATGTTGGTTGAGGCCCAGGTTCACCCCGAACTGTAATGCCCACCTAAGTAAGTAAGTAAGGCCCGGTGTCAACAGCGATTTCGTTTTGAGACAATTTAACAAACTTACGCCCAGTGGTTATGCGGTTTCAATTCCTCCACGATGAAATGGCAAACAAAACTGAGCATAAAGGTTCTCCGCAACTAAAGCGTTCTTGCTGTTGCAACAGAATACGCTGCTTTCGTCATTTATGGAGTCGCGACTTTACAAATGTTTGAAAACGCTGCGTTTTTTTGTCGCGTTGTTGTGGGCCTTTAGATATGTCGCTGCATAACTGAGTTTTGACAACTTCAACTGAAAAATGCTTTAGTTCGCAAGGTCCTTAAATCAAGTGACCGCTCTCAAAAAGAGCAGCTCTGAAAAATGTTTTACCGGATCTAAAATCACAAGTCTAAAAATATACCCTTTATAAGGTTCTTGATGGAAATCCTTATCTGACTGGCATGCTATGCTGGTTGACTTCGAAAAAGTATTCAATGTAGAACCACGAGATCTCATATAGGTGGCCCTCAGACAACGAGAAGTGTTTCAGAGGATTGTATCCTAATGATCAAGGACATATATGAAGAAGTAGTGACGAAGATAAAATATTCATCTGGAGTCACCGAAGCGTTCTAAGTCACAGTAAATAAACACCAAGGAAATGTCTTGACTGACTCTTTTTGTTCCTTTTCATTAAAGTCTTTGGCTACATGTTGAAAGGGTAGTACAATACAACGGTATGTAGGTCTAAGTGCTTCAGTTATAGTATTTTAAAAACCTCCCACCTGTTGGAAGATAAGGTGGATAACACTAAAGCACATCAACATTTCTTTCCTGTTGATGTAACCATCATAAGTGGCGATCCCACATATTTTGCAAGAAGCAGAAGATAGTGGGTACCGTAAAAGTCTGAGAAAAGCTGAGTACACAACACATGCCTATTCCAAACATTTATTTGAATGCAAACGTTTTTCGTCAAGTGTGAAAAGTTTAAAAATCTAGGATCAATTATCAATAGTGCAGCTACTTGTGATGACCACATCAAACACCGAGTAAGCGAACAGGACGGAAGAAGTGGCAAGAAAAATACACCATATTCTGTGAAAAAACCCACAATATCTTTTGTGAAAAATGCCCTTAAGCTGAATGGAAGACTGTACACCGCGGTTGTGCCTCCAGAACTCACGTACGGTACACAATTATGAAAAAGTCAACGGGTTTGAATGTTGTCAAGTCATGCTGTGAGAATCAACATAATGAAGAATAAATATAAACAAAGTTAGTGCGTTCACCATTCGCCGAGTTGCGTCATTCGTAATCATCAACGGTGTTGCTTAACAAATCAGCATTGCTATCGATCGATAGCAGTCGCCTTAATATTTCCGCGTGTAAATTGGAAGATGCGAAGATAGGAACTACTGAAATAAGGCAAATAAGGCAAAAAGATAACAGCCGGTGATTGAGCCTTTTAAGATTACACTTATTGTTATAAAACAAAATGAAATTGACCAAAATTATGGAAACATTATGACAAGCCAAGTGCTAAAGATGTACTTTCCGGATGAATGTTCCAAGAACTTTTATATTGGGGTCTGTGTTAGTCACCAAGAATTGCTCAGTAATCTTTGGCTGAATGAAAATAGAAATTACTCGTCACATACTTAATTGCTCACTGCGAATTATCAACTTCTTTTTATCAACAATGAGATAAGTAGCCGTATGCGTACACAAGAAACTAAACATTCATCTTAAAGGAATTGCCCTACAGGGCTTAGTAAACAATCGAGAATTTTGTTTGTCGTTTACCTCTCGTCTAAATCAAAAAATGTGTGTAGCGCTTCCCAAAAGGGGTGCGCAGAGGAGTCCTAAATTTTTCCCCGATTCCGGACGGTGAAAGACGCTTTCACCGTGATGTTATTATCCACTCCCGAAGGACCTGCCAATCCTTCGTGAATAGTGGAAAAATAATTGAATGACCATTTTCGAGTAGGTAGTTCTAGTCATAAAAGCCCACTCTTAAACATCGATCAACAACTTTTTTGATTTAAGTGAAATTTGTTTTTTCGTTTTAACACAAAAAAGTCTGCAATGAAACCATCCCGCTCATATAGGACTCTTTATTGGGATAGAAGTAAGACCAATTTAACCGTATTGCACTTCTACATTTCATCTCTACAACTTTCGATTGGAGTTTGCAGATGACTCACCTTTTACTAAAATCCTTTCCTCCAGACTGAGACATATCGTTCCCGATATCGTTTGACCTGCGCAAAAATTTCGTTCGTTGAATCTGGCTTCACACCTAACTACCATGTTTCAGAACTGCTATTTTTTACTAACCGTTTCACTGAACTTTATAAATGATTTCGCAAAGAGAGCTAATGGAATACCTGCGAACTAGTACGAAAAAAAGTCCCCTTTACTCAATCTACATTCATTTTGCGAACAATAACTCATTTTCTTTTATCTTATCGGCCAGTTGTTTTTGACCTTATAGCTAGATCGATTAGTTTGGTGATAAAAATATGAAAATACAGTAGATACAATACGAATCATAATATTAGCAATGCGTAGAGATATTAAATAGGTTGTAATGTAAACGAAAGTTGCAATTCAATCACACTTTTCTGATTTGTATAAGTAATGCTCGATTGCATCAGTGTTATCGACCAAAATAGGTACTCCTTTAGTACAAATGTGGAGTAAATGTGTGTAATGTATCCATTAGCAAGTTAGAATCTTATATACAGTTTTTCGAATTTTCGTTTGAGATTTCGAAGTTAAGTAGGAACGAAGTATTTTTTCGCATATTTTCTTAAAGAAAATTGTCAGAGAAATGCAATGTTTCTGTGGTCTGTCTATAATCGAAAGTAAAATCCCATCACAATAAACACCTGAAAACTTTCCCAGGACTTCCCAACCATAAAAACCATAACATGGTAATAAAAAGTATTTGAGCAAATGTCAACAGCTGATTTCGACACTTTGCTCGAATCTGTTCTTACTCAAAAGTAAGTGATGAAAACTTTGCTCTAAATTGATCTAAATCAGTTTATCAAATACAAAACATTCTTGGTCGGAGCAGAAAATTCTCATTAAACACCAAAAAATAGCTTTTTCCTGCTCTAAACCGATTTAGACCAGGATATTAAACAAAATTATTGCTGACTAAATGGACACATAGCTGATGACCAAGGAATAGAACCAGAGAGTGCCATTTTGTCCACATGCATAATAAGAGGGGGTTTGGTCACAATTTTTTGATAACTTTTAACTAATAAATCTACTGGCCGATATTTTACCACTCCATCTATAAACGGTACGTGCGCCTTTATCTACAATGAATCTGCTTGTCTATTATTTTGATGGTGATTTTGTTAATGCTCTCAAAAGTCCTTTGAACATCAGATACCCTTGTGGGTATATCGATTCAGCTCAAGCTATCAATGCTATGTATATGGAGTTCCTTACAGCAAGAGAAACTGCATAGTCAATGGATTCCAAAAAGGCCAGAATGAACTTCCTTATTCAGCTTGATAATACAGATGACAAAAACGGCATAGCCTGGATGACATGGTATGATGTCCTGCATAAACCAGAGACGTCTAAGTACTGTAACGTGCGCTTAGTTCGCAAAATAAAACTTCACTCTTTACTTATTTCTACCACTTTATTCAGTATCTATACTTTATTCGAACTCAACTCGACTATTGGACTATCACTGGTTAACAACATTTCACTCTTAACTTTATCACTCTATAATCAAAACTGACTGCTCGTTGCGTCAGCGGTCCTATTTATATAGAACAACACTCCTCTAGAGCGTTCCAGTTTCTTCTCCATGGTTTCCACATTTGCTGTCAAAAATCTCTACACTCACACACACTGGCTTACAAGCAATGCCTGTCATTTTATACCATTCCATTATAGTGTTGCCAGTTGTGTTTTCGGTTAAACGTCTTCGATTAGGAAATTGGTATAAATGTTGGGTGTTCATTACAGTACATATCACCAATCTCATTAAAAAATTTGGTTAACATTTGTGATTCCCACTGGTAATTGGGGCGTAGAAATATGTTCGTATAGATTGATAATTATGTTTACATTATCATCTACTGCAGCCGCATTCTAGTGTGTGCAGACCATACAACGGGGACCTCCACTTGAGTTACTTCGGCCAAAACTTCTTTCAAAACAACGCAGTGTATTAGCTTCGGAAATGTTTTCGATCGAACTAGGAGCGGCTGTCAGTGTCGAAAAAACATTAGATGGACCTCCCCTTACATAAATAAACTTTTGAACAGAAAAGTAAAGTTTTTTTTTTTTCAAATTTACTCCAAAAAATTTTGAATTTACTCCATGAATAGCCCTTTCTCGATTAGACGTTCGGAACCAGCAGAAAATTGTAGGTCCCTTCCATTTTCTCACAAGGAATGGTTGTGAGAAATGCGCTAGGCCCTGTGGCTTCTCGCTCTGTTGCGCCACACTATTTATTTTTTATTTTTGTGGTCTCTTCCAATCACAAACAAGACACCCTAAAGGCCCCGACCTATAGAATCCGTTGCGTCGCGTCCGTTCGCTGCCGGATTTAACTGACAGCAGTGAGTTTTACCGGACACAACGGATTGAGGTGACCCCCCTCCGTTGCGGTGTGAAGAGAAAACTTCAAGTTGGTTTTGACTGCGCATGTCATCAGTTCTGCCGGACGCAAAAGTTAAAAGTTGGGCTACTTTTTCCGTTGCGTCCGTTGCATCCGATGCTTATGGGTCACCTCTCATAAGATCGTGTGTATTTAATCGAGCTGTCAGTTGAATCCGACAGCGAACAGACGCAACGGATTCTATGGGTCGGGGCCTTAAGCCTATATTAAATATTTGCAATTCTTCCGCAGTGTCGTTCTGATACGATCTGTAAATGCTTTTTAGTTTTCAGCTTCCACGCTGAAGGGACTCATATAATGTCTCTTATTTAAATTTTTACTAAGATTAAGCTATTAGGCAGTTCACACTGTAGGTACAATCAGTTGTACAGACTTCGTTGGATGGATGTTGGATGATCGGATGAAGCTTATCAGACTTTTGGTCAGACTTCATTCTTAGACAAAATTTTCAAAAATATTTGAAAACCATCCAACAAGTTGGACAAGTGGTCGTCTGAGGGTTCACATTATCCAACATGGGTCGTTCAAACCAAAGTCTGTCTAACTAATTATACTGCCCTATTGGGAAACAACGAAGTGTCCATCAAATTAATATTTAATGTCAACCCTTACTATGTAAACTATTTGAAGGAAAAAACATCGAATATTAAATTAAGTATTTCACATCATCTACTGGCTTCACTGGCCCTTGTGGTTCTGGCTCTGGCGGGTTGATTGTTTCATCTGGGATAAGAATGCCATCTACATCGAAAACAGGATATCTCGGTGTAAAGCGAACTACTTCACGAGTACCATTTGGTGATTGAACTTCGTCATCACCAATATCAACTGTCATAAACATGGCCTCTTCGTAAGATGGTGGTGCTGGAATATAAATACACATTTTTCAGTACCTATAGATTTTCGTAAATGACATCCTCACGTGGATCTGCAGCTACTGGTGCTGAAGGAATGCGAGGCTGGCTCACATCTGCTATTGATTCTCCATCCATGGGGGCTGATGGAACTTGTACTTGGCCAGGACCTACGGAAATCATAGCATTTCCCGAAGTAGAAGGTACATCATATGATTGAGGTGCTTGTATTGATCCTGTTTGAAATGGAACATTGCCAATCGTTATGGGTATAACTGCCTTAGCATTCTTCACTAGGCCATTCATTATAGCCACCACAGCGATTTCATACGATATACGAACAACTTTACTGAGATGTTCACAAGTAGGTGCAGTGGCTGGCACTCGAATGACTTCGGTAAAATTTCGACGGGTGTTTCGAGGAACAGGACTTGAACTTTTCTTAACCAAGCAAATTTTTTCGACTTTAGTATTTATGCGAGGACAATCTGATGTATAAGTGGCTCTCAAATAGAGATAAATATTTATCTTCTTAGCGTCGCAATTTGACTGGTTGTTCACGTCGCCACTCACCAAGATCATTTGACCTGGGACATATCCTGTCTGAGTTATGTCTACACTGAGTAAAATGGGCTTTGCAGTACTCAAACAAAATCCTTGCATTGCTTCAATATTTGCAGGCATCTACAGAAAAGTCAGTCTTATTGATGAGAAGATTTTTTTACACATATCAGATTTAATCTTACCTTCAACATGTGTGAATCCTGATTCAAGTCGAGAAGTTTGAGTACCGTAAATCCTACAGTGTAGGTGTGATTTCTCGAATGTGAATTGATCATCACTACTTTGGCCACATAACGAATATGGCCGAAATTACCTTCGAAGGACGACGGACAATTTTCGGGAATGAAGCACTGGAATGTAAATCTATGGGTCCCAGCTTCAATGGTTACATCATGTCCTTTTGTCAAATGATATTGTCAAACAATAAGCTAGTAAAGCATATTAATTTTTTTTTTAATTACCGTTTTCCGAACCAATAAGATATGTGTTTGATGCAATATAGTCTTCCCGTCCCGAGAACCGGCGCCTCCTGTGATGATGTTCCTTCCTCGCTCCAGATCTTCGGTCTCTCCAAGTGGCTGATGAAAATCCGCAAATTTTCAACTGAATTCCTTCAAATTAGAAAGCATACAGTTAGAAGCAGGCATTTTTGAAAACAACTAATGGGATTCTTCTTACGTGCCCATATTTAAAAAAAAAGAAAAAGAGCAAAATATCAGCACATTTAAGATTAGGTTCGTTCGTTGAACTTTACCCAAAGTTGATCCAGGTTTCCTTGACAAACCTATGGGTTGTCAAAAAACCTGGGCTTTCCAGTTCTCAAAAACCGCTAAGTCACAAAATCTTCACACATTCCAGTCATTTGAGTCTTCCAAACATCCTGGCATTAAAAAAAAAATACATGCCACTTGACAGAACTTTTCGTTTCCTGAACTCAATCACAAAATCTAAGGCTACTTTAGGTCGGCTTGAGGGCAAACCAAGGGCTCAAAATACACTCAGTTGGACATATAGGGCAAGTTTAGGTTTTCCAAAAACTCCAGACCCAAGACTTCGCAGAACAAACCTCATTTTAAGAACCCGGGGTCGAATTACCGCACACGTGATCGAGTAATACGTGACTGAATTATTGGTTTTTGAAATTACTTCTCACGTTATGGAACACTTTAGACCACAATTCGATATTCGTTCATCAGTATTTGAACGAATTGAAGTCGACAAATGAACAGCAGACTGATGTTGAGTTATATGGAACGATAGTGCTCACTCACTCGATCACTGATGCGGTAATTCGGCCCCAGGTCTGGCCTATATCAATATTTTTTGACAGCTTTTACTGAATCAAATTGTTTTGGGGCAGACGTCATCATACTCGTTGATAACCAGCTTTTTAGTAGCGATTTAAATATAATTGAATGTGGCAACTAACATTTTCCGTTTTGTAGTCAAAACAAAATTTGTATTTTATCGCTTTATTAGATGCAAACCGATTCTGGAATTTTATCTAACCAACATACATTTAACGTGTTTTGACTATTGATTCCGTTCGCTTGAACCTATGATGGAGATTATATTTTTATCATAGATACACACGCACAAACCATATTGTTCACCACACCTTTCAACGACCAACGATAGAGAACAACGAAGCTTTTATTGAGAACTCATCTTCACTTAGAGAAACCAAATAAATAAATAAGATACACTCACTGCACTAACTAAATACCAACCTTTAAGTTTCTTTTTTCTACTACTCAATTCAATGATCACTCTACCGGTGATTATTTGACCAGTAAAAAATGTTCCATGATCGTTTTGATCAAATAAAATTTGACAACTTGTCATTGTTGTTATTTTATAAAAAAAAATATGCACCGCAAAATCAAATCGATTAATCAAATGTTATCACTTTGCAAAGTCAAGTATGTCATTTTACTACACCTGGCTGGTGGATTGGTAATGTAGGAACGAACGTTTTGACTTAACTAACAAAATTAAGTTTGCTGTTTTGGTAGATCTAATGCACAATCGCAATTGGAAAATATCTTATCTAAGCTTTTAACCATGGTATTGTTTTGAATGTATAGATTCGTTCATTGGTGAAACTTTCGATAAGTACGCATCTGATATCTGATAACGGGCATGACGTTTTGTTTGGTAGTTTTTCATAAAAAAGCTTGACTTTGACTTAAGAACTTTGTTGAGGGGATTGAGTTTTACTAAAGGCTCACTCATATCAAAACAATTTTGCAAATGCGGCAAATAATTCAGCTGTCAAATTATGTTAACATAGCGATATCTGACAGCACTCACACTGAAGCGGCGAAAACGACAGCTACGGCCAAAATCCGATCAACAGTATTTCTGCAACATCGCTTTGGTGGACCTCAAAGGTTCTCCCAAACCAAAGCATTTTTGCAATTGCAGCGGCAGAAAAGCTGGGGCCGAATTGCCACATACGTGATCGAGTAATACGTGACTGAATTATGTTTTTCAAACATTACTTCTCACGTTATTGAGAACTTTAGTATCAAATTTTGACATTCTTTCATCAGTATTTGAACGAATTGAAGTCGATAAGCGAACAGCAAGGTGATTTTGTGTTATAAAGAGCGAATTTTGAAAGCAAAATAGTTCTCACTCACTCGATCACTAATGCGATAAATCGGCCCCTGTTGTCTTAATTTTTTTGCCGTCGCGACAATGTAAACGTGTTTTTTTTTTGCTTGTGGTTATTCGTTATTCTCATATGTCGAAGTATAGACTTAATTTTGACAACTGCAATTGAAACTTCCGCAACTGCAAAAACGCATTGGTTTAGGAGGTCCTTAAAGCTCTACATGACGTGAGGGAGTTTCCTCTTTTCAATTCAATCGAACTCAAATGGATATAGACGAATAATTTTCGAAGTTTTATTTTACCTGTGCTCCTATTATGTAATTATCGTTTCGATAAAAGCAGGCGATAAACGGTGGAAAAGGAAACGAAATTCTATGAATTTAGTAGGATTTCGTTCTGGTTCTCACTGTTTCTTGTTTGATGTTATCGATGCGATAGTTACAGAACAAGGGCACAGAAGTTTCTCTGTTATTTTTTGTTTTCTTTTTAATCTTCGAAGTACAGGGTTTGTCATAAAGATTTGCTATTTCTAAATAACTATTGCGTTTTAGCGGCATGTGGTAGCGGGGCCCGGGATGACTAAAGACTAGTTTTTGATCTTCTTACAGTCTCTCAGAACATACCCGAAAGTTTTTTCAACAGAACAACTGACTTGACATAGAGCTTTCTTCACTGCTGGACGATGTTTCCATAACTTGTTAACAAGCATCTGTGCCCCTGTTCTATAACTATTGCCCCCATAAAAGCCGGCGATAAACGGTGGAAAATGGAACGAAATCCTATTAAATTCATAGAATTTCGTTTCATTTTCCACCGTTTATCGCCGAGGCGATAGTTACAGAACAGGGGCACTGGATCGATGTTATCTATGCGATGGTTACAGAACAGAGGCACTGTTGTATGAAAAATAAGAAAAAATACAAATTCATACCTGATTTGTATTGTTTCTCATTTGATAAAACGAATGACGCAACAAAACAGGTAAGTTGCCTATTTTTTTTTTTTTTTTTACTTTCCATACCTACATTAGCGCAAATTTATAGTCATTTAAAATCGCCTTACAATGAGCCCAAATGCCAGACTAGCTTAAAATGACACTTGAATCAATTTATAATTGACTTTAATTTCACACTTATTAGGCGTGTTTTATCGAAATTCTATGTGCAGTTATGTTCATTTCAGTAAAACATCGCTCATGGGAAAACAACAACTCCTTATGTCAATAGCCTAATGGCACTTTCCATTGGACGAAAAGAACCGTCCAGGAGCGTCCAGAAGCATTCTTAAACTGTTCCATTGGTGCAAAAAGATCGCTTCTCATGATTCTGAGGAGTGACAGCCGCTTCTCGATTTGAAATGAGAATCGACTCAAGAAGCACTAACACATGTTACTCAAATGTCAAAAAGAAAATTTTCTTCAAGGAATATTTTTTAAGAGCCATAGGTGTTTCACTCACACAAAGGCAATTACGTTAAACTGAACAGAAATTATTTTGGGTGTTCCATTGGTTTTTAAAATGAGTGCTTCCACGAGTGAAACCAATGGAAAGTGCCATAAATGAACATAAATATCGCAGTTAGCTAACTGCACAACAGGGATGGTTGGTTAAATTTCTTTTTTGGAACCCAGAGGTTGGCAGTCTTTAGGTTGTGTTCGTTCATATTTCTGATTTTCGACAACAGATTGAATAAGTCTGTTTTTTTACTTTTTGTGCACAGACATTTTTTTTTAAGGAGTGGTTGTAAAATTCTTTCAGAAACTCTCTGAAAGAGCGTAATTGTTTTAAAAGTAAAGAAACGCCTTGAACAAAACATTCGCAGCAACGCAACGCTTGGAAAAACGTCTGTTTGACAGTTGTGGTATTTGTTTTGGCTGTGCACGATTTCTGTCCACAGAAATTTTGGTGGCGGAAATTCGCAGGACAGGGAAATTTTTTTATTCTCTCGAGAGCACTCTCTTTTTTGTGCACTGCTACGAAAAATCGGAACGGGATTAGACTGACTTTCGCCGAATTTCGGTGCATTCGTGCGAATTTTCAGTAAGGAAACACACCTAACAGCTAATAGAAGAGTCAGGTGGTGACTTGGTGGGGACATAAATAGACACGCAGTTACTAACACACACACACACACACAAGGAAGGTTTCGCAATCGGTTAGAAAAAAGAACATCAGACAGAACACATAAGAACATCAGAACCAAGGCAACCAAAAACATGAGTCACAAAATGAATCTAATTGAACACAGCTATTGCGAAAAAAAATTAAAGTGACATTTGTTTTGTTTGCATCGAAAGTAAAAAGTTGAAATGCGGCAAATAAATTGAGAATCGAGAATTAAATAGAGAAAAATAGAAATGGAAAATAAAAGGTATGCATTTATATCCTTCTGAATGCAAATTTTTAATGTTTCTTATCCTTAGAACAAGTGCAAAGGGTACCAACTTTGAAAGTTAAAACTGAAAGTGAGGTGCTAAATGAATAAAAACCAAAAAATCGTTTTATTCTAAGTGAACATAAGTGCACATAGAAAATTTTCGATAAAACACGCCTATTAAGACATTAAGAGTCACTTTAAATTTAAAATCAGACAATCCTCTTTTTAAATACTTAAAACTTTGCTCTTTCCCATCTGACATTTCTCATTTGCTTGACATTTTATGTGATTTATTTCCGAACAAATATTTGTTCTAAATCATGCAGTTCTAGACAAAAACAAAACCCTCATTCCATATTCTGGTTTGCATACCAAATTTATGCTATTTTCCACCTGAATTTATTTTTGCATTTGCTTTCTAGGTCTGTTACTTCACTTCGTTTGCCTAAACTGTGAAAATTTTAGAACGGTTTACATTTATTTTAACCAAGTCCATTTTAAAGTTGTCACTAGTTAGTGTGGTGTTTATAAATCGTTTTTATTAACAAGAGCCAGCACTTTCCGTTAAAAACGCCCTGACTATAAATTTGCGCTAAGGGGAACTAAGGGATAATGAAACACTAAACAAAAGTACAAAAATATACTACAGTACAGTAAACATAAGCCGCGTTTTATTGGGAATTTTCTATATTCAGTTATGTTCATTTAGAATAAAACGATTTTTTGGTTTATATTCATTTAGCACGTCACTTTCAATTTTCACTTTCAAAGTTGGTACCCTTTGCACTTGTTCTAAGGATAAGAACCATTAAAAATTTGCATTCAGAAGGATATAAATGCATACCTTTTATTTTCCATTTCTATTTTTCTCTATTTAATTCTCGATTCTCAATTTATTTGCCGCATTTCAACTTTTTACTTTCGATGTAAACAAAACAAATGTCACTTTAATTTTTTTTCGCAATGGCTGTGTTCAATTAGATTCATTTTGTGACTCAAGTTTTTGGTTGCCTTGGTTCTGATGTTCTTATGTGTTCTGTCTGATGTTCTTTTTTTCTGACCGATTGCGAAACTTTCCTTGTGTGTGCGTGTGTGTGTGTGTTAGTAACTGCGTGTCTTTTTATGTCCCCACCAAGTCACCACCTGACTCTTCTATTAGCTATTAGGTGTGTTTCTTTACTGAAAATTCGCACGAAATGCACCGAAATTCGGCGAAAGTCAGTCTAATCCCGTTCCAATTTTTCGTAGCAGTGCACAAAAAAGAGAGTGCTCTCGAGAGAATAAAAAAATTTCCCCACCATGCGAATTTCCGCCACCAAAATTTCTGTGGACAGAAATCGTGCACAGCCAAAACAAATACCACAACTGTCAAACAGACGTTTTTCCAAGCGTTGCGTTGCTGCGAATGTTTTGTTCAAGGCGTTTCTTTACTTTTAAGACAAATTACGCTCTTTCAGAGAGTTTCTGAAAAAATTTTACAACCACTTCTTAAAAAAAAAATTTCTGTGCACAAAAAGTAAAGAAACAGACTTATTCAATCTGTTGTCGAAAATCAGAAAATATGAACGAACACAACCCAAAGACTGCCAACCTCTGGGTGCCAAAAAAGAAATTTAACCAACCATCCCTGTTGTGCAGTTAGCTAACTGCGATATTTATGTTCATTTAGGCTATTGACATAAGGAGTTGTTGTTTTTCCATGAGCGATGTTTTACTGAAATGAACATAACTTCACATAGAATTTCAATAAAACGCGCCTATAGTTAAATATTTAGAAAACATGGTTAAATGACAGCTGTGCCCTTGTTCTGTAACTATCGCCTTGGCGATAAACGGTGGAAAATGGAACGAAATTCTATGAATTTAATAGGATTTCGTTCCATTTTCCACCGTTTATCGCCTCCTTTTATCGAGGCGATAGTTACAGAACAGGGGCACTGATGTCATGACGTACATACCTACATACCTACACGCGATGTTAAAAAAATACGCGGTAATATAACACCTCGGGGATTACCCAAAGCTCAAAGGTCTTGCTTCAGAGTATACCCCGCTATTCGGTTAGGAATATCAAGCCATCAGAGGTAGGTACTCAGTTCCTTTTTGAGTTGCGTACTTGACAGTCGAAAAAGATTTTCACAAGGTTCTTAGTTCTTTAATATTTTTTTGAATATTTTTTGAATGAATTAAATTAACATAACTTGTCTTGTAAGAGATAATCGGGTATAGTTGTGGTCAGTGCTTTGCTGCTTTGCATATTTTTATGTTTTATTGTGAATCATAATAAATATGTACATACATACCTACCTTCTTTGCTACTTTGTTAATGAATGATAAGTCAATTGTTGTATTTTATTGCGTGCACCATTCCTATGTTTACTCAGTACAGTGAATGAACTTGCGTGCTATATTGGGAACCACAATATTTGTATTCGGTGTGCAATAAATTAGCTCTGGTTCAAATATGATACTTGGTAAGATACCAAATGTTTTATGACCACGATTCATAAGATTATCGTCAAAAGAAAGCCAAGCCAAGCCTATCTCGCTGAGGAGAATATGAAAGAAAAAAAAAAAAAATCTCTGATGTCGGAAGAGAGTAAGGAAAAATGGGATGTTCCGGGCCACTACTTAAGCTCCCTTTGACGTGCAAAGTGTTAAGAAACAGGCTTACAGCCCGATTCTGCCCAAAAGTTACCTGAGTCACTACCAGCTACAACTACAACTTTGTGACATGTGTATGAAGTAGATAATGCAGAGAGTGAACTCGTACGCTTTTGGTTTGAAACACCAACAAATTTTTTCTTGAGTAGATAATATAGAGAGTGAATTCGTACCCCTTTTGCCTGAAACACCCTCAGTTTTTTCTGTGGTGAAATCAAAGAGGGAGTCTTGCTTAAATTAACGCCTATATTCAGCAATGTAATTTTTACATAGATGGCAGATAATGTTTACTGCTGCAGTTTTCAATTAAACTTTCATCATTCTCCATTTTAACAAACCAAAAAATATCGACAATTTTAAATTGGTTTCTAACCAACTGACAAAAAAATGGAGACGAGGATCGAGGATTACCATTGGACCGGTGTGGACAAAATGGCACCTCCACTCTCTGGACATGTGCCGCTTGCCCATATTCTGGAACTATCGCCTCGATAAGATCCGTCGATGAACTGTGGAAATCGGAACAAAATTCTACGAATTTAGTTGGAACGAGTGCCCCTGTTCTGTAACTACCGCCTCAATAAAAGCCAGCGATAAACGGTGGAAAATGGAACGATATTCTATGAATTTATTAGGATTTCGTTCCATTTCTCACTGTTTCTCGATCGATGTTATCGATGCGATAGTTACAGAACAGGGGCACTGCATCCAAGAAAGTGAACGATGACTTTCGTTGGAGTGACCACATATTTGAATTGGCAAAAATGGTACAAAATGCAAAGGTTTCTTAAAACGGTGCTGGAAGTTCTTCACCCTTTCTAAATTCGCAACTATTTATAGTGCCTACATACGCCCCAAACTAGAGTATAACTCCCATATCTGATTAGGTGCTCCTAAAACATCTTTGCGCTTTGATAGGGAACAAATAAACAGAGCTTAAAGACTGACAGGCTACAGTTCAACTGTAGGATCGATTGATTCTCTTGAACGTTGCCGAAGCATTACTTGCCTTACGCTTTTATCGCTTTCTTACAAAACAGTGTTTTAGTGTAATAGAAAGTTGCATTCCTCCCTTGAAACAATTTAGCCGCAACAACCGCCTCACTGGGAATGCTCATCAGTTTTACCTTGAGCACTCAACTTTGGATATACTGTCAGATATAGAGATTCATATTTAGCCGCACTACCCGAATGTGGAGTGATTTGCCTAACTCTGTTTATCCCCAGCACTACGATTCACAAAAATTCGAAAGCAATGTGCATCGGTCTAACATTAAATCCTCTCTTTTTTTCTTAAGTGCTCGCACTGTGTTCTACACTACTCATGCACATTAAAGTTAAAATAACTGAAATTACTCATTTATGTGTATCCAGAAACACCATGGGCATATTATTTGAAATTCACTTCGATGGCAGTCCTGCTGGAGTGTTCTCTAGTGGATCAGATATGAGCGGACGAGCTGTATTGAATGTCGATAGAACAATATCGATCAAAGGTAATTTGAGTTTGTTTTCAATTTCTACACAAGTCAATATAGTAGTGCATTTTAAAATCATTCAAAGGCATACAAATTCGAATCTATGGTGTTGCAAAAGTTAAATGGGAGGAAAAGGATGACTATCAGAGAGACAAGGAACGATACTTTGATTCTTTGAGTTATTGCAGTTCACGTCCTGGGGGTATGTTTTCATCTCTTACGTGTAAAAAATTGCGAAATTGTAAAAATTTTATGTCTTCCATTCCAGGGAACCCATATACTTTGGAGCTTGGACAACACACATTTGCTTTTAAATTTTCACTACCGCTCCAATGCCCTTCATCATTCGAAGGCAAATACGGTCATATACGTTACAGTGCAACTATCATCATTCTGGAATCTTCCTTCTTAGTTCCCAATAGATCATACTCTAAGGAGTTTCAAGTGCTCCAAACTTTTGATCTGAATCATGTTCCTTCCTTACGGGTTCGAACTGAAATGTCTACAAAAAGAAACGTATTCACTATTTTCTATTTCATTTCAGGTCCCAGTTAATTTGGAAGTGGTCAAAAACCTTTCCAGTTTTTTTGGCGATTCAAACAGAGTTTGTCTTGTTGTTTCTTTACCACAAACGGGCTTTGTTCCAGGAGAAGCAATTCCAATAAAAGGGAAAATCGTCAGCCAAAGAGAATCAGCCTCATTTTACCAAGTTAAGGTTGAACTGCGTCGTAAGGTCAAATACAATATAAAAAATTCTACAAGCAAGAAAAAGGAAAAAAAAGTCTTAGCTAAGACGTGTTTGGGACAATTCAAAGGAGCTAAGATCGAATTCAATTATCAATTCATTATTCCACCAACTCCCACTAATTGCGAAAACACTTGCCGGATGATAAAAATAAAATATGAATTGGAAATAACGCTAGCATTCAGCGGGCTACATAGCTCTAAAACAATTTCTATTCCCATCTCATTGGGAAGTATTCCGTTTATTACTTAATCAAACCCCCCCCCCCCCCCCCCCCTGTTATTTTATATTTATAAACATGTTTTTTTTTAAAGGATTATGGACTGAAACTAAAAACTAGCATTTGTAAATAAAAAAGAAAAAATTATTTAAAGAGAAATTTACACGAATTTCATAAAATAAAGATGTTGGCAGAATAACAACTATACAATAAAACAACTTTCACAGTGTACATGAAACGCTTGGTAGGTACTTTACAAGAGCGTGTGTAGCCAAGCGAAGAAATTTAGGGGACGAAACCAGGCAAAAAAGCCACCCAATGAATTGGGTAGGTTCAAACAAACATGTGCTAAAAAACTGCAATGTCTTCTATGGTAATGGCTACAGTTTGCTGACTGCAGGAAATTTAATTTAGGTACGGATTTGCATTTTTTTTATTTCAAATGAATGGGCAACTTATCCAAAAAGTAGGAGTAAAATTGACGACACGTTGAAGATATTTTCATACTTCCCGTTTTCAAAGTCGGTGACCTTTACCTATCTATAAGGTTTGTTCGTTGAAAACCTGTGACCCTATTCCGTAGCTAGCCGTGTTTTATTGGAAATTTCATACTCATTTTCACTAATACGCTCAATAAAACGCTGTACTCACTAATGCAACATTATTCCATTAACTCCATTTACCAGCCATCCCTGTTGTTCACTTATAACACTGACATATTTTTGTTCACTAATCGTTGTTGTTTTCCCATGTGCGATGTTTTGCAAATTTGAGTATAGATTCCCAATAAAACGCGACTACTATCGCCTCGATAAAAACTATGAATGAACTTAGTCTTTTTTGTTTTTTGAAAAACCTCAACCCGCCTTAAATTTCTAATTGAGTTATTCTTCAGCTATTTGTTTACTCTCAGCTCGTCTTAAAGTAGCCCTAAATTTTTGCTGGGCGAGTTGATTTAACGAATAGGAATGGCATGTATTTTTTTTTTAAATGACAGGGATGTGTGATGATTTTTTGATTTAGCTTTTTGGAAGATGGAACGAAATTCTATGAATTTAGAAGGATTTCGTTCTGGTTCTCAGTGTTTCTCGATCAATGTTATCGATGCGATAGTTACAAAACAGGGTCACTGAAAATCAAAGTTTTTTTTGACAGATCACAGGGTTGTCAGGGAAACCTGGGTCAATCCTGGGTAAAGTTCAACGAACAAACTATAATTTCAAAACCATTGCACTGATCCTTTTGAAACTATGAACACTATTTTTGTAGTGTCGAGCAGAGTGCCAGGTCTCCAAGCTAAGCATTCTTCCCCTTCACATCCTTCTCTGTCCTTATTTTCCTTTCCGTTATTACGTACCTACCTTTTTGTTCTCCGGTTACCCGGAATCCTCATCCTCATCCTACTAACCATTTCAATGTCACATTCAGATCCTTAACCCAATTCTTTTTACATCCCCATATCAAATCAGCGGCTATATTCGGCTGTAATTGAGATTATTTCCGCTTTCTTAATATAGTTTTCACTTGGATGGCAAATAATGTTTACTACGTCAGTTTAGAATGAAGATTTTAACATTATCCACTGTGACAATCACAAAAACATCGAAAAAACGTTCACTTTTTTAAATTGATCTCAAACCAACCGACAACAATGGAACATGGTTTCCCGCTCTAATTGAGCTTATAGATAAAATGGCACTCTGTTTCTTTTACGAAACCCTTATAGCTTAAATTTTTTGAAAACAAATCCATTTTATTTCAAACTATTGCTCATGTAAAAAGTCCGCTCTTTAAACTTCACCCTGGGTTGAGCAAGGATTGCTTCACAAATCACAGCCCTTTAAGTAGTCAAAAAAAAAAAACTGGATTTTAGGTTCTCGAAAACGCAAAACCATTAATTCACCACACATGCCTGTCATTTGAAAAAAAAAATACATGCCTTTTGACTGCCCTGTTCGTTACTTGAACTCATCCCAGCAAAAACCTTGTGCTACTTCAGAGCGAATTGAGAGTGCCCCTGTTCTGTAACTATCGCCTAGATAAGAACCGGCGATAAACGAACCGAGTTCTATGAACTTAGTAAGATTTCTTTCCGGTTCTCACTGTTTCTCGATTGATGTTATCGATGCGATAGTTACAGAACAGGGGCACAGGGCTTAAAAAACACAGAGTTTGTCATTCAAGGTAAGTACAGGTTTTTCAAAAAACTCTTTTTATTGTGACCACAGGGCAATACCACGGCTTCAACGAATAAACCTGAAGATATCACTTCCATCAATTGGTTAATAAACAATTTCAAAACTAACTTTTAATTCCCTGACAGTGCACGTCAAAAATGTCACACAGATAGGAACACCCCGAAATGGGTTTGAATTCTTTTCATTGAACAACGTCAATAAGCTCCAGCCTGAACTTTTCCCAAACTTTACCCAAAGCAGAAACTTAAGACAAAAATTCCTTACACTCGGTACACCCGCCATCTATTGGTGATAATAAGCAAGTAGTACAGCTTTTCAAAGCTCCAAACAAAGATAAGTTTCGTTCAGCTTGCACCAATAATTACAAATGCAAAACAGCTTTTATATTTTAGTCTTATTTTTGCACTCACTGGTGTTGTTTGTGTATTGTGCTCTGTGCTGTCAAAAAAGGTTTAACGCTCAGAAAAAGAGCGCAAACTGCTTACAGCACTCAGAAGAAATCGAGCTCGAAAGTAAGAAAAGACAACAAACATTATGTTAAAGTTTGACAGCATAAGCTGTGATGGTTTTATATTGAATATTGGACCAGACAAAATTGTAAGCAAACGCATTTTGTGGTTCTTTGCAAAAGTAAAGTTCATCAACATTGTGTAAATCAAAATTTGAAGGTGGAAAAATGTGCCATGACGTCATCATATTGATGATTAATTGAGTGTTTTACTTAAAAAATATCTTTTTTTGAACGTACTTCACCGATTTATCAAACAATTTGGTACTTCCTTCATCTTATCTTGTTGTTAAAAAAAAACAACGAACAATTTTCTGAGGGGTTTTTTCTTTTTTTTCGAATTTCGAGAGTGATTGTCTCGAGAGTGCTTTGACTCATTTTCAATTGGCAGAAAAGCCCAAATCTATGGTTAGAGTGTTTAATGCCGGCTCAAGTTAATTTAATTACTAACGTTAATTTTATTACTAACTTTGAAATAAATTAGATAGATTAAATAGATAGCCCAGTTAAAAGGCCTTCATTCTTTTATCAGAAGAGATGAATATTAAAGTGTTGAGAATCTGTTGACAACAACAATTTAGGAATAAACAGAGCCAGATATGGCGAAGAAAAAATCACGTGAAATGAGTTTGTGCGGGAATTAAGACGATAAAATTGGCTGAGTGATTTTATATTAATGTGACTTTACACCATAGAATTTAATTCAAATTTCACAGATTCAAACATTGATAAACTAAATGAGACCGTTGGTGATAAAATGTCAGATGAGTAGTCTGACCATTAATTGCACTATCCCGCTCACTGAACTCGAATTGGATATACCGGTTACCGGATGTCATTGCCATACAAGAATGGTGGTTTGTTTACATTTTTTCATACTAGAAAAATGGAAATTGAAGCTAATGAAGCGCCCATGTTAGGTTCGGTTGAGGGAAATGTGAAAAGTTTTTGAATTTTCGCAATGAAATAATTTCACATAAGAAACTAATAATAAAGGCTTTACTTTTTTATCTTTTGAAAAGCAATAAGATACTAGAAACTATACAAAACAAAATTGATTGTGGTTAATATTTTCTTAACGAAAGACAAAAAAGAATGCACGAGATATCTCACTCCCTAGAAAGTGAAATTAGCTAAAACTCGGCAATAGACTGCTCCAACCGTCCAACCTCCAACTGCTATTGAACTGACATTTACCTACCAATTGGGAGTGAGAGTGTGGGACTCATCAAATTGAGATTTGCTCTCCCTGCCGGGGTGATTTAAAACTCTACTAGGAATATAGGGAATTGGCTGTTTTGACAGGCTATACAATTTTTATTGGAGATTGGTAAATTCGTGTTTCTTTTAAAAAAATTTTAAAAACAGATAACTTTTCAAATGTTGAAAAGCAATGCATGCATTAGCATCAAAAAATGTTTTATAGCCTATTCCCACCGAGGCAAAATTGTGATTTGTTTTCAAAAACGAGCTAATCTGTTCCCACCAGTTTTTGTTTGAAGTATCGATTAATTTCGCACTCTTTTTTTTTTGAGAAAATAGTTTTATTACACTTATTTATTGCAAAACAAAGAAATTCAGTCAAACACAATTAAATTTCATTAGTTACTTAAAATCCATGTGCTTGAAGTGACAGCTGTTTTGGTTGAACGAATTCAGCACACAAAATAGCCTCTATCCCGTACAACCACCAATAGATTTCCTACGGGTTTTATCAAAAACGACTTGAAAACATTTCGTTTATGAAAACATGTCGTATTAAAAAAAATGTATGAGAAAACTTGTTAGGTTTTTGGAATTTTTTGCAAAAACCGCGTTTCTGTCCCGGTGGGAATAGGCTATTAACTTAAATTAAGAAAAATTAATATGAGTGCTTTATTACTGATATTTTGCTTCAATTTTGATGTGAGTTGATTTTATTTTATTTTTTATTTAGTTATTATATTCATTATGAGCTTCTTCGAATAGTCACGTGTCGCTGTGGATGAGTGTCAAATGCTTAAGGCTAACGCACGGTAGATGGGGTGCCGAAAAATGTTTACAGTAGTTTTTTCCATGAACCCGCAAATGTAATACCAAACACTGCCCACATACAAAGCAGAGCGCTGGAAACCATAAAGTCTAGTTGGTACACACAAGACTCGGGGTTTCTTTCTTCAATTTCTGGGAGAAATCACAGGAAAAGTTTGAACCTGAGCTTTCGACGTTGTTGTTTTTAGTTTGTATACAGAAATTCAAAATGAGGAAACTTATTTTGGGATGTTTCTGTCAGTTTGACATTTGCCACGCACTGCTAATGAGGAACAGAGATAAGAAATTAATTAGATGGCAAACCTTTACTTCTCTTGCCCCGCAACAACCTTTTGTTTACATTGTTGTTTTTGTAATCACATCCTCTGTCTGTGAATACGTGAAAGCTTTACTCAAAGTGGTAGTAGTGAGATTTGCTGTAGGTACTCAAAGTGGTAGTAGTGAGATTTTGTGTAAAGTAAAGGTGGAGTGGAAGCTGTACTCAAAGTAGTAGAGGTGATTTTCGGTAAATCAGCTTGTAGGCAGTTTCAATGTGTGTGTGAAGTTTGCCATCTAATTAATTTCTTATCTCTGATGAGGAACCATAGAGTAGATAATACAGACTCAACTCGTACCCCCTTTGCACTTTCAAAATCTTTCTGAGTTGAAATCAGGCATAACGTCTTGTTTGAATTAACGGCTATATGCCGCTACAATTTAATTAAATTTTTTAGTGTATTTTTCACTTTGAAAGTTAATAATAGCCGTGTTTTATTGGGAATTTTATAGTCATCTTCACTAAAACGCTCATTAAAACGCTATACTCGCAAATGCAACTTTATTCCATTAACTCCATTTACCAGCATCCATGTTGTTCACTTGGAATTCGAACACTGACTTATTTTTGTTCACTAATCGTTGTTGTTTTCCCATGTGCGATGTTTTGCGATGTTTTGCAAACGTGAGTATAGATTCCCAATAAATCACGGATAATGTTTACTACGTCAGTTATGAATGAAGTTTTCTATATTCTCCCCTGTGACAAAACCAAAAACATCGAAAATACGTCCACTTTTTCAAATTGATTCTAAACCAACAGACAAAAGAATAACGACGGAGATTTCCACGTCCTTATGTTTTGAAATTTTGAAGATTTTTACTCACACAAAATTCAACAAAAAAAAAAAAAACATTTTTGTAATTTACATGTAACTTAGTTCACAGATTTTTAATGTTTTTTGAACTGCTCGATGGTATAATAAACAGTTACCTACACGAACACGTACATACTTGGAAATAAAGAAGACGCCATACGTGAAGCCTCCAACATTCAAGTCATCCTAAACCAGGTAGGACGATAAAACAAAAAAGATAAACTCACTTAACTTTTTTGACAAACGAAAATTCCTTTTTTTTTTTCAGTGAATAAGTAAAAAATTCCAACAACTCAACTCCCACGTCCCTTCATTTATTCAAAATGGTCATTCAATGCGAAATTCACTACGATGACAATCCTTATGGAATATACTTTGCTGGGCAGACAGTAAAAGGACGAGCTGTTGTCCTTCTTAACGAACCATTACCGACAAAAGGTAACTAACAAAAAACTAACAAATGAATCTTTGAACAGGAGTAACTATTTATTTTTGAAGGGATTACATTAAAAGTCCACGGATATGCCCGAGTTAGTTGGGAAGAATCGTCATCCACTACCAATTCTGATGGAACTACTTCAACAACTTCGGATTCTTATTTCGACATGGAAAAATACTTTAAGGCTAAAACTGAGTGTTTGAATACCAATGGTGAGTATGATGCTTCTGAAATCATAAAAAAAAACTTCATTGAAGCCCTGGGTTTGCCCTGTGAAGCAGAACTAGGTTGTTACTGGGGCGAGTTCTGTTAATGTGAAATAGCATGTATTTTTCTACAAATGACGGGGATGTATGGTGATTTTATGGTCTTAAGAGTTTTTGGCGAACTGAAAATCCAGAAGTGTTTTTTTAACAACTCATAGAATTGTTCAGGAAACCTTGGTCAACTATGGCTGAAGTGCAGCGAACGAAGTCCTGAGTTTGTCCTCAACTCGCCGTAGTGTAGGTAAAAAAAGAGCTGTCAAATGGCATTTGTTTTTCTTCAAATGACAGGGATGTGTAGTGATTACGTTACCTAGCGTTTTTATTTTTGACCTGTGGTTTTCAAAAAGAACTAAAACTCATTTTATTCAATGTGGCCAGGAATTTATGTTTATAACAAAGATAAAGGCTTGCCATTATGTTTCCACTATGGTTTCGGGCAAGTGACCGCCGCGGCTTGATCGAATAAGTTCCAGCCGAGATGCCCAACTCTCGACCTCTTTTTGCAGAATTTGGGGTCTTATGTCAGCGTTAATTGTCTTCGGCTTATTTGCATAGACAGTTGTCGTGCTGTTCAAATCTTCCACGATGAAATGGTAAACCAAACTGAGCGTGAATCAAGTGACAGCTGTCAAAAAGTCGAACTCCGAAAAAAGTTTTGACAGATTGAAAAACATACGACTTAAAAAACATAATTCATGAAGCTTTTTAGTCCTACTTACCAAAAATGGTTATATTTATTAGTTAAAAATGTCCGATAAAATGTTGTTTTAAGGAATGGAACACGTTTTGGGCCCTGGAACATACAGCTACACTTTCCAGTCTGTGATACCACCCGAATGCCCATCATCATTCGAAGGCTACTACGGCCACATACGTTATGAAGCCGTATTGACTATCGTTCGACCTATGAGGTTCAACAAATCATATTCTAAAGCATTTAATGTACTGGCTGTCTTCGACCTCAACCCTATGCCTCAATTACGGGTAAAAAAATCGGCGTCAAACTTTAATGAGTATCAAAGAAATGTTGTGTCTTCTTTCTTTCAGATTCCAGCTCAGATGGAATACATGAAAACATTTTGCTGCGGTCCTTGCAAATCAAAACCCGTTGTTCTAACAGCCGACATTGCTCGAACGGGTTATGTCCCTGGGGATAATGTTGATGTGAATGTTCGTTTAGTTAATCATAGCAACGTTTTAGTAGAGTACATTGGGATAAAACTGAACTTGGTTGGTTCGTACTCAGTAAGACACAGAGTAAGCACAAAAGGTGAAAAGATTATGACTGCAAACAAAATAGTGCCGGTAACGGTACAAAAAGCCTTTGAGATAAAAGACAGCTTTCGTATACCACCAACGCCGCCGACTTGTGTGGACAAATGTCAAATTATTAAGATCACTTATGAAGTTGAAATATTAGCGAAGGTTGGGGGAGCACACATAAGCCCGATTGTTGTTATTCCGATAACGGTTGGCAATATTCCGTATGTAGACAAGTCTACCAGCAGCATGTCTGAGGAAATGTTATTGGACAATTTAAGGAACGGACTATCACTGGCACCTCACACAAATAGCCATGCAGAAATTCGTAATTGAATGAATCAATTTATTTTTATCAAGCAAGTAAACTAATCCATTTTATTTCAGAGCCTCCTTCGTATGAGGAAGCTGCTTTCATTCAGCCATCAAAAGCCCTTCTCAGGAAAAAGAATAAAGACGATGAGTTAACTTCTGAAAATTTTACACCGAGATATCCTTACTACAACGAGACTGTTCCAACAGCACCACCAAAGGAATTATAGTAGTTTTTGATTGTTATGCTTTTTTTTATTTTATTAGCAAAATTGTTGTGTGAAAGCAATTTATTGCTATAACGGTATAAGTCTGTCGATTTGGTCTGTTTTTCCTAAGGGAAAATAATCATTGTAATACATTTGACTACTGACTCTACTGCTTTATGAAGCTGGATCCTATTTTAACTGTTTTTAAACTATGTAGGTTTAAATTTTTTATTAAAATTGCAAAAGCGAGAATCCTTCCGTCGAAAAAACTTCTCAGCCAAGCACAGTCTTTTGTTTATTTCTTTTTTTTGATGATGATACAAAAGGACATACATAATAATATGTATGTGAAGATGGTAAAAGTTATGCTTAGGTTAAGTTAGGTTAAAGTTGACTATCAGGTCCAATAATAATTTCATGTCCATTGAAGTACCACATGAAAATTCGAGGAAGTACTACACTTCACTATTTTAAAGGCTTGAAGCTTTATAAAAAAGCGTTAAAGACAAACGTTTCGTAAGATGACTTGAATCATAACAAAAACGCTCTAATGTAGTTTTCGTACTTAAGAAGAGGAGGCTCACGGACAGAGAAAGTACGGCTACTGGACAATCTCGTCTTCTTCCTTGTCAGTGAAGTTTTTGCAGAAAGTCACTTAATAGAACATTGAGCCCTGCGGCATGACTACCTACATATGAAGAAATGCTCGATTATTACACCGATATAAAGCTAAGATGTAAGAAATATATGCCGTGTTTGAATATTTACTCATCTGTTCGTCCGTACTTTTGTAACTTCCTACTCCGGAAGAATTCGAAAACTGAAAACTTTTCGTATTGATAGATGCCGATTGGACGCCATTACCAACCAGTGCAGCCAATTGAAAAACTTAATTCTAAAAAACCATCCTTTATAAGCTCAAAACCGGAAACAGGTTGCAGCTGTAATTTTCGTCAGCCATTCTTTCTGTTACTTCTTTTTATTACTATCTTTGTGATCGTGTCTGAACGTTGTGTGATTTTTGACGAAGTTCTCTCGATCTCTCCTTTGAACATGACAATGCCAACAGAACCGGTGGTGTTTTTTTTGTGCAAATAAAGTAAAACTTTGCCTTCAGTATAATTATACCATTTTTATTCGATATACAATTCGATCAATAATCACACTAATTCAATCTTTACAACGTTTTTTTTTAAATAAAAACTATCTTTCTGGTTGTACCAACGGCCTCTTTATACAGGAAAGCATATCACATCGAGAGCTTTCCAGCAGTTTCGAAGTGTATAGAGAAGCGAACAATCTGTTTCCAGTAGTTTCGAAAGTATGTAGAGCTTTTATAACAGCTTGCTGTAAACCATTCCCAAACCATCATAATATGAATAGACACTGTCTCCTCCCGGTATATTTCTGCGCACACACACTCACTCACAATCAATGCCATTCATTAGATGTACATTAGAGTGATGCCACTTTGTTGAATTGGTTGAACGTTGGGGTTTCGTTTAAGGAAACGAATGTGGGATGTACATTACAGTACATTGCAATATTTTCGACGTGTCTTCCTCGAATCTTCGTACTTCTAATGCGACAAAGCTTTGTTACTTCTGAAAAATCTTTAACTTATAGGGCCCCTACACTACTCAAACCGTTTGCGCAAACATGTGTATTTTGTTTTTGTAAAAATGTTTGTGCAAACTGTTTGAGTAGTGTGTAGCGATGTTGAGTGTTTGCGCAAACCGTTTGAACAAATTCTAAAATTTTTGAATTTTCCGTGTTTGCACAAACATGTTTGAGTCGTGTGTGGTTAATTTTGCTCAAACACGTGTCAGTTTTCAAGGTGTAAAGATGAATAAACAAGTGGAACTAATTTTTTGGACGGAATTTATCGAATTATATAAAAGTTTACCGGTGTTGTGGTGCGTTAAAAGCAAAGATTATTGTAATCGGGTAATTAATTAAAGCAGCACATGCGAAATCGCTCATTGCTCCGTAGGTCTTATTGATATGAAAAACGTCAAGCAACTAATATCTCTCAAACATGTTTGAGTAGTGTGTGGCGAAACTATGTTTGCACAAATACACGTTTGTGCAAACGTGTTTGTGTATTGTAGGGGCCCTATTAGTTGCTGTCAACTTACTCTACTACTATTTTTTGCTCTTGTAGATTGTTCAACATTGTGATTTGTGAACTGTATGTGAGTGCTGGAATAATAACAGCGGTGTAGATTCTTCCCTTCCGAAGATGGTGAAGCATTCATTCAGCCTACGTGTTTGTTGTAGTTAAATTGAGATAAAGCCTCTGTCACGGGGTAACAACCAAAGTTCTAAAAAATTTCATGCCCCAGCGGTTATATAAAGAGAACTAACACGTATTCCTTGCTTTAAAGAAAAGAATCATCTAGATCTACGGCTCCAGAAGATAATGGGCTCTGGAATTATTCAATGCTTCTGCATTCTTTTCCATTGCCTATTTTAAGGTTCATTGATATTAGTTTACTACAAACTTTATGTACCATGTTCATGTTCAGCGCTACTCACTTTTTATAGCCTCAAGGTTTGATGGATTTGGAACCAGACATTTCTTATTAGAATGTTGACTCACAACTTCCAAACTAAAAGGCCAAGACCTTTAAGAATCCATTTGATCATAATTTGGCGGGTAATCTGATGTCAGTACTGTTGAATTCATCCGTCGTGACACTGACGACATTACTCGTAGAGACTTAGTATTGCTCTAAAGTAGAAATTGTTGGCGAAATGAGTTGGTTGAGGCCCAGGTTCACCCTTTAATTTAACGCCCATTTAAGTAAGTAAATAGGTAAGTTAGTCTAGCCCCCGCTTACTTTCTTCTTAAAACCAACTCTCCAATGACCCACTACCCACACACACAGGTCCTCTACAAAACCGATAACCGAATCAAATAAATCCTACAAACGTCGTAAATAAAATCAAACCCTCATCAATCAACGATAAATTAAGAAAACTTGCTACCACAAACCATTTGCAGAAAATGGCCAATTGATTGTACAAGCTGTTCAATTGGAATTGAATTACATAAATCCATTATTCCAAATTTTAATTTGTTACAACAGCCAGCACCGATGTAATTAAACTAGAATTAAACTGTTTCATTCAAGCACACCAGACGAATTACCCCCGATTTGAGAAAAAAGAGTTTTTACTGATTTAGAAAATTCGTTGAATCGAAATCTAATTAATTAAATTAATTATTTGGTCTGTGTCACAAAATGCCAGCGTCAAATGAACCTCAACTGATTCATTTTCATTTGACCAAACAAATTGGAAATGAATTAATTCTAATCAACCTCCGATCATTCAGTACTCCTCTGACTATCTGTTGGATGTTGGCTTTGGAAAATCGTGTTCAAAGGACTGGACTTTATGAAAATCATATTCAGGTAATTTTTTCTAAAATTCAAAACAAGCCCACTGAACTCTTTGCTCACCTCCTATGGATATGCTTGAGTTTATATAGATTTTTAAATTAACTGCATATGCTTAGGCGATATGAAAATTGAAACCGCTATTGCCTGCTGTTAGGAGAATAATGTTGGTAGTGCTGCCATACCATTAACATTGGCATTGGCAAGAATGTGAAATCAGATTCAAATCCTGTGGCGTTGAATTAAATTCGTGGTGCTATTTGTGCTGAGTTAAATGGAATTTAAAAAATAAACAATTTGGGAATGAGGTGGGTTGAGGTGTTGATATTTTGGCTGAACACACAACTCTCTGTCGGATTAGTAAACAAATACCAACATACCTAGTATACCTATAGGTCAAACAATTTTAGGTTCAACTTGACAGTAATTATCCAAGTGAATAACCGCATCCTCGGTCAGGATATTCAACATACTCGCATTTGCCAATACGGATTTGTTTGAGCCATGTTAATTTTGTTTGGTCTGTAGTCGTGGGCCGTGTAATAAGTGCAATGTTTAGTTCAATTTTTATTTTGTTTTATTTGTTGGCGGCATTTCAATAAAAATGTTTGTGCATTTAATAGCGGGAGGTAAATTGACTTGGATAGAAACTGGGAAAAGGCAAATTAAATTAAATTACTTCTATGTAGGGTATATTTTGGGCAACTTGAATGGGCGACTCCTTTCAGGAAGTATAAAAATGCATTGCACATGGAACATGGTCGGAGGTTTTCTACAATTTCATACAAATTGAAAACACTTTTCAGTTACATTATTTTTGTGTTATTCTTCTTCCACCCTTCCATCCTTCAAATTCAGAGCTTAGAAAATAAAAGGATCAGAAGTCAGTAAACCAAAAAGATTCGGGTTGAAAAGGTTCTCTGGAACCTCCTGTAACTAAGTTTCTCTAGAAATGCCAAAAATTTTAATGAAAGTGGGATGGTAAGTTTGAATGTTTGGTAACTGAGAAGAAGTTCAATCAAATGTAAGTATCCATTTAAAAATTTCGGTTGAACGATTTCATTGACGCTGCTTGTTTGGAGGTTGGGCAAAGGAAACAGGCAAACAGGGAGTTAAGAGGTTATAAAGTTCGCATGGTAAAGTTATGAGGGGACAAATTTAACAAGGAGCAATCATTGAGTGCATTTATTGGAAATGTATTCACATCTTCAATTCTTAATTTATTTGAAACCCAAAGCTGTACCGGTCTGGGGTTGTTCATGTGCATAATTACCTATGCTTTGACGAGTAGGTATCATCTCGTCCTTTTTCTGAATTCATGTTTATGTTAAAAGGCAGAATTTTGACTGTTGGATATGCTTGTATAAAATCTAGAGAGGTTTCCATTCTTGTTAGTTCAACAAGTTTCTGTTTTTTTGATCACTGCTGTGGCCTGGCACTTACAGGGTCTTATTTTGTGTTGGGCAGCACCAAAAAGCCTTAGAACTTTTTTATTTAAAAAAAAAAATCACCGTCAAACCATGCTGGCCAAGATGTGATAATGTTCACTCTCTCAGACATCAATGAGTCGCTATGTATGCTATGGCATACCTACCTACTTTTTGTGGGCAAATTTTGTAAACTTCCGTTTTGAGTTCAAAATTCAGTCTTATCTGTTTGTGATAAATATTTTTTCATGTGAAGAGATTTTGGCATCATTTGTTTTAATTTTTTCACAGGCCGAGAATCGAATTCGGTGGGAATCTGTGATAATTAGCTTCACTTCACAGTTACAGAATCGACCCCCAGTATACAGGCGCTGATTTTATTTTAGTAGCTTCTTTGATATCAGTTGATACCAGCGTGTGGTATACCTAGCCGATCTTGAAACTAGCTAAGCAGCTGCTTTTATTGCTATAGGACTACACTTTGGAAGGCTGACTATAACAGTCAGGAAATCTAATTGAACTGATTAATCTGGAGAGGTTAGGTGGAAGTGGCTGTCAGCCAATGAGTACATTGCCTGAGACACTTAGGCCGCAAGGGCCCATTGTGATACCACAGAGATTAGCAAGTTAATCACCTACTGATCTCAGAAACCCGATGTAAGATTAACGAGTTGATCACTTATTAATCTTCCATTACGGGACTAGCCGGTTAATCACCTGCTAGTCGAACCACGCGGAACTTTTAATGTATTTCGAAAGACTTTTAGGGTCTATGTAAGCTAAGTCGTTAGTATCATCGAAGAAGAATTCACCGAGATGAGTTTTCCTCCTATGAAGTAGTGCAGGGCATAAGCAAAGAAGGTGTTGAACGAATTCATCCTCATTCTCGTCCATGCAGCTTCTGCAGAAATCATTGGAAAACACACCAAGTCTTTTGGCGTGTCTCCCTATTAGACAGTGTCCCGTAAGAACACCTATGGTAGAACCTAGATACAAGCGGTTCAGTATCGTTCAGTGGTTCGTATGCGTAACACGCTTTCTCTCTGTAAGGTATAACAAAGTAAAACAACAAAATCGGTAAACGAAATCGTTCTACCAGTGCTGAAGACACTCCGTCTTCACACGTTAAAACTTTAAAAATGAGTTCAAATGAACCAAATAGACACAATAAATTTATTCCCTTACAATCACTTCCTGATTCAGATAACAGTGATATCGAATGTGATGAAATTGAGGATCCTAATCCAAAAATATCAAAAAAACAATCCAAAATTCCCTCGGTATGCGTTTTGCAAAAAACAAGTGAGGAGGTTCACAAACTCTTTAGTGATCTCAAGCTTTCAAGTTATAGCATTAAAAAAATGTCAATAGGCATCAAAATAAATTTGGAAAGTCTCGAAATACATAAAACTATTTGTTCCCAATTAAAAGCAAAGAACTGGCAGTTCTATACTCATGATCTACCAGCCATGAGATCGTTTAAGGTTATGTTGTATGGCCTTCATGAACTAGACACTGACTTGCTTAAAAAAGAGTTAATTTCATGTGGGCTAAAGTGCCAAAACGTTAAAATTATAAAAAAGAAGTATGACAAGTTTATAGATATCTTCTATTTAGTCTCCCTCGAAACTGGATCCGTAAGGTTAAATGAACTAAAACAAAATATACGTTCAATCTTTAGAACACAAATTAAATGGGACTTCGCACGCAGGCCAAGAAATAAAGTAACTCAGTGCTACAATTGCCAAATGTATGGTCATGGCGAAAAAAATTGTAATATCAAAACACACTGTGCAAACTGCTCGGACAACCATGCAACGGAAGAATGTAAATCTGAAAACATTAAATGTGCCAATTGCAACGAAACACACAAGTCAACTGACCCGGACTGCATTAGCAGGAAAAGTTTTTTCAACATCAGAGAAAGACTTTCTTCAAAAAATAAACCACGAGCTCCTATTACAATTGTTAGACAAGGTTCACAACAACAACATCATCCATTTAAATCGTGCTCTTACGACTTTCCTGCACTTAAAAAACCACGACACCAAAGTTCCTCATCAACTGCAGCTGTGGTCGATGCAAACATATGCTCTACCTCGAATGCATGGCCCAACGCCAGCAGAGACACCCACAAAACCGGTTTTAGTGCACAACGTAACAATCCAAATGATTCGCTCTTTTCTTTGGATGAAATCAATGCTCTCACGGCTGAGATGATCACACTCTTAGGCAAATGCAAAACAAAAGCTGATCAATTCAATTGTATTGCACAATTAGCTATTAAATACTTATATTCTGGTAAATAACGATGGATGGTAGTTTGAAAATTAACTGTTGGAATGCTAGAGGCATTCGATCTAAATCCATAGAATTTTTTGCTTTTTTATATAAGCATAATATAGATGTAAGTCTAGTAAGTGAAACATGGCTAAATAAGAACATTAACATAGGTAATAAGGATTACAAATGCTATCGTGTAGATAGAGTTGAGAGAAGGGGAGGAGGTGTTGCCGTTGTTGTAAAAAGATCAATAAGGCATAAAGTACTTTCAGTAGTAAACACAAAATTAATTGAAAATATTGGAATTGAAATACCTTTTGAAAATGGTAGGACAGTGAAAATAATTTCAGTTTATTTTCCAGGAGGAAATACATCGCCAGATAAAAGAAATGACCTCAGGAATGATTTGCTTAAATTGCTAAGAATTAATGGTTTTCTTGTGCTTGGTGGAGATTTTAATTGCAGGCATTCAACTTGGGGTTGCATAAGAGCAAACGCGTGGGGAAACATTCTGTCAGACTTAAATACAAGACACTCTTTTAGCATTCTGTATCCACCTCATCCCACCTGTATCCCTCCTAATAACAGATCGAATCCGTCTACAATAGACTTATTTTTAACAAATATCCCAGAACTTTTGAGTCAGCCAATGGTATCAAATGAGCTAAGTTCTAACCACCTCCCAGTGGTTTGTAGTATATTTAGATCACCAGTCCTAAATAATTATTTAGTATATGATTTCAAACATGCAAATTGGAAAAGTTATAGAAGAAGTATTCGAGCTAAAATAAGACGAATACCTCAAGTTGTCCCTAGTGAGGTAACTAGTGATGGTATAGAGTTAGCTGTAGATAGTCTTACAAATGCTATTCATGAAAGCATTGAAGAATCTGTCCCAAAAAAGCCTATTCATACCGAAACACAAAATGGACTTCCTCATAATATCTTAAACATAATAAAAGCTAGAAACAAAATAAGATCCTTGTGGATGAGAACTAGAGATCGGTTTTATGCTCTTGAAATGAAGTCATTAAATAATATAATCAAGACTTTAGTAATGCAATATAGGAATAAATCTTGGAACAGTAAGCTTAAAAAATTAGATAAGGCAAGCAAACCATTTTGGAACATTGCCAAGATTGTTAAGAAAAAAAAATAACATTCCTGCATTTAAAGTAGGAAGTACCATAATGGTTTCAAACTCAGAAAAGGCTGATGCTTTAGCTAATGAATTCTACTCAAATTATTTGGTTACAAGCAATTTAAATAGGCAAAGTAATCTTGAATTTGCAGTTGAACAGTCTTGTGACTCAGTAAATGCAACTATACTCAATCTGCAAGGAAATGTGGTTTCTTTTGATCGACTTAAAGAAATCATACTAGATTTAAAAGCTTCTAAATCACCTGGTCTTGATGGTGTTAGAAACATATATCTTAAAAAACTTCCTACAATAGGCTTAGAATTTCTTGTAAATATCTTCAATGGATGCTTCAATCTAGGTTATTTTCCAAACAAGTGGAAAAACGCTAAGGTTATACCTGTCTTGAAGCCAGGAAAGACATCTTCAATGCCGTCTAGCTATAGGCCGATTAGTCTGCTAAGTACAATTAGTAAATGCCTTGAAAAAGTTATAAAACAACATCTTCTCGATCATATAAATTGCAATAATATATTACCCGCAGAACAATTTGGATTTAGATGCCAACACAGTACAGTTCATCAGGTGCATAGGATTACTAAGGAGATCAAAAATAACCTAGCATTAGGTAAAAGCACAGGATTAGTCCTCCTGGATGTAGAAAAGGCTTTTGATACAGTCTGGCACAAAGGTTTGATTCACAAATTGTTCATGTTGAATTTCCCTCTCCACATAACAAAAATAATTTTTTCATTTTTAACGGGACGAAATTTCAAAGTTTTTGTTAGTGCTGAATATTCAGAACAAAAGGATATCATAGCTGGTGTTCCTCAAGGATCGGTCTTAGGACCTTTCCTCTACAATATTTATACATCCGACTTTCCTAAGTTAACAGGATGTGAAATTGGTATTTTCGCTGACGATACATGCATTTATGCTACAGATTCAAATGGTTTCGTAATTGAAACCAATTTGCAAACTGCTTTAGATAATGTTAGGGAATATCTATCAAAGTGGAGAATTAAATTAAATGCTGGGAAAACTCAAGCTGTCTTTTTCACTCGTAAAAGAAAAACTTGCTTTTTACCCAGCAGAAGATTAACCATTGATGAAGTTCAAACTGAATGGAAGTCTAGCGCCAAATATTTAGGAGTTCACCTTGATAAAACCTTAACCTACGCACTGCATATACAGCAAACCATAAATAAAATGAATGTTACCATAAAAATTCTGTATCCCTTTATTTATAGGAACTCTAAGCTTAGTGATGAAAACAAGTTAATCATTTATAAGGTCATTTTCCAAAGCATAATGATGTATGGATCACCGGTCTGGGGTAAATGTGCAAAAAGCCATTTGCTAAGGTTACAGAGGATGCAAAATAAAATCCTAAAAATGATGCTAAGATTACCTTGGCACTTTTCGACCGAAGAGTTGCATAGAATAGCAAAAGTTGATAAAATTCATTCTAGAATAGCGTATCTTCTAGATAGATACGAATTATCATGTAGTTCATCTGAGAACTATCTCATTTCAAACTTGTCTTCATAAAAAAAAAAAACAACATTTATGTATATATATTATGTTCACAGATCTTTATGTTACAATTTATGTCTTAAGAAATCTCCTCTTAACCTGTGATGAAGTTGGTAGTCACATCTTAAATCAAGCATTTAATCAATAAATTACTTGCTTTAGATCTGTGATATTTATTTGATATTAGCATTAAGATTTATATTAATTTTACTATTACCGTTATTGTTGTTATTGTTATTATTATTATTATTTATTTATTTTCTCTAATTCTTGTATCTAACCAAAAATTAATTTATTTATTGATGTTGTTGTCACACATACATAATTGTTATTTATTATTTTGTTATCTACTAATCAATTTGTCATTTTTGTTTTCCTTTTTTTTTTGTTATCTATTTATTATTTTGCTGTTTTCATTATTTATTTACATATTTCTATTATATTTATTAATTTATTTATTTATTTATTTGCTTTCTGTAATAGTGCAAGTATTAGTTAGATTCTATAGTAGAATTGTTATCTATGTTAAAACAAATTTTGTTAACAAGACACTGTTTGAAGGAGGTATTTTTCAGCTTGCCCTCCCCTTCTCTATAACTATTCAATTATATGAAGGTTTTTCGTAGCTTTTCCTTCCACCATCAATTTAAAAATATATTATTTAAGAATCAATGTTAAAAATTTTTCAGTAGTAAGGTAGCCTTATACCATATCTCTGTAAATTGTGCAATATAGGTTTAATGAAAACATGTATAATAATTTTTGCTACAAGAAATAAACAATACAACAATAGATACAAGCGGTTCAGGGCTATCAAACTCTTCGAGCGTTTTGAGTCTACACACTGCCAAACTTTTTTGGATGCAAGGCAGTTGTTACTCTCAGTCCATCTAGTGCTTGTTTTCCTTGAAGCGTCTTGTCTAAGTAGGAGATTTTTCATGTAGCGATAGGTACACCTATGTTGTTCCATTCTGTGTTTCACAGTCGTTATGCTTGATTTTCAAGGATATATTCCATTTGTTACATCCGGAACCAAGATGCCGGTTTTCATATGTCATACAGGGTGGCTGATGAATATTGCTATATTAAAAAATTCACATAACTTTTGTTTCAGTGTAGGGAACTTATTTTTCTCTGCTCGTTGCTAAATGTACGGCATCTTTCCAAAAAGTTTTTCATTGCTGCTTGGAGAGTTAAAACAGTAATAGCCGCATTTGCTTCTCGACTGGATTGCTTTACCTACTTCATTCAAATTTGTTGACTTTCCTTTGTAGACTTTCTGTTTTCAATAACCCCACAAGAAAAAGTCAGGAGAAGTCAGGTCAGGCAACCTGGGAGGCCAACGGAGTGTGAAGTTTCTGGATATAAACTAATTGGGAAATTTTTGTCGCAACTCTGTCATAACAGCCCGGGCTGGGTGACGAGTTGCACCATCTTGCTGAGACCATACAGATTTGAAAAAATTCTCTTTTTTCGAAATAAATAAGTAAAAATCAACAAGGGTGACGCAACAGATCGGTGTGCCCCCGAGCCTAGCCCAGTTCTCACAACCATCCTTTGTGAGGGAATGGAGTGGACCTAAAATTGAATTTCTACCGGTTCCGAACGGCTAATCGAGAAAACGCTTTTCATGGCAATTACTTACTAACGGAGAACTTGCCAATTTCGCGCAAAAGGCGATATCCCTATAAAAGCATTTTTGCCTCCATTGGGATTCGAACCACCACGAACCTCTGGGTTAACAGGCGGACATGCTAACCATCACGCCACAGGTGCATTTGGCGAAATGCTGGATAGAAAAACTCTCTCATCATCTAAGGGTAATGCCCTCGAGTAATCGTAACGGTGGGATCGTTTTTTTCGAAGAAGTAGGGCAGCTTAATGAGACTGCACACCACACTGTGACTTGAAGTCGATGCAATTCCCTCTCATAAAGAGTGTATGTGTGGGTTGGAAGCATGCCATATTCGACATATTTTTGTTTATGTTGCCGCTTAAATCGAAATCGGCCTCGTCAAACATAAAACAGTTCGACATGTTTCCGTCCTCTTCTACGATTTGAAGCATCTTCTGGCTAAATTTTTTAGTTTAGTTTGTTTAAGTGTTTTACAAAATTCACAAAAAGAAAATATTCAAATATCAAATGATTTAATTAATAGAGGTAAATACAAGTGTAAGTCATCAGAAGCCTTCGTTGATAAATCTGTCTACGATATCTTAAAGCGGTTTTTACAAAACTTACTAGAGTTGACCAGTTGTTTTCATTTAGAATGCTTTGCAACTCCTCGACAGTAAGCGTTGTTTTACTAAAGTGGAAGCGTCTGATGCCATTGAGTATTGGACAGATTCCGATGAAATGTGTCACACCTTCTATCGCATGTAGGTTGCACAGTGTGCATTCAGTAGGGCGATCACTTCGATAAGGTATATAGTTGAGGTACAAAATCTCTTCTTTTGCTTTAAAAACGGTTGAAATGGTTTCAATACTGTTACTGTCGTTAAAATAATTGTTTTCGAGATTGTGTTCCAATATTCGGTAAAGGATTCTGGATTCACTCCGCTTTGCGCTTTCGTGATAAAATTCAAATAGACTCCCTTCGATTGTGTTTAACAATGATTCCAACGATTTTTTCTTATCGATCAGGATTGTCGCTACCTTGATCCACGTTGTTTTCTGTGCATAACCTTAACCATTCTCCAAAGAAATGGGTTTTGCGTTGCATTATATGAGAAGCCACAATTTAAGGTAGTCTATTTTGTTCGTACTCGGCTTCTTATATGTATAGTTAAAACGCAGTTTTAGTGTGTACAAACATAGTGGCGGAAGTCGATTTAAAAAAACAACATTTTAAAGTACAACATCTGGAAAATATCTCCTGAAATTTTCAAGTCGATCTGACTAATAATTTCCGAGTGACTGCCGTTAAAGTAGACGCTCTTCGTTGGAGTCAGTGCCACTTTGTGAGTGAACACGGTACTACAATGCTCGCTTACGAACTTACCGAAAATCGTGGGGGTTTTATTTTTTTCTTAATAGAACCGATTTTGCAGTTAATTGCTATTTTAGATTTCTTGAGTTTGAAATGAAAGTGCTTCTCAAGAGAGAGTTTGGGGTCAAAATAACTCATAGATTGTACTCTCTTATTTTTTCGAGTTCCTTGCCTTACCTTGTCCATTTTTCTTCCCTAACATGTCACCCCGAACCGTTTCTAAAATTCATAGTTTTTGACTTGGTAGTACTAACCTTTAAACTCCATTGGCAACAGTTTTGCTGCAATTTGTTGGCCATGAGCTGCATCATACTCGGTGTTTCTGCCAGTAGCACAATATCATCAGCATACATTAAATACATTGATGTTGACACCGTCAAACATGATTCCACCTGGGATGAAGGATGTTATATCATCTACATAGATACAATGTAAGTAAGGAGCTAAGTAAGCATTATTGTTTCACGCACACTTTGGTATCAAACCAGTTAGATAACTGATTGTCATCCCATACTGCCGCTTTCATACATGTTTTGTATAACTTTTAGGAACTTAGTTGAGACACCTATATTGCTTAGTTTAAAGAAAAGATAATGTGTCTCTAAATCTAATCTCTAATCGAAATCTAATAGAAGGCCGCTTTCTAATCAACGATGAAGGCGTATAACTTCTTTCCTTTATCCAGGTACGTTTTCGCAAAGCTTGTGAGTGTGAAAATGTTATCAACGGTTGAGTATTCTCTTCAAAAGCCATCTTGGAACTCACTGAGAAGCTTGTTTTCTGTTACCCAATTCGTTAAGCGATTAAGAAGTGCTGCTGAGAAGACTTTCATCACTGAATTCAAGAAAGAAATTCCGCGATAGTTGCTAGCGTTTTCTGCATTACCTTTTTTTGGAAAAACAATACTTACTCTTTTTAAATCTTTCGTTTACCACACTTTCATTTAAAATGTGGTTAAAGCATATTGTGAGACCTTGTTGACATTTTTGAGTGAGTGCATATAAAACTTGTTAGGTATACCGTATACGGTCTTCTCCAGGTGCTTTATATAGCTTAGCTGCTTTGATAGCTTCTTTTACCTCAAGTAAATTAATCGCATCGTCTAGGTACTCATTGTCTGTAATAGGGTTCAGAATATTTTTGAAGTAATCCGCTAAGACTTCTGCTTTTGTCTGGATACGGGAACGTCTTGTAATGTCTTTCCTGTTTATTATTCTTGGTAACTTCCAAAAATCACGGCTGTTTTGACTTCAGCTATTTTTCGTGAGAGATTTTGCCAATATTGTTTTTGTTATTCCTTGCACATTCTTCTGGCTTAATTCCAAGCGAATCGGAAAGTCTATTTGTGTTCAGTTTGTTGGCCTTTTGAATTTTATATAAGAATGAGTCCAAGTCATTGTGCACTTTGCAATGCTTTGCTTATACACGTTTGGGCAGATAAGCTTCTTGTCGAAATTCTTGGATTGCAGCTTATGGCAGCAGCCACAGCAGAGATTGTTTCCTCCGTCGGAAAAGAAGGGTTTTGATGGTAAGTTCTTCTTTTGGCTGTCCCATGTTCGGCAAAATTATTAACAAGTTTTATTATGGTCCATCTGCTCGAAGGACCAAACGTGTACCTATCCTCTCTTTGAATCGAGACTACGGATTCCAGTGCGTAGTACTGGCGTCTAATCCAAATTCTTGTTTCAATGTCCTAGTTATTTATTTTTGCAAAATAAAATAAAAAATTTGACAGATTCATTAAATAGCAAAAAAAATTATTGAATATTTTTTTTTTTGTAGCAGCTTTCTTCATTGTTCAGTCTTCAGTCACCCTGTATATAGCCACGTTTGACTTTGAGTGTCTTGTTGATAATGAGCCCGCCATATATGTAATTATCAGTTAAATTGCCATGGATACTTTGAACAAAAAATGTCAAAAGCAGTGCAGTCCTACTCGCTTCAATGGCTCAAAATGCCTGAAGGTTAAGAATAACATGCAAACATCAATCCAAAGCACACACCACACATACTTCTAAATTAGATAGACTTTAATTTGCTGGTAGCATTGTCAATATTAGTTTTTATTCTTATTCTCCAAGTCGGATTCCAAGAAATTGTTTCAAATTATTTTTTGTTTACCTCTCTCGCATAATTTTCTGTCTGTCTACACTTGCTCCTGATTCTATGAGTCTTATTAGCTGAACTGGCTCCGACTCACAAAAAAGCCATTTCACAATAAATTCGTCAAAAGAAATTGAATTGAAAATTGACTTTGAAGTCTGCTTGGGAGCCTCTCCAAATAACTGGAGATAGCCCCCCAGGCAGAGGTTACTCTTGGATACCATTTAATTAATGTTATTATTAACAAAGAGGTTCCCTACACAAAAGAGATCTCTTAAGCGAATTTCTGACAATTCTCAAATCATAGAACCAAAAACCTCTTCGAATATTACAAAAGTCCTTTGGATCCTTGTAGGAGTACAAATGAACACAACGCTGGAGTTATATGCAAATGAATGAATGAAGCAATTATTATGATACTCGTCTTGTTCATCTGACCGGTGAATCAAGTGGTGTACTTCAATTTGACAAGGAGCTAGGTACTATGCCATTGCCTGTGCATTAATTAATAATCTTAAATGTCTGGAGTGGGTTTCCATCTTAAGGTTGACTTGGAGATATCATGATGTTCAATGTTTGCAGTTATTTTTTCATTTCTTTTTATGAAAATTTTGTTACGCGGTGCGGCGCGAAGTGGCAAGGCAACCTCAGTTCATATCCCAAATCAAATGATGAAATTTGAAATGAATCTCGCGGATTTTACAAAGCAAAGCAGAATTTTATTGTGTGACTGAGAGTGTGCGGTTCACCGCCATCGCGCACACCCTCCATGCACAAAATCGAGTGAATGTATTCTAGAGCTTTAGCAAACAACAATTTGTATGTAACACACCATTCCCGTGAGCTAAAAACTAAATATTTCACCCGCATTTCAGTGCAGACGCGTGGAAAGCGCATCTATGTTTTATATATACAAAATATTTGTGTTGAGGGAGCGCGGCATACGTGGTGCGACGCATAGCGGCATAGCTTGCAAATATTTGAAAATCAGCCCCTCTCTTGTGGTTGTTGAGTTTTTCGGTATTTGGAGAATAGAAGAAGAGTGGTGGCCTAGCAGAACAGTTATGCTCAACAGCAGTTATGTCCGAGACCAATTTTAAAACGGAAACCAACAGACATGGCTTTGGGTATTGCATTGCAATATGCGGGAGACTGTTACTGACGGCTGACAACTATAGAAATAGCGAACAAAAAACTGTGCGCTATACCCAATCGGATATTACTTCCAGCGCTTTGATTTGCAGAATTGGATTATTTCTATTGTATCCTTCCTTACTACTGCAGGCGCAGTATGATGATTTGGCGAGGGTTGGAGTGTATCCAGATACAATTGGAATACGCCCGTTTGGACAAATTAAAAATTTTCAGTTCACTTATGTGAGCGGGCGATAGATTGACGCACCAGACTGAAGCAGAATGGTCAAGATGGTTTGATTGTTTTTGAATGAGAGAGATTTAGAAGTTTTAATTGGATATTGCGCGAGGGCTTTGCTATCACACACTGTTTTATGTGCAGGTGTCTGTCTGTTTGTTAAATTCGTATCGGTTGTTTGTTGTCGAAAACGTGACTGAGAATGGAAGTACCTACATGTTTTGATCAATGCGCATAGAAATACAGTGTCATCTTGATGGTTAACGATGACTGAAGACTTCTTCAGGTTGACTTCTATGCTTTCTAGTAAGAGATTCGAACTCAATAAATCGTTAAAACCATGAAACCTTGAAACAAGCTAAAATTTCCAGGATTTCATCATTTTTCAAAGGATAAGGATCAGAATAGAAATTAAATACTCTTACATTTTTCTTAAATGGCCTGTGGTCATGCGTCAGCAACATCCTCCAAATGTTAAGTTGGTCGAGGGATTTTGTATTCTGTCGCAGATCATCTCCTCCACAGCCTCGACAAAGGAAACATTGTCTGGCAATGGTTTTTTGGGACCAATTTTGTTCTTGAGGTCGTAGATTTCGACATATTCGTTTCACGGGTCCCCAGAATCAGGATCATCAAACCATCAGCGAATTTCATTGACCAAATGTTAAGTTGGTCGAGGGATTTTGTATTCTGTCGCAGATCATCCTCCACAGCCTCGACAAAGGAAACATTGTCTGGCAATGGTTTTTTGGGACCAATTTTGTTCTTGAGGTCGTAGATTTCGACATATTCGTTTCACGGGTCCCCAGAATCAGGATCATCAAACCATCAGCGAATTTCATTGACTTTGCTCGTTAACCACGCAACTTAATTTTGGTGGGGGCCAAACCGCCATTTATTGGGCTTAATACAAGCTAATTCTTAATCTAACTTAAAAACTAAGAAACTAATAACTAGCGTTAACGAGGAGGATGATTTAAAAAATTTAGTTTTAGGCAAGGGGTGTGAGGTTGAAATCAAAACAGTTAAAACTCGAATTAACATTACTCAGCATTCGGGAGATAGGTTCATTAGAGCCATATGACGTTCGATGAGGGGGTAGGTACAAGAGGCGAGGGAAGATAGAGTTGTAAAGGGTTGTGCAGTCAACGGTTCCAGAAAAGACACGGTGAATGAAGAGAAATCCGAATATTTCTCTACGATCTTTCAAAGTGTTCATGCTGAGAAGCTTGATGCGATCTTGGTAAGGAGGGAGAATCAATGGATTATTCCAAGGAAGACCTCTAAGAGCAAATCGAAGAAAACGGCGCTGAATACTTTCAATTCTAGAAATGTGAACTTGTTGGAAAGGGGACCAGACTTGGCACGCGCATATTCAAGGAGAGGACGAACAAAGGTATTGTAGTACAGAGATCGGGTTACGCGTAAGGGTCGGAGAATTCTTTTGACCATCATTTAATGAAACCAAGTGCCGATTTGGCTTTTGAGATGAAATTGAGTCCTTGGTCGCAAATGATCACGAATCTTCTCAACTGGTGAAATGGTTTGGTTGAGAAGAAGATAGCAACGGAGTGGAGATTTGATGCGCTTACGTGAGAAGGAAAGATTAACATTTGTAAATGTTTAAATCCAAGCAGTTTTTAGAACACCAGAACACCTTGTTGAAAATGAATAGTATCAGTAGGTGAAGAAATGATCTTGAAAAACTTCGTACCATCAGCGTAGAGGGAAATAAGGGAATGGTGAATAATCTTATCAAGATCGTTAATAGTAAGAATGAAAAGAAGAGGACCTAAATGGCTACCTTGGGGGACACCGGAGATAGCCAAAAATAGGGAAGATCAAAAACGAACACTATAAAAACGTTTTTACAAATAAGAAGAAGAGTGGATAGTTTGAAAAGAATTAGGCTTTACTAAAATCTGTTGAAATAACATCGACTTCTTTTCCTTTTTCCAAGCCAGAGAGGGGGAAGGAGACGAATTCAGCAAAGATTAGTGGTTGTTGATCTGCCTTTAAGGAAGCCATGTTGTCGAGTGGATATAATAGATTTACAATGAAAACTCAAAATTTCACAAAAAATAATTTCGAAGATTTTGGGTATATACGAGAGTTTTGCTATCGGGCAGTAATTTTCAACGTCGCATTTTTGGTCTTTTTAATAGATAGGGGTTATAAAAGAGGTTTTCCATACTTGTGGAACTTTTACTTGAGAAAGGGATAAGGTGAACATTTTTGAAATGGGTAGAGGAAGCGAAGACGAACATTTCTTTAGGAGTATATGGCAGGGATATGATCAGTACCAGGTATGAAATCATCATTAAGTTCAATTAGCTTCTTCTCAATAAGAGATGGTTCAATAGTGCGAGAAAGAAGTCGACCAACCGAGAATTTCGGCAAATACTCAAAATAAGTATCGTCATTAACAAAAGATTCTTTGGCGAAAGATTGTTTGAAAATGGAAGCGAAAGAGTTTGCAATAAAGAGTGGATCAGTCGATATTTCGTTGTTGAAAATTAAGGAGGATCAGATTTTCTTTTGTAGTTGATAAATTTATAAAAGGACTTAGGGTCATTGGTTAGGTTGAATTGCATAAATAGCGTTCGTAAAGGGTGTTGTAGAGTTCACAAAACTCTAGGTAGGTACCAAGGTAATTCGAATAATCTGTTGGAGAGCGAGAGCGAAGGAAAACTGCCCACGTTTTGATTTTCTCTTGTTACGCGAAGCCTATGGTTATACCAAGGAGGGGATGTGGGGGATGTCTTTAGTTTAGACAGAGGGACATAAATAGATATATTTAGCTTTAAAAAGTTCTTTATAAAATATAGCAGTAGCGTCTTTTACAGTAAGATTTTCGTAGTTGAAGGAAAGATTGTTCGAATATTCATTGATTTGGGTGAAGTTAGCTTTATGGAAGTCTTACGAATATACAACTGTTGAAGTAGCAGACTGGGGGACTCGTGAAACACGACGACTTTTGGACCTAGATTCCATGATGAAACGGAGCTCACCATAACACGCAGGACGGCAGCGAACCTCCAGTTAATTATAATAACGCAGAGATTCGACCCGGGCGATTCCATAAAGACCACGGGTATTAATCTTTTCGGCATACAATTCAATGCGACAGGCATCAAAGTTGAGCCACCTGTTGGGTTTTGGTGGCCATGATGATGATCTTTTTGCGGGATAGTGTGACTCGGACCTCAACGTCTGAGTAATCATCTTCTGCGAGCTCACGTATGAAGAACTCATTCAGTTCAGCCCTGAACATACTATCGACAGGCAATCGAATAAAAGGCGTGCCTATAGCCACTATAGTATGCTGGCCGGCTCTTGGATCAGTTTCATTCGGTTCGCATCCGGGTCGGCTTTCGGTAACTATATAAAGGCCAATCGGGACGTCCATACTATTGCGGTATTGCCGATCGACATGTGCCAATTGGTTCCGTTCGGAATAGTGTGGACGCACTTTAAAGAGAACATTTGTGACAAAATAGTAAAACAAGTAGTATCTACACTTCACACTGTGGAATATTTTCATTTTCAGAAACTTCCTGGGCCTAAATTTCTAAGCTGTGTTTATTAGCGGAGTTCACAGTGTAAAATTAGTTGGACAGACTTGAGACTTCGTTTGATGGAAGTTGGATGGTCGGATGTAGTTTGCGTTCAGACTTATCAGACTTGTCGTCCAACATTATGTCATGTACTCCGTCCAACTTCAAAATTTTCAAAAATATTTGATAACCATCCAACAAATTGGCCAAGCAGTCGTCTGAGGGTTCACATTATCCAACATTGGTCGGTCAAACCAAAATCTGTCCAACTAATTGTACAGAGTGAACTCCGCTTTTCACATATTATGAATTTAACTTCACTAAAATGATGTGGACGTTTTTGTTCGTTGTTTGAACGTCTGAATACATTAATCCAAATATAAAAATGCGCTCATAATAAGCTTGTCCAGTAGCTTCGAAAGCCTTTTCAGACGTCCACCCATAACAACCTGCCAAAGTTTGGTTGCAGTCGAATAAATGGTTTAGGAGCACATTCGTGATAAACAAACATACAATCATTTTAATATGATTGCCAGCTTCAAGACATATCCTCTCGCATTAGAAATTAATTCCAACGAAGAACTCCTATCAGTTATTATGTACCTACATCCCGCCTTTCTTCTGTTTAACATACTTGCGAATGTGTTCGTTCTTGCCCTTTCCTCCCCTAATAAGAAAGATCCTTGTTAATTTCATTCCGTGATAGACGTCAGTATTACCCAAGTGAGTTTCCTGTATAACAATATCGACTGTTCCCATTGAATAACTCCAGCCCGAGGTATGGATATCTAGATGTAGTCTAGTTGGATAATCTGCCCTCTTTCTTCCCTTCGCAGATAATATGTTCCGTCCGTCCCAAAGAAATATGCCGGAGGTGCATGGCATGGTACCAACACAAAATTTCAATTAAACTTTGATAGAAATTTGTTTTAACGACTCCCGCCATGGCCATCGTTCACACATCCTCAGAAAGAGAGTGCGTGTTCCAAAAATATATGAACAGCATAATAAAGAGCCGCCGATATGTACGCCCCCATCTTCCACACGCAATAACTATACACGACGACGTATTGACCAGCATCGTGTATTAGAACGAAAGACCACACCGGCGACAACTTAACAAATATTATAAAGGCTCTCTCTACTATATGAACAACATTGAACATTTAGCTGAGAGAGATCCTGCCGCAAGGAGGTATCAATTTATTCCATGTTATCAAAGAGCCTAATGAGTTTTGCTCTCGTTGTTCATCGTAGATTCGTAGAGTCGTAGTAGGTATATTGTGAATTCAGGGAGAGAGGGAATTTATGTGTGTCCTTTATTTATTGGTTCTCATATCCTGCTTAATGTCCGATTGCCGCTGGAATTTGGTCAATAAATTCTCCGTTTACACTGTGAGCAAACATTTTGGTTCAGCCTTAGACATGTCCATCCGGGCTATTGAGGTGGTCCTCATCTCCTGCACTGTTTAGTTGCCTATACACTAAACTATACAACTCCACCAAACGATGACGCCTTCTATATAAATGTGGGTCAATGTGGGGCTGGTCATTATTATCCTGACATTGAAGATGTTGTGTTTGTGTCAAAGATGTTTTTGGGGTGGAATAGAGGTGATGGTGATATGGTGAAGTGAGCGTGTAACAGGGTAATTTGATGGTTGTTCTGTGTTCACCAGAATAAGAAGATGGACGGACGACTTGGGCTCACTAAATTGTATTTGTGTCGGGACAGAAAAAAAATGTTTTTTTTTTTTCATTGTTATTCCACTGTGCTCTGCTGCTGGTTTTTGTATAACAGAAATTACCACAATAGATGCTCTCTCAAGGATGAAGTGATGAGACCTTAAATGGTCTGGAATTATTTTGAAAACTTAGAGTTGACAAGTTGCTATAAATATGGCATTTAATGTCGTGGACTCGTTTATTGTGGCAAAAGAGTGATGAGATGGTGGTGTTTTGTTTATTTGTGAGTGAGTGGTCAATAAATTAAGGCGTTACACCATAGGCACCAGGCACAAAGGTGGGTACACACCGGAAGCCGACTAATTTGGATTTAGGTACAGGATTGTGGTAGGTATTAAAGTGATTGGTAGTCTTATGCGCTTGATAAACTAACGTATCGTAAGAAAATAAATACGGGCACGGGAAACTATGCGAACATAATTGGAAGAGTAATAACACGAGGTATGAGAGCCTTACACGGAGTAGGTACTGGGATGCAGAAGGGAGAATTTTATTGGAAAAACTTTAGTGTGAGAACACTGGTATTTAATTGCGAATTCGCAGTTAGAGGGGACGTGTCCCAGGCCGGAAAAATAATAATTTTCCTGGGGTGGTATACCAAATAATAGAAATATGTAGAGTCCGGTTTCAAATTTGCCTGTTCAGGCTAGACAAGAAGGACGACTAGACGCTAGAAAAGAAAATTCCCTCATAAAAATTAGAATATCATTTTGAAATGAGGAAGTTAGAACGCAAGACTTGACACCATCTTGTCAAAATATTGTTTTTTGTGTCTGAAAAAGGCAGAGACTTATGACGTTTGTTTAACTTGATATACTTTTAGTTAGCCAGCAGGGTGGATAGAATTATGGTTTAAAACTTGTGCAAATGAGATTTAGAGAAAAGAAAAAGAAAAGTTTCTTTTTCAATAAAGTTAGCTTCTCTCATCTGACTTACTTACTAAGGTCGACATTACAGTTCAGGGTGAACCAGGATCTCAACCAACATCTTTCGCTATAATTTTCCATATCGGGCGCTCCAGCTCTCTCCTAGTTTTACACTCAAAGTCAGTTGAGATCTTCATCCACTTGATTGCTCCACATAAAAAAAGGTTTTCCGCTTTAGCTATTTCCCTGCAATGTCCTTTCGAAAGCCCGTCGATCCGGAAGGTTTAGATCCATGCGCTCTACATGGCCTAGTCTCACAATGCGTACTCTTCTGGCTATGCCCATGTCGCGGTACAGCACCGCACGTTGTAGTATTTTCTTCTCCACACATTGTCTTCGCAAACGGGACCAAAGATCATTCGGAGGATTTTTTTTTCGAAACGACCAAGGGTTTCCTCATCCGCATTTCGATAAGGTCCATGCTTCCGCGCCGTAAGGCAGGACTGGGTTGATCAAGGTGTTATACAGGGTTACTTTGGTTTTTCTGGAGAGGGTTTTTTTTTCTCAACTGCCTTCTAAACCCAAAGAAGCAACGGTTGCAAGAGTTATTCTCCGTTTGATCTCCGCACTGATGTTGTTTTCCGTGTCTACAGCGGATCCTAGGTAGACGAAGACCTGTACTACCTCGAAGTTATGTCTGTCTATTGTGACGATTTGTCCAATTCGTCGATATTCGGTGTCCTTTTTTGATGACAACATAAACTTCGTTTTGCCATCATTAAGCATCAAACCCATCTTTTCCCCTTTCAATGCTCGCAAAAGCACCTATGACATCTCGCTTTTTTCTTCCCATTACGTCAATATCGTCTGCGTAGGCGAGTAATTGTACAGACTTTTGAAAGATTGTTCCTATGGTGTTGACGTTTGAGTTTTGTACAATCTTTTCAAGTATGATGTTAAAGAAATCGCATGACAGTTTGTCGCCTCATCAAAAGCCTTTTTCGACATCAAAGGTCTCGGTAAGTTCTTTACCGACCTTGACGGAGCAGCGTGCATTCTCCAAAGTCATCCTGCATAGTCGTAGGAGTTTTGCAGGGATACCGAGACTAGACATGGCTCTGTAAAGCCCGTCTCTGTAAATACTGTCATACGCGGCCTTGAAATCGATAAAAGGATATGGTGTATATCGATATTATTTTCCCTGGTTTTTTCCAAGATCCTTAAAAGCACATTGATAAGGACCTATCAAGTTTTTGACGTGGGGCTTCAGACGTTTACTTATTTTAGCAGACATATCTTATAAGCGACAATAAAGAGGCTAATTTCTCTGTAAGAACTGTGAGGATCTCCCATTCTTAGAATCGGGTATACGATACTGACTTTCCATTCATCGGACAAACTTTCTTCTGACCAAATCATGCAGATAAATGCTTCTTTCCAAATAAAAATTTCGACATCAAGGCAGTCTCTCCAGATTAACTTTAGATTCTTACCGAATCGATCCGACTACACCACCCCAAGTTGGTGTTTGACAATAATTTCCAATTTACCTTCAAGAGAAGCTTGGGAAAATGGCACTCTTTTGGAAAATGAAGCAATACACTTTTACACCGATGGTTCAAAAAACAGCGAAGGTGTGGTAAGTGGAATCTACTCAGAAAAACTGAACGTGTGTGTTCCAAGCGGAAATTCTGGCGATTAAGGAGGTGCTGTATTGGCTAAAAGAAAACGTCATATCCTCCACGGATATTCGAATCTTCTCAGACAGCCAAGCTGCCCTTAAATCTCTTGCCTCTGTCTCTACAAAATCCATCACGGTCCAAAGTTGTCAGATGTCTATGAGGGAGATGTCAAATCAGTTTAACATTCACCTTTCATGCGGGTGCCAGGGCACAGAGACATACAAGGCAACTGTATGGCAGACGAACTAGCCAAAAAGGGCACGACCACTTCCCTATGATGTGGAATGGAACAACATTCCACATCATAGGGAAATCCCTTAAACATCCACATCCACATCCGAATTGAAATCATATCCAAAAGCAAAAACGAAGAAAAACAACCAAAATCTATTTGAGGATTTTGCGTGGTCAAAACAGAGAAGCCAAACGAACTTCCATCATACATGTGAGGTATTCGATCAAAGTAAAATTTCCTGTTTGGATTTTCCGCAAATTTTCTCCGAAAGAGTCTCTAAATAATCGAAAACACCCAGGAAGAGTGTGTATAGACGAAAAAAACATCCTCTTAAACAACAGTTGATGGTTAAATGTGTGCCAATAGTGGTGCCAACCAAACAACCACCACAGCCCACATCCAAATTGACTTAATTCAGAATCGTTTGCAATCGAATTCAGTCCATACTCTAAGCTATCCTATAGTTCAACCCCAAACACCGCACACTGACTTGGTTTGGCTTGGCTTAGCTATGGCTATACCTTTCGCCTCCTCTGTCTCTCTGGATGTATTTTTGAGTCCGTGTGCGGGTCTTGGGAGCTTAAGTAAGCATTGCTAACCAAATTCCGTAACGTATCGACGTTGGTTTGGTAAGTTGGTAGAGAAGCAGTGGTGGTTGGTCGATCGACGACAAAGTCCAATGGAAAATGTTATTTCCTTGGCCCATTGGAAATCGTTTCATTGAAAATTGAGTCAAGTTGCGGAATGTTAAGTGGTTTGACTTTTTAGCTATGAGAATAAGGACTTTAAGGATTCCCTAGTGCTTTCTCGGATGTGAACATTCTCGACGACGACGATATCCTCTTTTCTATATCTATTCACCCAAGCTGCTGCACTTTTGGTATGCAATATGCGAGAGAAAGCACAGAACTCGTATACTACACCAAAGGCATAATGGCCGAAAACCGGATGCAGGACCATGTCATATCGAAAGGATGCTGACAAATCACTGTTTCGATTTTGGAAATTGTCTCCAGCATTACCAGGATCTGCGAACTGAAACGAGGTCACCAGCTCAACTATACTATACCAATAATTTGTCTCTTTCGGAAGTATTGAAGAGCACTGTCACAATCTGGGAAAGAACGCGAAACGGACGCAGGACATCAGTAATGCAGTTGTGGAGGTTCGTATTTCGTATATATTTTGTATGCGAAAGGAGCTGCCTGGTGCATATCTCATTCGAGCAATGATGGGTTAAAAGGAATGCAGAAAGCGAATAGATAGCAGATGCGCTTAACGATGATTGATACCGCTTAATGGCTACGTGCAAAGTATCAGTGTGAGTGTGGCAAACCTTTTCAGATGTTCATGGCTCTTAGAGATGAACACAACGTGAGTGGAGTGTGTCGAGATACAATGACGTGAGAGGTATATCCGGAAAAGAGCTGAGCGGATTATTTGAAATCTTTTTCAAAGTAGCTTAAAGGTTCGATAGGAATTTTCTGAAGTGATGAAATCTTCAAATGGAATTTCATGTGCGCAAGGCGTTAAAGAAGGATGATGGGAGGATAAAATTTGCACTGATGATTGGTAGATGTGGACATATTTTTTGGGGAATAAATTAAAATTTTATTGTAGTTTCTGATAGTTGATGCAGAAAAATTAAATTGTGAATGTATTTTTTTGTAAAAAAGAAAGTGTTTTCCTATGACTATTGCACTGAGCTTTATCTCATTCCTATGTGGATGGTTCTCATAAGCGGACAACGCACATGAAGTCAGATGGATTGTTTGAATATCTTTGTTTCAGTTAAAAAATTTATACAACTAATATGCTTATTAAAAATGTCAATATCTTTCTATGGCTAATGCACCGAGCTTCCTCTCAAAGGATACCCTTCCTGTGTTGATGGCTCTCTTAAGCGGACATGAAGTCAGGTGGATGGGTTGAATAACTTTGTTTCACATGATGACATCCACCTCGCTTGAATGATTTCGCTTGAGTTTTTAAACTATTAAGTTGACAATCCTATGAATATTAAAATGGACGCATTATTAGCAGAGAAATTTTTCACTTTTATTTATATGTTTTGTTAGGTTTCTGTGGGACATGGCAGATATCACTGCACTCCACAGCCATGTTTAAATGTATGCATTTACGTAACTGTAGCGCAAATGCGCATGCCAAGACAAGCCAATATTTCTTTAGAAGAAAGATTGTGCAAGGAATATACAAACAAAGACTTGAGTTCAAAAACAAAACAAGTAAGGTGGAACACTTTTTCAATGTTGCAGAACGCAATAGGGATGAGAAAATCTTCAAGGAAATTGTGGAACTGATTGTTGCAAGGAGAACTGAAAAAGCCTCATAAGGGCTTCCTCCATTGACGTCTGCCCTCACTTTTAATATTTGGATCGTTTTTAGTTTGGAGTTAATCGTCACCTCAGTGCGATGCCTGAAGGTTGACCTAAACGCGAAATAGCTACGGTGGTTACACCTGTTGGATCTTTGTAACAAGTTGTTGTAGTTACCATCTAAGGAACTTCTATAAAAAAAGATTTTCTAAAAGATCGTAGTTTATTGGAATTATGCCTTGGATGAAAATATGTCTACCCCCCCTCCCAAGGTCTATCTATCTATCTATCTATCTATCTACCTTTCCGAAGTCAGATAGAAGGTGACAATCTGATAATAGTCCGTATTAAAGTGTAAAAAGTTTATTGAAAAACTTCAAAGCCGATTTCGGGAAGAAGGACACTGGAACCCACAGCCTAAACGAAGCTACTACCGGTAACCAGAACAGTCCCAACGACTTTGTAACGAAGAAAACAGTGAAGTAGGCAGAGCGTGGTCTCAAATGTCGTCATTTTACGAGGCCTCGATCATATTGCGATTGACACTTGATGGAAATCAATTCTTCGACGTACTAAATTCCCATAGATCCTGAGGAGAATGCATCAATTCGGAAATCGTCTAGTTTAGCCTAACTTTTCGATTAAACGTTCCAGTGGCGTAGCGTAGGGGGGGTTTTGGGGATATTATTATTATTAAACATGGACTGCTAGGACCTTACTTCACGATGGTTCCACGTATTCTAAGCAATACTAGCGAGCATAATTTCAGCGGAAAACTAGTGAAACATTTTTGACACTGTTAAATAATCACGCTAGCTAAATCACAGCAGATGTCGTTAGTGTTTTAGTTAAGAGTAAGATATTGGCTAGTGTAACCAAAAATAAGTGCAATCATTATTATCCAACTTTTGTATAGAGAATTAATGCAACTAGCAGTCCATGTATCATAAGTCAATACAATGCTTTAATCACATTGATCTATTACGCAAGTTCCACAAAGAAAAATCTCACTGAGCGCTCAATGTCACTTTGACGGAGCGCAAACAGTTTTGTGGAACATAATTCTCAGCTCAACTGTGTCCTTGTTTTCAAACTTTTACTCATCATCATCAGAATGTAAAACGAAAATTCGCTGATGCTGAAAAAATAGCCGAGTCTATAGGAGAAAAAATTGAAGTTTCCAGGATTGTGCATCGTCAAAAACACCGACAAAATTACCAAAGCAGTTCAGCAGAAGATTATTACCGTATATCAATATTCATACTTTTCCTGGATCACTTCATATCATCCATATCTGTCAGATTTGCAAAACACAAAAATTTTTTTTCAATAATCGGAAATACCATCCCTGAAAAAAATGGTCAGGAAAGACGTTGAGAATATTGATGAAACCGTGGAAGTAATAATGAATCAATGGCCAACAGCGACTGAGGCAGCTGCTTCAACCGTAATAAATGAAGTGTTATTTTGGAGACAGCGTTGGGTTGGGCCAGAAACTCAACCAAAGACATTTATAGAATCATTTAATCTTTGTAACGATGCACTTTTTCCAAACATTTTCAAGTTTTTGAAAATAGGTGCAACATTGGCTGCGACCATTGCTAGCAGCGAGCGTAGTTTTTCCACGTTGAGGCGTCTAAGATATTGGATTTATGAGCATTAACAGGCACATTGACATTAAGGTGGAAGAAGTTATCGAATGATTCGCGCAAAGCAGAGAATAATTGATTTATAATTTCGTGTATTTTCACATGTTCTTATTTTCTGCATTTTATTATTATATATCAATAAATTGGAAAAAACCTAATCAATACAATTGAACAACAACTTTTACTTATGTACAAATATTTTTTTCGATGATCGGAGATGTTAAGAGCTCAGCCTTAGAAGTCATGCTTTTGGAGGTCTAAGAAAGACTTAACGAATGATCCTCATCGTTGAAAAGAATGATGCAACATTTTTGCTATCCTCTTGCAGAGATCCTGTGGATGGAGTGGTGATTTTGAAGTGATCAACTCGTCTAGTTGTTGCTGCTTTCACAGTCTTGTCGCCATAAGATTCCAAAGAAATTCGGCTTTTGTATGTTATTTTTGAAGAGTACTCGCCGGAGTAAAGAAGTGCAGTCTACTTCCTTGCTGACCCAATATTTACCCCAGTCAATCCACAGAACTTCACTAAATCGAAGAAATCCATCTTCTACCGCATGAGCTCCATTTTGACTGACAGAGTCAAGAAGCATAGTCGTGATCCAGAAACAGGTCTTGGTCCAGCTACAGACTCTAAAATTCCTCAACATATGATTAGTTCTTATTTGAAGTGAAGGAAAGATATCGTAGGCGTTATTTCAATAATAACAAAAAATACTAACGTTATTTTCAACCAATTTGCATAAATAGGGATACGCTCATAATAATAACCGATGATAAGCAGACCTCTCGGCAACTATACGATATTTTCTATCCTGCCTTTCCTAAAGAAAATTAATGGAAAGAACCTTTTCTCTGAGTACCAACATTAAGTACAGTAGTTAGCCTTTAACACAGGACCTTTTTGAGTCAATTAATATTTCCTATAATTGCCACCTTTCAATTACCCAAGCTACAATTGCCACATTAGGCACCAGAACAAATGAATTGAGATATCAATTCAAAAACAGGAGCTCGGTTGCCTAGAATTTCTCAGTCTCTCCTGACGTTTATCGATTTTCTCTCTTTTTTTTCTATTTTCAAAACAAACAACTTGCCATTCATGCCTAATGCAAATGCTTGCCACTGATTAACTCAACAACAGGAAAAGCTCTAGACTCTAGAGCGACCTTTACAAGTGCTCACACGCTCTTATACCAAACACAGAACACAACCCCGACTGTTGATAGCTTGACAACCGGCAAGCCGATGTGGTTTTGAGTGCGTGTACCACAATCGTTTGTGTACATACGAGTTCGAGTATATGTACATCTACATACATATATAAATTTATTCATTTGCGCCTCACTGCCAGCAACACATACAGCCCACATACCCAACCTGCTCATATCAATGTATAGAGTTTGCAAAGATAACAAAAGTTTTAGCCCGAATCTAATTGAACCCCGACGTCACTTGAATCTTGAATGGATCCACAACTCCTTGCCGCCGCGCCGGTCGACACAGAGTCGGCCCTTGAACCGAAAAGTGGCATGTTTCTCTGTATCTCGAATTGGAGGGAAGGAATCCTTGAAGCTCGTACATTTGACAATGACATGAAGAGCATCAATTTGCCACCTGCACTCTCATGTGCGAAACTCCTCCAGCAAAGCATTGGAATACTAAAAGTTCGATAATAGACGCAAACGGATAAGAAGATGTCGGCTTCGTCACCGATGCCGTGTTGAAGAAATGAGGAAAGCTTCTGGAAAGGGCAATGGAAAATTTGCATAAACGTTATTCTTCTATCAAAAGGAATACAATCCAGGTACGGGGAATGGGGCTCCCCTCTCATCCGAATGGGATATCTTCTCATGGTGATGATTCAATAGGATTCGCTTGCGTAGTATTTTCAGCAGTTCGCCATAAAGATGGGTAGGGGTAATTGCATTTAGCCAGGCAGTGTGTACAGATAAAGCAAGGACCCTCCGCAATCCCTGGGGATATTTTCTGATTGAATACTTTGGGTTGAGTTGCCCTCTGCTGTCGCACGCGGTGACAATTGACGGTATTCTGCTGATCCTTTGGAATTTAATTTGTTTTGTGTATGTGTGTACAATACTCTCGTTCGCATTTTAGTGTCTGAAGTGTGTGATTGAATCAATTAGGAATGGAGTACCGTCGTCGACGTGAAGTGCTCGCGCAATTATCCCTTCGTCGTGATTTTTTTCTTCATTCATCCATCGCAAGACTTGGAACCTGCTGCGGAATGGGAGATTACAGCTAGATTTGCCTAATTGGTTTACCGAAATCCATTCAGGCAGGTGATAGGTAAATCAACCGTAATAAGGGATTTTCGAATCTTAATCCTTTTCTAAGGATCTGTCTGCGTTGAAGTGATGTGTAGGTAGTAGGTAGGTAAGTTTTACAAGCACTGTGCATGGCATCCCTACGACCAACGCTAGATGCATAATACAAACTTTGAATTAATTACTCCCGCTAACACATACATAAGTTTCGCCTCTCGCCCAAATGATGTAAGAGGATATTCAAATTAATTCCACTCACGGCTATGTCATCAAGGGTGTAATTGTTTTGAGATGCCACACATGTGTAGGAGTAGTATCATTAAAGGACCTCATATGAGAAAGGATTTTGTGTGAACGTCCATCTAGATTTTGTATTAAATATTGCTTCTGGTGGTGTCGGGTTGGTTTGCGTGGAACTCACAAAGTAAAGAGATAATTTTAATATGTTGCCACGGAAGCTGTCAGAGTCATTAAGTAGGATAGGAGGGATATTATTTACACATGACGAGAGATGCAGGAATTCAATATCTCATCTTCCGCTCGAAATGGATACCAGGTTGGGGGTCTGATGCATTTTATACCAATTTACTTCCCGGTTGTAATTTGGACAAGTGTTGTCTGCTAAACTATGCATATGATTGTCACCATATATACATACGAGTACGTTGAAACTCAAATGAGAATGCAGTCAGATTATCGCTGCTTAAGTAGAACCGTCTATCTAATGACGCACACAGTAAAATACCAATAATTGCTTGTCGCAATGTGTGTCGGCTTTGTTCTAAAGTTTCCTTATTTAGTGAACAACTGGAAGTGCGGTTTTTATTGCCAACTCCATCCGTAATGTTAAAGCGAAGCTTTACAGTAGATGAGCTCTTACAGTGATTTTTATTCTTTGGCAGATTCTGCACAAGTTGCTTTCATTATTCATGCGCATTCATTACAGGATATCAACGATCCTTTTTTTAGAATTCGTAGTCTTAAACCGTTTCTGGAAATGAAGAAAGATACTGAACCAATTTCAATTGGTCAATTGATTTTGATGTTTAAATGGTAGACACGTGCACCCAAGAGGACCCTAGCGTTCATAGGTTTTTCTTAAAACCCACCTCTGTCTATCAACTCCTACTCTCACCTCCACGTGGTGAGCATCGGGTGCCTAGTACCTCAACTGGAGATTGGGTCTCAACCCCAGTGGAAGGTTGTTGGTGGCAGCAAACGAGAGAGGGGGGGGGGGAGAGGTGTTCCCACTAAGGCACCTCTTCTTTCATCCAGACGGCAGCGGAGGAATTCCCTAGATGGAATCAACGGTGGCGTCTACAGTTCCAGTCAGGTTGAACTACTTAGTGAACACCTTATAGGGCTACTACAACATATTTGGAGCTCAGGCCTATAAGGAACGGTTTATCCGGCTCCCCATCTTTGGAGTTATACAAGGATCTGGCCCTCCAGGTTGGGGGTCGTGCTGTCGGGGTGACTTCCCGGCCACGTAAAGAAATTGTTAGTTGCGAAGCACCAACAAGCCTCGGATACGGACGGATTTACTGATGACGAACCAAGCAAACGAAAAACGGACAACGAACTTCGGATCTGTACGTGGAATGTTAGGTCCCTTAATAGACCACGTGCAGCCGAACAATTAGCGGAAGCCCTAAACTGCTACAAAGCAGATATTACCGCTATCCAAGAAATGCGATGGGATGGACCAGGTAGACGCAAATTAAAAGACTGCGATATCTACTACGGCGATTGCTACCGAGAGCAAAAGCAGCGATTGTTTGGATGTGGATTTGTTGTTGGAACTAGACTCAGGCAAAAAGTCTTGAGTTTCAACTATGTGAACGAGCGCATAGCAACAATCCGCATCAAGGCTAAATTCGTCAACATAAGCCTCATTTGCGCACACGCCCCCACAGAGGAAAAGGATGAAGACACCAAAGACGTATTCTACGAGCTCCTGGACAAAACATATGAGTAGTGCCCTGGCTATGACATTAAGATTGTTCTAGGAGATTTTAATGCCAAGCTAGGAAGAGAGGATATCTTTGGTGGAATAATCGGAAGATACAGCCTGCACGACAACACCTCCGATAACGGATTCAGGCTGATCGATTTCGCTGCGGGGCGAGATGTTCTGGTAGCTAGTACGCGGTTCCAGCACCTCAATATCCACAAAGGGACATGGAAATCTCCTGATCAATCAACCGTCAACCTGATTGACCACATTGCGATCGACGCACGACACTTCTCCAGTATAGAGGATGTCCGAACATTCCGAGGGGCCAACATTGACTCGGACCACTACCTTGTTGTAGCCAAGGTACGACTGCGGATATCCCGATCCAAGCCAACACAAGGAAATACTGTGAGAAAATTCGACGTTGGACGACTACAATCGCAAGAGATCGCCAAGTCCTTTTCCGATCGAGTCTCTTACAACCTCTTAAGGAGTCCTTTGCCGCCAGCATCAAGTATAGAGAACCAGTGGCAGCACTGCCAATCAGCCATCAGAGATGCCGCCTCTGAAGTGCTGGGTTTCACACGGCCACCACAACGAAACCCCTGGTTTGACGACGAATGCCGGCAAGCACATGCAGCTAAACAGGAAGCATACAAAGCGGCGCTGCACAAAAAGACTAGAACTGCTTACGAGCTCTACAAGCAGAAGAGGAGAGACGAACACCGGCTTCTCAGACGGAAAAAGAGAGAGCATGAGAAGCGCGCGATCGAGGAGATAGAAGGGTGACACAGCAGGAATGAGGTTCGGAAGTTTTACCAAAAGGTAAAAACAACAGCCTCGGGCTATAAGCCCCGAGCCGAAGCCTGCAAAGACGACCAAGGGAACATCGTGGTGGAACCGCAGTCAATGCTGAGGATATGGAAAGACCACTTTTCCAAGCTCTATAACGGCGATGATGAACCCAATTCCGCTGTTAGAGAGATAGAACCATTCGATTTAGGCGACGTAGACCAACAATTCCGCCAACCCGACCTGAACGAAGTGAAGACAGCAGTATCCAAGCTAAAGTCCAACAAAGCTGCTGGAGCTGATGGCCTCACTGCCGAATTGTTTAAAGGGGCTGGCGATGACCTGGTTAGGAGTATGCACCAGCTCATCTGCAAAATATGGTCGGAAGAAAGCATGCCCGATGAATGGAACCTCAGCATTGTTTCCCCTGTTCTCAAGAAAGGAGAACCTCTGAACTGCGCCAACTACAAAGGTATCAGTCTTCTTAACATCGCGTATAAGATAATATCTGCAGTATTGTGTGAGTGTCTGAAGCCATTCGTCAACAACCTGATAGGTCCTTATCAGTGCGGCTTTAGACCAGGAAAGTCCACCATAGACCAGATCTTCACACTACGGCAGATCTTGGAAAAAACCCAGGAGCTTCAAATCGATACCTACCACCTTTTTATCGATTTTAAGGCCGCGTATGACAGCATCTATAGAGAGGAGTTATAAAGAGCCATGTCTAGTTTTGGCATCTCTACCAAACTTGTCCGATTGTGTAGGATGACGATGGAGAACGCACGCTGCTCCATCAGGGTCTGAAAAGATCTCACCGATACATTCGATGTCAAAAAAGGTTTTAGAGCAAGGCGATGCACTGTCATGCGACTTCTTCAACATCGTTCTTGAAAGAATAGTGCTAAACTCCCACGTCAACTCAAGAGGCACAATCTTTCAAAGATCCGTTCAACTGCTCGGATATGCCGACGATATTGACATAATTGGAAGTCAATATCGAAGTCAATATTATCGTTTATGAGCATTGAGACGGAAGCGAAGAAGATGGGTTTAGTGGTAAATGAGGGCAAGACCAAGTATATGCTGTCATCAAGAAAGGACACCCAACACCGACGTCTTGGACAAAACGTCACGATTGACAGCTATAACTTTGAGGTAGTTAAGGACTTTGTCTACCTAGGCGCCGCTATTAATTCAGACAACGACACCAGCGCTGAAATCAAACGAAGAATAACTCTTGCCAATCGCTGTTTCTTCGGACTAAGAAGGCAATTGAGTAGTAAAGTCCTCTCTCGAGCAACTAAAGTGTCCCTGTATAAGACACTTATCATCCCGGTTCTTATAAATATATGGCGCAGAGGCATGGACCTTGTCAAAGGCAGACGAGAACGCTTTAGGATGCTTCGAGAGAAAAATTCTTCGGGTGATTTTTGGTCCCGTCTGCATAGATGGAGAGTGGAGAAGAAGATTTAACGACGAACTGTACGGGCTGTACAGCGACACTGACCTTGTCAAACGAGTCAAGGTCCAGCGGCTTAGATGGCTGGGTCATGTAGAGCGAATGGACACCAACGCTCCGGCCCGGAAAGTCTTCGAATCCAATCCCGAGGGACGGCGCAGTAGAGGAAGACCGCGACTCAGGTGGCGCACGCAAGTAGGAGAGGACCTCAACCAACTTGGCGTGCAAAACTGGAGGCAGCTAGCTAGGGACCGAGCTGGCTGGAGAAGCATGTTGGTTGAGGCCCTAGTCCGACCCGGACTGTAGCGCCACCTTAAGTAAGTAAGTAAGTAATTGATTGGGTTTAGTTATTTATGATCCTTAGTCTGTACTTTTCACTATATTTCTTGTACTGTCGGTCGTCTTTGAGGAAAAATGAACGGATGATGAAACCAGCTCTTAAAGCACACCAAACTTTCGTTTTTTAAGATGCATCGCTAATTCTTGTATGGCAAGTCGCACGTGGCTGTTCACCAATCCAGATACGACAGCTTTGCTTATTTACGTTTAGCCAGCCACCACATCGCTAAACACAATTTTCCGATAAAACAGCGGATTTTCATAGAGCTGCTCTAACTCCAAGGCCCACTCACCACAAATTAGTCATTCGACTTCAATTCTTGCAGAAGTAGAATTTTATAGGCTTTCAAAACCAAATCGATACTTTAATGTGGCTGAGTTACACATTTTCGGTAGCTGAGAACGACTACGAATTGTCATTTCACGATCCTCAATAACATTGGACACTTCGACTGAAACATTCCCTCGGAACGCACTGTACGCATGCTAGTCGATGGCTCATTGTCCAACAAAGTAAACTTGGTGATAAAAGTACAAATTGTCGATTCACCAGGTCGATTACGACGACCATAAAAATTATGGTCTTAACAAACGATGCACACTCTTCACAGAGCAATAAATTTCAAGAATTTGCAAACCTTTCCAAGACAAAATTGCAGAGTATACTGAGAACTTCTGGCTTTGATAGGTGACGTTTGCACGCCATTACCGACCATTGCAGTCAACCTGAAAGACTTAACTCTTACAAAATCACCCTGTATTAGATACTTTTGTTAAGAGGTATAACGGTATGGTTGTTTTGCTTGACGTTATCCTATAGGATATAGGTGTACCTACTAATTGAAATTATAATAGAATTATACAAAAATAAGAAGTTGATTAGCTATCAACAACTATAGGAAGGATTGACCTTTGGAAAAGATTGGTTTACTTTATAGGTTTGGTGTCTCAATATGGAGAAGAAGAGAAAGACTGCATTTTTGAAAAGATCAAAATTTGTTATAACGGGTGATTTTTTAGAAATTGGGTTTTCCAATAGCGGAGTTCACACTGTACAATTAGTTGGACAGACTTTGGTTTGAACGACCAATGTTGGATAATGTGAACGCTCAGACGATAGCTTAACCAACTTTTTGGATGGTTTTCAAATATTTTGGATGGAGCGGAGGAGCACATGATATAATGTTGGACGACAAGTCTGATAAGTCTGAACGCAAACTGCATCCGACCATCCAACATCCATCAAACGAAGTCTGTCCAACTAATTGTGTAGTGTGAACTCCGCTAATAGAAATTAAACTGTGACTTGTGATTAAATCGGCCAGTTCTAATGTCATTTATGTTCGTTTTGGTTTACAGGTTGAAAAAAGCAAGCTCCATCCTTTTTTATAGTCAACATAATCGTCCATCAGAGCGATTAATTCGGTTAACCATGGATCGTTTTCGCACTACGTTTACTTTATGTGATAATACGCATCCCCAGAGACGTCGAACAGTGCGCACCGCAGAAACAATTGCCACTGTAGAGCAAAGTGTTGATGAGGACCCGAATGAATCGATTCGCCACCGTGCACAACAATTGGAGTTTTGTCCATCATCTTTGTAAAAGATATTGTGCATCTTGGCTTACGGTCTTACAAGATCCAGCTTGTGTAAGAATTAAAGCCGCGAGACCATGTCGGGATTTTGGTGTATGGGCCGAAAATGATACTGATCTCGATCCTGATTTTCATCGTAAAGTATTCTTTAGTGATGAGGCTCGTTTTTGGTCAAATAGTTACGTCAACAAGCAAAATTGCAGCATTTGGTGTGAAGAGAATCCACATGAGTGGATGCTATATCCACAAAAACAGACTTATTGGTGTGCTCTATGGGCTGGTGGAGTCATTCGGCCATACTTCTTCCAAAATGCTGCTGGCGAGCCAGTTACCGTTAATGGAGACCGGTATAGAGACATGAAAATGGACTATTTTGTTCCCGAATTGGATGGCATGAATGTGGATGAGATGTGGTTCCCAGCAAGAATAATCGATTTATTGAAGAAAACATTCGATGCGCGTATAATTTCGTGAAATGGACCTGTCAATTGGCCACTAAGATCGTGTGATTTGACACCATTGGACAATTTTCTTTGGGGATATGTGAAGTCGTTCGTCTACGTTCACAAACAAACCAGAAACGTAAGGGTGCATGGAAGCCAACACTCCTGGCAAATGCTCGAAAAATTGGTTGGAAATTGAATTTGAAGTTCTATACAACTAAAAAACACCCATAGCATAGCCCTTGAAGCATCCGCCATGCGGCTCTGTAAGCGGAAGATATTGAGCAACCTCATCTTTCGACATACAGCTATGGACAAAGAAATAGCACACTATTAAGAAAAATCATAAATTAAAAATTTCCGACATGTGAAATGGTTGTGATGTTTCTTTTTCTTCGGGTATGTAGATTTGATAAACAAATGCAGTCTATCAAGCCTAAAATGTACCGCAATTTTTGCATCGTCCTAAGTGCGAAGCGTACAATCCTAAGTATACTTTAAAGACGGTGAAACATGGAGTGGAAAATTTAATGGTCTGGGGTGCGTTTTCCTGGCATGGGTTGGGACCATTGCATTGGTGAGGATTGATGTAAAAATGGATAAATTCGCTTATCTTATATACTGAAGAATACAATAGAACCATATTCCTTTTGAGTTCATGCCAATTAAGTGGATATTCATGCATGACAATGACCTCAAACACGCATCAAATATAGTAAAAGCTTGGCTCGTGGATGAACAAATCGATGTCCTAACCTGGCCAGCTCAAAGTCCCGATCTTAATCCAATAGAACACTTATGAAATTATGTTAAAGTCAAAATTGGACAGACAAAATTTAAAAATTCAAACGATCTTTGGGCCGGAATCAAAGAAGCTTGGTACTCTATCCCACAAAGTAGATGCCAGACGTTAGTTGAAAGCTTACCAAGGAGGTGCCAAGCAACTTTAAAAAATAGTGGTCAACCAACTAAGAACTAACTTGGTAATACCAAAATTTATGAAAAAATAAATATTTTCACTAAAAATAATTTTTTTTTACGAATATTGGTAAGTGTGCTATTTTCTTGTCCACAAGAAATTTGATCATCACTGCAAAATATATTTTTAAAAATTTAATTGTAAAGAAATAATTCCCTATTACTAATTATTATTAATCCTTAGAAGTCACTTCATGTCATAAAACAGGAAATAAAATATTTAAGTTCAAAAGGAAAAAATAAATGCTGTTATCATAATAAAATGAATGAGTGTGCTATTTCTTTGTCCATAGCTGTATATGGGACATGTCTTGTTTATCGACCATTTGTGTGGAGATTTCACCAAATTTCCGAAGTCTACGTTAAAATCTACGAGCCTGACCTTCTACAATTTATTATTTTTTTTTTGTAAATTGTTTTGTCCTATTGTTCCCTCCATCTGTTGCGGAAATGTCTTGATCTAATGTTAAGCATTGATTTGCTCTCGATTTTGGTTCATTGTTGCTCGGTTAAGTTTCAAAAAAATGTTTTCGTTTGAAAAAAGCATCAGCATGGTCTAAGTGGTCATTGTTATGTGCCCGTGCCGGAGCGGTTAGCATGTCTGCCTGTTATGGAAAGTGTTCGATGTTTGAGTCCTAGGAACATTTATTTTTAAACGGGCCCTTCTCGAGAATTCGGCCTTCGAGAGAGCCTACTTACAATGCTTCCTCATATTGCCGCTCGGAATCGAAAAAACAAAACATTGTCTACTCATTTCCTCACATGGTTTGGTTGAGAGCTTCCTGAGCTCTGTTGGGCGTCCCCAATTATTTATTTTTCTTGCCTAAGCGGTGTTGCAGAGTGTTAATCTGATATTGCAGACGTTGAATGGTTAAAATCAGTTCAAGTTGATCAGATACGTGATAAAAGTGGGTCTGGCTCTTCGTCTTCCTTTGCTGAAGCCGATGCATTTGGTATTTTTCGAAGCCGTCAAATCTCTTTCTATGTGAGGCTCTGTCTCTGTCTTTCCTTCTCTCTTCCTCCCCCCCTTTCTCTCTCCCTTCCTCCCACCAGTGTTTGTCAAATCACGTCTGGATCACCAAAAATATGTACAAATATGCTCACGGATGTGCAGCTTTCATGCAAATTCGACTCGTGTGAGCGCTTACAAACACGCACCAATAGTCCCGACTTTTGAAGCACTGTCGAAGCGTTTTAACTGCGATGCGAGTTAGTGGTATGTGTGAAATTTTTAGTTCTATTGAAGACCTGGAATATCTTCATATAAAACCATAATGGTGATGCATCTCTGAATTCTTATCTTATTTTGTGTTCGTAAAGGTGGGGGAATTCTTTTAAATATTTCACAAAAAAAAAAAAAACCATTGAAAAACGATAAACAAATTATTTATCCTTCAAAGCCAAAAATTTTAAATTTTGATTTAGAAATATCACCCTGGCACTTTCATCGGTCTTTGGCATCATCACGATTTTTCTTCTTTAAAACTAGGCTTGCAACAACAAAATGTCTATTAGAAACCATAATAGGAATGATCTCGCTTGTCATCTCATAAGGCAATCCGTTGTAAGACTCCCTAATACGTCGCGTTATCAGACTTGAACTTTCCCGGTTAAATAGAAAGGTTTGCACATGCTGATACATATTTAAACTATCTAACACCAGTTTCCATGATTCACATGACTGCCTTTTAGATTCTTCGTTTTTTTCGACTTTTACGTTCAGTTCTCCCCACTCAGACAAAAATTTACCTCAAGGGTGTTCTAAAGTAGGCTAAAGGTGCAATAAGCGAGCATGTTTAAAGACGAAATTCAACATTTTTCACCAATTCAAGTCGTTATAGCTCCAAATGCTAAACATTCCGCCAAAAATAGGCTCATCAAAGGTATAAACCGAACATTGAATCAGAAAATACCGATTAATTTACAAATGTCAAGACTACTTTTGTGATCCCCTCAAATTTAAAGCATCTTCCAAGCCTCACATTTTAAAAGACAACACGTCTAATGGCTTCACCCAACCTCAAAGAAAGGACAACGCTTATATAATGGTAAGTGCATTAATGCTCTTAGAAGGAACGGTTTCCTCTAGCTAAGCCATTCAATAATTTCGATTGATAAAAAATCCATTTAGCATAAATCATAATCGAATAAATCCAAAGGATGTCCCTTACTTATCTGACCTTCCCAAAGGAAGACTACCAAAGAATGCCCACTCACATGAACACTCACTGTGCTTATGTCCTTCCTTTTGATTTACAATCGCCTATTATTCAGAATATAGGTTTTTAGAATTTAATCTGCTAAATCTCGTTCAATTTTATATTTTTTTCTTAAATTAACTCAGCAAGGACATTGCTACTCTATACTCCAAGGATGTAAGCAAAATGTAAAATCCAACTCTCAATCATAATCATGTCCAGGGAAGTCTATGGGTAGTTTTTTTTCTTCTTTTCCTTTTTTTCGCTTCACTTGGGTTTGTTATATCCAATGGAAGCACTAGAAAAACGTATGTAAATCCTTCTTGAAGGAAATCCTTTGTTGTGTGTCGATTCAATAAAGGACAATGTTCACTTTAAGCTTTTTTTTCTTCTTATGTTGTGTTGTTGCCTCTTTCTCTATGCGTTCCTGAATAACGGCCCCTAATGTGTCTATAAAAATCAACTTTATTACATTACCCCAAATGGGCAAGCAGCAGAGCACACGCGGCGATGTCCCTTTTAACATATACGTACTCGAGTAGGTTTTATACTACTCTAGTGGAAATATTTCGATCGAAACTTGGACAATACAATTTTCTTTATTCTTACATTTGACACATCTTTATTATGCTTCCATAAGGATATCCCGTATGACTTTAGGTCAATGGTTTTTCTTTTTAGGTAAACCACAAGGATAATAGAGTCTATCGAAAGATGCTTTTGTGGCTGCTTCCTTTTTTTTTCTTGGAGGCTTCACAAAGTCCTCTTCGTTTTGTGTGATTTGTTTTTTTGACACTCAACAATGCAACACAATACAACACATGTGCTCAAGATAATGATTTTATCGTGTCCTCGGCTTCAGATTGGAGCACGGAAAAGGACAGAATATCTTTATTCTTTTTATTTGTCTATGCTGTTTCTTTTTTTTTTTGTTCGTATTCTAGCTCAAGAGTAAATTCAATTTGATGTTCATATTTCTGATCCTGATGGAGAAACGAATACGAAGATAGGTGGATGGAGATAGGTGGGTGTGTTAAATTGCAAGCTTAAAAGGATCAAAGCGGTTTATGTTTATGAATATTCCTTCTGGCAGCGTTAGAGATACAAGGATTTTGTGAGCTATAGTTGTAGCTGTCGTCTTATTTGATTGTTCGTATCTCTTAAAAGGAATTATTTCCTCCTGGACAAGGAAGTAAAAAGGATAATCAAAGATGTTTTGGTTTTTGTGATATTATCCGCTTTGATTTGTGTTTGTACATCAATATTCAGAGGGTGATCATTATCATTAGCTAATAAAACAAGCTCTTCTTGTCCGTCAAAGAAGAATCATTTGTCAAAAGAGGCATTTCAGAATGACTAGGCTCCATTGCATTGGAATAAAGGAAAACATACAAATAAATTTTTATAATTTTTATTTTATTTGTTTAATTTCTAATTAATTTGATCACTTAATTTGCTTCTATCCAACCTATCTTAAATCATTCACTGACGTTTGATTTTGTACTTTCTTACAGTCTTGTAGCGGTAGCCGTCTTCAGCTATTTGCTCGATAGCTTCAACTGGAGACAGATACTGTTTGCTGGGCTGAATTGGAGCTGCTTGGACTGGGGCTGGAGCCTGATAAGAATAATCAGACTTCACAGCTGCTACAGGGGCTGCCTTAACTGGAGCGGGAGCTTGATAAGAGTAATCAGACTTTACTGATGCTGGAGGAGCAACCTTTACTGGAGCGGGTGCTTGATAAGAATAATCAGATTTTACTGCTTGTGGAGGAGCAGACTTAACTGGAGCGGGAGCTTGATAAGAATAATCAGACTTTACTGCTTGTGGAGGAGCAGCCTTAACTGGAGCGGGAGCTTGATAAGAATAATCAGACTTTACTGCTTGTGGAGGAGCAGCCTTAACTGGAGCTGTAGCTTTAACTGGAGCTGGAGCTTTAGCTGGCACTGGAGCTGGGTATGAGTAATCAGATTTTGCTGGAGCAGGTGCTGTATATGTATAATCAGATTCAGCTTCAGCAGGGGGTGCGTAGTTATATGCAGGCTCGTTAGAATCACGTCGATGTCTATAACGAATGCGACGAATAGTTTTGTATCTGTAACCATCGTCGGCTAATTCAGCGCTTTGCTGAATAGGAGCTGGAGCAGAAATTTCTACTGGAGCAATGGGAGCAACTGGCGCAACAATCTCAACTGGGGCTGAAGCTGGGGGCAGGTATTCATTCTGAACTGCAACTTCGACTGGTGCTGGAGCTGCCAATGCAACTGGAGCAGGAGCAGGGTATGAGTAGCTATCCTCTTCTTGAGCTGGTGGCAAATACTGAGCAGACGATAGTTCGTTCACATCACGACGGTGCCTATAACGGATGCGACGAACGGTTTTGTAACGGTAACCATCATCAGCTAATTCTGCGCTTTGCTGAATAGGAGCTGGAGCAAGAACTTCTACTAGAGCAATGGGAGCAACTGGCGCAACAATCTCAACTGGGGCTGAAGCTGGGGGCAGGTATTCATTCTGAACTGCAACTTCGACTGGTGCTGGAGCTGCCAGTGCAACTGGAGCAGGAGCAGGGTATGAGTAGCTATCCTCTTCTTGAGCTGGTGGCAAATACTGAGCAGACGATAGTTCGTTCACATCACGACGGTGCCTATAACGGATGCGACGAACGGTTTTGTAACGGTAACCATCATCAGCTAATTCTGCGCTTTGCTGAATAGGAGCTGGAGCAAGAACTTCTACTGGAGCAATGGGAGCAACTGGCGCAACAATCTCAACTGGGGCTGAAGCTGGGGGCAGGTATTCATTCTGAACTGCTACTTCGACTGGTGCTGGAGCTGCCAATGCAACTGGAGCAGGAGCAGGGTATGAGTAGCTATCCTCTTCTTGAGCTGGTGGCAAATACTGAGCGGAAGACAACTCGTTAACATCACGACGGTGCCTGTAGCGGATGCGACGAATTGTCTTGTAACGGTAACCATCATCAGCTAGTTCTGCGCTTTGCTGAATAGGAGCTGGAGCAGAAACTTCTACTGGAGCAATGGGAGCAACTGGCGCAACAATCTCAACTGGGGCTGGAGCTGGGGGCAGGTATTCATTCAGAACTGCAACTTCGACTGGTGCTGGCGCTTCAAATGCAACTGGAGCAATGGGGGCTACAACGGAAGCAGCAACTTCAACTGGAGCAGGAGCAGGGTATGAGTAGCTATCCTCTTCTTGAGCTGGTGGCAAATACTGAGCAGACGATAGCTCGTTCACATCACGACGGTGCCTGTAACGAATGCGGCGAATGGTCTTGTATCGGTAACCATCATCGGCTAATTCAGCGCTTAGCTGAATAGGAGCTGGAGCAGAAACTTCTACTGGAGCAATGGGAGCAACTGGCGCAACAATCTCAACTGGGGCTGGAGCTGGGGGCAGGTATTCATTCTGAACTGCAACTTCGACTGGTGCTGGAGCTGCCAATGCAACTGGTGCAACGGGGGCTACAACGGAAGCAGCAACTTCAACTGGAGCAGGAGCAGGGTATGAGTAACTATCCTCTTCTTGAGCTGGTGGCAAATACTGAGCAGACGATAGCTCGTTCACATCACGACGGTGCCTGTAACGAATGCGGCGAATGGTCTTGTATCGGTAACCATCATCGGCTAATTCAGCGCTTTGCTGAATAGGAGCTGGAGCAGAAACTTCTACTGGAGCAATGGGAGCAACTGGCGCAACAATCTCAACTGGGGCTGGAGCTGGGGGCAGGTATTCCTTCTGAACTGCAACTTCGACTGGTTCTGGAGCTGCCAATGCAACTGGAGCAATGGGGGCTACAACGGAAGCAGCTACTTCAATAGGAGCAGGAGCAGGGTATGAGTAGCTATCCTCTTCTTGAGCTGGTGGTAAATACTGAGCGGAAGACAACTCGTTAACATCACGGCGGTGCCTATAACGAATGCGGCGAATGGTCTTGTATCGGTAACCATCATCAGCTAGTTCTGCGCTTTGCTGAATAGGAGCTGGAGCCGAAACTTCTAGTGGAGCAATGGGAGCTGGGGGCAAGTATTCATTCTGAACCGCAACTTCGACTGGTGCTGGAGCTGCCAATGGAACTGGAGCAACGGGGGCTACAACGGAAGCAACAACTTCAGCTGGAGCTGGAGCAGGGTAGGAGTAGCTATCATCTTCTTCCACTGGAGGCAAGTATTGCGAAGAGGACAGCTCGTTGACGTCACGACGGCGGCGGACCCTGTAACGAATGCGGCGGACAGTTTTGTAACGGTATCCATCATCAGCTAATACAGCGCTCTCTTGAACTTCCTCAGGCGCAGCGATCTCAATCGGAGCAGGAGCAAAGAACTCAACAGGAACAGCTGGTTCAGCTGGACCAGATGCTGGATGAGCATAGCTATCCTCAATCTTTATAGGAGGCAGGTACTCCTCCGATGGCAATTCACTTACATCACGACGGTTCCTGTAACGAATACGCTTGACAGTTTTGTAACGATATCCATCATCAGCCAGCACCTCGATTGGCTCAGATGCATCAACGGGAGCCAAATACTGTTTGTCAGGTTCTGCAAACGAGAGTTCCTGAGCAGGTGGGAGATATTGCGCCTCAACTTCAACATCCACCTGTTCTTCCGGTGGCAAATATTGAGCGCCAGCAGCTATTGCCACAAAAGCTAATCCAAAAATCAATAGTTTCTAAAAACAAACAAGAAGTTGATTGATTAGTGGACCAATGACCAAAGAAAAATCATCCTTACCATTTTAACAACAAATAATCCAATTTTCTGCTTGCGGCAGACGAAAACGATCGAATGATGCAAACTCCAAATTTACGCAACAATTTATATGACCGAAGCTTCCATATGACCCACGGTCATTGTACGAGAAAACTCATCAAGTTGGCCTGCGTTAACACGAACATTCCTATGATTAGAGTCTTTTTCATGAAGAAGCTACTCAATGAAAGAAGATCTACAAATTGACCGTCGAAACTTGAAAGCCACTCCAGACACAAGCTGCTGAATAAATTAGTTTCGCTAATAAATGTTATTTATATTTTCGGAAGTAAAACTGAAGAGAACTCATCTTTAAGAAAATGCTCAATTGGATATCTAGACCAAAGCTAAGTATAAGGGTTTCTTGTCTCTAGTGCCAATTGGATTTCTTGTTGTCATAGGCTCGATTTTCGTATGGCTAGCAGCTTTAGGTGGAACCATCGTAGGCCTATTATCCGATTTAATTGGAGGCGTCAGACACTCGAATCGATCAGCTGCTTAGAAGACATCAAGAGACTGTCACTTTTTGTTTTGTCTTTGTGCCTCAGGGTCAATGTTTTTCTGATTTTGTATGAATATTTGTAAAAACGATTTGTATACATAATTTGCATATTTAAAAATCAATTATCGAAAAGCTGAATGAGAGACTCGATAGAGAAACATATTGAAGATGGATTAATTTAAGTTGAGTCGTGTGTTGTAAGCATCGTTTTTGTCTAAAAATAAAACGATAGTAAAGAACATTATCAATGAGGAAATAGCAAAGCTTCGTATAAGAGTGAGTTCATTTGCCTATTGACATGGAAGGTTATGAACAATCATGATCGTCATTAGCTGAATTGATCTCTTTAAGTTCAATTTGTGTGTAGGCACTAGGCAACCTAAGGGTTTAATTGTTTTGGCACGTGTTGGAGATTTTTGGGTGATAGAGACTGAAAAGTTGTTTCTTGTCACGGAAATGGTGGGCATGAACCCATGATTTAATTTTCACACGTCCGCGCCGTGTGTAAACTTTAATTTATTTCATTATTCTTTTGGTATAGGTAAGGAATGGTCAATGACAACGATTTAAATTGGTCTGAAGAAATCGATAAGACATTGGTTGCAAATGGTTTTCTAATGACGTACTCTTGAGTTGGCTTAATCAATTGCAGGTTTATAAATAACAGGCTATGAAATGTGTGAAACTCTCAACCCGATAAGGTAATCTTCTCAGAGAAAAATGAGAAATGGTTCTTCATAGATTTTTCTTTGTAGTTTTCGTGTACTGATTAGAGCGTGGGATGGCTTTGCGGCAATCCCAATAGCCACTTAGTTTCAAAATGTCTTATCTCCGGTGTCGCCTCTTGATGGAAGTTGTCAAATCCAAGAAAAGTGCCTTCTCGTTCATAACCAAAAGAGTTTACTTAGTTACCAAGAGGATTGGTAGAGGGAATTGCCCTAGGTTTGGATTCATCTTGAGATATCTTAAAGATCCTATGGTATGCGATGCTATTCTTGGTGCGACTTTTTGACATTGACTTTGGTGTCAAAATAGTGACACCCAATGTGAATAACCCTACAGCACGTTTCTTGTAATAAATGCATAATCGGCGGCGGCTTCGAATTGACACAGATGCTTATCAGTATTTTCACAGAAAATTAAAACAAACCGTCAAGGCATTAGTACCAATTTGTTTGCTTGTTTCTTGTTGGTTCTTTGAACAACCAACGGCAAATTGTAAATCTGGTCAATGGCATCTTACCAAGTTGTTTAAAATGTCCCCCAAAACATGTTTCATGGGTTGTAAACTGGGCAATCGGTTTTGAGCTCATTGACTCTGAATGTAAATGCCATAAGGGCTTTCTGGTGCACTTACAGAGTAATTTGCATAAGATACATTAAAAAAGTAGGGCATTTAGGTTGGCGTGTCGATAGAAGGCAATAAACGCATGTGACGAGGTTAAATTGAAAGCCTAAAAAATGACATCGGAAATGTTCGATTTAATAAAAATAAATAGTAGGCAGTAGGGCCTATGGCAACCTCGGAACTTAAAGCGTTTCTAGGCCCTAAAATTTTATGCTCTTTCCAAAAGGCTAAGTTAGAAAGCGTCAGCCAAAAATGTAATTCAACTTGACTAGACCACTCTGGGCATGTAATATTCGGCTTTTGATTGATTAAAGCTTAACGGCGCCCAGATGTTGTAACTTTGGTGCACGTCAATTGTGCTAACTTTGCCTGCAAGCGTTAGCCACTGAGTACTGGTTTCCTCTATTTGCGGAGCTGACTTGCCAATCAAGTAGGTGAGAGTGTTGACAAGGAGACGAAAAATGCGACATCATTATAAAACTGTGCGAATAATGACTAACTGCCTGAATGTCAGTGGTCGAATAGAGTTGGCAATGTCACAGTAGGACCCCAGAATGAGAAACTCCCACAATTTGAGATTAAAGGTCTTTGAGGGTCTTTAAATACCCTTAATGAGCACGGGGATCCCAATTGGTGCTGGCTCTCCAGGTGGGGGGCTTTGGGGATCTCAACCTAGACGACCCCAGACAAACGAAAATAATGCAAAGACCTCGGTAGGTGGAACATAAGATCCTTTAATGGTTTACCTAGCCCGACATCTTCTATGTAAACTGTAACACTTCACAACGCTTATTTGGGTGCGTATTGGTAGTTAGAGACAGACTCAGGGAAGGGATTGGTTGGATGGGGGCTACAGCCGCACACACGGCAACACCACCCTCGGGTATCAAGCATCCATTGTGTTCCTCGGATAACGGAGGATGATGAGGTGTGAGAGGGGGAGGGGGAGGGGGCTGAAGCAGAGACAGAGTTGGTGAATGGGTAATTAGGGTTGGGAGCTGTGAGTGAATTTTAGGATGCTGTTCAGTGGCTGGTTAGAGATGTCGTTCAGGTCGTCGATAACGATAACACGATCTTTTTATCGATTTCAAAACCACGTATGACAGTATTTACAGAGACGAGCTGTACAGAGTCATGTCTAGTTTCGGCATCCCTGCAAATTCGTACGACTATGCAAAATCACTTTGGAGAATTCACGGTGCTCCGTCTAGGTCGATAAAGAACTTAACTAGACCTTTGATGTCAAAAAAGGCTTTAGGCAGAGCGTCAAACTATCAAGCGATTTCTTAAACATCATACTTGAAAAGCTTGCACAAAACTCAAACGTCAACACCAGAGGAACAATCTTTAGAAAGTCTATACAAATACTCGCTTACGCACACGATATTGACGTAATGGGAAGAAAAATGCGTGATGTCATAGGTACCTACTTTTGCGAGCATTGAAACAGAAGCTGCAAATGATTATGATGATTGTTAATGAGGTAAAACAACGAATATTGGCCAAAGATCCACTATAAACACGGAAAATAATCAGTGCTGAGATCAAACCGCCAACCTTATGGTTCTTTGGGTTAAGGTAGTAGATATGTAGATGATATATGGGCGATAATCAAAAAACATGAACTCCGTCAGCTCATTAACAAATTAAATAGAACTAAATACCCATCAATAAAATTTACATATGAAGAAGAAATTGAAGGGAAACTAAATTTTCTGGATTTAAGTATAACTCGGAATGGAGACAATTTCGAATTGGATATATACAGAAAACCAACGAATACTCTGAGATACATTACATCAGACTCGTTCCATTCCTTTGAACATAAGATGTCAGCTTTTCACTCAATGATTTTTAGAGCTCTAAATATTCCAATGACTATAGAAACAAAAATAAAAGAATTCCAAAAAATTAAAGACATAGCCAAAATTAATGGATATACTGAAGAATTGATTGAAGATTTAACAATTGCACATAGAAGAAAACAAGAATTGAGAAATTATACAACTTTAGATCTAATAAGGAATGAAGGAAATGACGAAAAGAAATATTCAAAATTTTATTTCTATCCAGAAATAACATCTAAGATAAAACCAATCTTTAATAAATATAATATCCGTATGAGTGAGTGCAGCGAAATAAAAATAAAAAATCTGATTGGAGGATCTAAGGATAAAATTTAACAACTTCAAAAGTCAGGAATTTATTCTATCGGATGTAATGATTGTGCAAAAGAATATATAGGACAGACAAGAAGACCTATTCTAAAAAGATTTAAAGAACATTTTGCACATCTTAAATATAATGAAAAAGAAAAGTCAAGTGTTGCAGAACATATGCTAGAAAATAGTCATAGCTTTAGTTTGCAAAATTTAAAACTAATAAGAAATGTAAATAGCAATTATGAATTAGATGCTTTTGAATCATTTTACATATTTAAAAACAAAAATAATCTAATGAATAGTGATGATGGACCAATCAAAGATTCAATATTCAAAAAATTTTTTAATAGATTCAACTCAAATCAACTGTAATTTTTGTTTAGAAACATTTTTGTTTATTATTAGTTTTTTGACAAATAATTTAATTTAATTTATTTTTATAAATCTCACTGACGATGGAAGCATTGCTTCTGAAATGTACATCTGAGGAAATAAAATAAGTGTTTTAACTGTTAAAAACTTTACTAATCTTTTCATTTATTAAGGTAGCTCTTTATAAGGCCAAGGTAGCCCTTTATAAGACCTTGGTCATCTTAGCCCTGCTATACAGCGCTCAAGCATGCCCCTTATGAAAAGCGGACGAGAACAACTATGGTTTCGAAAGAAAAATACTACGAGTAATCTTTGGTCCCGTATGTGAAGACAGTAAATGGAAAAGAAGATACAACAACGAAGTGTTTGAGCTGTACCGAAATCGAAATTGTTATAGAAAGATATTGGTTGAATCCAAGCTTCACCTTTGGAACACAAATAGTAACCCAAGTATGTAAGTAACTATGTTAGGTAAGCCTAGATGTGGCTATCAGTATACGAAGACCGACACACTTAGACCACAGAAGGCTCACAAAAGAAGGCTCACCTCTGAGACCAGAAGGTTAATCACCCACTGGATCAGTGAGTTAAGACACCCTCTATCCGGACTAACGAGTTGATAACCACATCACCAGTTAAGCTAGTCCTAAACGACGAACATGCTCGCCGAGCATGCTCGTGCTCGCCGTATTTTCATCGTCTAGGGGTTGGTTGGCGAGCAGTTGGCGAGCCGCTCGCTGTTGGCGAAAATTTTCGATTTTGTCATGTTCGTTGGCTTCGTTGTTTGCCATGTAGGGCCATGCTCGCGAGCAAACCGGTTTTTTACTATGAAGCAAACCTCATTTCTGCTGTGGACGTCGTCGTGTGCATATCGCGGATAAAGTAAAAAGGCAACAGACAGCCACAATTTAATAGAAGAATACACACGTTTACGCTGTAGGGAATCAACATGAAAGGAATGCTCGGCAAATGCGTTCGTCGTCTATGGGATAATACAAACGAGCATGCTCGGCGAGCATGTTCGTCGTTTAGGACTAGCTTTAAGCTAGTCCTAAACGACGAACATGCTCGCTTGCATTATCCCCTACACGGCGAACACATTTGCCGAACATTCAATTCGTGTTGATTCTCCACAGCGTAAACATGCAACGTTCACACCAAAAATGAGGTTTGCTTCTTGAAAAAAAAATTGGTTTGCTCGCGAGCATGGCCCTACATGGCGAACATCGAATCTAACGAATAAGACAAAATCGAAATTTTTCGCCAACAGCAAGCGGCTCACGAACCAGCACCTACACGACAAAAATGCGGCGTTCAAGAGCATGTTCGACGAGCATGTTCGTCGTTTAGGCCTAGCATTATTTAAATCATTCAAACTTTATACGAAAAGGGGGAGAGTAAGTAACTAAGATTGCTCAAAGTTTTGACTCAAATTAAAACAAACTGAATGATTTTGGATTTATTTTTGGATTTGAATAATTTTGTTCGATTTTCGAGAAATTTATTTTGAATTGTAATGCCGAAAGAGAAGAAGTAAGAGAAGTAGACAACATTCTTTAAACGAATGGCTATTCCAATAGGCAAAGAAAGTGGAAGTCAGTTTTGGCACGCGAAAGGGATGAAGTAGAGAAGAAGCTTTTCTTCTTTACGTAAAAGGGGTAACGGACAGAGTTGGGAAAATGTTGAAGAGATACGGTATAAAGTCCATTTTTTTTACCACCAAAAAGGTGAAAGGCTGACATCGACGAAGCGATGGAAATCAAACGCCATCAAAATTTCAATCGCGATGACAGCATTGAATTGTCACGAACTTGGGACCCCGTCATCAACATCGCACGGCCTATCCAGATAGCCATAAAAACATCCAGCGATATACTGGGCACTGTTTACTCCGAATTGTCTACCCAGCACAACAACAGCTTCAAATAGAACCGTCTACGCACCGCTACAACTTGCGTAGCAGCCAAAGAAGAGAATAAGACTTCAAAAGTACTTTCCCCTGACCACGCACAATGTAACTTATGGGTGAGTACCTACACTGAACAAAAATGGATCAAATTTGTCGAAAAATCGAATAGGTCTTAAATCAGAATGTACAGTGAAACGATTAAAAACGTGATTTTCAAAATAGTTCCTTTCAAAGACAAAGAGGGACAGTCGCCATCATCGATCGCACTCTACGTTCTTTTTCATACTCAGGAAGAACCCCCAAACGATTTTAGTAATACAATTGGTGCATTAGTTCGTACGATGCATTTGCATTCTTTGCAATCAAGTATCATTGCAGAATCCACTGTTACATGCGAAATTATTATTTTTGATGACTGACACAGCGACACTCCATTGCATCATCATTAAGCGGTTTCTATTTATATCCTATACGTACTCAGGTATACTCTCCCAATGTGACTGAATGAAGTCAAATTCGAATTCATATGCTCAGTGAGTACGCATCAAGCGGGACCAAATACGAAAAGTTCCTTTTTTCTAAAGACTAATACGTCGTCAGTTGTGCGTTTGAAATGTTCTCCTCCGGAAAAATTTATAATTTCAACAGACATGGAAAAATTATTTCTGTACGTGGTTAATCTACGCATATCCTTGGAGCTTTAAGATCATATATCTACCTATGGTATTATACACATGTGTGATGTAGGCGTGCACCTCAAGATTAAGAAACCTAATCAAAATTGATTCCCTTGGGGGTTTCCTTTTGTTTTTCCATGAGACGTCATGGTGGTGTGAGTGGTTTGAGGTTTTTGCTTTTTCATGGGCTTATATTTTTCATAGTGTGCTACTGGATGCGAAAGGGCAGCTGTTGCGGCAAGTGGATCACGATTTTTACGAATTATTTACACACTCAAAGGAAAGCGATTTGTTAAAACACACATTGTAACAACACGCACAAGTTGATGTATATGTGTGCAGTGAAAAAGAGAGTTCTCATGGGCGTACAAGCAGGATATGATGATAGGTCTGGGTGTGGGTGGTGATGGCATATTGAAGAAAATTAATTAACACCGCATAATTGGGTGCTGAAGTGTTGTGAAGAATTTTTGATCAGGCGCTTTATCATAAGGATGTCATTTGCAGAAGTCAGCGGCTCTTTACCAGTTGATGTTTGTTTGATGTCAAGAAGCTATTCAGCATACTTAAGTTACCCCTGCGATTTAGTAGTGTAAAAAAAAAATTCTTTTTGTGTATAAGTTTTTGTTCGTCAATCATTTCAATTTGTGCTTCACTTTACAGCAACTGCTAAAATAAATTAATTTAGTTTGAATTCCTTGAGAGGTAGTAATGTCCTTTGAGATAGGAACTTCGTATTTTAAAGAGAATTGAATTAGATATTTACTGGTTGCTGACATATTAAGACATTACTTTTCGTAACTGATATTTTAAACAGTTGTCTATCCTACTTATCAGGTATTGTTTAACCCCAGAATCCAGAAAGGTAACCTTCGTCAACTCGACGAACATCAATTTTAATTTTTCAGTTTTCTCTTTACTCAATCTTCCGATTGGATTCTCGTTTCGTGTAACTCTAGTCATCTATGAGTATTTTTGCTTTTTTCCTGAGACAAAATAACAAATAAACATAAATTATTTAACTTTACTCGAATTAGTTAATAACTTTTTCTTAAAAGCGCAGTCAAATTTCACTTCGTCGCGTCGATTCGACGAATGGTAGCCTGGAACGTAGTATGGTTGCCTTTCTAAGATTTAAAGACACAAACTTTGAACCCGAAAAAAACCCTGTAGCTCGATAAGAGTTTTAAGCCTTCAACCGAACTGAACTTGGAGTCACGTTACGTTATCTTGTGCACGAACCGACATTTCATGGAAAACATTATGATAGGTTGTCCTGATTTCCTATGATTGAACTCATAAACGTCAAGCAAAACCAAAGCGTAGGTGGCATTGTGATTCAGGCATTAGTCCTTAGACAACTAGTTCATAAATAAATGACACCTATTCTTCTTCATATGAAACCTAGCTGGCCCGCCCGGCGCAAAGTGACATGAATTGACTTTTTTGAACGCAAAAATCTTATATATCATAAACGAATAAAGATATCGCCACAATTTTTTTTATATCAGGCGTGTTTTATCGAAATTCTATATGCACTTATATTCACTTCAGCAAAACATCGCTCATGGGAAAACAACAAGCAACAACTCCTTATGTCAATAGCCTAAGTGAACAAAAATATCTCAGTTAGCTAACTGCACAACAGGGATGGTTGGTAAATTTCTTTTTTGGAACCCAGAGGTTGGCAGTCTTTGGGTTGTGTTCGTTCATATTTCTGATTTTCCACAACAGATTGAATAAGTCTGTTTCTTTACTTTTTGTGCACAGAAATTCACAATCTCTCATATTTTAAGGAGTGGTTGTAAAATTCATTCAGAAACTCTCTGAAAGAGCGTAATTGTCTTAAAAGTAAGGAAACGCCTTGAACAAAACATTCGCAGCAACGCAACGCTTGGAAAAACGTCTGTTTGACAGTTGTGGTATTTGTTTTGGCTGTGCACGATTTCTGTCCACAGAAATTTTGGTGGCGGAAATTCGCAGGACGGGGAAATTTTTTTATTCTCTCGAGAGCACTCTCTTTTTTGTGCACTGCTACGAAAAATCGGAACGGGATTAGACTGACTTTCGCCGAATTTCGGTGCATTTCGTGCAAATTTTCAGTAAAGAAACACACCTTATGACTTCTGACCACAGAGGTGATACAAGAAGAGGCAAAACCACACACACACCACGGCATCTGTTCTCAAACTGACTTCACAAACACCACTTAATTTTCAGCTTTCAAAACCAGTTTGAATTCCGAAAATAAAGTGGTGTTAAGTTGGTGGTGGCAGGAGAAGCAATGGTTTTCCCTAGCAACTGAAATAAATACCTGCATCGAAATCTGAATCCTAATTCGATTCGATTATCCGATCCTAAAAATTAAAATGAATCTTATTGAACACAGCTATTGCGAAAAAAAATTAAATTGACATTTGTTTTGTTTACATCGAAAGTAAAAAGTTGAAATGCGGCAAATAAATTGAGAATCGAGAATTAAATAGAGAAAAATAGAAATTGAAAATAAAAGGTATGCATTTATATCCTTCTGAATGTAAATTTTTAATGTTTCTTATCCTTAGAACAAGTGCAAAGGGTACCAACTTTGAAAGTTAAAATTGAAAGTGACGTGCTAAATGAATATAAACCAAAAATCGTTTTATCGTAAGTGAACAAAAGTGAATATAGAAAATTTTCGATAAAACACGCCTATCTTAAAAAAGGCTATAAAATTTAAAAAATATTTACAAGGTGTTTTAGAATCTGCTGCTGAAAAAAGAAATTTTAATTTAGGTGGCTAACATAATTGGTATTTAATTTTAAAAAGGTTGAAAGTCAATTTATGAAGTAATTTGAGTATAATTTAAATCAAATAGTGGGGAAAAAATAAAACAACCCAAATTGAGTGAAAATGTGTAAAAAAAAATGTTTTTATTATATTAATTAAAAAAAATTAAATTTAAATAGTAATTGATTTTTGTATTTTTTTATTATTTTTTTATGAAAAAATACTTATAAGTATTTAAAAAGTATTTTATTGATAGATTATAGTTAAAAAATGAGAAGAATAAAATTTAACATACCCACAAATATTAAATTTCTTGTTAACTGTAATTTAAGCCCTAGGAAATGCGTAGCAAACTTATCGTTTCTGGTGAGCACTGGGCTTCCAGATCTTTTTGCGTTCTCCCATGCATCAAGGAAGAACTAAGTAGATCGGATGAGATTGCTAGCATCAGCATGTAAATAAGTCTTTCTTCTGCCGAATTCTTGAAACTTTTTAGATATATGTATTTCTTGTAGTCTTTATTTTTGGACTCTTGGACTTCTTCTGACAATTCTCCAAGTAGAGATTGGTATTCGATTAAATTTTGACGATGAACCAAAATTTTATGAAGAATTTTTCAGGGTACTTTCGTTTTTTCCTTTTAAATTACAAAAGCATTTTGTTTAAAACAAAGACTCATACCTGAATAACAAACATTTTCCATGATTTTTTTTGCACTTGAAAAAAAAAAACTCAGAAAATGTGACTCACTATTTCATATCCGGTCTCTCTAGCTCAGTGTTATGCAATTTTGCGAGCTGAGTTTTTAGTTGTAAGTAAAGAGATATATGAGGATCCACTAGGGCTTGATAACTTTTAAAAACTTGTTTTTTACTCAATGTAAAGTTAAAAAAATGTGCACAAAGTGGTGTTTCAAAAAGCATTAAATTTAGTAGTTTAAACAATTTTTATTAATTTTTTTTATTTCTGATCATAGCAATTAACGCATATATAAAGTAAAAAATCAAAACAAAGTTTAACTGACACTCTTTTCCTATTTTTTACTGTCAAAGTTAAATTTTTTTTTTTTATTTTTTTTTTTCTCAACTTAAAAAATATTTGTCAACTGTGACAGGCACTACAAGCCGAACCGTTTATACAAATGAAGTAATTTTTTCGATTACTAGAGCTCCAAACATTTGTCAATTCAAAAAGTGTAAAAGTTTTGCGTTAAAGACCCACCCAAAAAATGAATTTCGCAAGCACTTTTGTCTAAACGGGCAACTGTGGCGGCACCGCCCGGCGCGGCGCGTCGTAGCTCAGTCCCTACGGTGATCGATTTGAGTAAATCAAGAAATGTAGTTTCCAAGTTTCCATAACAGGGGGAAAATGATTATAAAATTTATATAGTCTATGTTACTCAAGGGCAATGAAGCACTCTAACGGTGACAGAATTTTTGGAATGTATCCAGTTCCTGGCTATGTTCTAGTTCACGTTCCGTTTTCGCAAGAAAATGGGGATGAAATACAATCTATGTAACTAGGGGATAACACCTTATTGTAATAGTGAAAAAAAAAATATTGAAATTCGTCCAATGGTTCGTATATAGAGTTCTCGTTCCCTTTTCTGTGGGAAAATGGGAATGAAATATAGTCTATATAACTCAGTGGCAATGAAGCACCCTAACGTGAAAATTTTTTTGGAATCAGTCGAGTATTTCTCAAGTTCATGGTTATGTTTCCCTCCCGAGAGAATAGGAAAGCAGAAATAGCCTATGCCATTTCTCAGGTCTTAGACCATTTTTGTTCCAAATTTCATTTAAATTGGCTCAGTAGTTTCGTAGCTTTTTCAACACAAATTTCTCGTTTACTTTTCCGTTCACGTTTCCGGAACATGGAGATGAATAGTATTCTTTCATTAAAATAATTTTGAAAGCGGCGGTCAAACAATTTCTATGTTCTCATGTTCCCAGGTTCCCCTTCTTGTGAGAATATGGGGATGTACTTTACATACATATAAACCTTAGGTACTCTTGGATCACTCTATCTATTAAAAATAAACTGCACCAAAATCCGTTGAGTAGTTTTAAAAACTGATAGCGAAAAGTGACTTTGTTTTATTTATTGAAAACGATGATGATGATGATGATGATGACACACTGATTATTACGTCCTGTTACGCTACGTTGCAGTTTCAATTGAAGTGATCCTTAAACCAAAGCTTTTCAATGAGGCCTATTTTATCTTTAATCTTTTATCATATCGTCGCCTTACTTTCTCAACCTCGTATCTGCAAAATTTTGTGTTTTTGCTTTTTCTGGATATGGAATCGTTCCTGTTCATCTCATAAGTGTTGCAAAGTAGTATCTGATATGTAGTATTTGTATAGTCATGCACTTGCTACTGGTTGTTTATACCACAAAGTGCATCTTTATCGTTTTCATTATTCCAAACTCAGAATTTCGAATATCTTGTTATTAATTTTTTAAATTTTTCTCAATATTTAGACATTTGAAATATTAAGTATTCAAATTATTTTTTGTTTTGTTAATTACATTTTTAAAATATATTGTTAAGAAATTTAATTTGGAATTGAAAACGGAAATAAAGAATCTTGAATCTTGAATCTTGAATAGCAAATAAGTTAGCCGTAAATGACGATGAAATTTCCTTGTATCTTACTTCCTTTGTCTTTGTGTACTGCAAGAACCTCTTAACTCGCAGTTCCGAGGTTTTCAACAATAGAGAGTTTCACCCATTCGAAGATGCAAGGTTACTCTTCTTCGTACAATGCAATAGTACATAACATAGCCGAAAAACTATAGTATTATCAATTACAGTATTGGTACCAGAAAGACATCTATCTACATATCTGTCGCCGTAATAACATTTACCTGTAATTGTCAGAAGAGCGGGAGAAATATAGATTTGACTTTTGAACTGGTAGCCCGATAGTGGAGGTTTACCACATCTATTGTATTGAAATTTTCATTAAGTCAACAAAGCAAGCAATCAAACCTAAATGTAGATCAGTGAAATGTGCAAAGAGTAGAACTAGAAAGTGTCAAGAAATAACAGAAGAGGACAGAATTCAAATTTTTCATACATTCTGGGACGTTCTTTCTTGGGAGCAACGCAAACTGTATGTCAATTCGATGGTTTTACTCAAGCCTGTCGAAAAACAAACCACGGGCATTCCAAGTAAGAGATCGCATACGCTCGAGTATAAATTAGAATAAGTTAGTGGTGAGATGAAAGCCGTGTGTAAAAGAATGTTTTTGAATACACTCAGTATTGGTGAATGGTCAGTGTTGAATCTTGAATTGGGTTAGAAGTGCGAAAAATGGAATCTCCATGATGATTAGACCCCCAAAAGTGAATAGGCTCAAGCCCAATTAAAAAATAAAGACAAGAAAGAGATTCAGACAAAGAAAGGTGCTTAAGAGGTGAGGTGCAGCTATTTACTGTAGATTTGCAGGCTGCACAAAATATTCCCATGATCTCTGCCGGTGCTCAATATTTGAAACTAAAGCTGTGTGTTCATCAATTTACTTTATACAACAAGAGAGATGGAAGTTGTAGGAATCTTAGTGCAAATTAAATTAAAAAGCAAAAAAAAAACATTCAAGCCAATCGATTTAAAAGCAAGCAAGCAAAAAACTAGTCTAAGGCAAAGCAAATACAATTTAAACAACATGCAACATTTACATTCGACTTCTTTATTCAGACTGACTCTTAATCTTAATATAAAAGATCATAAACGAAAGTGAAAGAAAAGCTTTCACGGAATCGGTAATTTAACCGTAAGGAGAATACATAAGAGTATACATGCATAACTATTAAAAGTTGAAGCTTTGAATTGAATATCATACGATTTATCCGCAAAGAGAGATTTAAGGCCCCAGCCCATAGAACGCGTTGCGTGCGGTAGAAGCGGCGCGGCAACTGATGCGGTGGGTTTTGCCGCGCGCAACTGATGGGGGTGACCCATAGAATCCGTTGCGGTGTTTTGACAGATAAATTTAGTCAAAGTGGGGGCGTTCAAGAATCGTATCCGGATAGCTTGTTGTTGTTGTTTACGTGTGGGAAATCGAAAAAAATAAGTTATAATCGGCTAGCAATGATATTTTGAATGTTTTTCTGTTTTCAAAAGTCGAATTTTAATATTTCACAGCTGTTGTCTGTTGTCGATCGTTCAAAAAGGTATCTAAGATACGGCTATCCGAGATAGGCTATCCGATAGGTTCTTGAACGCGCCCATTGTCACTTTTTCCATATAAGAGAAAACTTCAAATTGGTTGTGACTGCCCATGTCTCTCTTCTGTCACCGCGTGAGAGCCACGGCAAAGTAGAAAGTTGGGCTACTCGGTCGGGGTTCTATGGGTCAGGGCCTTAAGGCCCCAACCCATAGAACGCGTTGCACGCGTGCGGCACGGCTTCCAACTGACAGCTCGATTAAGTACACACGTTCTTATGAGAGGTGACCCATAAGCACCGCGAGTAACGCGCCGAACGCGCCGAGTAGCCCAACTTTCTACTTTGCCGCGGCTCTCACGCGGTGACAGAAGAGAGACATGCGCAGTCACAACCAATTTGAAGTTTTCTCTTATATGGAAAAAGTGACAATGGGCGCGTTCAAGAATCTATCGGATAGCCTATCTCGGATAGCCGTATCTTAGATACCTTTTTGAACGATCGACAACAGACAACAGCTGTGAAATATTAAAATTCGACTTTTGAAAACAGAAAAACATTCAAAATATCATTGCTAGCCGATTATAACTTATTTTTTTCGATTTCCCACACGTAAACAACAACAACAAGCTATCCGGACACGATTCTTGAACGCCCCCACTTTGACTAAATTTATCTGTCAAAACACCGCAACGGATTCTATGGGTCACCCCCATCAGTTGCGAGCGGCAAAACCCACCGCATCAGTTGCCGCGCCGGCGCCGCTTCTACCGAACGCAACGCGTTCGGGGCCTTTACTTTCTTTAAACATTACAGTTTTATTATTTGAAAGAAACATATGATTTGAAAGCTTTCTCTCACGCACAATTTGAACACAATATTGTAAATTCGCGTTGCCGTTTGTGTTTTAATGGTATTGACAAAATGAATACATATAAAATGTAGTATTGCAAGGGATTAAGTCCCTTACAAAGTGTACTTTGCTATGTGTGTCACGAAGGAGAAGGTGGAGTTGATTCAAATGTTTTTGCATCATGCGTTATTGACTTTTTGAGAGGATTTGGATTGGATAAGATAAAACCAAAACAATTATTATATCTTCCAGTCACGGCTGCTGTTATCAAAATCGAAATGTGACTCTATCAATTGCCTTAAAAAACTTCGCTATTAAACATAAAGCTGAAATTTATCAGAAATACTTAGCAGTGGGCCACATCCCAATGTCTTGTAATTCGGTTCATTCTACCATTGAAATGAAGAAAAAAACTAAAGAGCTCTTTGTTCCTGCAGACTTTGTACGGATAATAAAAGAAGCAAGATCAGCAAAACCATATCAAGTACGATACCTTAGTTACGAGTTCTTCATTAATTATGGAGAAGCAATCAAGTACTTCAAATCGATTCGACCGGGAACTAATCTGGAGATCCTTAGTGTAGTGAATATTAGGGCCATTAAATACACATCATTTGGAATGTATTACAAGGTGAACTTCAACGATGATTGGAAATTGTCACCGCAACGTTTGAACAGGAATGCCTCACGCGAATAAAAGAGTTACTTACGTTTTCTTGTGCGTAATGTTGAAACGAAAATGACTGTGATAGAATTTATTCCAAATCGTACGTCCATTTGCATTTGTTCAACTTTTTTCTTGAAAGCTTTTTTTCAATTATAATTCTTTGGAGTGTGTCAAAATTGATCCCGCCTTTGAGACCTACTCATCGTTTCAAGTGCCATCCACATGTGGCAGTTAAACAACGCAAATATATATCCAAAACAGCTTCGTATAGCTGACTACAACATTAAAAGCCAGCCGGTGCCCCGAATCAGGAGAAAAAATCGAGTTTCCTCCATCAATTATACCCAATTTGTCAGTTAATGCGCAGGACCTCGAAGGCAAAACAAATTCAATAAAAAATTAATTTATTCAAAAAAATAAAAAAAGGTCAGAGCCATTTTTTGGCATTTTAATTGTACTTATATTGGTCTAAGCCTCTAAACATTTTGTAAAAAAGAAAAAAGTCTGAAATATTCTACACCAGGTGTTTGGTTTTGCGATTTCGGCAAATACACTCGAGGTCCTGCACATTTTCTGATGAACTGGTCTTCGTACATTCAGGTGTTATCCATCATCTCTAATTGTATTTCGCCTTGCTATTGATTTTATTTAAGTAATTGGTTACCTTTAGACAATTCTATTTGTCTTTCCAAAAATTCAAAAGGAAATTTTCATCGAAATCTATACAAACAAACTGTAAAAGCTTTCAACTTTTGCCACTCTCCTCTTTAGCTTAAAATCCATAGATGGCTGATGCTTACACACAAAATGTTTCACGATAATCTCATTCCAGTAATGTTGCAAATATTTATATATTTTCTCACATAATCAAATTTGGATTGCATATGGACTCGCAATGCTTCTGTCCACATTCACTCAGCATCAATTAGATTCCACTGTATCCGCCCATTTGGCTCAAGCACTTTAATCCTCGATTTTAATTAATCAATTAATTAAGAGACGCCAAACGTAGTATCCTTCGCCACCGTCTGCACCAGTTTCACCGCTTTTGACAGTTTTCATCTCCCGCACCCACAAGTCGTACAAAAAGAAACGAAACAAAATTAGCCAGCAAAAATAAATACTCTCCACAGTCCACACCATCAAAGAACGGACAAAAAGACTTGCCAAATATGTCGTCCTGATGGATGGTTCGATCTGCAGTATCATATCATGGCAGAGCTATCGCAAAACATTCATCCTGACAGTTGGTATTCACCCGGGGAACAAAGCACTTGAAAATGTTACAGACTATCTCATATCCACACATAAAAGGACATTTTCCTCCTCGGCTCCACCCGGTTGTGGAGCTATAAAAGGGCACTTCACCAGCTCCAAACGAATATGTAATTCCAATGAATGGCATTTTCATGTCAAATTTTAATTGAATAATTTTTGAGCCCCATCGAACTCCACCCAATACCCGGAGATTGGCTACAGAGAGTATAGACTGAAAGGTCCTTTTGCAACCACCGCGCCGCACTACAAGCGCCGCGCCGCCGCCCGCCGCCGCACCGCCACAGACAAATAAAATCAGAAACAAAAAAAAGTTTAAAAAGAAATAAATTAAGTGCGGACTTAATCTGATTATGCGTGGGTTAATCAGTCGGGTGCAATCTAATTAATAAGAATGTGTACAATTCACAGGATACGGAATAATACACAGTATACAATGAATGATAATGCAGTCACTGCCGTTGGTGGTATGGAACTGATCACTTCTTTTGGAATAAATTTCATTTTTTTTTTTTCAACACTTCCATCAGGGTGTAGGTTTATATTTTTTAATTAAAATATTCACGTCGAGTCAATTAAAGGATTACAACCACACACTTTTGATTTCCATTGCGTATATTATTCTCAGGATATGGTGACATTGGATTGTAATCAAAGTTTATTTCATGGAATGGAAAGAGTATAGTCGTCTTCTCCTCGGTGTGTAGCATTATGATAAAATAAATTGAAGCGTAAGTCGTTTCCAGAAGGAAGAAAGGAGTTGTACGATAAATCGAATCAATTCAGATTGATTAAAAAAGTTTTACTCCGGAAGCTCCTTGTTAGATGGGATGTTGTAAGTCATGTGCAGACAGAGAGGAAGGCAAAGCCAAAAGTTATTAATCAGGAAATCACTGAATTAAGGAAGACAAACAGGGATCAAGCAAGGATTTGGTCATTTGCTTAATTTAACTCGTTTGTTAAAGAAAGTTGAGAGATATTTTTCTTTTGGCCGTGAGTAGGTAGGTATATAGCATCAGACATTGTGCAATAGAGAAAGGCGGAGAAAAAGTTTCAAATAATAATAATAATCGTAAAAAGAAGTTGATACAAGTGATTTTTTAAGTTTGGAAATTTAAGGAAGGGCAAATGAAAATGGCTTTTTTAAAAGAAGTGGGCTTAATGAGCGAGCAAACAGAAGGTCTTGGGTAAACTTTTTCTTTGTACGATGATACAGTTGGTTTATTTTTCGTCAATGTTTGTCCAAGGCCAATATGGTGATTGACGGCAATAGTTAAAGAGAAAATAAGTCCACTGGCTGATTCTACATACTTAGTTAATGAGGAAGTTATTGGCAGTAGATTTAAGTGGAATAGTTTTTATTTAGAACACAGAACTGATGCCGATGGGTAGCTTAAAGGCACCGTGTTTTGTAAGTGTGTTCGCATTCTCATACAACTATTATAACCTAAGAGTCTGTTGGATTCCAATTTATGCCAACAGAGTTCTTCCTTGCAAGTTCGAGAGTAACGTGATTGCAATGGGGACTATTTTGGATGTTATGACATGTAAGCTGATAATTCTTTTCTGTCACAAAAGATAAAGACTGTTTTGTTTTTGGTGTTCGATGAATAATTCTCGGTGGCGAAGACTTCGGCACGAATTAAGGACTTGTGGACTTACAGGATGTTCGTTCCAGGTGAGTCACTGAAAATGCCGGAACCGGATCAGTTTTCTCTCTTGATCAAGAAGTACACCAGACCATATCCTGTCTTGAAAGATTTGTGGTTTGGTATTTTCACAGTCTTCCCAGGAAGAAATGACGGCTAGGAAGTTAAGTTTTAAGTTGACCTCGAAATTGTAACGTTCAGGCATGTATTAAGGGCTTCTATTTTTTCCACACTTAGTTTACCCATTACCTTTAAAGCTTTCATTTCAGTCAAAGGAAAATTAGTTAACCCACTTTGTCTTATCCAATCTATACGTCATTACTTCACTATGAAAACTGGGGTCCTTGTCCATGATGATGTTGTCGTCCAGCGTTTCCATCACACTAAGGTACTCAGGGTGCTGTCATCCATTAGCTTATTGGAGTGGTCGTTTTGTGAAGACCACTATAAGTATCTTTATAGTCAATATAACGGCTTCTGTGTACAGAAGGACCTTCATGTGGCGCTTTCGTCACCGTTTCTCAAAGAAGAGCCCTTTCATGGCTGTCTTTGAGCTGAAGAACTTGACTGGGAAGGAGTTGGTTTAGTCCAGTGGAACAGAGGGTGAAGCCGGTTGAAAGACCAGCTGGATTCTATTATTTTCTGAGTGTTTGCACTACCATCAGTTCATAAAAGTTTTTCAATAAAAAAATACTTTGTCTAATAAAAATAATAAAGTCAATGCATTTGAATGCGCAATGCTTGTTGCATACATTCGGGCGATTAGAAAAATTTCTATTGATTGATTCAAAAAACAATAATGTTACACATGCGACAGTGAAGCTGTGGTCCTACAGTAACAGTCACGCTGCTTGTACGCAATGGTACGTATCACAATTCTAAACAATGTGAGAATGTGACTGTACGATTGCGTGAAAGATTTTCGATTTCTTTTTTAAAACGATTTTGTGTGTTTTTAAGGCTTTTGCCTAGAAAGTGATCGAAAGAAGATGCAATGAGCAACGTTGAGCAATTGATTCATGATGATCTTCTTCTTCTTCTTCTTCTTCATTTCCGGCGTTACGAGTAGTGATCTTGAAGCGATCACAACTCTCCCACTTTTCTGCTTCACACTAGTGATCCGCCTGTGGGGTACGCCGCGTTGACCTCAGAAAGCGTCGGCAAGCCTCCCGGTTTTGGATTGTTCCATGTCTGAGGCCAACCAAATGCTGCTGTTTTTGCATTTGCTTGTACCAGGAGTGTTTTGGCCTGCCTTTTCTTTTTCGTCGCGAATTTGTTGAAACGTTGTATGATATTGCCTTTTGGACGGGGTTCTGCGGATCTCTCCTTTGAACATGACAATACCAACTGAGCCGGTCGTGCTGAATTTTGTCCGAGATGGTACTTTTGACATGAAGGCTTCCACGGATCTTAGTACTTCTAATTCGATCAAGCTTTGTTACTCCTGCTGTCATCCGAAGCATCTTCATTTCGGCTGCCGTCAATTTGCTCTCATACTTTTTGTACATTGTCCAACATTGTGAACCGTATGTCAGAGCTGGACGGACAACTGCTGTGTAGAGTCTTCCCTTCAGCTTAGGGGGCATTTTTCGATCACAGAAGATAGCGGAGTTTTCTCGCCACTTCATCCACCCTACGCTTACTCGATGATTGATGTCGTCATCACAAGTTGCTTCACTATTGATCATAGATCCCAGATATTTAAACTTTTCACACTTGGGAAGCACATTTCCATTCAAATAAATGTCTGGAATAGGCTTGTCTGGATCAGAAAAAGGGCAGCACAGGTATTCAGTCTTTTTTGCGCTAATACGGTACCCATTTCGTTCCAGAACATCAATCCAAACGTCAAGTGCTCGTTGCAGGGATGTAGGATCCTCGCTTATGATGGCTCCATCGTCAGCAAAGAATAATTGTTGTACTTTATTGTCCGTTACTTTTCCTTCGAGCAAATAATCCAGAACAGCAATAAAGAGCAGTGGACTCAAGACACTTCCCTGATGTACACCTACTGTTATTTGGAATTCTTCGGTGACTCCAGCTGGGCATCTCACTTTTGTAACTGCTCCATCGTACATGTCCATAATTATTCGCACATAGGCTTCAGGAACTCCTCGGTGTCTGAGGGCCACCCATATCAGATCTCGTGGTTGTCGATCGAATGCTTTTTCGAAGTCAACCAACACAATATGCAAATCCTCTAAGGCATCTCGGTGTTTTTCCATAATGATCCTTATACTTTGGATTGCGTCTGTAGTTGACTTACCCGCGACAAACCCGCATTGGTCATCAGACAGCCTTATTATTTTCCGCAGTCGGCTATCCAAAACCCGCTCAACGATCTTCATAGTGTGGGACATCAACTTGATCGAACGATAGTTCATGATGATGTCCTGATCAAATATATTTTTATTGCATTTACCTACCATCCCTTGAAAAAGGAAACATATAATTTGCCAATATGATGCTGCTGAAAATTAAGGTGGTACAATCGATGATCCTAACAGAAATTATTTGAAAGCAGCCATTGGACTTGTTCTGAAGGAAAGTCAGCATATCGTGGCTTTTTCCCTTTAAGGGGAATCTGTCTTGATTCTAGGAATCAAGGATGTTCATGTTGAACATCAATCAGCAGATAGCTAAACCGTCGAGTTCAAGTTAGGAAGAAAAAGGAAATACTGTGTTTGATCCGATTTAAACTCGAGAGAGTATTATAAAAAAATCTACTCACCCTCCAAAATGAAGTCTTGAACTGGTGTTGACGAGATCTTTTCCACAGACCCGGGCCCAAATTGCGTAACTTTTCTGACCACCCTTCAATCGACTATGGTTGAATGTATTGTCAAAGGACTATTTTATGTAATTTCACTTTCAGCGGCTGAAGGATTATAATACTGTAACGTGCGCTTAGTTAGCAAAAATAAAACTTTACCTTTCAATTTAATTCTACCACTTTTATTCAGTATCTACTTTATTGGATTTCAACTCTACCAATAATCACATTAACTCACTCTTAAGTCTTAACATTATCACTCTATAATCAAAACTGACATCTGGTTGCCTCGGGCGGCCTATTTATATCGAATGACATTTCATGTTTCATCTAGAACTCTCCAGTAATTTCCAAACGAAAATCCTGTCAAACATTTTCTCTCGTGGTATATTTCTACACTTACACTAGTGTTGCCGCTTGTGTTTTCGGTTGATGGTTTTCGATTAGGAATTGGTATTAAATGTTGCGTTCGCGTTACAATACAATCGTCTATTTCGCTATCGTCTTGTTACTCTTTTTTGCATTGAAGTATTTTTTAGGATGATTCGCCGGACTATTAGACATGCTAATCCAAATATTTGCAAAATAAAACAAACGAAAACTACAATTAAAAGCAAATGCCGATGACTACAACTGTCAAAAATCGGCTATTTAAAGACAAAGAAACCGAAATGATAGAAGCGATAATAGTTTTGAACTATTTATATTTTTATCACAATTTTGAGAATTCTTAATCTGATGTTGTTACCCGTGGCGCGATGATTAGCATGCCTGCCTGTTAACCAGATGGTTCGTTGTACGAATCGCACCAGAAGCAAAAATCTTTTTTCTTTGCCTTTCGCAAGGAATTGACAAGTTCTATGAATGAATTTACTCATTGCCAAGAAATAAGAAAAGCGCTTTCTTATCGAGAAAGAAAATTATTGTTAGCCCCTTCGGTTCCCTCACACAGGCAGTGGTTGTGAGAACAGCTCTAGGCCCGGAGGCTCATCGCGCCACCCTATATTAATATATTTATTTGCTACTCACTGCGGGCAAAGACCAACCGAAACTAGTTTTGCCACAGCTCCTTTTTTTTTATTTGTCCACTTACTCTTCACTTTAATCAACAATTTCAAAAAACTTTTCTACAAAAATATTTAAAGTTTTAAAATTGAAAACTTCATTTCTCTCTCTGAATCCGAAACTTGCTCAACCAAGAAGTGGTTGATTTATACTTCGACCCTCAAGTTCACCCACACATTCATACGATCAGCAAAATCGTGTCTCGAGGTTTTCAGTCACGGCTCTCTAGCACAAGCTGCTTTATGACTGACAAGCACTCCATTGTCGAATTCCAGCGAGAGTTTTCATTTACACAATTTTTTAATCGAACTTTTTTTTTTTTTTTTAAGGAGGAATTCTTCAAAAGACACTTGGCAGTATTCGATACCAAGTAGTGTGGGACTCTTACCTCACTAAAAACTCCTCGTAATCAGAACCAATCTATGAACGATCGACAACAGATTTTTCTTTCTTAATAATATAATCGCTTTAAGGGAAGCTTAAACTTTTAATGCTTCCCATGACTTTTAGACCATTAGCTCGTGTGGCTTGGTTCTTCTTAATCTCCGAACATTGCCTCTCGTAATTAATACGGACTCCATTTCAGAGTTGATATGACTATGCAGTCGCTGATTGTGTGATACAGCATGTTTTTTTACAACTTCTGTAACCTTTTCTATTTTTAGGTCACGATGTAAATCGCTATTTCTTATATACCATGGTGCATTTACTATTCCACGAAAGACTTTGTTTTGGAACTTTTGGATGATTTCAGTATTTGTTTTCTTTGTACAGCCCCATAATTGGATTCCATTGAACTTAATACGCCATTTTTAGGTCCAATCACTAACGGTGTCGACTGCATTTTGCAATTTCTCATCATCTGCAAAAGTAGCCATAATGGTGTTGTTATCCACTGGAATATCCCTTGTATATAGCAAATACAGGATAGGTCCTAGGAAGCTTCCTTGTGGAACACCGGCTTGTATTTTACTTAGCTTTGAATATTCTTGATCATACCGTACTCTGAAGAGCCGGTTTGAGATACAAGATTTTAGTATTTCGTAGTACTGCCTGGGTAGGTCCCTTTGCAGTTTATACTCTAGCCCCTCATGCCACACCTTGTCGAATGCTTGAGCAACATCTAAAAATATAGACGAACATACTTGTTTTTCTTCTAATGCTTTTTAACTGCATCCGTTATTCTATGAACTTGGTCTATCGTGGAATTTTTATTTCTAAATCCAAACTGATGATTTGGGATTAGATTTCTTTCTTCTATGACTTTGCTTAGTCTTTTCAATAGCAATTTTTCAAAGACTTGCCATTATTGGTATAAGCGATATTGGTCTGTAAGACGTCACTTTTGTTGGTGGCTTACCTTGATTTGGTATAACAATTACTTCAGCAATTTTCCATAGATGAGGGACATATTGGGTCTTTAGGCATGCATTTATCATGAATTGGAGTTTTATGAAGACTTTTGATGGCATTTCTTACATAACCTGAGCAGTTATTAGATCTTACCCAGGTTATTTTTTGTTCGACAGTTGATTTCGACACATACCTTTTATTTCTTTGAGTGTGACAATTGGTATGTCAACTTCATCGACTTTATCAATAAACTGTAAGCTGTTTTCAGATGTATTTGCTGGGAATGGCTAAAAAACATTCGCAATATGTTCTGCAAACAGGTTAGCTTTTTCTTTCGGATTTCCGATCCAATTCCCGTTTAGAGATTTTATTGGCGGGTTTTGTAACTGCGGTCTTTTCAGGCGCTTAGCTGCTTTCCAGAGCGAATAATCAGTTGAAGCATCAGTCGTTAAATTTTTCAGGAATCTACTTAATGAATAATTTTTGAATTCGTAGATTTGTTTTTTCAGTTCATTGCTTAGCCGGTTAAACGCTGTTTTATCGTCTGGAAATCTAGTATTTTGCCATTTTCTTCGAGCTCTTCTCTTCTCCAATATCAACTCTCTTATCTCGGCAGGGTAATTTGTTTCAGTTTGCTTCCTACTCGAGTAAGTTGGTGTACTTTCTTCTGCAGCTTGTTGAACATCGGCAATGAATTGTTCTACTTCAAGGTCTATTTGCTCTTTTGTTTCCATAGGGGATCTGAGATTTATATAGCTTTCAAGCTTTTCTCTGAATTCACTCCAGTTTGTTTTATTATTTACAAGCGTAGGATTTTTACTTTTTCCATTATCTCTGATTCATTAAGTGATAAAATCACCGGTGTATGATCTGATGATAGGTCATAATTACCTTCGACTCTTATGTGGTTTCGTTTGATGCCTTTAACTATGAAAAAGTCAACAAGGTCTGGTATTTTACTAGTATCCGATGGCCAGTAAGTTGGTGATCTGGAAGAATAAGACTAGCAATTGTAATTGAGGCATGCTTTGTAAAGCCTTCTGCCCTTTGTTGTTATAAGTCTGGATCCCCAATGGGTGTGCTTAGCATTGAAGTCACCGCCAACAAGGAAGCTATGTCCTAGTATCTAGATTTAGCAGTTCTGTATAATCATCTTCAGTCGGGGAACGCCTTGGCGGGCAGTATATTGATGCCAACTTGAAGTCTTTCTTTTTCATACCAATACTAATTATTGTTACTTGCATATTCTCGTTTGTAAACAGAGCTTTTTCATGGTGTTTTAAGCTCTTTTTTATCAGGATTGCCGATCCACCTCTAGCCTTATCAGCTGGATGAGGAGCGTGGTAGCAAATATAGTTTGATATTAAATCATCAAGAACCAGTCCACTTGAGAAATGAGTTTCGGACACCAGACAAATATCTATGTGTTGGATGTCTAAGAAGATTTTTAATTCTGATAAATGGTGTAAAAGACCGTTTGCATTCCATGTTCCAATTTTTAGTGTTCTGTCCATCATTGTTTTTTAAGAGCGACTTCTTCACTTAGCCGTTTGATGTTCAAATCCTGATTGTCAATTCTTTTAAGAATAAGTTCAAGAATTTGAATTTTAGAAGAATTTTAATCGAACTGAACTGAAAAAGATGTTGTGGGTATGTTCTAAAACTTATCCATGTATTGAGTCAAGATCAGATCATTAAAATAAAATCTGACGAGAAAAATGAAAGCTGCCGAAAGTTGAAAATTATATTTCTGGTCATTAACTTTACTACATATCCTACTGAGTCAGGGAAAGGATAAAGTTCTCCCTGTTACAATTTCCTAAATTTGAAGAAGGGAGAAAAAACTACCAAAACCAAAATGAACTACTTTACTTTTTTCGTGGACCTTTGTAGAGATTTGGGGAAAAAGAGGAAAAGGTAAACGTTTCATTCTTATTGCTATGTCCCCACCTGGCCTTGAACTTGTTCAACTCAAAACTATCCCAAACCTGCTACATGAAAACTAAGTGGTTTGCAGTACAAATTGAGATCTTTTTAGTTACTGGGTTTTATCTCTACCTACTCGAAACCAACTGCACTGAATACACTATTTCCAATATTCCATTAAATTTGGCGTTTAAGAGAGCGGAAGTGAGTGGAGAGATAAAGGAATCTCTTATCCGTCGGTGACGTTCTGCTACTGCTATCACTTTATGTCTGTCTCTTTTCTACTTAAGGCAAAAAATCAACTTAAATTATTTTTCATAACTTCAAGCAGCATATGATTCGGTTTTAAGAAACATTTTTACGGTGTTTACACTTGCAGCACTACGCTACACTGTGTGTTTTGTGACGAAGTATGGCGTTCACACTAGCCATTCAGATTTCTCTCATCTGTAATACGTGTACGCATGTGTAGTGTATGCTGTTCTTTTCACGTTAGAGTCAAACCCAGATTTGAAAAAAATACAAAAAGCAATCACATTTGAATGGGACGTGACCGAGTCAAACGGACTTCAGATTTGGATTCTGCGGTTCAAAATACATGTCAATGTCCATAGGTGTTATTTTTCCACGGATATTACAAGGTATCGACAAGTTACCAAGAGTTATTAGTCATACAGTCATTAAAGACATTTTCTAAATTAGAAGTTCGAAATTGCCAAAAAATTTGTAAGTAGTAGATTGAGGAAAATGCCTTCGGCCTGGATGCTCCCGAGCTCTGTTGTGCCTGTCAATTTATTTATTCTATCTTACGCTGTTTTGGTTAATTTAAAATGCTCATGTCCAGTTTACTTCCTTTTTTTTTAAGTCTAAAAGCGTATTCATTTATTCAGTTAGTTTTTGTTAAGAGCAATATATTCTGTGTTCATCGTTGATGTATACGCAAATAAATATTCCTGATTGATTAGCGCATTTCTTGATCCAAAAGCCGGATAAAAAACTTCGCTTATCTAGTCATTCATTGTGAACAACCTTCAACACAAAAAAGAGAAAAAAAATTCCAAAAAATGCTTAAATAAACAATCAATATAATTTATTTACGAAACAAATTAAAAACAAATACAAAAAAAATTAAATCAAACAAAACTCTGTAAGGAATTTTCCACTTACTATATTAGCTAACGAGTAAAAAAAAAAAGAGAAGAATTAAATTTAAAATCATTACGTTGATTTAACGCTTTTGTGAATCACTCGTGCATACTTTATTTGAATGGAATTCAATTGTTCAAATTATCGGCAACAAAAAGAATAAAAAAAAAACAAGCTGTGTAATTTATTCATCCGAAAACATTGTTTTGCTTGTCATATTTTTATGCATCTACCGTACATGTGTAGAGAGGATGCCTTTTTATCTTTGTCAGTTCAGATTTTGTATGAATATTCATGCAACACACATTCACGCCTTCAATGAAAGTGTTTATATTACTATTAATTCTTTTTTGTTCCGTTAATAAATGCAATCAATGCACAAATTGAAAATATATTGTTTTGCAATTAAAACATCAATTGAGGTAAATTTGAACTCATTCGATATTCGATATTGATGATGTATCTACTGCTGATACTGGCATATCTGTGGAAGGAAAATTATTGTTCGTGTAGCAAATATCCAACTTAAGTTAATAACTACTTTTCAAACGCTCCATTGAACCTCTCCAAATTCCTACCCAAACAGGAATTCCCTTATCGAAGTCATTGGTACAAATAATTCGTTTCCAATCTCATGGGCTGCCTAGCCCCATCAGAGAAAAAGAGCTTCTTCTCTATTTGTGGCATTCACCTTGATCCGTTTAAGTTATAAAATCTTTTTGGGGTGCGGCGTGCGGTATAGGCATAGAATACTCAATAAGAATACTCAAAAGACATCAACATGACTATCCATTCGGGAGTAATATCAAAGGCTCGTTTTCCAAATTCGTTTTGAAATCCGATGAGAGTTATCCTTTCATTAAAATTTAAACATAAATCAAGTGGCAAGCACATTGGTTTTTTTTTGTGGGGTCTTCCAATCGACTCTGTGAATATTTCTTGGCTAGGTGCATTTAAATTTTTTCTTCTGAAATTTATTATTTTCAGTTTGTGTGTATGTGGCTAATGTGGGGTGCACACGAAGCGAGCCAACCTAGTCACTACTGATGGTCCAATCCGAAGGCGTTCATCATTCTTCGTTAGTGAAAGCAAAAGATTCTTGTAGCAATTTTGGGAAAATAGTCTCTGACTCTGAGACTACACACGGAAAAGCTATTCATCAATAAATCACAATTGAATTGGAATTACGAAGAAGAGAAATAGAGCAAATCGGAAAAGGAGGACGACACAACATACTACATAAATGATATGAAGGAAAGAAACCAAAACAGCAGTTAGAATAGGAGTCCTTTCAGCTGTTGGTCCATGAAGGAGAGAAACCAATTTGGAAATTTCATTGGGTAGAAGGAAAATTGCCAAAATTGAAATGATTTCATATTTCGAGTCGATCAGAGTTGTGGGTGAAAGATGATGAATGGTAAGTGATTGAAGGGGCCTGGTTACACTTATGCAGATTGGTGATGGCTGACTGAGTATAGGCTTCTTGTTTCGATTGATTGCGGAATGAGTCTCTGAATTAGATTTTCATATTTCATAGATCAAAAGAGGGATGGGATTTTCCTATAGGTTCGTTTTTTTGAAGCAATGGTTTGTATGCTCCTTGGTCTTGAAGGACTATGGGGAAACTTATCAGAATTGTGAACCTTTAGAGTGATGGGAGTATCTCTAATGATTTGAATTAAATGCTGCATTAATCGAAGACACCACAGGTAGTGATATGATTACTTAATGCTCAAAAGATAACTAAGAGTAATGAGTTAAACATTTCATAAGCAAAGACATCTGTGCAATTTTCTTCTCCTTTCAGGGAAACTGTTTCAATTTTTGGAACGAATTTCCCTATTGCAGTTGACAGACGATAGATGACAGATTAGTTATGATAGATGACAGATGACAGACGACGGATGATAGACGATAAAGGGCAGATAAGAGATGAGAGATGAGAGATGAGAGATGACAGATGACAGATGACAGATGACAGATGACAGATGACAGATGACAGATGAAAGATGACAGGGGACAGATGAAAGATGTCAAACGACAGATGGCAGATAACATATGCCAAAAAGTATTTGATAGATGGAACACGACATTATCTTTATCGATTCTGAGATCTGAGGGTGCAAAATTGAAAAATGGAAGCCAATGATTTATACGATCGTTGGCGTTAAAATGTCAACCAACTCTATCCAACAGCCAAAAAGTAATATTCATGCCTACAATTTCTTAAGTCTTTTTTAGATTTAAATATGTGGTTTTTTGTAGTCACTTAAAATTACCATAAAATGAGCCTTAGTGCCACACTATCTTAAAATGACACATAAATCAATATATATTTGACGAGCTGTACCTGCGACTTCGTCCGCGTGGAATAGTGACTTTCGGTAGCACTTTTAATTTTTTAGGCTAATTATTTTGCAAATCAAACAAATACACACATTAAAGTAACCTATTGTTATATTCTTTTACTAAAATACATCTTTGCACATTACCCGACGTTCTTTTTTTTTATCCAAATAAGAAGGTTTTCCTTGTCTTGATAGACGTGACCGTGCCGAATAGAGTTGGCGCCGAAATCAACCATTCACACAGCCCAGGTATGGCTGTGCCAATACTTACTTGAAGATCAAGATAGACATTTTTTCTCAGGTCAACTAGGTATGTTGCCGACAGTTTGACCCAAATCACCTCGGTGAAAGAACTTTTGAAACCGATCCAGTAGTTTCAAGGCTTCCGTTTACTTTGCCGTTTCTGTAGAAATATATAGGGATTACATATATAGCTCATGTGCTTCCTCAAGCTCTAGGCTATCTCTGAACAAAATTTAATTTAAATCGGATGGGTGGGAGATGGTAACAAAGAAACACGAACAGACAGATTTAATTTCGGATTTGTAATATTAGTAAAGATGTCCATCTTCAGGTTCCAGACTGTACCAAAATTCATATAAAGGGTTCAATAGTTTGGGCAGTAGATGGTAACAAAGGAAAACAGACACACCAGAGTTAGCAAAGACTTCCGTTCCTGTGGGAATATGAGGGCCGTACCGTATCCGGAGGATGACTTAAGGTTTATATTACTCGGGAATAGAGTAGCATACTAACGATGGAAGACTTTTTGAAATCAGTGCTCTAGTTTCATAGTTCCGGTTGTTGATGGTTACAATAAAGAACAATAGACAGACAGAGTTAATTTCGGACATATAATATTAGTAAAGACTTCCGTTCCAGTGGGAATATCGTACCCGTCCTGTAGGAATATGGGGATGAGTTAAAATTTATGTTACTCCGGGATAGTGTAGCATTCTAACGGTGGAAGAACTTTTGAAATCGGCGCAGTAGTTTCTAAGTTCCCGTTCCCGTTCCCGTTCGAATATTGGGATAACATATATAGCGTATGTCCTTCCTTAGACCCTAGACTATCTCTGTAAAAAATTTCTTTTAAATCGGTTCAGTAGTTTGGGCGTAACATAGAAAGGCGGACAGACAGAGTTACTTTCACATTTATAATATTAGTAAGGATTTTAACTCCACACTATTTTGAGATGAGAGTCACTCTAAATTTGAAAGCAGACCTTTTCATACCCAAGACCTTGCTCTTACTCATCTGGCTTTTTTCATTTGCTCGACATTTTGAGTGACTTATTTCCGAACTAATATTTACTCTGAATCAAGTACATATTTCTAGAAAAACAAAACTTTCATTCCAAAATTCTCGTTTGCAATCAAAGTGTATGCTTTTTTCACTTGAGTAAATTTTTTTGATTTTTGGGTCTGTTACTTCACTTTATTTGCCTGAACTGCCAAAATTGTATGTCCACATTCTTTTAACCAAGTCCATTTTAAAGTTGTCACTAGTTAGTACGGTGTTTTTAGATCGTTTGTATTTAGTGACCCCATTTAACGTTAGAGTGATGTTAACAAAATCCGTCACTTTCTCTTAAGAACGCGCTGACTATAAAAAATTTGCGCTTGGGTGTGGACTACTAGTGTGAAGCATTTATGTGGAAGAGTTATGATCACTTTGAGATCGCGATGATGGTAACGTCGGAAAAAAGAAGAAGAATAATGGCAAAACCACAGTGTGATGATGATTTCCTGGGAATTGCAGAAAACTCGTGAAGAGCTTTCCAAACTAAGTGTCGGGCAAATTCCTTTGACGAGCTTCTAGGATAAGGATTTGTCCAGAGCAATTTCTTTTCACAAAAGATGTAAGGATGTATGGAAACTTTCATGTTCACATATACAATCAGTCGCAAAAGTAAGCAACCACTGAAGCAACATTCGCATAGGTGTGAATTTCGACAATATTGTCAGATCCGCGCTCACGAAGGTATTCACTTTAGTTAAAAAAAATTAGCATAGACAGAGATGACAGTATTGTCAGATTTTATAATTGTCTTTATGTAACTTAGTGTACGAGTATATCTATCCCCAATCCCTCAAGTATGCCTATCTCTTATCCCACAAAATCCGTAATTGTGACCTTTACCATCATGCGTACAGGTATACAACAAACATTCTTAAAATTAAATTTCCAAATTCGTCACCTGTCACTTTTAAGGACCAGGAGTAGGTAACAAGCGCTACATTACTTTTCTTGACCATTGACAGACTGACGGAATGGATTGGCTTTGAATTTTAATTGAAAATTTGATGAATTGCTATGTTGGTGGTATGACGCATGATGCGTGTGCTCATGTAATTATCGTGCTACACACGTCGTCGACGTTGCTGCTTCTGTCGTCTTTTTGTCACCGGGTGTCATAATACCTACGCAATAAAAATATTTTTGTTTGTTCGACAGTAAAATCCACCGGGAATTATTTATGATGAAATTGATGTTCTTTTCAATTATTGACAAGACATTAAGAACAACGACTATTTTATGGTTTCTTCTATGCTTGCTGAGAATAGAATTGTTGTTACAACTAAACCGTGCCTTCGTCCTATCTATGAACAAAAATATTTAAGGTACAAATGTATAGGTAAGTTCATCCCATGTAACCTTAAGAGCACTTTTTTTTACTTAATGTGCTTGCTCTCATTTTCAGCGATGATAAATTGATGAAAGAAAAAAGTGTATGTATGTGTATTTTGTCCATTTTATAGCCTTTTTGAGCATTGCAGTCTTGTGCCTCTAAAAACATCTAACAAAGGTACCATGCAAGAAAAATACGTGTTTCAGGATAAACTTCGGTAGCACCTTGTCATTTGTGGACATAGCGCCAATTTCTACTAGTCAGCACTTTTTGTATGCTAAAATAATCGTAAAAATGTGAATTATCATTCAAAACCTTCGCTTTACTATCCGCAATAGGACTACTGTTGAGGACCTACTATTAACACCTTACAACTGGTGGGGGATATCAATAGCATGCACTCAATTACTTAATCAGAGCGTTCTTTACCGCTGGTGAGGAGAACTTAATGAGAAAAAACACTAGTATGATTTGCCGTTCTAACTGCAAGTTCCTTATTTATTATGAATCCAAAATATTTATACATATTAACTGCTTACTAGTCAATAAACAATTCGTAATAGAGAATAACAATAACATACCAAAATGAGGTGCAACGACTCGTGCGAGCATAATAAATGCTGATCGTTGCAGGAGGTGTCGTCCTCATTTGCCTGTTGGTGGTGTCGTTCATTTATCTGTTGGTCATTCACCTGTTGTTGTTCCTTTAGTTGGTGGTGTCTGGTGTAATTTTTGGTATACGCTCGTTTGGCATTTTTTTTCATAGCAAACGCAAACAGCCCAGATGCCTTGTCAGCACAAAATATGTACGTACTTGTACAACTACTAAATCACGATTTGTTTATGAAACAACAAAAAAAAATTTGTGAGGAAAGCGTTTGAACCGATATCGTTTTTGTAAATCGTTTGTTGGCGAGTTTATTGTCATTATTTCATACTGAGAGTCTCTTCGATGAACTAATATTTACTGATTAAGCAATAATCGTTCTGAAACGATCGGTATCAAATCGTTTTTGATAAACGACATACGTTTTTGTTAAACGATAAGCGTTTTTGATAAACGATTTTTGTTTTTGTTAAACGAATATTTGTTTTTGATATCCGACATTCGCTTTTGATAAACGATACTCGCTTTTGATAAATTATAATCGTTTTTGATCAATTTTTTTCGTTTTTGATGAATGTCATTTGTTAGTAGTTTTGATGAGCGATATTTATTTCTGATTATTGAAATTCGTTTATGATAAACGATATTCTCTTTTATAAACGATCTTCACTGTTTTTTTGATAAACGGTTATCGTTTTTGGCAAAGGATTTTTTTTGATAAGGTCAAGTTAGGTTGAATCGGCTAACGGTTGATCTTATATCCGCCACACTTAGATGTGGATCCATTTTGATACCATGGAGTTTTGCAACGTCCCAAAATCCTATGAGTTTATGGTTGGTCATTTTGTTAACCATTTTGTGGGTTTAAAGAATTTCAATAGACTGTTGCTTCAAGTGATTAATAATTCTTCTAGTTCGTTGAAGAAGTATCTGCCCAGGATTTTTTTCCTGGTGTCGCAGATTGCTGAGCAGTGGTAAAGGAAGTGAAGATATCCTCATGTTCGTATTCGTCATTGCATCCCCTAACATATGACATCGGTGCAAAGACCCATTTGCTTTTTGTGGTAGCCTAGTAGGTTGTGTCCTGTTAGAATACTGATAAGCGATCGTAATGAAGGCCTCTTCAGGGATAGTAGCCTTTCAGATCTGTTCCAATAGTATATATTGGATATAGTTTCCTGGAGATGCCACAGGAAGCTAGGCATTCTGATTTTTCATTGGACTTTCTTGATAAACGATGTTCGTTTTTAATAAACGATAAATAAATAAATAAATATAGGGTGGCGCAACAGAGCGAGGAGCCCTTGGGCCTAGCGCATTTCTCACAACCATCCCTTGTGAGGGAATCTTGTGATGATGAAGCGATGTTCACTTTTTAAAAACGACATTGGTTTTTTATGAACGATATTCGTTTATGATAAGGGATTTCTGATAAACTAATATTCGTTTCTGGTAAACGACTTTCGTTTTCGTAAAATATACTCGTTTTCGCAAACGACGTTTTTGCTGAGCATCGCTGTTTGTTGTTAGTATAGGGGAAGCGTTTTTGGTGATGGGAACTAGTGAAAAGCATTTAAGTGGGAGAGTTGCTATCTTTATGAGATCACTATTCTCTTGTCGACACCACGCCACACTCCGCGCTTTTAGGGAAGTAGATTGTAGCTCTTTGAACAACAATACTCCTTTTTCTGAAACAAAAATCCGTTGCTTATGGTTTTTAAACTTCTTTCTCTTCGAATGTAGGTACCTACAAAACTGCCCTCGGAAGTAAAACTACTGAGGCTTACACTGTTTATTGTCAAAAATTTTGTAACTTTAAGGCCGTTTACATCAGCCCTTTTTCCTAACAAAATATGAACCCATAAGGAAACAAAATTCTATTAAATGACCTGCATTTGATTAATTCCACGCCTTCCTTCAATCGCAAAACACAAAAATTGATATTGAATTGCTATTCCTTGCACACGAATGGTTAAATAAACGTAAAAACGTCTGCTTCAGTGCAATTGATATACTGATTTCTTAGTTGAAAATTCCTCCCTAAATCCCACACGAACCCCCAACACTGACGATGTCGGATAACCGCAAAGTAATGGCACTCAAATGAAAAACCATAAATTTTCCTCTTTCTTCAATTTCATTCGAATGGCCTTGTAAAATCAGCCGATCAATTCACTCGTGTGTGTGTGTGTTTGTGAATTGCTAGAAAATCAGAACGTAAAAAATCACCATCAACTACTGTATAAGGAAAGTGTCGCAATACCAGTGTAGAACATGAAAACGACTTGAAAATTCACATTTTGACCGCAGAGTCTCCTCTAGTGCCAATTTTAGAAGCAAGCGCTCACAACACAAACACATACAACAGTAGTTCAATGGAGCGACTTTTGCACTTCATTGAATTTCTGGAGCAAACGCATATGCTTCCCTTCCATACACCATACACCTTCTTACCCAACAGGTTTCCAATTCACCAACAGCAGGCACAATCGCAATTTAAAAAAGTGGCAGACGAACGAATTTATATTGGCTTTTTGCTTTGAGTGATTTGGGACACACTCCCATTCAAACCACCCTTGTTTGAAGTTTTCTTCTATTTTTTTTTTGTCTTGACCGAAGAAAACCTTCACTAAAAGGTACGGTTTATCATTGAATTGCAGAGAGAATGTGTCCGAAACAGGAATTTTTTACCCTAAGAATACGGGCCACAAAAGAATAATAATAAAAAGCAAGGACCACGGAGCCTTTGTATCGAATTTTTGCAGCACGAAGAGAGTATATTGGACAACTAACGATTGCCCTGGTCATTGTCGAACTCATATACCTATAGAGAGGCACAGTTTCTAGACGCCCTTGGGGGCGTGCGATTTGATGAGTACATTGAATTTTCCGGGTCATTTAAACTGTGGCCGATTGTAGTGCGGCTGATTGAATTCAACGAAAGTCCCATTGGATGATGATTTATTTTTAGGATTTTAATTTTTAGGAAATTTATTTATGTTTTTTTCTTCTTCTTTTCTTTATTTTCAGGTCGTGTGTCGTGGTCGTGCTTTGGAATGATTTATTGGTAGGAGGGTAGTCAGCAGGAAATGATAAGTAAGTAGGTAAGCATATTTCAAAGGGCAAAATTAGGATTTAAGATTGTTAGTCGGATAAATGCAGCTAGTTTCGAAACAAGTAGCAAAGCCATTATTACGATTCACGTCCTGACTTTAAGGAAGTGAGCCGGGCGAGTGTCCCAGCTGGTGGAGCAGATTTCTGAAATTTTAATTAAAGTTTAATTGAGCATCATTTCTTTTAGATAAACTTAACCCCCTGCAAAACTAATTGAGTGTTTGTGAGAAATTCCTTTCGCATTCTTATGTTTACCAAAAACATTTTCTTCATCTCGGTTCACGGTTCATTTCTGTGAATTAATTTTGCTGAGGTTTACAAATGGAAATCTAACAGACCACAAAACTTCCTTATCGCAAAGCCACCCAAGTGCATTATAATTTAAAAGAAGAACTCCTCATACCCATTCCACATACCCCCTACCTGTGCCTCCACCAAAAAAAAAAAATAATCCAAATTCATTCATCACAGATAAATTACATTTATTCCCACACGTATTTTCACATCCTTAAAAAATACAATGAAAAAAAGAAAAGATCTACTTCCACTGCTGCTGCTTTTGCCAGGTGAGGTGGAATATACAATATCCTTCCAAAGTGAAAACCAATTCCTGTGTATGTCTGTCTGCATCTCAAGCTCGTATCTCTATCACAAAATAAACCGCACCAATGCACCAAAAGGATTATTCTCCCCAAATCCATAATTTTCTTTTCGGATAAAAATGGATGGATATCATCTGAGAAGAAAAAAAGGACAAATTCGAAGAAGAAGAAAAAAAAAAGGATACCCGAAGCCAAGGAGTTACTTCAGAGTAAGATTTTCAACCAAGAAAATCACAGAATCTGAATAAAGGATTATGGCAGGACGATTTTCAGAGAGAAGAGTTAAAAAAAAAACAAAATAAAAGAATTTGCTGCATAGGAAAATATAGAATAAACCTTAGAAAACGAAGTCAACAGCATGAATCGTGCAGTGGTGCATTCGTTCAAAGAAATCTGGATAAGGACAACAACAAACTACCATACCATCCACCCAACTATACATTCGATGCAATGACTTGAAATCGAAAAAAGAAAGCACGTTAGGATGTCGTCTCCGTATTACAACACGAACAGTCGCAGTCGAACAGGGAACACATTTGAAATTCTACAAAATGTAAATCCCTTTCTGATCATCGAATTAGAAAAATGAACGAACGAACGAATAAGATGTGAAAGTCTTTTCTTGTTGATATCAAGATTTGAATCACAGAAAAGTATGAGAACATGCAGATGATATTGAATGTGTTCACAGCAATTCAAATGTATTTAATATTTCCAACTCTTCTGTTTGTCCTTTTTTAAAGGAGTGCAAGTCCTCAACAGTGAGTTAAAGGACAATTTTGTAAAAGGTTATTCAAAATTTCCATATTGGAAATAAATTGGATACGACATTGTACATTGCTGACGCTATCGTCAGTGACGTCCGAATGATGGCTGCAATGAAGGACTATCAATATGGGATAATCGCTTGCCGCAAGGATGAAGTAGGTATACATGATATTCAAATAAATTGAACAGACTGGTAGTTAAGGATCAATTATTATTATTTGAGGTGAAAGCTTTATACACTTGTAAAAATTGTCATGGCCTTACAGTCAGAGACATTGACTCTTTGGAAAGACTCTAATATTCAAGTTGACTCGGGGAAGTGAATGGAAGTCTCAAGTGCCTCGGACAGACTATGTCCCTCGTTCATTAAACAAGACAGACTCGTTTAAGTATTGACTGGTTAATTCTTCGATCAATTCTATGTCGATCATTTCGACAACTGCCATTCCCGTAAACTTGGCGAAATACAAAAAACTTGGTAAGCTAGAATACTCACTCGACAAGAGTTTTAAGCCCATCAGCTTTACCTTTTCCTGTTTTAGACAATGCAAAAAATGGTTAAGATCTATGCAAGGCCTCCTCCAAATACATCTACTCTATATGCAATATGCATGCCTATACCAACTGGAAAATCTTGTGAAACCGCATTTCAAACACCTGTCAGTATGATTTAACGAGATCTATGAAGGATAAGAATGTGCTCTAGACAATGGAAGTTTTGGTGTTATGTGCAACGAGGGCAGAGAAAATGGTGTGGGCGAATCATAAGCCTTGTTAATTGAAACAATGCTTATAAATGGAACAGTTATTCGAAGTGAATAGTGGACAATCTCTTACCACAGCAGTGAATAGAGACTGGATGCAAGGTAGGATACTATACCCTCTTCTGTGGTGTATGTTTGTTGATTGTCTTCTCGGAGTGCTCAATGATTTTAATGTCGACGATTTTGTTTTGCCCTCTGGTTGATAAAGCCTCCAAGAGCACAGGCTTAGCTTTATACTATTAAAAACTTATACCCATAAGACTGGTCTCATTGTCAATTCTCTAAAAACTGAGGTTTTTCTCTTCAAAAGACGCAGCAAATAAATTGGTTTAAGGCTTAAAACGATTCGCACTTAGGTTAGGTAAGGTTAAAATGGCTGTCAGGAAAACAACTGACACACTTAGACCAATGTTAGGTCCATTGTGATACCATAAGAATTATGCGAGGGAGTACCTCACTTAACAAAACCATTTGGAGCTTTTGATAAAGCGAAAGAGATTCAGGGTATCTGTGTTCGCCAGATTGTTAGATCATCAAGGAAGTATTTTCCTAGATTCCGTTTTCTTTCAAAGGAGAGTGCAGGACATGAGCAGAGGAGGTGTTGGATTGTCTCTGCCTCCTACTCATCTAAGCAACTTCTGCAGAAGTCATTAGAGGAAACACCAAGTCTTATGGCGTGTCTTCCTATCAGACAATGTCCGGTGATGACATTGATTACGGAGCTAGCGTCCAATCTGGTTATGGATAACAAATGCCTTGTGCGTTTTGGATCTAGTTCTGGCCATATCTGTTTTGCTGCCACACACGTAGTTATATTGTGCCACCTTTTATATGTTCTATCCATTCTTCTTGCTTTAGCATAAGTTTACATGTAGCGATTGGTATACCGATATTCAACCTGCTGGTTGAGGTCGGTAGAACGGTTCCTTTTCTGGCGAGTTCATCGGCTTTGCAATTACCCACGATATCTCTGTGCCCCGGCACCCAAATAAGGTGAATATTGAACTGTTCAGCCATCTCCTTAAGAGATAGGTGACAGTTAAGGGCGGTTACTGAGTTCGTATAGAAACAGCGCCGAATGATTTGAGGGTTGCTTGACTGTCTGAGAAAATCCGGATATTCGCTGAGGATATCACGTTTTCTTTTAGCCTTAAAAACGCCAAAATTGGTTTCTACGAAGTCAATTGAAATCCTTAAAGTAATCATAAATATAATTTTTCTTTGATTCAAACATATCAAGCCGAAAAAAATGAAAGAACTGTCAGTTTTCGGGCAGTAAGGGAGTGCTTTTGGCAAGACATGGGGTTTGCCAACGAGAGGTTTCTTTAAATCTATACATGCCTTTGCATCACTGTGCAGACTTTCCCAATTGAAATGGCTGCTACTCTCGACGCACGGCTGAATCTTCTGTCTTGTAAGGATTCTGAAACACAGTCCCTTGTACTTACATGCAACCGTCTGCTCCAAATGTCGAGTTCTTCCACTCCACACGCTTACAAAGCCGAATATTGTTGCTTCAATATTATTATTGAGCTCAGGACTTCGTTGACAAATTGAAGCAATTTGAGGTTTTTCTCTTCTTGCGACAACAGCAAAGGTGAAACATTATTCCAATGCAATGATTCCAATGCTCAAACTGCGATAATTTTGAGCTAAGCAAAAACAAACAATAAAAATTTAGGTATTGACCGAAAAAATTACCGAGATCAGATGAAATTTGACATATGACAGATGACAGACTAGAGATGAAAGACAAAAAAGACAGATGACTCTGTTGCTGTTTTTCCCTTTATTCATTCTTTATAACATTACGAGAGTTTTGAACTCGTAGAGGTCACAGTTCACAGTCGAAAAATGCCCCCTAAGCTGAAAGGAAGACTCTTCACAGCAGTTGTCCGTCCAGCTCTGACATATGGTTCACAATGTTAGACAATGTACAAAAAGTATGAGGGCAAATTGACGGCAGCCGAAATGAAGATGCTTCGGATGACAGCAGGAGTTACAAAGCTTGATCGAATTAGAAGTACTAAGATCCGTGGAAGCCTTCATGTCAAAAGTACCATCTTGGACAAAATTCAGCACGACCGGCTCAGTTGGTATTGTCATGTTCAAAGGAGAGATCCGCAGAACCCCGTCCAAAAGGCAATATCGTACAACGTTTCAACAATTTCGCGACGAAAAAGAAAAGGCAATCCAAAACACTCCTGGTACAAGCAAATGCAAAAACAGCAGCATTTGGTTGCTCTTCCTCTTTCTATGATACTGATTCGGTTTCATCTATACATATAATAAAAATGTAACAGAGTAGTGTTTGCTTGTGCACGCTAATCTCAGAAACGGCTTATCCTATCTGGATGGGGTTTTCAGTAATATATTGTGGTAAGCTTCACTTAACATTTAGTTTTTATTTCATGTCAATCGGTTGATAAATAAAAAGTTATGCCAATTCTTGCGGACGAAGTCGCTGGCACACCTATAGTATTAAAATATATTACAGGCTTTATTGTTACCTAATTGATGTTTTTCGCCACTTCATGTATTAACAAAAGGTTTACTCTACCGGTGGTCCATCTTTCATCATCTCTTTCAATGGACGATGAATAATTAAATCGGAGGCTAAGTAAAACTTCCAATACTGTAGGTGTTACCGTCACGCACCCATTAAAAAAAGTGTTCGTAGGTATACAGACCATGCCGACAGGAAATCAGATCCATTTAATTCGGATAAAGTTTAAGATCCGTCCGCACTATGCCCAATGGCACAAAGCGGCATATACCGATCGGCAGTGACTGTTTAAGCCTCCTGAAGTGAGCGCTTGACAGTGGAGAAAATGAATTTCTGACATTTCTCGCCAGTGAACGTTTGACGTTCAATCAACAAAATAATTTTTTTTTAAATTTTTGGAGCAAGAAGTTATCACAATCAGTAACCAAACGGACTGACTTCTCGTCGTGTTTTCAAGATTCCCGAACAATTTGCTTGTGAATGAGGTTCACGGCCCGTGAACAAAAATTCTCTACTTTGGTCTCCATACTGCTTCACTAGCTAGAGTTCACGACTGAACGAAAATGTAAAATTTGTAGGGATTCACGACTTGGTTCGTTAGTAAGTTGGTCTGGACGATCGGCCTTTCTCCTTGAAAGGCAACTCGAAATTGAGACGAATGAAATGGATCCGACATCCGATTGATTGACGTTGAACGTACCTTCAAAAGCTGAATTACAATACAGTGAAGCACAGCCCACGAACATACAACAGAAAACTATTTAGTATTCAATGCACCTAAAAATAGGCTACAAGAAAATAAAATACAAGTCCTTGCAATACAAGTGAATTTTAATAAGTCTAAACAACTTTCGTTGCACGGAGGACGGAGCTACAAGTTTGCTTGCTCTCCTACAAGTATAATGGACATAGTCCTGTAAATGAGTCCTGACTGCTCCTATCTACAGGGCTCAGAACTCAATTTTGGTGATAAAGATAAAGAGCGTTCAATATTTCCAAATATTCGTTTTAGCTTCTACCGTAGCTGAGTATAAAGATCTATGGTTTTTGCTATTATGGTTTTCAACAGCAAAAAAAATTGTTGTTCTATGTAGGGAACTTTAAACCTATACCTTCCTCTCATTTAGAAAAAAACCTACTGGTTAGCTACTTCGAGATGTTTCAATTTGGATCTGTGACAACCTGAATGAAGAATGTATCCAAAAATTGGATTTATGCATTTACGGTTTACTATCTACCAATGCCGCCATGACATTGAAGTGAAGTAACTTACTGTACGAGCGTTCTCAACAGGCATTGACTGGACTTTAAGGAACATAAATAATTGAATTGATTAGTTTGAAATAAGAACTGTTTCATGTGATAGCTTGGAGAAATCCTGATTTTGTTAGCTTGAGAGTTAAACTTCGGGGTCAAAAACGTCGAGCTTGAAATGTAAATACAGTCACCTTCTTGCATCGCTTCCAAAGGAACACTTTTAGAACCACATTTAAATATAAAATCAAACTGCACCCTATTCTAAAATTGTGTCTTTCAAATCGGTAAAAAGAATCCCTCGTCTTCAATTTCATCACTAGGCGGACGATAATACACACTCCAGTTTAAAACCTTTAAATTTTAAACACACTTCATTTGATAGATAATGATGAGGAGCTTCAACGTTGCCAAAGGCGTGTTATCATTATCCAATTAATTAAAAGTAATTACCCAGTCCGATAAAGAATACATTAATCAATTTGTGCTGTGCTGTGTTGTGTTCCCTTTTTCATCATATTGCTTTGAAATTGAAATTTTCTTTCATTGAGCGCTGAATAATATTAATGACACTATCGCTTTCCAAAAAATGTTATCAGATAGACGCCTCCAATGGATATGGGCGTTAATGTGTAAACGAAATTTCTATTCAAAATCTTAAATGCTACTCCTCTTCGAAATGGATACCTATAACAAAAATTAGTTGTATGCGTATAGTATACCTGCCTATTACACTTTTTTTTACCATTCTTACTTTACCTACATACAAACACTCTGTGCGGAGTATGTTTTAAAAATCTTTTCTTACAATCTCCCTAAGGGCAACCGTTAGCTTGTTAAAAATATACACGTAAAAGAATTTTAATGAATTGAAAATACTAGAATGTCAGGTAGCTAGCAAAGTATACAAGCGTCCTTCTAATCATTTTCAGACTCTCAGTCTCAGTTACCTTTGATATAAAAGAAAAAAAAAACAGAAAAGATAAAAACCGTTTACATCGATGAATATCTGATTATGTGTATGTAAAAAAAAGAGGAAACACAGCATCACATATCGGCGAAACAAGAGGAGCAAAGTAATTAATTAAAATGGAAATTTAATTAAAAACACCCTCCGACACGTCAAAAAAGTTGTATCTACATAGCTAGCTACGGTTCACTTTTTTTTTTATATAAAATTCAATGAAGAATAGTCCCCTACATGACACAGCAGATATTAGGTTTCTCGGCAATAGATGGTATCTAAACGGAGTCAAGAGCTGATTAAAGAACGATACACCTTTTGTTAGGAAGTCTTTGGAAGAGTTTAAGTGAATAAAACTTTAGCATACGTAAGGTTCTTAGAAGCAATGATTTGGCCAAATTCCAGAATTGGATAAGCCCAACACCTACCAACACCAAATGTCATATTACTGGTATTTTAATACTTTGAGGCATAATTGGGGCCTGTAACACAAAACTACAAGTACCTACAAGTAGTACAAGTGAATATATAACAGGTGTTAGAAATTTCTGTAACAAAAAGCCACAAGTTTGCTTACTCTGCTAGAAGTGTAATGGACATGAATCCACTAGTGGCTATGAACTTGTAGATTTGTAGTTTTTGTTACAGGCCCCTGGGGCCCTGTGTAGAAGAGCAAGCAAACTTGTTGTTTTGTGTAACAGAAAATTTTTGCACTTTTGATGATTCACTTGTAATACAGGTACTTGCAGTTTTGTGTTACAGGACCCTGGTGTCTATGTCACGCTAATCGAGTGCGGTCCACAAGTGTTTCAGATGACTTTCAGCATGACTACGATTTTTTGGATGGTACCAAACATATTTTTTAGTGCGAAATCAATGAAATTTCCTTAAAATGTGTAGTAATTGAATATGTCGTAATATTATTTGGCACCAACAGTATGTCTGTATGTCAATAGAAACACAGCAGTGAAGTGACTTCGCCAATGATTCTATTACAGATCTGTCATCGAGCACTCCCAGAAAACAAAATGAAACACGATCACATGTTTAGTCACAATGTTTTGTGAAAGTAAATAGCCGCGAACCGTGTGACAAACTCCATGATCCTGGGGATTGTAAAGTTCACTGAGTTCGAAGATAAAGCTACTTTCAACTTTTATCTGTACTTTAATCACTTTATTTCTTCTATCGTTGTTCTATTCAATTAACAACCGCTTTGTCTTATCCAATCTTTGCACCATTACTTTACCATAAAAAATCACTCTGCCTGCGCCAGCGGCCTCTTTATACAGAAAATCATAACACATTATCGAACTTTCTAGATAAAACGAGAACCATAAAGAAAATTTCGACCAGTTCTCCTCCCCAATTATTACATGCACTGTCTCCTACTGGTATACTCCTCAGTTATACTTCTTTGTATAACTTCCCTTTTTGCGGAATGTTCATTGGTTCTACATTACAATGCCCTCTCCTTAAGATTGTTCGTCCCAAACAAACTCATCTGCATCTTCACCAATCACCACTACATGGATGCAGCCGGTCACAATGGTCTACTTTTAATTTGCCTCTTAAGCCTCTTTTGCCACGTCGTCAATCCTCGTGGCAACAGTATAAAGGTCTCCTCGGTTTTTTTACTGAAGTTTCGGTGACAATCCCTTTTGACGATGAGGATTGTAAGGCTTCGCACGTTCTCCTGCGTGGAATCCTACCGTTGTTGGTTTTCTGTCGTACTTTGTTTTCATCCGATATACGCTGCTGTTTATGTCCTTGTTCTTTTGTGAAAACAATGAGTCTACCCTGCCTATTGTTTGCATCAATGACGTAAAAGGCACCACGTCGACGTCCACGTCCACGTCGACTTCAGCATGCAGCCTGTAGAAGCGTTGTCGAACTCTCTCCAGAGTCTTGTTTATTCCCATTTTTTTCCAATGGCTTTCTGTAGGCTACCTATGCATCTTTTGTAGAGCCTCCATGATTTTCGATAGAAAGACAACTATAGCTACATCGCAGAGGATTTATCACATTTGCGCCTTCTTGCACGCGAAATGAGTTCCGCTGTTGTCAAAATGTGCTTTTGTCAGGTTTTTCGCTCCATTAGTTTCAAGTTGTTCTCTTTCCATGTGAGAATCGGTTCAATGTCTGGACCTTTCTGTTAAGCAGACCAATATTCCTCTTTGTTTCTTATGAATATGGGTTCCGTTCTCATCCCCTGAGTCTTGTTCAACACTTTCTCTTCCTGTCGCTAGAAAAAATTCAAATAGGGGGTTTCTCCAAGGTGCCCAATTTGTGCCTGTTTTACTCTACACCTTGTCACTCGACTTTCTCGGTTTGGTAACTTGAATTCACAATGTTGACAAACAGCTATTTTTGGTTGCAAATGGCATTAATGCTGCACATACCCAATGTCATTGCAATTCAAACATCTCGGCCGCCCTCTCTATTGGTTCTTTTCTAAATTAGCTCCTTCGCAAGAACATGCTAAGACTATGGCTACCCTTTGACCATGCGCCGATTATGAGAGGGTTGCTGAGATGCTTCCTTCATCAGGACGAACACTTAAGCTCCGGAAAGCGTCCATTTTCCAGCTGTTGGCACGGCCTGCGGCGGGCACGAACTATGGCACGAACGAATGACTACAATGCAAGCTTGTTAGGGACTTCCTCTACAGAATCCGCATATGCTATGTGAACCAGCCGACGCGACGCGACGTCTGCTTGGAGTTGCTGTAGAGTTTCACCTCTTTTCTATTGGACTTGGAAGTCGGAAGACTTCCTTCAAGTGGCTATCGCCAAAGCGTTTGTCTATGACCGTCACGAGAGAACTGATATCACTGCGCTTACCAGCTGAAATAGTTTGTTTTGAGGGTCCTGGTTTCTCAACTACTGCTTCTTGCTTTTGTTTTGTTTTCAGGATCTGTAACAGGTACAGTTCCGCTACTCTTCGTCTCTCAGTATTTCCTGGAAGAAGTTATTTTCGCTGAATTCTCCAATACTTCTGTTTGTTTCCTGACGCAGGGAAACTCTACTCTACTTCAACACTGTGCGGTAGGTGTCGTCTGTCACTGAATCTTCATATTAAGCTACTTTTTTCAAATGTTGTGCAGAAAGGCGTTGAAATACAAGGGGAACTGTGGGAATTTGTTTTTTTGTTAGAAATACTAAAGTCTTTTCAGCAAATGTTCCTAAACCCAAGAATGTGTCTTTCGAGGCACTTCGCCACAGCAGTGTCATCTTTGTATCCAACTAGAAAGCAGCCTCCAGGCATTTCCATACAGAAAATGCCATCGTAGAACATATTTTAGAGGTCTGGTTCAATAAATCGATCCCGTGTTGCTCCAGCTGTGATGTCTTTTCATTTCATTCCTTCTGTGGTTCGGTAGATAAACGCTCGGTCTCTGAGATAATCTCTTACCAACCGAAAGAGATATTTTGGAATGTTGAATTTTCTCTCAAGTGCATACATACAAGGGTAGCTCAATAGAGCAGGAAACGCCTGCGTGGGGCCTAGCGTATTTCTCTCACTCATACCTTGCGAGGGAATGGATGGCACCTTTAATTTATTGCCGATCGACAAAGCGCTTTTTATGGCATGAAATAACTTTTGGAGAAATTGCCAATTCCTCGCGAACTATCTGCCTGAATTAAAGGAGTTTTAATTATCCAACGTTGCAAGGAGAACGATTTCTTGGTGTATTGGCTTTCTTGCTTATCATTTTTGCCAACCCTCACTAACAATTAAGTAGCCATGGAGCCACTATTGCTTACGAAACATTAAACTTACAAAATTGATGACCAACAAAGGGCACTAAAGCTTAAACAATACATAAAAAGAAAGGAATACTTCCTGCGGATAACGGATAACCACAAGTAAACATGACTTACCTATTCATCATTCCAAACAAGTCTCTTAAACTACATAGCTCCAGGAAGTTAGTCATTTCGAAAACAAATGGCAATATGACACCCAACCTTCCGCCACAAAATTAATTTATTCAATCATAAATCTACTCAAGGGTGGTCATATGGTCGAAACAAGCAAATTAATATGTCACCTTTAATAAAGCCATAACACGGACTGCATTCATTAGCCCATATTTTCCACACCTTACAATGCGGGAATATCCATTCAGGTTGTAGTACCACTTGTCTTACAACCCACCACGACCACCCTTGGAGTCCCAAAAAGGAACACTATACACGTCGCGTCGGTCGGTCCACTAATTACCATGTTAACAAAATGAAAGTTGTTGTCAACCCCGTCACACTGGCTAATAAATATCGAATGCAGCCACCACAAGTCACAGCCCCATTCCTTGGATGATAAGGCTTTTAAGGCCACCCGCACCCCTATACAATGTCGTGACCCCGTCACATCATTTTACGCCACTTTTCCTAGAATTATGACTGAACAGTTATCAGTGTCCTGTCACTGAAACGCTTTACAACTAGCAGCACACTTATCTCCACTGACCATCTTATGTTAGCTTGGATAGATTACAACCGGAAACAAGGATCGGCTATTTTGTTCATTTTACCCAACTCGTATTTCCTGGTTCGGTTATAGTTAAGTTATCAAAATGGCTAAACACGGACAGCAAATAGTATATAGTTGCACCCTAACGTAGACTAAATGTCGGCCGATAATGGGCGGAAAAATAAAAATGACCACAGAACGGCAGTTTGTTGGTAGAGGGGGGCGGGTTGATTCAAAATTAAGGAATTTGTTGTCTGAAGGAAGGGGTGAGGTAAGAAATCTTATTCAAACGATATGACGGGCTAATCAATTTTTAATTTATTTTTGGGGTGCGGCCAGACAGGATTACACCGAAAATGAAGTAATTCTTTGTGTAAACGTGTTATTAGTTTTCGGGTTTTTCTCACTCTCGTTCTCTTCCTGTGTTGTGTCTGGAAAATGCCTAAGCGATTGTGAGTAAAAGTTAATTTCGTTTTGTTTATCTTTGAGGGTAAAAAGTTTTGTTATAAGATTAATGACATGCAATCAATTTCCTCTTTCCACAACATATTAATTGGTGCAGGGGCTTTTGGACAAGCCTTAATGATTTAATGGATAGTAAATAGAAAAACACAGAGAACCAAAAACGAAAAAACAGTTTCTCTTCTGTCATTTTCTTATTAATATTAGATTTAAGTTAATATCACAACATTCATTTCAAGTTAAAAGGGACGTGTTTCGGACTACTTGCCCTACTTCGGGGGCTATGAAAACGGGTTTGTTTTCATTGTCAAATAAACATACAAAATGTATACATATGTGTCACGTTCATGGTAGCTTTATGGGTCTTTCTATATACTTACAAGCTGCAATAACTACATCTACGATAAGAGTTCTTAAGACACAAAATTTGGTCAAAAAAGTCATGTCTTCATTTGGATTTTATTACTCAAAGGATATACACTAAAGTCATGATGTTCTTGTGCATTTGCTCCACAAAATCAAGCCACCTCTGCCAAAACAAAAAAAAAAAAACACAAACTTTGTTGACAGTTCGACCTCGGACTTGTCGACTCTTCGTGTGCACTTTGGGTGTGTGGGTGTGTGCGTATGTCACTGTTAGAGGTTAGTAAACTTTTTGTCATTTAATCAAAATTGCAAAGGGATGGATACTCATTGTTTTTTACCTCTTTGTTCGTCCTTTTCTTTGTTTTTGTGTCTTGAATGTCCTTATCTGGCCTTAATATCTCATTCTTCCTTTGTTTGAGCGCAAGAGATTGGGGCCTCGACATGAGAAAGTTATTTAATTTTTCGTTTTTGCTGCAGCAGTGCTATAAAAAAAGGAGAATCTAGAGAAAAACTGGGTGTACCTACATGTTCTGTGCTACTAAGTGAAGGAATCTCATGATATTCATACAAAACTGATAGAATAAAGTTCTTTCCCCATAGATTTTTGGAAATACATATAACCAAAGAAAAAATGTTAATTGAATAGACCCTAAAACATGGAGTCGAAATGAACGATTGTTGAAGTGTTTTGGGTAAAATGGAATTACTGTATAAGTATACATCTGATGTGCTTCATTTTATAGTTTCGTTCGTTGAAGCCCAGGGGTTACGCTATGGTCACCACAAAGCATTTTTAAGAGACCTAAACTTGCCCTGAATGTAAGACTTAGTGTCTTTTTAGCCCTGGGTTTGCCCTTAACTATAGTCCTGAAGTAGCCCTAGGTCTTTGCTGGGACGAGGTCAGGTATAAATAAACAGGACTGTTAAACGGGTTGTATTCTTTTTTTCTTCAAATGTCAAGGATGTGTGGTGATTTTTTAGTTAAGCGTTATTTGAGAACTAAAAACACAGCTTTTTGAGAACTCATAGGGTTGTCAAGGAAGTTGTGTGTCAACCCTAGGTAAAGTTCAACGAACGAACCTCATATTTGAAAGAAAGGTAAGTTTTCAGCCGAATGATCGAAGACTGTTTTAACAATTTGTCTAAGTTTTAATTGAAATGTGCTTGCGCTTCCATAGTCACTGCATTCCCAAATAATATCCTGTAAGTTTTAGTAGGTGATAAGTAATTAGACAAATAAAAAGATATAAGCAAGGTGGCACAATAGAGCTCTGTGAGCCTCGTGGCCTGCGCATTTCACTCAATCATTCCTTGGTAGGATTGAAGAGGATCTACCAATTTCTTACCGGTTCCGAACGGATAGGTAAGAAAATATTTTTTATGGCGGTGTAATGACTGTTGGAGGACTCTTATGCCCACGATAATGCGTATTACGAGGATAAAAAGAGTCCTACGGTGAGCAAGGGTAATGAATCGACATAGCGCCATTTATTAGCTGCAGACAGTCTGGTGACTCAGAGGCATTGTATGTACTTTCATAGGTAATAAAAAATACACGGTGGCTTTTTATTTACTTTTCCAGAAATGCTTTACTATTCATACCTCTCCGTTTGCCTTGCTCTCCAAGTTGTACTAAACTTGTCATACCGGCTTAAACTACAAAAGTTTCTCGCTCAAATCCTACTCGCTCGGGACCACTTACGCACATTTCTTTGAGGGGGAATCAGTGGCGGGTACCTCAACTACATCTTCTTGTATTAATGTTTTCAGAATCCGCGTCAGATACATGCTAATTGTCCTCCAACTCTCTTCTTCTCTCTGCATCTCCTGGATAGAATTATTATTTGGGCTGAGTTCTCCTATGTGATTTTGTTTATCACCTGACGAAGAGATTCCCATCTTCTGTTCTTGAACACTATATGACAAGCGACGTCTGTCAATGAATGTCCATATTGGCACTTCTTCTTTCAAAATTGTCCAAAGAAGCTTTGAAATACCCGTCTCCCGTGAGGAACTGTGTGACGTAGCAGTTCACTTCACCGTATTTCCGCGGATACTCCACTCTCTTAGGTTTCCGATCAGCTTAGAAGCCCAGAGTCCTCTGCCTTCCGACTCCCATCTTTTTGCTATTTTTATTGTGTAATCGCTTTCGCTTTAGTGTTCGCGGCTTCCATGCTGATTTTTGATTTCCTTACATTTTTGTACCTTCTTTGTGTTGCGAGAAGATCAATTAGTACGACACCTGCATTTACAACAACTGCTGGCTCAGGCACTGTGCGATACGCGCTCGCTATTCGCAACTCACCGCCTCTGTATGTACCGATGCCATAGTTGTTCCCAGTACTTTTCCTGTTTTAGTATTCCAGCTCAAATCACGCTTTCGTACAGCAAAATTGAGTGCGCCAGAAGAAGTCCGTTTGCTGGCAAATAGTCCACCTTCGTTTCCCATCAGCCAGAATATGTGGCTTGTAACTTTGAATGCGTGTTCAGTACCGTCGCCGTCGTTATCTGGTCTTAAATGCTCAATTTCGTGTTGGGCTTTATTCTCAAGTATTTTACCACGTTTTCACTCTTTATAACTTCGGTTTTGATGTTGAAGTCGATAACCGTGGGAATTCGATTTTGTTGGAACTATACCATTTCAGTGTTCCCAGTAGCCCGAGGCAACCCATGCTCCTTCATCCAGGAATTGCCTTTCGCGGTGGGTCTTTAAGTCTACTTTCTCTATGCGCATTCAGTGTCCCTTATGGGCGCAGCTACTTCATCAGTGTATCCAACTAATAAAGCGAATGTCATCGTATAGAAGATATATGCCAGAGGTCTGGTCCAATGATAGATTCCTGTGCTGCTCCAGCTGTGAAGTCCTTGTGTCTCATTCCTTCTTGTCCTTTGAGATAGTCTTTTACGATCGTAAGAGATACTTTTGAATTTGTAATCTTTTTTCAAGTGCCATCAGTCATATTTGAACGTCGGGCATTTTTCATTAAAGACATTTTTGACATCCAGCGTTACCAGCAGTACGATTTTCTAGGTGTTTTGGCTTCGTTGGTGAGCACTTTCAATAGCCCTTACTGCTTCTTTTATTGCTTCTATTGTAGAACGCCACTTCCAGAAGCCTTATTTTCATATTTCGAATTCTTTGAATAGCGTCTATTAATCGTGGTTGCAATAGCTTTTCTTGGACCTTGCCTGCTGTGTCGAGCATGCACAGAGGCCTGTATGCTGATGGCGGGTCTCCCTTATTATTGCTGATAAATATAAGCTGTTGCTCGTATTTTCCACACTTAGGATATATTCCTTCAACTGTTGTACGTTTTTAAAAGTAGTTGGGGACAGCATTCATTGTGCGATTTTTCCAACGGTATGTCTTCTGGTCCGCAAGCTGTTTTGTTTTTCAGCGCATTAGATGTTATTATCAGTTCTTCTTCGCTGAACGGTGGGATTTCTCGTTGCTGCAGCCTAGGAGTGCCGGGTTGCCTGACAGGATGAGTTGGGACCAATGTGTCTACAATTTGATTCATTCAATTGTTATAAATTTGAATTGTTATCTAGAAATAATAAAACTAATACTAATACTTCTTTCTGGGCTAAGAACTTCTACGGGCTTCTGAGCAACTTAGTTTTGCCTAGTGATCTTGTAACTAGATCCTAAGGGATCGCTGTTGATATTTTGTCGGAGCTCTTTCCATTTCTGTTTCTTGCTCAGGATTACTCTTCAATTCGTAGAACGCGCTGTCCTAAATTCTTCAACGTCAGTCACTCTCACTATTTTCATTTTAGCTTCTTCTGCCTCTTGTCACTTTTCGCCTAAGGTGTAGACAATTTCTGTGGAGTTCGGCTATCTCTTTCGACCACCAGTAGACAGGTTTTTTTCTTCTATAAGAATATATTTTTCTGGGGATTGAAGCTTAGCATGCCATTGTGGACTTTTGATCGGCGTTCACTGCATGAATTGTGAAAAACGAATTTTGCGTTGTTCTGCAAAGTTTGCGTAGCTTGCTTATTTTGCATGATATGTGTATATTGCGCTATTTTGCTAAGGTTGTTGTCTTAGGTATTTTGCATAATTTGCGTAATTACAGTACTTTGCGTTAGTATTTTCCGTTATTTGCGTAATTTGTGTAATTTACGACGATTTTTTAAGTATCGTAGTTCTCGTAATTTATAGATATCTTGCGATGTATGCGTAATTTGCATACTCTGTGAGAATTACATCCCTTGTTTGTGTATTTTGCGAATCTTGCGTGTTAGGAGTATTTTGTATACTTCGCGTATTTCACACAATGAGTACTTTGTCTAGATTGCGTTATTTGAGTGTTTTTTTTGTAAGGTGCGTACTTTACATCGTTTGTGTATCTTGCGTTAATTGAATATTTTGCTTAATTTTAAGTACTGCGCATATCTTGCGTTAGGTGCGTTGCTTCGCATTTTGCACATTTTGTATATCTTGCGTTGTTTGAGTATTTTGTTCATTGCTTTCTCACGGGCATCGCCTTTCGCAACGATTTGGCAACTCTTCCGAAAGTAATTAAACCGAAATAAAAAGATCTTTACCACTAGGCCGTTTGCAATCGGCGAAAAATTTTTAGGCTCCCATTTATTATGTTTATTTATATATTTTAAGTAAATTTAAGGATAAATTTTCAGTCATTTGACCGTTAAACTGACTCAACAATTTATTTGTTTCTTTAACGAGATGTTGCTTCAGGTTCGTTTTTTGAAGCTGCAACAGTAATATGTTCTTAGCACCCGCCAGAAGTTGTAAAATTCCCTTGAAGACAAACGGCTACGACATTCCCACTATTTCTTCTATCTCCTCATCTGTAAGCTCATCCTTAGGAAAATCTCACCCCAAGAACATGGCTCTGCTCTAAGTGATAGTCATTAGCAACAATTCTTTGTTTTTTAATGCCAAACAATTTTAATAGCATTATCCTTAAGGAATTAAACAAAAAACATTTTATTGCTGTACTTTCGGTAATTGTGGTGTCCAGAAGAAGAAAAAAAAAAATTACGCCTGGATTCCTTCCTTCTTATATTATTTATTAGGTACACACCAAACAAATGTGTGAACGTGAGAATCCTCGTTATCCATGGCCATATGCAGGACCACGTTTACAGTTCTTCTTTTTCATTTTTTTTTGCTCTCTCATTTTTTTTAGTCCAATGCCAAAGGTAAATATTTTCGTTGGATGGAGACAACTTTTCTCAAAACTTTCTCAATAAAAATGAACATTTTTTTTATTATTATTATTTTAGTTATGGGCACAGAGGACGACGTGGTCTCTTTATCATCCTCAACAAACTCCTGTATTAAAACAAACCGAACCATGTCCCTTGTGTTGTTTGAATCAAAATGCTGAAAAAAAAGAAGAAGAAGACAAAAAATTCTCTGTCACGACCGACCTAATTTTTAAACACATTTTTTGTTTGCTCTCCTTGTGTTTAGTTTTTTGTCATAGCCATTGAGAATTTTCCGCGAATATAAAACGCGAGTAGACTTTTTTTTCCACCCATAGCCAGGTACTGGAAGAGGAGGAACACTGAGCGGAGGGGGAGGATACCACAAAATCGCCCTCCGAAGGATATTTTCAAAATTTCAGCCATAGGCAATTTCATCAAAGCGATAGGTAGTATAGGAGAAGTAGAAGCGCAAACGATTTTTCTTTTTTTTATTGTATTCTCTTGCCGGCCGAAACTAAATTTTAGGAATCATATCCTAACAGAAAATTCTTCCACATGGTGACAGGACTATCTAGGATTAAAAAGGAAATTGTTTCATTTTCAGGTTCGTTTTTATCGCGAGAGTATATCTAACGTGTGCAAAGATACCAGATACGAATACCCCTAATTGAAAAAAAAAACTTGAGGCAACAAAAAAAAAATAGAGAAAAAAGTACTCTGGGCAAGACTGATAAGGATAAAAGGCAAGTTGATCCCCTCCAGCCAACACTACCATCCATGCATCATCCACCCACAATTCACAAGTATAGTAGTGAGTGGGTGCGGGGTATCTTTATAACAAAGCAAACTTCAATGACATTTTTGTCAAAGGAATAGATTTTCTGTGTGGGCGAGACGTGCTTCGTTTTTTCTCTCTCTGATACTTTAATGCAAGATCTGTTTTTGGTGTTCCCCGTTCTGGAAAAATTGATTTTTCTAATCGAATGACATGGTTTGGCAGTTTGTCCTTTTCTTTTTTTGGTTATTTTTTGTTTCTGATTGTGATGGCTTTGCTTATAGTCTTGTTTAAGTCAATTCTTTTGTTCGATATGGGCTCTTTATTGGGCAATGTGTGGTAAGTTGAATTTAATAGATCATTTAGAAGGACGCTATCATGTTATCATTAGAGTATAAATCAGGAAATTATTTCTTACCTTCTTTTGAGGATTTTGGGAGTAATTCTCTTTGGGAAAAAGGATGAACATTAAGGGTGGGACTCAGAAAAAAAACTATGGGTATAGTTTTTCTGATAAGATTTCAATTTGGATATAATGAATATTGGATGGACAATGGACAGTGCAGAGGGTTTGATATCTGTTTTTAGGTGCTTTGAAAGGTTTTTCGGTTTTTCAGGAAATCGTGTGGGGTCTTATTATGAAAAGTGTAAAAAAGAGAATCAAGCAAAACAAAACACCAATTTTCTATTTGAGTCTTAACTCGAAACTTTGAAGCGGTTAGGTACGGATGATAGATTGTACTAGGTAGGCAGAAAATTGTGTTTGATGATGAGACGTTGTCATTCAAGTATAACGGTCCGTATTCTTGGTTTAGCGATTTATGGGAAGTCAGCTACAAAATATAGAACTGCCTACAACAATGCAACTTGAGCAATGAAACTTTACCTTCTCTGATCAAAAGTCTAATTCTAAAATCGTTTTAAAATCGTTTATAAAGATTCACTTTGTTGGTTAAAGCCAGCTCTAAATATCAACAAACAAAGTATCGTCAAAATCAGGTTTGCTGAAGATAATACTGAGTGCGTTTTTGTCGCAGCTCAACAGTCCTACGATCAGCTCAGCAATGCAATGATAAGCTAAAAGTTCTCGGCTCTGATTTGTTTTTATGTTCATTTTATTTTCAAAAAATGTCCTCTAGCATAACTTTTTAAAGAGGAAAAAGACGGAGCCCTATAATATCACAAAACTTTTTATTATTACACATTTTTGCTCCTTGTTTCCAATCGTTTAATATTCGATTGATTTTACAATTGCTGTGTTCAATTTAGATACAAAATTTGCTGATTAAATTTATATTTAATTTCTTACCATAGTGGTGTCCTTCCCATTTCATTCCCTCACAATGCATAGCTGTGAGAAATAAAACAAATAATTAATAAAGGGTGGCGCAATTGAGCGAGGAGCCCCAGGGCCATGCGCATTTCTCACAACCATGCCTTGTGAGGGAATGGAAAGTACCTACCATCTTATGCCGGTTCCGAACGACTAATCGAGAAAACGATTTTCATGGCAACAGGCGATACCCGTGGAAAAAAACATTTTTGCCTCTGTTGGGAGTCGAACTGGGTCTGGGTTAACAGGCAGACATGATAACCATCCCTTTTGCGTCACCCTATGCATGTAAAGGGTGATTTTTAAAGAGTTAAGTTTCTCAGGTTGGCTGTACTGGCTCGCATTTAGGGCGTTCAAATGTCGTCTGTCAAAGTGAAAGGTTTTTAGTACACTCAGCCACTTCATCATTGGAAAGACTTAAAGACTATGTGGACAAGCGCCGAGCACAATTGAAACCTTACAGGACGACATAACCCGCGTAGTTCTTGATGGAATATAGGGCGAACAACGGCTCGAAAAAGTTGTGCAAAACTAAACATTGGACCAATTGAAGCGAGACGCGGACAATATGTATTTACATGAATCTATCATATAACATACACTTGTGGCGATGCAATTAAGTCATTTTTATAAATGACGTCTACATATCCATATATTAAATACAAATTACAATAGAAACAAAATTTATTCAAATTCTAAATATTTACAATCACAATAATTAAAAAAAACGAAAAATATAAATTCCATTATAACAATAGTCATTTCTTCAACAAAAAATCAATAATATATAAAATAAGTGTGGCCATATAATTAAGTCACCTGAAAAAAAAAAATAAGAAAAATATGAAAAAAAGCATAGTTTTTTTAACCGCACCGTTAATATATCGTAGGATAGCCTTTCTGTTTTGATACGGCATGGAGTCCACCGAACCTTTGCATTGCTTACGCTCATTTTTTCCACTCTTCCTGCAAAATACTCCAGAGTGCTGGTTGGTTTTCTTGCAGCAACTTTTTTTTTTTGAGAATGTCCCCAAATTCTCTATGGGGTTTAAGTCCGGTGACTGCGCTGGTCACCCCAAAACAATCACTCTACGCTCTTCCAGGAAATATTTCACAACTCTTTACTTGTGTTTGGGGTCATTCGTCATTGTCGTGCTGAGAGATCCATCATTGGGGTAATTGGTTCTGGTAGGCGCCGAGAAGATTTGTGTCCAGTATATCACGGTAGTCAACACCTGTCGTTTTACCGTTTATTTGACACAGCGCAGCGGACCGACACACCATGGCTTGTCAAACACGCCCAAAACATTATAGAATCGCCGCCATGCTTTAAGGTCTTTTTAGTGTATTTTGGGTTCAGCTCAGCATTTCTGGGACGTCTAACATACGGTTTGCCATCGTTTCCATAAATGTTTACCTTCACCTCACACAACATTTGTTGATGCAACTGTAAGACAAAAAAATGTTTTAAATCTTCTAAAAATGCAATGACTTAATTGTATTGCCACAAGTGTACATACATAAATGGCAAAACAAATTTTATGATGCAAATTTGAGTGTTAGAATCGTTTATAAAAATCTACTCTTAAAAAATCGCACTTTATACAGGGTGTCCCGTAATTCGTTTATACTTTGGGATATGATTTCTGGTCATATTCTAAGAAAAAAATTGTTCTACAGTAAAGTCCGTTTCTCAAGTTTGACATCACTTTTTGACAATTTAAAAAAAGGCTTACTTTGGTGTACCCTGACCTTTGTTAAATTCGATATCTCTGTCGAAACTGATGATAGGAACCTAATCTTAGACTCAATTTTTTGAAGAAATAACAACCTTTAAGATTGTATTTAAATTAGGCTTCCATAGGTTTAGGGTTGCCAGATTTTCAATTTTAAGTGGTGTTCAAATTTTCTTCCCAAAACAAAGTTTTGACTTTGAGGTCATTTTTTTGGAGAAAAGGCCTGTTAAACATAGAGTTTCTTTATTTTTTACAGATGAACAAAACAATAATAAAGAAAAAACTCAGCATTAAATTAACTCAAAAACCCATACATTTTATGATACTTGAAAAAATACAAAATGGGAAAAATTTATAAAAAATAAAAAAAAGTTTTTGCTTTGAGGTTTGTTTGAATAAAACAATAATATGATCACTTTTAGTAGTTTTTTTATGTATTTAATACAAATACAATTATAACAAGTGCTCAAAGCCCCATCCTTCGTTTTGAATCCATGCCAGAGCCCGTTTTTGGATTTCATTGTGGGTGTTTGCTTTAAATTTGGGGTATGAATGTTCAATAGGTAAATAAGTCGTATAAAAGAATAAGAAAACGAAGGATGGGACTTTGAGCACTTGGTATAATTGTATTTGAATTAAATACATAAAAAAACTACTAAAAGTGATCATATTATTGTTTTATTCAAACAAACCTCAAAGCAAAAACTTTTTTTTATTTTTTTTTTAATTTTTCCCATTTCGTATTTTTCTTAGTATCATAAAATGTATGGGTTTTTGAGCTAACTTAATGCTGAGTTTTTTCTTTATTATTGTTTTGTTCATCTGTAAAAAATAAAGAAACTCTATGTTTAACAGGCCTTTTCTCCAAAAAAATGACCTCAAAGTCAAAACTTTGTTTTGGGAAGAAAATTTGAACACCACTTAAAATTGAAAATCTGGCAACCCTAAACCTATGGAAGCCTAATTTAAATACAGTCTTGAAGGTTGTTATTTCTTCAAAAAATTGAGTCTAAGATTAGGTTCCTATCATCAGTTTCGACAGAGATATCGAATTTAACAAAGGTCAGGGTACACCAAAGTTAGCCTTTTTTTAAATTGTCAAAAAGTGATGTCAAACTTGAGAAACGGACTTTACTGTAAAACAATTTTTTTCTTAATATATGACCAAGAATCATATCCCAAAGTATGTAAAACGAATTACGTGACACCCTGTATAGTCGTGTCCTTCAAAGATATTCGTTCATGGACCTTTCCACTAAAAATCTGAGCAACGCACCACCAGATGAGAAATTTTTAGATAGGGAGAGGCGAATTCTGTGTAACATAGTCCTAAGAACTCACATGTTCAAGATATCAAAACTGTATGAAAGTCACACAGGATTTCATTTTACATGGAACGACATACGATACTGAGGTTGGGAGCATGGCATTTTTCATCGTCATTGTACTTCCTTACTTACCTGAACCTGTGAACTTAACGAACATCTTTCGATAACAACCTTGATTTCAGGCGAGCTCTCTCAAGTTTTGCACTCTAGGATATAGGTCGGTTGAGGTTATGTCTACTTGATTGTGCCACCTAACATGAGGTGTTCCCTTTCCACGATTTCCCTGCAATGTTCTTTCAAGAACTCGAGCCGGAGCATTACAGTCAGAGGGACATTAACGCTCTCAGTAGTAGTAGTAACTCAAGCCGTAGTAGCCCAAGCCATAGTAGTTTTGCGATGTGTAATCTTCTAGCTATGCCCATGTCGCGGTGCAGCTCATACAGCTCGTTGTTGTATCTTCTTCTCCACACATTGTCTTCTCGTACGCGACCAAAGATCAATCCGAGCACTTTTCCTTCAAAAAGACAAGGAGTTTCATCATCCGCCTTCGATAAGGTCCACGCTTTTGCGCCCACCACTCGTAAAGCAGAACTAGGATGTTTAAGGTTACCTTGGTTTATCTACAGAGGGTTTTTATTCTCAATTGTTTCTCAAACCAAATAAGCAACGGTTAGCAAGAGTTATTCTCCATTTTATCTCCGTGTCTGTATCGGATCCTAGACGAAGTCCTGTACTATCTCGAAGCTCTGTCTGTCTATTCTGACGTTTTGTCCAATTCGTCGATGTTCGGTGGCCTTGTTTGATGACAACACATGTGTATGTGTAGGTACTTCGTTTCACCCTCATTAAACATCAAACCCATTTTTGCCGCTTCTTTTTCAATGCTCGCAAAAGAACCTACATATGACATCACCAATACCGTCTGCGTAAGTGAATAGCTATGCAAACCTTTGAAAGAGTCAAAGCTGAGTGTTCGGGAAGTTCCAGCATCTATCACACCGGATGAGTTCCTTGCATCGATCGCAAAATGGTCAGTCTGGTTGACATTTAATTGATCTGAGGATCGCCTTATATAGTTTAATGTATTTTGAGATTCAGAAAACGTGTACAGATTAGCCTGAGTCCGTTTTCGGAGGTTTTGTCAGGCAGGCTATGCTTACCGATTGTGTTTCCAAAGACGTTCTCCTCCAGTGGTTTTGAGTTAAAACCGTCTAGGATGACTTTCACCTCATTTCTAGTTCATTGCTCATAGGTTTCGTATAGAAACGGTCTTTAAAATTATCGTTTTTCCCTTCTGTCGGTGCGTGGGCGCATATTAGACTAATGTTGGCGAATTTAGCAATGATACGGATTTTGGCTGATGACCTAATCGTTGAGTCTTCCTCTAATGTCAAACCCTCACCCAAATGAGGGTTGTCTTTGATTTTTATAGCGGTTATCATAGCAGAAAGCAGATGTCGCAGGTTTTTCAATTTCTTTACTTCCGGTCATATACATTGCACTTCTACTATAAGAAATATGTGTTACAAGTCGCGTAATTTCAAATTACAACGAAATACGAAGTTTGACTGACTTATTAGGACCGTATCTGAACTGGCTCAAATTGAAAACATAACAACTCTGCGTCACTTATCTGACATTGGTATACGAAAACGTTTTACTCATCACAAATCTCATAAAAAAAACCTTTTATAATCAGAGCACTACTTCCAAAAAAATCCTAAAATTACCCATCTAAGTATCAAAAGTCATTCAACTGCTAACCTTAATCTTCCTTATTAAATATTAAGCCTTGCGTTTGTATAAAAATTTGATTTCCCTCGTTGTCTGTCTGATTAACTCCAACATTTTCTGCAAAATTCACTCTCAATATCATACGAATGGAAAGTGTATATTCCTCTTTATTTTTTGTAATTACTTAAAAAAAGGATGAACAAAAAACCTTTCGTTTTTCTTGCCAGTTGCAAAAGACTTTACCTGTCTACTTAAGGAATAAAAGAAAACAAATTTAAAAACTGACAGGTAAAAGAGCAACGCGCAGAACGAGCTAAAGAAGCAGCCAACATAAACAAATTCTGCAAATGGAAAATGTTACCAATTTAACTCCTTAAGTATCCTTGAGAGTGAGTTTCGTTCATGTTTATGTCCAACATGCTGGACAGGACATGGCAGTCAAGGTGGTGGTTTGGCGAGGTCTAGTCCGCTAAAAGGATAGCACGCCGCGCCGGTGATATCTTAAATTAAAAACAATTTTATTTTTCACTCCCGCGGGCCAAAAACAGAAGAGAAAACGGAAAACTTCAGAGTGGAAAAGTTTGAGGTTAAGGATGTACTCACTCGTATATTTTAATTTTTTGCTTTTTTATATCTATTTTTTAAAGAAAATGAAAAAGTATTTCGCTATACTATCCTTTTGGGGATATGCACTTCGTCTAAAGTACCTGTTTCCGGTGTTAAGTTAACCTTAACTTCTATACTTTTTTTTTCATTCTCAGTGGAATTCAATTTATCTGGCTGTGTTTGAACTGTTTAGGTTTGTGTGCACTGAAGTAAGGTATTGAGAGGAGGGTATGCAAAAAAAGTGTAAAAATAAATAAACATTCTACAAACAATGAAGAGGAAGATACAATTTATGCAAATTCAGTTATTTTTCTTAATTATAACGCTTTGAGGAGTTTATTACATTCCCTCGGGAGAATTCTGAGAGATGTTTACCTATACGCTGTACGCTATTCCTTTACTACCTACCTACTTAAGAAGTTTTTCCCTTCAACTTTTGTTTTCGCAGCCAGACAGAGGTATTTGGAAAGAACCACGAACCGCATCTGGGGGTAGGTAAGTGATTTATTTGGGTTTTACTTCTTTGTACGATGTGTTCAACGGAAACGGTTCGGTTTTTAATCGTTTACTCATTTAACTTTAGCTATACTAAAAAAAAAAAATCATGCTCATATTGAATTACTAACGGCTTATCTGTCGCTCTTCTCGCCACTTAAGTGTATGGAAATCACTTCAAAGATCATTGCGAAGCTCTCGTTACTTAATGAAGGATTTCTCACAAGGACGCTCTTTAAAAAACAGGCAAAAAATACTTGGTAAACCGATCGGCTCTTGCTTACCTTCAAGTCTCCGAATGCTTTAAAACAAAATTTTGTGGAGACGGCTTCCAAACGTTAGTTTGAAAATACCAGAAAACACCAATCCCATGGCATTGCCTTCACCAACCAATCTGTTGATGATTTTTTCAATAATTTCAAGTATAAAATTTTGCTTCATTGAAAAAAATGTTAAGTGCCTCTTTGCACAACTTTCTCACAAATAATCAGGGAAAGACTAAAAACAGCGTTGGACACCATTCCTGGGAAACTTACTTACCATTTCAAAACGTTAACTTCTGAGAACGAAATTTAGTACAATAGGAGTTTTTCCCTTTGATACTTTAATACACTCGGAAAGTGATTTTGTAAGGCTCTTAATCTTCAGACTGTTTTTTTCAAGTATTTAAATTTTTTCATCTTAGGGAAGATGCCGAACAAAATCAACCATTTTTAAAAATGGAATCTGTTTGTGGCCACAAAAATGATGGATCCAGGAGTAAAAAATCAGAAATATTTGCAAACATACTGTCAACCACCCACCAAAGACGAACCTCATTATACAGCTCCAACCGCTGAAACCAATGAAGACTAATACCATCAATGTCTCAAAAGCAAAATCAGACTTTTTTTCTGTCGGAGGCTTTTAAAATACTAACTGGAGCACTCAGGCCTAAATACCGGTTCATTGTAGGTATTACCAATTTTTCTCTAATAAAGCTTTCCTGATGTAGGAGGTTAGATTACCAGCTTTCACCATGTCAGCGCGCGTATCTGTAACCTGAAACGAGAAAATGCAGGACATTCATAAAGAAAGTGTTCCACGGTGTCTTCATATCCTCTCCACATGATTCACAGATTAAAAGCGATTCCTAACACGTTTAAGTGCTTGTCTAACTATAGACCCATAGGCAAACTCTCTCATATCCCTAAGCTTTTCGAAAGCATTCTGTATGAAATACTTACTTTCTTTCCAGTGCAAATCAATGATATCCTCCAAGCAGCATGGTTTCTGTAAGGAGAGGTCTACAACCACAAACCCAGTTGAGTTTGTTTCCTTCTCTCTTTCTGCGATGGAAAAAGGAAACGAGGTAGACGTCATTACCACAGATTTCATCAAAGCTTTCGACAAAATCTCTCACACTTTAATCCTCTTTAAACTTTCCTTCCTCGGATTCAGCCCTATCCTACTCAAATGGATATCTTCATATTTGGAAAACCGCCAATATAAAGTTCATTTCCGTTCAACTTTTTCAGTTCAATCTCAATCTTCCAAGTCCTTGTCTGAAAGTCCTCCTTTTAAACCATTTCTCATAGTTTTAATTAATTTAAGTTTAGTATGTTTAAGTTATTTTAAGCTTGTATTAAGCTTATAAATGGGGCGGTAGCCCCACCAAAATTAAAATTGTCAAAAGAGAAGTGTCCTGTGGTAACGCCAATAAGCTACAGGACTACAACGGGACTGCAAAAAACTGTTTGGTCCATCCGCATCGATCATATCGTTGATCCAATCGCTGATTTAAACCCTCAGTATTGGCTCTGGCCAGCCATTGTGATACCACAATGAATCTAATGTATCCTCACTCTAATGGAACCATTTCGATCTTACAATGAAGCGGGAGAAACGCAGGGCGTTGATTTGAGTAAGATCACTAGGGTCATTAAAGAAACACGAAACTATGTGTTTCCAAAGCTTGCGAGCTAATGCGGGGCATGAACAGAAAAGCCTCTGCGAAAATCATTTGAGGCGACTCAAAGCCTTGCGGCATATCTTCCAATAAGACAGTGTCCGGTGATGAAACCTATCGTCGCACCTCGCACTAATATGTTTTTTGTTGAGAGAGATAAAGCCGTTCAATCGTTTAAGATCTAGCTTAGAGCAGACTTGTTTCGTTGCATTAAACTTTATACAGCTTGACCGTCTCAGATAATTTTTCTTCTATGCGTCCTGCTTGAACAAGAGTTTGTATGGAGCGGTTGGTATACTCTCCTTGAGATCGGTGAGAGGGGCAGAAGTGTTCCGTTTCTACTTTGCAGTTTCCTGGTATGTCTCTATCTCTATGCCCCAGCACCCAGCACAGGTGAATGTTAAACTGCTCTGACATCTCCCTGAGAAATTATCGGCAGTTAAGGGCTAGAATAGAGTTGAAGGAATTTAATGGCAGGGATTTGATGGCCGCCTGACTGTCTTAGAAGTTTTGGGTATCATGTTTTCTCTTAGCCAAGACAGAGCTTCGCTGATTGCCATCACCTCCACTTGGAACACACTATACAATGATCTGGAAGACAATATGCGAGCTGTTCAATTTTATTTCGTCTGAGTAGATACCACAGCCTACTCCTCCATTTGTTTTTGAACCGTCCGTATAAAAAAGGACGTATTTAGTTTTCCAATAATGACTGGTCCTCCAAATCTCTTCTGGTTGGAATGGTCACTCGGGAATTTGTACCAAATTCGAGTATAGGAGTGGTGTAGCCTATTTTAAGCTTGAAGATTCCGAATTTGCGTTCAGAATGTCAACGTGCCCAATCTCGTTGTTGGACTTCTTTGTCAGACTTCTTGGAATCGAGTAGCCGAACTCGCAGCTGTTTGTTTACTGTAGATGTCAAGTGGGAGTATGTGAAACAGGATGTCCAGTGCCGCTGAAGGAGTGATGTGTAAGGCAATGCTCATACATATGCATGCTGAAAGTTGGATTTTGCTGAAACTGTCCCGATAAATTGCTTTATCTAGTGCAGCCCACCATACTGTAACACCATAAGTGATGATGGCCAATATGTGATGCTAGGTTGAAGACCCCATGCAGCAATAGAATATCTGCACTGTATCTATCAGTCGATTCCAATTTCTGCTGTACACATAATTTACACGTTCATAAAACATTTAGTCCAAGCAGGCAAATGAATGTACGCCACGCTACCAGCACCGGCGCCGTCGCCGCCGCCGGTTAGAACCGATACATAAAAAAAATCCAAATAATCTTCTAGCAATGTTCATTAGAAACCTCTCAAATGCTTGTATATGTAGTACATGAAAAATTCGCATCCTCTGTCCCATACACAATCCAACTCATAAAATCCCCCCACTCCTCATTCAACATGGTTTTTCTGTTAAAAAAAAAGAAAATAGGTCGGAAACATCAATTCATCTGTCACTCATATATCAATTTCGTCGAGAGGTACAAATTCACTCATTTTCCCATTACACTTTCATGATTGTTGTGATTTGCTTCAATTTAGAAACTCCACCCAAAAAAAACAACACCTTCATATCCCCAATGGCACACAAGCACACACTAAAAAAAAAACAATGCCCTTGTCGAACGAATGGCTGCATGTTCCTCACCTACATAAAACATGTAGCCTTCCTGCCACATATTTATTGCCACCAATTTTTCCAATTTTCGTTGTCGGAATTGAAGCAATAATTGCGTTCGTGAATAGAAATAAGGACTGCTATTTCTCCCTTCCTGTTTCACTTTATTTTATTTTGTATTTTCTGTCAAAAGGTGCTCCATCTTTCAGTCACACATCAGTGGATTTCTTAGCCTTTTATGTCACTCAACTTGCGTAACTCTAGCGCACACATATTCAAATATAAATAATTGCATGCGAACAAAAAGAAACGATCAAATACGAAAAAAAAAATGTCAAAAACACCTCCTCCGACGAATACAGATTACGAAAATCAAGCGTTTCGCTCTCGAAATTTTACCGCGAAACTCTATTCACCAAATTGCCTTTGAGTGGTCGTATAGAAGACATCAGAGGTGTGTTTGTAAAATGTTCATCAGTCAATTGGGGCTTTTCATCACATTTCATTTCCTCGCTACCAACACGTCTCTCTTTCTCTCGAGAACACAGAGGAGACCTTAGGCAACGTTGGTTGTTTCTATGGTGCTGTGGATTGACGAAAAAAAAAGTAAGCCTTCCCGTAAAAAACGGACTCATTTGAGAATTTTATTATTTATTTGTCACTGCGTTAATCATAGGTAGGTACGTAGGTAAGGAAATTTGTTTTGCTCTTTTGCATCCTACACGTCCCAAGTGTGTTGGCGGACGTGTGTGATGCGTGATACGTGTGCCAACCATAAACCGTTCAATCGCGAAAGCTAAGTTCCTTAAATTCATCATGTAAACTGTGTTAAATGGATGCGATAGGAAGGATGATAAACGCCACACTGAGATTGTTTTTGAGTTGGTGATGAAGTAGGCTATTACAGTCATACGGTGTCAATGTGAAGATTTTTTCTGAAATTTAGAGACTGATTAGGTACTTGTGGAAGTATATTGGATGGTTAAAGGAATCAAGATTATTTTGCATGGACAGGAATGAGGTCTGTTGTCATTTGAAAGCTTTAACGAGAGAATTAATGTCCAATAGGAGCCAGTTTGGTTTTATTCTGGGGAAAATAACAATGAACATTTGCTTCCTATCTCAATATCCACAAATTTTTTCCTCCTCATTTTCCAGTCAACAGAAAACTTCACCCAAAAAACATAAGGAAGTAGTATACGCAAGGCCATGCTGAATGACATCTAAACCCACTTCAAGTCACCAACTTTCTTTCTTTCCACTTTCAAGTAATTCATAGAAGGACATCATCAGCTAAAACTTCAACATATCCGATGAGCGTGTTTTCGAAATATGAGAACTTAAAATTTTTTTTTCATTGAATTCTCATTTATGAAGAAAAACTGCGGAAGTTCCTTGGAGACACACAAGTTTTTTTGGTAAACAGAACAACGGTCGGAAGAGTCTTTGTATGCTCTGAATGCTGTTCCATTCGATACTGTCCGTGTCCATTGTGTAAGCGAACCTTGTATTGCAAAACTCTCGTAAATGTAAAAATTCAAAGTAGTTTTCTACCATTTCATGCATTTTTCCATACTTGTTTCAGTTCTGGAAAACGATCGAAAACAAACATCAATTCTGATTCACTATAAGAGGACGAGCTATACCTACTTAAGATTCAGATGACAGGATATCTTCAAAGAATGTATTTTCTTTGCCAATGGAGGAATTGTCATCAATGCCTTCGAAGGAAGGCATCAAATGATGTGACAAAACATAAATCCAAAGAAGAAGATCATTGTGTATATGATCATCAGACTAAAGGAGGCATTAGGTCTCGTTAACAATGGCTTTCGGATTTGCTGAAGAACGTAGCCACACCCATAACACTGCAACCATTGTAATTAAAAGAGCATCCTATTGAAATACTATATGACAAACACTTCATAAAGGCTATAGGTTCTACTGGTATCTTTAAACACAAGTTCCGTGTGGTGCACGTGTAACGCAATCCGCTGAATGAGCGGCAACAGAAGTAGAGTCGTTCGGGGTAAGTGTGCGCATTTTTGACTTTGAAGAAGGATTTCATGCTAAAGAAAGGATATACCCAAAAACAGTTGATTGAATATTAAACGGACACATTTTTACTACTATCGTTCAACCATAAAACTACAATTTTTTATAAATTTAGCTGTATTTTTATAAGAAAACTAAGGCAAGTCGAATTGCGCACACTTGCCCCTATGAAGGGGCAAGTGTGCGCAGGGTGTAGGGTAAGTGTGCGCAGGCTGTGACGCTCATAAATTTTTCTTTTCACTTACGAATTCTCAATCAAGTTTCAAAATGTAGGTGTTATGTTTTCCTAAAAAATTTGAATGCATAAATATTTACAACTAAAAAACTAATTATTTTTATCAAGATTAATGTGTTTTTTTTTAGTTAACTTCTTTTTTATAAAAAAAAGACATAAACGTAGTAATAAATAGTAATAAATTACAGAACTTAAAACATTAATTTAAAAACATAACAATTAACATAAGAGGAACTTTAAGTTTCATTAAAGACAAACTAATATATTAATCATAAAATGTAGATTTTAACCAATCTATTGAATCTATTGAAATAATAATTTTTGAATCGGTCAATTAACTTTAAGGTTCCCGTTCTCGTTCCCGTTTCTTTTCCTGAGTTGTTGAGGGATTATGTGGCATCCCAGCACTGAAAGAATTTTTGAAATCTGTCCAGTAGTTTCTAAGTTTCCGTTCCCAACCCCGTTCCTGTGGGAATCTTCCGTTCCCATAGAAATATTTGAATGAAATGTAAGTCTATGTCACTGAGGGATAATGTAACATACTGGAGTTGAAAGAATTTTTGAAATCAGTCAAGTAATTTTAGGTTCCCATTCTCGTTCCCGTTTCTGTTCCTGTGCGATTATAGGGATGAAATATAGTCTAAGTTACTGATGAAGGGAGAAATGTAGCACCCATAGTGCTGAAAGAGTTTTTGAAATCTGTATAGTAGTTTCAAATTTTCCGTTTTCAACCCTGTTCCTGTGGGAATATGGGATTCAAACCTTGACAGGAACCGTCTCCGGACTAAACTATGTCTATCCTGAAAATTTTCATAAAAATCTTGCTTAAATGGACTTGATGTTATAATTTCAGACTTAAGGGTTTTTCATTTTCTTTTGGTGGTCTTCTCCGATTTTGGCAAAGGACTTATGGACAAGAGAGCAACATGAGTAGATTTTTGTGTGTTTAGATTCGTTGGAGTAGAATTTGTGGCCGTAATTTTATTCGTAATTTTGCTGGCTTGAAGTAAAAGTTGTTTTATAATGCCACAGTGTTCAGGATTAGCCACTTTCTCAAGGCAGACTCGCTGATTCCCACCTTCTCTGCAGCCGAACGTTTACTTGAGCCAAGATTTATATAAGTATTATTTTCTATAATAATGTAAAGTGGCAACCCTCATGCTGTTATATATACTTGCAAATGTCAAACTTATCCTATGTAATAGTCTTTTAATTTCTTTCTTCTTGCTTTTCTTTTACTCACTCAAATACATGAAGTCAAACCGAACGGTCGTTTTTCTTACATAGGTTATGGGCCCAGCTTCAAGCACGTTGCTATTTTTTTATAATTAAAAGTTTTTTAATTTTGTCGTCGGTCGATAAAAATGAGTGCGATAGCTCAAATAGAAAAGTTATCTGCGGAGAATTATGCTACGTGGGTCATACAGATGAAAAGTCTATTAATAACGTTGGATTTATGGAATCCAATTATTGTGAAGTGTCCAACCGAAGCCGTGGAGAAGCTAAAATGGGAAACGGTAGACCAAAAAGCGCTTGCTACTTTAACGTTATGTATGAAGCCTTCGGAGCTGATACATGTTAAAAAATGCGCAACAGCCAAAGACGCGTGGAACGCACTGCGAGAAGTACATCTCGGTGATCGCCCTGCACGTAAGGTTGCGCTGTTCAAAAAGCTTGTTCGGTTTCGTTTACAGCCTGGAGAGCAATTTGTGCCAGAAGTTAACGAATTTTGCAAAACTGTCGATGACCTGAAGGAAATAAGGGTAGATATTCCGGATGACCTTATTAGTATTTTCTTCCTATGCAGTTTGCCTGAGGAAATGGATAGCTTCGTGGTAGCTATGGAAAGTCGAGATAGTTTGCTAACCTTGGAGAATCTGAAAATTCGAGTCATAGAAGAAATGAATCGTCGTGGGGAGAAGCATGTGTCTACTTGTGAAAATGTGTTTGCGGCAAAATCACATCGATGGAAAAAGAATGTGGAGAAGAAAAATTCATTTGGCGAACGGGAAATCGGTAATCAAAATTTCAAAGGGCAAGGAAACGGTAATATACGGGACATGCGTAAGTTTAAATGTTACAGTTGCGGAAAGAGAGGTCACATACGCGCTCAATGTAGATACAGTAACCATAATGAGTCATCTCTCTCAGTTCTTTCAATTTTACAGCAACCTATTAAAGAAGAAAAGCACACGTGGATTTTAGATAGCGGAGCATCATGCCATATGTGCAGTTCCACAGAACAGTTTTCTTCATTACACAAATATGAGAAAAAAGTTATGCTGGCATCAGGTGATTGTGTAACTGCGAAGGGGATCGGCAGTGTGAAAGCAAAGACGGGTAATAACAGTTTCTTATTAAAAGACGTGTTATATGTACCAGAATTAAATTCCAATTTTTTGTCGGTGAGTAAGATCTTAAGCAACGGGAATATGGTAGAATTTGGTAGCAAAAAGGCATGCGTGAAGAAAAGTTGCGGTGAAATTTTATTTGATTTAGAGCAAGTAAATGGAATTTATATAAAGATTTTTTCGGACTATTCTAAAGAGTGTGTGAACTCTGTGGCCGAGTTGAAGAATTTAGATCCAAATTTACATTTGTGGCATAGGAGATTTGGTCACCTCAACATTAAAGACTTATTATCTTTGTCAAAGGATGATATGGTTCGCGGATTGAAGGTGAACCAAAAGTCAAATTTTTCATGTACCACATGTGCAATTTGCAAGATAAGTTCAAAACCTTTTCCAGTATTTCCCCACGTTAATACAACTAAAAAGCTTCAACTGGTGCATACAGACATTTGTGGCCCTATGCGTATCTCGTCACAAGGGGGATCTAATTATTTTATAACGTTCATTGACGATTTTACACGATTTATCCATGTCCAGTTTATCAAGAACAAATCAGAGGCATTTTCTGCGTTCCAAAGTTTTTTAAGCAAAACCGAAAATCAAACAGGGTATAAACTTAAATGCCTCAGAAGTGATAATGGCAAAGAGTATCTTAGTTCCGAATTTCAAAGTTTTTTGGCTAAAAATGGTATTCTTCATCAAACCACCGTCACTTACACTCCTCAGCAGAACGGTATTGCTGAGAGAGCCAACCGTACTCTAGTGGAAATGGCACGTTGTCTTCTGGAGTCATCAAAGCTCCCTCAAAGTTTGTGGTCCGAGGCAATTAACACAGCCGCATATATAAGAAATAGGTCACCAACCAAAGTTTTAGTTCAAATGACACCGTATGAGCGTTGGAAGGGCAAGTGTTCACGCCATCTACGGTTCACTAGTATGTACCACTCCTCCTTGCACATCTCTGGTGCTGGAGTGAGTGATACATACTCAACCGCACCTAACTTCGCGATGGTGTGGACACTGCCGGCCTACCAAGAAACGTCAGCCATGACATGTGGTTTTACTCTCACTTATTTTTTGGCATTCAATCTCGACACTTGTAAAAATTTGATCTCTGCGAATTTTATTCTCTTTGGCGGCTTCCCCGCGTATATATATATTTTTTCTTAATTTTCAAGTACATGTAATTAAACTTAAATAAAAGAAGAAAAACTACGAAATAAAGGAAAACTTAAAGAAACAAGGATAGTCTCGACATTTAATTGTGGAAATTGGGAATTCTCGTCTGCCACAAGAACATTTGGTCCTTCGAGCCGGATGATTGCAACATTCAGCGAGTTTTTCGCCATCTTCGTCGTCTTGACGATCTACGTCGTCATCGTCGTTGGAAAGTGCTTAATACTTTCAACATACCGTCGTCATCGTCGCCATCGTCGCGTCGTCCCATTGACGACCGCCATTTTGGACAATTGCGTTGTTGCAAAATAATCATCGAGTTTATTTTTTTTTGCTCCATCGTCGTCGTCTTGACGATCTACGTCGTCACCGTCGTTGGAAAGTGCGTGCCCAAGTTTTCTTTTGGCCGCTAAAAAGGGAAAATACATTCGACATACCGTCGTCATCGTCACACGTCGCCATTGTCGCGTCGTCCCATTGACGACCGCCATTTTGGACAGTTGCGTGCCCGCATCGAGCAAAATAATCATCGAGTTTATTTTTTTTTGCTCCATCGTCGTCGTCTTGACGATCTACGTCGTCACCGTCGTTGGAAAGTGCGTGCCCAAGTTTTCTTTTGGCCGCTAAAAAGGGAAAATACATTCGACATTCCGTCGTCATCGTCACCATAGACGACGAGTTTACAGCGGCTCTACGATCGCTAGAGGAAACCACTGTCAACGCCGCCTTCGCCGTCGTCATCAACACACATTCAACCAACGCCACAGCACCTTCGCCGTCGGCATCAACATACATTCAACCAACGCCACAGCACCGTCGCCGTCGTCATCAACATACATACAACCATCGCCACCGCACCGTCACCGTCGTCATCAACATACACACATTCATCAGCACTCACAGTTCCAACACCAGCACCAACACCAACAGCAGTTCCAGCAGCACATCACCATCACATACCAACATAGATTTTCTGGAAAAGAAAAAGATAATAAACAAGAAAAAACGACAATTTGTATTGGGGTAAGAATTTTGATCTCTTTTCATTGATTTCATTTGTAACCATTTTATACATTAGAAAAAAAAATACATATATATTTTATTCCTATCTCATATTCTATTAAACAGTTGTGTGTGCGTTTGGTGGTTAGAAGGAAAATAAATTTAAAGTTTTTCAATTGTTTTTTACAAAAAAAAAAAAAAAAATCAAACATTTGCATTAGTGCCTATGTTGCACAACCCTGCTAACACATCCATAGTGTCATTTTTTCGCTGGTTCAATTTTCGTCTTAATTGGTTTGGAACTTTGTTCATGAAATAAGTGTTGCCACTGCCATTCGTCTTGGGGTAGGAAATTATTTAATTCGTTGCCTTTTTGTGATTTGGTTTTTTTTTTTTAAAGCTATACCAAGGTTTTTTTGGGAAATTAATTTGAAATAATTTTTTTTCAATTAACTGCCTTTGCAGAACGCATTTTCAATAAAACGCTTGGTAATAGTTTATAACTTCGATTTAAAAATGTCTTTATTAGACGATTTTATTCTTTCCGCTGACCAGTTGGTCAAATATTTTTCTAATGCAAAGGAGATCCCAGTCAAAAACCATACTCTAGCTACAATAGAAGCTCGTAAAGAGGAGCTAAAAAGTTTGTGGTCTGAGACAAAGTCTAACTATACCAAATGCCTTCGCTCTCCATCAGAGGATAGAGCAGATATAGAAACACTTGAAAGGAAATACTCAAGTTCTAATGAAACTTATATATCGTGCTTAGGTCTGTTTTTAGAAATCCAAGTAAATCTACAGAAGGAAGAGTTCAAAACACCTTTGACATCTTCGAGTTCTTCTAATGTTTCTTTAGTGGAAAAGTCGTCCTTTTCGCACTATTTAAAGTTACCTCCCTGTGATACACAGGTATTCAAAGGAGGTTATGTTTCATGGCCGTCGTTCCGTGACATGTTTAAAGCCGTATACTATGATCACCCAAAGTTGAGTGCTGTCGAAAAATTATTCCATTTGAGAGCGAAGACAAGTGATGAAGCTCATGACATCGTTAGTAAATTTCCCTTAACCAATGCAAGTTTTGAGCTAGCTTGGGAAGCACTTCGGACACAGTACGAAAACAAGAGAATTTTGGTTAATAACCAAATAAAAATTTTATTCAACCTTCCTAGTTTTAAGGATGAAGTTTCTTCTGCCATTAAGACTCTTCAAAGAAGCATAAATGATTGTAGGTCAGAACTTCATGCACAAGATGTATGCACTAAAAATTGGGATCCAATTCTTATCTTTGCTTGCGCTAATCGATTGCCCCCCACCACACTCGCTTTATGGGAACAATCACTTTCCAATCCTACAGAAATTCCTAGATGGGAAGAAATGGATAAGTTTTTGAGCAACCGTTTTCAAGTTTTGGAATCTATTTCTGATACCACTTCATCGCAAACTTCATCCGACAAATCTAGAATGGCATCAAGACAACATAGTCATGCACCAGTTAAGTCCTATTCTCAAAATCCGAAACATGTTAATCTTTTCCACACAAAGGCACAAGAATTTGTATGTAAAGCGTGCTCTGGGAAGCATTATATCCGTCAATGTCCACAATTCTTAAAATTGCCAGTACTAGAGAGAATTGAACTTATAAGAAAAAACAAAATGTGTATCAACTGCCTGTCACTAAATCATGTTCTCAATAATTGTGCTAGCAAATACACTTGCAATACATGTAATCGACGACACCACTCCTTACTTCACATAGCAAACAATTCTCAGGCCAATTCAAGTAATTTAAACAAAAATTCGCAACCTTTTATACCTCACAATGACTCATCAAGTACCTCGCACTCTCATTTCCTTAATTTGGATCGCAATGCTGACGTCGCAAATACCTCCGATCATAATTCAACTCCACACATACAGTCCATTTCATCTTCCGATACCCCACAAGAAAAACAACAAAATTTTTTTGTCAAAGCTCATCGAAGAGTTTTACTTGCGACGGCTTTAGTTGATATCCGCGGGCAAGATGGTATTCATCGTATAAGAGCCTTAATTGACCCCGGTTCTGAGTCTTCTATTATCACGGAAGCAACTCAACAGCGTCTAAACTTGCCAACTAAAGATTCGGACATTTCGATTTTAGGAGTTAGTGGTGCTCAAACAGCCAAATCTAGTAAAAAATGCCTCATTTCAATTATCAATAGTGAAGATCCAAGCGAACTAATAACAACGAATGCACTTATTCTTAAAAAACTTACAAATAACTTACCCAGTATATCATTTTCTTTAATGGATTCTCATGATTTAGAAGGAATTTGTTTAGCAGATCCAAACTTCAATTATTCTTCTCAAGTTAATTTGCTTATCGGAGCAGATCTTTATCCAAGCATTATACGCGCTGGTGTTAAACAGATTTCGAAGTCACTTTTAGCTCAAAAAACCGTTTTCGGTTGGATCCTTTCCGGACCAATTCCTACCACAGTCCAAAGTTTTTCCACGAGTATAACGGAGAATGAATCCCTTACTGAAAGCATCAAAAAGTTTTTTGAGGGGGAAGAGCTTTCTGAACGAAAACATTTTGCTTCGGAATCCGATAAATACTGTGAACACCTTTATGAAAACACTACGTTTAGACTTCCCGATGGAAGATATGTGGTCAGCTTACCTTTTAAGCCTGACTTTGAACCGTCTCAATTAGGGAACTCGAGAAATATTGCATTTCAACAATTCTGTCGCACAGAACACAATCTTCAAAATAAACCAGATCTTCAAAATAAATATTCTCAGGTGCTTACCGAATACCTAACGCTCAATCATATGCGCAAATTAACGTTTCATGAAAAGCATAATAGCAGTAATGTTCTTTCTTATTATCTGCCACACCACGCAGTGCTCAAGCCCGAGAGCCACTCTACCAAGGTAAGAGTAGTGTTTAACGCTTCTAGCTCCACGTCTACTGGTAGGAGTCTCAATGACTGTCTTTATGCAGGACCTACTCTCCAAAGTGATTTACCTTCACTAATACTCAAATGGAGATTTTTCAAATATGCCTTCAACGCCGACATCGAAAAGATGTACCGGCAGATTTTGGTACACCCCGATCAAACAAAATTTCAACGAATTTTATATAGAACGTCACCAGTAGAAAATATTGTAGATTACGAGCTTCTTACTGTAACCTTTGGGGTGAATTGTGCTCCATACTTAGCTATCAGAACACTCAAGCAACTTTCAAAGGATGTTCAGCTTAAATATCCACTTGCAGCAAAAGTCATTGAATCCGACTTTTACGTTGATGATTTGCTTTCTGGTGCGCATGATCTTCAAACGGCGAAAAGTATCCAACTCGAAGTTATTGAAGCACTCAACTCTGCTGGCTTCCCACTTCGTAAGTGGACTTCGAATTCATCTTTTCTATTAGATCATCTCCCTTCTGATCACGTTCTAAACGAAAACTTTTTAAAAATTGACTCTGACAGCACCACGAAAACTTTAGGGATTCGTTGGAACGCTAAAGACGACTTTTTCTACTTCACCACTCAGCCTATCAGATTTTCTACGACTCCTACCAAACGTGAAGTTTTTTCCGAAATATCCAAGCTTTTTGATCCTGCGGGCTGGTTAGCCCCGATTATAGTTACCGCAAAAATTCTTATGCAGCAAATCTGGATAGAAGAAACTGAATGGGATGAGCTCCTAAAGTCCAATACTTTTCTCAAGTGGAAAGCCTTTGTAGAGTCGTTCAATGAAATCCAGTTGATTCAAATACCAAGATGGACGGAATACACTCCTTCTGGAGATGTTCAGTTCCATGGGTTTTGCGATTCTTCGGAACAAGCATATGCCGCTTGTCTTTACGTACGAGTTCAGCACAATGATGGAAGCATACGTTCACATCTAGTTTGCGCAAAGTCCAAAGTCGCGCCAATAAAATCTATTTCACTACCTCGATTAGAACTCTGTGGGGCTCTTCTTCTTTCGAGACTTGTTAAAACCTATCTTCCGCAAATACCAGTCGAATCTTATCAAATATTTCTCTGGTCCGACTCTTCTGTGGTCCTAGCATGGCTCAGAAAACATCCAGGGACTTGGAAAACTTTCATCGCAAATCGAACAAGCGAAATCATCGAAAATGTTGGCAACAGGAACTGGAATCATGTTAGATCTGGCGATAATCCTGCGGATCTCGCTACTCGGGGTCTCACTCCATCGGTTTTAAAAGATAGTGATCTTTGGTGGAAAGGCCCTTCCTGGATAAGCGAGCCTCAATCGCAATGGCCGGCAAGCCTTCCCCTTGAACCGAAAAGCGAGGTCTTGGAGGCGAAACCAGTCTTGACGCTTGCTACTTTAATCACTTCTAACGAGATTTTATCCAGAATTCCGTGTTTACCGCGTTCCTTAAGAATCCTATCTTATGTCTATCGATTTCTTCGTAAAAGGTTTCCAAAGAAATTTGATCCAATTTTTTATAATTCATGCCGTATCACTCTTCCTGAAATTCAATTCGTTCAGCATCGCCTCATTTCTCTTCCTCCGCAAACAATTTTGACGTTTACTGCCTTTAGCGAAATCGATATCCTGTCGAGATTTTCGTCGTTACCACGAGCATTGAGAGTTCTCTCATATGTTTATCGTTACATTCGCATAAAATTACCGAAGAAATTCAAACCAATTTCGTTTGATTCCATTCGTATTACTCAACCAGAAATTCAATTCGTTCAACAACGTCTAATAGGTCAATGTCAGCAATCCTTTTTCTTCGAAGAATTCAAAGCTCTGTCTACAAACCGCAGTATCAGTTCAAAAAGCCCAATTTTATCTTTGAATCCTACTTTGGATTCCAACCAAATTCTACGAGTTCACGGACGATTATCAAATGCAAATCTCTCTTACAGTGAACGCCATCCTATCATCTTGCCTTACGGAGCAAAATTTACCCAACTTTTAGTTGATTTCATTCATGAACTTACACTTCATGGTGGAAACGCCTTAATGATACGGATGATTCGTCAAGCTTATTGGATACCGAAAGTTAAAATTCTTGTAAAATCTCATATTTATAAGTGCAAAACCTGTGCGATCCACAGAAAACAGTTAGGTCAACAATTGATGGCAGCTCTTCCTGATGAACGTTGTAATTACTCTCCTCCTTTTACTCATACCGGAATAGATTTCGCGGGACCTTTCACAATCAAAAGCTTCACGGGTAGAAATTGTCGTTTGACAAAGGGCTATGCATGCCTCTTCGTATGCTTTTCAACGAAAGCCATACATCTGGAAGCCGCCAGCGATTTGTCATCGGCAGTTTTCCTAGCTGCCTTTGCTCGGTTTGTTGCAAGGCGGGGTCTTCCGCATTCTGTATATTCAGACCATGGAACCAATTTCGTTGGTGCTGACACGGCGTTAAAAAATGAGTTTAAAAAGCTTCATTCTTCATTTCCAGAATTAACTTTAGCTAAATATGGGATTCAAGGCTTGAACTGGAATTTCATTCCCCCAGGTGCTCCCCATATGGGTGGGCTCTGGGAAGCCGGGGTAAAGAGTTTCAAAACTCACTTTCGTAAAATCGGACTTCATACTCATTTTTCTTTCGAAGAATTCGCTACACTATTAGCTCGCATAGAGGCGTGCTTAAACTCGCGACCTTTATGTCCTATGTCGAATGCACCTACCGACTTATTAGCGTTAACCCCAGGTCATTTCCTGACAGGAACTCCACTTTTAACTTTTCCTGAACTGTTGCCAGAAGAAAAATCTCTTTCACTTATAAACCGCTGGGAAAAGCTCAAATCAATTCAGCATGAATTCAGCAAACGTTGGAAGGAAGAATATATCAAAGAGCTTCATAAACGAACAAAATGGCATTACTCTACTGAAGATTTTAAAATCGGTGATTTTGTTTTAATTAAAAAGGAAAACCTTCCATCCACTGATTGGTGTATGGGTCGTATCATTAAAGTATTTCCTGGTCCAGATGGTAGAGTGCGGGTGGCAACAATAAAAACGCGATTTGGTGAATTTACTCGCCCAATAGTCAAACTTTGTCGTTTGCCTATAAATGATTGAACCAAGGAACAAATGAATTGTCGTAATTCAATACAGTCATATTTTAGATGAAGTATCTATAAACTTATATATATTTTAGATGAAGTATCTTTAAACTCAATTTAAACTTTGTTTTTTTTTTTACCTCTAAAACCGCACAAACAACTGAGTACAAAACTTAGAAAACAACTGAGTACAAAACTTAGAACACAACTGAGTACACAACTTAGAACATAATAAGAAATCAAATGAAATCAGATCATTGTTCTACCACCATTTTGTATTTCATAACCATTGAATTGATTAATTAATTATTATTATATCTTAAAATTGTATAATTTTTAGAAGTACATATAAATTTCTTTGGCACTATATGCCAAGGGGGCCGGTAATGTTCACGCCATCTACGGTTCACTAGTATGTACCACTCCTCCTTGCACATCTCTGGTGCTGGAGTGAGTGATACATACTCAACCGCACCTAACTTCGCGATGGTGTGGACACTGCCGGCCTACCAAGAAACGTCAGCCATGACATGTGGTTTTACTCTCACTTACTTTTTGGCATTCAATCTCGACACTTGTAAAAATTTGATCTCTGCGAATTTTATTCTCTTTGGCGGCTTCCCCGCGTATATATATATTTTTTCTTAATTTTCAAGTACATGTAATTAAACTTAAATAAAAGAAGAAAAACTACGAAATAAAGGAAAACTTAAAGAAACAAGGATAGTCTCGACATTTAATTGTGGAAATTGGGAATTCTCGTCTGCCACAAGAACAGCAAGAAACCATCAGTTTCACATTTCAGGACATTCGGGTGTGAGGTAGTAGCGCTAGAGAAAGGACGTAAGAGGTCAAAATTTCAACCCAAAGGAATTCAGCTTACATTTGTTGGATATGCCGATACAACCAAAGGATACAGGTTATATAATAGAAAGACGAGATCAATTGTAATAGCTAGGGACGTTCAATTTTTTGAAGACACTTTTTATCAAGAGAAAATAGAATCGACTAGACCTGAATCGAATGACAAGTTTTTTCTGTACACTGAAGACCTAGATACAAAAAACCATAGAGAAGATGAAGCAGTACCAGATACACCTGAAGATGAAGCAGCATCAGATACACCTGAAGATGAACATGCCAACAGCCAGGAAATACCATCTGCAGAAAAAGAGTCTACATCGCGTGTCCAAGGAGAAGAGGAAGAAAGGAGGCAGGTCAGAACTTTAAGAAGTGGGAAAACCATATTTAACTCCTCAGTAATGGAGACTCTCTTTGGAGTAGTGTTAAACCCGGTAACAGTGACAGAAGCGTTGGGATCTATTAATGGTAAAGAGTGGCGAAAAGCTATGGAAAACGAATACCGAGCGTTATTAAGATGTGAAACTTGGGAGTTAGTTGACTGTCCTCCAGGAAAAAATATCATTGGCTCGAAGTGGGTGTTTTCAAAAAGGTCAAATCCAGATGGCTCGATAAGGAAGTACAAGGCTAGGTTAGTAGCACAGGGATTCCTGCAAAAAGAAGGTGAAGATTATTTTGAAACGTATGCACCTGTAGCAAGGTATTCAACAATTCGTATGATACTTGCCTTAGCTGCCCAATACTCTCTACTTGTTAACCATATTGATGTAGTTACAGCATACTTAAATGGGGAGCTAGAAGAAGAAGTTTTCATGCGGCAGCCAGAATCGTTTGTGGACGAAAGTAACCCCAAAAAAGTATGTAGGCTTAAAAAGTCGTTATATGGACTTAAACAATCCGGTAAAAATTGGAATACAAAAATCAATTTCATATTGACCAATATGGGCTTTACACGATGTAAAGCTGATAGTTGTGTTTATACAATGATGGGAGAAAACGAAGTGAATATCATGGCTTTGTATGTAGATGACATAATACTCGCATGCACGTTGGAGACATCAATGAAAGCGATTATAGCGAAGTTAACTAAACAAGTCGACGCGGAGGATCGTGGACCTATAAAAAGCTATTTAGGCATGGAAATCGAACGAAAAGGACTACGAGGCGAAATAGCTATTCATCAAGCTAGTTATGTCACTACACTCATGCAACGTTGGAACATGCTGGAATGTAAAGGAGCCACCACACCTTTTCCTAGTGGAACAGTGCTACAGAATTGCGCAGAAAAGGACTGTTCTGGTATCAGAGTAAAAGATTATCAGGCCTTAATTGGAGGTCTTACATATTTAGCCATTATATCCAGGCCAGATATTGCTCATACTGTGTCAAAGTTGGCTCAATTTCATAGCCATCCACACCAGGAACATTTTACCGCGGCGAAACATATTCTACGTTATTTAAAAACTATCCGAAGGGTATGTTGACTTATAAAAAATTAAATCCAAAACTTGTTTGTTTCACAGATGCTGATTGGGGATCCAACTTGGTGGATCGGAAATCCTTTAGTGGATTGGTTTTATTTTTGTCTGGTGCCCCCATTGCATGGGAATCGAAAAAACAACAAATCGTGGCACTCAGTTCCATGGAAGCAGAATACATTGCTCTATGCCAAGCAGGTAAAGAAGTCGCTTTCCATCGTAACTTACTACGTGAAATGGGTTTTGTGGAGATCGTCGAAGGAGCAACTGAGATCTATGGTGATAACCAAGGTGCTATCTTTGCCGTAAAAAACCCGTCAACAAAAAGTCGTAGTAAACATATAGATATAAAATTTCATTACATTAGAGACATAGTTTTGAGAAATGAAGTAGATATAAAGTATATACCAACGAAAGACAATATATCTGATATTCTTACAAAAAGCTTAAACTTTAAAAAACATAAGGATTGCTGTGAACTGTTAACTATTAACTTTGTATAGTTTTTTTTATCATAACAATTTTTATCCTTTTTAATTTCACAATATTCAACTCTAAAAATTTATTTTGATTGCATTTCGGTTGAGGAAGAGTTTATAAGTATTATTTTCTATAATAATGTAAAGTGGCAACCCTCATGCTGTTATATATACTTGCAAATGTCAAACTTATCCTATGTAATAGTCTTTTAATTTCTTTCTTCTTGCTTTTCTTTTACTCACTCAAATACATGAAGTCAAACCGAACGGTCGTTTTTCTTACAATTTATAAGCCTTTTAGCTTCATTAAATTGAGCTTGTGAAACTAGCTTTTTGTTCGGATTTTTTCTAACATACGTTCGAGGCATACCTGTTTCATTTAAAAAAAATATAAAAATACACACATATAAAATAAAAAATAAACATGTACACATATTTGCAATCAAATACAAGATTATTCAGGAATTTTATGATGTGTTTTGATTTACATGACTGTGAAAAATTAGTTTGGGGTAAGTGTGCGCATGCGTTCACTTACCCCCAAATTTTTGCGCACACTTAAATCAAATGCACTTTTCTATTGTTTTTACAAAAATTTTAACAAACAATTGCCAAAAACTGTAAAATCTTCACCCAAACGTAAGGACCATAAAGTATATTATAAAAAAAATCCCTACTGACTGCACTGCAAGACAAACTCAAGTCACTGACACAGTTTGAAAATGAAGAAATATTTTAGTGAAACGTACCTTTTTTTTCTTTTGTCTCTCGTCGAAACACCAAACACGATAGCAGCACTAACACAACTTACTTGAGCTCAGTTCAGATACCTACTGAATTGCGCATCAACAGAAACCCGAATTTCATCCCTATTTTCAAGAAAACCCCAGTGCGCACACTTCCCCGCTGCGCACACTTACCCCGAACGACTCTACCTATTACACGCGCTGTTATTTCAATCGACCAATTCAACAAGAAACTTCGCAATCGATAAACAGAAAGCTTAGAGTTTATGTTGGACCTATTCAATCTGGCATTGTGTGCCATTGATAAAGATTCCCAAAAGTGTCTTATGTATCCTCTGGTCAAGAATCCATCTTGGGGGTTTTCCGAAGCATTCAATCCTGGTCTCGGTCCTCCAAACACTACAGGCAAGTACATTCCTTTTAGATCTCATAACGATTTTGAAAATTATTATTTGCTTCTCGATTAACAATCCATTTTGCTTTTTCGATGCTGAAAACTGGGATCACCGTGTACCTGTAGAACACTGGAGAGTCTAGGAAGTACTAAAAGATTGTCATCATGCTTATCATGTTGTTCTTCCAACAAAATTTGAATAGGTACATTTTGCAATCTAAACTCTTCTTTTGATTGATTGTTGTGGAGAAATACGGTCCCACAAGATGGTATGTGTGCACTGTGCAAGGTATACTCCAAGAGTCTTTGCAGGATAAGCTCCTTCTGATTTTGTAAAACGATTATAAGAATATTCTCATTGTATTCCTTTTTCAGTGATAATGAAGAAGCGGTATCGGTGGAGATTATCACTGGAATATGAAAAGTATGCACCAAACTAAACAGCTAAATGGTCGTTAAATGTTCAGGTCTCTCTGAAGGTTTTCAAAGATAGAAAATAGTTTGATGCTTGGTTTTGGTTCAGTAGCTGTTATAGCAGCAAATCCAACTACATAGATACACGATCTTCTATTCATTAATTTTTTTGCTCTCAGTGGGAGAGATATGGCAATATACTGTCATCGTCATGTGCTTTCATGGCACGCACGATGTACATATAAACAATTGTATCACTTTTCTTTTTAATAATATTGACTATTAATCAGGCAATGATTGCTTATTAAACTACTGACATTCCTTTGGGAACGGTTCATCAGCAATTAGTGATTCGCCTCTCCTTATTATATTATGTCAGCACTCATCATATGTTGTGAACGAGTAATTTATTCATATGAGTATATTGAAACTAGATGTCACTTTAGCTTTTTGAAGTTCAAACTGGCTTTTTTGACTTTTTTGTTGAAATGTATTTGCGACGTTACCCCAGTTAATAAAGCAGGAAATAATTTGAGAAGGAGATCGGTGCAACCGTAGGACTCACTAAAAAAATTTAAGAAGAGCATCCAGATGATTTTTGGTATAGCATAAAATCAATCAATAAGGAACTGACTCATGCATTGCACCAAGAACGAACATTTCGGTTCCTTTATATTACAAGCCGAAGTTTTCGCAATCGAATAATGTGAGAGAATGATAAGTTCACGGATGACTCTTTGCAAAACAATTTTCACACTCTCAGACACCTAAGTTTGTAATCTGGGGCTAGATTCCGCAAGAGTGAATTTTTATTGTGTACACGAAAATTTGTGCACACTCTCTAATTTGGATTCCGCAAGGGTGAGGTGGGTTTTTTTGACAGAAGACGTGTACACTACACTTCAAATTTGCTCACGGTCTTTCAGAGCGTGAGTTTTCAGTGGGCCGTGAGTGTGAGTTTCTTATACTCACTCTTGCGGAATCTAGCCCCTGTTTTCTAAAGGACTGAGTTCACCTATCGTTAAATCAGAGCTAGTGAAGGAAACAATCATATTTCTCTCGAAAATAACAAATAAAATAAATTTTTGCTATCGTACAATGGACTCTAGCGCATAAGGAGCCATGATGCCAACGACATGGCAGACACCTTAGCAAAAGACATTGCCTCTAAGCCAATCAGCTAAGAATATTGTAATGTACACCCAACATTAATACCAATTTCCTAATCGAAAACGTTCAACCGAAAACAAAAGTGGCAACACTATAATGGAATGGTATAATGGAAGACGTTGGTTGTGAGTGTGTGTGTGTGTGTGCAGAAATATACCGGGAGGGGAACTTGTCTAGACAGCATGGTTCATAGCAAAACTACCAGAAAGCTCTCGATGTTTCACACTTCTATATAAAGAGGGAGCTGACGCAACCAGAAGTGAGTTTTATTTAGAAAGTGATAGTGTGAATATTGAATAAACGTGATTATTAGTGGAGTTGTATACCGAAAGTAGATATTGAATAAAAGTAATAGAATTAAAGTAAAGAAAGGAAAAGTTTTATTTTTGTGAACTAACCGCACGTTACAATATTCTGCTTTTAGATTTCATCAAAACTGGGCATACCTAACTCCCATCAATCCTATTCAAAACTTGATATGCCCGAATACACTCAATTGACATCTAGATTCCTGTTAACACGCAATGGTAAAATAATAACAACTTGGATCAGACTATTGATCGGGAACTGTTTTTGTAAAAAAAAAAAAAAAACATTTACACCAAGTGATGACAGCGGACGCTATCTACAGATTATAACTCGAAATCGCAAAGAAAAATTTTGGCACATCAGAATATTCATCACTTCTTCGCCTTATATAAGCGAGTATTTGATCAAGGAACCATCCAATTGAATAAACTTGTATTCATCTACCCACAGAGGATCACCAACATCTAGTTCAGAAGCAAAACAACCGCCCTGAAGCTTTCCATGAATGAGCGTAAATGGTTTCCTTCAACTAAACACCACAGCACCTAGAGATGCTTCGTCAATTAAAGTTCAGGACCTAGTAAGTACCTATTTTAAGCATATTTTGCCGAAATCGCAAAAACTTAGCACCTCGTATGTATGTAAAATATTTTAAGCTGATCAAAAGTAGGAGGTCGTATTTATTTGGTAAATGGAAATTAACAATAAGTAGGTATGTGAAATCAGGGAGACGCTTCATTTATTTTTTTTAGGAATAAACTTTAGCACCAGTTTTAACTTTGTCTTTAAAAAAAGGAAACAACATTTGATTAACTGAAAGCACAAACATAAGGCCGACATTTTAAGAGATAAGTTTTTCAGGCTGGCTGCTTTGGGTGGTAATGGCGTCCAAACGTCATCTGTCAAAGAGAGAAGTTTTCAGTATACTCTTCCATTTCTTTATAAAATGACTTACAAACGAACAACAATTGCGAAATCCTGGAATTTATTAGATATCAAAATCCGTGCTCTGTGAAAAATGTGCATCTATTGTTGCGACCATATCAATAGATGCACATCGACCTGGTGAATCAACCCTTCGTGCTGTTATCACCAAATTTTCATTGTTGGACATAAAACTAAAGAGAATATTACAGTCGTATATTGTTCAGTGTCTATAAGAATCGTGAAATGCCAATTAGTCGCCGTTCTCAGCAATTGGGCAAATTTTACGGGTCGATTTAGGTTTGAAAGTCTATCAAATTCAACTTCTGCCAGAATTGAAGCCGAAAGACTCACCGCGATATTAAATTTTTAGTAAATAGGCCTCATAACGGCTCCATGAAAATCCGCTGTTTCATTCATTTCTGGTTAAATATTTAGATACGTTAATTAGCAAAATGGTCGCAACAGGCACATGTCATACAAGAATTACCGATACGTACCGAAAAAACGACAGTTCATTGGCTGGTGGCATCATCGGTTCATTTTTCTTCAAAGAAGATCGTGCGAGAAACGTTACCATCAAGAACGAACAATATGGAACCATGATACGCGACTTTTTTTGTGCCCCAGTTGGCTGAGTTGAATTTGGTTGATATGTGGTTTCATCTAGACCAGTGTTTCCCAAAGTGGTCCAGGTGGACCCCCAGGGGTCCACGGGAGACTTGCTGGGGGTCTACGTAGGCGTGAACAAAAAATGGGGGTCCATAAGATGTTAATGGGGGTCCACGAAAATTTATCTGCTTTTGATAGTAAAGAGCAAAAATGTAAGCATAGTTTTTATAAGGACCTACTAGGTACCTACATTGTTTTAAGTACCTAACTAATCAGATAATATTTGAATAAGGCAAGCGACTGTTACTTTTCAATTTACAAAAAAATACAATTTCGTGTACAGGCTTGCAAAGCGCTATCCTCCCGACAATGCTTAGTGCTTGTTCAGACATGAACGGCGAACTCATTCATTTGTTTCCGGAATTTCGAAAAAAAGGTGTGAGAAAATTTATATCATCAGTGTTTGCTAGTGCCGAAGAAAAGTAAGTACCTACCTTTCTTTTTGATATAGTAGTTAAATATTTTTTTTACGTGTACTAATCGTTTGATCACAACTGCTCGTATAGATAGGTAACTTATTAACTTACAGATATTTTGATTGTCCTCTTTCGATTTGAAAACAAAAACAGCACGTTTTATTCAATTGTTTTTTTTTTTCACGAGAGAAGCACTGCCTCTCTAAAAAGGCCGAATAAGAAATATTTCAGAGCAATTATTTTGTAATTTTTCTTGCAAATAACTACTAATTTTATAAAACAGTAATTTCACAATCATTTTAAATTGATTTTGAAGTAACTATTTTATCAAGTTTCCTTTTCGGAAGAGCGGGGCTTGAGCTTCGATGCCAGTTTGTCACGTTTTAACAATGAAGCCGCAGACAAAAAAAAACGCAAATTCACGGAGCGCGTGAACTCATTGATTGGATGAAATTTTAGTTATCGTTTTTATGGACAATTTTGCGATTTCGACTTTTATTTTTTCCTACACAAATATGATCAGTATTCGATACTGAGTACACCAATTTGTCTTAGCGGTTTATTAGTTCTTTCCTTTACAAGCCGTAATTCTATTTCCGCGTGCTGACAAAGGCTGCCTTGTGATACCTATAATAATAGAGTGTATTGATGAGGATAACCATACCTACAGTCAACATTTAAGTGTCCTGCATGATGACTTCAAAACCAGGTTTGAAGATATGCTGACGATGGATATACTACCACCATGGATCACAAATCCATTTAATGAAACTTAAGTGGCCAATGTTGTATTACAAAGAGGAGCTGCTCGAGCTAAGCTTCAATGAGGAGCTGAAGGTGAAATTTAGAAAAGGCTACCAAACATTGTGGCTGCAAGCAGAAATACCCGAAAAATATCCTGGACTGTAAGAAATCGCAAGGAAATTTTGAATAGCTTTTCCCTCGTCATACCTTGCGAAAGGAGTTTTAGTGCCGTTGAAAACCTCTTAACAAAAAAAAGAAGCAAATTAAACATCACAGAGCGGGGGGATTTGCGGTTATTGCTGACAAAAATAAAAACAAAAACATTCAAAATACACCTGAACTCCATCAAATGACCTGAATCTATATTACCTTATTAATTTTTTCTTGTAATTCTATTCTTTTAATAAATTAAGTGTTATAAAATGCACCATTTTTCGTTTTTATTTTACCTATCATAATAAAGGGACAGATCTCAGAAGCGACACAATTTTTATTTTTTGATGACTTTAAGAATGTGGTAGAAATGTAGCAGCAGGGGGTCCACCGAAACCAGTAAAATTTTGAAAGTGGTCCACGAGAAAAATAAGTTTGGGAACCACTGATCTAGACAGTGCCGCATGCGCATTGCGCACACAGCTGGGCAAACAATGGGCTTGTTGAATGATGCATTTGGTGAGCAGCTCATCTCTCGAAATGGCCCTGTGCATTATTTCTTTTATGTAGATAAAGCCGTTCGTCTTTTTGGACAAACCGAACACGATTGAAGCCTTACAGGATAACACGGGCGTAGTTCGTGGAATAAAGGCCGAAATGCTATAATAGTGATCCGAAATTGGACCTTCCGGATGGACCACTAAAAACGGATCCGCGGACAACATTTACATCAAAAAATCCTTAAAACGTAAATGTCAAAAGTAAATTTATCGATTCTAATAAAAATTTTGAATGATGCGAATTCCAGTGTTTTATTCGATTTTCAAAAAAAATATGTACTCATAAAAAATCACCGTTTAAATACAAAACTAGAAATGTAAATTAAGATTTTTCCAAAACATCAAAAAAAAAAACATTATTTAAAGTGCTTAAACACTTATAGAGTCATTTTGTACTCATTGAATGTGGGCGTAGAAGAAAGCTCCGATACGTTTAAACTGCGTGTTTAGAAACGCTTCTTGAGTGCTATAGGGAATCTGAGTTTTGAGTTCCGAGCAGTTAATTGATGAGCAAAAAACTTAAAATTATTTCAATTCCACTTCAGCGACATCTGTATATGCTCAAGCTGTTTCTTTCTTTCTTTCTTTCTTTCTTTCTTTCTTTCTTTCTTTCTTTCTTTCTTTCTTTCTTTCTTTCTTTCTTTCTTATCACTTTCTTAAGTTCCGAGTAGTATGCAGCTTAGATGGCAACAGTCTTGCCTTTCTATTTTGGCCTTACCTACTGCGTTTCTTTTTTTTTGTAGCACTTTACAAGCCAACTTAATGCCCTCGAAATACAATGATATAGCAACTGAGCTTGGGACTAAATACACAAACGCTGAAACGCTCACTTCATTACATTTTTGAGCCTTTGAGGTGCTGAGTCTCAGCTTAGTGCTCTACCCAGAACTAAATGAGAAAAACCCTTAACAACAACTCACAGCAAAATACATATTAATAGACCCATCGAAAGTGGTTTAGTTGTAATCCTAAACTACTTCAAATTGCCTTAGATCCTTTATACCTAGTTCTTTTTATTCCATAATGTGCTCCAAAGCATAAATAAAACACAAAAACTTCTTTCCAAAAAACTCTTAAAAATGTGGTATTAAAATCCTTTCGCCAAAAAATAAAAAAGCAAAGAGAGCAAAACAGAAACTATAAAACCCACATGTGGTGGTGGTCACGTAAAACCTGTTAAATCGGCATGCCTTTTCAATAGATTTACCCAAAAGTTTTGCACTATCGAACTGAGAACGAATTTATTATTGAAAAACTATAAACTTGTACTTAATTCCTTTTTTTTTTTGATTCAAAAGTTTTAATTACGATTCCTTAAAAACGAAGGTACCTCCAATGTTACACCATGTCTATGGTTGTGGATATCTATGGTGTACGATGGTGTATCAGACTGGATCTAGTTGATGATGTTTTCTGTGGGATGCTATTTGTGAAGAAGCGGAATTGCACGTGCTGATTTAGGGTGTGTTTGTTGCACCTTGTAAAAGGATTACAACGGATAACGAGCTAGATCTTGCTATGCCAGCAACAGAACGGGCAGCACTTTCGCCCCATTTTCTCGATAATTAATTGTGGGCAATTAAAATAAATTTTCCTTTACAATAATCGCATCCATACAAAAGGAGCATTTGAAAGAAGCACACCATGAGCACATCATGCACAAGTAGCAGCAGCAGCAGTAGCAGTTTACTTGCAATTACAGTGTAACCAGGTGATTGTAATTCCCCTCATCGCTGATTTTAATCTAAGTTTTTGGCGCCCCCTACTCTGCAAAGAATGCCCGTATGTTTGTGCGGATTTCCAGTCCAACATGCCATTTGGTAGGTACCCCCGCATCCGATGGAATTATGTTGAGGAATCTTAGGGTTGCCTCATAATGGTTACGTTTAATTGCTTAGTGGTATGGCGACTATACGAACGATGGCAATGGTGATGGCCCACCCGATGAACTTGCATTACGTTGTGTACCCCAATAAAATTCTTTAGAAGAACAAGTTTGGAGTGAGGGTAGAGGGAGGTGTAGAGCGGCGAGTTCATCGGGGATCCTTTTTCCGGGACTATAGCACGCGGATGCTGTTCGCTGTAACAATGAAGTTAATGGCTTATGATGGTAGGTCATTTATTCGTTTTGATTGCTTGAGAAATGGAACGCAAGTGGAAACTATGTTGTTTGTTCCTTGTGTAAATAGTTCGGGGAAATAAATTTCTGGCTTCTCGATTGGTGATTTATTTAAGGTTGGCCTTGCAATGAGAGCTATTGCTGGGTAGGTCGTTAAATTTAATTGAATTTATACTAACAATGGACTTTTGATTGCGGAGCAGACGTTTTTTTTATGTTACTAATTGTGCCTTAAAAGTCTGACATCGCTTGCACTACGCCCACACCAAAAAAATTTCAAGGCGGGCTTGGTCCAAAGAGCGTTTAGCATTTTGAACACACCACCGCCAACCAACCCAGCTTTCCTGTAATCGTTTTTTGGTTCGTGATGAGTTCTCGAAATAATTTGAATATCGCAACAGAATCAGATCAGCAGTTGTTTGAAGTGCTTACGTTGTCAAAGATAAAGTCTGTGCCTTCTTGGGTGGAAAATAAAGAGGCTTACTTTTATCGAACGTTTGAACTGTTTATTTGCAAATTGCGAGTGACCCGAAGTGATCTGCACTTACAACTCAACTTCTGGTCATCGCCACTCAAAACTTCTCTTCTTAATGAGCCATCGCTGTTTATGTACCATCTCCATCTTCATTTTATATGATTTCGAGGTACAAAAATTGGTTTTCACGATAAATTCAAAGAACGGTTCATCGATGCGAATATGGGAAAGTCCTCAGCCCCTGACTATTCATGCGAAACCTTTCTCAAGTGTAGAATTGACTTTTTCCAGTTCTTTTTGAATGTTGTAAGTTGCGTCTACACTATGCCGAACAGCCCCAATTGGTACATTCCGATCGGCAATACCGAATCAGTGTGGATGTCCCGATTAGCCTTCCTCCTTACCCAAAGTCGTCTCGGATTCGAACCGAATATTATGGATCTGATTGCCTCTTGACAAAGTTTGGACGCACATTTTGATTTTGTCTTGACCAATCTGCGCCATGTTAATTTAAAGTGGTCTGCTTCCTTCCTTCCTACACGACGGACGTTCTTCGCCAGTGAAAAAGCAGACCAAACTGAGCATAAATCAAGTGACAGCAGTCAAAAAGACCAACTCCGAGAAAAGTACTACTAGATTTAAAAAAAATTACCCGGATCTGCCAAGTCCTCGGAGAGCACTCACATTGCAATGAAATACGATTTCTAACTAGGAAATGGGAAGGAGGAAGCCGGAAGCGATTGGGGTTGATTAATCTCACTTAACTGTTTGCAACCTCGAATGAACTGAAGACAGCTTTTCTCCTATTGCGGGCCAAAGTTTCAGGGCTAAATTCGGTAACATTAGAGGAAACAGATTAAAAAGACGAGAACTCTAAGAATCCTATGAGCAGTGCCCTAGACATAACGTGATCTTTCGTAGCGAATCCAATGCTAAACTAGGGAAGGAGGACATGACATAAGCATAAAAGAACCTCAGAAAATGGACACAGGCTAATCGATTTTGCTGCATGACTAAATATTGCATTCGCACATCCCCTATCTTGTTGTAGCGAAGGTGCGAATGTGCAAACCAACGCTTTGAAAAGGTATGTATGACCTCGGAGAGCTTAAAACGCAACAGTTCCCAGTACCTTCTCCAATTGAGTGCTCCTATCCTTAAATCCTATGCCGCCAGCATCAAGCATTGAAAACCACTGGCAGCAATGCCAACAAGTCATCATAACCGCTGCCTCTGAAGTTTCGGGTAGCGCACTCGGCTCCCAAAACGAAACTCATGGTTCGATTAAGAAGGCAAATGCAGCCAAGCAAAAAGGACGATAAATTTTAATGCAAATGAGAATAAGGGCTGCTTTCGACCAGTTAACGAGATTTACAAGGAGAAAAGAAGGGAAGAACACTGAATTTTCAAAAAAAGGAACAACATTGGAAACCCGCGTTTGAGGAAATAGAGAGATGCCGTGACAGGAGTACAATTGGAAAGGAGCCTGCATAAGCTGATTGGTATGATATGGTCGGAGGTAAGTATGCCCGATGAATGGAATCTCAGTATCGCATCTTCGCAATCTTGACTCTGTTCTGGACTGATTTCGCTATTATACTGTGATCTTCTCGGAAAGATTCCATCACTTTCAGTAATCTATTGGGTTGAGGTGGAAAGGGCTGGCAGCCAATTGGTAGGTATTTACGTACGTGCATTTCCCGAAACACTTAGACCACAAGGGTGGATTGTGATACCACAGAGATCAGCAAGTTAATCACCTACTAATCTAAACCCGATGTGAGATAAACGAGTTGATCACCCATTAATATTTCATTTCACCTGCTAGTCGAAGCACGCGGACCTTTTTAAGGATTTTGAAAGACTATTAACGTCTATTTAAGCTAAGTCACTAGTATCGTCGAAAAAGAATTCACCGAAATGAGTTTTCCTTTTATAAAGTAGTGCAGGGCATGGGCAAAGAAGGTGTTAACCGGTTTCTTCGTCTTCTTCGTTCATGCAGCTTCTGCAGAAATCATTGGAAACACACAAATTTTCCAAGCTTCTCTTGAAGGTATGGTTACTTGGAAATTATTATCATGATGATGTATAGTCGGATCGATTCGGCAGGAATCTAGAGTTATCTAGAATGGTAGTGCGACCGATTTGATTATTTGTCCAGTGTGATATAGCTCTGAGTCGAGTAACTGAGCTAGCTGCGACTTGTTTGCTGAAGATATCTAGGGGTGTGAGATCTAGTAGTATACTGCAGGTGTCCGATGGGGTTGTCCTCAGTGCGCCACTAATACACAGACTAGCCGTTCTTTGAACTTTGGCCAGCTTGCTGTAGTTAATCATCTTGTCTAGTGTGGTCCACCAGACAATCACCCTGTATGTGGGTATCGGTCTTATTACCGAAGTAATCAGCCATTGTGTGATTTTGGGGGATAAACCCCATTTCCCGGCTTTTCACAAGAGAATGGTGCCACGTTGGCTTTATTTACTCTTTCCTCTCTATTGATTTTCCAGTTCAGTTTTTTTTTGTCAAAAATGAGACTCAGATATTAAGCTCGATTTGACAGTGTGAGAGTTACCCCCTTAATAGTTAGGGGTTTGAAGTCCGGAATTTTGTATTTCCTGGTAAAGAGAACTAATTCCGTTTTGTGGGGATTGATATTCAGTCCACAATCTTCAGCCCAATTTTTATGCTTGTTAAGTGATATTTGTAGCAGCTCAGCTAGGGCTTGTGGGTGCTTGTGGGTGCTTGCCTGAATGAAACCTTCGTCCTCTAGGTCGATTAGCAATTTGTGAACGACCAGGTTTCACAGGAGAGGAGATTGAACTCCTCCCTGCGGGGTTCCTCTATTCGTCACTCTGCTTGTTTTGTAGTTCCCCATCTTGGAACTAATGATTCTGCTGCTGAGCATTGTTATTATCCATTGGGTTGAACATCTTGGGAATTTCAAAATCATCTCAACTTGGTTCCATCATCCGAAAACAAAATTTTCCGGAAATAGTTTTTTCTGTTCTTCTATCTTCGTTGGTCAATAACTCGAAGTCAGTTATCACATCACAACAGGATTCATTCTCAATCTCGGTGTTTGGCCAAACAATTGTAGGTAAGCCTCTCATAGTCAAAATTCAATTGCAAACAAGAAGTCGGCTGTAGGTGGTAAAGTAACCAGTTGCGATTTATTTAAGTTCAAAAGAGGTATTGGTGCAAAAGGGCATACATATAACCAGTCTCATTACTTGTTGTTCCCATTTATGGTAAAAGCAAGTTTCTATTGCACTATTTTTTGAAATTTGCTTCCATTTATTAATTTATAGGAGCCTCGTTCCATGTTAGTCGTAGTTTTGACAAGGTCTTCTTAGCCAAATAAACTTTCCAACTCCATGTTTCTTGGTTTTTTCAAATACAAAAGACTGTACATATACTCTTGCGGAAAAATATCCAAACTGAGCTAAATAACTCCTTCAAACTTTATCTATCGCGCACCAAGGAAAGTATCTACATTTCCTTAGAAACGAAGTCCTTTTCCTAGCTTTGGTCTCAGATCATCTTATTAAGTTAAAATACAATGCGAAAAGAAAGAAAACCTTTACAAAAATAATTTCCTCTGGTTATTTTTTAACTGACCAAATGAATGCCAACAGATGTAGCCCTTGGAGGAAAGAAAAAACTGTTAACCAACAGTACGGAAAAAATATTTCTCACTCATTATTTCAAGTATAGCAGGACCGAGTTCTGATACAAAAAAATACCTGAGAAAAAAAATCTCCCAGAAAAACTTTTCAATGAACCGCGCAAAATGAACAGAAACAAAAATAAAAATAAAAAACAAAATTGAAAAACATTCGAAAGTATAAATTTCAGTTGGCAGTATTGCAAAACCGCCATTTTGTAAAAAACTTGAAACAGGAAGGAATTTTTGTCAGACTTTCTTTTATTTTTTGTCAAGAAAATGAAGAAAAAATTCTATTCAAATCCTTGTCAGCGTTTGCTTCACTAAGTTTCAGCTAAAGACGGACCAAAATGAAAATCCGACCAAGGAAAGTTAGTCCTTGTATTTGAAGTCTATTTCTATCTGTGTTTGTCGTACTTTTGTTTTTACAATTTGCGCTCTCGAAAATGAAGTAAATAAAAAAAAAACAATCGAATTGAATCTAATTTTAACAACAACAACACATCGTTTGGCATTACAATGCATACTTAGAGACATCATCAAGGATAACTGGTAGGAGTTGAACGGAAGAGAGAAAAGGCTAGAAATCTTCATTCTATTGCAAGCAAAATGAAATGAAGTGTTTTGTGTTGTTTCAGGACACAAGAAGAAGAAAAAAAGTAAAGAAAAAAAATAAAGAAAAGAATTGAAATAAAATTAAATAAAATCCATTTCAGGAAACAATCCTCCATAAGGATACTCAACTTCAAATGATGCGAAACCAAACCAACTTAGAGCTAATTACATTTAGAGTGAAAGGATTGCTAAATGGCAAGTAAAGGGCTTAACGAGAAAAAAAGGACTTTCTTTCTTTTATTTCTTGTTATCGAAAGACGCAAGAAGTCTGGTCGTGCTGAAGCCGAATGCAGCCAAGTAACTCGTGCTGTCGAGGTAATAATAAAGCACTCCAAGTTTTGGCTCATCATCAACATCAAGGATATCTTTTACAAAGATGCTGAAATGATTTAAATGCACCAGGACAGTTTTATTGTTGCATTAGGTAGGAAATGTAATGAACAAAAGAGAAATAATAAAACTTGGAGAAGCGTACAGTGCAGGGAGGGAGAAAAGACAATAATTTTGTCAAGATAAATTAAAGTTATAATTTCTTCTTCAAATAAAACTGACGTTGCTATAGTTGGCTTGTTTTGCTAGTAGATTGCTTTTAATGGGCTTCTTGTGAAATTGAATGGACGAGTTGGTTTGAACGTTTGGGCGGTCGTCGCGTCGGTGGAATTCTTCATCAGTGAATGACACAGTTCGAAAATAGTTTCAAGGCTTCTCAGTGTAATAAGGACATAAGACTTTGCTATTTATCTCTTAATTGACTGGACATGAGTAGGTACATTTAACTGTGGTGAATATGGAAGCGCTAGTAATTATTTTTATGGTACTTTTCTTATACAATGTTTTAAGCCAAGGGCAGCAAAGCAAAGCAGCAAGCAGAGTAGAAAACGACTAAAATCGACCAGTTTTTTTAATTTTAAGTTCGAAAAGACATGAGGCATACATAAAAGATTCAACAAGCTTTGGTTTTCAAATTGAGAGATACACGCACCTTTCCACTTTACCAAAGAAACTTCCGTTAAAGAATAATCTTTCAATGTAGGCAAAGTGGAATGAGTCCAATCAGTCATTTCAGCTTGAGAAAGCAAAATTATGTCAAAAGCTTGTTTGGGAATGGCGTTTTTGTAACACCTTAATTACATGTGTGTTCAGGAGGGACGACAGCAAAGCCCCGCCATGATAATAAAAGCTTCAAAAAAAGTGATTTATTTTGAAATATGTCAAAGAACGAAAGAAGTCCCCTCCTATTTGTAATAAGGGTAGCGCAACAAAGCTCGGGGATCCCCCGTATAGTGAATTTTTTTCAACCATACAGTGTTATGGTGCCGTGGATTAATGGTTACCATATGTTGATATGTTTGCCTGTTACGCTGGAAGTTCGTGGTTAAAATGCCAAAAGAAACCAAAAAATTTTTTTTCGACGAGTATTACCTTGGCAAGTCTTCCGATAGTAACTTCATTAATTGCCTTAAAAAGCTCTTTCTCGATTAGCCATTTTGAACCGGCTGAAAATTGTAGGTCCCCTACATTCCCTGACAAGAAATGGTTGTGAGAAATACGCTAGGACCTTTGGCTCACCGCTCTGTTGCGCCACCACCCCCTGTATGTATGTAAACAGTTTATGAGGAATGGAGTAAGCCTACAAATCTTTGCCAATTCCGAACGGTTTAATCTATACAAGAATTGTGATCTTGAACAGCTATTCCACTTAACTGCTTCGTGATCCGCTTGTGGGGTACAAATACGCCCCAGGCACCACGAAAAATAAACTGGAAAATAAGTTATTATTTTGTTTCGTAAGAAAGAAACAACTTAGACGATTCTGATTTTCTTATCATCGCCACTGATATTTCTGTGCAAATTGCTTCCAGCAAAGGGATCGACGCCAATAAAAAGCAACTTCAATGTTGTCAATATAATAATTTGTGTACTGTTGCATTTGGATTGCTTTGTCCTTTTCGGCAATTTACAATAATAGAGCTACAAAAATGTACAGAATTCATCGAATTCTACTGACAAGTATCAAGCTCCAAAAATTTTCTCAGAACTTGTTATCACTGAACCAAAAATGGTTGTCATATTGATGAATTTGTTCATCATATTGATGAAAAAAGTTGTTATTTTTCAGCCAACGACCGCGATCATCAATATGATAATTTGGAAAACCGCTGTCATCACATTGACAACCGCGTTCATCGTATTGACTACTGCTATTATGAACATACTGAACCCTGTGGTCATCATATTGACTACCGAGATTGTCAATATGATGATTATGGTTGTCAATAGGATGATTGTAGTTGTCAATATGATTATTGTGGTTATCAATAGGATGATCGCAGTTTTCAATACGATTATTCCGATCATCGATATGATGATCGCAGTTGTCAATGAGAATATGGTGGTTGTCAATAGGATGATTGAGTTGTCAATATGATTATTGTGGTTGTCAAAAGGATGATCGCAGTTTTCAATACGATTATTCCGATCATCATATCGATGATCGGAATAATCGTATTGAAAACTGCGATCATCCTATTGACAACCACAGTAATCATATTCACAACCACAATATTCTCTTAAAAATGAGTTAAGCTTTCCACTCCTCATTTTTTAGCAAACAAATACATACTTACTATTCAGCACTTTAATTGAACCATTTAATGAACTTCCCTCCTGAAATGCAACCGAATTTAATTATAAAAATACATTAAACATTATACGAGTATGTGTTTAGATATCTATTTATTTAGAAAAAAATAATTATTTAGCGCATCAAGCAGTGGGTACAATTTTTGTGGTAAAGCTTTTTTGGCTTTTTTCATATAAAAAAAAAATTTTATAAATTGCCACATGTTCTCAAAAGCTGGTGGGTGATGTATATTAAAAATAAAAAAACATTTAAAACAGATGTCTACAGCACGTAAGGCATTACTAATTTTAAATTTATAGTCATCTAAATAGAATACAAACTCATTTGACCCACGCAGATGAATGACAAAAGGCTGAATGGTTTCCCCACGATCTTTCAAGAACTTTATATGGTCCTCCAATTGTTGGACACTTTCTCCCTCGAAGAGAAAAGAGATTTGCGAATATCTAATAGTATGCCTCGAAAAGTGATACTTTTGGTCGTTGGAACGTGGTTTTTTAGTTTTTGGAACGTGTTTGGAGGGCACCAGATAGTAATGCATACTATTAAGGACACAGCATACAAAGTCATCTGAAAGTTTGAAAAGATATAAAAAATTATAAATGTTAATTGTGTCCATCACTTTGACATTTACCTTTCTCGAAATCAACATCATTAATGTTTTTGAGGGCATCAACCGTTCTCTTGTCCTTTATATTAAGCATGAGAAGTTCTTTTAATTTCTGATACGAATTTTCCCAAAGAGAGAGAATTGATCGGTTAACAGAATGGCAAAGTCCTTATCGATCTAAGCAAAACAAAAAAGATCAAATTAGATAAAATAAAAATTCAATATTCAACAAAACCTATGTGGACAGAAAAAATTGTTTTTTTTTTTGTCATCGGTCTGAACAATATGATATTTTCAGAAATAGAAGCATAAACAAATTTTTGGAACACACTTTTAAAAACATTTTATAGAACATTCTATGTTTGAAATGAAAGTTATTAAAGAAATCTTATTTTATCTTAAAATCAATTGAATCGATCAAAAAGCACAAAGAATGTATAAAATAATGTAGATGTATAGTAAAATGGTCCACTTACTTTTCAAAATATCATAACAATGCTCTTGATTCCAACATTTCAAAAGGTTTCGCAATTCGATGTCATCTTATTGTCTTGTTCCGATGCGATGTTTCGATTGAAATTAGGTGCTTATAGCTATCAATGCTTTCGAAACACTGGGCGCACGATCTTTCAAAGCACTTGAGTTTGAGGATAATCCATGTTTTTTTTTTAATGTTTAATGAGTTCACTTAAGGCATTGAATTTATGGCGACAAATGAAGCACTCCATTTCAGGGAACAATAAATACTTGATATGATAAATAATAATATTAAATTAACCACACATTCAAGAAAAAGAATTACGAAATTACTAATTACTCACCTAATTACTATGTATATATTTATTGTTAATCACAAATTTATCTTCCGTAAACTTCTTAGAGATTATATAGTTGATGCTGATACTAATTTTTCAATTCACCCACTTTTCATAATAGTGGTTGTTAATAATTAATTCGGTACACACAAAATTGGTATTGCGACACTAATACGTCAACTTTTACGAATCGAATGACGCGCTTTACTCAAAATATAGATTAAAACAACATTTTTTACCGTTGTATTTTTGTCTGGGTTTTCATATTGATGATTGCAATTTTCAATGCGAAAACTGCTAAAATTAGATCATCATATTAACAACCGCGATTGTCAATATGACAACTGCAAAGCGACGATCATCATATTGACAACCGAAGTTGTTAATATGACAATTTTTAAGCAGACAGTTTTTGTCTTCTGATTTACCGTTTTGTTTCGGTCTTTTGCTTTATTTTGGCAACAACAACTGCAAGGAGGTGATCATCATATTAACAACCGCTATTGTCAATATGACAACCGCAAAGCGACGATCATCATATTGACAACCGAAGTTGTTAATATGACAATTTTTAAGCAGACAGTTTTTGTCTTCAGATTTACCGTTTTGTTTCGGTCTTTTGCTTTATTTTTTCAACAACAACTGCAAGGAGGTGATCATCATATTAACAACCGCTATTGTCAATATGACAACCGCAAAGCGACGATCATCATATTGACAACCGAAGTTGTTAATATGACAATTTTTAAGCAGACAGTTTTTGTCTTTAGATTTACCGTTTTGTTTCGATCTTTTGCTTTATTTTGGCAACAACAACTGCAAGGAGGTGATCATCATATTAACAACCACGATTGTCAATATCACAACCGCATAGTGACGATTATCATAAATTGTTGTCAATATGATAACTGCAAATCAACGATCATCATATTGACAATCTTTGTTTTCATATTGAAAATAACGATCATCATATTGACAATTGCAAATTGATAACCGAAATTGATGACTGCAATCATCAAATGCAAAAAACTGGTTTTCATATTGATTATTTTGTTCATCAATATGACAATTTTAAGTTAACAACCACCGATTATCAATATGACAACCAATAATTTTTTCAGTATACCCGCAATTCATATCAAATGCAATTTTTAACGGAGACCTCTGTTAACTCTTTTGAACTTTCGCTCTTGTAAGTAGTTCTTAATGGATCACGGAGAAGACCGTTTATCTTTCAAATAAAAACTCTTACTGCTTTCCATTACCCTAACAATTAGATTACAATGTACTTACTGTCGATCATTAAGAAGCTTTCGTTCTTCAAGATATTTCAAAGGTTGACGAACTATCAACGTTTCCATGAGCCATGACCTAGGAAGAAGACACGGGCTGGACAAATGCAGTTTTCCGACCGCTCGGGAAAAGCCCAGAATAATAAGATAGATAAAAAAGCTTACGCAGTGGTTTTGCCAGGTATACCTTTGCCAGAATACCTCTTCAAAATAACGGCGGGAATACAATCTGGACCAGCGGAATTGTGTATATTGAGATCTTTTAGGACTCTCGCTACCAAACGAATTAGAAAAAATATCTGCTTCATTGCAGAATTCACAGTTTCAAGCTCAGGCCGAGACAATGTGCTATAAAGAAGTATAGAGTTCGCAGCAAATTGAGTGTCCAGCAAATTGGCTTTGTCGATGGAGTTGACATATGAAGAGTCATTGAAAATGAGCATTGGGACCGATAACGTGGTGGAGTATCTAATGTTCTTTAGTGTTTGCTTCTTTTTAGACACAACAGTATTTTTTCCCTTACTTTTTGGTCATGCAAAATCCTAGCCTTTTGTATATGAGCATTACAGATATTTCTAGCCCATTTCAACAAATTTCAGTTTTCTACTAAAGGGTTGTCTTTAAATTTTCGAAAACTTCTTTCTCTATCCCTAATCGCTTCTTTACAGCTTAAATCAAACCACAAATTCTATTTTGGGATGATACTTTATCTTTTGTGAGGAACAAAATTTCTCATACCGTTGAGAATTACGTTAGATGTCTTATCTGCTGATGCGTCACTGTTTCCGTCGAGAAAATACAATGACCAATTAAAATAATAAAAATTTGAAATAAATTATTCAGGCCGTCGCCTTTGGCCAGCGTTGCCGCTGTGCCACTTTAGTGTCAGATTGACACTTTTTTTTAGGCTGTGCCACCGAGCCACCACCTTTCAGTCTGTGCCACTTTTTTAGCATTCCCCACAAGTAAAACTAAAGTTAGCAATTCACCATGCCATTTTACCATACCTTTTCATATTTTTCATGCGTACAAAAGTTACTCAAAGTACTCAAAGTTTTATAGTTCAACATAAATGAGTTTTGTTCAATGTCTGTGTTACATTGAACAAAACTCATTTAAAAAAACCAATCCCGAATATTTGGCACATAGGCTGTGTAAGTCACTCCTTAGCTTAAGTCAACGAATCAGCGGCCGAGGTCTTGCCGCGAAAGAGGAAGTCGTCGAAGTGTTTCTGAAGGTTTTAGACAAGGTGACAAACTGTTATGTGATTTTTTCAACATCATACTTGAAAAAATTGTAAGAAACTCAAACGTCAACACCAGAGGAACCATCTTTCAAAAGTCTGTACTCGCCTACGCAGACGATATTGACGTAATGTAAAAAAGAAGCGTGATATCATAAATGTTTTTGCGAGTATTGAAACAGAAGCGGCAAAAATGGGTTTGATGGTCGATGAAGGAAAAACGTAGTTTATGTTGTCATCAGACAAGGACACAGAACATCGACGAATTGGACAGAACGTCACAATAGACAGACATAACTTCGAGGTAGTACAGGACTTCGTCTACCTAGGATCCGCTAGACACGAAAAACAATATCAGTGCGGAGATCAAATAACTCTTGCCAACCGTTGCTTCTTTGGGTTAAGAAGGCAATTGAGAAACAAAACCTTCTCCAGAAACATCAAGGTAACCCTGTATAAGACCTTAATCATCCCAGATCTGCTTTACTGCGCGGAATTATGGACCTTATCGAAAGCGGGATAAAGTCCATGCTTCCGCACCGTAAAGCCGTAAACCCTTGGTTTCATTCTGCGAATGATCTTTGGTCCCGTATGCGAAGACAATGTGTGGAGAAAAAGATACAACAACGAGCTGTATGAGCTGTACCGCAACATGCCAGAAAAGTACGCATTGTGAGGCTACGATGGTTGGCCCATGTATAGCGGATGGATCCAAACGCACCGGCTCGACGGTTTTTCGAAAGATTATTGCAGGGAAATCACGGAAGGGAAAGACCTCGGATATATACTTTGATTCGGAAGCCGAAAATTGTGTTGTAAGTCAAATATTAACGGAAAGTGAACTTGTTGAAATTGAGAAAAATATTCTAAGCTAGGTATTATAAAATACTTTGGGATGAAATATTTAATCGATTTGACATCAAAAATGAAAAACTTTCTATTTGGAGGCATTAAGACCCCAAAGTAATCAAGTCGAAATAAGAGTTCAATTTCTCATTTAATTCTACCATAAGTCCCGAAAAGGTAATCGAACAATATACATTTTTTGGTTTGAAATGGGTAGCATTAAAAATAGTTTGAATGATACCTTTTTCCGACTTATATGAATTTGTTGCAAAAATATGAACCTTTCCTCATAGCAGTGCCTGCGTTGAGAAGGTTTTTTCCAAAATAACTTTGATGAAAAGTAAACTCACCAATAGATTAAAAATTGAAAATTGAGAAAATATGTTGGATTCCTTAAACTTAGTAAGCAAATGTGACACAGCTGAATGGAGTCCTTCTTATAAAAAAATATAGGGAAACAGCCATCACAAGAAAGTAAAGTGTAATACGAATTCTTTTTAATTATTATTATTATTTTTTTTTTTTTTATTATTTATTCAAACTTTTATTTATTTATTTGTGTTGAGTTATCAATAAAAAATGAGCTGTTAAATTTTTAGTTTTTATCTTACGTTGTAATAAACCTTAAAATGATTGTTAAAGTTAAGTGTTTTCTTCAACTCCTATGAATTCTTTGGGATGTGTGAAATTTTTTCATGCATTATTATTGTGTTGTTTCGTTTTTAATTTCAAGTGCCACCTTTTTTTCTCGAGTGCCACTTTTTTTGCTACTTTTCCAAAATATCCAACGGTAACGCTGCCTTTGGCTTTCTCGTATTGCCACACAGTTCTTTTAGGGACTTTGTCTTTTTTTTCAGAGACGAAAAACAGGAAATCTACAGATATGACATAGCAGGAGATGATTCTATAACCCTGTATTTTTCGGGATGATAAATAATTGATTAAGATGTTCATTTCTCATTTCTACCACCTTCGGAGTACCTCAGGGTAGCCTTCTTGGTCTACTTTTCTTTCTTCGAGAAATAAAGGAAGCTTCTCACTTTTCGAATCATTCTATCAAGGTTTTTAGAGACCAATTAAATCTCTATTACACTTTGTATCTAGAACAAAGTAGCGAGGAAGACACAGTACTTCTTTAAGACGTTTGATAAAACCACTATTTATATTTCTTCTTTTCAGGTGAGAGGCTTTAATTTTCCGACGCTATTCGTCCAATGCAATGTGGATCGTATTTAGAAAACGGTCTTTCGTGGTTATGGAGTCAGATTTTATTTTATTTTCATTTCTTCTACCAATTTTGGCGTAGGTACCTCACGGTAGCCTTCTTGGCCCACTTTTATTCGTCGAAGCAATAAATGAAGCTGGTAAGATTATTTACTACCCTTTTACGCTAAAAGCTTTCTTACTCAGTCACAATCAAGGGTTTGTCTTAGGTAGCGTTATCAAGCTTAAGATCAATTAAAGGTGCTGAAGAAAGCTCGTCGGGAATCGAGATTATACGCGAAAGATGGTTTTCGACGCCCAGGTTCACCGGGAACTGGAAAACTACTTTGGAAATAAGTAACGTTGCTGTTTAAGACGAATATGTTCTCTACCTGACATTTTTCAAAGCGAATGCTTCAAATCGTAGCATTGGTAAAAATTGCTTCTTTAAAGTTATTGTCATTTCTTTTGTTTTTCTTGAAACGTCACTGAAGCAGACTTCTTTATTCCAGCCTAGGCAGCAATGATTTCTGCTTACAGCACATCTACAAATTGTAAGACTTGGCAGAATCCACCACGATTTTGTACCAGTCTATTGAATGCGTCGTTAAACTAACGTGCTTCCTCTCAAAACTCACAAATCACTGTTACCTTTCCATACTCAAATGAAAAACTCCCATAAGCAGAGCGTGTGTGGTCAAAAAGTTCCTTTCATAAAACGAACCATCGATTCATCTTCATTTGAGAAAACACAGTACCTATTTTCGTGCCCACCTCGAAATAGCAATTTGTGTATAATCACGCTTCCTTCATCTAGATACCACTTTCACTAAAGCTACTCCAATCCAAACCTCTTTCTCCACATAGAATATAGGTGGTGTGATGGTTGTTCATTCAGTCAGTGCTATGCATTGGTATACAAACAATATATCGCTTCCATCAATCGCACAATTTAATTTAAAGCCAACAAATGATGCTACACCACTACCACCATCATCATCACAAGCCGGAGGAGCTCCAACCTTGCATCATCTCCTGGAAGCAACGAGCTAGAGAGACCCACCAAGATGACGACGATATGTTCTAGGTACTTTGGCACTGGCATTGGAACCTCACAAAAGGAACCACAATCATAATCTCGCAACAAAAGAATAGAGCTAAATACTAACCTGACGAAGACTTAGACTCTGTACACAGCACCGCAGCGATGTATCCAAACCACCTAGATATACCAGAACCAGAGAGCAACTCAATTCATTTGTTGAGGACCATGACAATACAAAACGTAGCAGTATAACAACAACAACAACAATTGTAAAAAGTTCAGTAGCTACTGTATGAGGAGGCTCTCATGTAGCAATGAAAGGCAACACCCACTCGCACCAAACATGCATCTCCATCGTTACTAGGTATTTTACCTTTGAACGTCTCGAGGTATGGTCTTTCGTAAATATGAATGCCTTACGGTGCTTATTCTGGAGTTGTTGGTTTGGGTTGTTGGCTTTTGTACCCACAACGAAACCTAATTGACTTGTCCGTATGGGGCTCAGGCATATCTCTTTGATAACTTAATCATCATCGTCGTCGCCGTCATACGGAGTCCACTATACTCGACTTATGTAGCAAAACAAGTGATCCAACTCGTACAATCACGAAGGTCCACCATCGCATCGTAGTTATAGTTTGGTTGCCTGAAACTACCACCTTCATCGAGCTCGCATGATTGAGGGCAATAAATATTAATGCGCACTGACTTTGGCATGGCCCCTTTCGGTGGTTCGTCCTCTACAATGCAGCAAAACTGCTGCAGCACCTTAAAACACACGATCGTGCACGGTTTTTCTGTTCGTCGTCGTCGTCATCGTCGCCCCATCGCGATGCATCGCTTTGAAATTCATCTTTGATGCGAAGGATTTTGTGTGCGAATCGTCATTTACACCGCACAGTGCATAAGCCTATATAACCGGCTCTGGTGGTGAATGAGCGGCTTGTGTTTTGCTGAGATGTAAACTAGCAAAATGACTTTGGAGTGTCTCAGGGGGATAATATTCGTGGAATTGAACTGCTGGGTATTGTGAGGCACTTGTTTTGGTTTCACCGAACTGCTGTTGAATGTAAACATTTGAAGGGCTTGCTCTCATAACGAATATGCTATAATCCTGTCAAACATCAACGTAAACTAATTTATAAGACTGTTTCAAAAAGTGTTTTGAAATCTTATAGGCGAACTTACATAGCTTATTTTGGCGAAGTCGAAGTTTTCCCTATTGATTCCTCATAAAAGAGTAGCTTTTTGTCCTTTTTTAACGGGATATGAAAAGGATACCTATATTATAATTGTTTAAACCTATATCTGTACCTACCAGTCACACTTGAAGTTAAGTTGAAAGATATTGAAGGAGTTAGTAGTGTGGTTGGTTACGAATCAACGGGCATGTATCTTGTTTTGGGACAACGTGATTGAAACATTTCCCATGTAAACCCAGCGACCAACCAAAGATTCTACTGTGGTGAATGTACTAAGGGGATAAATGAGTGATATCTTAAAGTATGAGGTCGAGATTCGAGCCCCAAAAGTATCCAACTGATCTTCTTTTAACGAGGAATTAGTCAGTCCTCCGAGAATAGTTCCACTCCCTTAAAAACACTTCCCCGCTTATCCGTTCAAAGTAAATAAATTAATTTTTTCCAGAAGCACAAAGTAAAGCCCTTTCAAGTAATTGTAGGCCCTTGAAATACGCTGCGTTAAAAGAAAAGTTCATTTGAAAATGCAAAGCACGGACCCTAGTGGTGTACAGAGAGCGTTAATGATTTTTCAAATGGGGCTTATGTCTGGAAATCTAATGCAAAAGCTTTACAAACAGTAACACGAGGAAGAAGTGTGCACAGCTAGGTAAACGGGAGCTGGAAGAAATGAATTTCGGCTCGACTACCGATGCAAATGAAGAAATCTAAGAGCTCCAACAGATCAACTTGAGTGAGGAGGCAACCGTCTTCGATCCTGCCAACGAATGTTCATGCTGACGTCAACTAATATGTCCAGACTCACATAGAACTCACATACAATAAGCGCTAATAATTTTATAAAGCACACTGGAAAATAGTGTGTATTCAGTACTCGCCCAGCCGAAGCCAAGCTTCCCCAAAAAACCATCCTGGTACGACTTCTTTCTGGTGACCTCAAACTCTGTTACAATCATCCCCCAACTATAGAACTACTTACACCTGCAAAAAATTAATATCGGAATCAGACCATATAGCGCATCAACCTTAACCGTCCAATCCACACGATTAGTCCGATGACAGTGAAGAGTATATCAACTACAGCAGCTTCAATATCGAAGATTTACAAGGAAAGATCATGGAGACAATTGTACTGCAGAAAGTAAAAAGGAACCTCACCAACGACGAAATCGATGAGGCTTTTGAAGCAATGGAGGTCAGAATCACACACGCCTTAGACGAGTAGAAGAGACCAAAAGCATCCAGAGACAGATATCAGCGCCTCCTTGAAGTTACTATGCGGCTGTACGAACTGCAAAGGATTCAGCAAAGGGACTGGAATACTTATGGATGGTGATGAGTGGGCTCCTGGGTACCTACCTACGCCATATTGAGGAACGCTCTTCAACATCACGACAACAGCCAAATCTAACAAAGCCTGCACAAGATCAAGCCTGAACCCAACGCATTCAAGGCTATAAAAAATATCATCGAGAAAAAACCAAAGATGCCAGACAAAATTAGAACCAGACAAGGGGTGGTCGAAACAACCCAAGACGAAGTAGATTCATTTGCCGAATTTTTCATGAGAACTTTGTGCCAAAGTCACACAGCGATCCAGGGTTTATCGAAGAAATTGAAGTGACTCTACAACAAGTGCAGCAGACGGATACTCAAGTCGTGTTAATCATTCAACGATGATAGCCTGAGAACCATGCAAATGACCCGATACTCGATACCTGCAGAAAGCTAAACAAAAATTTTTTTAACATAAAGTTAAATGAAAAGATTAGTAAAGTTTTTAACAATTAAAACACTTTTTTTTTAACTTTACTAATCTTTTCATTTATTAGATTAAAAAACACGTGGATTATCTCAACTAAAAAACTCACCAAAAAGTTATAAAAATTATCCTGATCTGACAAGATCTCCAACAACATCATAAGAATTTTTCCCCAAGTCCTGATGCTATTCCTAGCAATCGTATTCAACAACTGCATCAACAACTGCTATTTTCCAAAGAGATAGTAGAAGTACTGTTTCTTGGTACTATTCTCAACAACACCAGAAAAATCCTGGAAGGAGTTATTCTTCGGAGACTAAAGGCTTTCTGCGACCATAACAACATCATCCTTAGTATGCTATTCGGATTTTGGAAGAACTATTTCACCCTTCACCCAATATTAAGATTTAAGAGGACATCGTCAGGACCCTCAGCAGCAACCAGGTTCCTGTTGAATACTTCCCATAAATCAAAAAAGTATTTGATAGCATCTGCGATGGATCCAATTCACAAACTACCACTTCTTATCTTTCCAGATATTTTAATCAAATAAATTTTCAGTTTTCTCAATTGCAGGCCATTTTCCGTCCAAATTAAAAGCAGTCAATTAGCAACCAAATGTATCAGAAATGAGTCGTATAAAGATCAAAGTTTGGCCACATCTCTAGACAACATCTTCATTTCATATCAGCCTCAGTCATACAACGCCAAGAACATGCCGTATGCGGATGATTCTCTCAACTAAGCAACTTCAACGTCGCTGGTAACTGCAGCCCGAAGAGTCGAAGATCACGCTTGACGTCTTTGGGAATATGTACTACCTCAAATGAGGCATCAAAGTCAATTCATCAAAATCCGAATTAGCCTGCTTAAAGAGACCCATAAGACATAGAAGCATACGATCAGCCTCAAACGCAACAAAACAACCATCCAACTACCCGATAGAACATAGTTGAAGACAAAAATTAGCGTCGAGTATCTCGGCATAAATTTCGATGAAAGATTACGGTTCAAACCACACGCAGCACCAGTTCTAAAAATGGCAAAAAACTACGCTCTCCACTCAGCCAGAAGACAAAGTTGCTATTCTTCAAGCAGCTCCTCAGACCAATCATCACATAACAGCAGTAGTACATACTGCTTTTTTCACTGGCACTTGTTAAAATTATCGACAACTTTGCTCGTTCCAGGACATTTTAAATACAAACAGGAAGCAGCCAATCATCCAAGACGACAACTTAAGCCGGAGTTGCACATAGCTCGAAACTGGGGCTCTTTCTCTTGATATACCTACGCATCGGATCAACCGTAACCAATGAGCGTTGAAACCCTTTATGCTTGCGACTCACTGGCGTAATCCATGTCTGTTTCAATAATTTTTGACCCTAGCAAAGTTGAAGCCCAGCTTTGCAAATCTCAGGATTAGGGCTTCAAAGAAAACTACACCAAATCGAAACTAGTCTGCTTCTGAAAACCAGCAAACAGACAAGGGAATAAGGGAGACAATCCCGTGTCTGTTTGCTGGTCTTCCAGAAGCAGATCAGCTCCGATTTTGTGGAGTTTGCTTTGAAGCCTCAATGCTGACGCTCAAACGAAGAATTTTCGAATCAGCAAAGTATCGCTACCTGACTGTTTTAATAGCCACAAACATCGCAAAGTGTCTGGGGATTCAGTTCAAAGTGCTGCTGAGGTTCAACCCCACGGAGATGGTGCACTTATGCGCAAACACAAAATGTCTCCTCTGCAAGCAGCTTATCCGTCCGGCAATAGCTTACTGATTCCCATATGGCTTACGACAACGACGACAAAGGACGAGAGGAAGATATTACGAATCTGAAATAGGCTGCATTTCAACAGGTAAGATCAGAAACAAGTCGAAAGTAAGAGTCTGATTGAAGAGGTAAACATTTAACGGCTCGAGAGACACATAATCGAAACCAGCCGGGGAAACTTGCAGACAATGACCGACCACCCATACTCTGCAATACGAGACATCCTATACGCCAGCCAGGACATCCCCATCAGCGTTATACTATGAAGCAGTGAATCTTCTAAATAAGGACCTCATCATAACCACCGATATGATAATATTTATTAGATGAGTGAGCCCACCGCCGTGGCTGAAACGAGGACTCCCTCAGCCTACATCGAACACATCGACGCCGATGGACAGCCGGGTCTAAACACTCCGTGATTAGGAATCAATTACCAGTAGATGAATACAACTTTCAAGAAATTTTATATAAAAAGGAAAAAATTAGAAGAGGGCAAAACGAGTGCACTAAGGTATTCGCAATTTTAAGCCGAGTGTCTTTGGAGTATTAAGCGTAAATCCTTCCACTTGTCTCTTGCTAATGTTTTTTTTTGCATAGTCTTTGATTATTGATTTACCAGCGATTGAGCTGTATATTTCTTTCAAAAGGGCTGTCGTTGTTGTTGGAGATCATTGTCGTCTGTTACAGTTCTTGCTTTACAACACCCATCTGAAGTACTGATTAACCTCCTTGCAATCACGAACGGTATTTAACTTTTTTTCTTAAATCTTAGTTCTTCCAAAAGCCCAATCTTTTGCGGGTAATATAGTTTTTTTTTTTTAAGTAATTTACCAATCGCACCCTTTTTTCATCCAATAAAAGAACTACCTACCACTTGTTTGATTTTAACTACAGCTAAATCGACTGGCTACGGTAGGTTCAACAGGCCGACCTGCAACTATCCCACGTTTGTTATCAACAGCTCCTGCCAATTTTTTAAGTTAATTTTAAGTGTTTCCGTCCCTCATACTCCACAGCTAGATTCACTCATAATCAAGCCACTCAAGGAACGAGTTTAAAATCAGCACGAACCTCCTCCCATTTATAAAACAGAAAAATATAAAGCAAAAAGTGTGATTAGAAAAATGCCAACACATACCACACCTCATTAAAAAAGGCATCTCGCGAAATGGCCAAAGCCATTAGGTACCTATACCTTTACCTAGACTCTTTAACTTTTTGTTTGCAGCCTGACCTTGCGCCAACTCAAACTAATTGCGACTAATTGCTTTAGCCTCATCCAAACGAAGGAATATTATCTTCACTTTTTTTCCGTCCAACAACTCATTTAACGCACTCTTTCGTTTGCTTGGTAAAGAAAATTAAGACATTAGCAGTGTTTGCCTCGAGGCGCTCCTTGAATGCAGTCAGTTGAAATCAAACGAGTCAGACACTACCAGCGTCGGTTGGCCTGTCAATTGAGGCTGAGACCGTGAAGCTTACACACAGACGGTGCTGTTAAAAAAGGAGTCATAAAAATATAAATGTGTTTGCCCCCCCTCGATGTATGAAGAAACTGACGAAGATGAATATGCCAGAGAATTTTTATTACACCATGCAACATTTTAATGAGCCCATAGTTTGTTCCATGGTAGGATCCTATGCTGTGTTGTAAATCAATTAATTCCGGTTTCAGTTCATAGATGGCGGAATTATCAACGACAGACAATCCCCCCTCCTTAAGGAAAAAAGTTAACAAAAGACCTCAAATCAGGACCCCCTATGCCCCAATATCTCAGATTGAACTGATTTAATTTCCGTAACGAACAAACAAACAATCGAGAAAATGAATTCGTTCGTTACCACCTCTTTTTGGGGTTTTTGTTTCGACTTCTTTCTTTCTTTTATTTATTTTATTTTTTTTTCTTTGCTTTTTTTGCAGGTTGCTTTGTTGTGTTGACGGCCCACAGTCCTTTCACTTGCCACAGCGGCAGCGGCACCTGAGGGCCTTTAAGATAATTTCACTCAATTCGTATACTCCTTTGGTTGGAAATTGAAATCGAAAATCAACGGGCAAAGGGAATCCTTTTCATAAACAGTCGGTTGGTCGGTGGGAGCAGGAATTATATTGCCTGATAACAAATCTAAGGTAGGTGGATGCGAATCCCAGAAAGAAAAATGCCCTTTGGGAAGATGACTCCAGCGAGTAATAATAATAATCGTGAAGGTTCAATTGTTTTATGCATGTGAGTTTGGCGGAGGTGATTGTTTTATTTTTACTTTTTTTCTTCCTTCTTATTTTACTGGGGTTCTTCAATCAAGATGTATACTACGTATAATGATGAGGAAGAAGAAGGAGAACAAACAGAACGAGGCCTCGAGCAAAGGTGGGTATACACTTTCTTTAATAAGGAAAAGAAAAAACAAAATAAAATAAAAAAAAAAATATAAAAATCGTTTTCACTTCGATGGACTTCGAAATTACTTTTTATTTATTTTTTGATTGGGATTTCTTCTGCTTTATTTTTTGTTTTATTTTGATGGAACTTCCGTTTGGTAGGTAGGTGGTAGAGGAACAGGTAGGTATAAAATAATTTTTCAGTGGAATACACAAAGAAGGATTTAATTCGCTTTGGATTCGGATTTTTTTAGAGACTTTCAGCAAAGAAAAACTACTCAAGTTTAAATTGAATGTCTATAAATAGTTAGGGAGACAAACAAGGGTTTGACAGTTGTTATTTTATTGAAGAAAGCTCATTAAATTAAACAAGCTCCTTCCGACTGTTGATTTGAGAGGATTTTCGGAAGTAAAATTAAATGAAGTGATAAGATTTGAGGAGACTTCTTAATAAAAAAAATATGGTACGATTATATGAAAGAAAAACAGGAAACTGGGGACGGTTTGAGTTAGCAAGAGATCATTAAAGCTTCTCATTTTGATTGCAAAACAAAAAGAATTTTAACGTTTGAGGTTGGCTTTAAAATCAACTTGGTTTCCACAAAGCGATTTAAAAAAGTATAAGCTCCAGCAATCAAAAGAAAACTTTTAGCCTTAGACTTTTCTGCAGTCCAACCTGGGATCCAAAGTGAAGCAAATTGTGATAACGATATCCGAGTTAGAGCAGAGAAAACTCTGCAGATTTCTGTTGTCGAAAAATTACCTAAAAAAACTGACCTAAAAAAGCATCTATACAAGGAAGTTGTGCGTAAAGCTCTTCTTTTCAAAAGAAGAAAAATAGAATAAGAAGAAGACAAAAAAACAAAGAAAGGGAACGAGAACGGGAACATTAAAGTTACTTGACCGATTTCAAAAATTCTTTCAACTCTAGGATGTTACATCATCTCTCAGTGACATAGTTTTATATTTCATCAACATTTCAACATATTTCCACGGGAACGGAAGATTAAAACAGGAATGGGTTGGGAACGGAAACTTAGGAACTACTGGACAGATTTCACATAGTGTATGCCACATAGTGTGTACATAGTGTATGCCACATAGTCTCACAGTAAGAAAGATTATATTTCATCCCCAAATTCCCACGGAAGAGGAAAAACGAAAACGGGAACCTCAAAACTACAAACCCGAGCAAAGCCGGGCGGCTCAGCTAGTCTTTATATAAATCTACAAATCTAACCCTTGAAATCAATGAAATTCTAAAAATCAAAAATTTTACGAAATTGCGGAGTGTAAGAGTGGGCATACGATTTTATTCAGTTAAACATTTGTAAACAGACCCTCTGACACCCATTTTGCTTTTGTTCGAGATACATGAAAGTCTCAACATTTAAAAATGAAAAATCGAAAAACTCATTCGATACTCGACAAAACGTCAAAAATCTATCCCCGACCAAATTCTAACCATCCTTTTATCCATAACATCAATTGTCGGGGATGTTGTTTTTGCTTTGCATGTAAAATAATGTTATATATATGTATAACAGTCTTGTGAAAAAAAACACGCCTTATGATGATTATGATGTTGATGATGATGGTGACGATAGTGATAATATCGATGATGATGATGGTGAAGAAAGAAAAGAAAACGAAGACAGCCAAAGTTGTTGTGCCCATGCAGACTAATTTACCGACTATACTTGGAAACAGTAGCCCCCGTTCTGAAAAAGTCTGAAGTTTCAACTTTGATCCATTTAAGTTTGATACTTCATTCTGCTATGTTTATATAACAAGTTACAGTTTTTCTCGCTGTTCCCGTGGCGTAAAAGTTAACATGTCTGCCTGTTACGGAGAGGTTCGCTATTCGAATCTCAACAGAAAACAATAAGTATTTTCCACGGGTTTTACTTTTGCCATGAAAAGGCTTTTCTCGATAAAACTTTCGAAATCACCAGAATATTGTGGCCCCCTAGATTCCCGCACACGGCATGGTTGTGGGAAATGCGTTAAACCCCGATGCTCCCCGCTTGCACCACCCTACTTTTTTTTCTGTCTCTCACTGATAGCCGGGGAGAGAATGCATTGCGCTGGAAACTGTTCGCTTCTTTCTTTCCCTGACAATATCGTCAGAAAACTTATCGCATTGCGTTGGTTAAGATACCTTTTAAAGAGCTCTTTATGGCTTTGGTTTAACTTATCTTAACCAACTGGATACTTTGAAAGACCTAAAAGCATTTCATTAATGCTTTTAAAATTTTATAATTACCTACTTACAGCACTGCAAGCTCTTTTGAAAGAGTTATTTTTAGGAAAATTCAAAAACTCATTTATCTACTAACCGCATTTAAACTTTGGTCAGGCAATTTAACGTGTAACAACTAACAAGTCTTTAGGACTCTAGACTTTGAGCGATTGAAAATATATTAACTTCTCTCAATAGAAAGCACATCAATGCGGTAATTGTTATTCCGTGACACTGTGTTACAGGTATAAATGCCGCAAGGCTTTGACTTGCATTAATTAGCTTTTGAAAGAGAGAAACAAATAATTTCGAATGAGAGAAACAAATAATTGAACGCCTTAAATGTTCATGCTCCGCTTGAGTTGAAAGACGTAAGATGTACTTATTGGGCTCTCATTTCTTTGAGTATCCAATTGATCTCATTAACATCGAAGTCTTGTATATTTGCCCCTTATTGAAAGCTCCATATAGTTCAAATACCCATAAAAAAGTTGTATGTCTCTGGGAATCGAACCACGAACTCCCACGTTACAGACCGACATGCAAACTATTGCACCACCTGCATCGCTCCTGCCATTATATGCCGTTATAATGTTGATTCAGAAGTACCACATTAGAGTCAGCTCAGACCCCATGTTTTTTTGCAAATCAAAACTTTATACTTTCTATGAAAATGTTCGTCTGATATTATAAATTCATTGCCATGAGAAGCGCTTTCTCGATTAGCCGTTCAGACCCGGCAAAAAATTATAAGTTCCCTCCATCCCCCCACAACCCAGGGCTTCCCGCTCTGTGGCACCACCCTATTTTTTTATATTTTATTTAAGGTTGGCAACAAAAAAGTTAGGGTGAGTTCGAAAGCAGCTCAGGGTATTTTCTTTTCTCCCAGCTTCACAGTTTCATCTGGATGGCCTTTTAAATTATCACTGAAATTACAACAACCTTATTTCCATCTTCTGTGCCACAAAAATAGTGAAGGTTGCTTGCCTGGTAGTACAACACACTGGTAATTGATCTATGCTTAGCCTTATTTTTAAATAAAAAAGAAAAAAACACTGGTATCAGTCAGTTTTGTGAAGTTCTAGTTTTAGGAAGCTATTCTGACTGTTTTCAGCTACTCGTTAGACCGTTATGCGTGTTTATATGCAAATAAATTTTTGTCGTACGATATCCTTAGAAAGGATCAATCGATTGTTGTTGGTCTGCCAAAACTGATATCTGATTAGATTTTGGGACAATTGGTTGAGTGGTTTCCAAGATATTCGAATCGCTTATCACTTGAATATCTGGGAATTCACTTAAGTGAGGGGTAAGCCCTGGGCGTTTTAAAAAAATTGTTTTTTTTATTGCTATTTCTTATTATACCTACTGCATCTCAAGAATGTTGTGTCAAAATTTCAAGTCATTCCGAGTTGAATTCGAAAAGTTACAGTGATTTTTAGTGTCCGACCGAAACTTCGGCTTCGGCCACATTCGGCTAAAAAAATCTACAATCGGCTAAACCTTCGGCTTCGGCCAAAATAGGCCAAAGTTTTGGCCGAAGCCGAAGGTTTCCATTGCCGTACCTGGGCGAAACGCAAGTTTGGAGTTGAAGGTTGATCTTCACGATCATTTAACATGCCTTAAAGAAATTTATTTCTTTTTAGGTTTTTGTATTTTAAACCGAAGGTTTAGTTTTTGGCTGTCGTGCGTTGTGGTAGGGGCTGGAAAAAATTCAATTTCGTTTTTCGTTGAACGTAGAACCATGTTGAGTTATTTGTTGTTCTTTTCCTTAATTTCAATAAAATATTAATATTGTTACTAGTTCAATTTGTTATTATTTTTGAAACATTAATTTAATTTATCCCATTAATTTGGTTACTGCATGCATTACATTAGATTCGTTTAGAGCTTTACCCAGAGTTGACCCAGGTTTCCTTGAGAACTCTATGAGTCCTCAAAAAACGATAAACCACAAAATCACCACACATCCCTGTCATTTGAATAAACATACATGCCATTTGACAGCCCTCAAATCACCCCAGCAAAAACCTAAGGTGAATCTTTTTGTATCAAACCCAGCACAACCCCAGGGCTCAAAAAACACTCAGTTTGACATTCAGGGCGAGCTTTGGTTTTCAAAAAACGCTTTGTGGCGACCCCGGGGCTTCAAAAAACGAACCTAAAAATCATTATTTTTTTCATTCAGAAAATTCTTCAAGTTATTGTAGCTTCGGCTTCGGCTTCGGCCGAAGGTTAATGTCAAGCCGAATAATCGGCTTCGGCTAGAAATCGACCTTCGGTCGGACACTAGTGATTTTAGAGCAGGTATGCGCGGCGAGCGAATAGAGGGGGCCGGCCGGCCGGACAATGATCCCGGCCGCGCAGCATCTTTGCTCCTTTATGACTGGTTACAGGTAGCTCGAGGTCTTCTTTTGTGTTCAGGGAAGGGGACCTCACTCTAATGACGCTTTTAACGGAATATTTTTCAGTCAGTTTGAATCAGTTCAGTTGTGGTGCCACGCGTTTATCTCGAAAACTAGTATTTTTAATGTCGGTTTGCAAAATATCTCGGCGACTGTTGAACCGATTCTTCTGAAATTTTGCACACTTCTTTAATATATATTTTTAGTGGTTTTAAAAAATCGTGTTATTACCTGGAGAAAGTTGTCTTTTAACGAAATCTTTAGGAGTTTTGATTTTAGATGATCTTGTCAAAAGTTTTCTTGCACACCGCAAAAAATCGAAAAGTGGAGGCGTCTCGGAAAATGCACTATCACCGGCTTGTTTTTCAATATTTTTGTATGAACAAATTATAGAAGATACTTGAGACTATACTTAATAATGTAGCAAATCAGTAAATTAAATTACTTTATCAGATTTTTCATAAAAAATTCGTAAAAAAAGCCTTTTTTCAGCCTCCTAGGGTTTACCCCTCCCTTAAGTCCTTATCATAAAATATCCTTGGAAGGGATAAATCAATTTAGTTCACAATTAAGAGGTAAATTTGATAGATTAAGTGCTCTGGAATCTATGGAAAGATCTGGCTTAACCTATTTTCAAATTTTTGGATAGTGAAGAAAAAATACAAAAATAAAGCAACTCTTCATTAAGTTTTAAAGTAAATATGCGGTGTCGCAACAGAGCGAGGTGCCCAGGGGCCTAGCGCATTTCTCAAAACTATGCCCAATGAGGGAATGAAGAGGACCTACTATTTTCTACCGATTACTCATCTATTGTTGCTACTGAACTCCGATGTTGAAATTGCTGTTCTGAATGGTGTTGCTGTTCAGTTGACCAATGACCATTCTACATTTTCGGGCGTCAAAGGTGTAAGCTGAAGTTGAAGAATGTGGATTTGTTGGTGAATTTTTGAAGGTTTCACAATCTTATGACATGCTTGGAACCACATCACAAACTGAGTATTGCGTCGAAAGTTGTGACTAGGCTGGCACCTTGTGACTCGTGAGGTATCAGTGATGTCAGGCAAACTCGGGCTAAGAGGTTTAATCATCTGGTGACAAACATGTGCGATTGTTCACCGTAAATGCTGAACTCTGGGAATAGTGTCCTGCTAACCAAGTTGTTTCTCCGCTGGAAATACACCACATTGATTTAGAGGAGCACTTTCAAAAAAATGTCGTTTTGAGACTCACACCCAACCTTTAATGAATCGTAGTTACTCCTTTGCAGATTTTGTTAGACCTTGAGATTGCTTTAGTGTTTAAACTGCAACTAAATATGCGAGAGGGGCAGTCTACATATCAGAGGTTTTCAGCATTGCTCTTGCTTATAGGTCTGGTCCATTCTTGAATGTACGGATCCAACGCTGTCGTTATTTAAGCTCTCTGAAGGGACGAGATTGGATTTTGTCTTGAGTTGTATCATTGTAGGTTAGATCTCTAAACCTCAGCTTAGAATGGGATACTCTTACCAAAGTTAGATCAATGCTGTTTCACCTTCATCGGCTGCGAAAATCAACTGAAAAGCTGCGCTACAGAGCATTGCCATTTAAAACATTTTATCTCCTATCCGTAGTCCGTACGGAGCTGAAAGAAATTAGAAGCCTTAATTGAACTTTTAATATTTATTTATATCGTAAAGACTAACCAAAGATAGAAAGATACGCTAGGAGCAAACTCGACTTAATGTAATTAATGTCTAACCAAAAAATGTCGTTGGAGGAACATCTGTTATCTAACAGACATTTAACATAGCAACTTTTTTACGATTGTATACCAACTTTGTGTTCCCTTGCGCCGTGCGGCTGATGCATGTTTCATGAATCCAGTTCGTTACAACCTGTGTCTTTAATAGCTTCATGATGCCACAACTTGTTGTCAGTTTCCCAATCAAGATTCAAGAGGAATACAAATACAATCCAATCAGACTCAAAAGAATCTAGTCATGCGTCGATTCTGATTGGACTCAAATGCATCAATCTTGCTGCAACCTCATGTTTCTTCTCAAAATAGCATGCTGCGGAAACACGACAATACCATTACGTAAAAGATGAGAGTAACTTGTTGCCAATGAGAGTTCGGTCACTCTCTCTCTCTCTCTCAGCCTAATAACAAAACAATGGAGAAAGGACAGATAAGAGAGAAAGAAACAAACTGTATCTCAATCTCATTAGACTTTAGTTGCAAAGCAGCGTTGACAGAGTGTTGTTGGTTAGGCAAATGTGAACGCAGTACGCAGTGTGTCCGTTCTGTGTCCGTTTTTTTAATTGCAATCAAAATAAATTGTGCTATTCCATTGTATATAGAATCTATCTAAGATTATAATTATATACAATGGCTATTCATATAAACTTTATCACTCGGCAAAAAAAACTATTCTATTCCTTAACCTCCGCGACCATTTTGTCTAAGGATTAATCACTTTTCTTTGCTTGCCTTCGATTCGCCATTTAAACGGCTTAAGGAAATGCAATGCATCAGTGATTCAGAAGACACCAAAAAAACCATTCGACCGCGCACTGACAGGCGACTTGTCAATATGTCATCTTTTGCTTTGATTTCTGTCAGAGTCAAGAGCAAGTTAATCCCCCCACAAAGCGCAAAGTGGCGCACGATACGTCTTCGGCGGCGACTGCCCCAAGAATAAAATGTGAATGAGACAAGTCGTAGTTGGTTTGGTTGGTTTGGTTGGTTTGCCTTCACACAGAATGTGTGCGGTGCCCGGTGCGTGTGTGTGTGTATATTCCAGATTGGTTCTCATCTTGTTGGCCATGGATTATTATCTGACATATGAGCAAACGATTTGCATGGAGGCGACACATTTAAAGGATGTCAAGTTGATGATGTTGATGGGTTAGTAGAGATGAAGGATGCTGCGGGTCACTTAATAAAAGGGAAACGAAGAGTTAAGACTCTTCAGACTGAAGAAGATTTTCGTGAAGTTGGTCTTATAATATGATGGCGGTTGTGTTGTGATTTAATCCATGAGTTGGTACGTTTAATTTAGACGTTAATGAGTGGGTCTTTAGACTTGACACGAAGTAAGTATTATGTGCGAATTAAGAATATGGGGCAGAATAAGCACGTCAGGTTTTGAATAACATTGAAGTCAACAGGATTGGCGAGTATAGGGATTAGGTAGGTAGATGAAAAGGCTGTTTTATCTTTGCAAGACCAGCCATATGGAATTGAAGGCTACACTAGACATGCTTGGATTGCTTGACGTTTAATATATTGAATGGTTTTGAAAGTTTCAAAGGATGTCTCAGTAGTGGATTTGCTTTTAATAATTAAATAGCTCATCAAGGTCGTAGCGCGAGCATTTAAGAAAAAAGGTGTGATTTGGAAGACTTATTCGCATATGGGTTTTTAGTGTTTTACAAATCGTAGGACTGGGGAAAACAGATTCGGGTAAAGCATTCCACATTCAGGCTGTGCGACTGTAATATGAAGCTCAGTACTTGACTAAACGACAAAGATTGAAAGTGCAACACATCAGCATTCCATGCTAGGCGAAAGATGCCTTAAAAAAGGATAAGAGAACAGCTAGCTTTTTTACAAGAAACAGTAAATAAAGGGAGTGATGCAGGTAACATGACGTCGATTTTAAAGAGAATTATTCAATCTAAGAATCGAACTATCATCTATCAGTTTTGAAGAACTCTGACGAGTGCAGGTAGCCAGATAGTCCCAAAAATGTTTGGAGAGCACCTGACCAAAAAATATTTTGGACTGAAGCAGACGTTAAATAAATTGCAGCCAGATCAGAAGCTGTAAGCTAATGCCTGGAACTAATAGGTACTATTTGATTTACTTGATATTTCAAAGGGTAGTTGAAGACAGGCGTATGAAACATGTTTACATATTACATGTATGTCAACTTCTTTCCATAACAATGAAAAGAAAGGACTAACGTCGATTGGGTATTAAAAAGTGTAGGAGACTCGCCTGTATCAGTGGTGGGATAGCCATGTTGTTTTCCATCTACTTGAGAAGAACCCAAGCAAGACTTTGCACTTGCATTATAAAAGCAAAAACGCAGGAAGATATCTGTGTTTTTCTTGGAACTTGCCTCAAACAAACGATAAATAAGAAGTAAAAATGAACGAGCCTCTGGTGAACCAAGTCTAACCTATGAAACAAAACACTTGACTTAAGTTTAATATTGAATTCGTATGAGGAAAGCAGTCATACTTCTTCTATTCCCAAATATGTAGATACACAAAAGTTCTTCTTGAACAACCTGACTGGTATCACGATCATAATGCTCTCGAAGGGATCAGAATTTTTCCCACAGTGTTCCACCCATGGTGTATGCTGCGCTGATCTGGGCAAGCATCGGCGGCAGTCCTCTCACTTTTGGATTTGATTGAAGTCGAACCAAATGCGAACGTTGTTGCATTTTTGAGAATATCAGTATAGGTACTGTTCTGGCCTGTTTTTCCTTTTCTTTTCTTATGATTTTGTCAGAGCATGGTATGATATGGCCTTTTAAAAATAAGAAATCTGGATCTCTCCTTTAATTGAATGGATGCCATTTTTGACATGAAGGGTTGCAAGGATCTAGACACTGTCAATAAGACCAAATTTTGCAACTCCTGCTACTCGGGTGATTGATGCGCAACTGTTGTTTAGAGTCTTCACTTCAACTTCAAGTCTGCATTTTTCTAACACGTAATGCTATCGCACCACCTACGCCTAACCGATCATTAGTTTCTTCATCACTACTTGCGTCTTTACAGATCGTAGGTCCTTCATACATAAGACGTACAATTTCAATCAAATAAATGTTTGGATGAGACATTCCAGGATCACAAAACGGGCAACACAATAACTCAGACTTTTTTCCACTAATAAGGTACCCACTTCCTTACGAAAGGTATACCAGTACGTCAATGCAGGGAAGAAGGATTCGCGCTTTCAATGGTTCTATCGTCAGAAGAAAGATTGACATATTTACTTTTATGCTCTGTACTTCATCTTCCAGTAGTTAGCCAAGAACTGAGTGAAATGCACAGGGTTCCCAGTCTTTGTTTGTACTTCCCAATTTTTTGAGCTAAGAACTGTAATAAAAAGTAGAAGGCTCCAAACGCATTGTTCCTGCTTTTGTGACTTAGAATGCTCCATTGGCTGCAACTGGACGTCTCACCTTCGCCATATACGCTAGTCGGCGGCCCTAGCTGTCTAGGGGCCACCCGTACTAGATCTTGTTATTGTCGATTGAATGCTTTTTCTAAGCCTCTATGGCATTCCGATGCTCTTCCATACTGCAAACCGGCGTTGTTCATCAGATAGTTTCATTTTTTTCGCAGTCAGCTACGCGATAACCGCTCAACGATCTTCAAAGTGTGAGACATCAACTTGATCGAATAGTAAAATCACAATTTCGTGTATCTCTCTTAACTTTGTACATTGGCGGGAGGTAACCCTCTCTCGATTCCTCAGGCAGACTTAAGCCTCCTATAAGCTAGGGCCGATGTCTCCCATCTTTTCCAAAACTCGAATGGTATCTTTTATAAGTCAGCACCTTTGTTCAACTGAGACACTTCCCTAACTTAATAATAATTAATATCGAATACTTTCCCAAACTCAGCTGTAGCGTTCGGAAAACTCCCTCGAATGAACTTTAATCAATAGACCATCTCAATACTGTCGTTACCTGTGCAGAACCCTGTCATCATCCGCAAGAATGAACGGAGTGTGTTCCGAAAATAATGGAGATTCCAAATTTTGGGAATTGGTTGAGTTTGATATTCTAAATTTTAGTAACATGCCCCAGAAGCATAATATAGAAGTATTTATGGTCTAAATACTTTCTCTGTGGTAGCCGCTATAGAGGACGCGTTTTTATGATTTCTTCGATTATCGTTTGTTTTGGTTTTAGCGAGTCAGGTTGCCACCACTAAGATTAAACGTCATATCCGTATACCTCATTCCCTTCGTAAGGAATGGTTGTGAGAAATGCGCTATGCCCCGGGACTCTTCGCTCTGTTGCGCCACCCTAGCTATTTTTTTTATTTATTTAGTCATATCCGTATGTGAGCCCGGCCTTCATCATTTGTTCTTAAACACGTCCATCGTCATTGACTTAATTTAGCGACTTCTTAGCAACTTCCACTGTTGAAATCGCCGAGGTCATAAAAACACGTTTAGACTAAGCGGCCGACACAGAAGAAGTATGCAAGGAATACAGCTGGAAATTTTATATTACCACTTCACAAATACATCGTTAATGAATTTCAGCGAACGAATCTCGCTAAGAAAATTTCCATTTTTAGAGATGGTTGCCCTCTTGTTCAAAATTTTGGGTCATATTTATTGAACAGCTAGGATTGCATCAGCAGCCTTTGCAGACATTTCTCCATGCTTTATAAACGTGCCATCAGTGATCTTTGCTTATACGTAGTTGAGCGCACTTCATCTCTCTTGCTGTTTCGGTATTCCACTTCGAGGCGTATACTTGTTTCCCCCGTCTATTATCACTTTGAAGACTTTCAAACTATAGACCTTATAAAATTGCCTACCAAATTGTGGTCAATAAGGGTTTTGCTCCCGCTGTAAATATTAGGCCTGTTTGATGATAATCGTATTTATCACGATAAGACCGTGTGACTTGCACATATTTAAGATATCTTGTCGACCGATGACGGTTTTAAGTACCGTATCCCACACATCCATGGCAGTCTTCATAATCCCAGTTTCTTTTCCTGACATGCCCATTCTAAGCTCCGCTAACAAACAAAAACACTACTTTAAAGATATTCTTAAGAAGATGGTGAAAACCTCGCCAGGCGCCCTATGAGCAATGATTAGTGTGTCTGCTTGCTACTTTGGAGGTTCGAAGTGCGAATTCCAGAACATTAAAGGAAAAATTTTTTTCTTCGGGTGACGCCTTTCAGAAGGATTTTATCCGATAGTAATTTCATGCAATGAAAAGTGCTTTCTCGTAATCGGGAAAAAATTCTATGTCCCTTCCATTTCCTCACAAAGTATGGTAGAGAGAAATACGGTACACGCCCGGGCCTAGCACCCAGTTTTTACTTATTTTTTCTGCATGTTTTTCCACTAGCTCACATCCAATTTGGACAGCATATGCACTGACAATACTATACACCATGGACATTCACTTTACGTCCCCAATTAAAGAGACATGAAACGGTGTCTAAACTTCGAAACGGCCACAACATTGCCAAGTTGCTTTTCCACATGAATGATAGCGATTCTGTTGGTACTCCGTTCCTTACTAGAACATCTTACAAGCTGTTTAGATAATCCTAAACAAATGTGGAACACTTTACCAATCGCGGTGTTACTCAACCAACTATAAATAAAATAAATAAATAGGGTGGCGCAACAGAGCTAGGAGCCCTTGGGCCTAGCGCATTTCTCACCAGGGTTGCGAGTTTATGAATTAAAAAATCCGTAAGCTATAAGCTAATAGTAAGCTTCAGAATTGATAATTATTTAATTCACTAGCTAGTTTGTAAATTGTGAATTGAGAAAAATTCAATTCATAAGCTGATTTGAGAATTATGAACTGAGAAATATTCAATTCACAAGCTAGTTTGTGAATTAAGAATTGAGAAAGATTCAATTCATAAGCTAGTTGGAGAATTAAGAATTGAGAAAAATTCAATTCATAAGCTAGCTTATATAAGCTAGCTTATGAATTGAGATATATTCAACTCACATGCTACATGCTAGCTTATGAATTATCCGGATTATGGATTGGAAAACATTCAGGTAATTCATATAAGCTAGCTTATGAATTGGATATTTTTCAATTCATAATTCGGATAAGTCATAGGCTAGCTTGTGAATTGAATATTTTTCAATTCATAAGTCATAAGCTAGCTTGTGAATTAAATCTTCTCAACTCATAATTCACAAACTAGCTTATGAATTGAATTTTTCTCAATTCACAATTTACAAACTAGCTTGTGAATTGAATCTTTCTCAGTTCATAATTCCCAAACTAGCTTGTGAATTGAATATTCTCCAATTCACAATTCTCAAAATAGCTTGTGAATTAAATCCAGACTTAAGCTATAAATTAGCTTAAGCTTTTACAACCCTGTTTCTCACAACCATCCCTTGTGAGGCAATGGAGGGGACCTACAATTTTCTGCCGGTTCCAAACGGCTAATTGAGAAAGCGCTATTCATGGCAATGAAATTACTAACGGAGGACTTGCCAGTTCCTCGCGAAAGGCGATACCCGTGGAAAAACATTTTTGCCTCTGCTAGGATTCGAACCTCGAACCTCTGGGTTAGCAGGTGGACATGCTAACCATTACGCCACGGGTACCACTCAACCAACTAAATTTATAAATAAATCAAAAAAAAATTTCTTATCAGAAAACTAACTAATCTACTGCCCATCCCTTCAGCAGGATCATAAAAGTTTTTCAATTTCCAAGAATTTTAAGCACCAATGGACTTACTAGTCTCTCACGTCTCACTCATACCGTTAACAACATTTGAGCTGGTGCGAGCGTTTAAATCCTACCCTCAAAAAAGCCAAAGCCTTGTTCAGGTCTCACTTTATCAATTTTACTCATAAAAATTCATTTTTTAATGCATTCCCCAGAATCCAACACACACATCACATCCCACCTTTCTGTTTTTCAAACAGAGTTTGCTTTTTTTCTTTTAACTTTCAAAACTTCCATGAAAGAACTCAAATTTATTTCATTTATTACTTTCTTACCGAGAACATACGACAATATTATTCATTCACACACATTCCAATATTATTAAGTTTCAACCCAATAAAAAACGTTTACAAATTACATATCCTGAATACCAGCAATCTGTCAAGTAACAATATTGGCTTCTTGGAATAACAACAGAATTTTTCACGTAATCCATCTCCACTGAGATATATTTTGTGGAAAGCATCTTTGTTCGAAAATGCGACATTTCTTTCTAACAAAGTTATCTCTCTTCACTATTGCACTCATTTTAAGCTTGAATTTTATAGTGGGGGGACAGCTTATGGCTATAGGATCTTGGAACTTCTGTTTGCTGTAGTAGGTGTAAAGTTAAATTTAAACAGTGGAATAGACCTGCACATGTTTCTGACAGTCCAAATCTGTGGGACTTTGATTTTGCTCCTCTCAAAGGACTTTTTCAAATTGAGACATTAAAGCATTGGGGTATTTTTTTTATATGAAAATTGAGGAATGACTAGAAAAAGCTTTTGGAACGAAAAAATCAGCCTGTAACAATCAAAAATTAAGTCCCATTACAAATATAAACAAAAACAGCTAAGTACTGAACCAATTTCAAAAATTCTTTCACCATTATAATGATACATTATACACGAGTAACACAAACCTTAACTCTATCCCATATTTCCAAGAGAACTCCTTTAACTTATATTATAAAAGCGAAGTTAACTCTGTAGGTATGTTTGTCGTTGTTACCATCGCCCGTTCAAAGTGGTATACATCGAAGTTGGTCTGGAACATGAGGGAGGACATAGGCTATATATTTACACGGGAATTCAAAAACTGCGATTTCAAAAATATTTTCAACGGGACTGCAATATGTTAAAATAAGGCATGAAAGTTTTTTTTTTTAATGGAAAACACGTAGTTTTTAAAATTTGAAACTGGTGTTTTAAGCTCTTAATCCTTACTAATATTATAAATGCGAAAGTAGCTCTGTTTGTCTGTTTTTCTTTGTTGTCATTTACCGCTCAAACAGCTAAACCGATTTATATGAAACTTGTACGTATAGTTGAGCGCACTTCTTCTCTCTTGTTGCTTCAGTATTCCACTTCGAGGCGAGCATTTTCATTTCTTATATTTTTTAAAGGGCACTGACCAAAACTCAAAGTAGATAGTTCCATAGTGGAATTGATAAACCTAATGCTAAAAAGCAGGAGAATCAACTCTACTCTAGGAAACTTCTCTGCAAAGAGATCAGTTAGTAAAAGAACACCGCAAGGCGCAAGGAGTCGCATACCCTCTTCTATCGAATCTAGTCGTCAACGAACTTCCAGTTGACTTAGAAGCTGTAAGATTCAAAGTGATTGCATATGCAGATGACGTCACCATTGCTACTCACATACGGAGTAGTGGTATGGTGGACCGCTCTTGATAAAAGGTCCTATTGCGATAATCTGAGCAAAGTCCAAAGAACAGCCTGTTTGTGTATAAGCGGAGCACTGAGATCAGCACCCTCAGCTGCCCTTAACATACTCCCTAATCTCACACCACAATAGACCGATAACAACATCGGTCACGCTACAATCCTGAATTTATTCAGATCAATCCCTTGTCATTCTGACTACACAATCCCCCAATTGGTTTTTGATAATAAGTTCCAAGTCTCAATCCCACCTAGAGCTACCTGGGAAGACGAAGAATTCTTGAGAGATGATTCAATTCATTTCTAAGCAGATGGTTCAAAACCGAAGAAGGGGTCGGCTGCGGGGTGTACTCAAACCGAGTTAACGTAAGTCTCTCACTCCGCCTTCCAAACCATTGTAGCGTGTACCAAGCGGAAATTCTGGCGATCAAAGAGGTCCTATCATGGCTAAGAGAAAACGTGATATCCTCAACGAATATCCGGATTTTCTCAGATAGTCAAGCAGCCATAGCGGGCTGCTGTTGCAGCCCTCAAATCACTTGGCGCTGTTTCTACGAACTTAGTAACCGCCCTTAACTGTCGCCTTTCTCTTAAGGAGAGGGCTAAACAGTTCAATATTCACCTTATTTGGATGCCGGGGCACAGAGATATCGTGGGTAACTGCAAAGCTCGCCCGAAAAGGTACCGTTCTACCTACCGATCTCAACCAGCAGGTTGAATATAGGTATTGGTATCACTACATGCAAACTTTTGCTAAATCAAGAGGCTATGGATAGAACAAATAATTGGTGGAACAATATCACTACGTGTGTGGCAACAAAACGGATATGGCCAGAACTAGATCTAAATCGCACAAGACATTTGTAATCCATAAACAGATTGCACGTTAGCTCCGTAATCAATGTCATCACCGGACATTATCTGATAGGAAGACACGCCATAAGACTTGGCGTTCCCTCTAATGACTTCTGCAGAAGTTGCTTAGATGAGGAGGAGGAGGAGACAATCCCACACCTCCTCTGCTCATGTCCTGCATTCTCTTTTAAAAGAAAACGGCATTTAGGAAAATATTTTCTTGATGATTTAAGCGATCTGGCGAACACAGATCCCCTACATCTCCTTCGCTTTATTAAAAGCTCTAAATGGTTTTGTTAAGTGAGGTACTCCTTCACATATAATTCTTTTGGTATCACAATGGTCCTAATATGAGTCTAAGAGTGTCAGTTGTTTTCCTGACAGCCATTTTAACCTAACCTAAACTAACTGTAACCTTACATAGGATATCTTGACGATGATGATTTCTAGTACCGTATCCCAGAAACGGTTAAACAAGCAAATTATGTCAGAGTGATGCTGTCGAATATCTATCAATTTCAATATACAAAGTTATGGAAACTGAAAGGCTGCAAGTTGGTGTTCCAGTACTTATAATGAGAGATCTAGACACGCCAAAGTTACGTAATTACACAGCTGGCATGCAGCACTATAAAAGCTGCAATTTTGACTAAAATAACAAAAGGAGAAAACGTTTTGATGCCCCGTATTCCTCGAATTCCGACATATTTGTCATTTCAGTTTAAAAGATGTCAGTTTCCTCTGAAACCTATATTTGATATTAGAACAAACGAAGCTCAAAGACAAACTCTTAAAGTTGCTGGTGTTCATTACAAAAAAAAAAATGGGCACGACTGGGTCACACGAACTTGCAATTGTAAATATCAAAATCAAAATCTTAGGGCTGAGTACAAGATTTTAATGTCCGCTGTCCATAAAAATATTTCGGGGTTCAGTGCTGCCAACTACACATCAATTACGAAAAATGAATAAAATCACATAAAACTTTGGAAAATTTAATTAAATATTCCAAATGTCTTAAGCGAATATATAACGACATTTTCTTGGAGTTGCTAATACATACATAATATAAAGATGGGTTACACAGATACGTCTACTCTTTGTAGACGTAAACTCCACCAAAATTTTTCCAAATGTAGTCGATGTTTCGCATCGGCAGTTTTCTCATCCGAAGGAAGTTAAAAGAAGTTCTGGCTATGCCTTCGAAGGAATGCCAAGCCATCAACCACCTAATGGTCGTGCTTCACTTTCTAGTAGCCCCAGAATTTGCTCAAAAAAATTAGGACCGGTAGGCATAGGGACGTGCGTATTCCTAACTACACAGGGCTGCCGCTTCGATGACCTTGTACGCTTCTTTTTGAAATAAACTTCTCAAGGTTGCGTTAAACGTTTAACGCAGATTTTACCGATTTCATACTTTTCGGCACTGCTGGCAATTTGTTGATATAACAATTGTATCAATTCCGCGTCATTCAGCCAGCCGATTTAATTGTAGTGAAATCTGTTCTTCGGTGGAAGTTTCACTTCTTCCACGCGGAGGGACTCCACGCACTACTTTTTTAACTAAGCTTTTTCCTTAACCTAGTCACTTTTCCGATACGATGCTGTTTTCGCTTCCAGACATGCCTATGCTTTCGCAACTACTTTTGGTTTCCTTTATTTAAGACCTTTGCTGGGATTCTCGTGATTGGTCTTAGGTCTCAAAGCGATGCTTTACGATTCTGATGTATTTGGAGTGGTTGGAGTAAGGAAGAGTAGGCAGGTTCTAATTGTACTGCGGGTTCATCTCCAGAGAGCAATTCCCCGAGAGTTTTAAACTGCTCTTCAACTCGTTTTCCCACAACGAGGACACTACGGAGCCTTAGGGTTGGTGCTTTCCCATCCACACCTAAAATGCTGAGAAATGCTCTCTGAGGATCTGAACACTCAAGGAAGGGATGACAATGGCAGTGACTGTTCCACGAAGTGTAACTTCGAGCGTTCCTTTCTCTTATCGGTTAGAACGCCTCGATTTCGGGAAGATGATGGTCCTTCTCTTCTTTCTCTTCAGCGACCAGCTCCAAAACGAAACTTCGAGTTGGTGATAGCAAGGGTCACAGGTGATATTGCTAGGGTCTGGTAAAGCATTCCACATACGAGTTGTGAGACTAAAAAATGCATATCTATACTTGACTGATTGGTAGGAAAACTGCTTTTGTGATTAGGTAAAATGCAGTTTCAAAAATGAACAATAAGGTTGATTTTCGATCCACTAAATCTTCTGAGTATTAACTTTTCTGATGTGAAAGTAAGACTTTGTATTCTTTCCAAAACTTTCGCAACGTTGTCAACACTCGCCATGGTTACATTTCAACTTAATATCATGCTACTCCACGTTGTCTGTAAAGAGTATACCACCGAAAGCCCGATAACTTAATTTCCTTTTTATTATGTTTTCCAAAAAAAAAAAATAACTACAATCTTGCATGTCACAACAGCCCTCTCAATCATCAAAAAGAATGTTTTTCAAGCACAAAATAAACAGTCGGGACAGCAAACAGAAACCTTTGTTAAGCAATAGCAAAATATGTAATGCCATTAAAACGCAGTTCAAAGTCAAACCGATGATGAAGACATGCGGAAAATGTCATTATACGAGTATGCACTCAAAAGCGTGTTCCACCCTCTGTCCTCAGACTCCCTTAAATCCTCCCTCAACCTTTTGCTCTGCTGGCAACTAACTCCATGGTAGATTCGTTGGAGGGGGGGGGGGGGGGGGGGGGGGGAAGTACCTTTAAATCAAAAGGTATACCAACTTGAAACAAAATATCGCGGCTTGCAGGAGTATGGGTGCCAACAAAGAAGAAAGAGGAAAGAAAATATAAAAAATACGGCATAGAAATGAGAAATGCTAAAACAAAAAAGAGTCCTTCCAGACGTCTTAACGACCCGGTGAGACAATGGACGAATTAAGTTCTTCTCTTCAGCCAGTGACACAGACACTAATAGTGGCAGTGTACGCCATACGCCAATGCCAATCTCGTTGCAAGGAAGAGCAAGCCAAGCCATAGATCCCATCCCTCATATTTAAATTGAACTCCTTTCCTTACTTTGTATTCAAATTAGACCAGTCAAAGGTAAAAAAGGATATCCATGACAACGAACCGTCGACAGGATGAGCACAGCACGACACTGAGTTCGGTTTCACTCAAAGAAAGGAGACAAAAGGGCTGTTTTTTTGGGAGGCTGTCCGGTACCTTGTATGGTAAGTCCAAAAAAACGGTTCGCGTTTTTATGTTTGATAGTTGGTGTCCGTGACGAGTTGTAGTTGGGAAATGTCAAAATAGCGGTGTTCACAAAAGTATGCAAGTATTTTCTTGTGGTTTTTTTTCCTCTGTTTACACGCTTGGGTTCAATTCACTTGAGAGTGAATGAGAACAAGTGCGGAAAACTTTTAAATGTCGGTAATCCGCTAAAATACATTACTTAGAAGTTTAAAAGTTCAATACTTGTATTTTAAAAGTGTCTTAAGAAATAAGACACAAGCGGATACTTATCTGTATAAGAATCAACTTCCGCTTCATGGTATATATGTAACGAATAACGAAATCGAGTTTACTATTCCTTAATGGTTATTAATTGTAGATTAAATAAGTCTGGAACAGATGGCGCTTTTGTTGTTATTAATCATAGATTGCATAAATCTAGAACAGATGGCGCCTTAAGCGAATTTCTTTACAGAGAACTGTAAAACATTGTCCCTTGCGTGGTTGTATCTGCTAGTAATCAATAAATAAATCTATTTTAAGATAAGACGTAGTAAATACTATTGGAAAAAATGTCAACATTCACCGAAAAATGTGTTAAGGAACTATGCAAAAAAGAACAAAAAAATAGTTTAACAGAGTTTTTTTCGTTTCTTTTACGATATATTATTATATACCTATGAACCTGCAAATTAAATAATCAAAATCAATAAATTTCTACAATTCAAAAATCGTTACCATAATTCTTTTCTATTCTATTCTATTCTTGTACAAAATTCATTTCCATTCACTTGTGAACACGTCCTTTTTCTGTTGTTCGAGCCTCTAGTCGCACCAACATTTAAAAATGAAAAACTCATTCGAACTCGAATTCTATCCCTTGTAAGTTTTACTCATCCTTTTATCCCTTGTATCTTTTGTTGTTGTTGCTTTACATGTATTTACCATACAAGGTACCGGACATCTTCCCAAAAAAACAGGCCTAAAGACGCGTAGACGATATCGTATTTTCCTGTCCCGAGATAGTCAGACAGAATCTAGTTCAAGAAAGAACCGGAAAAAGAAAATAATAGAATTTTTGTCGATTTTTTTTCACTTTTCACGAAGAAAAAACATAACTCACAACACCGACACAACACAATACGAAGATGGAGATGGAACTAACAGCTAAGTCGATATGAACGCATCAGGCTAAGGGTCAGTAGGTGGTAGTGAAGAAGAAAACTTAAATTGAGTTCTGTTAGTTTGAGAGTGTCAATATTAATATTGGGTGCAAATTGAGGGGGATAGATTCTACCAGACAAGAAACTTACCATTCCTTGAAGAATCCAGCAGAAGGTAGACCGAGCGAAGATGAAAAACCAAATGTTGGGCGTGGTCCGACAAATGGAATGAGATATACGCTGACAGAAGAATGAATCCTTCCTTTCCAATGTTCGTCGTCGTCATCATCAGCCTCATCATCATCATCTTCGTCTGGTTCTTTTCCATTTCAGTAAACTCCTTCTGTGTCTGACAGAGAGCAGATACTAGTGTTCATCGAAAAAGGATACTGAATTGAATTTCGAAATTCAAGGACGACATTCAAGTGCAGTACAAAAGTTGTTGGGGTTGCGCAAAATTGCTTCCGGGCTGCATATGGACAGAAATTGCATATTTTTATGATGTGCAGCTTATAGCAGAGTAGGTATTCCCATTATGGTGTGTAGGTAGGTATACTGCCTGCTTCTGACGATTCCTCTCTGAACGAATAAGGAATAGGAATGCATTGGGCTTTTATGCCATTTGGTGGACATGAAAGAGGAATTCAATTCGACGTTTCTTCTTTTCTGACTTTTTTTTTTTGAAAGTAGAGTGGGTGTCCGTCGGGCTGATGTCTTACGAAAGGAGAATTAGAGTAGGAGCTGGTGTCTGTTTGGAGAATGTATTTGGATCCTTTTCATTAAATATTCTGGGTTCTATGACCCTTATTCGGTTGGGTAAGGAAATTTAATTTAAGGAAGATTCCCTATGTAAGGTGTGGTGAACTTATGTTTAATTCATTCCGCCGTGAGTTAGTCAGATTATGACATCAAATTGAATTAATTATTTTGTTGAAGGTACCTACTGAGGGATGCCCGAGAATTCCTTAAACACAATAGCGACATTCCTGCATTTTAAGATGTTTTTTTATTTTCATCAGAGAAAGTGAAATGTTTGTATGTACAATTTTTAAAGTTTTTCATTAACTTTTTTTCTATTTCAGGATCATGGTCATTTGAAATTCTTTTTGAGAAAGCATTGAAAAAAGGCATCAATGGAAATAGTATTTATAGTATTTAGTATTTATTTATTCACTGAATGCTTACACCGTAAGATAATATATCTTATAAATTAGTGATAAGCTAGATATTAAACAAGTAAGAATTTACAAATATGTTATGAGAAAAAAAACAAGGAAAAAATAAGAAAAAAGTAAGAAAGCTACTTAATTTAAAGTTTATATAATTCTTTGAGAAAAAAAAAAGAAAGCAAAAAAATGGAATTTGATCTTCAATACTTAGTACAATGATTTGATTTAGATACAAAATTTTAAAATCATCATTATTCTCTATGCCTATGTCGGTGTCAAATCTCTTGAACGCGTATCGTTTCTGGCTAAGAGTAAAAAGCACGTAGTTCTTTAGAGAACTGTTTTTCATTGCCTATACGTCTGAGATAAATAGGTAACGAGTTCCACAGTCGAATGGCTCCGACAAAAAACTGCCTTTCAGATATAAGACATTTAAAACGCGGTTGAATGAGATGTAGAGATCTGCTTGAAGAACCAAATTGTATCCTATTGAACAGACTTGGCGGTTGTTCGGAATTAATAATTTTAAACAATAATAAAAGGGAACGAAAACGCATGAGATGGTCCAGTGGCATGTTTAACAGCTGAATAGAATACATAGAGATATGTTCCGCCCTACTAATGTTAAATATGTATCGAGCGATGTTGTTGAAGGCGACGTTGAGTTTGCGTTTAGTACCCGCATCACAGTGGGAAAAAACTTCACATCCGTAAGTGAGAATGGGAAGAACTAGGCTTTTAGCTAGTAACATGCGGGTTTTCAACGGAGTAAATTTTTGAGAGGGCCATAGTTGTCGAAGAGCACCATAAACTTTACCAACAGTTATGTTAATATGAGTATCCCATGTCAAGGTAGTATTAAACCACATGCCTAGATTTTTAGTAGTGGGAACGTATTGAATAGGAGAGCTATTTAAAATTAACGAGGAGAAGTTTTCGGTATCCAAAGTTCTTTTACTAATGACAATACATTTTGATTTCATTGGATTATGAAATAGTCCGTTTCTTGAAGACCAGTCCGCAATGTTTTGAAGTTCACAATTCAATCTGAAAATGCAATCTTCCATTAAACCGGGCTTACAGCTTCTATACAGCTGCACATCATCGGCATACATTTGAATAGAAGATGATTCAATTGAGTCAGGAAGCTCATTAATATATAGTGAAAAGAGCAGGGGCCAAGAATCGATCCCTGGGGAACACCTCTTAGCAAAAGAAGCAAGGATGACTGTTTATTGCCGATTGCCACAGATTGTTTCCTTCCCTGTAAATAGGAAGTCAGCAAATGAACAGCTTGAGATGAGAACATGCAACGTGTTGATAGCTTATGACAGAGTTTAACATGGTCAACTGTGTCAAACGCCTTAGAAAAGTCCAATAGCACAAGAAACGTAACTAGATCTTCATCTAAAGCAAGTCTAATATCTTCAACAATATATGTTATTGCAGTGATACAGCTATGTTTTTCACGAAACCCGGACTGTTTTGTAGATAGGATATTTTGGGATCGAAGATGACTGTTAATCTGTTTTTGTAAGACTCTTTCAAAAACTTTCGAGAGATAAAGTAGTATAGATACTGGTCTAAAGTCATTACCACTACCTTTTTTTGGGATTGGTAGAACTTTGGCTAACTTCCACTGAGATGGGAACAAACTTTATAATATGATTGTGTTGAAAATATGTGTTATATAAGACAGAATCAAGGGAAGTAGCGATTTAACAAATACAGGGTGTATTTTGTCGATACCAACTGCATTTGATTTGACAGATAAAAAACTTTCGAGAACCTCATAGCAATCTACACTGTTAAATTGAAAACTTACATCAAGAGATCAACAGAAACATTTTTGAGCTGCGCTTCATATCATCCATTTTTGACATCACTATTTGCCCAAATGGTAGGCCAAAAGCTTATCTTCGAGTTAGAAAGTCATTTAAAATTTTTTCCTTAAAACTGCAGTAACTTTTGCGTCACGTTTGCTCAAGTCAAGAATTTCTTTCATACGTTTTTGAGATAAGTCGATGAATAGTTTTGACTAGCGATGGCTACTGGCCATTTTTTTTTTTTTTTTTCATTTGTTCCAGGTGTGGATCATATTCTTCCGTTCCCAAGTAACCAGTTCATGTTTAATGCTCCTAATTGGGAGACCGCAGTAGTGTTCCTTTGGCCTTTGAGATTGAGCGCCAAGGATAGCTAGGAAATCAACCTACTCGTTACCCTGTACACCTTCATGTCAAGACACTCAGGAAAGAGTGATTTTATTGTGGGTGGTTAATTAAGATAGATATGTAAGGCAGTTCCAAACTAGATTGGATTCAATTTTGGTCGAGGACAATGCCTTTAGGGCTGCCTGACAGTCAGTACAAACTAGAACTAGAACCCTGCTTGAAAGATACTTGTTGTGAAATAGAAGATTTGAAGTTGGGAACGAAAATCCCTATGCACCTACACCGCTGTTAGTTTTTGAACCGTCGCGTCGGCGTCGCGTCGCCGTCGGTCGTCAGTGTACCAATTGTATTGGAAGCTACTTTTAAGAATGTCAGGGTTCTTCCATGCTGAGCGGTTAGGAAGAATTGATTCGAAGGGATGGTGTAACATTATGCGTCTAGGCATAATGTCCGAACAGTGAGCTGCAGGCGATACCAGTATTGGGCGCACTTGCAGAATGGTCATATGTCTCTGTAAGTTTCCTTCACTGAAGTTGCTTATGAGATGAACTTTAGTCCGCTTAGTGCGGCAGTCTTCTGTACTCTTTGGTGTAGCAGAGGAAAATTTAATAAAATTTCTAGCGCTAAAGTTGGGCAGGTGCGTATTGCACATGTGATACCTGCACAGGCTAATCTTTGTAGCTGTAGGGCATAAACTTGGTCTGTTTTTTTGCCACCAGACTAGCGAAGCATAGGTTATGATGGCTGATGTGATAATAGTGAGGTATGTCCAGCAAATCATTTTTGGCCTAGGTCCCCATTTTTTACCAAAGAGTCTAGAATAAGCACAGAAAGCATTAGTTGCTTTCGCTATCTCGATCTAGACTTCTAGACGTGGTTTTCAATTGAGTTTGCTATCCAGGGTTACTCCTAAATATTTGACCTCTTTGGAGAAATTTATTTGAACACTATTTAAGGAGAGTGTTTGGAGATCGATTTTACACATTCTGGGTGAAGAGAATGATGACTGTTTTAGTGGGGTTAACCTGTAGCCCATCGCTACTGTACCAGTCACTGACTTTGTTCAGGGCACGTTCCATTCGGTTTGTGACCTGTGCTTCTTGTTAAATAGAAATGACCTGGTCATCAACGTAGCCTTGTGTGTCAAGGCCCGAGTTGAGTTAATCTATTAAAATTGACCAGAGAAGGGGTGATAAAACACCCCCTTGGGGACAACCTTTTACAGCATTAACTGTTGTTTATGTTTGAATTAGTGTTGTGGAGATAATTGTGCCACTAAACATAGATTCAATCCATTTAATGGTGGGTGAGTCAATTCCTTTGGCAATTGCGGCGGTTTGAATTGATAAGTACGTGGCATTAATTATCAAAAAGGCACCAAAAATCTTAGCAAACGCATTCTCAATTTTACTGACCAGCTGATAGAGAGCTGTAACGGTGGATTTGCCAGCCTGATAAGCAAATTATTTAGTATTGAGAGGAGTGACTACTAAGTCTGTATTGCGTATATGTAAGTCAATTACTTACTCCATGACCTTTACAAAGAAGGATAAGATACTGATTGGTCTGAAAGATTTTGGGTCTGAGTTTGATGAAACTGATAGGTATGACTACAGACATCAGAACCAATGTAGACGAAGCTTTATCGTTTAAGTCAGGTTTACAAAACATCTGCTCAGCTAGCACCGTTTGCATCGAATAAGTTTAGTATAGTAGATTTTAAATACGTCCATGTGCAGTGCACAGAGCCAAACGACGACAGTTCTTAGAAATGATTCCACGAAAAGCTAATAACGATGGACATTTCAGAAAACATTTTCTGCATTGTATAACACACTTTCCACTTTCAAAACCAAAGAACACTCCCTCTCGCTTCATCAGCTTAACGGACAGATACTCAAATTCTTCTGGCAAGTAGCTAAGTATCTGGGTGACACTTCAGGCTAAAAAAAGGGGTGAAATGAATACTGAAGAGCGAACAAATAAAGCCAAAACATCTTTTCACACCTCATTTCTACCAAAGCCTCCATAGTCTGGTGGTCTTCTCTTGACAAACCTGATAGCAAACAGAAAAAAATTAAAAAGTTTAGCTAAAATCGGCTATACTTGGGACGCTTTGGAGCGTTCAAAACCAATACCGTGAGCGTGATGCTTCACAACTATAACTACTTGGTTTGAACCCTTGGAATTTTGCAGTGCAGCTTGATTTAAAACATCAGGCTGCTGAACTTCCAAGCCATACGATAATGGGAACTTCTTCAAGCTACTTAAAGATGAACACTGACACTTTTAACGTCGATTTTTTTTTTGCTGAGGTAAAGAAAAAGTTATACCGTTTTAATGTCGTTTCAATTTAACGTTTTGGGTACGACCATCCCATCCATACAGATTGTTGGAAGGCCAATGGTTGCCTACAATTACATTGACAAGGACTATCAGTTTGTCTGAGAGTGCGGTAAAAAGAGAAAGAAAGAAAGACTTACTAAGAGCCAAAACGATCTGCCCAAAAAGACTATTCACAGACTAGAGGCTCTAAAGACAAGGAGTCGTTGTATCGAATACCGAGTTGACCATAACGAGGCTTGTTTTGATATCTCCGCTATGGAGACGTATGGCAGTCTGAACGATGACGTTCTCTTCTAGAACGCACGGTGGTTCATGTAGGTCGGTAAATAAGTAGTAGCCGATAAATATTTTCGACAAGGCGACTCATTGTCATGATATCTTCTCTAGATGCTTTACAAAATTGTGGTATTCACTATCCAGGGGGGCAATATTTCTATGGGTTTTTTATTACTCGCTTACGCAGACCAGACGAAATCATCATAAGGAAATCGTCAGCCGATTTTAATGACAATTATGCTTAATCAGTTCCTTGGTCTTTGTTAAGACAGGGAACGCCGAATATAAGAAGTAGTCCCGCGTGCTCACCGCCGAGCGGAGCCACTTAATCTTAAAATCAACTAAATGTCAAAAAAACTCTTTTCCGGCTTCTTTCTTTTTTATGCCAACCTCGACACGAGGCAGTCATTTTTTCTATATAGTTTTCTTTTTTATGAATAATTGCAATCTAATGAAATAAGACGGAAATAAGACTATGTAAGTAAAATAATTATAAAATTGTAACTTAAGAAACTGAACTTTAATAAATTAAAGGTTTTGTAACCAGCTTTAAAGAAAAAGAAGGCTTGTTAATAAAATAGTCGAAGTTGCGAAGTAAACGTCCGCAACATTTTACAAAACATATTGCTAAGCTGCCTAAGATGTCGAGAACGCCAACCGAAAACCTCGACCAGCCAGATGAATACAACTGTTGTAGCTGTGAGGAACCCGACGTTGTCGATGATATGGTCCAGTGCGACCAATGTAACCAATGGAATCACTTTGGATGTGCCGGAGTCAACTTAAGTATTCAGGACAAAAGTTACTTATGCCATGACTGCACAGGTAAGAGTAGGTATTTAGTTAGTTTTTCAGGAGCGGATTCTGCATCTGCTGCGAGGTTAGCCAATAATGAAGCCAACATACATCGCCAAATTAATAGTGCTACGCTTGCACCAGACAATAGTGAACTATCTGGTTCAACGGCAGCCGAATTTGCTGCCAGACCAGAACAATATATAGCGCATTATAGCACACTCCACACTAACACATCAGTGGCGTCCAATATTGCCACACCTACCCAAAATACATCTAACGTTTCTGCGCCCAGTGCGGCCGAGGATGCCGCCAAGCGTGGAAACCTTATCACCACATTCAACTCGTCCACACATCAGTCATCAGCAGGGCCAAGAAAAGCGCCGTGTGTCCAAATGCCATCAATGTTTTCGGATGCTACTGCCAACATGCCCAATGACGATATAGCTTGTGGGTACAGTGCGGCCGAAGTTGCTGCCATGCGTACACGCTGTACCGATACTAAAGCAACAGGACCATTGAGAGCAGCGTGTTATCAAGTGCCCTTAACACGTTCGGATGCTACAGCCAAATTGCCCAATGATGATACAGCTTGTGGGTACAGTGCGGCCGAAGCTGCTGCCATGCGTACAAGCTGTATTGACACTACAGCAGTACGACCAAGGAAGTCCGCGTTTGTTCAAACGTCATCAATACTGCCAACTAATTCACAAATGCCTAATGGTGTGACAGCTCGTGCGAACAGTGCGGCCGAGGTTGCTGCCATGCGTATGAGGTCTACCGGCACTAAGCAGAAACTGAGTTACATTCCAGGCTCTAAAAGTTCTTCCAGTTCAAGGTCCTCTAAAATTTCATTAAATAAGCTGCAGATAGAGTTGCAAAAAATTGAAGAGGAAAAACAACTGAGGGAAAAACGAGAGACTGAGTACCTTAACAAAAAGTACCTAATCATGAGTCAGATCGCTGATTCCTCGGGCGAAGAAGACGAAGCACCAGTTCATCAGCTGACCCTAAGCAAAAAGGCTTCAAAAGAAAATGTAAATAACTGGATTTCAGGAATATCCGAGATGAATGCAGACACAAATCAACCTGACTTAATGTCATCAAATTTTCAACAAGGCATGGGAACGTGGGGTGCTGATGCGAGAAAAGATATCTATTCAACGGGTCAACTGCAAAGTGAACAATCAATCAACGCCAGTGCCATCACATCAAATTTTGCCAGCCACCCACAACGTTCGATAGCAACATCATCCGGACCTAGAGGAAATCCACCAGCTGTCAACTTCTCACCACCGCAACCCTTAAACCAAGCTCAGTCACCGCCTCTTGGACAAGCTCCTCCGTTGGTCAACCTTTACGATACTCAACATCGTACGCCCTCAAATATTTTTTTGAATAAAAATCATTTAGCAGCGCGTCATTTAATTCGTGATCTGCCAACCTTCGATGGAAATCCTTCAGAATGGCCCTTGTTCATTGCGAGCTTCAATAGGAGCACAGAACTTGGTGGTTTCCATGATGAAGAGAATCTTTTACGATTGCAGCGAGCTCTGAAAGGTGATGCACTGGAGTCAGTGAAAAGTCTGATTATTCAGCCAAACTGCGTGCGGCGTGTGATGGAAACTTTAAGAATTTTGTATGGAAGGCCAGAGCTTATTGTGCACCATCTGATTCAAAAAATTAGTTCGACTCCTTCGCCCAGAGCCGATAAATTAGAAACGATAGTTACATTTGCCATAGCAGTTCAGAATCTTTGCTCCACGTTCGAAGCCTCAGGTGTTTCAAATAGCCTTAACTATCCTATGCTGCTGTCAGAGCTCGTCGATAAACTTCCACCGAACTTGCGTCTCAGTTGGGCTATTCACAAGCAGTCACTGCCAACATGCACGCTTTCAGACTTTAACATCTGGATGTACAGAACTGCTGAGGCTGCCAATGGAGTTCTTGTTACTCCCCCGTCTTCGTCGGTAGAGGAAAAGAAATTCCGAAACAAAAACAACAACTGGAAGAGTAAAGGGATTGTCAATGCTCATTACAACGGCAATGCTGTACATCACACTCGATTTGAAAACAAATGCGTCATTTGTGGTAGTGACTGCGGATCAGTGGCTACTTGTAAGCAGTTTCTACGACTGGACCGTACTGCCAGGTGGGCTGAGGTGAGGGCGCATCATTTATGCAGCAGGTGCTTGAAAATACACAGGAATGAAAAATGTCAATCAGAGACAGTTTGTGGAAAAAATAATTGCACCTTTAAACACCATCAGCTTCTTCATAAGGATCAAGAAAGAACCGCATCACTCCCCACCAACCATGGCACAGTTGGAATTCACTCCATATACCGTTCTGGTTTCATGAAGCCCAAAACCGATCCAGTATTGTTTCGAATCGTGCCAGTAATCCTCTATGGAGAAAAAGGTAATATTAAAACCTATGCACTTCTGGACGATGGTTCATCGGTGACCCTTGTAGACAAAGAGCTATCAAGTCAGCTGAAGGTAAAAGGAGAGAAGCGGCCTCTATGTCTTAAGTGGACAGGCAATACGTCACGATTGGAAGATCAGTCCGAACTTATCCATCTGCAAATATCCGGTACAAAGGCGAACGCAAAAAAATTCGTACTTGCCAACGTTCACACAGTAAAGAAGCTTGGACTACCATCGCAAACCCTCAATCATGAAGAACTGCAAATAAAGTTTGAACATCTTAAAAAACTCGATCTCCAATCTTATGATAAAGCTGTACCCAGATTACTTATTGGCATAAACAACGCTCAACTTGGACACCCGTTGATCTCCATAGAGGGAGGCTGGAACGAACCCATTGCGACTAAAACCCGTCTTGGTTGGGTAGTTCACGGGAGTTGCAACCAGGTAGTTAAGGAGCATAGCAAAGTTTACAGTTTTCACACTTGCGAATGTAACGATTCGGAACTTGGGCGACTAGTAAAGGACTTTATTTGTGATGACAAGTTCGGAGCCTCAGAGTCAACAAGCCATGTGATGTCGCAGGATGACAGTCGAGCGTTAGAGTTACTGAACACCCACACTGTTCGCAAAGATGGAAGGTTCGAAACAGCACTGCTTTGGAAGTTTGACAATGTGAAGCTGCCGAATAGTTACTTGATGGCCAGGAGAAGACTTGAATGTCTCCAAAAACGGATGGAGCGGAACCCAGAACTAGCCAAACTGCTTGATGGTAAAATCGCAGAATACCTGGAGAAAGGATATGCGCGAAAGCTGACACCACAAGAAATAATAGAGAATCAAGAGCGATCATGGTATCTACCGATATTCCCTGTAGAAAACCCAAATAAACCCGGGAAAGTCAGAATTGTGTGGGACGGAGCAGCATCGGTGCACGGGACTTCACTCAACACAGTGCTCCTCAAGGGCCCCGACCAGCTTACGCCTCTTACCTCCGTGGTCTACAAGTTTAGGCAACATAAAGTAGCAATCTGTGGGGACATCAAAGAAATGTTCCACCAGATCAGAATTCGAAGAGAAGATCAGCATTACCAGCGCTTCCTGTGGGGTCGGAACGAGAATGGAGTACCTGATACTTACATTATGATGGTAATGACATTTGGTGCCACCTGTTCGCCATGCACTGCGCACTATATTAAGAATACAAACGCAGAAGAGTTCGCATCCGCCTATCCAAGAGCAGTTCGGGCCATCAAAGAAAACCACTACGTCGACGACTTGATGGACAGCGTGCCTTGTGAAGAAGAAGCCATCCAGCTAGCGCAAGATATACGTCGCATTCATAAGAACGGTGGGTTCCACATCAGAAATTGGGTTTCTAACTCAGCCAAAGTAGTCAGTGTACTCGAATCTGAGCCAACAGATCAAATCAGCATGAATGTTAACCCGGAACTAGGGACCGAAAAAGTACTCGGCATGTGGTGGTCCACATCTATAGACTGCCTTACATTCAAGCTCACAAGTAACCCTAAGCAAAGAGAAGTTCTTTTCGGGTCACGACGCCCCACCAAGCGCGAAGTCCTAAGAATAATGATGACCATCTTCGACCCACTCGGACTGATAGCTTGTTTTCTCATGTACATAAAAATTCTTCTTCAAGAAATATGGCGCTCCAAAATTGGGTGGGACGATAGAATTGGAGATGAAGAATATAGTAAATGGACAAAATGGATCAAATATCTCCCTGAAGTGGAAGCCGTTAAAATACCGAGATGCTATGTAAGAGAGTCGTGGGGATCTGAAATACAGCTGCACATCTTCGTAGACGCCAGCGAAAACGGATACGCTGCGGCTGCTTACACAAGAAACTGTAGCGATGAGCGCACTGACGTCTGTTTGGTTGGTGCAAAAACACGAGTATCGCCCTTAAAGTCTCTATCTATTCCTCGACTTGAACTGCAAGCTGCTGTTTTAGGTGCACGATTCGCAAAATGCATCACCGAGTCACACGGCATACCCTTTAATCGCCGCTTTTTCTGGTCCGACTCAAAAACAGTTTTGTGTTGGATTCGATCCGACCATAGAAGATATCGACAGTTCGTAGCATGCCGTGTAAGCGAAATCCTGGATGTCACCGAGATCAGTGAGTGGAGATGGATTCCTACCAATAAGAACGTGGCGGACGAGGCAACGAAGTGGCAAAAACCACCAGATCTTAAGCCTAATAGCAGATGGTTTAACGGCCCACAATTTTTGAAGCTCGCCCCAGATAAATGGCCCAAGGAAGATAGGGAAGATAGTAACGGCTCAACCACTGAGGATCTCAAAACGAACTTTGTTGGCGTGCACCTGCACCACCAGGAAAGAATCTACCGATCCAAAGAGCTATCGAACTGGAAGAGGCTGGTAAGGAGCACCGCGTACGTTCATCGGTTCATTCGCAATGTGAGCACCAAAAGAACTTCGTTGCCTAGGCTATATGGTTCTCTCCTAAGCAAAGAACTACAAGACGCCGAAGAACACCTGCTGAGAGAGGCACATATGAGCGAGTACTCTGAAGAAATCGCGGACCTGAAACTAAATCGATGTGTCCAGAAAAGCAGTCCAATTCTCAATCTTAATCCGTTCCTGGACGATAAATGCATAGTTCGAGCCCACGGGAGAACTCTACTGGCGGAAGCGGTCAGCGAGGAAGTACGACAGCCGATAATTCTTCCAAGAGGTCATGAAATTACATCACTCATTATACACGACCTTCACTGCCGATATAAGCATCAACATGATGAGACTGTAGTAAACATTCTACGCCAAAAATTCTATATCTCACACATACGGTCTGCGATAAAAGCAGTAAAAAAGTCTTGTCAAGAATGCAAAATCAAAAAGGCTCAACCACGCCCGCCAATAATGGCACCTCTACCTCCTGCGAGACTTGCGGCATTTTCTAGACCGTTTTCATACGTCGGAGTCGACTACTTCGGCCCAATGGCAGTCAGTGTAGGTCGCAGAACCGAAAAGCGTTGGGGAGTACTCTTTACTTGCCTTACGATAAGAGCTGTTCACATTGAGATTGCTCATGCTATGACTACAGACTCATGCATCCTGTGTGTACGAAATTTTATAGCCAGAAGAGGGACACCTATCGAAATTTATAGTGATAACGGCACTAATTTTCACGGTGCAGAGAGGGAGCTACGAGAGGCATCGGCTGCCATTCAGAAAGACAGGCTGACAGAGACCTTCACTACCACAACCATGCAATGGAAGTTCATACCACCCGGTTCACCACATATGGGCGGCTGCTGGGAACGTCTGGTACGTTCCATAAAAAATGTTCTTTACGCCATCGCACCGACGCGAAATCCAAACGATGAGCTGCTGCGCAATATGCTCATGGAAATAGAAAACATCCTCAATGCGCGGCCATTAACATATATTCCAACAGACGTCGAAAACCCGGAAGCACTTACTCCAAACCACCTTTTACTGGGTGCAGCCTGCGGCTCAAAACCCCTGGTGGAATTCGACGACGATGTGAAAGTACATCGTAAAAATTGGCTTGCCTCGCAGCACTTTGCGGACCGCTTCTGGAAGCGCTGGGTTACTGAATACCTACCTACGCTCACCAGACGCACTAAATGGCTTACTCCTACAAAGCCATTAGAAGTCGGCGATATCGTTCTGGTCGTTGACCCGAATAACCCTAGAAACAGCTGGCCTAAAGGGCGAGTAGTCAAAACAAAGCTATCCCATGACAACCAAGTAAGAAGCGCCACCGTCCAAACCCAAAATGGACTCTATGAAAGACCAGCCGTAAAACTCGCGATTCTGGATGTTCTGAGTCCCGATGAAGAGTGCCCACAGGCGGAACTACCAAGGGGGAGTGTTAAGACAGGGAACGCCGAATATAAGAAGTAGTCCCGCGTGCTCACCGCCGAGCGGAGCCACTTAATCTTAAAATCAACTAAATGTCAAAAAAACTCTTTTCCGGCTTCTTTCTTTTTTATGCCAACCTCGACACGAGGCAGTCATTTTTTCTATATAGTTTTCTTTTTTATGAATAATTGCAATCTAATGAGGAAATAAGACTATGTAAGTAAAATAATTATAAAATTGTAACTTAAGAAACTGAACTTTAATAAATTAAAGGTTTTGTAACCAGCTTTAAAGAAAAAGAAGGCTTGTTAATAAAATAGTCGAAGTTGCGAAGTAAACGTCCGCAACAGTCTTTTCTAAGAAACCAAAGTGTGCAATTGAAACTAAGCCCAGCTTAGTATTGAAATCAAACGTTATCACTTAGATCTTAGATAATATCTCAAAACAAACGTTTCCAGTTCGTTGTAGTCTATCCATGAGCTTGTTCTAAGATCAATGCGACTTACTTTCTAAGATGAAAAAATCTCGTTTAGTAAACCAATGTCGCCAATTGTGCTCATCGCATTTCGAATAAAGTATTCCATCCACCCTCCACTCACAACTTTTGAACATTAAATCGACCATTGAAGCCACAAGTTGTTTGTCAACTATAAACTTCCTTCAGCAATCAAGAAGCAAAAAACTTTAAATTCTATTCCATCTACACACTAGAAAATAATCCCACACGATTAGAAGGCGACTCTTAAACCATTTCAAACTACACTTAACCTCACAAAAGGAATATCTCACCCCATCCATGACTTCTATTAGTTCCCCTTTTGTTTGTATACACTTCACTTGAATACAGTGGATTTAATCCGATCCTCTCAACGAAATCGTTTTCCGAATCTTGGAAATCCTTTTCCCATTGCAAAATCATTAACAGACCTAAAAAATACACTTCCAAAGATTAGTTTTCCTCGAAGAAGCATATATACTCGTATACCAATCGTGAGCTGTACCCTCATTTGTCAAACTGAAGCTTTCTTTTTTGGCCAAAATCCTTACCCTAATTTTTCCTTTTCTCTTCTTTGGTTAAGACAAAAAGTTCATTAGTTAGCTGAACTAGCACCAAGAAGCATTTACCCTTTTCAATCTCTAACACCATAGGAGGACCATCCTCCTCCACTCTTCGTCTGTTTGTCCTGCACCTTTTTGAGTAAGGCGTCGTCCTCCCTCCCTTATATGACAGAAAATCCATTTGCATTCTTCTCGTAAATCAAATTTAATTAAAACCTGCCGACTGTTGTTTATAATTTCGACAGTCCTGTGACGGCTGTTAGGCCACTTAATATTCAAATGAGTTTCTCATAAATCAAAAATTTACTATTTTCTAGGATTTTCTTTGGCAATGAATTCGTTCGTGGAGTAAGACGACACCCTTCTGAGGTACATTTTATATAAGAAAACCCGTTTCCATCCAGCACAATATAACCCCCGCATACAACTAACAAAAGTGAGAGTATCGCATGGTAAATATGATTACCCCTAACTATTGCTATTGCTGTGTTGTGACAACCATTCAAGCAACGAAAGGCGCCCTTAGTTAGCTTGGCTGGGTAATATACCCTTGCATGCGGTGACAATTTCTTAAAATGGAAAGTTCTATAACAGAAAAGGAGTAGGTAAGAGTTCATTGAGGAAAGTTGTATACTGCTTACGACGCGACGCACGGCGACGCGACAAGTCTGGTTCGTTGTCTTAAGTACACACAAGTTGTAGAGAAACTCCCAATGGAATCATTTTATATTGTAGCTAATCATAATAACTGCATTTACGACTAGCTATTGTCCCTTTTGCTTTTTAAAGAAAGAAAGTACTTCAAAGTAAAAAGCAGGAAAAGGAAAGTAAAATAATATTAATGTTGTGAGGAGTTGTAAGAAATTTTGGGATGAGAACTGAATAAGAACGACAATGACACAAAAAAAAAAACTGTCTAAAGGTAAACAAATCTCATTAAATATATTCACCCTTGATACAATGACTCAAGTACCTACCCAAATCTTTTGTTGTGAGTTGGCTACAGTAGCGGCTGGAATTTATTTAACCGAATTGGTATTTGATTCGGAAAGCTTTTATAAGAAAAAGAATGGGGTCCCCAGAATGGGATTAAATTCATTTAAGGAGATGAGATAAATCAACCGCTTAAATCACAGAAGACAATATCTAGGTATTGTCTTCTGTGATTTAAGAGTTTTTTTCGGTATGCAAATGCTTCCGAGAAGTTTTCAAAAGGATCTATCTGACTCGAATGTCAATTTCTTTGAAGACTATAACCCGATTCTGTTAAACATCCGTAAGCAAGATCGATGTGATCTGCTGAAAACCACTTGAACATTTGAGTAAAGTAGAAAGTTACGATTTGTGTGGTATTATCAGTGATGTTTGGCAGATTCCGGGTAAAAGATGGAATTTTTATTTGCAATGATTTGCAGCCGTAAATAATGCTTCCTAATTCCACATATAACCCAAAGAGTTTGAAAATGTAATTTGTTACAAATACTCAAGCCATACAATTGATGTTCATTTTTCTTCATTTCGTGTAGAGCTTCACGAAAAAAGTAAAAGTGCTTAAAGTCCTTAACAATATATTCTTTAATCAAAATTTTTTCCTTTCTTGATCATACTAGCAGTCTCTGAAGAAACTCTGTCTATTCTATCTAATCTCTGTCTCTGAAGAAACTCTGTCTATTCTATCTAATTGCTTTAAAATTCTTAAGCTTTTGGTTTGTAAAACCGTACAAATGTTGTCTTGTTGTCTTCGCTCGAGCAAGAGCATATATAACGTAGGACGGGTGAAATATATGGTGCTTTTGTCCTGAAAGTAAGCCGCTACGGATATCAGTTCACTCTCATCCTTTACTTTTCATACGATGGCCCATTGCCAGCAAATATAAATGATGACGTACTTTACCTTCGAGAATACTATGCAGTATCAAGCTTGTAGGATACTTTGGTTATGTATCCATGTATGTTGCTTTGAATTCTTTGGTCTTTAATTTGTCCCCACTGTTTTATATATACATATCATCTTTTATTTGGACATAGACATCCGGAACTACAGATCGCCTTGGTGCCGAATTTTTCAAAGCAGCCGGAGATCAGTTGGAAAGGAGCTTGCACCAGCTGTTCTGTTTGACATGGTCGGAAGAAAGTATGCCTGATGAACGTAACCTCAGTATCGTATGTCCGATCTTAATAAAGAGCGATCCTCACAATTTCGCCAATTATGGAGGATTAAGCTTACTTAATGTCGGGTATAAGATTCAGTCTGCTATAACTTGTCATCGTCTATAACCTCACGTCAACAACTTGATAGGTCCTTATCAATGTGGTTTTAGACCAGAGAAGTCCAACTGGCAACTGTGAAACAAACCCCTCTCTAGAAAATCCTAGGTAATCATGGAAGCGTGGAAGCGTGGACCTTATCTAAAGCAAATAAGGAAACCCTTGGTTGTTTCGAAAGAAAAGTACTCCGAATGATCTTTGGTCCCGTATGGGAAGACAATAATGCGTAAAGAAGAAGATACAACTACGAGCTGTATGAGCTATTACTTGGACATAACTTAAAGAGTACCTACGAATCACCAGGCAACGATGGCTGCGTCATGTAGGGCGTATAGAAATCAACGCTTCGGCTCGACGGATTTTGGAAAGTACATTGCAGAGAAGTCGGTGGTGCCCGTGGTGTGATGGTAAGCATGTCTGCCTGTTAATCCAGAGGTTTGTGGTTCTAATTCCAACAAAAGCAAAATGTTATTCAAGAATTTCACCTTCCGAGAGAAATCGGCAAGTCCTCCGATAGAAAACTCATTGCTTTGAAGAGCGCTTTCTCGATTAGCCGTTCGGAACCGGCAGAAAATTGTAGGTCCCCTCCATTCCCTCACAAGGCATGGTTGTGAGAACTGGGTTAGACCCCGTGGCTCACTGGTCTGTTGCGCTACCCTTTGTGGGTATGCAGGACAAGTTCAGATTCTGAGCAAAATAGGAACAAAATTGAAAGCAGAGCGTTGTTGCTGGATGGCCGTACCCTTAGGGTGATGAGATGACTTGTGTCGCCTTGTTCTTTGCTTTTGATTCATTGATTAGACATCCCTTAACCTTCGATAAGCTTTGAGATGGACAACATAAGCCAATACCTTTGGTTTTTTCCCAAACTAATATAATGGCTATATGCCCACGGGGTCTGCTTGTTCTATATGAGAGGTCGAAGCTCGCATCTCAAAGACATTATTTTTCCGAAGGGCTGATCGAGAAATCGATTCTCATTGCAGAGTAATTTATCACAGGAGAACAGCCAATACCCAATCTTTTGTGAAGAATTGGCAGGTCTTCCGAGATAAATTGCTCTGCAATGAAAAACGCTTTCTCGCTCAGCCTTTCAGAAATGGCAAAAAAAATAACAATTCCTCTCCCTTCATCACAATTTTTGAAACAATGAAAAGGAGTGGAGAACCCTGGGCCCTGGGGCCGAAAAGAAGAAGTGCTGTAGAGAAAATGTTCAGAATGTTAACTACCATAGCATATTTTTGCGTCATCCCCAGGAAGTTGTCCATTGGCGTTATAAATGAGCCTCGACAAAAAATCTTCTAAGCATAATATTAAGTTTTTAAAGAGAATTTATATGGGGAAAGTGGTTAGCTTAATCAAGTCGTTTTATGGTTGATCTTGAGTAGCAGACAGGGCAGAGATTTTTTTCTACCCCTGGCAAAAGGCTCGTAATATTTGCTTGAAACAGGACACACATACTTTTTCGCAGTGCAGAATTTGCATCTCAAAGGATTCACAGCTATCCTAAAAATATGGGTCGCATTGTGGATTGGTTTGGCCGCCGTCCGCCGCCTCACGTCGTTTCGGTAGCTTTTCTTTTAATCCATATTGACTTCTATTTTATTCGCTTTCTCGTCGAAGTAGTTCGAAGCAGTGCGGTGTATTTTTTCTACAATTTTTTCATGGTTAGTTCTTTTGCTTCTTCAGATTAGCCAGGCTACTTAGACTTGTGAAAGAAGTCTTGTTTGAAGATCACCTCCAACAAAGGTTCGGATTAGTAGGTACCTACCCACTTTTTTTTTACTTCCAATAACATCAACGTTTTCATGAGAAACCGCACATCAATATTTACATTTCTTACTCAAAATTGAAAAGAAAAAAAAAATCAATTCCTATGTAAATCTTTCTCGAAAATTGAAAAGTTTATTATTTTTGTTTCCTTCACTGTGCCATTCAAATGTCTGTCATAAACCAAAACCGCAATACAAACTCCCAACACCAGCTAACTCAGTGTTAGTTACCCAAACACAAATACCACCCCCATCCACTACTTTATTGAATGCATGGCGGCAGAAGGGGATAAATGGGGGAGTTCTGACATTTCACAGTGCAAGACAGGAAAAGATTTGCATACGAAAAACGTGCCAATTCGAATTAAATGACAGCAGGAGGCAGAATCCAAATCAAAATCACAATCAACCATAGCAACACAAGTGTAAGCGTGAGTGTGTGTTGAATTCCGTGCATGCTTGTAAGTGTATACACGCTGACAAATATCAAAATACATCTAGGGTTTCCTCTTAAATATAATTAACATAAGAGCAGATACCAGAAGAGTACGCAAAGTTTAACAGGGGGAAAGGGGAGCCAAACGGTGCCCCTCTTAGGTAGAGGAGGTACATGGAGTTCATCCCAGAATGATAAAATTAAATTGAAATAATTTTAAGTTGAGTTGCTTTTTAATATAAAATTTCATCCCATGGAAACCCACACTCGACCAACCTTCATACTTTGCATAATCTGCATCTCCACGTTGGATTCTATATAGGAAGTATGAACGGTATATAGGTACAATAAAGACAGAACAGCAACAACAGCAACAACAACAGCGGCAACGCCACCACAGTATACTAAAATAAAAGCTGGAGTTTTGTTAACGGCAGATCATAAAAGGATAACATTATAATGAGCTTAATGAGTGTCTATATTTCTGTGTGTGATGATAAATAAAACCAACGACAAGGACTTTCCCGTCCCAGTTTACGGAACAACACGGCGACGAAGGCTCGGCGGCGGCGGTACACAACGAACGAAGCAACCGAAGCCGGATAGACACTTGTACTGTTGGTACTCTGTCTAGTAGTCTATATATTGCTATAGTACCAAAACGAGGAAGTCCTCGAAAACAAGGGGATTATGGTGAGAGGGTGATTGCATAAACATATATTTAGCATATCGTAAGGATATGTTGAGCTTATTCTTCTTATGTGTGCGACGCGCAATAAAAGCATATTATGACAGAAATAGAGTTAAAGTGAAGTTTAAAATTAAAACGAATGCTGCCGAGCAACGCGAACGAAGGGGAGGAGAGAGAAAGAGAGGGAAAAGGGAAAAAAGTAAGTGGACTTTTTGGCATCATCGGTAAATCCAGTTCGGTATGAGCTTATGCATTGCTTACTGTGAGATTAGGTGAAAAGCATGTGGAAATGGATTGTGTAATTAACATTTTGCATTTTCATTTTTAATAAGAGGACACTTAATTAAATGCTAAATTCTCATCTCATAGTCGAAATGCAATTGGAGGAAGAGTATGTAAAAAAAAGAAGAAACATAGACAAAGGTACGAAGGTAATGAACTGAAAATATAAAACTGGGGAGACGAACTTTATGGTGTAAAATGAAAAAAGTTTAAATGGACAAACTTTCAGCTTAAGAACTATGGTAAGTGAGTGGTTAAAGTTCCGATTTTGCTAAATAAATGGATTTTCTAGTAGACTTTGATGGCGAGTGAGTGCAAGAGTCGTATTTTGATTCAAGAAGATTGTATTTCTTCAAACTGAGAAGGTGTTTTTGATTTTATCATAGACATCATCAGCATCAGCATATCCTGTGAGAGTGTGAGCCCGTATAGAGAAGAAGCCATCAACAAAAAGTATCTATTCCTACACGGTCTGCAACTAGATAGACGGAAAGTTGCTTTGCGTGTCTGACATAGGCTTACCGGATCGAATTCAGCTGATCCGGTCATGCTCTATTTTTAGCTAGATGGCATTTTGGACGTGAGGGCTTCCACGGATCTTTACACTTCTAATACGATCAAGTTTTGTTACAATTGCTATCATAAGAAGCATCTTCATCTCAGTTGTTGTCAACTTATTCTCATAGTTTCTGTAGGTATAGGTATTGTTTAACATTGTCCACAATCGCGGTGTATCTGTATAGTCAGCTTTGTAGGGCATTTTTCTGTCACAGACAATGGAGTTTTTCGGCCACTTCATTCTTCTCAGGTTTACTACTGATCCCAGGTACCAGAAGTTTTAAGCTTCCACTCATTTCGATTAACTAAAATTTCTGGATATCACAGTTCCAGTCTAGATCAGAGAACAGACAGCACAACCACTCAGTCTCTGTCAGGCAAAATACCGTAGACATTTTGGAAATCTTAACTTTTTCACTAAATCAGTTCAGTTTTTTTTTTTTTCAGTTTTAATTTATTTTAATTCAGTATTTTGTGGGTTTTGTTCTTGAAATTACTTAAATCTTATCAAAGCTACTTAAATATACATTAGCCCAGACAGAGCCACATTAGCTTTTTATATTAATTTTATTTTGTTCTTAATTTTGTTTAGATTAAATTTTTTTTTTCTAGTAAATATTTTTGAATTTTTTGTTTGGCACAGTGCCGACCCCTTATATCCTAAGATCTACACGCTAAACCTTTGTAGGTAAGCCTCAGTTTCCATTTGTTAGTCAGAAAACCACCAGAATAATTTTTACTCTCCAACAACGTCACGACGATCGCGATCTGAGACCACCCTACTGTACCGAAGCCTTTCAAAGTTTTCGTTTATTGCGGTAAGGTTTCGGAGCCGTCGATTCACGGACTTACGGCAGCCATGTTTTATCATCGGAATCGCTAATCTGTTCTGTTATAAGATCAAGGAAAGCCTCCGTTAGGTGCTCTCTCCAGACATTCAATATTGGGGGAAATAAGCTCTAGATATTAAGCCATGGTCGGAGCTATCGGTCTTGAGTTAGTTCTAAAGTGAGATTGTCGATTGTGTTTATCTGAGCCCCTTTGTAAAAGACCCCATTAGGATAGTATTTTGTGTACTCCGACTCTGGCGTTCTGTGCAATCCAAGTTCCTAGCCAGGTACGCACACAATGTCTCTCAAACACTTAATAATTTCCATTTGAGACGCTGTAACGCTGAACCACAAAAGGCACCCATTGACAATCATTCGCCTTATGAGGGTCATGAAGCAAATCACTTTCACCCTGCTATCAAGTTGCCTGCTGTGACACAGTCGCCTCTTCAGAACAAAAGCTCCTCTAGCCCTGGCCAGAGCCGCATCCATATGTTTGTTAAAATTATATATACTGATCTAGCCAGAGGCCGATGTACTTGACTACTAATTTGCTTGAAAGAGGGTGGCCATGTAGATCAACGATCTCCAGCTCTCGCCAGTTCTGTCACGTATCCCATGAGGCCCGAGCCAACGGGGTTCTAAACACAACAGCTTCCGATTTCTTAGAGTTGATTTTCAACTTCCCGTCATCGCAATATTGCTAAATCTCACCGAAGTACGCTTCAACAGAATTCTGATTACTTTATCAGTATGATCGTAAGGGAAAGTGCTAGTAAGTTCTGGTAGAAGTTACATTGCCACTTTTTACAACAAACGCTCTCCCATGAAGCACTTCATTAAGAATATATAGCAGCGGTTTACTCATGCCATTCCTCATCAACTTAGGGAAGAGACCGTCTAACCTCTAACCAAACGGCATTGAATGCCTTCTCCAAATTCAATCAGATATCCACCTGTACACTGCTTTTTAGCTTTGTTTCATTGAATTTATGATAATAGTTTGGACGCGGACGGTATCATGACCCGCCTTAAAACAGAACTGATTTTCAGGAATAATATTTTTGTCCTCAGCCAATGTGGACAGTGCTCCATTTAGAACCTTCTCGAATACCTTGCTGATACCAGGAAGAAAACTAATTGACCGGAGATTTGCTGGATTGGAACCATCCTTCCCTTTTTTAAGGAGAGGATGGACCATTGCCGTCTTCCAACGCAATGGGTAATACACATTATTCAGAGCATTGTTAAACAACGTTATGTAGATGTTCACCGCTTCCGAAGGGAGGTTTTGTAGCACAATGTAGAGTATGCCGTCGACTTCTGTTTGTTTTACTTCATTTTATGAATGATATTTTCGAGATCCATCTCAGATCTCAGAGTTCTAGTCCCAACATCGTGAATCACTAACTTCTTCGACTGTGTGGTATTCCTGTTAAGTGAGGTTCAGATTTGCTTAAAAAGCGCTCAGAATTCTGCTGCCACCAGTGCAACCTTGACCATCGTCAAGGGCGCACACGGTAAGCAATAAGCCTCGGCCGAAACAAAGTGTGAGTTGATACTGTTAAGGCCTTTGACGCTTTTAGAGGACTCATGCGGCACAAAATACGCATCGATCACAACAGAATGGGACTTGGTTAACCTATGTTATCTAAACGAAGCTTATGTTTTCTTCAAAAACATGGCCTCTCACTTTGTTCAGCTGATCATTGCTACCTCAGCTTCTGAGGTAGCAAGGGAAGAACAAAACTTGCTTATCGTTTTTCGGGCCTAAGTAAGGAGGTGACAGAGGCGCAATGGTAAACATATCTGCCTGTTACGTGAGAGATCGAGGTTTAAATCCCAGAAACATTCAATAGTTTTGCCACGGGTAGCCTCTTTTTGAGAGCAATTGTCAAAGTCCTGCGGGAGAATAACGCTGCAATGGTAAGGGCTTGCCTGCTTAGCTTTTCGGAATTGACATGCGATTGTCTTCATGTCTCTGGTTTGCTTATTGGTATCAAGGGTTCATAGTCTTTAAATTGGGATAACAATTAAAAACATTCAACGAGGTCTTTGCCATTCAAAACCATCATCCCGGCCCATTAGCTATGAATTCACATCAAAACTGCAGCCAAGTAACTGCGAACAATACAAATCGGACGTTGGTAGGCACAATTAAAGGGAATTATCAAAAATAAACTTCAAAAGACAAACTCGATGAAATATGCGCTTTAACTGCACAACAAGATTACACCCCACAATGACAGTTTGCGGTTGCCAGGATACCTGGTATTTAATTGAATGTTTGGTATGCCCATCGATGTGAACCAAATAAATTAACCACTATTCTCACAAGAATAGAGTACAAGATTTTTATGTTTCGTTATTTTCTCAGGGGTAGGACACGTGTGTCAGCGGACATGCGGCACGAAAATTTGTCAAATATCTGCTAAGAGATGATATGGAAAAACGGAATAAATTGGACAAACAACTCAGAAGAGTGCACAACAATTTCGAAAAGGGATACTAATCCCAACGCAATATAACGCAATGCTATTGGAAAGGATCAAGTACGGAAGACTTAATGGAAAAAGGATGTTTTCATTGTAATAACCGAGGCGATGTCGCGTGTCACTATATTCACCCCATAATCTATAGGTACCGGCAAAGCGGCAACCCTCTTCTTACCATAGAAAGAGATTATTACGACGATTATAATTCTTTGAAAGGATATTAAAATATTTAAGGACTCATGCAGCAATAAAGGTAGGTAATTTCTATTCATTCGTTGGTACGCCGGAAACTCACCCCAGCTAGTGAAGCCAAGGCAACCTTGTTTGATGATGAGATGCATTTTTGAATTATCGTCCTTCTCGTAAGGATTGTCTGACAAGGTGGAAAAACTCCAAATGAGAATGACAATTATTGCAATAAAAAAAAAAATCACAGAACGAACTAAGGAGGAAGAACTATCGTGACAACGTTGATTTGATGTTTGCATTTTTTATTATCGTCAGTTTGGAAAAGTTGCATCTGAACACATTGTGTCTCTTGTGACATTTTGTGTCTCATTTTTCTTTTTTGTGTGTCCTTTTCATATCCTGCAAATGGCAAGAGTCTGTGATTTTGACAATTGTTAGTTTTTAATGAAATTAAAAAGTTTTTGTTCGCTTCGCTGTCAGAGAATGTCTTTTCCTTTTAAATAAAGGAAGCAATTCGAAGGATGAGTGCAGTGTTTTGTTTGCTTGTGTCTGTATATGTAAGTGACAACTCATGCTGATGCAGTTCACAGTTTAGTTTCAGTTGCAATTTGGACGTTTGACTTTGTAAAAGAATAACAAGAAATGGTACACTTTAGCACTTTTCGAGCAGTGTTATGTGTGTCGAATTGAATCCTGGCTGGCTATCGTTGTACGAAAATTGATGAGGCGATTCCCTGTCTTTTGAAAATATTGCTGATGATCACAGCATGATACAGAAGATTCTTTTAGCTAAGCAGTGATGAATGAATGTTTGAATGAATGTTTGAGAAAGTGCGAGTTGTAGAAGTGCTAATAATGAGTGAATGGAAAAATTCAATTAAAAAGTTATGCAGACGATTTCAACTCTTGGAATTCAAGGATGTTTTGTATATGAGCCCTTAGAGCTACACAATGTCCGAATTTTAAACATAGGATGGAGCAGTTAGTTCAACATCGATGATAAGACAATATTCCCACAGAAACATACATCAACTTTTCAACTAGGGTAAGATTACATACAAAAACTCTCAAGATGATTACGCGTTCATAGTCAAAAATAATAAATTGGGTAATAAAACAGAGTGGTGAGCCCCGGTACCTTGCGCATTTCTCTCAACCATATCTTGGAATTAAATGGAAAGGACCTAAGATTCCAAACAGCTAATCGCGAAAAACCTTTTCATTGTCATGAAATTACCATCGGAGAAATTACCATTTCCTCGCAATAGGTGATACTCTTAGAAAACATTTCTTCTTTGATGTTTCTGGAAACCGAACCACTTACATAACAGGCAGCAACGCTAACTAATACGCCACTGTCACCACGTTCATAGTCAACCATATTTCAAAAAGATTGTTACACATAGCAATAGAACAAAAGCTGTGTCACTTTCGTCAAGCATTTTGGTGACTTTTTCAGGTTGTATGCACGTTTTTCAATCTCTAAACTTTAGACAAGGGTCGTCTTAAAAGCGAATCTGTCCCTGGTCATCTGGTTGTAGTTTTCTTTCCCCAATTTGGATAATTTGCGTTGTGAAATGTTGTATTCAAATTGATGATGTAAAAACCTGCATCCTTTTTCTTCTGCTTCTGGTCAGGATATTTAAGAAGGGAATACACTAGCGTATCCCTTTTTCAAAGCGTCTATACTTACTCAGCTTTTTTTGTTTAGTTCGGAAACCATACTTTCGTGGACAACGTCCTTAAAACGAATGGGTATTATAAAAGACAAAGAACATGAAAGCCAAGTTTGCCACGGGAAACGGAAAAAGAAGAGAAGAAAGCTTTTCTTCCTTACGTAAAAGGCGTAACGGATAGAATTGGGAAAGTCTTGAAGAGGTACGGTGTAAAGTCCATCTTTTTACCACCCAAAAAGGTGAAAGACTACCTCCAATCACCAAAAGACCACTTTCCATTGCAGATTCCGGGCGTCTATGTAGTCCCTTGCAGCTGCGGGTCTTCTTATGTGGGAAAAACCCAACGAAGTGTTGCCACCTGCTTAAAAGAACATATAAATGCTGTCAGCAAAAAACTGCGGGGGAAAAGTCGGCAGTAGTCGAGCACATCCTAGACAATCCAGGCGAACATCACTGATGGGTTCACTTCGATCAAGCTAAAGTTTTAGCTCACGAGCCTCATTACATCCCTCGGCTTGTACACGAAGCGATTGAAATAAAACGCCATCAAAATTTCAATCGCGATGACAGCATAAAATTGTCGCGTACATGGGACCCCGTCATCAACATCGCACGGCCTAATCCAGATAGCCATTAAAACATCCAGCGATATAGAGAGCACTGTTTGCTCCCAATCTTTTACTCAGCAACAACAGCAGCTTCAAATATAGAACCGTCTACGCACCGCTACAACTTGCGTAGTCAAAGAAGAGAATAACACTTCAAAAGCAGTTTCCCTGTGACCACGCTCAATGTAACTTGTAGCGAAACGTTCGGGGTGAGTACAGTAGTGCACTCATTTTATATTTTTAATATTAATGCGGCTTATCCGAAATCATAAAAATTTTAATGAACCATAAGAATGCATTGGTACATGCATAGGGTGGCGCAACAGACCGAGGAGCCCCTGATGGGGCCTAGCCCTTTTCTCACAACCTTACCTTGTGAGCGAGTGGAAGTTAACTATGTACAATTTTCTGAAGGCTCCGAACGGCTAATGAAGGAAGTGGATTCACCATCGGAGAACTTGCCAATTCCTTGCGAAAAGTGATGTCCGTCGACAAATACTTTTTGGTGTCTGCTAGGATTCGAACCACTAACATCCCGCGTAATGGGCATACATGCTAACCATAATGCCACAGGTACCACCGTAAATCATAAGTATGATATGATATTCATGTTCACGCGAGAGTTTGAAATATTTTTATTCGTCTCTAAGAAACTGTCATGCTTCTTTTAACGAATGCAGTCCGGCTTTAACTAGAAGGCCATCGATTCCGTTAATGCGTTTCAACAGAACATAGTTAATTGCAAAAATCAAAGCAACAGCCCACGCTGAAGTATCAATAGACCATGATAAATCAAAAAAAAAAAAAAAAACCCAATCCGAATTCAGACAACATGTTTTTGAAGAAGTCAACCCCTCAATTAAATTTGCCCAAGTCATCCGACACCCAGTCAAGTTCAACGACGATAGTCCTTTAAGCGATGTACGATGTTCCTAAAAAAAACTATTAGCTTTCCTGAAGAAATTCAAAAGATTGTGTGTGGAAGCCATTCAAAAAAATCAGTCCCCACTACTTTGATCATTGGAGTGCTGCTATACGCCACGGAAGCATGGGCCTTATCCTAAGCAAATAAGGAAACTACGTACAAATGAGTTTGCTCTAATCTCCGTGCGACTTAGTTTCTGAGATGTAAAAGAAACTCTTAGGAAAAAGTACTACGTTATGGTCCTTAATGGAAAACAATGTATACAGAAGAATATTCAAAATCGAAATATATGAGCTTTAGCGCGACATGAAGCGCTAGAAGAGTACGCATCGTGAAACTACGATTGCAGGACGATGCGGATATACCCAAACGCTCCGGTTCGTTGTGTTTTCGAAAGCACGTTGCAGGTAAATCGCGTAAAGGAACACCTCGTCTTAGGTGGCGAAACCAAGTGTAAGAAGACCCCAACCGACTAAGAGTGCAAAACTGGGGAGAGTACACCCGAGATCAAAATTGTTGACGTAAGATGTTAGTTGAGACTCAGATTCATCCCGAACTGTAATGCCCACTTAAGTAAGTAAGTTAGGAAGTATCTCCAGTTTTCACCACCTAATTTCTTCACTATACAGTTTTTTCTTTACAAAATCCATCTGCGTATTCCTTCAACAAGAACCGTGGACGTTTTAGCTCTTTGGTACTTAGTTTTGCCCTGCTAAATGCGTTCTCTTTCTCTAAAATTCCAAATTTAATTCACAATTCCCTTACATGGGAATGCATTGACAAAACTGCCGGTTTGTTCAATGATTTCGTTGAATCTGTCTGTAAAAAGTTTTCTGCCTTTGTTCTTTTTGCTTGGCGATCGATGTTGCCACTTCGACGGGGTCAGCTGACCAGCAGAAATATACCAACACGTAGGTTGTGAGTGGAGCCAACATCTTGCTATTAAATCTTCTTGAAATCCTAGGCTAACGATGTTTTTAGCTTTGCGAACGTTTAAGTACAGTATTTCAAGCCTGAATGCGAGCTCTCTATAACCACCTTACCACTGGTAGGGAATAATAGGAGAACGAACTTAGTATAACTATGACAGTCATATTCACAGTTGTCATCCCGTTTTAGTGCTCTATTGTGAGTTAATCGGTGCTCTGCAAAAGTTTTCAATTAAGCATGATGCTGACGTATCAAATCGTCCGGTGTAAATAATAATTCGCTCACCCTTTAAGTCGATGATGTAGATGGAGTCATCTTATTTGAACACACAAATGATATTTGTAGGCTGTGCGTGTACAAACTCGAACACCTAGTTTAAAAGAATACGCTTCTGATAGTTTGAATGTCTTGAGTTGTGTGGAAGCAGTTTTTGAATAGCTTACTGGTTTGTTTTTGGAAGTGAACTGATGAAGTGGTGCCCGTGTTGTAATGGTGAGCATCTCCGCTTGTTCCTAGAGAGTTTATGGTTGGAATTCCAGAAAAATGATGCCACCCTTTTTATTCTTTTATTCGCATTTTCATTGATTTTCCACCTTTCCACCACATCACAACACAAATCATTGCTATTCCTGTCGAACGGAGCTCTTGTATCCAAGTCCTAGGAAAGTTGTCCAACTCTAAGCCATATTTCCGCATAACTCTTCAATACCAGTCGTTCGAAATTCCAGCAATTTCAATGAGAAGAGCATGAGAAGAGTTATTCTCATGAAATACCTCTTCCTTAGAAAGACACAAAAGTTCTGCCTCACCCTTATCTGCAAACATCCTTATCTAAAATCATACAGAGGCAGATTTTCGTTTGTCTTCTCGATATCTTCCGATTATGATCATAATTCGAAAACTTTGTAGACACTTGTAGGAAGAAACTTAATTGCTATCGCCACATTCCAACTCTTCCAAACGCACCATTGCATCTGCTACTGTGAGAATGTTCAAAGGTCTTGTCTGAGCTCTGAGGAGAGGGAAGCATAAATATAGCGAGCTCAAATCGCCACTTGCAAAATGTTTTCGATAAAGAATCTCTTAGTTGGAACGATTCCACCAGGACGTAGGTATTTGTACGCATTGGCTCTGAATATTCGCATTCATTAAAAAGTGAGAAATCGTGTTGGCTACTACTGTTTTCGGTCTTTCACATTTCCAAAAAAGACAAGTAAAGAATTGTTGCTATTTTAGAAAATTATGACTAAAGCAAATATGTACACAGAAGCTTATGAAGTTGACATAATACACTCGTAACATGTCCTTTTTATTAGTAAAAGGATTTTATCCTCAAAGTTTCAATACGCATACTAACTGAGGTAAGAAAAAAGAAACAGAAGATTCCATTCAAAACGAATAGCCCAAGAATACATATGTGTTTCGAGTTTCTTGCAGGAAAGAACGACCGTTAGGTAAAGGATTTAAGTTGTTTTCTTTTTGTTGTTGGGTGGGTCTTGTAATCATGCATAAGAGTCCAAAAATGAGGAAAATATTGGGTTGACTTTAATGATGGATTAAATAGAGAGGTGCATGGAAAGATGTGGTCTGGGAACTGATGTTATCTACGAACTTTGTAAGAAGTATCCTTACCTTGCCTCTTATTCTTATTGAGTTGTGTTTCGTTAGAGGAAAACGAACATGTTGAGATGAAAGAGGTATTTTGATTTAAAGGCGGAAGAAAAATCTTTTATAGGTATGTGTATATGGAAGTTTGTTGGTTTTTATGACCAACCGGAAGTTCTATGGTATAGGTAATGAAGGATGAGGGATATATAGGAGGTACCTATTTGGTTTCTTATTTTATTTTTTATTGGTCTTCTCGTCAAGGAAGTTTCTAAAGCAAACATAAAAGGTTCTTCGATGCAGAATACTCATGAGGAGTATTAAAGTGAAGACCCTTGAGAGTATTCTTTTTTTCTCTTGGTCCTGCTTAAGTTTGGCAGTGGCTGTGGTTGGAGTTGATTGAGTTGAGGTGGGTCATTTGAAAGTTATGGTCTATTGTTGTTAGAGTTCGAAGGCTCTGTTTTTGTTTTATGATCATTTAAATATTTGACATTTGTAAAAATGAACCTGTCACAAAACAAACTTATTTGAAATCTGGTTTGTTGTAAAGGGAGCAAAAAATTTCCTCTGTTAATGTCCTCGATCGAAAACTATTCAAAATAAAATGCAGAGAACTGATTTATTTTATTTTGAGAGCTATTTTTTCTTTTTTGGAAAAGAATACCTTGCACACATCAAAGAATATACAGTTTCATATTCCAATGATCTCCTGAAATTTCAAATACATATTAAAAGCTACTTGAAATTTTACTTAGAGCTTTTGAGATTTGAGGAATTCATTGCAGTTTGTCAAACGTCTAGGGTTTAAAGACTTAATAAGAGAATACGATTTTCATAATGAGGGAGATTGAAAGGATCTTCCCAAGGAAGACCTTTGAGAGCGAAACTTATTAAACTGTGCTGTATTGCTTTGATACCAGATTTATGAATATCTTAAAATGGTGACCACACTCTTTTTGGATGGGGATGAACATAACAGTTGTATAAAGAGAGGGTAACATAAGGTTCATTAAATTCCTTTGCCCATCGCTTAAAAAAGCCAAGCATTGAATTTGATTTGTTAATAATGAGGTTGATGTGTTGGTGTTCATTAAATTCGAGGTTGTAACTAAAAAAACGCCGAGGTTAAGGAATCTAGAAACTTGAGATAGGGATTGTTGCTTTATTATCTAAATATTCTCCAATACCATACAACAAAACTATCGATATCTTTTTATGAGAAGTCACAAAATCATCCAATCATAGACATAGCAAAGATTATAATGTGTCGCTGTTGGAGATTCAAGAAATTACATCATTTATTGCAACAATGAAAAGCAAGGGACCGAGATGTTTTCCTTGTGGCACGCCAGACAAGCAATTGAATGTTTTTGACAGAACGGTATGAAATTTGACTTCATAAGACTAATTTTTTAGGTAGGAGCTTATCAAAATAATAAATAATGGGAGAAATCCAAATGCTTTTAGTTTAAGTAGTATAATATTGTAACGTACGCTTAGTTCGCAAAAATAAAACTTTACTTTTCAATTTAATTCTACCACTTTTATTCAGTACCTACTTTATTCGATTTCAACTCTACCAATAATCACATTAACTCACTCTTAAGTCTTAACATTATCACTCTATAATCAAATCTGACATCTGGTTGCCTCGGGCGGCCTATTTATATCGAATGACATTCCATCTAGGACAGTAGTAATTTCCCAGTAATTTCCACATGGTCTCCACTCTCCACTCCTGGTATGTTTCTCATCAAACATTTCCCTCCTGGTATGTTTCTACACTTACACTAGTGTTGTCGCTTGTGTTTTCGGTTGAACATTTTCGATTAGGAAATTGGTATTAAATGTTGGGTTTTCAATTTGCATTACAATATTATGAGACATTTGCTCAAACGCCTTAGAGAAGTTAATGTAAATGCAGTCAATCTCGTTCCCACATTCAAGGGCGTTGGAACATTTATGATAAAAAGATAAAAGGTTAGTGGCCGTCGATCTTCTTTGTATAAATCTGTGCTGGTGATGACAGATAACTTTCCTTGCAAAGGAGGATAGGCTTTCGCACACTAATTGTTCAAATAGCTTCGGTAGGTATACATGAGGGCTTTGAAATTGGCCTGTAGCATTTTATATCGATATTTACACCCTCCTTGTAAACAGGTGCTATGAAAGATTTTTTCCAAAAAGTGTGAAATAATCCAGATTTTAGAGAGAACTTGAGAAGATATTGAAGTGGATGATTGGTGAGACTTTCATCTCCGCTCATGAGTCAAACCCGGGTCAACGTCAATGATGACCTTCTCCTCGTCATTTGTTTGTACCGCTTGCCAGGATGTCTTTGCTGGCTTTCAGCGCTTCTTATTAGCTGGATTGGATGAGGTATCTGTTGAGACTTAAGACGAAACTTTACAGTTTCCTTCTTTGTAGAGTCTCTCTCTGATGTTGTTTTTGGGTTTCCAATGAGTAGATTTTTATTTTTAGATTTTTTTTTTTTATGGAAAGTTTAGCTTGTGTTCAGTTAAAACCTATTGTGCCTATGAGTAGAGCTTCTACAGCTATTGTCTGAGTGCCATTATAACGTTCTCGGATCAGCTTAGTGCTCTAAAGCAAATCAGCTGTAATTGAAGGTGAAAACTCGTCGGATTTGTAGAAAGAGAACGTTAGCTAAACCTAAGTTAGTTGACATATTCACGCCTTTCCCGATAAACCACTTAGTAACTTCTCGAATGCTGTACCCACTTCCCTACAATGTAGAATGCAAAAATCTTTGGTTTTCTTAAATATACAAAAAATCAAAAAAAAAAAAAAAAGAAATTAAATTTCAAAATAAGATCGAAAAGAATAAGAGTGACCTCAAGTCTGAATCTGCGTTTCGTTCAGGTACGACAATTGGCTCATCAGTTAGATGTTGCCGTCCCCTTCTAAGACCTTCTGTTGATACCATAGCCCGCGCAAAAGAAATCCGTTCTAAAACCTTCCCAATCCATAGATGGAAACAATTGATCCACTGATCCACTTATCCCATCACATGGTGGCTTCATTACCAAAGCAAGCTAAGATGCATTCAACACATCACACGAAGAGACTAATATTTTGTTGCTTTGATCGCTCTGCCGTTTAAGCAAGGAAAGAAAAAAATATTAAGACGCCTTTGGTCACTTTAAGCTGAAACATGAAAGAGGCAACTGCCTTCCTGGTGATTGGAATTAATAAAAGAAACCTTCTCAGAGAACCCACCAAGTTCTACATGACGCTTACAAGCCCTTTGCTCTTAGAGCTGAAGATCATGTTAATAAACTCAATTATTTGGTTGTTCTTTTCGTTCAAGTATACCTATACCTACGTTGCCCATAACCATGTGTACAAGAACCAACACAGTATTGTTCACAAACCAAAAACCATTAATAACTAAAACTGTCCAAATTAAGTTGTTTAAGGGCTGAAGAAAGCGACAACAACAACAACAGCAACAAATCCTCATACCTACAATGTGATGCTATCCTTAACCATAAGATAGCATTATCTAGAGAAAATCATGTGCTTCTTTACGCTTATCCCCACTTAAAGGATAAGCTTTAGCTTGCTGTTGCTGCTGTTACTGTTACTGTTGTTCAGGTAAAAAAAAAAGAAGAAAAATCTGTTAAAGAAGAAAACTAAACAAATATTCAAGGAAACAGGATATTATCTTTTTCTTGTGCATGCACATCTGTCAAAAAGGATGTTAGAAACAGAGTCTTTGCTCTTACACCACACCACTGGGAGGTTTTCCACAATGGACAGGAGGAATGACAGCATGTGAATGTTCCATTCGTATACACAACTTTCAACATAGACAACACAACAGCTCCAGGATAGAAGCAACAAGGAAAAAATATTTTCTGACGTTTTCAAGCAGCCGTGGTAGGTTGATCACTTTAAGACTCCTACTTTGCCAGTGGAAGTGTGTGTGGTGTTCAGTGCAGCAGCAGTACCTATATCCACAGCCAGACTCACCTGACTGCTGCAGAAGTAATTAATGGCAGAATGGCTAAAAGGCTAAATTTCCATTTTGTTATACGTATATGCGTTTTGTGTTGCTAAAATATGTCCTAAGAAACATTGGTATGAATTTTGAGAATTTATTTTTCGCCTCCATCTCCAGGTTGTCTCTTCTACACACATAGTCTTGTTTGCAGGAAACATGTATATATTTATATCCCAGAAGTGGCCCTATAACAATATTCATTGTTTGAAGGACAATAATAAATATCCTTTGGCTGAAGGGAAATCGATTAATGTATTAGTTTCCGTGTTGGACGGGCATGGAGTAGATACCTACAATGCTTGTGTTTGTGTTTGATCAATTCTTAATTACCAAAGAGATAGCAGAATCAATAAGTTTGTTACAATGTTAAGGACTCAAAAGGATGTGTGGTGTGCTTTTGTTTGAATTTATGTGGGAAGAATAATTAGGTTTCTTCAAGCTTCAACATCAACATTCAAGAATGTTGATGCTGTGTTTTAGCAAAGTAAAGGTCAAGGAAGAAGATGTTGTATAAGGCTGAAGATTTGTTGAAACTATTTGATAAAGTACCTACTCTAGGATGTTTGCTCTACCGCTTTTCCTACTAATCAAAAACACAGCATCGACGGCAGCTCTTTATTTCAAAGCTTACGACTGAGTGAGTGAGGAGAAAGGGCTCCATGAGCAAATAAATGAGATTTTTCAACATATTTTTGGGAGTGATGTAAAACGAACTCTAAGCAAATGGATTTAATGTTTCTCCGAAGTCTTAGGAGGGAATTGACTAAGGATTTCGAGGCTTAAAGAATATAATTTAACTTGAATCGTTTTTTTAGCATGGCTTCGTAGGATGTTGTGGTACCCGTGGCGCATTTCTGCCTGTTAAGCGGGAGGCTCGAGGTTCGAATTCCAACAGAAGCGAAAATGTTTTTTAAGGGTATCGACTTTTGCGAGGAAATGGCAAGTCCTCCAATAGTTAATTCTTTGCCATGACTTCACTTTCTCGATAAGCCGTGTGGAATCGGCAGAAAATTGTAGGTCCCCTCCATTCGAGCACAAGGCATGGTAGTGAGAAATGCGCTAGGCTCCTCACTCTGTTGAGCCACGCTTTTTATTTATTTATTTTATTCGCAGGAAGTTCCCATTTTTCAACAAAAAACTGTGATATCTTGTGTCGAAAATTCTAATTGGCAGTGATTCATAAAAACTTGAATATAATGGCTTTCTTTTATTCTTCTTGTACTTTCTATGGCAGTTCATTTCTTGAAAGTTTTCTGATTTCGAATGTATCACAATTCTTCTACTTGGCTGCTACACGCTACTGATCAGCCTGGAGGGGTCGTAGGTCGTAGTGTTAACTTTCCAACTTTACATATCTACGGAAGGCTTCATAGCTCTGAGTTACTACCTTCGTCTGAGTCAAACCGTAGATTAATATCGTCGCATTTGAAGGTTAAGGAGTATTTTCGTCCGCCTTTCTTCGCGATCGTTTTAAATCGTCGCATATGTTGGTTTTATGTCGAGGTTTTCAACTTTTTTGGGGATCGGTTGTACTATATTTTCTATAAAATTATATTTGTAACGAGAATGCTTCCGCGCCGTAACAATTGTGTAGTTGTTAGCATGTCAATCAGATTCTGGGAAGCTCGTGGTTCGAGTTCTAGAAACACAGAATTGTTTGTCTACAGGTATCTGCTTTTGCAAGGATTTGAAAAGTCCTTCGTGTGTGATAACTCTGCCGTAACCCTTCAGAATCGTCAAAAAAGTAGTATGCTCGGGTTTTCTATTCCTCAGAAGGATTGATTGAGAGAAATGAGTTAGGCCACGGGTAGGTAAAAGCGGCTAGTGTTTTCTTTCGATGAATGAAAAGAATGTAAGTCTTTCACAGCATCCTTGCTGGGAAGTTTGATGCGATCTTTGTAAGGAGGTAGAATCAAGGGATTACGCTAAAAAGGTCTCTTAGAGCAAATCGAAGACATCGGCACAGAATGTTTTCAATTCTAGAAATGTAAACCTGTTGGTAACAGAATCACACTTGGTATGCGTATTCAAGGACTTTTGGCTCGATAAAATCGCTTGATGAAGCCAAGTGTTGAATTTGATTTTTGTATTGTGAGGATGCTTTTATCCAAGGCTGAGGTTGAGTTTGTCAAATCCAAGGCTTACTAAAGAAGCATGTGAACTTATTTTTGTTTTTTTGTATTGCAGTTTTTTGAAGATAATTTACTTCCGATGTTACAAAAAAACAAAAATTTAAATCCTTATAATTTAATACGAGGGAGCGTTTTTATATTCGCGGAAAAAAACCAAATTATTTTTCCTTTTCAATATATTCACCTGCAAGACGGATACATTTTTCAGATCTTTCAATTAATTTATTTATACCCTCATAAAAAAAAGTTTTGTCTTTATCTTCAAAATACGCCGAAACTGCCTCTTTGACTTCATCATCATTGGTAAATTTCTTACCCCGAAGCTATTTTTTCATTTTCAGGCTCATAATGATGAAATCAAGTTTCGTCTCCAGTAACAATTCGGCTCATTGCAATGACATTGCAAAACAATGCTCTTCATTGAAGAGGTCCAAAAATGAAAAAAAATGCACACTCTACGCGCTGTTGTTTTTGCGGCGGCGTGAGCATTCTCGGCACCCTACTTGCGCTGACCTTAGACATGCCAAGATGATCATGCAGGAATTTAAAAATGGTTGTATCGGATACTCCAACCATTTCTGCGAGTTGTTTCTTCTTTAGTCGAGCAACCTCGAGTACAATTTTTTCGACTTTTTGGATAAGTTCTGGCGTGGTCACCTCGATGCTTCTGCGCGGCCTCGGGTCGTCTTCAAGTGATTCCCTTCCTTGTTTGAATAAACTGTGCCACTTGTACACCATGGTTTTTCCTGGGCAAGAGTCGCCGTAAACCGATGACATCTCATTCAGTATGGTCTGAACTGATTTTTCTTGTTTGGTAAGGAACTTTATAACGGCACGATATTCGATTTTTTCCATATTTCACTTTTTACTCCCGATTATGTAGCTTGGTTGACGATAGCTCGAAGACAATTGTCTAAGAACAATGAAACCTCGTATTTATACTAATTATGAGTAGCTGAACTCGTTACGACTACAATGAGCATAGTCACCCCCTCTAACCCCCTCATTCCGCGAATATAAAAACGCTCCCTCGTACAATGGTTCTCATATTTAATTCAGGTTCATAATTCTAAAGTTCTAGGTAGGTTCCGATAGGTTATAGTGGAGTATCTTCCGGTGAGTCATCTTTCTACTCTGACGTCTAGCTGGGATGCTGGTGGTAATCGAGTTGGTTCCGGTAACAAGGAGGATATGATGATAATTCTAGGTTTTCAGGTCTTCGTTCTTTGGAATCGGACAGTGACATAGCGGGGTTTCCGTAAATGTCTATTTTTATGCTGATTCCTGAATTGATAATAGAGCGTGTGTTAGAGTCGACCCTGAGATACCAGGAGCCACTAGATTCACAGCGAAATAGCACTGGACACCAAAATCACAGCGAGATAGCAATGGACACTAAATTGCTCACATGTACCTTTCCTAGATGACAACTCACTTGACACGATCGCCGCAGACTTATTTTCGATGCATTCTATGAGGTGTCTTATACACCTTTTGGGGCTATCTGGTTGTGAGTTTTCACTAATCAGTGAAACCCAGTGTGGAAGATTCCACTGCTTCACTAGGACCTACTTCTATCATGCGTTGTGCAGGCCATTGCCTGTCTTGTTTTATTTATTAAAATGGTTTCCTGGGTGTCGAAATTCTGTTCAAAAGGAGAAGGATCGGTAGCTGAAGAAATGATATCGTAAGACTTAGTATCTTCTGCGTACAGTGAAATAAAAGAATGGTGAATTGCCAATTTTTGGATACAAATATTAAGAATTAACAGAAGAAGACCTAAATGACTGCCCTGTGGGACACCGGAGGTTTTCCAAATAAGAGCAAATCTATCTCTTTAGAATGCTGAAGGTGGAGAGTTTAAAAGTAGTGCTCCTTTACACACATAGACTTTTGCGCAGACTTCAGACTTTCCATTAAAATCTGTATAGGAGAGGTCAGCACAGGCTTGTGAGGTTTGACCATCCAAAAGTATTGAAATCTGTGCTGGTGGTACTTCATAGAATACCTTTTTCTTGTCCCGAATTAAGCTCTAAATTTCTCCCAGTAGTCCCCGTTAATTTTTCTTGCTTTACAGCATAATGATGACTGACAACGCGTGCTAAGACTAAAATATCTTATTTGAAAATTCTTAACTCTCAATATCAAAAACTTTTTAGCCGATCTTGGTTATACCCTCATTTAAGCTTATTAAGAAGCAAATCTATTTTTAAGACTTAATACGACAAACTTTGTCATTTGTAAAGGTTGCTTTCGTAAATAGGTCGATTGATAGACTTTATATATGAGGATTTGAAAGACTTTAAAGTACTTCCAACCACTTTGACACCCCGGATGACATATCCTTTCTTCTTCCGGTATGAGAACTTCTTCGGTGCACCACCCTTGATCCTTTGTTTAAACCTAACTTTATCAGCTTATGACCACTAATCGACCATCACCACCACTAGTCACTCAAAGCAAAACAACAAAAAAAAAAAAAAATACCTTCAGACATACCTTGTCTGTTTACTTCATCAGGCACGGACTTCAGTTGTGCTAACTCACTCTCACGGTTCTCAAAAAAAGAATACAAAACAAAGATCCACCAAAGCAAAAGGCAAAAATAAACTGAAGAGACCGAAAAGAATGTGCAATGGAAATCATAAACTTAACAGTGTGCAGAAGAGAAAATGTTAGAAATAATAAAAATAAAACAAGAACAAGAATATAACAGTATAAAACGTTGAAACAAATTGTTTGTCTAGAAAGACGGACAAGTTTTGTGCTATCTTCCGCTTGGTTGCAACCTTGTTGCAGGCCAGACCTAGGAACAGGTTAGGTATTTCTTCACCTGGTTGGCATCATACCCCATTGCAATCACTTTTTACAGCATTTTGAGGGATGTGTATTGGATTTGAGATATAAAGGTCTTATTCCAATATTTTAAGCAGAGTCCGATATCTTTGGGTTTTTGTTTCCGTGATGGTCCCGTTCAGCATCAAAAGAGACCCTGGTAAAACAAACCTATAGCTGCAAGAGATACGTGCCTCTAGTCGAAGGTGGTACACAAATTGTAAAAACATGGAACAAAACAAGAAACGAAAGGTTGAAACCATAGCTGTTCAAAGGGACAACGACTGAAGCCATATTCATCTAAAGAAGTTCAAGTTCCTGGAATTTGTGCCTCTTCTTTTCAGAAGCCTATGCAATCTCCTCGTCTTTAAAATGGAAAGGGAAATAAAAACGATCGGAATATCTGTTCCCAAAATAAGCTCACGCCAGTTAGTTCCGCTTTTTGGCATTTCGATATGAACTTTCTACGACTTCGACCATTTTTTGTCTGTAGGTAGGTAGGTCTTTTGCTTCTGAAAAAATTATGATAAGCTCATTTTCAATACAGGCTAATGAAGCTTATAGCGACTTATCTTAGCGATGCACCTGGGTCTCAGGTGTGAAGAGAATGCTGAGAACCTTTGAAAGAAAGTTAAGAAGAAGGTACCCTTTATTCGTCTTCCGAAGTCTAGACAGGCTGAAAAGAAAAACCTTTCTTACTACAAACGTCAGCAGCAACCTAAACAACAAGTGAGAAGCAAAAGATTAAAACCTGAGCACATTCGCACAACCTTAAACACGACTTTAATTCTATTTTTAGAAGTTCTCCACCCCATCCATGAGGCAAGCTTAATAGCTTTTCGGGCGGCTGGAGGCAGTGAGTAAAATTCATTTAACTGATGCACAGATAGGTAAACGAAGGTGGACCCATCTCAGGCTTCAACATTAGAGTTTAAGTAAAGAAAATAATAATACAAAAAAAAAAGAAGTAAGCAAACAGAACCTCTTAACCATTTTGCAACTTTGCTTTGCTACCGACTCGGCCAGCCGAAGTCGTCGCCGCCGTCGTCCATCGTCGCAATATAGAACTCTTCAGTTGCTCAAAGTTGTATGGAGCTTAGTCTGTGCAGCAGGCAGGTGGTATTGCTGGTTTAGGTGGTAGACTTGCAGCCAAAGGTAACAGGAAGTAGTGAAGGACTCAGGTTATAAGGGTTGAATATCTTACGATGCATTTAACTTAATAAAAAATTAAAAGCATCCATTGTCATCGTTTGGGTCTTAGTCGTCGCTGTCGTTGCAGGAGTAAGTTCTTCTGTCTGTCTGCATACAGACAGTAGAACAGCGTGCTGCTGCACTTGTAATAGTCTGTATTTGCAACAAAAACACACATAGTACGAGACGAATACTATAAATGGCCAGTCCTAAGGTCTTGGCAGGTCATTTCGAGCAAAGGTAACAAAATTTCGTTTGTTTTTCATCCCTTGAAAAAGTCCCACCCATCCTTAAGTTATCTAGTCTGGGTAGTTGATATAAGGAAAGTTTTAAGTGAATTTTTGATTAGATCGTCGCATTTTGTATTTCTCCTTCTTCATCTGCTTGGCCTTGTCTTTCTTCGAGTACCTACATATATAGAAAGTTCAGATGGAACTTTAGTGTGGTTAACTTTTTGCACGGTCGATGGATGGTAAACTTGAGACTTAGGGTTGAGTAAATAAGCTTTGACGAATGTATGTATGAGAATGGCTTGTCGGCTTTTGCCTGGACGTTTGCATACCATGTCCTTAACTAGAGAGACAGAGGAGGAGGTGGAGAAGAAGTTGCATTTTGCATTCGGAAATTAAAGTGAAATGTCATGTCGGATATAGAAAATTTGAAGAATGCACTACAATGTAAGGAGAAGGAAGTATATTATTGGTTGAGGGAAATTTGTACAATCAATTTGATTTAGACATCAGGAGGGAAAGTTACAAACTTGATTTACTTTAATTGACATCCAGACATTTTGTGTTGAGGGATTGTTTCATGGCATAGAATGTATCATTGTGCCCCTCTGCATTGGATTGCAGTCAGGTTCAAGTGCATAACTAAGTTTGTTTGAATTGATAAGAGCAGTCTAAATGTTAGGGACCCACTTCATTGACTTCGAGGATCTTTTGGGAGCACAAATAATGAAAGTGAAGAATGACAGGGACATATTAAAATTGAACATTTAAGGTAAGGTGAATTTCTATGGGTTAGCGATTTACATGGCTGCTGGTAACATGGGAGTTTGAGTCTGGAATTCCAGAAACATCGAACAATTTTCATACGGGTATAGGGTATCGCTTTCCGTGAAGACTTGACAAGTCCTCAAGAGCCAAGCAAAGGAAATTCTGTCAATCATCAAGGACAAGTGGAATAAAATGTCACAAATGAAAGACATTGTTTTGAGGAAGTACAGAACTTCGGGCACACCTTACTCGCTATGTTCTCTTTATGTCTTTTCGGCGTTACGAGCATCGTCATCTCGAAGGTATCACAGTTCTTCCACTTAACTGCTTTACAATTCTTGTGTTGTGATCCAATCATGACAAATATCATCAGTGCGGAGTTAAAACAATGAATTGCACTTACGAATCGCTGTTTCTGTAGGGGAAAATGGCAATTGAGAATTATAACCCTCTCTAGAAAACAGAGGGCGGCTTTTGAAATATCCTGATCATCTTCTACTTCTACACAGCGCAGAAGCGTAACCCTTATCTAAAGTGGATGAGGGAACCCTAGGTAAAAGAAAGATACCTCAAGTTATGTGTGAAGACGGAAATTCAACAACGGAATGAAGAAACTGTGCCGCGACTGCTGAAAGAGTACGCATAGTGAGACCACGATGGTGGGGATTTGCTGAGTGAATGGACACCACCGCTCCGGTTCGACTGGATTTTGAAAGCACATTAAGCTGTGGAAGGCCAAGACCTCGTCTAAGATGGCGCTATCGATTGAAACAGGACTTAAATCAACTTACTACGTGTAAAACTTTGGAGAGAGTTCTGCTGAACTTCAGATTGTTGGCAAAAACTGTTGTTTGTCGTACAGGTTCACCCTAAACTGAGATGCCCAAATAATTTATTTAAGTAACGCCCGTCGCTTTTTGATTTTCTCTTTCTTATATCACTTCTACCTTTTTTCTTAACATCATTTCAAGACCACGTATTATTTCTTTCAGAGAGATTGTACTTAGCACTGTAAAGATTCTCCGATATTTCTTGTGTCTACGGTTACTTTAGTGTGGCTGGGTGCTGGGTTAGTACTAAACTCTTTTAACTGGCTGGTTTCAATTATTTCACATTATACCAGGAAACAGGCAGAGATGATAGGCTATGGTGGTTGAACGGTGTAGTCGCAAGCGGCAACAATTTACTCGGATCTCAAGAATCCATTGCGCTTCACGAGATAACAGAGGATGAGGAGAAAGGGTGTGGGGTAGCGGGTAGGAGTTGAAGAACAGCTGTGGATTGGTGAGTAGTTTATTGGGGTTGAAAACCTTAACTAAAATATTTGGAGCCCTGAATGAACCTTTTTTTTTTTTTGTTGGAGGTTTTTAAAATACCAGCTGGAGCACTCAGACCTAAATACTGGTCCATTGTACTACCAGATAGCAACCTTCTATTTGTTATAGCTTTCAAGATGTTCGGAGAAAAGCCAAAAGACGCTGCCATGGTAAGGAGCCTAAGTTGCCAGCTCTCACCATGTCTGCACCGATTATCTGTAACCTCATGCGAGAAAAAGCAGGACATTCACAGAGGAAGTGCTCTGCGGTGTCCTCATCTTCTCCACAAGATTCACAGAGTGTGGTATCGCTTAAGCCTAACACGTTTAAATGCTTTGCAAAAGAGAAGTGCCCGCTGGCAACGCCAATAAGCTTTCTACAGTCTTTTCTGCTACGAGCTAGCAAAAATGTTGCAGAAAAATGTTGCAGTCTTCTTACTAACGTTGGGGAGCATACGCTTGGTCTGTCTGCATCCAATGGAGGCATGCCATCTACGGTTGTGCTCCTCACAGATCCAATCGTTGATTGAAGCCCTCACTGAGGACGCTGGCAGACCTAGCGACGCGACGGTTCAGGTCCTGAGAAAGCTGTCTGAGATCCCTGCCTAGTGAGTTCATCGGCGATCTCATTTCCAGTTATGCCGTGATGGCCTGGAACCCAAATGAGACTCAAGGAATTTAATCATCCGACCGCATTCAGAGAGCTCTTACATTCCTGGATCACTTTCGAAGTGGTAAGAGGGTTGAGAAGGGCCTTAAGCACAGCTTGGCTGTCGCTGCAAACAAAGATACTTCTCCCCGTCCATCCATTGTTCGTTACGTGGCTCAAGGCCAATAGGATAGCATAAGCCTCCGCTTGGAAAACGGAAGCGTATGATGCCAAAGATGAGTGCAGTCGTATGTCGTCGTTCTCAACAAAGGCACCAGCACCAGAACACTCGTCGGTTTTGGAGCCATCTGTGAAGATACGATAACAGTTCTTTCCAGGCTCAGATTCTGGAGCGAACCAGTCCTGAACCGAAGGAAAGTTGACTGAGTAATTTTGACGCAGTTTGAGCCTTGGGATCATCGTGTCAGACGGCATATCCATTAGACGTGAGTCAAAAGATATGCTGTTTGCGAGTTCCTCAAAGCTCCAGTGCGAATTGTGCCAGAGACCACATCGCTTTAAACGAGAAATGGTCTTGAGAGTACACCCCATGATGTAGGTATCAAGGGGAGGAAGATTCAACAGTGCGTCGAGAGCAGCTCCCGGTGTGCTGGGGAAGGCCCCCGTAACACCCAGACAAATTGTTCTTTGAAGTTTGGCTTAGGATGCTGTTGGTAAGAAATATAGCTGGAGGTAAGAGATGTAGCCCAGTTCGTTAAGGAATTGTTTTATGAAGTTTTTTTCCTTAGTGAGGGCCAAGCTTGGCCACTCACAGAAGAAGTGGAAAGACCCTTCTTCTGCCTCTTCATCTACGCTTCCTGTATGTATACTAGGGTGGTCCTTATTTCACTTTTTTGCGAGATTTGTGTGCGACGCCCCCTAAATCATTTCTAAAAAATAAAAAAAAAATCTAATTTTTTCATATTTTTATCTCTAACTCTTCCTGGCCCTATTTTCCTGTCATTTTTGAACTAATCAACAGAAAGTCTTCGAATTAGGCTCAAATGAAGCGTCTCTGAACACTCTACAGCCGCGTGTATGTTTAATAAAAATTAGATCATTTGCTTATACTCTATTGTTACTAAATAAAATGGCTGATTCCTTATTTCGCTCAATCCGCCAAAAGTAAGCAACATTTTGACATGAATTATTTTTCAAAGATATCTACGGCAATTTTAATGACCTTACATTAAACTAAATTTTTTTTATTTATCATTTCATTTTTTGTTACCAAATCTCGATAAACAATTTTGTTATAACAGCAGCCGTTTTTGAACGGATGATCGAAAAAACAAAAACTTTTTAATGAAATAGGGTCAGGAAGGGTTAGGAATAAAAATTTTAAAAAATTAGGGAATTTTTTTTCCTGATTTAGAACCAATCTGGGGGCGTACCCATTTTTTTCCCCCAGGGACCACCCTAATGTATACATAAGACGGATGTGCTAATGCTCATGTTCAACGTGTGCGGGTACCTAATGAGTTGTGACCTATGAGAATGCCAATCAACGGAGAAAACTTTTGGAATTATTCATTTCTCTGACCCCTTACCACAGGTGGGGGAAGTCAGATGCAAGCCATAATTTTTTAAGTGAATAGGTGAGGATTGTGTGAGTTCCTAGGGTATTGTGGTTGAGAACTCTCACTGAATCAGTTGGGGAGTTAGAGATGTCGCCTAAACAGTCGGAGAAGTGTTGTCTAAGGGTGTTTTTCCTAGTGTAGATAAAGTGGAAGGTCTATTACTCTGCCTTTTAATCGTGGCATCCTCTACATAAGTCGGATGTGCTAATGCTCATTTTCATCATGTGCATGTACCTCAGACCTTGCGCAAGGCTTTTCTCATTCTTTTCTTCTTACAGAGGTCGCGAGCTATTTGGTTATGCCTGCATTAGCTAAGTTCACATTCTGCCTGTACTTTTCTTCAAAATTAGGGGCTTCATTTTAGTGGTAGAGTATGACCAAACACATCGGAGGTTTTAATGCGCTCATTAGCTTAATTGCCACTGCACTTATATAGGGTAATTGAGGGAGAAATGCCGCGTCGGGAGAGATGCCGCATTCAACCAAACTCACATATCTATACGTCCCCACAAAAAAATTTATTTTGCATTTTGTTCCTTAGGTATTCAACTTAAAACGTTAAACAAAAAATTAGAAACATCCGACATGTAATGGTATTTTTTTGCAGTTTGTTTTGTTTTGCGCACTCTTTTTTCCTATGGAAATTTTTTAGTTCCTTGCAAATAGACAACCTGAAAAGAAGTTTTCGCGTGTTTTGTGCACGGTAAGTGTTTTGTACGCCTGTATGTTTTTTTTTTCGTTTCCCTTTTTTCTTGAGTTTTTTAATGGACCAGAGCTAGTTGAATATAAAGGCGCTGAAAGAAGCCCGAGAAAGCATTGACAAAAGAATGTCTCTCCGAAAAGCAGAAAAACTGTTTGAGTACCTGTCAGAATTTCAAGAACCAACAGCTATTTTTTACGAAACGGCTGTTTCATGTTCTGAAACAATCCTGCCACTAGTAATTCCAACTACCAGGTATATCATGCAGTCATTCCAAAATTGAAACGCGCACCTCATCATGTTTAAACAAACTAACACCATCAAAAATACTGCAATCAATTTTTTTTCTAATTCTAGGCTCCTGGCAGATGTGTTAACTTTTCCTATTTCAAGTGTAAAAAAAACTTGAAGCCGCCGAAACGACAAAAAGAAAGAAAATAAAGGAAAAGAAAGGTTGAGCCCACGGTCGATCCCAATGCGTGTGCTGATTGTTGTTAGAACTATTTCAAAACCACAAAAAAAAGGCTGAATCCAAGGTTCCATTTGTCAAAAATGGCTGCATGAAAATTGTACACGGTACAAAACGAATGATTCCACTCTGTGTACGGATTGTGGACGGGATCAGGAAAGGAAAAGGCCTCTTTAATACTTTAAAGTCAATGAATTTGCTATGCGGTATCTCTCCCACACATGCAGGGAGATGTGATATTTTTTTGATTTGTGTTATTTTTAATGAAAATTGTTATCTTCTTTAAGATAAGTTCTTTTTTATGGTAGGAAATAAATCCAATTTTAAGTTTTAAAAAAACCAATGCATCTCTCCCGCAATTACCCTACTGGGCAAGGAAGCCTAAAGTTCCAACAACACTAGGAGGAATCTCGATTGAAAAACACACCGGGCTCAGGGGGCTTAACGCTTTAGATTATTATGTCATGTTCAAAGGAGACATCTAGAAAAGGCAATATCATACGACCTTCAAACCCGATGGCGTCAAGATGGCCGGCGGCCGGCGCGGCGGCGCCGGCGTGGCAAAAAGGAAGAAATCGTCTTGCCCTGATTTTATCGTCAGAGCGGGGAGTCCGAGGGACTATCGCATTTCTCACAACCTTATCTACCATGTGAGGGGATGGCGGGGCGCTATAGTTTTCTGCCTATTCCGAACGGCTAATCGAGAAAGCCCTTTCATGGCAAGGAGCTTACTATCGTAAAAGCAAAAAGTTATACTAGTGGAAAAATATTTTTAGTTTCTGTCGGGATTCGAGCCCCTTTCACACTACATTTTTCTACCTACTAGGCATGGGACAGCAGATTTTAAGATTCTCTTCCTCGCAAATGCTCTTAGAGACTAATTCCTGTTCGTAAATGTTCGAACTTCGAAGCTAAATAAAAAAATAAGGAGGTTAGGGAAAGGCCGCGGCCTTGAGTATTTCTGATAACCACCTCGTGCCGTTTCCGAATGCATAATTCGAAAATACTGTTCGAGGCACCATCACTTTCGAAGGATTTTTCAACTTCTCGCGAAAGTTCCTTTTTGGATTCTACTTTGTCTTGAACTCCAACCATCCACGTCAGATGCTCCACCCACGACGCGACGTTGAAGTAAACATTTTCAAAGACAATTCCGTCAATGAGAAAACGTGCTTGTTGTATTATGTTTCCGGGTTTTGATTGAATCTCCATTCCACATCATTATGCTTAACAAGTTAATATCAAAATCAAAACATAAAATATTTGTGGATAAACTTTAATAGAACTTCATTGCATGATACCTGGTCAGATCAGGATAACATATAAAAATCCTCAACAAGCGTCATTAACCCCGTAGGAAAATTAAATTTAGTTCTAAATTAAGATAATCTTCATAAAGACTCCAAAAGAAAATGAATCGTATGTAAGTAAACGAAAGAGTCCTGAATATCCCATTTGAACTATGCTCAGTCCGGACTAGCAGCGTCTGTGAACTTTGATACAAATTTTCCGTTTCCAAAGTTCCTACACCAAGAGAAAGTATAAATGGATAACACTTTTTGTACATAACAGCTTCACAGCAAGGAAATCACATAAAATAAAAATTCTTGTTGCATTTTTACGTTTTCCATTTCAGCTTTTCACAAAGTTGCAAATCCTTTAATTATTTCTTTCAGCTCTTCCTGTCGTTGTCACTGTAATCCACACGCTGTCATCGCCTTTTTTCAACCAAAATCCCTTTATTTGCGTGACCGTTCTTTTTGGTCCTCGTCAAACTAATTACACAGTAAAGTGGATGCTAAATAAAATAACAAAACGAAGCGAAAGGAAAAACTTGCATTGTTAAATAGTACGTTGCAAAACAAAAGGACATTCCTGTCGTCATGCTAGTGAACTCACAGTCTACTTACTTTTAAAGTGTGCCCTTGTCCTTGTCATCATCTCGCGAGACACAATGAACACCTGAAAACTCAGTACTCTCCTCGCTTGGGGTAAAACTATTTTGCCCAACACTAATTTCTTTTTTTTTCATTGTGCTACCAATGCACACCTTCTACTCACTGACACGAGGGTTTCTTGTTAATCTTTCGTCCTGAATCTTAAAAAAGAAAAGGGAAACAAATGCAAATCCTTTCTGATTCCACTTTGCTGTATTGTCGTCACCGTCAACTACAGGTTCCAGGAAAAGCTTGCAGTTGGGGAGCTTCTTTCAGTACATTATACATATATTTTTTATTGTCGTTTTGTGTCGTCCCTTTGGTCGTGCATCCTTTTCTGGGAAAATTACTTTTTTACGAATTTTTTTGTTTGCATTTTTTTCCGTCGTTGTCGTGACCACGCTTCCCTCAGTCTGAGGTTCCACCCAACCACACTCACCCCACCACTTTTTTCATTCAAAGTGTGACTAAGAAGGAGTCGAGGATCACAATTTTGCTGTAGAAATGCGGCCCACATTGTTGAGATGGAAAATGTCATCACACGTAATAACAAGTTGCTAGTGCCGAGCGCTGAAAACTCATCACTAGCGAAGTGAAACCCTTAGTGAAAAAGAAAAGGACGCAAAGGATTCCACTGGTTACTTTGAAATTTGAATACCTTTTGGTCGCACTTTGGAAGAGGTAGAGATACTCTTGCTAAGTAACCACTTTGTAAGTAAATGTGGTTACAGTTCATGAGTGCGACACTGAATGCAAGAGAAGACCCTATGGACCTAGCATGGACTATGGACAATGGATGGGAGCAGGAAGTTGCTGGTAAAGCGCATAAAATTAATCGGAATACTTTCAGGTGAGGTTTTTTCTTGTTTCTCTTATGTTTTGATTTTTTTTTTTGATTTTTTATTTGTTGTAGCTTTACTCCCCCACAGGACAGAAAAGTCCTCTCGCTAAGTAAATGGAATTATTTTTGTGTGGCCAGGCCAGCTCAATGCTTTCTGTTTATTGCTTCTGCGACATTGTATGGCTATGGGTAGCGTATATTTTTCTCTCTGTCTGTCTCTCTCTCTCTCTCTCTTTTGCTGTACTTCGTTGCTTCGGAAGTTATTTGGAAGTTTTTAAATGAAGAGATTTAACTAGATTACCTGCGCTTGCCGTATAATAAGGTGGAAGAACTCAAAAACCTGTGAATAATGAGTTTGTCTTAAGTGGCTTTGTTTGGAAATTCATATGAAATGTGAATTGAGAACAAGGCAAGAATAATAAATTGCGGAAGTAACGGCATTAAATTTAAGCGGGAAATTTTATTAGTTTTGTTTTGTATTGTCTTCTTGAAAAAGGTGAAACAAATGTCCAGAGTCAAAGGCCAAAAATTATTAAAAAGAATTTTTTTTAAGTGAAGGTCCTTCACTATGGTGAGGAACAGGAATTTTAATCGAATTTTCTATGTTTTGTTTTGTTAGCAGCTTTTTCAAATATCGCCCGTGGACACGTTAACTGCTGTGTTGGGTATGTACTTTGCCGCAATTAAAATCCACTGAGGATCTGAGGAGGTGTATAAAAATTTTCATAAGCACTCAGTTTTCTAACGAAGTGACCTCGATATCAAAATAACATGAATTTCTGGCTTATATATTCTATTATAAGACATACAAGAGTTGTTGTACGAGTTGATTTATCAATTTGAAGCACATATGTGAAGAACTTTTAAGGAAACTTTTCCTTTTTTGGAAACAGGAGCTTATTAAGAATCGAAGACTGTCGCTTCATTTCAATGACCAAAACTGTCATGGGCATAGTGCAAACGAATATATGTATACGCACTTACTTACGCTCTTTATTATAATAAACCTCTTGCTCTCACTTTCAGTCTAGTCTCTAGTGATTGATGAATTTTCCTCTAGCGTACCTAAACTCCTTTTGGATTCCTATTTAGGAAACAACCATTTGCCGCAGACTTAAAAAAGGAAGTGTATATTTATGCACCCACGGTTTGGGTCGAGTGGGGTTCTGTACCACCTCTTTAGTTGTGAGCAATAAAGTTTCGTGAGTGACTCGTGTTGGTTCGTTTAAAACGAAACTCAATAATTTCTGATGTGAAATCTCGTGGCTTTTACTATAGATCAATGTGAAAGAAGCTTATTGCAGTCATTTGGGTTGGAAACCATAAAGTATAGCTCATGTTTGGTAATGCAAAACAACATCTCTCAAAGCATTTGAAAGGACAGATTTTTTGCAGTGAATCTTTTATAATTTGGCTTTGGCCATCTAGCGTTGTATATAGAGATATTAGCATAAGCCCAAAGCAGTTATTTGCTTTAACCAACCAAAAGAACTACATATAATGATGCCGGATAGAACTTTTGCTTGTAAGACTTTAGTTAATTTTTTAAGAAAATCTTTGTAATCAGAAATTTCAGAGTGGCTTCGTGTTAAACGAACTAACACGAGTCACACGAACTTTTTTTCTTGAACTTACTCGAAAAAGTTATGTTAAACGAACGAACACCAGACAACGCAGCCTTTATTTAGCTCTTCAGTTGCTCGTGTAGGCTCTTGTAGGGTATATATAAACAAGGCAGATAAAAAAAGCCAAAGTGGAATGAGTTCCTCACACTTTCACATTATGAGAAGTCCTGCAATACCTCGAAGTTGTGTCTGTCTATTGTGACGTTTTGTCCAATTCGTTGATGTTCGGTGTCATTGTTTGATGACAATAAACACTTCGTCTTACCCTCATTAATCATCAAACCAATTTTCACGCTTCTGTTGTCAATGCATATAAAAGCACCTATTATATCACGCTTCCTTTTTCCCATAACGTCACAATCGTCTTTCTTAGCGAGTAAGTTCTACAGACTATTGAGAGATAATGACTCTGATGTTTGAGTTTGAATTTTTTAATATCCTCTCTAGTATGATGCTATACTGAAATCGCATGAGAGTTCTTTCTTTTCTACATCAGAGTAGAAATGATGAGTTCTTTGCCGACCTAGACGGAGCAGCATATATTCTCCAAATTCATTCTGCATAGTCGTACGAGTTTTGCAGGGATTTTAAAACTAGACATGACTCTTGTACAGCTCGCTTTGTAAGTGCTGTCATACGTGGCCTTGAAATCGATAAAAAGATGGTGTATATCGATAGCATATGGTCGAATTTTCAGCAAGCTCGGCCGTAATGTGAACATTTGGTGAGCTGTGAACTTTTCTGGTCTAAAACCACATTGACAAGACGTGTCGAATTGTTGACTGTAATATGTGACTTACACATATCACGCAGCAGAGAAGATCTTATTCGTGACGTTAAGGAGGCTTATTCCTCTATGATTGGGGCAGTTGTAAGGTTCTCAATTTTTTAAGATCGGCCATTCGATCAGCTGGTGCATGCTCCGTTCTAACTGCACTCCTACTGCCTTGAAAAGTTCGGTATCAAGGCTATATTCACCTGCAGTTAACGTAGCTGCCGAGATGAAAATGCGCCTTGTCAGAAAAGATGATTATTAACTCAAAGTCGTTGTCCAACTTAAGCTGCTTGCTCTGAAGTCCAAACTGAGAAGCGATGATGAAGCGGATAGTCGTACGCCTTCAATTACTAAGTGGATGGGCTCTTGTGACCGAGTTTGAGATATGAGACCTTCGCCCAGAATTTTCCTAAGGGAAGTGCGTGAACTGTTGAGATCGGTAGCAAGTTAATGTTCTTAGATTCAGTATAACTCTCTCGGGTACAGCAGCCACATTTTCTAATCGTAATGGATAACATGTCTGCTTGTTACGCGGTAGGTTCGTGGTTCAAATCCCAACAGAAAACAAAAATAGTTTTCCAAGGATACCGCCTTTCGCCAGGAAGTCCTCTGATACTAAATTCGTTGCCAAATGGCACAACCCTTATAATAACAGTGATGCTAGCACGTTGATATCGCTTTAATGATATTCGGTCAAACGGTTTCCAAGTCTAGTCAAAAAAACTAACATCTCTTAAAGTAAGTTGATAACAGTCACTTAGTTAGTCAGCAAAATAAAATAACCTTTATGTGTTGATTCAAGCTCCTAACTTCGTGGTTGCTGATTTTCATTCAAATGATTTACCTAAGTCCTTTTTGAATCATTTCAGTAACAAACTTATAAATGCTAAACATACACACTGCCACAAGTGCGCCCACTAATTTTATAGTGCAATGGTATCTTGCCGACGATTTTTTTTTGGATCCTGTCGATGATTTGCATCAAGCTACCTATGTCTTGTACACGGTGATCTACTACAAAAGGTCCTATAACTCTTTAGATACACAAATTCTCAATTGAAAGATATGGATGTTGCCCCAATTGAAACATTTGCAAAACAGATATGTAGTTATGCACTTTCAGTTTTGCGGTGATTTCCTACTTCAAACAGCAGCATAGGTATTTATATTACACTGCACCAATACAAGGCAATTGTCTTGATTATTTCCAGTGAAGGGACATCCTTCAAGTTAGTTGGGTGAAGAGAACTCTGTTTCTGGCAATAAGGGTTCCAAAATTAAGCAATAAATCATCCATAAGAAATTAGTCAATAGAAGCGAGTGTCGTAAACGTAGTGAAATAGCTTAATCCTGTTTGTACATCTTAACCTCTTGGCAGCGTCAGTTAAAAAACTTTCAAAGCAAATAAAGGACATAACTCCACAGCAAAATACTTCTTCAGATCGAACACAAAAGAAGAAGGCTTACAAATAAATCGTTCTAAAGAACGATCCCATCTCAATACATAATCCAATTCACCTAATTCCATTTTATTTCTAAACAGTCGCTGTCTTATTCTCTTCTTACGGGTTAAATCTTGGCGCCCGTCTCAAGGCCGAATGCATTTATCAAATCCCTGTCAAATCAAATCTGACAATAACACTTATGCTTAAGAAGTGAATCAATCATTTTATTGTGTGCGAGAATCCTTCGAGAATACTTTGTCGTTCATTATTCAAAAAAAAAAGATTCCTCTTTTTATTTATTCCTATACTTTCAGTGTCTACCCTCTACCCAACAACGTTTTGTTTGGCGGCAAGGCGAGAGGCGACCTACAATAAATAGGTTTTATTGTATTTACGCATCCACTCTGGATAGGACATGGTGGAAAATGGGACGATCTGTAGTTTTCATACAAAAACTGAGTAAACAAAGTAACAGCAGAGGGATTAATTGAAAATCAAAATTAAGTATTTGTCTAAGGAATATAAATGGTTGTCTGTTGTAAACATTTACAGAACGGGCGCGCTACGCACAGGGGGTTGCTTAGCGTTTGTTTGTATTTTTTTTTTTTTTACTTTATATTTTTTTTTAATGGAAATTTGACAAATATTGATTTACTAGGAGGGTCCTTTTTTGTACAGGAATTGATGGTGTTGTTGTGTTGAAAACCGGCAGGTGTGCGGCTCAGTGGATTGGTGTTTTCAAATTGGACTTAATGTGAAGTTTGGTTGGAAGGCGAAAGTGGGTACAAAACAGAAGTACAGAGTTAGGGATTTTCACTGAAAGCTATTACGACTTGAGAGAATGGTATTCTGGCATAAATTAGGAACGAAAACTGTATTATGCTAGCGGCAGCTTCTCTAAAGGTCTTATGGAGGGAATTCGTGAGAAAAAAGTGTTTGAAAACAGCTTTTATTACCAAAGTTTATCGTGTGCAAATGTTTATGGAACTGTCGAGGTCAAAATTTTGAACCTTAAGGATGTATGTAGTTATACGTTGTGGACTTTTGATGGCTTTAGTTGTAAATTTTGGAACAGTTTGCTGCATCTTCTCGGACAGTCAGGCTTCTCTCAAAGCTCTTGCCTCTGTAGCTACAAAATCCAATACGGTCCAAGACTGTCGCACGTCTCTAAAGGAGATGTCAGAACAGTTCAACGTTCACCTTTCATGGGTGCCCGGCCACAGGGATATACCAGGCAACTGCATGGCAGAAGAACTCGCCAAAAAAGAAACGACTTCTCACCTTCGAACTGAAAGGAACAATATTGGCATACCTATCGCTACATGTAAACTTATTCTAATGCAGGACGCCTATAAGAAGATGAGCACTAGATGCACGCAGAGTAATACATATTTATTGACAAAACAAATTTGGCCATGTGTGAACTCGAAACGTTCAAAGACCTGATTAAATCTAGGTCGTCTGCACATTAATTCACTATGTAGGTGTCCTTACAGGAAACTGCCTGATAGGAAGACACACCAAAAGACTTGGTGTCTACTCAAATGACTTCTGTCAAATGACTTCTGAAGCGAGGAGAAAGAAAAGACAGTCCAACATCACCTTTGCTCATCCCCTGCACTTGATAACAGACAGAAAGCGCACCTAAGTGATTACTTTTTCGACGACACCAGCGATTTAGCTAATACAGGCCTTAAAAGTCTTTCCCTTTTCGTGCGCAGTTCTGAATGGTTTGACTAACAGGTGATCAACTCGTTAGTCCAGGTTCGATTAGAGGGTGTTTCAACTGTTTACTGCCCTAGATAGGAACCAGAGGGTGATCACTGATCAACCTTCTAGTCTCAGTGGTATCACAATGGGCCCTCTGTGGTCTAAGTGTGTCGGTGTCCGTTTACCGGCAGCCACATTTAACCAAACTTAACTTAACATTGCTGCATTTTTCGGAATTCTGTAGCCACCTTGTATAAGATGTTTTTGAAAAGTTTAAAACCAAAGTGTCGGTACTTCTGGCTATAGCTTGAAATAAACTTCAACTCTTCAAACGAAATGAATACAACTATGGCGAATATGTTTCTGCAAATAATATGGTGACTCGAATAAAGAATATGGCTTTTTGAATAAAGAATGTGGGGGTTTATTTCTATTTTTCGCTATCCGTCTAGAACGACACACACTTTTAAAATGGCGAAGGCAATGAATTTACAATTTTATAAAATTTTGAGCTCGTTATTTCGTTGCCACTTCTCTCAGGCGGCTTCTATCGAAATCAAACATTTTTCTTTAACGACTTAAACTTTATACATTTGTCTCTTTCTTTTAATAAATTTCGTCCAGAAGGGACTGTTTGTGTACTTTGACTGATCGACTTAAGATAGGGCTGTTCCATCGATGACACAAAGTTTGCCATCACTGTTTTCATTGACAGCCATCTTGTTTTCTGCCACGAGATTCATTTTAAGTTTGATGTGCCATTTTCCCATTAATCGAATAGCACCTGTTCAATGTTCATGCTGACTGTGCAGATTTATCTCCAAAACATGGCTCTGTTCATGTTCCATCAGGCACAACGTTCACCTATAGGGTCGACACAATCACCCATGAGAGTAACTAATTCGATTTACAATGGAACGACTTCGAACCGCATTTACTCAAAATGTCCAAGATGTAAGACTCATCATCTAAAACGTCTTACAGTGTGTTCCAAAAAGCTATTATTATTCTATTATGAGTCCTTCTGCCATAGTGCACAAAAATTTAATATTTGTGCATCCCTGTTATTGGGAAGGACAAAAATACACAGTCAACTTTCCTTCGGTAGAAGACTACACCACTCTGAACCAAGAAAGGATTGTTATCGAATCTTCACAGATGGCTCCAAAACCGATGATGGATCTGTCGCTGATGCATTTGTGGAAGGCTATGACATACAAGATACAACTACACGCCTTTTTAGGTTCATACGCATACGTCTTGGATGGCGTACGCTATCCGAATGGCATCAAGCCACGTTACGAACAATGGTTGGATGGAGAGAAGTGTCTGTATTTGCAGCGGTAACCAAGCTCTGCTTAAGGATCTACTCAACCCTCTAACTACTTTGAAAGTGATTTAGGAATTTTAGAGCTATTCAGAAAGCTCCGTCGGTCGGAAGACTAAATTCTTTGAGTCTCTCTTGGGTTCCAGGCAATCACAGCATAAATGAAAATGAGCCCGTCAGTAAACTTGCGAGGTAAGGATCTCAAGCAGCTTTTTGAGGACCTGAAGCAGCGCTTGGTCTACCAGGGTCCTCAGGGAGAGCTTCAATCAAAGTTTGGATCTATCAAGAGCACAATAGTAGACGACATGCCCCCAGTGGATGCAGACAGACAAAACATATGCTCCCCAGCGTCAGCAAGAAGACTGCAACATTTTTACTATCTCGTACCAGAAGAGAAAATAAAGAAAGCCTATTGGCGTTGCCCCGAGGCACTACTCTTTTGCCAAGCGTTTAAACGTGCTAGGATTAAGTGATACCGCACTCTGTGAACTTACTTTGTGTATATCCTGCATTTTCTCGTATCAGGTTACAGATACTCGGCGCAAACATGGTCAGAGCTAAGCTGGTAACTTAGGCTCCTTATCATGGCAGTGACTTTTGGCTTTTCTCCGAACATCTGGAAGGCTATAACATAACGAGGCTTGTTATCTGGTAGTACAATCGGCCGGTATTTAGGTCTGAGTGGTCTAGTTAGTATTTTAAAAAACCTCCAACAGAAAAAAATAATCCGCTTTGAGGAAAACTTTGCTTGACGATCTTCGTTAGCTGGGGCTACAGGCTTACAAAATTGAAATAGGGAAAAATGCTAATCGCACAACCACGACGTTCTTTTGATGATATGGTTCGGAATGAAATTACAGATGATCACGATCGGCGCAAGCAAAATTGAGGCGTAGAAAAAAAATTTAAGAGTAGATAATTCTAAAAAAAGTTTCGAGATATCGGAACTTAGCGAACTTTATCTACTGAAATCATTGATCCTTACTTCTTTAGAAAATATGACAGCCAGGGGTTACGATAAACGATTGATTGGTGATTGATTAGCGATTGATTAACGATCGGTTGGCAATTGTTATGGGATTGATTGAAGACTTAGACAGCAACATTAGCAGCGTTATTGCCAATATTACAGGATAGAATGATCGAAACCGAGACCTCCTAATCGGAATACTTGCGAGCCAGTCGAGGAGGCCATATGCAAGAAGTATGTATATTGTATATTCAAATAAAGATGTCACTGAGTTAGTTTTCAAAGAAAAAGTCGAATTTGTGGCGATTGGTACAATTTATTGGTACTCGATTTTATTGTATTTTTTTATGCATCTGAAAAATTAGATAATTTAAATGACAAAATCGAGAAAAGTATCAGTTTTGAGGATCACTTTCATAGCTCTTCCAGAATAAGGTGTTACTTCTTTTAACTATAAAAAACCCTTTTCTCCGCTCATACTAGCTACGATTTGAATCTCTTCAAATCATTTAACTTCTTAAAGAGCCACCCTTTGATATTGGTCTCATCTCTCATCTCTATGACCATTGGGATTACTCACCATTCTTCAGCTGTTGTATGCCTAAGAATTTATTGGCGTCACTATTATTCCAGTTCATGCCTCATAACTGTCCCAGCGGTGATTTTGCAAGCGCCATTTTGTCTGCCTTTGCACAACAGGAGGCATCACAATTCAGCCATTCAAATCAAAACGAATCAACGTCTGCAGCACAGGGGTTCCATCACCAATAACAACACCAAACCCAGAGAATGAAAATAAAGTTCAACGCACTTTCACAAAGCAAATCCACTCTGAGAATTATAACGATCCGACTTGCAACCCCACTACGGTCCAATACTGAGGGGGTTTGCGGCGGGAGTGCTATAGAATTTATGTTACGAGATTTTCTGCTTTTTTTTATTTCGATTTTAGCAGAGTATCGCATATTTTTGCCAAAGTTATTAAGAGTCCTGCAGTGGGATGATATCTAATTTCATGGGCCATTAGTGGTTTGCTGTTATAACCCCACCAGCATGTTCACTTGTACCAGGCTATCAAATTTCTCTATTATCCTTTTTCTGCATAAGCAGCAGAATGTGTGCGTTGCCGGCCTTGGCTGATGCGGGGATGACGCTGACTATAAGACCCCCTTTTAAAGATTATATATAACAACAACCTGTTTCCTTCTTCAATTTGACATGGTGTGTGCTGCAAAAGTTCTCATTTCCCAATTTACTATCCTGCACCCTTTATAAGTTTCACAGTTTGTTGGTTATCATCCTGACTCGGCTGCTGGTTTTGTAAAATTTGAAGATGCGGTGCGTTTGTTAAAGCAAAACATGAATTCTGAGCATAAGAATGAAACCCAATTCATTTATATAAATTGCAAAATTCGGATTGTATCGTATTTCATGTTCCTTCACAAAAGGGGTGTGAGGTAATTTTCTTCTTCTTCCTCCTTTTTTTTTATGAGAATAAAATCACCCCTGAAGTTGGCTTGGCATGCGTCTAGGTGGCTTTACTCCCTAATCACTAAAATAGCAATTTCAAATTACCACATTTAAACAGCAGTTGATGTTGTTTTGGCAAAGTAGCAAATCGAATTTAAAAAAAAAAGAAGCTGAATGGCATGAGGTAAAGATCATTTGAAAGATGCGTACCATGTGGAGTAAACGATGCAAAACGAAAAGTTATGTTTTTGAAGAATATTCAAAGATAATACATCAAGACGGAGTTTTAATAGGTTTTAGGCAAAATGAAAAATTCGGAGGTGTGTTGCTATATATTGAGAGCGGAAAGAGTGTGTTTTATGTGGTAATAATAAATTTAAATTGATATCCGAGCTAAAAGTCGGGATATCTGATCGTTTAACACAAAAACAACAACTGTTCAGGCTGTTTGAGAATGCAAACCAAAGTCGTGGGGTTTGCTATCATTCCCACACCCCACAATTTAATCCTACTTTATGAAGGCAGTATATGAAAAAAGTTATCAGAAGGGCAGAAGCGAGTCATTAATTCCCTGACCAGATCTTATAATACGCCCAATGATTATCTCTAACGTTTGGCATAGTAACGAGTCATAAACAAAACTCAATTGGAGCCGACGTACACAGAATGAGCATTGAGCATCTGTGTTTCTTAATAAAGAAACAATTGCCTGCTTTTAACGCACAAACTGGGTGCAGTTTAGAGGCACTAGCGTTGCTTGGGGCTACGAACAGCTTGGCTAGACGATACTTTATTTAGCAGCATTACTTTCAGAATATTTTTTTAACTTTACTGGGAGTCGAAAACCGACCTCGTACGTAATAACTGCGACGTGCGACGCTGTGACGCATTACACTAGGGATGTAAAGGGTGTTTTCTTAGGCGCGTGGTTTTTAATCTAGCGATACTTTTTTCGGCAGGTGATGACCTGGTTAGGAGTATGCACCACCACATTTGCAAAATATGGTCGGAAGAAAGCATGCCCGATGAATGGAACCTCAGCATTGTTTCCCTGGTCCTCAAGAAAGGAGACCTGCTGAACTGCGCCAACTACAGAGGTATCAGTCTTCTTAATATCGCGTACAAGATCCTCTCTGCCGTATTGTGTGAGGGTCTGAAGCCATTCGTCAACAACCTGATAGGTCCTTATCAGTGCGACCAGGAAAGTTCACCATAGACCAAATCTTCACACTACGGCAGATCTTGGAAAAAACCCTGGAGCTTCAAATCGATACTTACCACCTTTTTATCGACTTTAAGGCCGCGTATGACAGCATCTATAGAGAGGAGTTATATAGAGCCATGTCTAGTTTTGGCATCCCTACCAAACTTTTCCGATTGTGTAGGATAACCATGGAGAACGCACGCTGCTCCATCAGGGTCAGAAAAGATCTCGCCGATATATTCGATGTCAAAAAAGGTTTTAGGCAAGGCGATGCACTGTCATGCGACTTCTTCAACATCGTTCTTGAAAGAGTAGTGCAAAACTCCCACGTCAACACAAGAGGCACAATCTTTCAAAGATCCGTTCAATTGCTCGGATATGCCGACGATATTGACATAATTGGAAGAACGCAGCGTGATGTCAATGGCGCGTTTATTAGCATTGAGACGGAAGCGAAGAAGATGGGTTTAGTGGTAAATGAGGGCAAGACCAAGTATATGCTGTCATCAAGAAAGGACACCCAACACCGACGTCTTGGACAGAACGTCACGATAGACAGCTATAACTTTGAGGTAGTTAAGGACTTGGTCTACCTATGCGTCGCTATTAGTTCAGACAACGACACCAGCGCTGAAATCAAACGAAGAATAACTCTTGCCAATCGCTGTTTCTTCGGACTAAGAATGCAGTTGAGTAGTAAAGTCCTCTCTCGAGCACCTAAAGTGTCCCTGTATAAAACACTTATCATCCCGGTTCTTATATATCGCGCAGAGGCATGGACCTTGTCAAAGGCAGAGGAGAACGCTTTAGGATGCTTCGAGAGAAAAATTCTTCGGGTGATTTTTGGTCCCGTCTGCATAGATGGAGAGTGGAGAAGAAGATTTTACGACGAATTGTACGGGCTGTACAGTGACACAGACCTTGTCAAACGAGTCAAGGTCCAGCGGCTTAGATGGCTGGGTCATGTAGAGCGAATGGACACCAACGCTCCGGCCCGGAAAATCTTCGAATCTAATCCCGAGGGACGGCGCAGTAGAGGAAGACCAGGACTCAGGTGGCGCACGCAAGTAGGAGAGGACCTCAACCAACTTGGCGTGCAAAACTGGAGGCTAGCTATCTAGCTAGGGACCGAGCTGCCTGGAGAAGCATGTTGGTTGAGGCCCTGGTCCGACCCGGACTATAGCGCCGCCTCAAGTAAGTAAGTAAGTAAGATACTTTTTTCGGAGTTGTTCTTTTTGACAATGGTGATTTATGCTCTGCTCAGTTTAATTTGACATTTCACCGTCACGTACGTTCGGTAAATTTCCTCGCAATGAAAAAACTGTTGACTCGGATTTTTACTTAATTTCGACTTAAAACCCGTGAGTTTCCTCGAAGGTCGAGATGTTACACCGTTGGGCTATTTTTTGTGCGGTTATGTGAAATCTCTTGTCTGCTCAGATAAGGGCGAGACAGTTGACGCATTGGAAGAGAACATTCGATGGATTTTTACTGACATTAGACCCCAAATATTGCAACAAGTGGTTGGAAGTTGGGCCTCTCGACTGAAATTTATTCAAACTAACCGCCACCACCACGCCGCCACTTTGTATGAAAACTTCGACGCAAGATTTTGGCGATTATTAAAACCATGCTGCTTTATCTGAGCAATGAAAAGAGGTAAGTCCGAACGGAAGAAAGATTCGAAAAGAGCTGCCCCAAAAACATGCATTGTGCAGTCTACAATGCACATCAAGCTCAAAAAAGGAGTTTTGGTGTTTCGGCAACACAATAAGGTTGACGGTATGTTCAAAGCCGGATATCCAAAGTTCACCAGCTAACGTCATTATAGAAAGCTTGAAGGGCTCCAAAGGTAAGGATTTCCCCGCCAAATTTCGCATAAAAGATGTCACTTCTGATAAATTACTGAGTTAATCTTTTTAAGCTTATTTGGTGAAAAAGAAAATTATTATTAGCAACCGGCTTCAGTTAGCGAAATAAATAGAAAGAGATGGCTATGGTGCTGACAAAAAAATTTGTTTTTCTATTGATATTTCGTACTTACAAAAAAACAGACTCCCAAAACATCGAAAACATCTCAATATGACCTCTTCCTTGATGACAATGATTTGATGCGTTTAAAGCATTTATAGCCTCGATCTTCAAATGCGCTACCTGGCGAAAAGCATCGAATCCCCACCAAAATTCACATATGGAACTGGGTACCTTGTACTGTTAACATCATACTTGAAATGATTGTGCAAAACTCAAATGTCAACAGTAGAGGTATAATCTTTCAAGAGTCTGATCGCTTACGCAGACCATATTGACATAATGGGAAGGAAGCGAGATTCCATAGATGCTTTAGCGAGCAATTAAATAGAAACTGGAAAAATAATTTGAGTGGGAATGGAAATTGATTAATTTCTGTTTCAGATAAAATAACAGTTTGCTGTATTATGCAATGGTTTCTATTAGGGCGCCAATTACTAACAAAAAAAGTGTCTGATCCTGTATAAAACCATTGGACTTACCATTTACCAAGCGTTTACCAGATCAATGTTTCAACTATTTCAACTTTAAGCTTATAGCTAGCTAAGTCAAGAACCACACTAAAGCCATTTCAAGTCGATTGCAGTGTTAGTTAGTTTATGGAGTTGCACTTTCTATCGATTATTATCATTTGCTGTAGAATGGAATGTCGCACTTATAGTACTTAAGCCCACATCTCCCCCAAACAATTGCTATTGCATTTTCCGGAAAATCTCACAACATCCGAGTAGGAAGAGACGAATATATTTGCCGGGCTATCCAACAACAACAACAAAAAAAGAGAGAAAGAATTCTCGGTAAATTTATGGCGAGCAATAAATTTTATTGGTAAAGAAAACATGTTCCAACGACGACGAGGATATTACGCGAAGTGCAGTGTGGTGTTTTACTTTTTTATCATTTTTTTTTTTTTTTTTTATATTTTCTACTTTTTATTTTGTCATTGCATCCAGACTTTAGCATCATGCACTGCTAACAGTGCTATAGCAGAGCAGTAACAACTTTCTTTCGATTTATTTCAGCTGTGGAGCGTGGTTTTGGTGTTTGGACTCCGTATCTGGGGTTTGGATTGTGCTATGTCATGTTCGTGTATGATGTACATACCAGTGTGTATGCTTTCTTTTTCTTTTTGGAATGTTGTTGGCTTTAATATGCACACAACATCCAAACACCACTTCCTTATATTAAAGCTGTTACTTACAGCAAGGAAAATCATTGAAATCGTTGATTGCGGTGATGTAGATGAGATGGAGCTGTTACTTGATTCGACAAAATGAAAGGAGTGCATTGGAAATTATGTGGTATTTTGGTTTTCAATTTTATGGCAAGTCAAGCCAATGACTATGCTGTGGCAGAGCTCATGGAATGCAGGTCGGGTTCTAGTGATTTTTATAGATTTTTCTCCTCAGTGAAGCTGCAAGGAAGTGGAAGAGGTAAATGAAGACTGTCAACTCTGAGAAACTGTTATGGAAATCGAGATTGGAAGTGTTCGATTTCTTGCGTCATTGAGTTTTTCAGGTTTGCATGTAATGAAAGTGTGTTACTTGGGCAACCGATTGAAAGATATTTCTTTTCCAAAAGGCAATGGTGGGGTTTGGTAAAGAAATATTGTCATTCATGTCAACTCTAAAGGTGATTCTAGAGCCCATTGGAAATATAAAGTTCATTTCTCTAACTTCTTGACGACGAAGCTCACACTGTGAATGAAAAATGGCTGGAAGTAGAAAAAAACTAGGACCTTGGGATTACTTGAGCTATTGACCCTTCTCATTCAAATATTTAATATGGTGTATTTCGTTAGTAGAAGAAAAGCAGAATATCGTTTTCGGCTGCTTGGTATAACGAAAAAATTTGGACTTCAGAAATCAACACTCCCAAGACATTTCCAACGATATTTATGTCCTTCTACGTAACTTGAGTATGGAATAATAAATCGAAGGATCCTTTTTACGAAAGCTATTCGATCTTACTTCAAGCAATGGGTATCCTCTTCCATCTATTTACGACTAATTTCGTCTTGCAATTCCTCACACTAAACAACACTGTACCCCAACGTCGGTCTCGAACAGCTAAACGCAGCCCGAGCCTCCTTACGCACACTTCTATTATATCTTAATAAGGAACAAAGCTCCAAATTTTTATGTTGGACCATCAAACAAAAATGCCTACACTGAGCTGAAAAAAAAGTAAATCGTAGTCCCATAGAGTGTGAATGGCAATAAAGTAAGGTTAAATAATGCCACGAGGGCATACACTGAAGATGTCACACTGACTATTGCGAGCAAACACAACTATAAAATTCATATCCTTCTGACTCTTATCAAGGTGCTTGTGCTGGTCTGGTATATGTCGTAAGTAAAAAAAAAAAGAAGAGATATCACTGGGCTTTGTTTTATGATATCAAAATAAAAATGGTACTTTTTCTTATGAATAAAAAAATTTGTCACTCCATTGGGGTCTATTAATCCGTCCTGCGCAAGTAGAAATTATTACAACACACTATAATATTCACCTTTTTTTTATGTCCTGGAGTGTGGTTAAGGAATAAGTTTATCTGTATGACTATGAGGTTAAGTAAGAATCCTAATTACTTTATTGTCGTAACACAAAGAGGTTATAGCTCCCAAGGGGAATTTTCCCATCTTTTTACAGGCTGAGGAACCAACAGACAACTATAGACAGTCTTGTATCTCAATAACAGCAAAGTAAGGAATTGTATTAGCATTTTACGAAAGATTTTTCTTTGGTCGATTTTTTGTTCCACTTAACAAAAAGAAAACTCAATATTATTTTCCTCGTTTACAATAAGTCTTTCTTGCAAAGAAGACGTTGTTGCTCCTTACTTCTTAGGAAAGTGACGTTAAGTCTACGCGTTAAAAAGTGTTCGGGTAGAAAATTGCTTGGAATAAAATTACTTTGATTGTTATCATATAACCAAAACATTTTCAGCGAAACCTACTTACTTAGGTGGGCATTACGTACAGTTCGGGGTGATCGTGGGTCCTATCAACCTCTTTCGCCACCAATTTCCCTTTACAACGTTATTCTTACCATGATCTACTTCCCACTTTATGGCTTAGAATTCTTAGAGAGAAGGTGACTTAATCACAGCAAAATGTTCAAGCTGTAGTGGTTACGTGCTTCTGTTTGGTCATTCATTACTTGGGGCGCATAAAGTTACAATATTTTGGTCACCCAATTTCATCCGCACGCCGCAATCGGGTTTAATATGTGAAACTAGCAACACCTTATTTCCATTCACTGCGCTAGAGAAAAGCTAGCTTCCAGGAAGTGCCATGGACGAGTTATCGGTCCGTGCTCCGAGGCCTCCAGCTAAATATAAAAACCTCTTTTATTTAAAAAAGGTTATTGATTAAATTTAAAAACATAAGCTATTTGTGCCAACTGGTTAATGCTAAGCATATTTGCCGAATACATGGAAGTCGAGTTCTAGAAACATCAAACTGCGTTTTTCTCGGCTATTGCATTTGGCGGGGAATCAGCGAGTTTTCTAAAAGCAATTTCACTTACATGAAAATAATGAACCAAAAAACAATAGTTTTCCACCAATACTCACAATTTATGGCTGAAAGAAAGTCGATAGACCTCTTTTATTTAAAAAAGGTTATTGATTAAATTTAAAAACATAAGCTATTTGTGCCAACTGGTTAATGCTAAGCATATTTGCCGAATACATGGAAGTCGAGTTCTAGAAACATCAAACTGCGTTTTTCTCGGCTATTGCATTTGGCGGGGAATCAGCGAGTTTTCTAAAAGCTATTTCACTTACATGAAAATAATGAACCAAAAAACAATAGTTTTCCACCAATACTCACAATTTATGGCTGAAAGAAAGTCGATAGGCCCTGCCCGGTAATCCCCGACCTGGTTGTATGATAAAATTAATTCATCTGGTAGTCCCCGAGCTAATTTTCTTACTTAGGTGGGCATTACAGTTCGAGGTAAGCCGGGGCCACAACCAACATCCTTCGATAACAATATCGATATTGGTAGTGCACTGTTCAGTTTAGCACTCAAATTCGATTGAGGTCATCTTCAACTTAATTGTGCCAAATTTCCATCTTCTTAAACATAAATACTTACATGCGAACAAAAATGTATTGAGCACGGGTCACACCACACACGGCTGCTTGCCGGCGGCGAATCGAGTAACCACTACTGCCAGCCGCTGATCAGCTTAGTGTGACCACGAAATTCACCACACTCGCTGCCAGCCGGCGAGTAATAAGCAGCGGCTGGCAAAGTTGAATATGTTCAACTTTTGGCTGCTAGCATCGGCTGCTAGAATATAAAAATACTGCTACACATTCTATTTAGTAAATTGCTGCGTGGTACCCGTGGTGTGATGGATAGCATGTCCGCCTGCTAATCCAGAGGGTCGAGTTCGAATCCCAACAGAGGCAAAAAGATTTTTTCACGGGTATCGCCTTTCGCGAGGAATTGACAAGTCCTCCGTTAATAGATTGATTGCCATGAAAAGTTCCTTCTCGATAAGCCGTTCAGAACCGGCAGAAAATTGTAGGTCCCCTCCATTCCCTCACAAGGCATGGTTGTGAGAAATGCGCTAGGCCCAGGGGCTCCTCGCTCTGTTGCGCCACCCTATTTTTTTTTTTTTTTTTTTTATTGCTCAATCGAAATTTGCAAATTTTTGTATGGTTTTCTGTAGCTGTTTGCTGAGAGAAGCTGGCGAGTAGCAACCGATAATGTGACCGGGCTACCAGCCACTGCTTGATTCTGCTACTGCCAGCCGCTGGTAAGAAGCGGCTGCCAATCAGCTTCTTCAGCAAAATAGAGGAAAGCCAAGCAGCCCTGGGTGACCCGTGCTTAAGACTAGCTTAACAGTATCTTAACTAAATTACTGACCATAAGCACTAGATATGTGTAAATAAACACTAGATATGTGTAAAACCAGCCATTGGCGACACTCTTTCAATATCAACTTCTTCAATTTTGGAGTTCGCGATGTGAGACCGCCTAATTGAACCGCAGGAGGTCTTCAACGCCACCGTCTCCTGCTGTGACGTCTCGCTTATAAAGGAGCCATTTCACGGACTTACGGCAAACATGGTAGATTACCATAATCTGTCCTGTATATCAACCCTTCCATATCAAAATAGAGGAAAGCTTCCGGTGGGACAGATCCCCTAAAGCGTGTTTTTTCCAAATACTCAATATTTGGGTAATAAACCCAAATATCAGGCTATTGGTCAACCAGAGATGCAACCGTGCACTGCTTTTTAGCTTTGTTCCATTAAATATCTGACACTAGCCATAAAACCGAAGTCCTCAGCCCATGTGGACATTGTTTTATTGAGAACTTTTTCGAATACCTTGCGAGTATCATACTCGGATACTCGGAAGAAGACTAATTGACTGGAAATTTGCCGAATTGGAACAATCATTCTCTTTTTTAGGAGAGAATGAACCATTGCCGTCTTCCAACAAACATTATAATAGGCATTATTCAGAGCATTGTTAAAAGAGCGTGGTGCAGATTTCCACCGCTTCCGAAGGGATGTTTCACAGCTATTAGGTAAGGCAACCACTCCTCTTCGATTTCTTTTTCTTTATTTTGTGAAAGATATTTTCGTGGTCCATTTTAAAAAAGAACAGGATCCTCTTTTCGCTCGGTGGCTGTTTCACCTAAAACGAGGTATTCCTTACATTAATACGCCAATTGATCTCCGAACTGATGTTATTTTCCGTTTCTATATAGTGGATCCTTGGAAGACGAAGTCCTGTACTACCAATGTTTTCCTTTTGTGACGTTTTATCCATTTCGTCGATATTCTCTGTCCATGTTTGCTAGCACCTCCCTCGTTTTTCCCTCATTAAGCATTAAACCGATTTTTGACGCAATGCTCGCAAAATATTATGCTTCTGGATGCCGTTCGAGATATGTACAATCCTTTAAAGTATGGTGTTAAAGAAATCGAATGACTGTTTTTCACCTTGTCGAAAACTTTTTTGACATCAAAGGTTTCGGTGAGTTTTCAGCGACGATCTCTAGTTTGTTGTTTCATAAAATTAATTAATCGACTGAATTTTTCGACCCACCACTGTGGCTGGATCGACAGAATAGTAATAATCGAAAGTGATTGGCAGAGCAGTTTGTCTTGGGTCTAAAAGGTATACGAACGCAATTGAGAAAATATTTTGACGAATAAGCACAAAAAAAAAAAAAAAAACAGGAGACTTGTCAACGCTTTCTGAAGAAGTCTGTTTGATACCTTTTTTATCCCAATACCTACTCATCGTTGGAGTAAGAGAAGATATATGTATGAGTAGCATAATAAGAAAAACTGTTGCATTGAAGACAAATCAAATTGGCACTGACAAGATATTAGCATCCTACTCAATTATGAAGAAAACTGAATTGGCGCCCGGCGGAAGGTCTTCTATAAGATTTTTAAGCAATAAGATTCTTTGGCTCAACAGCAGTGGTTTCTTTTTAAAAATGCAATAAAATGAACAAAATTAAATTCTTTCAGTGTTTAATTAGCAAGGCAAAAATTTCCATTGACTTAGAACTGAAGTCCCTCAGAAGATGAAGCACATACCTCAAAAGAAGCTCTTTCACGCAACCACTCAAAGACAGAGTTCTCGGCAGAAAGATCACAGTCCTTTTCTTTTGTCTTACAAAGCTACCAAAATTCAATTTCTGATCTAAGTCTTACAGTGCGGGATTCTTGTTTTGCTTGGAGGCTTCTGAAATGGAAGGATCCAATATAATGAAGGCTTATAGAGGTTGTCGGAGGATACCATGGACTATTATAATGGAATGGAATGGAATATTCTCAAAGTGTTGTCGTGTTTCAAACTTGGGCGTTGTTTAGAAACACGCCTTTTAAAATATTTTTTCTTATGAACAAACTCTAGCCTAAAACTAAAACAAAAATGCTTCTCTTCTCCTTTGAGACCTACAGCGCGATAGGCAACCTCATTGCTATGTAAATAACTCTATTTTCTTGCAAATTACCATAAGCTTTCTAGGCTTCCAAATAACCTAATAATTGAATTAGCACACTCTAAATTTGCTCAAAATTCGTCTGCTAACCAACCACAGTAGCCATGATTAGGACCTATTCCCTTTTTGTTGAAGCAATATAATTTCGTTATGAAAACATCGTCGTGATAAATTTTAAACGCTTTCCATCCAAAATTGGCTTTGTCCTCTAATCCTTTCAAATTTCCTATAAATGGTGTAGGTATATACAAATACAGCTAACCAAAAGCTATAATAACCACCTCACCATCCTCCGCCTCGAGTTAAAACCTCTAATTAAGTCCCGTGCTTATCACCGCTGTACCAGCTTTGTGTATTCTAAATGCCTGCCATTGAATACAGTACGCCCGCCGCATAGCCCTTAAAAGCTGTTGTCCTTTGAATACTAAAGAGTTCTTGTCATTTTTAACTACCGCACACACTGATCCGTCTTAGTTCTTCTACTTTTTTTTTGTGTTTCGGTGATTAGACAAGATGAGTGCGGCAATGGCATCAAAATCAACATCATCCCTTTAAACCACACGATGACATAAGAGAAGGCGGCATCATTGGCATCATAGCGCCAAACAAGGACTCGACGAAACTGATGACACTTCATTTGGATAGATAAAAGGCTTGAGTAAAAGAGAGCGCACTCAATAGCCCCACAATATACTTAAACAAGGTCTGGTAAACAACGTTGGTCGTTTAGAAGGCTTCTTCAATGCTGCGGAAAATCCATAATTACTTGAGAGCATTTTCATAAAGAGGAACGCATTAGGCCATGAAAAGAAAGTCCTTTTCGGGTTAATGGCAGGTAATGTGTTGTGAAAGAGAGAGGAATTGCCTTCAAAGCTAAAGGGATGCCTGGTTTAATTACTGCGAAACAAGCAACACTCCGATAGTGAAAACCATCAACCTTCCAATCGTAGTATACCTTCTTCTATACAAACATACATAGCATGAAGTTGAAGGGTTCTGTTCTATAATAGTAGTTACTGAAAGTGACTTTAAGGATGGCAGTTATAGTTCGTTGCTTGGCATAATGTGAACGAATCGATCTAACTGGAAAGTGAAAACTGTATTAGTGTTGATGCTGAGATAATAATTATGTGCCATCTAAGAGCCATTAAGCTTAAGGCTAGGTGTCCCTTGCATTTTTCGTTAAAATTTGAAAGGTGCGTTGACTTATTGCTTCATAACTTTTGCAATTTTCTTGATAATTTGATGAAACAAAATGTATTGTAAAGATGATAAACACACAAACATTTGTTTATCATTCAAATGCTGAAAGTTATTCCGTAACGGTTTTTATAGGGACCGGAAGCTGTTTTTTTTATTGAAAATTTCGATTTGTTCACTATTTTGGTCGGGGCACCCGTATTTATGAACTTTTTATTTTTTTCTTTTTCGTTTTATAACTAGAAAATATATATGCAACTAACCTCTGAGCGTTTTTTTTCAAATTTTGTCTCCTTATATGAAAAAAACCTTCGTCAATTTGTTGTAATTTTTCGGTTTTCAGCATACTCTTACGGTAATAACTTTGGCGTTTATTAATATTTTTTCATGAAATAAAAAGGAAATAGTAGATAGATATCAGGCGCATCCTAAAAAATCATTGGTAATAGTTTTAAGTGTTTTGAAACAGGTGTTATGATGAGAAGTTTGTGAAACTGCCTTTTTTTAGCTTATAAAGCATGGGGCAAGGCGTGGGTGTTTTCAAGTACATATATATATACATTTTTTTGAAGGTAATAAAGCTCCTCAACTAACCTCTGAGCCCAAAATCAATATTTTTTTCTCCAAACCGCTAAAATTCAATTTCAATAAAGTCATATTTGCAAACGATTTCTGACGAACGAGAGGCCAAAAGAACCTCAATTTTTTGATGGTATTTTTCTTTGATATAATCTTAATTAGTTTCAATAAAGACATATACTATTGTGGACACAGAATTTGGAATATTAATTCTAGAAAAACTGTCTACTTTGGGTTTTTTACTAGAAAAACTTGCTTAAAAACATATACATATGCATTTCAGTTCGAAGCAAATCCGCCACCAATTTTAGCGCCGTTTTCTCTTTTTTTGGTCTGTTCTCTGTGATTTGGAAAAGGAGTATCGCTCAGATGATCTTACGCGTTATGCATTCCCTCATACATATCATCTATATTCTATACCTATGACCTTATTTTGTGATCTTTTGTGCTATTCATTTCTCATTACAAACTGTGTGCCTGTTGTTTTTATTTTTTGCTGGTAGCAGTAGCTTGCATTGTAAAAAAAAAGTTTGAAATGACGAAGGATTGAAAGAAACGGACATAGGCAAACGCCCAAAGGGAAACGGGTGAGAAAATAGCACCACTGCACTAATAGAATGGAATTCCTTGGTCAAAGTGTACGCAACTTGATGAAAGTGTGTTTCTTTTTTTTCTTCAGCTAAAATTTTGTATTTGACTAGGTAGTTATTTTGTGTTTGAGAACTTCTATTGTTTTGTTGATGACATAACGCGGTTGGCATGAAAATGTGTGTAGGTATAGGTCAGTAACTTACATAGGCATATAGGATTCAACTTATTTGGAATAAGATATGCGTTTGGGTAAGGTGTACCTATGCGAAATAATTTTTTTAACTTTGTTTCAAAGTTGTTGGTTGTACTATTCTTTCGTTATTGGTTTGTACCTATTTGTACCTATATTTTATTTATTTTATTTTTGTTTCATATTGTGCATGTGGGAAGGCAAGCAGAGGGTGGGTAGGAAGTAAGTACTTATGTATATCTATGAAAATACATATCCGGATGTTCATGGGCATTTAATTGCAATTCAGCGTCTTCTTTATCTTAACATAGCATAAAATAAAGTCGCTTTCTCTGTCCCTATGTCCCTATGTATGTTTAGATTTTTAAAACAACGCAACGGATTTTGATGCCGTTTTTTTTAATGAATAGATTGATTCAAGAGGAAGGTTTATATGTATAATACATGCATATTATAGCAGAGAAAAGCCAAAAAATTTAAAGTTTTGTAATGCGATGTCATAATAAACATATTTATTAAAAATATTTACTTTTACTTTTACTTCAATTTTATAATTTTCAAAATCGGTTTGAAATTCGCACGAAAAGCAAACTATTTTTTAAAGCATCGTAGTTTATGTTGAAAAGAATAGGTATCTTTTGTTTTTGTTTCTGAATGGTAAGTATTCAGATATTTTTTACTGCGGCACATACTAATAATATGGCAATTCGTACATAGGTAATCATTCATATAGAACTAAGAAATTTTTGTTCAAGTCTGGAAGACGTCGGCGTTCGAACATAGGTCGTAGTATAGTGAATGCCAAAAGAGTACGTTCAGCAAGAGATGAAGAATCGTCAACGGAACGTGAGGCTCGCCTCAGTCAGGCTCTTGCCTGACATTGATAACATAAGTTCAAAGACAATATCTTGGTTTAAAGAAAGAGCGATTCTGTCACCAACTAACGAACAAGTAGGTAAGGTAAATAACTTGATTCTTTCAAAGATTGATGCGCCAACGAAAATATACTACTCGGTCGATACTGTTCTCGATTTGGAAGAAGCTGTTCATTTTCCTACAGAATTTCTAAACTCTTTGAACCCATCAGGACTCCCTCCACACAAAATGGTGTTAAGTAGGTTGTCCTGTTATTTTATTAAAATAAATAAATAAATAGGGTGGCGCAACAGAGCGAGGAGCCCCTGGGCCTAGCGCATTTCTCACAACCATGCCTTGTGAGAAAATGGAGGGGACCTACAATTTTCTGCCGGTTCCGAACGGCTAATCGAGAAAGCGCTTTTCATGGCAATGAATACTAACGGAGGACTTGCCAATTCCTCGCGAAATACGATACCCGTGGAAAAACATTTTTGCCTCTGTTGGGATTCGAACTCGAACCTCTGGATTAACAGGCGAACATGCTATCCATCACACCACGGGTACCACCTGTTATTTTATTAAGAAACCTGAATTCACCTTAACTTTGCAATGGCACGCGTTTGCTGGTAAAATCACTGAAAACTTTCATAATAGAGTGCACAATACTTACAGGATGTGGTACCGGAGAAGATGTATTGATTCCCCCAATCTCTCTGATACCATCGGATTTACCCTTCCAATTTAAACGCTTGCAATTTCCGGTGAAGACATCTTTTGGAATGACCATTAATAAATCGCAGGGTCAAACCTTTAACGTTGCAGGCTTAGATTTGAGTGTTGACTGTTTTTCACATGGCCAACTGTATGTCGCTCTTTCAAGAGTAACTTCCAGAGAAAATATGTTTTTAATTTTATACCCGTACGAAGCCATAGCGGGCTGCTGTGTTTTTATATACAACGTTCACAGTTTTTCTGTAGGGTATTTAGTATCAGCATTGTACCCGTGCGAAGCCAAGGCGGGTCGCTACTCAACTATCCAACCCTGGGGAAAGTTCAATGAACAGACCTAATGATGGAAATAAAAAAGTATAAACCTAGAAATTTTCAGGCATTCTTAAACTTAGTCTTCTTAGTTTTCGTTTCTTGACAGTTTTGTGTTAACAACGCTTTAAATAAGTTAGACCCGAGCAACGCCGGGTGGGTCAGCTAGTTTCTGATAAAGAAGGAACTTTTTTGTATTTGAGAATTCTTTCAATTGAATTTAAAATAAATTATACATTGAGAGTTACAGTGTAATTTTCTGTAAATTGTGTTGTGCTGATTGTTAGATACATGTTGAATTTCAATTGGTATATTATAATAAAGTATTTGTGTCTAATTTTGTTTATTCGTGCTGTTGACAAAATTTCAGCCCATTCATTCAACATAACAAAACTTGTAAAAATGTCTCAAAAATCGTTTTACAAGAAAAAATTATGGAAGGTAATTATTCATAAGGTAGATTATTCCTAGAGAGATGGAATTCCTTTTTTTTATTTTGAAAAAAACAAGTAGGTACCTAAGGAGGTGGTGTTGATACGGCCAAGTACATGAAGTTTTAAATTCTGTAGTGATGAGAAAGACTTTTTTTATTATTAACCATGCATATATATATTTTTTAATAGGACCATCCCACGTGATCTGTTTTGGTTTTTCATAAATTGCTTTCTTAAAATGTCTAGAATACGATAGCAATGTGATTTTTGAAAATTCGAAGTCGTTTTAAAAGTACAGCAGTTAAAAAAGTTTTATACTTTCACAGTTATAAGCGGACCTAAAACTTTTCTTCTCAGAACTGTGCTTTTCAGACTTTGCTCTATACTATCATACTACACACTACACACTGCTATCAACCAAATATTCCCAAGTGTACGACTTTTTTTTAGCAAAAACCAAAAAAACCAACGGAAATTCGTAACTATTTTTTCCAAATATTTACCAAAAGTCCAATTTTGTATATATTCACTTCATAATAGTTCATGCCATGCATTTAGGATTGCAGATGAAAACGACGATAACTTTTTTTTTTGTTTTCGACAAGCCAGTTGGAACCGTGGAGGAAGTGCGAGTTCATTTTTTGAAGCGGGGTATACAGAGAACTATAACTCATATTCTACCTTATATTTTCAGCTTAAAATTTATATTTATCAGTCGATATATATATTAGTAAATTATAGTAAATTTAAAGTTCTATCTATTTACTGGTCATTGAAAAAAATCCTAAGAACTCCCACAAAAAACAGGCCGTTCCATAAGATGACTTCTTTAAATCTCAATTTGCTTGGTTATGGCCCACAAGATTACTGTTTTTGTTCAAATTTCAAGTGAAAAAAAAAATAATAATAATTGCAACGGAAAATTTTTTAAATCAAATTTAACTTGAAAAATTTTGAATTTTCTTAGGGAATTTTTTGTCCTTCGATTGCAGTTTTCAAAAAACATCCATTCCTTTATTTTCTTAAAATATATCTTCTTGCAAATGAAATTATTGAAATGGATACAAGTTATTGGTAAAAAAAAAATAAAAAAAATAAATAAAAATAAAATATAAAAAAAAAAATAAATGAAAAAAAATGAGTATTATCTAAGTTAGTTACTAGGCCAAGAAACTGACCTACAATTAAATCACACAAATATCATGTTTTCCACATCGGCAAAAACACAAGATAAGAAATATCGACCCTACAACATCAAACATCTTCATTATTTGTATTTATCTCAGCTAGCAAACTGACAAAAAAAATTAACCGGTTTCCTGACTTGACACAATACATATTTCTATTCTCAACCCATCCAAAAACAAGAAATCGTAAAAAATGTTCATTCGAACATATTGTGTACAATGTACATGCATACCTATATCTTCGTCAGTGTGCCTTATGAATGATATCTGTTTTTTTTTTTATATTCCTACTTGCACAGCGCATGCTCGTATAATTCTCACCCCTTTGATCTGCTTATGCAAGTGCGTAATTCTTTTCTAGTTTCTGGATTCTGGCTGTTGCCGAGACCAAAAAGAGAGAGAAAAGAGGGAGAATTTGAAATCAGACGCAGTGCTGCCGTTCGATGAATTGACAAAAACAGGAGATTTCCTGTTCAACGGGTTGAAAAAACAGGAGATTTAATTTTTTCCGAATAGAACGTCCAACTGGGGACCTCGCTTACGTCGGTATTTATCAATAACGTGCTGGCATCACCTTAAGTCAAATAAAGATTTAGCAATGTTTCTTCTAAATTGTATAAGAATGCTGTGCAGAGAGTTGAAAACTCAATACATCAACCTTACAAAATGAAAAAAATCCTAAAGTTTCTGTTTGGTCTCAGCAAACTAAACTGGAAATTCATTTATTTATTTCTTATTTATTTTTTCAAAACAAAACTTAAACAAAACTATTATTCAAAGCAAACAAAATAAATAACTTATAAAATTATCCAAAAACTAAACAAAAAAATTTCATGTTCACAATTACATATTTTTAAATGTATGGCTTACTAATCAAAAAAGAATTAAAAACTAAAATAAAGTAGGACAATATATCAGACTTTTAGTTGAAATTATTATTTAAAAAATAATCACATATTTTCTCATTAATTTTTCATTAAATTCAAATGTGTTTCCGTAATTTGGAATGCCGTACAATTCAAATCATCTTCTTTTAAGTGCACAGTTTCGTTTTATTGTTTTTGCATCGGTAACAATGCTGAAAATTCGCTCACATTCTGCATTTGAGTGTGGCAAACGCGTCTTTTACTTTTTGTCTCTCTTCTGGGTTGGGGACATAATCCCGAAAAAACTTTTCCCGAAATGCCAAAATCCCGAAAATCCATAGTCCCGAAAACCCACAATACCGAAAATCCATAATCCCGAAAACCCACAATTCCGAAAATCCCGAAAGGTTTTTCCGAAAAACGATATAAAATGAAAAATTTGCGCCAATTTTTCATTTTATATCGTTTTTCGGGAAAACCTTTCGAGATTTCTATTTTGCATTAATTTGATATAAAAATATGTTTTTTAAAGTTTGGTCGTCACGTGTAAGAAGAAATCTGTTTACTGGAATGATTACCTGGAGTAAGTATCAGTGTTATCATTGTTCATAATATTGTTCCGTTATTCTCGTTGCTTATCAGAACATAATCTTTTCATGTGCTCAGTGTCATTATTGTTTTGAAAGGTTAAAGTGAAAGTTATGGTGTGTAATACAAATATTTAGTTGAGTGTTAAAGAATTAATTACGTGATATACACATAGGTAAATATAAAGTGCCTAAACTTGAAATTTATTTAATTTCTTATACGAAAAGTGATTGGATTTCTACTAAATGATGTTTCTCTTAAATGATTTAACAGGAAAAATGGATTTGATTTTTGTAAAAACGAACAAGGGACGTGACAAAGTTTGCTTACATGTTTTCACATATCATTTAAATAAAAAATATAAAGACACTTTTTACTGGGAGTGCGAGCATAGAAAAGAACGAATGTGCACATCAAAGCTTAGTACTTCTATGAACTTCGATGGTGAACATGTTGTTATTAATATTTATGTTATGAATTTGCTGTTTTTGTTTTTGTTGAAATAAATACGCCATTTAAAAAATAGTTTTGGTTAAAATTTTTTATTTTTAAAAATTGATTTTTTTCGGGATTTTGGCCATTCGGGATTGATGTTTTCGCGATTATGAGTTTTCGGGAAAAGTCTGTTTCGGGATTTTGAATTTTCGGGGAAAGTCTGTTTCTGGATTATGTTTTTTCGTGATTTTGACTTTTCGGGGACAGTTTTTTCCAGATTGTGTCCGTTTCCCCTTTCTTCTTCTTTAAAGTACGTAGGCAAACTATGCCACTCGTTTAAAAGATCAACTGTATTTATCAATTTTGAAAAATGATTACAAAGTATTTGCAAAGAATTCAAGTTTTATGTTCTTTTTCTATTTTTCGAATATTTTCAACATCTTCAATCAAAAAAACTGATTTTCTTAAAAATTCCTCACATTTGGCCCCCAAATAAATCTGAGACAAGTTTTTATAATTATCAGCATCTGAAATACCATCAGAAATATTTAATTTATCTGGCAAAATGAAATTAATAGCCATTTTTAAAAAAAAATTCTCAGCTTCCGTTTGTATCCGATGTATTAATACTTTCTTAAATTGGAACAATGCGTTAAATTCATTGAAATAATTCAAGCCAAATTTGAGAAAAAAAAATATGCTTGTACAATAGGTAAATTAAGATTTTCAAGAATTTTTTTTGTTGAAGGAAGATTGTCTTCGTAATCTGCTATGAAAAACATAAAAATAGGGATGAACTCGAGGTAGAACTTGAACAGGTTTGTTCTTTTATAATATCTTTTCTTGAAGATGAAGAATATTCAGCTCTATCACAGATTCCATCGTAGAAAATTTCCACACGGAAAGCTAAGTTACGAACTACGAAAATTTGTGTTCACAAAATCAGAATGGAATCGAAGAAAGCATTGCCAGTTGCCAAACTAAATACCGCCATGCTGGTTTTCGAAATCAGCTGTTTAACGCCAAATGTGCAAGATCATTCACATTTTTCTGCAAACCCAACTTCTTTTGTATATTAAGACGACGAATTTACGTTCCACTAGGATTTGGTGATACCAAATCTACGAATTTCGAAATTCGTTCCACTCTAAATGGATTATGTGATAGTTACATCGGGAAACCTAGACTTTTTTCGATTACGATGGAATCTGTGATAGGGCTGATTGTGGTACGAGGATAAAAAAAATTCTTATGGACTTATGATAAATATTTGTAAAAAGTAATAAAATGTTTGACTACTCAGTTACTCAATGTAATAGTTAGAAAAGTGCGAAAAACAGTAGAATTTTGAAAAAAATGCCTTGGTAACAGGAGACAGGAGATTGGACTTTTTTAGAGTGAAAAAACAGTAGTCTACTGTCATGACAGTAGAAACGGCAGCACTGATCAGACGCGACGATGGCAAGAGGGATCACTTTTAAGAGAATAAAATGATTTACTAATACAAGCAAACACTTTTACATGAGTTCTGAGTTCGCTAAAAAAGTCCACCTAGCCTTAATCACTTAGGTCGGTTTCTGTTTTTGAAGCGTTTACCACAAATGATAGTGGTATGGATAAAGAGTATACAATGTACATTGTTCCGTCGACACCGTGTACTTAAGGACACAAATCTAAATTCATTGGAAAGGCTTTTGTTCTTCAAAAAACTCAAAACCAGTTGAGAACGATATTTGGGTGTATAACTCATCGGGAGACAAAGGTAACTCTTGAAGGTAATGAAGTGAGGAGGATCCTCATTTCCACAGAAGGAAATTTTACAATAGAATTTCAGTGTCAAAGACGATTTATGAAAGCAAGGATGTAGAAATAAAGTTGCACCAGAGATTAAGAGTCCGTGTTCTAAGATACATAAGAAGTCACTTCAGTTGCACTGCTTGTTCTAACAAAAGAAGTTATATATACGAAGAAGGTGTGTCTGTTAGAAGACGTCATTTCATTCCACCGTGTATAAGCTGAGTATGACGGGCAGACAATTATGCATTGCGTGAAGCATGGAGCTACGTCGCGCAGTGCCTATCAAGATTCACAAGAAAATTCAGGCTTTTTAGAGGTCTGCTCTGCAGATTCCAGGGAGAGGGAGTGATTGGAATTGCTAAGTCTTTCCCTTGAAATTGAATGGGTATCTCGTTTGACGCACTCTCAGTTATATATGTTTCACTCGAGTGGTCCGCTTTCCTGGGGGCACCGCTTTGACCTCGAAAGCGTCGGCATTACTCCCGCTTTTGGATTGTGCCATGTCTGAGGCCAAAGAACCGACATCCCTAGAAAGTGTATTGTCGATTTCTTTACAAGAGTTTTTGCAAGCATTATATAGTGAAGAGAATCCAACTGACGAAAAGTGGGGTTCCTTGAAGAAAGGACCAACGAAAAGGGCTGTAACGAAGCGTTACATTCAATACGCAGTTAAGTAGCTGCATTTACGAACGTCACTTATTTTTGTCATAAAAAATCACGGCCATTTTGAATTTTTTTTTTTAGATCGCTGCATGTTCTAACTGAGGTATGTTCACGGGTTGCCCTAAATCTTGCTGACTCGACGAGCAAGCAATAAGAATAATTGCTGAAGCTGTACCGCTCCGCTCTGTACCGATTAGGGGAGAAAACCGGCATCACTTGTCTGATTTTGTTAAATCTTTTTATAAATAAACTTAATCAGGACAGTGATCCTTCTTTCAGGCATAAGGTCTAGGATATGAATGGAATGTTGAAGGATGGGATCTGATTTCCGTTCAGATTTTGTTTTTCTTCAATACAGCCTAACCGGACTGGATGCATTGGCTCAACCAGTGCCATGAGAACGACACCAATGCCAGCCCTGCAAACTTTCCTGTCGCTAGCTCCCTTATACCTGTTAACAAATTTGATGGCTGCCAAAAGCGCACTCCGGCTCTAACAGTGCAATCATTAGAAAACAGGCATAATGAATCATACTGATATAGAAATTCAAGCAGACTACACTCCCCGCACACTATAATTTCAATCCAGTGGCCTAAAACAGTGATTCCCTAAAGAGACTCTGTTTTAACAATGTTATAAAATCGAGTCATGTCTCCGTCTTCTCATACACGGTTCCAAGACGGACGAAGAGGTATAGGGTACATGCATCCTCTCAGATTAGCCTTCTATGAACAACAAAGTTCCCTGACTTCTGCAGTGGCTTACAAGCTGAAGTACTTGCAGTCTGTGAAGCCGCAAAACATCTGGCTACACAAAACTTGATCAACGAAAAACAAAGAAACCCAGGTGACCATTGAAGCTATCTCATCCTTTGTCAAAAAATCCAAATTAGTAAAAGGCTGTCGACTGCTTAGCTAAACGAACACCGTTAATTAAATTTGGGTTCCAGGACATCGTGGACACAACCCCTCATAAAGTAAGCAAAAATCTGGTCAGTATAGGTATAGGTACTCAGCACTCGAGTCATTCTAAAGACATGCCGGGTTTCCAGAAACCTGTGGCCAGATATTTAAAAAAAAAAACAGAATTTTCTCCTTTCCCCTCATCTCCTTATCCTCTGTTATCTGGCAAAATGGATTCTTGGGATTCGAATGAGGTGTTGTCGCTTGCGACAACCTAACCCAACATTACATACCTACTTCATACATGACTCTTCACTTACTGGAATCAAGGAAACTACTGTTTTAGGCCTTTGAGAAGGGTAATGCAATTTTTCTTAGTTTCATTTACAAGCTGCAACTCTTAGTCAAAGTATTGTTATTTGATTATTATTTGCTTAAGAACATAGATAGGACATAAAAGTCTGGCATTAGCATTGTATAAGTGCAAAGCAGGAGGATCAGTATTTTTTCTACTCAGAAAGCTGATGTCCAACATTACAACCTCAGTCTTAGTTACAATCAGTGTCTTGCATGTTGTATGTCAGCGCAGTGGGGAGTTCGATTTATTTCATTGTTGACTAGCGACGAATAACTTTATTTCAAAACAAAACTATGGCACATTTACCATATAAACTCGTCTTTTTCTCATTACAGATAGGTACTTCATACTATCGACCGGTCTGTGACACAAAGCTACAAGTCTATAAGTCAAGTGCCACTTGAAGGATTACAAAACATTACATTAGATTTCATTACATTTATAGAAGAGCACGCTGGATTGTAGCTTTGTTTTAGGATTTTTTACAGTTGAATTCACTTCTATAACAAATACTTGTAGCTTTGTTTTACAGACCCTTGCGCTTCCTTTACAAAAAAATCTTTTAAAATCAAGGTTTCCAACTATAAATTTACCAAAAACTCCCAATAAAATCAGTGAGTCACAGATTGAGGTCATTGCAGCACAAACTTTTACTTGATCTTCACCTAATCCGAAACCAGCTAATTTAACCAATTCCACGAGGGTATAGTTGCCCTACCCCACCTTTTTTTATAAAATTCTCAGTACCTAATCAGTTAATTCACTCAAACTCACACCAATTTCATTTACTTAATGTAACTACAACAAAGGAACATCTAAAACATAAAGCAAAGACAATATTCCACCGCATTCAACATTCGTTCGTCCTGCACAGAACTATATTATCTATATGTATTGTGTATATATATATATCATGTGTCCAGCAATGCGCAACAATCCCCCATCATGAGTTCAACTGTAATAGCTTCTTCGATAACCGACCACATCCTTGTCCATTGTCACTTTTATCTAAACCAAGCCATAGTTACTGTCAACTATCCAATCGGTAAACTATGCCAATTGAATATCTGTCAACTAAATCGCCACTCCGCACTAGGACCACGATACACCCACACACAAGTATACCGCCACCCGCAATCAAATGTTAGGTTTTATTACTTTTGACTTTTTACCCTGCAGTTAGTTGGTTAGCTGTGATCCGAATGAAATTGACGGGACAACTTGCACCCAGGCGGCGAATTGCTTCAATATAGCGTGGAATCGGGATCCCCATAAAACATCATAAATGAGAAAAACCATGAAACAGGAAAGAAAAAAGCAGAAAACTCAAATGGCGAGGAAAAAAAAATATATAAAAATAAAAATAATCATCAGTTTCAGTGTCCTGTCCTGCTGTAAGCTGTAAGCTGTAACTGCTTGTAGGGGTGGAAAAATAATATTTTTTTTTTTATTTTCTTGTTCTATTTTGGGGTTAAATGGGAGTGAGAGAAAAAGTCAATTTGACACGATTTGACACTTTTCAATATTGTGTCGTTCTTGTTATGTGAGTGTGTGGGTCGAAATGTATAGGGTTGATGTCACCTGGGGCGATGTCACACCGTGTTTCTTAACGCAGCTATTAGGTTGACTTTTATTACCTGTTTGGAGCGGTTTGAGCGGGAGCTGGTTTCAAATAATAAAAAAAAAAAACAGACAATATGGTGCCTTGTCCAAAAGTATAAATAAATGGCGTCATAAGGATTGAGGCCATAAAGCTTTGTTTATAAATCGACTGTTTAGAATGGATCTCTACACGCAGAAGCTCGTTAAAGGATCAGAAATTTATAGCGAACTGGCCCCTTACACGTTGACATTTGTAGCAGCAGTCGGTATAGTAGGAGTGAATAAAATATCAGGGTGAAAGGCGGGCATAAAAAAATAGTAGTGTTCCCTACAACTCGTGTTTTTATGGATTGTGTATGAGATTTGTGGAACGACAAGGAGAATTGAGGGCAGGAAAGTTAATATATTTTCGTAGAAACTAGAGAGGTTCCTACTACAAGATCTACAAATTTTTTTGAAAAAATAGGGGATGGCATCTTTAATAACACTATAGACACTGGTGCTCCTCTTCACGCTAAATATCCTCCGGGCCATCTTATTGCGAGTAGTTTCTTATTCGGACAGAATGATAAAAAAAATTCTTCCAAAACAAATCATGGACTGGCTTTGCTGTTGAGCGTGATTTGTTTTCCCTATTAGAATTGGACCTTAGCCAAAATGAGTACAGAAGTATCACTACACTGAGTGTCGGAAATCGAAGAGAGAAAGACAGAAGATTGAATAACTAGCTTAGGACCGATTCTATACATCCGTTGCACAATAGTTAGCATGTCTGCATATTACGATTTAGAGTTCGAGGTTTGAGTCCCAGAAACATAAAATTGTTTTTGCACGAATACGGCCTTAAGCAAGGAATTAACAAGCGCTTCAAAGAGTTACTTTACTGCCACGAAAAGCGTTCAGAATCAGCGTAGAATTGGGGGTTCTGGAAAGACAATCAGTCCCGAGACTCTTTGAGATCTGCTGATCCACCCTAGTGGAGTAGTGCGTTAGGCAGAGATTTAGTTGGGCTTAGTTTGAAGACTTTAGTTTAAATCGGCTTCTTCGTCAACTTTGACATACCTTTACTTACATAGTTTGGTGGGCACTTCATTTCTGGGTGAACATCTGCTGCAGTCAATGAGTCCGATAAACTACTGAAGCTTAGATCTTCCCCGTTTAGGATCAGTTCCTAAAACTTATTTGTATTGAAGATCCACCCATCAGTCATTCCATTTTCTGGGCATATCATGCAGATGAGATGTTTCTACTGATCTCCTACTGCTTAAACTTGCAGGTTGCAGCCTTTTTTGAATAAAACTCACGTACTGCAAAAGCTCCAATTTTACTTCTTCCAAAGGCGAGAGTAATCATTGATGATCATCGCCCGAGATAAACACGGAAGATTTTTAGTCAAGGATTTTTATGAGTCAGCAAAAATTCCAGCTGCGGCAATGACTGAAACTATCTTATAATTTTTAAATTCTGGTTCTTGCGGCCTTTAGTTCTTGTCTGGGTGCATTCTTCATCTAATGGCATTTTTCGTTTTTAGGGCCTAAATGAGGCGCAGAAGCTAAGAAGCTGTTGTTCTGATGTTTCCAGTCTACTTTTATACTATCAGCGTAAGATTCCAGGACAGTTCTGGAAGCCATTAGGAATTGACTGCGAAAATACGACTGCAGCTTTCGCTTAGTTTTTCGACTTAAAAGTAAAGAAAATGTCATCAATAGCACCATGGTAGAAGTGTCTTACTTTCCTTTGACGGCACTCGCATCGCTTTTGGCATTGCGATCTAAAAAAAAACACAGACCTCCCGCTCCATTTACTCGAACTGGTCGAATTGAGTATCAGAGTCAAACTTTTTGCAGGTAAGTTCACATTTCTTAGTACCACGAATTTTAAGGTCTGCCTTGTTGTCTTCTCATCAGACGCGTTGGTGTCCGAATTTTGTATGATATTACTTTTTCGTTGGGTTTTCTGGGTCATTCATTTCAACATGACAATACCACCTGAGCCGGTTGTGCTCTATTTTCTCCAGCTTGGCATTTTCGACATATACAACGCTCAGACAGATTCGTGAAGGAACGAAATGAAAGGAGGACCAACAAATCTCTCATGGTAAAGCCAAATGAAACGACACGCATACATTGGGTTGGCCTTTGACATGAATCAATCCCAAATCGGGAGGCTCGCTAGCACGTTCGTAAGCAGCTAGTGATATGTAATAGTGTGAAGCTGTTTATTGAAGAGCATTGATGCGTTCCAGATAACGATACTCACTACTCAAGAAAAAAAGGGCAATAAGAAGTACGGCTTTAGCCTCAGTCAATAAATTTCGGAAAGTGGAGCAAATGCAAGACTCTCGGAGTAGATTTAGAACAATAAAAAACCTTCAATTTTTCTCCAAAAAAGTTTATTTAATTGAAAAGTGCGCTATCTAAATAATTTTTATTAAATTATTAAATATTTTGGCACTTAGCAGCTGGTTTCCATTCCCACTTTCGAGAAAAAAAAGCATCACACCTCCGCGGAATGAAGTAAGTCCCTTCTACGCTTCGTCAAAGTTGGGAATTGTATAGACTTTGTTTCCAAAACTAATGCTTAACAGTGCCCTAACAGTGTGGTTTTTGAAAGAAGTTTTGGCTAAATTGAAGCAGGTAGCGTGCCGCTATAAGCAAATTTTTGCAAAAAAGTGGTGCTAGCGGACAACTTCTAAAGTTCCACTCGTGGAAATATATTTCACTGCTGGAGCCGAGAGTGTGATGACATGTTTCTAAGCTTCAATTAATTTATTATTTAATAATTTTTTCAATAAAATTGATGACATGAACTAAGGCGACTTCACGATCGTGCAGCATGGCGTGAAATGCAACACAGTCTATTCCACAATCGACCATTCGCACTATAAAAGGCCAAATCGTGTAGTTAGACAAGACGGTGTGAATTGGACGCCTCGGAGATTAAATTTTTTCATTTGGACTCTGAAGAACCGATGCACCGTCAATAATTTTTAAACCATTCAATCATGTGTCAAATCGAAAGACGAACTGGCACGTCTAGAGAATAACACTGACATGAAAAACAATATCTCATTCAGCCGTTCGAGTTGGGCATAAAATTGTAGTTTCTTCAAATGCGCTATAGGCCCCGTAGCTCCTCAGGTTTTGTAGCGCTTCTTATTGCTCTTATCAGCTTTTTTAAAATTTCAGTTCCATCCATAGCATTTTGGAATTAAGGTATCCAAAATATTCTGTTAGAAAAAGTTGAGTAAATCTCGAAAAATTCGGAGCGTCGGAGTAGATTTAACTTTTTCTTCAAAAATGGATCAAATTTGTTCCGATTGGAGCAAGGTTTGAACACTGACAAGAAGAGAAGGAATCTTTACGGGTTTTGCTGCTTCTAGTTCACATAATATACCAAAAAGGTAGTGTCAGCTCGCCTCGAAAGGTCTGAATATCCAAAGGTCTATTAGAGTGCCTTATGGTCAATCTGGTTGAAAGTTGAGTGCCTTGATGATCTCTTATATTCTTCTTGACGAGGGGCCTTAGGCCTACAAACAGACCCAAACTACATTAATTAGTTTTCACTTGTACACGTTGCCAGGTGCAACTAACAAGATAGTGTATTATTAGCTTGATGCAGGAAGGAGAGGCATAATAATAATAATGGTACCCGTGGCTTTAGCATGTTTGTCTGTTAACCGGGGGTTCGTGATTCGAGTTTCAACAGAAGAAAAAATGTTTTTCACTGGTATCGAATTTTGCAAGGAATTGGCAAATCCTTCGATAGTAAATTCATTGCCGTGAAAAGCGCTTTCTCGATTAGCCGTTCGGAACCGGCAGAAAATTGTAGGTCCCCTCCATGGCATGGTTGAGAGAAATGCGCTAGGCCCCGAAGCTCCCTGGCTCTGTTGCAACCCTGTTTATTTACTTTATTACGGTAAGCCAAGGCAGCACCATTTTAAGTGTCCTTCTGGCGAACTTTCTTACAAAATACTTAGGTTACTTGAAGTTCACCAAAGTCAGAGTAACAAGCAAGTCTTTTCTGCACTGACAATATTTTTTTCGACAGACGCAACTGTTGCCGCTATTTTTCACCACAGACACAGATTCAATAGCATAAGCATTTGAGTGAGGCCTCCACTCCAATATTGGGAGGCTTACCGATGCTGATGGTGTCGAAAAGGAAAAAATTATCGGGCTTATCTCGTTTCCTTCATCTCCATTTTGTTTTTCTTTCCTTCGTTTCATTTTGTGGTTTTTTGCTTTCCAACCTCCTTTTCTGTATTACCTACGTCCTGTTGTATTTATCAATTAAAACAATTGAAGGGGTTGCAGTTTCTTTTTGCTGTACCTACATTTAAATAAGTAATCAAGCCTACCTTATTGGTTTAACCGGAAGTGTACCGCTTTTTTCATATTCCTCTAGTGCCTATTGAGCCTTTTACAGAATGACAAGACAGGTGTTCAGATTTGTTTCAAGGGTCTTCTTAACTGAAGCTTTGCAGTTGGTTGCAGAAGAAAGACTGCCAAGCTCACGATGTCTCTATAAAAAGAAGAATCTGCTGAAAGAACACTGTGCAATGAAAAAAAAGGAACATGTGCCGGTTCTTACTCTCAGAGAGATACAAGTACCTTCGCAGACAAATTAAAAGCAGACAAATGGAAAAAAAAGGAGAGACAGAAAAATGTATTATGCCATTCATGTTCACTTCGAGAAGGCAGCAGAAAATATATAAAAAAAAGTACAAAAATAATAATAAAAATGAAGGAAACGTAATAAGAAAGTTTCTCATTACACAGCCTTTGCAACGGCAATGGATTTGCAAATCTCTTCACGTACGCTGGAGTACATTATGCGGTTTCAAAACGACATGAATACCTACCTCCGAAAACATCATTTAATATACATCCTTCCGCCTCCTTGGGTTCGTGCAATTTATACTGAGGAAATAAATTTCATTTCAATATATCCTAACAAGGACATCCCGCAATTACTTAGCTCATTCACACTACACACACGCCCAATTCTTTTTGTGTATATTTATTACGTATACGTATACGAAAGTACGTATGGTCTTTCGCTATACCAGTTCCTATTTTCAACGACCTGTCGTGGTCCGCACCCACTACCACCACCACCACCCATACCGTTATCGTTTTTCTCAAGAAAGATTGAAGTTCTTGTCAACATTTATCGTCAAAATGAACAAACGGTAAATATTTGCATGCAAAGCATTTTTTTTCTCCATTCACATCCTCACTCTACTACCGTATCTGAGTAGAATACAGTGGATGGATGCAAGCACCGAAGCAGGAGCATCACTCTGATGGTTTGAATCTTCTTGCTTCGCCATGTTGTTCTGCGAACACCCAACTGCTGTTATTTATTGCAGAAAAAAGGACGAGGACTCCATATCCATACTCGTAGTTGCAACTTTAACTATTACCTACACCACTATACTCCTTCGATTCATATCTGTCTCTTGCAGAGCCATCATCACGTGAGGCTGGAGCATGTCGCTGCTACCTACCTACTTGCAATCTGTCGCAATTTCGTCCTTTTATTCTAGTCCACTGTTTATTCACCGACTCTAAGTATGGCATAAACAGAGAGTAGAGCAGAAACGACGACGACGACGAAGAGATAAAAATTGCTTCAGAATCCTAGTTCGAGCGCGATACAAGCATGCAAGCGGCAAGCATAACATAGCATAGTCCTGAAAAAAGGGGATCCCGTTCTTAGAACATACAAATTGTTGGGTTTATACGCTACGTTGTCGTTGTCTGTACCAACGACGACGACGACGATGCCATTATCTTCCCACCCATTCCCAATTCCAATTCCAACTGACAGACAGTACACTGCGACTGCTGGCAGATTGACATCTGTTGCGAGGTGAATTTATGGCAAGTATACGCGACCCATAAAGGGATGATTTTCCTTCTCGCGCTGATGAAAAGAAAAAAACAATCGTGTTATTAAAAAACTACACACGAGGACATGATGCATTGGCAGCGAATTATTGACAATTTTTCCACAGATCGCATACGTACGCTTATCTCGGGTTATCCTTGATGAAGTCAGAGCAACGAATTTTTGAACCAAATGAATGTTTGCTTAAAATATTTATCCCAACCTCCCCCTTTATAAAATAGAATCGAAAGGATACATTTTTTTAAGGTTGAGTTTGAGCTCAAACAGATGGCTGAAATTAGTACAAAACGTGTGTATGCATATAAAACATCAACATCGTATGTACCCATATCCTGAAGCTATGTAAGAGAGTCCTTAATTGATAAAAACTCAATAAATCCAATAAATCAATTCAAACGCGAGAGGTAATTGAATTCAATGACAGAAAAATGAACGGGAGTTGAAACAGAATTTACTGTTCCATTTCCTATCCCCTTACACCACTGAAAGCGTAAGGAGGGAACTAAATTCTCCTGGTCCTGGTCCTAGAAGAAGGACATTTTTGCGAGAGAGAAGAAGAAAAAAATTGTGACATTTGGTTTGTTTCGTTGACAATGGCATTTGGTACACATTGATTTATTGAACTCTGACGTGAGTTCTTTTTTTTTGCTTTCTTTTTGCCAGAAAGTCAGAAGGAAGTTTTTTTTTTGACGGAGCTAAGTTGTTTGCGAAACAACTTTGACATCACTCTGAGTGCTTTCGATGGATTGTTTAAGATTTTATTAAGTGCGGGGCTCACTTTATTTTTATTCTTTTGTTGTTTTACAAGAATTACAAGGCGCAATGTTGACTATAGGAAATTATTCTGAGGGCTTTGGTGGACACCATTAACTTACTTTTGTACGTGCGTTGGTCATATCGCTTGTGGCAAAAGACAACGAAAAGCAAGGTGCTAACGAAGAGTGCGTCGTGGAATGTTAATTCGTTTGGAGAGTGACCTTTTAGTTGACATGCAGACATGTGTTCCACCTACCCAATTTCATCGCAGCAGCAGATTTCAAGTGCCTAGGTACTACGAAAAACTTTTGCTTTACCCGAGAAACAAAAGCTCAAAATAATTGGTTTAAGCAGACATTCTTGTCAAGATTTTCCTTTACTCTCACTCTTATGATAACTAACCTCATGTTGCACATTCTACTCCAATTCCAAGAATATAAAATTCTTTTTCTATAGGCACCTCCTTTTGCAAGTTCCTTGCAAGTCTTGCTAGAGTAAGTTGCACTGCGATTGTCATCGAAAGCTGCTTCACGTAACGTTACAATCAATTAGTCAGTGGGCGTAGCGGTCCATCTGTTATATCTGCACCCGGGGCGGGAGACCCATTTTGTTGCCCCCTTCTACGGGCTTCAGAAGCAGCGAAGTCAGAAATAACTTTGTCAAAATCAATATTTGCAGCCAATTCTTGTTCAATCGACAATATAGCCAAGTTTGATACTCTAGTGGAGCTCATAGTGGATCTGACATTAGGTTAGGTTAGGTTTAAATGGCTGTGAGGAAAACAAACTGACGCACTTAGGCCAATATTAGGTCCATTCTGATACCATAAAAATTATGCGAGGGAGTAACTCACTTAACTAAACCATTTGGAGCTTTTAATAAAGCGAAGGAAGGTGTTCGCCAGATCGCTTGGATCATCAAGAAAATATTTTCCTAGATGCCGTTTTCTTTTAAAAGAGAGTGCAGGACATGAGCAGAGGAGGTGTGGGACAGTCTCCTCCTCCTCCTCATCTAAAAAACTTCTGCAGAAGTCATTAGAAGAAACGCCAAGTCTTATGGCGTGTCTTCCTATCAGACAATGTCCGGTGATGACATTGATTACGGAGCTAACTTGCAATCTGGTAATGAATAACAAATGTCTTGTGCGTTTTGGATCTAGTCCTGGCCATATCCGTTTTGTTGCCACGCACGTGGTGATATTGTACCACCTATGATTTGTTCTATCCATTGCCTCTTGCTTTAGCATAAGTTTACATGTAGCGATTGGTATACCGATATTCAACCTCCTGGTTGAGATCGGTAGAACGGTTCCTTCTCTGGCAAGTTCATCGGCTTTGCAGTTACCCACGATATCTCTGTGCCCCGTCACATAATTATAATATTGAACTGTTCAGCCATCTCCTTAAGAGATAGGCGACAGTTAAGGGCGGTTACTGAGCTATAGGACCTCTTTGATCTCCAGAATTTCCGCTTGGAACACGATACAATGGTTTGGAAGGCGGAACGAGAGGCTTACATTAAGTCGGTTTGATTACACCCCGCAGCCTACCCCTTCTTCGGTTTTTGAACCATCCAGAACCATAGAAATGAATTGAATCATCTCTCAAAAATTCTTCGTCTTCCCAGGTCGTTCTCGGTGGGATTGAGACTTGGAACTTATTATCAAAAACCAATTCGGGGATGGTGTAGTCGGAGTCGCTAAGGATTACTCCGAATAAATTCAGGATTGTAGAGTGACCGATGTTATTTACGGTCCATTGGGAGATAGCTCTCATGCGAATGGCTGTACTGGCGGCCATTTGTTTGCTGAAGATATCTAGTGGTGTGAGGTTAAGGAGTGTATTTAGGGCAGCTGAGGGTGTTGATCTCAGTGCTCCGCTTATACACAAACAGGCTTTTCGTTGGACCTTGTTTAGATTATCGCAGTAGGTCCTTCTATCATGAGCGGTCCACCATACCACTACTCCGTATGTGAATATTGGTCTGATGACCGCGGTGTAGACCCAGTGGGTGATTTGGGGGGAAAAACCCCATTTATTACCAATGGCTTTTTTACAGGAAAATAAGGCTACGGTGGATCTGACATAGTTTTTAATAAGTGACAACGACACTAGTTGCCAAAGTCAAATATATACCTACGAATCTAGATGACTTTATTGGGACCGAATTTTCCAGATCTAGTTTTAAAATTTACTCTAGGAGCTCCAGTGGTCCTTTGCCCCTTATATCTTACTCTGATTCAGAACTTGCAAATAGCTGCTGGAGACGCTTCCTCTTCATCTGAAACTTGTCCTTGTCGATGTCGTTGATGTATTATCACACTCGTACTTGCTGTCCAAAAGTTTCACTTGCGTGAAAACTCCAAACTGGTCCGCTATTTCCTGAACTTCGTTTGCTGGAATCGAGTCGCCAGTTCTTGAATGATCATGTCAGATGGTTCGAACACCTCTCGATGGAATTCTTGCTCATGAGACTTAGTTACTTCTGTGAACTCATCGCCATGCATGCGCTTTGTTTTGTGAATTCTTTCATTTTATTTCGATTCCGAGTTTTTCGCAAAGTCTATCGCTTCTTGGACAAATCGTTTTGTGCTCTCTACCAGGAGAGATTTAAAAGCACAGAGTCTCTGAGCACACCTACCCAGATCCACACTCAATCCTCTTTACTGCAGATAAATCTGTGCGTCATCTACAGCAGAAAAGGCAAATAGCTTCTGTTTCGGTTTCAAGCACATCAATACAATATGTGAAATTAAATTAATGAATTATCAAACTTTTATTTTATAAACTGTTGAATTGTATAATAATTAGAAATTTGCCAAACATGTAAGATTTGCACTATAATGTCACAAACTCTCTTGTTATACCAATTAGTTTGGTAATGTTCCGTTCATTTCCAATTTCTTTTACACCTCTTTCGCTTGCATCTGACCTAACTGAAGATTGAAAGACGATCGCCACTACGTGAACGACAAGCAAGCCAAGAAGACCTAATTAGCGGAGCAATCAACATTATTTAATTTATTGAATCGAGCAAATTAGATATTATAATCAAATGCAATGAAAGTCATTATATAAAACTAACATAAATTTATATTTTTGTTGTAGTTACACAGTACACACATAACATCACACCAACACACCACACACACCACACATACACCACATCCATATACAGTCCACAAAAGCTTAAAGTAAAACATGGGTTGGCTCGAAGGACCATACGTGAACGACAAGCAAGCCAAGAAGACCTAATTAGCGGAGCAATCAACATTATTTAATTTATTGAATCGAGCAAATTAGATATTATAATCAAATGCAATAAAAGTCATTATATAAAACTAACATAAATTTATATTTTTGTTGTAGTTACACAGTACACACATATCATCACACCAACACACCACACACACCACACATACACCACATCCATATACAGTCCACAAAAGCTTAAAGTAAAACATGGTCCATCGGAGCCCGATAAAAAGCAGTGCAGTGCGCGTACAGTGAAGTTGTACAATTGTTGAGACATATACATCCGAACAATTAACCAATTAACCTGTCTCCAATTGAGTTATGTATGTATGTATTACGAAGGGTAATTTGAATTTATCGGTAGTCTTGATTGATTTTTAAATATGATCAATTTTTGTTAAGGAAAGCACCATCGATAACCTTATAAAAGCACACCTATATATAAATACATATACATTTACGGTATTTCATATACTCAATCATATATAGTGAACACGTGTTTTAAAACTTTAAAGAACTTTCGATCCGTTTTGATTCGTTGATTAAACCGCTACAATTAGACCGTTGTAAACTGTTAAGACATTGTTTGACAATTTATTCCGTTTTTCATTTTTGAGGATGAATGTGCAATTTGTTAAGGGAAAACGAGGTCGAGCTAAAGCTTACTTGACTTTGCAATTAGTTTTCGCGGAAAATATTAGCGACGAAGTCTCACTTGATCTTTTAGAAATTCATTTAACTAGGCTTAACGAAGCCTGGTCTGATTTTAATGCATTATCAGACCAAATGTATAATTTTGTTGATGACGCTGCTTACGTAGATCCGGAAACAGACTTCGCTGAATATGAATCAAAATTTTTAAAAGCTCATGCGTTATTGAACAGAAACGTACCCTCTCCAATCCCGAAGTAAGAACATTTTGTACTCAAATTGACATCTCTCAGGAATTTGATTTAGAAAGATTTTGGAAACTAGAAGAGGTTAACCTTCAACCGAGCCTATCACTCGAAGAGCAACAAGCCGAAGAACATTATGTTGCTACCCACAAGCGGACAAATGAGGGACGTTACATAGTTCATTTACCTTTTAAACCAGCTTTTCGTGCACACATATGCAGTTCATTTGGTATCGCCTTAAACCGATTACATGGCATGGAGCATAGGTTCAAAACCAATCCCGATTTGAAAGCCCAATACAATCGATTTCTTGAAGAATATCGCGATTTAGGGCATATGGAGGAAATTCCTCAAACCAAGATCAACCAGCCGTCGCCTGATTGTTATTATTTGCCTCACCACGCTGTATTCAAACGTGACAGTTCAACTACGAAGATAAGGGTGGTTTTTGACGGATCAGCTAAGCCACATCACACGAACAAATATTCTCTCAACGAACTTCTTCTTGTCGGCCCAACTATTCAACACGATATCTTTTCTATCTGCCGTCGTAGTCGTCGCCATGTCTTTGTCATATCAGGAGATATAGAAAAGATGTATCGTCAGATTCTAGTTGCACCGAACGATGCTGACTATCAAAGAATAATTTGGCGTAATTCACCTGAGGAGCCATTGAAGCATTTTAAATTATTGACCGTAACCTACGGGACTTCAGCAGCTCCATTCCTATCAGTTCGCTCTTTAAAACAACTAGCATTGGATTATGAAAAAACACACCCTAAGGCAGCACGCGTTCTCCTTAGTGATTTTTACGTCGATGACGTTTTCACAGGAGCGGATTCCATTGATGACGTCATTTCGCTTCGAAACGAGTTGGTGGAACTTCTGAAGCTTGGCGGATTCAATTTGCGGAAATGGACCACAAATTGTTGGCCACTGTTACTTTCGTTATCAGAGGAGCAACGTGAAATGTCCCCAGTGGAGTTCGAACAATCAAATGTGATCAAGGTTCTTGGCCTGCGCTGGTGTCCGAACAAGGACTGTTTTTTATTTAAGGTTTCTCTTGGTCAGCCAGAAACATGCACAAAACGTCGTATACTCTCCGATGCTTCACGAGTATTTGACCCTTTGGGATTTCTAGCCCCAGTTGTTGTAGCAATCAAAATTTTCTTCCAAGATCTTTGGCGAGAAAAAGTAGGGTTGGGATGATGATGTTTCGGATGAACTTAAAAAACGATGGAATAGAATTCGGGATGAACTTCACTTAGTTGAATCTTTTTTAATTCCCCGAGTTATATGGTCAAATAGGACTAACAAGGAGCTGCATGCATTTTGTGATGCCTCGTTGGACGCTTATGCCGCTGTGGTTTACTGCCGCAGTGTTGATTCATTTGGTAACGTAACTGTTTCTCTAGTGGCAGCTAAGACCAGAGTAGCTCCGATTAAAGTGCTATCCCTACCTAAATTAGAACTCTGCGGTGCTCTCTTACTTACCAGACTCGTTAAAAAAATAAAGCTTTCTTTACAGGAAGACAACCTTCAAGTTTTTGCATGGACCGACTCATCAATAGTTCTTCATTGGCTCTCTGCACCTCCTAAAAAATGGGCAGTCTTTATTGCAAATCGAACTTCGGAGATCCAATCGTCAATTCCATTTAAGGCGTGGAATCACGTGCGCTCAGCGCATAATCCAGCAGACGTCGCCTCCCGTGGAATTGAACCTTCACTTTTATCGTCAACGGACATTTGGTGGCAAGGACCATGCTGGCTTAAGAATCATCCTACTGAATGGCCAGTCGTACAGTATAATGTAGACGGAATTTCAGATGACGTGTTGGAGGAAAGGAAAACCACAAAGGTCCAGGCATTAGCAGCAAATGTAAAACCCGAAAACATCTTCCACGATTTGATTTCAAAGTATTCAAGTTGGTCCCAGCTTATTCGAGTAGCAGCATATATTCAAAGATACTATCACAACTTGCTGTTTAAAGAAAATCGAATATCATACGCTTACTTATGTGCTCGAGAAATTAACGACGTTAAGACATTGATTTTAAAAAGTGCTCAACAATCACTCTTCGGTTCGGAAATAGACCTGTTACAGAAGGGAAAGGAATTACCCAATAAAAATAAACTACTAACTCTAAACCCGTTTCTCGACAAAGCAAACGTTCTTCGTGTCGGTGGACGTTTAACGAACTCTTATTTAAAATACAATGAAAAACACCCAATAATTTTATGCAAATCACATCCTGTATCTGAACTCATAGTTCGCTCGGTTCATATTCAGCATCTTCATGCCGGTGTCACACTTATGATGGCCCTCTTAAAACAGAATTATTACATTCTCGGATGCAGGAATCTGATACGAAAGGTAGTTTTTGGTTGTGTTAATTGTTTTCGACAACGCCAAACGTCTGCGCATCAACTGATTGGTGATTTGCCTGCAGAGCGCGTTCAATTTTCGCGGCCATTTAGTAAGGTTGGATGTGATTATGCCGGTCCTATCACTCTTCGCCTCCATCGTGGACGAAACCCTAAGTTTGTTAAAGGCTACATTGCATTGTTCGTGTGTTTTGTCACTAAGGGTGTTCATATTGAACTAGTAACCGATTTAACAACGGACGCATTTTTACTAGCCCTCGATCGGTTCGTAGCGCGTCGCGGAAAACCTACGGAAATATGGAGCGACAACGCAACTAACTTCCACGGTGCAAAAAGAAAACTAAACGACTTATACGACCTTCTTATTACCCAGCAACGCAACAACATCGTTATTGATCACCTTTCAAAGGACCAAATTGCTTGGAAGTTCATTCCACCCTCCGCACCACACTTTGGTGGACTATGGGAGGCTGGAATAAAATCCCTAAAGTTTCAACTCAAACGCGTTATTGGTGAGCATAGATTAACGTTCGAAGAGATGTACACTCTCTTAACAAAAATCGAAAGCCTACTCAATTCACGTCCTATGTGGCCAACATCAGACTTCGAACCTGCTGCCCTAACTCCATCACATTTTATGATCGGGGAGTCTTATTCTTCTGTCCCTTCACCAGATATTTCCATAAAAGATGTTTCCATAAGAAATAATTGGTCTCTTTTACAGGCACTTATGCAAGGATTCTGGAAGCGCTGGCATCAAGAGTATCTGACCTCTTTACAAAATCGACCCAAATGGCAGAAGACGCAACGAAACCTACAGTTAAATGATGTCGTTCTACTCAAAGAAAGCAACCTTCCCCCATCCAAGTGGATTCTCGGACGAGTGACTGAAATTCATCTTGGCCCAGATAACCTATGCCGAGTTGCAACTGTAATGACAAACACAGGAAGCTATGTTCGACCAGTGGTAAAGCTCGCTCCCTTACCATTTTCCGAAAGACTGTAGTCTTCCAGGGGGGGCTGAATGTTTCGGTTTCAAGCACATCAATACAATATGTGAAATTAAATTAATGAATTATCAAACTTTTATTTTATAAACTGTTGAATTGTATAATAATTAGAAATTTGCCAAACATGTAAGATTTGCACTATAATGTCACAAACTCTCTTGTTATACCAATTAGTTTGGTAATGTTCCGTTCATTTCCAATTTCTTTTACACCTCTTTCGCTTGCATCTGACCTAACTGAAGATTGAAAGACGATCGCCACTACGTGAACGACAAGCAAGCCAAGAAGACCTAATTAGCGGAGCAATCAACATTATTTAATTTATTGAATCGAGCAAATTAGATATTATAATCAAATGCAATGAAAGTCATTATATAAAACTAACATAAATTTATATTTTTGTTGTAGTTACACAGTACACACATAACATCACACCAACACACCACACACACCACACATACACCACATCCATATACAGTCCACAAAAGCTTAAAGTAAAACAGCTTCTGCAGAGCTCCAAAACACGTCACATAATTCACTGATTCGGATGAAACGTTGCTTCCGGATTTAGTGCTTTAATCCGGGTTTGAACTCCAATGTGGATCCCTGATATTGTGAAAGCTTTGTCATAAGCCTCTTCTCTCAAATTCTGTGCAAGACATACACGTCCGTCTGTTGTAATCATCGATATTAGTTGCTGAGATCTGCAGTTTTTCCTTTTGGTTCGAACAAGTCGATGAAAGAGTCTACTTCGGCGACCTTTTCTTCTTCGATACATTTGTATTCCAAAACCTGGCTCATTTGGACTAAGTGGGAGGTGTCTGTTGTACTGTCGAAGATTTAGCTTCTTCAATACGACGGAAGACGTTGGATCGAACTTACTGTCCCAGAAAGTTTATAAATTATTTCTGCTTTGTGTACAGTTCCTTTCTTGGCGTATATAGTAGAGTGCAGAAAAGCACTCAAATCAAAGGCTTTGAAACATTTAGCCAAATTGTCTAATTTTAAAAGCCTTAACCAAATTAAAAATAAGTAAAATGACAAAATTTTCCGCACGTGTGCAGCATGCTTTGACTTTACTGTCCATTTCTTTAACAAATTGACTTTACATTTTTACTGCACGGATTACAAAGACCGTCGGCTGAACCCTGAACCTTTTTTCCACAACAAGTTGCCTTGTACTGACGTTCTGAAAAAAAAAAAATCATCGACAGTATGACTCGATAACACACCTTAAAGCAAAAGTCAAAAAGTCCTTTGGAATTGTAGAAGGGTAAGGCTCCTATGTTGGTACAGGCAAAAGGTGTTAGATGACTTTATTTTACACCCGTGATAAACACGATTTTAGTAAATTCAGACTAACCCATGTCTGACAGCACTTAATTACATCAAAATTAACCCGTCCATCACGTCACTCTACATTCCAATTCGAGTAATGAACCAACTCGCTGACATTGCATAGCATATTCGTGACTTGGATTAACAAGAATAGACAAATAGTCTGCTGGTCTACATTTTTCATGCTCAATATTTCTTGTTTCTACTATGTCCTTCCCATGCAAATAATAGTCAACCATTGAGACAGACAATGTAGAACACACCCGATCCCGCCTTTGTCGTATATAAATCCTTTCGCCGGACGACAAAAAGTCCTTCCTTGTAAATAAACGATATTTCATTCCAAACAAAACAATGTCGTCGTCGTCGTTTTGAGTTATTAACGAAGCACCTATTAGACCTTAGAACCAGTCCACTTCAATAAGCAAACTCTGTCTTTCACTTTGGCTATACCAATACCAGAAACCAGACTGAATGTGCCCTCGAAAAAAAGAAAGACACGAACTCCCAACTTTGGTTGGAAGATGTGGTTCCTTTCAAGGATATCATATTGCTCCGTGGCTGATGAATGCCATCAAATCGACTGGCTGTGGCTGCTGCTGTTGTTTCGGGTGTCCTTCTTATGCAGAATGTGTATGTAGTTACTGTTGCCAATGTCAAATATGCAACTAACTACCAGTCTAGACTTTCTCTGACTCTTTTAAAAATTCATTAGACGAAAAGCTGCAGAAGGATATCAATATCAGTGTTGAGGTGGCTGACAAAAAGTTTCGATTTCAGTTCATCTAACCTCTTTGACACTTCTCAGTCCCTTGACATAGCGCATCCAGCTCCAGCAGCCATGAAGAACAGGGGCACGACAACAAAGTTCCTGGTGGATATGGTCGTCCTTTGAAAGAGTTTCTTCTCGCCTTTGTCGGTTGGGTTTGTTTCAGTAGTGTTTAGTGGGTGTAGGTATGTGTGTTTGGAACTTGAAGAGTAATCGAATTTTGATTTCATCCGTAATGGGGATTGCTTTGCCATCAATTCAACGTTTGGAAAAAAGATAGACGACGACAGACGAATGAACAAACAAAATAATAAAAGAAAGAAAAAAAAAGCTCCGAGGAAAAGTTCTTCTGACAATCAAAAAGGATTCTCTTAGTACGAGAACGTTTGTCTCAAATGGTCCAGAACTCAAGTAGATTCCTTTGTGGTTTGGCAAGCGCAAGCGAATCCACTTCTTTTTCCTCTTCCTTTCAACTGCAATACTCCTGTGCAGACGACGAGTAATCAATTAAAATTATTTACTGGTTCATTCGTTTGTCATCGGTTTTTCTGTTTTAGAGATATTTTTTGAGTTGAAAGCCCTTAAGTGATTTGATGAGGATGTTTTTAGACTGTAAGTGCGGATACACTTTCTGCGGGAATATAGGGAATGGGTGTACCTATGTGAAGACTAACTTAATGTTGACTTTTGATTTTCTGTTTGGCAAGTCATCGCTTTTAATTCTCTGTGATTTTATTTGATAGTAAGACTGTTGGTTAATACGATTGAAAGCATCTAGTCCGACTAGAACCAAACATGGTTATCTCAAAATCATAGTAAAAAAAAATTAGATGGCTAAAAAGAGCGGGGAGCTACGGGGCCTATCCTCAACCATATCCTGGTGAGGAATGAATACTTACAGATAGTGTAAGTAGTCAGTAACTTTGTTTGTTTTTGGAAGTAGCCAAAGTATGGTATGGAAATTCTTTTGTAAGTCTCGGAAGATTTTTGTCAACGAAAAATAAAGAAAAATAATGGTAAAGCACTCTCTTCAGAAGAGTGGAAGCACTTAATCTCGTTGAAAGAAGCGATGGATTGCAAAATTAATTTTTCCTTTACCTTTGAGCCTCTCCAGTCAATTATCTCGTCTCAATCTCCTGACAACCAAGTTCAAAAGAAAGACAGTAAAAAAAAATTTATAAAGAAGTTTTATGAAAAACGAAACATCTAATTCTTGAGTATATATGGTCAAAAATTGCTTGACAGTAAAACCGTGACTGCCATGACACCTTCTTCCGGATTGGTCAGATGTCAACTTCCTATCTCCACGCAATCTACTCGTCCACTTGCAATCTGGACCTCACCACGAGCACACCTCAGAATAACTATCCCCCCATTATTAATCTTGTAAAATTACATTAGAAGTTGAAGTATATCCTATTAAATTATACTAAACTATTTAAACCCACGAAGTTTCATTAGAGTCAAAAAATAAAATTAAACAAGCTTCCGAAAGATGAAAATTGGCATCCAGAAAAGAGCTTTTGCTCATCATATTGGCATTCTCCATCTATAGATCAGTAAACAAAGGTTCATCGCAAGGTGGAGTCCTATCCATATAATTACCTATACCTATGGAACATCGAGCTCCGACAATTATCGGCGCAACCCACAAGGGGATCACTGGTGGGATGCAGAAAGTGGCGATCTATTCGATATCACGCTACATTACCAGATATTGTTGGACATCAGAGAAATCAAATAAAATTTGACAAGCGCCTTTTGTTCATTGCAGAGGTTTTTTTTTTTTGAAATATCAACTGGAGCACTAATACCTAAATACCGGTCCATTATACTAGATAGCAGCCTTCCCTTAACATAGTTTTTCAGATGATCGGAGAAAAGCCAAATGGAGCTGCCATGATAAGAAGCCTAAGCTCCCACCATGTCTGCGCCGAGTATCTTTAATCTGATACTAGAAAATTCAGGGCACTCACAGAGGAAATGATCCACGGTGTTCTCATCATATCCACAGGATTCACAGAGTGTGATACCACATAAGCCTAACACGTTTGAATGCTCGACAAAAGAGAAGTGCCCCGTCCCTCGTAGGGAATAAGCTTTCTACATTCTTTTCAGCTACGAAATAGCAAAAATTTTGCAGTCTTCTAATTGACGTTGGGGAGCATACGTTTGGTATTTCTGCATCCAATAGAGACATGCCATCTACGATTGTGCTCTTGACAGATCCAATCGTTTGCTGAAGCCCTCACTAAGGACCTTGGCAGACCAAGCGCTGGTCCAGGTTCTGAAGACCTTGCCCTGCAAGTTCATCGGTGATCTAGTTTATAGTAAGCCGTTAAGGGCTGGAGCCTAAGACCATATTCAAAGAGGTCTTACATTCTTGAATCATTTTCGAAATAGTTAGAGGGTTGAGTAGAGCCTTAAGCACAGCTTTACTGTCGCTGCAGACACAAATACTTCTCCCAGTCCAGCCGTTGCTCGGAACGTAGCTTAAGGCCATTAAGATAGCATACGCCTACGCTTGGAACACTGATGCGAATGTGCTCATGAGGCTTGCAGTTGTATCTGATCGCCCTCCACAAAGGCACCAGAACCAGATCCATCATCGGTTTTGGAACCATCTGTGAAGATTCGATAACAATCCTTTCCTCGCTCAGATTCTAGAGCGGACCAGTCCTGAACCGAAGGAAAGCTGACTGAGTATTTTTGACACAGTTAGAGCCTTAGGTTCATCGTGTCGGAGATCATATCCATTAGATGAGAGTCAAAAGATATGCTGCTTGCGTGTCCCTAAAAGCTCCGGTACGAATTGTCCCAGAGACCACATCTCTTTAAGCGAGAAATATTCTTGAGAGTACAATCCAAGACATCATTGGGAGGAAGATTCAGCAGTGCGGTGAGACCAGCACCGGGAGTGCGGGGGAGGGCCCCCACACAGTCGAGACATATTGTTCTTTGGAATTCAGCAAACAAGGCAACGTCATATTTACGCGAGAACTTCTTCTACCAAACAACCGATGCATAGGAGATTATTGGTCTTATCCAAAGGACCCGTTTCGATGACAGATCCCTTGTCTTGCAAAAGGCTCTTTTACATTACCAGAAGGCTGACAGCGCCTTAAAATTTTTCGAGTAGGCACGTTTAGACCAAAGAAGATTAATATCTAAGATTACTCCAAAGTGTTTGAATTCGTTTGAAAAGTGGATGTTCACACATTAAATTGTAAGTAGGGTCAAACCAGTCAATTTTCAGCGTCTCGTAAAGAGAATAACCCCGGTTTTAAGAAGATTGATGGAGAGACCGATCACACCAGGTTAGATCAGATTTAGCGTAGCCTGTACTCCGGAAAAGACAGCACCTTACTATGATTTCAAGGATCCAAGGATGATGTTTTTAAAATAGTAAAGGTGATAAGTAGGAGAGGATTGTGTTGGTGACTAAGTTACCGTTGTTGGGAAGCCTCACTGAGGTTGAATGGCTCAAACTTTCAAACAAACTACAAAAACAACTTCTTGATTAAAAAAAGAATCCATCTTATCCAGAAGTTCTTATCTGAAGTTGATCCTTCCAAAGGGACCCAATGACCACACCATTCTATTTTATTTGTCAACAATAAAGAAAAACATATTACAATTTACAACTAAAATTCAGTTGCAATGTCTAGCAACAAAAACACAACATCAAAATTGTCTCCGGCGATGCTCATCTTCCTTTACTTGTACGTCATCTCAAACTGTATCAAAATAGTCAAGTAGGAAACAACAGTCGCACAAACTTGCACAATGAATCCATTGTTCAGAGTAAAGAATCGACAACAACTAAATTCCAGATCTTCAAATCTCATTTGATTCAAAAAGTATTCCACCTATTCAAATAAAGTCATTCAGTTTCAGAATCAAGACTTAAAAAGAAAAAAGTTTACTTACACTCGTATCCCATCTGGTCTCCATATCTGAACACAAAATATCCAAATTCAAATGTTGCGGAATCTTAGACTTCCTCATAACCGAGTCCAGCAGGAGCATCAGGAATAAAAAATTTGCTCCTTGAAACAAACATGCTGCCAAAATACTCCACATTATGTATCCATTGGTAAAGTAAATGTAAATCACTTGATGCATACTGGAAACTATAGCTAAAAAGCTCATGTAGACCATAAAAAATACGTATAGCTCGAATAGTCGATGGAACTTCTCAGTGACATCAAAAACTTTTGAATATATTACGGAGCATTCATCAAGCTCGTTAGAGAAGTTGCGAAGCGCCTTCATCTCGCTGTCTTTCACCATCGATGTTCCAAAACCTTCCAACTTTTCAATACGCTTTACGAAGGATATCATGTGATTACCGATATTTTCATACATCCCGGCAGCCGCTATGTATCCCAAACATACCAAATCCACCACGGCCAAAATTTCAAACCACACAATATAAGACAAAGTCAGTTGAAAGGCAGTAAAGAAATCCTGCCCTTTGATAGCTTGAAAAAAGCCCAGCACAGCCTGGGTCAATAAATATGCATTGCATGATATGCGGATAGCTACCAGTGTATATAACTGACTTCTAAAAATTCTAGAATTATTGGTCAGCAGAGTCATTCGATTGAAGGTGTCTATTGTTTTGTTGACCAATGTAATAAATGAGTCACGATGAAGAGTTTGGAAAACAAAGAAGGCAACGGAAAAAAATACAAGCGATATTGATTGTATGAGCACAGCCAGTTGGATATGATTTATGGGCTTTTCTAGGGAGTTTTTCAAGACAAAGACCAAACTGGCAATGAAAACCACTCGAAATGAAATCCAAATTACTGGTATTTTATTCGTACGCCTTAAGTATCCTCTTTCGGAAACTGCGAAACCCGTTATTCCGAAAGTCTTTGTATAAAAATACATGAATCTTAGACACATTATGCAGGCGCTACTTTCTTGGATTGCCCCGAAGAACATTTTATTGCGACTAGACACCGATTACTCAGAAACAAATGTCAGACTAAGTCATGTTCGCCGCTGTTGAGTTAGTGGAGGTATACTGTCACAGAAGGAGGACTCCTATTTGTTATTCAACGATTATAATGAATTGTACCACCAGCGACCAGTTGCCCATTTGGTAATTGTTTTAATTTTATACTTCAAGCCACAATAAAGCAATTTAATTCAGATAATGACAAGTCGAGAGAATATCCCAAGGTATTGTATTTACTCGGGTATTATAACTCACATTTGTTTGTATGGAAATGTGTGAACATTTGATTATCTGGAATCATTGATCAATAGTGAAACAAATTTTGACGACGACATCAACCATCGATAAAGCGTAGGGTGCGCGAATGAAGTGGTGAGATAACTCCGAAGTCTTCTGAGATTGACAGATAGATTTCTTTTGAACAGTTGCCATGTGATCGCCACAAAGTGCTTTCGAAACCTTTAACTAGCTTTGAATGTCAAAAAGAAACATTTTTGAGCCCTCGGTTTGCCCTCAACTGGCCCTAAAGTAGCACTAGGTTTTTGCTTTGGCGAGTTCAGGTAATGAACAAGTCTGTCAAATGGAATGTATTTTTGTTCAATTGAAAAGGATGTGACGTGATTTTGTTGTTTTGAGTTTCTTGAGAACTGAAAACACAGAATTTTTTGACAACTCATAAGGTTGTCAAGGAAACCTTGGTCAACCCTAGGTAAGGTTAGACGAACGAGCCTAATGTTAATGAATTTTGTTCATTCCTAAACACAACTTTCTTTGTTTTATCTCGAAACACAGCCAGTAGCTGACGAGCTGTCAAATGAGATTGATGCTCTCGTTCTTTCACTTTTCACTGTTGCACCCTCCCGTCGAGTAACGATCCCGTTCATTTCCTAGCAGCGATACATGTAAGTTATATCTATCTTTAAAAACATACAATTGACTTGTTCGTTTCTTGCGACTATCGAAACACAAAAGTTTCTCAGACTCAAGCTTAGCAACTAGTTTTGAATTTCCTCCATCTTGAATAGTGATCTTAAGGGTTTAAAAAAGAAATTTCAGCCCTGCTCTCTTGTACTAACATTTCTCTTATCTGCTATGACTGTGGCATCCTCATGATAGGCATTTATATAAACGGCATCGATTTGCTAGATGAGGTCACTAGGGTCAGACCCTATATATGATTTACTTGGAAAAATAAGCAGCAGTCTCTTCGGTAGTTGAATGGATGCTGCTCTCTGACTTTGGCAGCAGACCGCATAAATGTCCGATGTAGTGCAATTTAAAAAGGTTCCCAGCAAAAGCCATCTTCTCAGGAGTTGTGTCAAGTCTTAGAAATGCAACTTAAAGTTCTTTAAGCTGGTAGTTTGGGGGAGTAAGGGTTCCTTTCGATAAATAAATTTGATAAGACTTGTAATACCTGAGAGATCGACATTTTCTCTAGAGATATTGATGAACTCGTAGTGGGATATTTCCAATGCTGTCCACACTATGGCGCTGTCGGCACAAAAGATCTTTCAGGTCGACGTGCTAATAAAAGTGATCTACCTTCACTCTATCTAGTAAAAAAATGGGGCTTACAGCCCTCCTCCTTCTCCTCCTCCTTCTCCTCCTCCTTCTCCTCCTCCTTCTTCTCCTCCTTCTCCTCATCCTTTTCTCTTCTTCCTCCATCTCTTCTTTCTTCTTCTTCTTCCCTTACTATAAATAAATAGGGTGGCGCAACAGAGCGAGGAACCCTTGGACCTAACGCATTTCTCACAACCATGCCTTGTGAGGGAATGGAGGGGACCTACAATTTTCTGCCGGTTCCAAACGGCTAATTGAGAATGCGCTATTCATGGCAATGAAATTACTAACGGAGGACTTGCCATTTCCTCGCGAAAGGCGATACCCGTGGAAAAACATTTTTGCCTCTCCTGGGATTCGAACCTCGAACGTCTGGGCTAACAGGTGGACATGTTAACCATCACTGCACGGGTACCCTTACTACTCTTCTCCTTTCTCCTTTGTTCTTACTCTTTCTCCTTACCTTCCTTCTCCTCCTCTTCCTCTTCCTCCTTTTCCTCCTATTCTTCTTCCTCCTCATTTTACTCTCCTTCTTCCTCCTCCTCTTCCTGCTCCTTCTGCTCTTCCTGCTCCTCTTGCTCTTGCTCTTTCTTCTTCTCCTCTTCATTCTACTTCTCTTCTTTTTTCTTCTTTTCCACCTTCTCGTCTTCCTCATCCTCCCCTTCCTCTTCCTCCTCCTTCTCCTTCTCTTAATTCTCTTTGTCCTTTGATCTCCTGCTTTTCTGAGAGATGTCAATTTCTCTAGGCATTATGACAAGCTCGTACTTCTCATTCTTTCCAATGTCCACATCTCCTCCTCTTTCCCATTTGCACACATTCAAATCAGAACAATCCCAATACCTCAAAAACAAACTCTCCCTTCAATCGTCCGTTCGATTTAAGCAGACCATCACTTTTACCGGGGTCCTTCGCATCATAATAATATGTACTTCGAAAATGTACTGCTTACTTGCACAACCATTAAATACTTAATCAAAAACGGAGCGCAAAATGACACAAGCAATAACGAAATAATTAATTAAATTAAGAATCCCAGACAAAAATTTAAGCTTCAACACGCACACGAACAACCTTCCATTGATCTCTCATCATTTAAGTTCTGGATGCTGCTGGTCGAAACATATGCCCTTCCAAAAATAAATCCATAACTACCCGAGGTAAACGCAACAGGACACTCGTCCTCACCGACTCCATATTGGTTGCGGTCAGTCGTTCGTTGTCGTTGACATCATCATATCATCGTCCTGGCCGTTGTCGGAGACACTAATTTAATTTGTTTGTATATGTATATTCTTACCATCGCATCGTTATTATTTAATGTGTTCTTTGTATTTTTCTTTTTTTTTTGTCTTTGTTTTCGTTTTAACAGTTGGTATAAAGCAATAAATTTTTATTTTTTGAAGAAAATCAAATTACCCGCTCGATAAAACATGGTGCGGTGGAGGCCACACTTCAGGATGAATACTCGTCGAGAATGTCCCTATCAGTTTTCGAAAGCAAAAAAAAGGGTGATTTCGTTATGATGATTGATGATGAATGCCGAATTAATGCATTGGAATTTTCCTTTGATGAGTCAACGAAGAGAAGAGTGACAGAAGAGCCGGGAGAAGACTACTTGAAACGGTCTGTTGTGGTCTATTGGAACTGGCGATTGAGATTGATTTTTAAATAAAGAAAATCTACTTGTCATTCTTGTCAAAGATTTAAAAAAATATAAAGTGGGCTACCTCAGAGTTCGGAGCTAGGTCCACTAGTGTTTCCATTTTCTGAAATTTAAATTAAACAGTTGCCTAGGAATTAAATGGCTCCCGCCTTTTTGTTCTAGACAGAGGGCTATAAGTGGCCATCAGGTACTCATATTTATCAGCATCTCATTGTAGGCATACTTGGGACTTTTTTCTGCCTTTCGAATTGTGTACCATTACGTACACCTTAACCAGCCTGCTTTTAATTCAAGCAACACTCACGAAAAAAACAACTCAAAGGACACATAAGTTGTACACATTGTTAAATTCCCTCTTTGATTTTAAACAGAAAGAAGGCCTTTTCGCAAAGTTGCATGTGGCATATCTCAACGCTTGAATGCAATGGATGGAGCTGTTATTCAGCCACTTTGACTGTTCCATCCAACCACTTCACTTACTTTTCCATTGCAAGGTAGGTACATAATATTCGAGTTCAAATCCTTAGAGGGAGAAAAATGAAAAAACCCAGAGCAACCCTTCTTATCACGTCACTCACTCCACACTCGTTCCACTCCTAAGCTTTACTACCTTCCACAGCAATTAATCATAACTTATTATTGCAAATGGGCGAGAGTAGTGCAACATGCAGCAACAAATGGTGGCAGCAGCTACACCACGCTGTCAGTGTCTTCTACATTGCGGGCCCAACGCAAATAGCCTACGTGATGTTGTTCCAACAAATTCCTGGCGCACGTTTTCTTCTCAATCTCATTCTCGAGATCTCACAAAAGGCAACACCAGACGCAGGACATTGTAATCATCATCGTTGCCGGGTTCTTTAGGCTTGTCATTGTTTTTCTCATTTTTTCCTTTTCTTTTTTCAAGCGACACTTCTCGTGTTTCAACTTTATTCAAGCCAAGTTATTGTTTTTGTTTTACCTCTCTCACTATGGAGTTTCCACCTATTTTTCTCTTTTTTGGTTTACCGTCTTTTCTGCCATTTCGTGGGCGGCAAACAATTATTCAACGCGAAGTTGGTACTTGAGTCTTCCGCAATCCCCTCTGGGACACGTGAGACACAAAGAGTGCGAGGGGCATGTGCGGCTTTAGTATGGCACTCCAACTCCAAGTCGTTAACAAAATGTTTTGAGTTGTTTACATGGTTTGTGGCTTGTGGGCATTTCGTCGTCGTCAATTCTTGTATCCGTGACAGCTCTGCATCCCCGTGCCGCATCGTCCACATCGTGTCGAAACGTCACATGAATTGACAATGGGCTGCATTGTAAATTGTTCACTCGACAAAGTGATGACTGCACGTAGTATACCCTGGTGTGTGAGGTGTGACCTCTAAAGTGGGGAAATGTGCCCTGCATGGCTGCAGAACCATATATAGCCAGCCAGCCAGCGGGTGGATAAAAGCTGTCGCGAAGTCCGGGGGATAGATGATGACTAAATGTCCCATTGCATAGCGCGTTAAGTGAGCTGTCAGTGGAGATGATGTCTCAATCATACTCATTGTTTGACAACTAGCACGCGAGAAAATGACTTTGTGTTGCAGACTGAGAAAGGTTCATTCCGTTTTACCCGCAGAAAATTTCGCGAGACATCTCAATGTGTATGTGAGAGAATTGAAGTGGCAATTTGTTGTCCATCGAGACAGCGTCATTTGAATGGGTGCCATTTAATTTGTGTGGCAATGCAACTTGCACTGCGTCTGACTGCTGGGAAGTGTCGACATTGACACCCAATGAATTGCTTAGCTAGTCAATTAGAAAGACAACTCATATAGAAGATATGCGAGTTGAAGTTTATTATTGGAAGATCGCATTCTTTTGTGTTTGTTATGCGTCAATGTCCATTGTGTGGGAATGACGTAGTCGCTTTAACAGAAAAATAAACCAACCTTTATTTGCATTGAGTTGTTTTGCTACGCCTTTTCTATTCTTAGGCCAATTGTCCATCTGTTTGTTCAAGCAGTTGTCACTTTAGTTTGTTGATGTTGATTATTCAAAAATTCTTTATTTGAAATTCCTTCAAGGTCTTTTTGATCATTGGTCTTCGAAGTTAGATGAACAGCAAATCGTTAGCACCTACTAAAAACCTACCTAACCTTAGCAACCTACTCTAAACGTATTTCAAATTAAAGCTGATTTCTCGACTCACAGGTTGCAGCAGATTCTTTGGAGTATTTGCTTTTTTGTTTGGAACGCTTCATTTTATCTGACCGATATGTAAACTGTTAGCTTCATCGTCGACATATTTTAGCATACCTTTGTATACTATACTAGAAGCACTGGATTTTGACATAATAAAGGCGGCTTTGACATCATGGCGCCTGATACAAGGTTTCGGAAGTATATCACATCGAACTCTTCAAGACGACGCGAATCAACGTTTCTTCGGATTTGCCCACAACTAGGATGAAATCTCAACGAGATTTTGAAGAATCTTTTGAAATCCACAAACATAGTAAAGATCGTAGGTTTTAAAAGTTAATTTCACAAGGCAATTCCAAAGACATTACTCTCATGGCATTTTTATTTACTATGATTACAAATTTGCCGCAAAGTGTAAGAAGATAGGAAACATTGGATTCGTATCTTAAAGCAAAAGGGAGTTCTTTGTAAGATGTAAGACAGTATAGGTACCACTGTACAAAGGAAAGACAGACAAATTTGACCCTAAGTGAAAAAAGATGGGAGACGTCCGTCGGTCTTAGATTATGCAAGATTCTCTTCTGCAAGCTAAAAGGGGGTCTACAAGGCAATATAGGGGCCACTGTACAAAAAAAGGCAGACAAGTTTGACAAAATGAGAGACATAAGCCTTAGATGGCTCACTCTTCTCAAAGCAAAAAGGAGGTCTACAAGGCAATATAGAGACCACTGTTCAAAAAAAAACGGGCTTAAATTTCTCAAGATTTCTCATTTGTAAGCGTATAAGAGGTGAGAGTGTACTCTGTGCTTAAACAATGGAGGGAAAGCTACCTTAAACCACTGGACAAATGAAAAGAAAGTTGCGTTAGCTGCCGTTTGAAGCTAATGTCTTACAACTTGAAGATCGTTGAGCGGGTTTTGGGAACCCAAATGCAAAATTAGTGAGGCTTTCTGATAACCAAAGCGGGCTCATCGTTGATAAGTCCTCAATATATGCAATCTAAGGTATAAGCAACAGAGAGAAAAACATCGCATTTTTGTGACAGCCATGAGTTGAGTGGCCCTTAGACAACGATGACTCCCAGAGGCTTTTAAGTAGAATGGAAGACTCTAAAACAATCCAAAGCAAAGAGACTTGCTACGATTGCTGAGATTATCGTAGCTTCCGGAGTTCCAGATCACTTGCGACCTTCTTTTCTTTCTGGAAACAGTAATTTTAGTCACATTTGTAGGGTTTCGAACGGTTGAAACTAAATCACTACCTTTTTTCTGGACGTAGTGGCTAAGAGATTGATAGTCATCATTATCAATAGAGCAAAGAAGCTACGTATAATTAAAAAAAATAAATAAATAATTAGGGTGGCGCAACAGAGCGAGAAGCCCCAGGGCCCAGCGCGTTTCTCACAACCATGCCTTGGGAGAGAATGGAGAGGACCTAAACTTTTCTGCCGGTTCCGAACGGCTAATCGAGAAAGCGCTTTTCATGGCAATGAATTTATTAACGGAGGACTTGTCAATTCCTTGAGAAAGGTGATGATTGTAAAAAACATTTTTGTCTCTGCTGAGATTTGAACCACGAACCTCTGCTCTGGGTTGACAGGCGGGTACGGAAACCATCACGTCACGGGCAGCCACGCATAAGTTTATTTCAAAAATTTAATAACCAACCACAGATCAACTCTGATTGCTGATTTTTGATATAGCTCCGCATCAGTGGCGTAGCGTATATGGGGTGGTGGAGGGACATCATTATGTTTCATGACAAAACATTTGACAATTCTTTTGACACCTGGTGTGTGATTCGTCGTTAACGTTATCAGCCGATTTCTGATAATTCTGAAATCCGAAAGCTACATTCGTCGCATGCAAAATCCACTTACTCAACTTGAATGTGATACATGCTTCTTCTGAATCAGTGAATTCCGTGAAGTTTTTTTTGGAACTCTGGAGAAACTATCCGCCATTTTATGTATCAACTGCTCGGTGGAACGATTTGGTTAATGTCAAAGATCAAGCAGTGAAATGAGTCACTCCATGCAGTCATTCAACTCCCTCACTTTTTTCGGTTTTTGGTCTGCAGTGCTACATAGTAGATGACGTATAGGTTTACCTGCAGCTACGGGGGCTGATTGTGGATAGGTGTTCTCAGTAATTCTACGCTTTAAAAGCTCTCCTAGCGGAGATAAGAGACCGCTTCGTCCAAGAAGCAATTGACTTTGCAAAAAACTGGGAATCGAGCTCAAAACGAAATGAATTTATAGGATAAAACGCATGCAGGCGATGAATCTGCAGCAGCTTTGTCTCACGAGCATTAACTACGTCCATATGTGTTCGCATCATTTGCAAGGTAATTTAACGATTGACGACTCGATTCCAGTAAGCTCAGAAAATAATGGATGGATGGAAAGAATAATGGAAAATAATTTTTGAGGCAAACGAAACTTTTGGACAGCAAGTACGAGTGTGATGTATTAAACGACATCGACAAGGACGCGTTTCAGATGGAGCGGAAGCGTCCTCCAGCAGTTTTTCGTTAGTTCTGAATCAGAGGAAGATATGAGATGGCTACATTGTCGGTAAGACAAGAATTGGCTGAAAATATTGATATTGACAAAGTTTCTCTGTTTGTAAGGCCCGTAGATGTGAAACCGCTGCGCTGATTCTATTTCACCTTCAATAACAGATACCACATTGCCTGAGAAATATTGTCTCGAACTATAGTAGAAATTTGAATGGGGACAGCAAAAAGGGTCTCCTGTCCCGGGCGCAGAGATGGCACGCTACGCCAATGCGTGTGCACCGCCCCGGTTGGAGGTATGAGGCACTCATTATTGACATTATATGAACGTATTGTGTAAGAAATGGATTTTTTGAGGAACTGGAATAGGACCTTTAATTTTTGAGGGATTTATGTGTCGCATGTTCTTGCAAATTTTGCTTTGAACTTTTTTTGAACTCGTCGTTTCGACCACGAATCCGAAGTTTTACATAGAATTAAGAATAGGGTGTCATTTTCCAAGAAATTGACACAAGTGACAAATATTGAATTAAAAATTTAACATAAAAAGGTTCCCCAAAAATGAACATTCCACGAACTTTTAGAAGATTTGTTTCTATAGAAGCCGTTTGCGGTGACTATAGCTTGGCTCGATGTAATTTTTTTTTTTTTTTTTATCGAATTCGGTTGAATTATTTTTTTTCAGAAAATTCAATTAAAAATTAACACTCAATGACTCAGAGAACCAAACTTTTCCAAAGAAGCATCCAATTTAAACTGCAAATAAAGAAAAATCTCCCAAATTAGGAAACCGCTTCAGGACATCTTTTAATTACACAAAGTCTTGGATTGTTTTTTTTTTTTATTCCGAATTTCTTTTTTTTACACTCAACTTCCTCTAATTTTTGAGAGAACCTTTTTATTCTTCGACAGTTCATTTCGTTTGGCTATTTCAGCCTTGTGGCAGTTTGAGCTTAATTGCGACCAATTGTTTCTCGCCAAAGGAAACCACTACATCTATAATCCCATTTTCAATTTTCAGACAGACGACAACAAAGCCATGGCCCTAATCAACGTTTTTCAAACAATGTAGGTATAAATCTTTCGCAATAATGAGAATCACTCATCCATCCACCAATCTATACATAGCGTAATCGAGTTTAAAAGATTCATTTACAAATGTTCCAAAAAACTAGCTATAGCTACCTCTCTTGTTTTACGTCATAAACATCTGTCAAGAATGGAATACAATTTTGTCTGTCACAAAATAATCAACCCACCGACAATCTGTACGCACCCCATAGTTCTCTGGCTCTCGCGCTTCGCCGGTATTGAATTGCCATGTCAAACTGATATCTTAGGATGTAAACGGAAACTAAACACTACAACGCCTTTCTTAGGATAAAAGAAAATAGAAAAAAAGTGAGCTAAATGCATGAATGCGAATGGTTTAGGAGGAGGATCATTGTTCCACCTTTGGACGATATAATCTGGCAAATGTTAGTCTGACTTTTGGATAAAGTTGTTGAGAATAATACCCACTTGCAAATAGGTAGGTATAGAAAAGTGCAACGTGTACGACCAATGGGCGTTATACAAATGCCAGCTTGTGAAAAATTACCTCAATTAAAGTCTTCATACAGATTTGGGACGCACTGTGAAGTCAAGCAATGGCTGTCAGAACTTTTTTACAATCACGGCGATGTAAATTACTTATGACGCCCGCGAAGTTATAAGCTTGTGGTTTGTCAGGTTCATTAATAATTTATTTTCAGCTGTTGCTCGTGCCATAGGGTGGATAGAAGGTATAATGTGGATGTTGGTGCGGCTTTCGGATTGACACAAAATTATAGAGGACGAAGTCATTGTCCACGAAGTGCGATTATTTTTGTTATGATCGCCAATGGCATCAAAATAGAAACATAAAAAATCAGCAATGATTTGTTTAGTTGATTCACAATCCCGTCTCAGGATATTGAAATGTTTGGCAGCACTGCAACTTGACATAAATGACAAGTATTTGTTTATCAGTTGTCAAGTTATTAAAGCAGTATATGCATCAAAAAATAACAGTAATTACATTTTAAAAATGGCAGATAAAGATAAGTAAATAAAATTTATTTTACGTATCGTTTCTATTGGGCTGAAATTCGGAATGAACTTTGGCAAGTTCGACGACTTGTAAAAGGAGGGGAATTGAAGGTGGCCTTACCCAATCACCGGGCGAGGTTACTTCCCTTGCCTTAAACTGAATGAAGTCCATCAAATTAATTTGAGCGTAACCTACTCGGGCATCAGAGTGTACCTACGTGTATGCATGCTCTACCTGAACATGGGAAACTCCACAGCATGGAAAAAAACGGACCTAATGTCATAAAATCGTATAGGCATAGCCGTATAGATTTTTCGCCTTCAGTAAACTTTAATGCTCTCGATATTTTATCAATCTAAATGTCAGTTCTATGTCAAGGTATTTCAATTTTCCGATTATACCAGAAAAAGATCATATTAAGTGGAAGGAAATAATATCTTTTCACACAATTAAATTCGGTTCTCGGTGTTCCACAAGGATGTCATTTCGGGCCTTTGCTTTAATCGTCTCTACCGACAATTTCTTATGTCCACTGCTATTTAAGCTTTGTGTGGAATGCCTTCTTTATTAGAGTCTTATTCAAAAGTTTTGATTTAAATTACTTTTAAGAACTTAGTATTGATTGAACATAGAAGATAGAACTACGAGTATATGAATTTTGTATTTAGTAAGCCGTAGATCTAACCGGACGAAACTCTTATTATACAGTGACAGCGACATAGTAGACGCAGGTGCCCCTCAAACATCTTTGCACATACTTGATAAAGGGTACACAATCGAACGTTGAGATTGATAGGGGTAGTTCAATCGTAGAATCGATTGATTTTCTTGAACAATCCTTAAGTCGGAAATTCTAAGCAGTTATTTTACAAAAAATATTTTTTTTTTTCGATTTTCCTTACATCAACTTTCCGCTGAAATACCTCGAGAAAACTTTCAAACCCTTTCAGGAAATATTTCGAATACATATGATCACTCAAACTTCAATGTTCCGAACAACATAAGTACACCGAAAGTGCCAAAAGGTGGCACTGATTTTTCTTAATTTTTGGTATTCATAGTATCTTTGTTCAATTTGCTCACTTACGAGGTCCTGCACTTTAATTGACAATTTATGAAGTAGGATGTCAACTATTGACAAAAGAAGTGCTTTAACATAATTTGTCCAGCAATTTTAGCATAAAGTCTTTCCTAACCTAAACTGGAGCGAATTTGTAGTTGCGGCAACGAAAAATTACATAAAACTTAAAAAAGAATATAATTATGTACATAGCGATATATAACAGTTTCAACACTGATGCGACAAAAATGGCAACCCCTTTGCGTACATTTGAACTTGTCGTGGCGACAGAAATGTTGACAAAAAAAAGTTTTTGCTTCAGAAAAAGTATCTTAAAACATTGAAATACAATGATTAAATGAAAAGTTAAGAACCTATTGTGGTTAGTAGACAGTATCATTTTCTAAACTTTAGTGTCGAAGGCTTTAAGCACACATTGCAAAAGGCATTTCTGTTACTTAAATGTGTGTTAGTTTATTAATCCTTCAATGCGATAGAAAATATTTCTCTTTTACCACACGGGTAAGAACACAAACGAATGTATCCAGGGTTGGATTAACAAGAAGGCAGAATAGCCAGTTGATTGGGGCCCCCGATTTTAGGGGCAACCGAAAAATGAAAAAGGCTTCTAAGATTCTAGAAAGTGAAAGAAAAAAATTTTAAAAAATTTTACGCAAATAAATAAAACTCAATTGACCGCCTTCAAAAGGCGACGACCGACGAACTATAGACAAGGTTCCTAAAAAGGACATTTCCGACACATTTGACAAATTGTATGAGCGTGCAAAGAAGTGTATCGAAGTTAAAGGGGAATATATTGAATAATAAAAAAGAATTATCTCAGAATGTAAAGTGGGTGGTTTTGTTTTGAAAAATTTCGGTTATTTTTGGAACAGAGGGTGTAGAAGCTTTCAAGCAGAATTTTCAACTAGAATGATGAATGAGTGAATGATTAATGATGGATGACAAATAAATGAATGCATCATTTTGTATCTTTTAACAAATACCTTTTTATGAATGTTCGAGAATAGAAGTAAATGAAAAGGTAGAGAATATTCGATAGCAATAAATTACTGGAATTTTCGATAATATTCTGGAACACTTGAATTTGTATATTATGTAAGGCGGAGTCGCTGTCAAGTCAGAGAATACTCACCGCAAAAAATTACATAGTGTAAAGTGAATAAGTGAATAAAATATTCTTGTTATTATCACGTAAAAGTCCGCGTTATTATTATGTAAAATAATGTATCGTTCATATTTAAGTGGTGCGCAAAATAGAAAGGTTGCCGAAGAAGAGATGATCTTAGGACAAAATGTTTCCCCGAAATCAATCTTCATAGTGAAATCAAACGACGCGAAATGCGAAAGTGTATATGGAAGTCTCAGAGAGATTTTCTCTTAGTGATGTGGACCTCCACGAAGCTATAAATAACTTAGCTCGATTTTATTCTAGAGATTTGGAAGAATTTTTCATTGAAATGAAACAATGCCAATGTTACGTGAACTCCATATACACTGATGCACAAAAAACTCATAGTAATTTGTATAAGATTCTAATGGAAGATCAATTAGCCGATGTACTTCTTAACACAGAAATAGCTCTTCGGATTTTCTTAACATTGATGATCACAAATCGATCTTTCTCGCAATTAAAAAAAAAAATCAACGATGCTTAAAACGCTACAACGCGACAAGAGCGACTAGACATATTAGGTAGGTATACTTTGAATTGAGTCAGATTTATTGAAGAAAATTGATATTGATGATATAATTGATGAATTTGCCGAAAACAAATGTGGAAAAAGACATGTTTAAAATCTAGATGGTAATTTTACTGATATTATTACGTTTTGACAATAAAACTTTTATGAAAACTAAAAGTTTTTATTTTAATCGATAAAAGAAGGGAACAGACTTGAAAAAGGGCCCCTAAATTGATGGTTGCCTTGGGCCCCGTTGTGGGTTAATTCGGCCCTGATTGTATCCTTTCGAATATCCTTCGAAGCATAACGTATTACGGGCTCATTGCTCATTTAATTCTTAGCTCAAGGATACGGAATTTCCCATTTTCTGTTTTGTATGTATTGTTAGTAACTGTATGGTTTGTCATATCACATATGTATTGAATTTGTTTTGTTTTTAACAACAAATCATTGGTCGTTTTTATTCAAAAACAAAATTTAAACTAAAGAAAGTTGTAACTTCATTTCTTCATTCATTTCATTTCTTCATTTTTATTCGCTTGGATTGTTGTTCGGGTAGTATATGTGGAGATGGTGTCTACTTCGGTTGGGCGAGTGTCAGCGAATATTTTCTAGTCAAACTGAGATCTGAGATGCTTTCCTATCTGCGCTTAAAATAAAAAAAAGGCCTTCTGAAGATCTGGACATTCAAATATGTGATGATCCCAACCTTGTCAGTTCGAACAAATACAACTACGAGCGGCAATATCCCTTTAAGGGTGGAACGCTTCGATATGTTGGGAAAACAATGTCCTTCTCTTCTTTCTTTTCAGCGACCAGCTGCGAAACGGCTCTTCGCTACGTGGAGGTGACAAAGGGCACTGTGTGGTTTTTGGGTCACTGTTTACCGACTATTTATGAACTTCTCCACCTTGCGACAAAAGTGGGCCTGCTCTGCAAAAGAATTGGTGTCGATGGTAAGTAACAGTTTACCCTTAATACTTATTGGTTTTCATCACATACATATGATCTCCCTATCCGTTTTCGGAACCCAGAACCTGCCTTTGAGCTGTTTGAACGGCGATATAAAATTCGCAGAAAGACTCCTTCGAGCCCTTATGACATTTGTAGAATCATCTCTAGACTCCTGAAGTGCTCAATCTGTGCATTCGTCAAGGCCAGAAAAAAGGTTTAGTTTCGGAAGTACCCAAAACCAGGTCTCTATTGACCCATCGATGAATATAGATGGAAAATTATGACCACGTCACTCCATGTTCTAAAATTGTCTAATAAACTAGTAAAAACGTGAATGTTTGGTTATATATTTTTAATTCTATCGCAGATATCTTACTCTCATCTCTTAGTCTTTTCTGTCCAAAAACTCAGCTAAAAAGTTATTCTCCGCTGTTGGAGTTTTATGTTGAGAAACTTCGTTCCCGTTCCCAACAGCTTGAGCTTGAGTTTTGCTGTTCCCAATAATCTATTTATTTTTAAAGGAGATGAGTCTAGAGACATTGAAAGGTAGTAGCATTCTCTATTTCTACCGATTTGATCAGATCGGATTATAGGCAGGGTAAGACTGCCAGAAATATTTTTTGAGAGAAGCAGAAATCGTTCAGTAAAGATTTTTGTAACAAAGCTGAAAAATTCCTTTGGTGGAAGTTGAATGTCTACCATCGATGGATGAAAGAACATTTTTGATGGTCTCATCGACAGCATTAATCATTGTCGCTCTGTGAATATTCAAGAGAGTGAACCCTTCTTCACTTTTTTCATAAAGCTGTTCTCCCAACCCCTAGCTCATTTGTGTCAACAACGGTGAATATTACACCTAAAACAAAAATGGAATATAGAAAAAATAATAATAATTTCAGAGCAACGATATCCTAGTTGGAAGATGAACCATAAGGATAGCACTAATGCTACCAAGCATATCTATCCTCTTTATCATCCAAGCTAATCTCTCATTTAACGGCAAGTCGCGTACAACACATTTCCGCTCAGCAGAACACAGTAACACAAAAACAAAAAACAAAAATGAAAAAGAAAAGGATACCTACAACCTCTGCTGTAAAACACACGGCCATTAAGGATATTCATTCAACTACTTCCTGTTCCTGAATGCATTTCACATACACGAACGCAGAAATTTATCTTTTTCACCAGAAGATCTCCTTTTTGTCTAGACGCCATAATGTTGTAAATCATATTGTTCGTTGTGTCTGGTCCACGAAAATGAACCAAAAAAAAAAGAAAGAAATAACAAACTCCACACCGCAAACACCATCATTCCATCCATAATCCAAACAAAGACAACAAAAATCCACAAAAGGCGTGTTCCCTCTGCCTTTTTGGTAGTGAGGTCACCCACCACCCACCAGCTCATACTGCCAAGTTCAAGTTCGTGTAGATTATCTTGGTTATTTTTTTTTTTGTAGGAATTTATATCCACACAGCCTTCCCCACACTCACTCTCTCCTGATCTGCAAAGATATTCTCATTTTTAAATCTCTGCAGGACATGCACAGAGAACAGCACAGAACATGCACCACATATAGTACATGCGGGAAGCATATTTGTTCTATGTGTGTTAATCATCATCATGGACAGACGACACACCAACTATCCAAGGATGAATACAAAAATGAAGTAAAGAAAAAAATATTGAAACGAGAATCATTTATGCAAATCCCGTCGTATATATTTCGAAAAGCAAATCATCCGCAGACATGGACCGGTCATTCATTTAATCCTTCAGACTATCCTATCGCCGCCAATAGCCGGGTCGCCGTCGAAGTACGAGGACGACGACACACCATCCTGTAGAAACCATAGCGCGAAAGAAGAAAAAAGAGTCCCCACGAATAAATGTTGCAGCTACTGATGCCTCCTCTCCCAGTTTTCCATCTGGATATAGTGAAACAGCCGGAAATGAATCCATGACATGGTCACAGTGCTTGTATCCGGAACAGTTGGGACATTTGTGTCCCTCTGCCTGAACTCAACGACCGCCAGCCGTTCTTTTTTTTTGACACCATAATGCAAATGAAATTGTGGCTGCTTTTCTTTTGAAGATGTGAATAACCCCAGAGAAAAAGGATGAGACTTACGAGAAGGATGTTCTTATGTAAATTTTATCATTTGATGGGCGCGGCTTTATACATTTTTATGAGTGTTCTTCTGCATGTTAAGATGAACGTCGAAGCTTTGTTTTCGTTTCGAGATTGTTGGCACTTGTATAAATATATATTTTGCCATACGCCTAATTGGCAACCCACTGATAATTTTTTAAAGCCCAATGCCCTTGTTCCAGGTTGTGGTGTGGTCCTGAATTGCTATCTGTGTGTCCATCCAGCTATCAACACCAGTTGAAATATGGCATCGTTCTTATCTGGAATTAATTTCCATAGCAAAAGTCCGAGAACAATAGCATCGCTCAGACAAATACTCGTATAAGTACCAGCAACAGTGATGGAATCATTGACACTCGACCATTCGCAATCCCCGTTGAACACAACCACTTATTATGGTTTGGGTAATTAACAATGAAACTCTACACGCCACGAACTTGAGCTATGAACTGATTTTTCTACAGGATTTGAATGAGTTTTTTTTAATGTATTTTTTGTGTATGAGTGTATATGTTTGCATGTAGAAACTGGATATGAAATAATATTCTGTGGTGATTATGGCTTTACTCCCAATATGTCCTCTTGATGCCCTTTTGTAACCTGCGTCCTGTATGTGGCGTGGATCGTCCTTGGAATGGTGACATTAACGAACTGTCTCTGTTGCTGGAATAACAAAAGCCGCACAAAGCGTAGCACACAGAAATTATGTAAAATTCATCATCATCGTCATCGTTGCGAAGCGGTCATGGAACACAGTCTGGCAGTGAGAAACGCTGCGGTCAATACGTCTGCATCAGCGTCCAATTATGATGGCACAAGTTGTAAGATTCGATGTGTGTTAATTCTGTGCAAATGCGGGTGCGTTTATCCAGCTCGAAGGACCACACAAACCCTCACCCCAATAGATCCCATCAACAAATACATCACATAACTTTTATTCTTTTGTTTTGTTTTAAGAGAAAATAAATATTCACATACTCGTATAGTATATGTGCGACTCGCGTCAAGGGTACTATGCGGCGCGTTGCGTAGGGCAATGCTCAATGCATCATGGTGAGTACAATAATTATTATTATTATTTCTGGCCAATGCATTGAGTATGATAGTCTGAGTATATATATATGGCAGAGGGTAAAGTATTGTGATAGCGGGACACCGTTCCGACACAATAGCACTTCCGGTTGAATGGTAATTTGTGTACACTGGACGCTGACGCTGTGTGTTATTATCCTTTACTGTTATTATGAATTTTCATATGCACACCGGCTTACTCGTAATGTTGGACAATTTAAAGTTTTATGAAGAGACCATCATAAGAGTCGTCCCATGGCCTTTAATTAAATTTATATCTGATTTAGGTTTGCGTATTATGGAGGAAGTGCCTGTATATGGTTTCCATGCAACGAGAACGGAGCTTTTGGAATTTATATCCTATTTAAGTCATTTTTAAGCGGGAATATTAATAACAATTAATTTTGCAACAAATGAACCAAAATTTAAAGCGATAGCTTAAGTCATTTAATTTTGAGCTTTTCGGGCGATTGGATGTTGTGTTTTCGGTATTTGATTCAATGTTGGCTGTTGGTTTATTCTCTATGAGAGTGAGAACTACCTGATTGGTTAAAATATTCAATTGAAAATATATCGGATGACCTCTTGAGATGGAAGGCCGAAGGCCTGGTGTACAGATACAGATATGAAATAAATTTAAGGAACTATGAACAGAAAATGGGTTCAGAATTTCGATTCCGTTCTACTTTTATCGTTCAGTGGAAGTTTACTCAGAGGAAAACATCTAAGAAAATGATATCAAACGAGTACCGAGCGAAAGATAAATGGTGGACAGTGGCCGTGTTTCAAGACTTTTGGCTAAAGCACATTGGAAATGATCTAAGCCATATTTGTATGAGAACCATGGTTATAGTTTCGATATTGAATAAATGGAGCATCGTACAGAATTTGGTGAAATAAGAAAATTTGATCGGTTGTAGACTTCTAAGCTCTTAAGCCCTATTAATTTGTACCGATTGAATCGTAAGCAAAAAGTTTTTGGCAGACGTCCACCTCAATAAATCCTGATATTCTTTGTCATACGGCCAACACACTCGACTTTTTCATCTCCTTTCATTCTAAAAAACTACAGGGTTAACGTATCACCTTCTATTTGTCTCTGCAGCGACAGCCAAGCTGCGCTTAAGGCCCTTCACAACTCTCTAACTACAATGAAAGTGATCCAGGTATGCAATAATTCTCTGAATGCGATCGGAAAACTAGTTTTTTTGAGTCTCGTTTGAGCTCCAAGCCATTACTGAATAACTGGAAATTGGGCCACCGATTAACTTGCAAGGTAAGAATCTGAAACAGAACCTGAACCGGCGCATGGTCTGCTGGGATCCTCAGTAAGGGCTTCAATCAACGACTGGATCGGTCAAAAACACAATCGTAGATGGCACCACCTCCCAGGGGATGCAGACAGGATCAAACTTATGCTCCCCAGAGGTAATAAGAAGACAGCACCATTTATGCTATTGCGTAGCAGAAAAGAATGTAGAAAGCTTATTGGCGTTGCAACTAGGCACTTTTCTTTTGCCAGGCATTTGAACGTGTTAGGCTTAAGTGATACCACACTTTGTAAATCCTATTTGCGAGAATGATGATACCGCGGAGCACTTTATTTGTGTATATCCTGCTCGTATTATATGTATGTATATTCTTTATCTTGGCAGAGTTACGAATGGTTTCGTAAGTACAAAAAAGAACCTTCAGTAGAAAATTGAAATAAACATACATGTTCAAAGTTCAAACGGGCCAGGACTATTTGTATTGCTCACACAAATAAGACCAAATTCTTAAATGACCTAAGAGTAAGGCAAAAAATGCTGTTGTGTCCAAAAAGAAGTAAGAATGCTTGATAATTTGTGAGAAGAACATTAAGAGCTCCATCACTTCATTGGCCCTAAGGGCCTCTTCAATGATTCTCTGTATGTCAGCTCTATCGGCAAAGCAAATCTACTGGCAGCCCAGTTTGCTTCTAACTCGACACTTCTATACAGTTTATTAGAATCTCCCTTGTTTGAGAATGTTTATTCCTCTGTTGGACAGATTTATTTTCGTACTCTAAAAAATTCGAGCTCTTTCGAGCTCTAAAAAATCTCAATACACACAAATCGGCTGGTTCAGATGGAATTCTTGCAGTCATTCTGAAGATGTATTCTTCTAGGCTGGCAAAATCACTGCGCAAGATTTACAATATTTCCTTTTCTAGGATCTTTCCGAGCTTTTCTCGAATTATCGACCGATAGCTAAGCTTTCCGCCATCCCCTAACTTTTCGAAAGCATTGTGTACAACTCTCTGTTTCGACGATCAATTGTTTCTCCAATTCAACATAGTTTCTGAAAGGGAAGACTCCCTTGGCCCTGGAAAAGGGCAACGCGATTGATGTAATTACTACCAACTTAAATAAAGTATTCTTCAAAATTTACCATCACAGTATTCTTAAACTCAACGTCTTTGGTTTCCCACCATTAATTAAAATTTTTTTTTTTTTTTTTAATCCGCAAGGTTACCATCTTGGTCCACTTCTGTTTGTGTTTGCGATAAATGACGTCGGTAGTATTAACTCTTTCTCTGATCGGTCTTTTTATCCAGACGACATGAAAATAATAATAGGTTTATCCTCTTCTCAAGACCAAAACTCTGTCCTTACATTCCACAACAACAACAGAGCGGTGAGCCCCGGGTTCAAGCACATTTTTCACAACCATGTCTTGGAATGGGATTAAGAATGGGAGGAGAAAGGACCTACAAATTTTTGCCGAATTCGAACGGCAAACCGAGAAGCCACTTTTCATGCTAATGAATTTACTAACGGAGGACTTGCCAATTCCTCGCTTAAGGTGATACCCGTGGAAAAACATCTTTTGGTTTCTGTGGGGTCTATTATGTCTTCTATGATTTTCTCACGTAAACGCTTGTCTCCAAGTCTTCGAACGTTATACTTCTGCAGTGTTCTCAGAGTTCTGCCTGTTCTCAGAGTTTCGTCTATTCATAAGCTTGGGGTAAGTTTGTTAAGAGAAACTGAGCTTTTACTCTCTCATTAACTATATTATTTAACAAACTCTAGGGTCAAATTAATTACCGCATCAGTAATCGAGTGAATGAGCACTTTTATTCTTTTAAAATTAGTTCTCATGAAAGAATATCGAATTGTGGTACTTAAGTTTTCGATTACGTGAGAAAATAAGCCAAAAACATATAATTCAGTCACGTAAAACTCGATCACGTGTGCGGTAATTCGAGCCCCGGTCTAGAAAATGCTCCAACCCTACGTCACTAAATCTTTATTCAACACATCATATACCAGGCCTCTCTTTGATTATGTTAGTCAGGGTTAAACTCCCCACTAAATGACCTAATCTGGTAGGATTGCAGTAAAATTTTCCTCACCCTAAAATTACCGTTCTCTTGCACTAGTGTTCCTTCTTTCCAAGGTCATGGAGACGTTGATAAATCGTCAAATAGGTATTGAAATATCTTCAAGAACGAAAGCTTCTTTATGACCAACTATAAGGGCTTCGTAGCACTGGTGATTTGATTGCACATTGTATTGGAGAAGGCAAGAATATTGCGCTTGATATTATTTCTTAGGCATTGCATAGAGTTTCACATCAGGCTCTTTATTTAAAATACGTGCTTTTGGTATAGATGAGTCTCATCTTCGTTAGACTTGAAATTAAAATTGCGGCCGTTCGATACAAGTTGTGTTGTGTGGTTTTAAGTCTTCAAGTCTGATACTCAACTTATAAGTTCAAGTGTGCCTTAGTGTTCCGTTTTATCTCCAACTCTCTGCCTTGTTTTCATCAATGATCTCTTGTCTGAGGATTCTAATCCTCTCATTTATTTTCTTGAAAATATCTTTTCTCCTCTTGTCTCACAAAACTTAATTCTTCACAAAAATTCAAGTTAACCTGTCACAAAATTACTCGCCTAGAAGTATAGAAACTAATAGGTCTTGAACTTATGGCCGCTTATAGCCATGAGTCTGGGTCTTTAAAGGTCTACTAATGGGGTTTCAACTTCTTCTTAGTGTCTTCTCAATAAATTGTGGGCAATCACTCATACATACCTTGGGTGGGGCAACAAAGCGGGGAGCCCGGGGGCCTAGCGCATTTCTCACAACCAGGGAATAGGACACCTTTTATTGTATGAAGGTTTCGAAAACTTGAGCGCTGTCCCGTCGCATGAATCTAATATCAAGTTCGATATTCAAAACCCCTCACGCAATCCACTTCATGGGTCGTAAAAAGTAGAATCCCTGGCCTACACTCCAACGAAGCAAATCACCCACACATCTGACGTTGCCACATATTTTTTAACAAAGAAAAATATTGCGAAGTTAATTGAAACAATGTCACCGCAAGTCTTCTTAAAAAATAGGTACTCTAACTTGTCCTATCATAATTGTGACACCTAATCATCTTCGCATCCCACATCACTTCTATACTCGACCTCCCAAGTAATGAAAAATCACTTCAGCGTGCAAACACAAAACAAAAAACTTCAATTCTATTTTTGAGAGTATTTTCTGACAGTGAAGTGCCAAGCGAGAAGAATTAAAACAACAAACAAACATTGGGACCCACCAAGTAGGACATTCCCTCGCATCGATCGTCTCCTTTATCCAATTTCTATCTCATGGTATTGCGTTGTCGACTTCGCGTGCGTCATGTCGTCCCCTTCAAATTTTTCACTCTGAATGTCGTTCTTGTAGCCATTTGTTGATTTTTGTTCTGCTTTTTAAATTTTCCAATCGAGTTCCATTGAAATGCGTCCACTCAATCAATTACAGGAAAAAAAAAGAAGTATTTTTTCTGTTTCAATTTTTTTGTATTGTTTTTGAGACGTACCGATGGCTGTAGCACACTTCTCACAAGTGCGACGACCTTCTTGCCTATCCTCTTCCATGTGCCAAAGAAAATTGTTTCAATTTACTTGAGGAATCAGTAAAGGCCAACAAAAATTGTGAAACCTTAAAAGCAATTTCCCTTTACTTTGTTTCGTTTCGAGATTCGTTTTCAAGTAAATTTGAGTTGGAAAAAAAATAGTACACACTCTGTTTGTGCACGTGGAACTCTTGTTTTGGGGCAATCTGTCAGAGATGCCACTCTACATGTCAAACAGAAATAAAAACACACAGTGTAAGCGAGAAAGGAGTCGCGTAATGGAGGGTGGCGCCTAATCACTTTTACGAAATGTTAGGTTGTATCCACAAACCACAGCGGAAAAAGAGAAAATGACATCATCAAGGGAACTTCCTAATGTAACTTCCCAGAAAAAGAAGAAGAAAAAAGTGGGAAATTCAAAGCGACAATTGCACCGGAAATGTTAATTAAATGAGCAAAGTAAAAAATGAGGCAAAGCTGTCAGGTCGGGGGAAAAACAGCTTCAACTCTTGTTGTGGCTGTCAATTTAATGTCCTGTCAAGAAAACTTCGAATTTGTTTCTTACGCCTCCAATGAGCACGATTCGATAGGATTAAGTTCGCGATATGAGGAGCCTCAGGGCTCCACACCTTCACCACTGCCTTTCAAAACTATTTACTAGCCGTTTTAGTATTATGAGCGATGGAGAAATTAGTACAGCCTTGTGTGCAAGCCGTGGACAAACTCGACATCTAACAAAAAATGTTGAACCAATTCAATGTATGCAGAAAGAATAAACCGAAACCCTAACAGAGACCAAAATTCAGTTCAAATTAACAAAGCGGCATTCGACGGTTGATCGATATCACCTCAAGTTTACCGATAATTGAATTGCTTTTTGAAACCGCCTGTTGATATGAGAGCAATCGATCGACTCATCAAATGTTCCCAGAGTTCTCCTTATTCAGTTTATTTTACGACCCAATCACTCGTAATAACTTACTCTTCGCCTCTCACACTCAATCAACTCGATACAGTGATTAGCCTCATCGAATAGTTAACAAAATTTCACAGAGTCCAATACCTGAGTGGGCGCAGCCGCCGCTGCTGCACCATTCGTTGGCACAAAAATGTCCAACCAATTACTCGCATTGCAGGGCTCCTTGGGGGCAACATAGTTCCAAACCCAAAGATGTGAGCTAAGATCACTTTATTATTATCTTCACTGAGTAAATGTGGGCTGAAGTTACCCACACACATTCACGCACAAGATTGAACCTGCAATTAAAATTAAAGTCAAACGATTCGGGACATAGTTTGCTTGTGCCGCAGCACAGGAGTCTTTTTGCAGTCTTCAAAAGGGCGCACCTTGTGTACTCATGTGAGTATAATCGCAATTCTGGAAAATACAATCAATGTGAGGACTGAGGACGAGGAGGTTGAAAAATAATTGGGCACTTTAAAGGAGCAAGCGACAACGAACGCGGTGTCGAACGTCATAGCAGCAATGTGTAACCAGAACAATCATCGAGAGTGGAATCGATAAAAAAAGGGAAAAAACCAACAAAAACAAATTCAACCGAAAGAATTTGAAATTGAATCGCATACGAAGTGGAAATTCCTTCGATACTTTTGCAATTTGCAATTCCAATGCATCCTCGAGGAATCCTTTTGCTCATTATGCAAGCAGAAGTTAAATTTTTAAGCTGCCTTTGGGTGAGGTGCCCGAGATCTTGACAATGCATTGAATGGTCAAACGGAGAGGAAGGTGATATAGTTTTGAACAAATCGTACAACTACTGGAGTAGGGTTTTTGGAGGATTTATAATTTTCAATGCTCACACACCGGGAGCAGTTGATGGAATTTTTTAATATTTAATTGTATTTTCTTGAGGAAATATGTTTATCTCCACTCGGTTCCTCGGTTCCGATGGTTTGGAGAGCAACTGACCCAGATGTTGATTTTGGATATTTTTATCCCTCCATTTAAATTTTAAACTATTCAATTTGATGGAAATGAGCAGTGTGCACATTTTGTGTCAAATATTGCTTAAATTAGAGATTGTGCTGTGCTGTCAAATTGTATAGACAGTGACAAAGATGAGTTAATAAATCAAAAGGAGTGAGTTTCCTTATCTGCTTGTTACAGTGGAATATTTCTTCTTTCGGACAAAATGATTAAACAGGACCTTATTTTGCTTGAGTGGCATCGAGTTTTTTTTTAAACAAGAGGAGAAAACCGTAGTCCGCTGCGGAGGGTTAGTGAAATTATTCTTAATTTTTCACTGTTTCTTTTTGGAGCTCTTGCAGGGCTGCCATTGTTGGAATTGCGAATTCCGTTTCAAGTCAGAGAGTAATACTTACGAGATACGAGCTTCTGCAGACATTTTTATGAGCGTAAAATATTAACGCATTACATTTCAACCGCCATGCCATGTGCCGGACAATAAACAAAGTTGCGATACCCTACACGGAAAGAATTGCGAGATCAGATCAAGGCAAATCAGCTATAAATCACGACAAATGAATCCAGTTTTAGACCTTGGATTAGAAATTAGCAGATTACGACTTCTTGTTTGCAATCCTGTAAAAAGAGCAAAACGAGTATATTGACACTCAAAAATCGTGTTTTTACACTTTGAAGTATGAACAATTCCATCGACGAAAAAAGTTATTGCGATCAGCGACTCCCAAATTGATATCAGCAAATCGCAAAATGATTTGAGCTAGGCGAAGATATTGACACTCGAAAATTGTATTTCATGGCTTTTGAGTAACAATCATTCGACCGAGGAAAAAATTATTGCGATCAACGAATCGCAATTTAATGTCAGCGTGTCGCAAACTGACATTAGCTACATGATGATATTGACACTGGAAAATTTTATTTCATGACTTTTAAGTAAAGTTCATTCGGTCGCTGAACCATTTATTGTGATCATCGAATTGCAATTCTACATTAGCGTATTGTAGATTGATATTAGCTACATGATGGTATTGGTAGTCGAAAATTATGTCCCAACTTTTTTGAGTACTAATAATTCTTCGAGCAAAAATTATTACGACCAGCAAATCGCAATTCAATAGGAATTTATATCAATTTCATATTTTTTTCTTGTAATTTATGAATGAAGGATGTAGATTAGCACTTACTTTTCGTACATTATCATAAAGTTTTTTAAACTTAAAATCAAAATTAGTGATTTACAACCCATTTTTTTCAAAATTGCATTCCCAAAGTAGTAGTTTAGGAATCGACAGTCACAGGTTTCGTAGTTGAAAGTGCAAATTGGAACCAACATCTACGTCATTTGCAACTTTTTAAAAGCATTTTGCTAACTTTTTTCAAGCATTTTGATCGAGATATATGAATAATTAATCGCAATTTAAATGTGAGCGTTCTAAATTCAAAATGATTACATATTACTATGTAAATTTAACCGTGTTAATCTATTATTTAGATTATATCAATAAATGTTAAGGTTGAAGAGGTTTTATTTTACTATTCGCGAGTGATAACTCCTATATTTCTGTTAAAAAAAATATTAAAAACAGAGCCGAAAAATATTAGTTTTCTATATTATTATATGACATTATATTTTATTAATTATTATTGTATTAATTACAAAATACAAACCTTTACTTTCGTTTTTCAATTCACTTTTGAATTGGCTTTTTAGACACCATTGCATTATTTCGTTTTGGTAGAGAATAATAATTGAATAAATACAAAAGAGTATATTTTTATATGTTTTTTTATTGTTTTTAACTTTTTTTCTAAAAATACTGATGCAACTTACAGCTAGAAAAAATAAATTAAAAAAAAGTTTTATTTATTTCGTTTCGAATTCAGTACATTATATTATATATTAGATAATTTAAAGACGTCTCGGCCGCCAGCTAGTTTGTAAGACAAAAAAGTTTTTTTTTTCAAAATCATCAAGAACAAATATTTCAAAATCATTTCTTGTATTGGATATAACAAAACATTCATAATGCATATCTATAGATTCTATTATTACTTCCTTAACTATAATATACAGCGTTTTATCAAAGAATAAAAAATAGTCTTTGAACTTACGAAAGTATTTCCGGATAGGCTGGTTGAGCTAAATGATGATAAGGCTGATGCATCCTGGTTCTCTAATTCTTTAGACGTCTTTATAAAAAAAAAAAAAACAAATTCGTCAATTTCCTACTTAATTTATACATGAAACTAAATGAAATAAAATGAAACAAAATTAGAGATGAAATCGTATCTAAAGAATTGTTTGAGATGCATATTGTTTTGGCATTATACGGTTTTTTAGAGAAATTTTCGGTAATAAGATAAAAAAAAAAAAAACAATGTGATTCAGAAAAGCAACGATATGAGTCTTATAAAAAGTCTTATTAGAAAACTAAAAAAAAATATGCCCTCATGTCTAAAAATTGTATGAATTGTGTTTAGAATATCAAAATATATTTACACTTTTGCGCCAATCGCATATTTTTGAGCGGATTTTGGCCCGGTTGCCCACATCAGTTGGGAATAATGTAATAAGATCGTTTTCAGTCAGTAGTTTTAAGGATTCTAAGTCCGAGACATTATACGCTAAAAGAAAATAATAGTTATTATATTTCACACAATCGAGCATAAGAACACGACACGTGTAGAAAACAATTTTTAACACTTTCTCACAAATAGGTACCTATAGAAAATATGTTATATTTAGGTACATACTTAGATTGAATGAATTCGAATTTACTTACAAAGAAAATGGTTCGATGATTAAAATCTGGCTGCCCATCGAAATTTGGCTGCCCACTGAAATTTTCTTTGTTGCTTGATGTCATTTAGCAGAGCACTATGCACGGTTAGTGACCAAAATTTTCACTATCAATCTATTATTTTCACTCACTTAATGTCTTTATTAACAAATTACTTTGTTTGGTTTCACGCACTATATGTCTTTTTTGAATATCTTTTGAACACGTACTTGTCATAAAACAGACGAAAATCGAATGAAGAAATTTCAACACAGAAACCAAAAGCGTAGCTGTACTGTACCTAAATAGTGATCCCTGAGAGCGTTAGGTGTATATGTGTACACGCTGTAGATGTGTGTATAACCCTTTTGTCTTTATGAATGCTGAAACAGGGTGTAGAACTTGAACTATTTACGGTTTAAAAAATAATACAAATAAGATCACCTAAAATCGTAGGAATGCATAAAAAGAACACATATTAAATTAAAATTTGGAAAATAGTAAATATATACATTAAAACAACTAACAATTTTTGTTTGTGCAGAACACATATCTATAAATGAATATTTATAATAAATATATCGTACGTAGTTGCTTTCATTTTATCCATACTATGGACAGGGTCTTTCTTACTTTATGTCCATAGCTCGTTTCAAAGTTATTGTCTGAAAGAAAAAATCGTTTAAATAATTAAATAATATGTTGCTCATGTCAAATAATGGTCTTACCATATTTAATTCGTTTTTCAGACTATTTTGTAGCATGTTTATTCACTTTGTTTTAGATAAAGATATCTTTTTTTTTAAGTCACCCTATTGCTAATTACTCTTTCACGTAGGTACATACATATACGAAAAAACATCGAAGTGAGCTATGACAATGATACAACTAAACGAGAGCCGCGCTATTTCTTGTGCAATATGGTTTTGTTGTTTTTGCATACAAAACAAATGCGCGTACTAATGAGTACATAGCACAAGTAAAAAACCAAAGAACAAAGGAAATAAGATATTGAATCATTTCGTCTTTCTATGTGTGAGTACGGATTTCACTCCTTTCAGTTGTCCCGAAAAGAAATCTAAATCCATGAAAAACCAGTTTAGAAAAACCATCTCATGATCTCATCTCATCACTGGACTGAACTGGTAATGAATTGACATATACATTCTATTATTTTGCGAGCGCGAAGGAAGAATTTCATGCTTGTACTTGTGCATACACATATCATTTTTGCATAGTGAAAAAAACAAAAAGCAATTTAAATTTAACCGACGCCGATGCAACGGCGCTGGCTTGGCGTCGCCGTCGGTGGGCCCTAAATAGATACCAATCTTCCTAAGCTTTCTATAAGGTTCTTATGTACACATGCATAAGCTCGAAAATGCATAACTTTTATATAACTATGGTATATTACAGTTTTGCAATCTCAAATCGGGAAATAGTACCCATTTTAGTAAACCACAATTGTATGGGACTAAATAAGTAGGTACATCTAACTTACATTTTCATTGCTTGAGCATTGAGCACCAAATCACCAAAAATGTGTCAAATTATGATTGATAAGTTATCAATGGAATTACAAATTAAAGTTATTCCCCTCAAAAAGTAGAATGTGAATCAACTAATTGTAATTCACTTTGCTGTTTTGCTCTTAAATCAATAAATATTTTCGGAATTTACGGTGTTCTTGGGTCAATACCTACATCTTCCCTTCATTTTCTGATTTGAGCATTTCGAGCAAGCAATTCACCATCTTTATTTTGTAAATCAAGATTAATAAATTGTAAACACAAATTGTTCTCTAAACATAGTAGATTGCGATTCAAAAATTCGTAGACTACTATGATGACGAAAAGCTAGTATTACGACAACTAATCGTAAATCTATTTTCGAAAAATTTTGTGATTTGAGACGATAAGAAAAATAAATTACTAGTTTTTCTATCGATTTGTAATAAAACCGGAGTAGTTTACCAAAAAAAGATGTTTTGCAAATTACAAACTAGAAATTTGCAATTGGCGATTTTTCATTTCTCTCCGTGTAACTCCCTAAGATCGCCCACGGAACCAAAAGGAAGCACGTGGTACTGGTAACTCTGCTTTGATGATTATTGATTATACTTTTCATATACACACGGCTTACCCCACCTGGGGATCACTATTCTAAAGTAGTTAACATTTCAATGGCTCTACCATGTACTGGACAATAAGCAAGATTGCGATACCTACCCTAAAGGACTATTCACATGAGCACGACCAACGAACGACGAATAAATCAAGAAATGAGATTTTAAGTACCTTACTAGCATAAATTCCTCACGAATTTTTTTTGGAAGCGATGGAAACATAGTTCATACTTGTTTTTAGGTGGATAAACTTTTATTTTTGTGCCTAAAATTAAAAAAATTGAGAAAAGAAGTTTATTCGTTACGAATAAACATCTAGTAGGTACGAACTGTCAGACTTTATTCTCGTTCCACATACAATCCACATGCCAACGAATAAATTTTTTGCCTCAAAATCATTCCCCATTTTTGTTTTGCATGTAAATGGTGTTCGTTATTCGTGAAGAATGTAAAACACTCATGTGAATGAAGTGTCAAAATTAACGAATTTTCGTTCATTCGTCGTTCGTTGGTCGTTCTCATGTGAATAATACTTAACTCCTTAATTCGTCTACGAAATCAAAAGGAAGCACGTGGTACTGGCAACTCTGCTTCAATGATTACTATTTTCATACACACACGACGGCGGCGTGGCAAAATAGAAATAAAAAAAATAAAAATTGTAAAATAGTTCCATTATACATCTGTGGCAATAACCCATAACAGCATAAGTCGACTTATGCTCAAATTGAGTTAATGATGCAGTTTTTTCACATTTTCTTGGTGATGAGTTTTTTAGTTGAGATATTCCACGTGTTTTTTAATCTAATAAATGAAAAGATTAGTAAAGTTTTTAACAGTTAAAACACTTATTTTATTTCCTCAGATGTACATTTCAGAAGCAATGCTTCCATCGTCAGTGAGATTTATAAAATTAAATTAAATTAAATTATTTGTCAAAAAACTAATAATAAACAAAAATGTTTCTAAACAAAATTACAGTTGAGTTGAGTTGAATCTATTAAAAAATTTTTTGAATATTGAATCTTTGATTGGTCCATCATCACTATTCATTAGATTATTTTTGTTTTTAAATATGTAAAATGATTCAAAAGCATCTAATTCATAATTGCTATTTACATTCCTTATTAGTCTTAAATTTTGCAAACTAAAGCTATGACTATTTTCTAGCATATGTTCTGCAACACTTGACTTTTCTTTTTCATTATATTTAAGATGTGCGAAATGTTCTTTAAATCTTTTTAGAATAGGTCTTCTTGTCTGTCCTATATATTCTTTTGCACAATCATTACATCCGATAGAATAAGGATAAAATTGAACAACTTCAAAAGTCAGGAATTTATTCTATCGGATGTAATGATTGTGCAAAAGAATATATAGGACAGACAAGAAGACCTATTCTAAAAAGATTTAAAGAACATTTTGCACATCTTAAATATAATGAAAAAGAAAAGTCAAGTGTTGCAGAACATATGCTAGAAAATAGTCATAGCTTTAGTTTGCAAAATTTAAAACTAATAAGAAATGTAAATAGCAATTATGAATTAGATGCTTTTGAATCATTTTACATATTTAAAAACAAAAATAATCTAATGAATAGTGATGATGGACCAATCAAAGATTCAATATTCAAAAAATTTTTTAATAGATTCAACTCAACTCAACTGTAATTTTTGTTTAGAAACATTTTTGTTTATTATTAGTTTTTTGACAAATAATTTAATTTAATTTAATTTTATAAATCTCACTGACGATGGAAGCATTGCTTCTGAAATGTACATCTGAGGAAATAAAATAAGTGTTTTAACTGTTAAAAACTTTACTAATCTTTTCATTTATTTTCTTGGTGCTTCAGTCTGTGAAATTTTCATTTTGATATCTTTGTCCGTTACAAAGATAGAAAAACACAAGTTAGGAAATTCCGAACTATAGCAAAAGGAAAAACAAGACAAGTCACTACTTATGCCTTTAAAGCAATTTCGTAATTAGATATATCACAGGTATAAGTCAACTTATGCTTTTTTTACCTAAATTTTTTCATTCATTCCTGTAAGAACATGTCTATTTATGCTTTTCTTCCAAATTTTGTTAATTATTCATGCAAGCACAAGTCTTACTTGTGCTTTTTTTCTATTTGAGTAAAGAACACAGTTGCTAGACCTAACTGCACTAATGTTGTTTTTCCATATTAAGAAATCATCACACATCTGCAGTTAAGTAACACAAGTCGGTTTTTGCTCAAAATTACAGTATAATAAAAGAATTTTTAAGAAAATTTAAACTTTAAAACAAGCAAACTTCTATTTTCTATCACTTAACAACATAAAAACTTTGCTTATGGTAATATTTTCGTCTATAAAAGCGCTTCAACTGATGACAAAAACTTCAAATGCTTCTCCTGAAAAGTAGCGAAAATTGACTTATGCTGTTATGGGTTATTGCCACAGACATATTAAGCATGCTTATGACGCCGGAGCAAGAAGATATTTTTTAGAGACACAGTCACGTATAGTGAGTAACCTAGGGTCCAGGGAGCATTTTAAGCTTGTCCGTATAAAGGCTAGCCTTTTATTCCCTTAACTTAACTTATTTGAGCCTTGAATGGGATAATATTCCCATAAAGAATGGCGTGAAACTAACGTTGGCAAACCGGCAAACCCATCCATACAGAAGTAAAGGACGTCCGAACTATAAGTCCCGCCTGTTTTATTCTGAAAACGATTCAAAGGCTATTTAATTTACACATCAACAGCTTTCTGAAGCCGGAGGCAATACCTACCTTTCAACACTTCTACACAAAAGGAAGAAGTGTAGAATGCACAACATACACACTGTCAGCTTTCCAAGATATTGAAGGAGCCTTCAGTAAAGTACACAACAGTGCAATTAAGGAAGCTCTAAATGATCTAGAAGTAGAAAAGGCAATCTCAAAAAGGCAATCACAAATAGGATCATGTGTATGCTAACAAAAAGTCAGATCCACAGCGAACAAGGAAGTTCATACTTGAAGAAGTGTGTGTCAAGAAAAACCCCACAAGGAGTTATCCTTACACCCCTCCACTTTGTCCTGGTCATGAATGAGATCCTCGTTACTCTAAAACATGATGGTATCAAAGTGGTTGCATGCCTATGCCGATGACTTGACTCTTTTAGCGACGGGAAAATCCCTTACTATTAAAAACGGACAATGGTAAAATGCATTGCCATGGTCTGGGCAAAACGATGAATAGAATAAAGCTACCAGCTTTTGAGATGCCAAGATTGAATGAAACCGCAGTTAAGATCTCCGATCAAGCAAATAATTTTAAGTGATCTTAGACAAAAAACTGAACTGGGGCCCCAACATACGAAAGATATAAAAAAGTCATACCTAATAGCACTCTATTCCAGTAACAAATCCTAAAACTATCATGTGGGTGTATAAATCCATTGTTAGACACATTCTATCATTTGGTAATGTGGTCTCGTGGAATGCGCTGGGAACATCCACGAACATAAAAATCCCAACTAAAGTACATACAAAGAAGAGCCAGTATTTGCGTCACTGGAGCAATGAGAATGCACACCACCCGCGAGCTTGGAAATAATTCTCAATCTCACACCCATTGATCTCTGTGTTCAAGAGTCGGCAGCAAACAGCGCACTTCGGTCTAATCAGTGAAATGCCTGGAGAACCAGTCAAAAAGAACATGCACCGATTTTATCAAGATAGGTACGCAGACAATAATATCTGCACAGATTACATAACTCCATACCTGGATTTTAAAACATTCTTCACAACCAGCTGCACCAGTAGATAGAATGGGGAGCACACCTCATACGAACGAGATGTCTATATCAATTTATACCGATGGTGACGGCTCGAAAATGGAAGTTGGTGCACGTTTGTTTTCAGAAAGCCTTAACCTTGGCAGTTCCCATAAACTTCCTTATCACAGCAGTGTCTATTCCAAGATCTTGGCAGCTACAAACGCTCTGAAAAACAGGTGTCCACGATGGCGCTACCAAATGCTGATATTACTTTTTCATAGTCATAGTCATATAGCGGGCAGCAAAAAAGACGAACTGGCGAGAAAAAGCTCAAACCTTGACTATTCTCTCATAGACCAATTCATCAAAAATCCACCTGTGCAATCTAACGAATCTTTGGTACCAAAATAATACGAAAATCAAATAAAAGATGGGAATGCCTCGAATCCTGTGTCATCTCCATGAAACTATGCCCAAAATACGATAGAGACAGATCAGAATAGGCCTTCAGTACGATCTATTTTAACAGTACATAACCTAGATTACCGCCAAAAGGAAAAATTAGTCTTTTACCATTGACTTATTTAGAGATGCAGTGACGAAAACGAACATGATGGCACCACTCGCTTACTTTGCTACTGCCCAGCAATCTGCCACAGCAGGAAAAAATTTCTGGGCAGTTAATTCTTCAACAAACTAGAAGAAATATCAGACACTCTAGAGGAAACAGCCTGTTGAAATTCATTAAGGCCATACAAAATGGTTACAAATTGACCAACCATGGACTCATACTTTGTACCTCTATAAGACGTAACAACACTTCAGGGATCGCAATGGATCTTCATTGATCTAAATGTGGCAGGGATCGTAATGGATCTTCATTCATCTAAATGTGCCGGAAATAAGATCAACTGTCAGCACACTCTGTCTAACCTAACCACTCTTGACAAGGTGTGTTTGTGAAAAACGCGATGGGCCGCAGGGATCCCCGCTCCCGCCACTTTATTTATTTATTTATAGCTTTTCTTAGTTTCACATGGAATCTTCCAGTCCTCTGAGAATAATTTAATTGTTATAAAAAGTCCATTCTAGCGTAACTGTTCATGAAAGACTCAGTAGGCCCTTAAGTGAGCTTGTTGTCCCCGCCCAAATGTGCACTAAAAGAAAACAAATTTCAGAGTTTGTATTTAACAGAAATCAGACATTGTGCAATTTTCATTCCACAAAATGTATAGTATGTATTTTTTTTTTATTGCGATTCCAACAATTTGCAAGTTCTTTGTCCTAACTTTTGCGGAATTTCATCAGAAAGTTGTTTCTCTCTAACGATCCAAAGTCAATTAAATGTTCTTTATTTGTCCTTTAAACAATCGTTAATAATACCATAAGAACCTTAGTGCAGAACCTCCATCTACATTCTATATGCTCCGAAGAAATACTCAACTCAACATCACCTATGCATACTTCGACAATCCAATGATTTTCAAATTGGATTCAATTCAAATCACTGAACGAACATGTTTTCCTAAGTTTCTATTAACCTTTCCGATGGCGCTTTGTTGCTTTCCTGATCCTTACGACGGCGATGCACTCACCTTAGGTCTCAGCCATTGCAATCCCCAGAAATTGAATTTGATAGTAAATTCATTTAAAACCTGCAAAATGGCCTGCACTCAGAGCACATCACACACAAACAACACCTAAGCTCAACCTCGAACCGGGTGTGTTAGTTCCCGCATAAAATGAACTCTCTTCCATTAGATTGAATCTTTCAGCGAGACGAGTCGACAACGACCGATATACCTAAAGCCCCAAGCCAATAGCAATGGACTTATATCATAGAAGGAGCAAAGAAGAATGCATTTTCTTATTGAATATCTGGTCGAAAATTTGCGAACAAGTCGCCTTTGCTCCCACAACGATATGCATACAAAGTGTCCAAACTCCCAAACGAAAAAAGGACATTCGTCTTTCTTTGGATTTTAGCCTTTCATCCACCTTCCAGGACGTTCTTGTTGCAGAGATTTTTCTTCACCTCAACGAACATATTTTTAACCTTTTTGTCTTCGTTCTTTCTAGAGCCATATACACGTTTTATACTAAACGAACGAACGTACCAACCAACCAGCAGCCTTCTGGCTTTCTGCCGCCTTGTCTTCTACCAGCAAATTGATAAAAAGTGATGATGAATGCTGGAAAATTTTGTGCAAATCACAAAGAGCTTAACTCCTACTATAGGTGCTCCATCTCTATACATCTAGCGCATAAACTCATTTTATCCTTCTTTCGAACGTAAGCATATGACGATATCCCTGTGATGAAATGCGGCCAACCGTCGAAATTTTCACCAGCTAACGAGTGATAGTGTGGTCTTAACCTCATCCCCAGTTTGCAAAGACACTCATGGAATATTGAGAATTCTTTAAAAAAAAAAGCTAAAATCCTGAAGGTGTCGAGGAAAAGAGAAAAAAAAACACATGGAATGCATTATTTTCGGATTATGAAACTGACTCTGTCTTCCAGAGACCAGCCCAGAGTTCGGTCACCTGGCACTCAGAGATTTTCGCTGACAATGTCGTTCTCTGTGGAATGAGATCATACAAAAATTTTGATTGAAATTATCACGTATCAAGGACATTTTTTGTTCGTTGAAGAAAATTCTGGAACATGAGCCAACTCACTGTTGAGTTTGACGTTTTATAAAGTATCTTCTCTATTAGATACCGCAATAAGGACTCGACGAAGGAAAGAAGACTATGACATGGGCATGTAAATTCCTCGAAATTTATGACCGATTTACTTTAAAAAAAATATCCTCCACGCCTGTAACTCATTTTTATTTTTCCGATTTCCCAGCCCACTATACTGGTGTGTAATGTGACGTGGAATGCTTGATGTGTGTGGTGTGGGTGGGACTAGCAGAAGGATTAAACTTTTATACTCGTCCAGCGTGACGAGACGAGAAGTTAGAGGTAGAAACTGAACTGAATTTGCTTAATGACTGACAAAGGAAATGGAATTTAGAATAAGGAATCGTGGTAACGGGTGTCGTGTGTAATGACCACATTAGACATGAAATAAATGGGGACATTCACTAATTATAAGGAGAATTAAGAAACTTTGCGTTGGGATGAGTGCTGAAATTACCAATCGACACGACGGAGTTAAGGGTAATTGAAATGCTGAGACCAATTAGTTTATGTATTATCCAAATTATTCAAGCAAATTGGATAAGAAAAATTGGAAATTCTGGAAAAGGGAATAGTGTGACAGAGAGTATTTAGTCTAATGAGCTAATCGGTCAAGATATATGCCAAGTAACACCACAAATAAAGAATTTGTATTGATTTTAGTTAATTGGCGCCCGAGCTGATGAATATTTTTTCTTAAAATCAAAGAGATGTAAGCAGAAAAATTTCTTGGCGTTGTTTTCATAAAATTGGTCACCACTTACAACTGTTGATCAACGAGGAACAAAAGGCGTAAGAAAAGATAATCTCGACCTCTATAAGCACATTACGAAGAGAGAGAGAGCAGCATAAGTGGTAGATGACGTTTTTCTCCGAACTAAGCCAGTCAAAAAATATAAATCACTATCACAAGCTTTCAAATAACATACAAAGCTTCTATTGCAGTAATTATGAAAAATCACCCACTCACAGTCTGCTGCCAACCGACTTAAAAAGCCTCATGAATCTTAATCGAAACGACCGACGCGACGCGCATGACATAAGAGATCATTAGAAACTATAAAATGCTCATTTACAGCCAAACCCCTTTCTTTTTTAGCTCTCTTCTACTTTTTAATACGAGGTGCTTCGGTGGAAATTGGAAACTCATAAAGTTTATGTCAAATGATTTTATTCTTCATGACTTCGAACCATCAAACTATTAGCGGAACCGAAAAAGAGTAAAACAAACATCGCATGTATCCAGAAGGCGGTCACCAAGTCGTAAACTTTACTTAAAAATTTGACAGGAAGCGTTTAATTAAAGCGAAAAGTGAACACACTACTTTGCCCCAAACACCAACTGTGAAGACAATGATGGCTTCTTAATAGTCAAGTGATGACAACTGCATCGAAATGTGAAGTGATAACATCATAGGGTGGCATGTTCTCAAGAGAAAGTTTTTAATTTTACGGAAGATCGTTTTCACTTTTTTTTTCTGTCTCTTATATGATGCTCAAAATGTTTCTTGGTTGAGCATGTGTTTTCTTCTGAGCATCAATAAAGTACCGATAAAGTGGTTAAATTGGTAAAATTAATTTATTTACGATGTCATTAAATTAATTTGAAAAGAAAATTGGATGGAAAGTAGATAGGTACTTAAAGCGATTGCAGAGATGCGCTTTGAAAGGGTGTTCCTTTGTATGTTGAGCGTTCTGTGCCTTAATAAAAAACATTTTTTAAGAAGATTGGGAGTTTAATAGAATTGCATTTTTCCTAATAAAAAACGCGTTGAAAATACAAAATTTTGTGATGAAGGTTCAGCAAATTTGCTTCAAATGCTGAAGACACCTCTGGCTTTGTCAATCTACTGTGGGAAATTAAGCAGTTCCTTTGGAAGTATTTGCGATGTTTATAGATTCGTGACGATGATAACACGACAGGGAAGTACGTACAACGTACATAGCTAATAAATTTTGTCTACCTATTTCTTTTATTTACTATAACCAACCAACCTTGTGATTTTCTCTCTCCCATACTTATCTTCGTTATATTATTAAAAACCTTTTGAAGTACATTTTTTTTTTTTTTTTTTTTTTTAAATCTAGTTTGAAAACGTAACGAACTAGAAACATAAAAAAAATTATCCCCGATGCCGAAACCCGGGATTGAACCGGGGACATTTAGATCTTCAGTCTAACGCTCTCCCAACTGAGCTATTTCGGCAGATATCATTTTGGTACCAATTTATTAAGAACTTCTTTTTATTGATAAAAAAAAAAAGAATGTGAAAACAACAAATCGTCATATTTCTGAGCTTGGAAGAAATAGTTCATTCGTTTAGGGTCTGGAGAGTTGAGAAACAGAAACACTTAAAATTCTGCGCGTTCACTGTGTTGTTCAGAATCTACCCGAGAAGTGTAAATAATCGCATCAGGTAAATTGGAGTTGTGAATATTTACAAACAACGCAACATATAAGTACACAAGTTTCTCCCCTTGAATGAAAACTAAATAAAAATGATAATCGAAATTCTGTGTAAAGTGCAAGGTTTATTGGATCGTGTGAGTTTTTATTTGTTGCTAGTAAACAGCTTATCTTGTAATCTCAAATTTTATTTGAGCTAAAGGGTGTTTTTTAGACGTGTTGTTTTCAAGAAGAAATAAATCGCATATAATTTAATGTTATGGCCAAGAATTTAGCTTTGTTATAAAGATGAGGGCTTGCAATTATGTTTAAAAAATAACTTGAGGCAAGTAGCCAGCCGTGGCGCTGGATCGAATAAGTTTCACCACTTTTTGCAGTATTTGGGGCCGTATGACAGGAAAAACGGCCGAATATCGTCTTCCAAGGCGTCTATTGTATCGGGCTTATCTGAGTAGACAAGCGACATCATACAATCCGACAAAAAATAGTTCAGCGGTGTTAAATCGCCCGCTTTTGGAGTTAACTCTTCGGAAAAAATTAGCAGATTGAAAGCCACACCTTTAACCATAGAAAGCTGAGAACGTTGGTTCGTCGCCCTTTGATCCCGCAACAAAGAGTTTTTGGAAAATCAGAACTCGCCCTTAGTGACAAATATGGAGTGCTTTTTGAGAGCTGGTGCTGAGCTTACCGTCGATTCTCATTGTAGCCTTTTGCTGAGCGAATTTAGCAAAATGTGTTCGTTTATTGAAAAATTTACAATGATAAAGTAACATTTGAACAATGTTCTCTTAAATTTGCTTTGCAAAATATTCAAAATTTAGCGAAGGCGCCTCGAAAAAAATTTTGTTTGCGGTGTGCAACTTAACTCGCCACAGAATCATCTGAAACAAGAAAATCAAAATGCATTCATTAAACGAGATGTCTCTCGAAGCAATGAGGGGAGGATTATTTTTTCTTCGATTTTTCGTAGCACTTGGGAGCCTAAAACCCTACTCTATTGTCGCTAAAAGAATTTGGGTAATTTGTCGTTAAGAGATTAGTAAACACTAAAAACAAAACAAAAAAGCTCTTAACAATACCTGGTGAATTATGTGAAGAGGTACTGTTCACAATTTTAAAGCGATTGGTCCAGTAGATTTTGAGTTATCGTACACGCGGACTTCAAATGTCTCAGAAAAACGGTTTGAAAAACGCAGAAGAGCTTGGTCGTTTATGTCAACTGATGTACAAAAAAACGTGTGTACTTATAAACACAGCTCCGTTTATAAAAAAATTTATTCGCGGTCGAAAAATACTATAGTGCGCCGCGAAGTACCGCTCAGGTATAAGACCAGGCATGAAGCAATTGACACTCAAATAATCATAACTTCGTAAATTTTACTCCGATCGACTTAAAATTTTTACACAATAGTTTTGAGATATAATGCATTTATTTAAAAATAATAATAAAATAATAATAAATAAATTAAAAAACCATAAAAAAGCAAAAAATTTAAATATTTACCCCTCCCTTTAGAAGTTATGACTACTTAAGACTAAATTATGTTCAATTGACTGAGTACGAAAATAGGAGAGGATTTGAAATTGGACGCCAATGCACATTAGTTTTATATCTTTGAGGATTGAAGAGCAAATTAAAAACAAAGCTGGGGAATGCATTTTACATTCGTATGGTATGGCTGAAAAAGGAATCTCTATACTTGACAGTACGCTGGAAATTGGGCTAAAGGATAAACTGATGGACATTATAAGAAGCGCAAGTATTAAGGAAGGGATGCATTATAAGAAACGTTACGATTAGGACGATATTCAAGCAACGTAAATGTTTTATTTATGTTCTTTTCATTAAAAATACTGTTCAAAAGATTCAAGTAAGTTGATGAAGCACCTACTAGCAAATTATTATTTCATACAAGAGATGCACATACCGACGGTATTTAGTTGTTCAGTTTCATCGATGTAAGATCCACTCATGCACAGTATCAAAGGGGTTAAGTTTTGCTTTAACTGCTAGAGGCAGCATTAGGTTTCGGAAGCATTATATTTTACAAAGTTTCTTACTCCCCATTGAACAAGTTCATGGTCAGAATTCAATGAGTCAATGTAGTTGTTGTTCAAGTTCCAGTGAGAAATAAAATCATTAATAAAAAAGGGTGCGACCAACAAACTTGCGATGCTGGGCTTAATACGATATCAAAATCTTAAGGCTGAGTACAAAATTTTAGTATTAGCTCTTCATAATATATTTGGTGGTACAGGATTCCCAACTACACATTAATTATGAAAATTGAATTAAACACCCAAAATATTACAAGAATAGAAATTAAATATTCCAAAGGTTTCAACCCATAATCAGAAAACGCCATTCCTTCGCAGCTGCTAATAAATATAAACGCTGAAAATATAAACAAATTCGTTGGGCCAGTTTTTAAAAAAATCGGCATTTTATTTTTCACTTTTTCTAAAAACGAGTTTTTTAAAAATCTAATATGTAAAGTTTGACATCTTACCCGTATTCATTTTGACAAAAATTTTTAAAAAATCAAATTTATAATTTAGAAGTTATTGTTTCGAAAAATCAGAACTTATTTAAAAATTTATAAAAATTTCAAAAACTAAATTTTTTTAAATGTTGATATGCAATCTTTCTTAAACAATTTACGTCTTCTAAAATTAAAAATTTCGTCAACGTCCGTCGAGTAATTTCTTAACGAAAAAGTCGGTTTTGAAAAGAAGGTACTATTGGAGCTACCGTTTTTTTACTTTCTCCATGAATTGTTCATCATATCATCATAAGAAAGACAATCTAAAATTAATCTTTTCACTAAGTTTCATTGAAATCGTGTGAGCTGTTTTCGAGAAAAATAAGTTTTATCATATCTGTTGTATGTGGCAGGTACCGTTGTTTCAAGACCTAGATACTCAATTCCAAAAACACCGCTGTGAGCTGCGCCACAGACCTTAACTGCGAATTTTAAAGAAAATCGGTCAAGCGGTTCAGGCTGTAAGTCTACGGACAGACAGACAGACAAAATTGGTGGACCCACTTTTTTTTCGTTTTCTCTATCATCGTAATGTCATATTTAATTGTTATCTCAAATGTTTTTTTTCACAATTGCAAAACTTGCCTTATAGTATCTACCTATAATCGAAAAAAAGAAAATAATAAAAGAATTTATTGTTTTCTTACGGAGTGTTGATTTTTAAAATCAAAATGAAGAGTTCAAGTGGCCTTCATTCCTTATGCGTTTCGCCCTATACCTATAATCGCAATTAAAAACGAGAAACAGAGTCAAGACAAAACAGAGCTCTGGGGCACGCCACGGAGTTACTAAACAATCGAAAGAGATTTCTCAAACACCAAAGGACGCATTTTAGATGAAAGAGCTAGGTGAGAAACTCTATCGAATGACTTTGAAATATCAAGGGCAATAATCTTAATTTCTCCAAAACGATGCAAAGATTTGTTCCACAGTTCTGTGACCGGTGAGATATACCAGCATAAATATCACCTGTGGAGCTATTGCTACGAAAGCCGTACTGCCGACGTGGTGGCTTCTTGGTTAAGCGTGTTTTGACAAATCAATATTCATTGACCAATCACGGGGAAGTCAAATTTGTGTGAAGCCTGAGTTAAGTTGGATGAACAGGGCAACTACTTATTGCTTTGTCCATATGTATAAATTTCACCTTGCAGTACCCGTTATCCTACATGCATGTGCCATGTACTTTTGAAGCTATATGAACTTGGCCTGAATTATGAGATTCAAGGTAAAGTATCTCAATATCGGTTGTAGGAATATTTGGCTTATGAATTAAACTTAAAATTAGCTTTCATTTGGATCAAATCGAGCCGGTTTCCGCTCTGAACCCGAAAATGTGTCCGAAGCAAATTCATCACATCTGGTTGTGTAAATATAAATCTTTTTGGACCGTTATGTAAAGAAAATCCCGGATGATCTTTCGATATCGGCAAAAATAGTTCACACTATTGACATTGGCCTTTCGCCCCGAAAATCTAAAAAAAAAACCTTAATTTTGAAGGCTCTCTAGGCATCTTGATCTTAGAGGGATCAATATCTTCTATACATGTTTTTCTTATTACCAGTGATCGTGCAGTCCCTCCATTTCCTCGCAAAGGCAGTGGAGAGAAATACGGTAGGCCCTGAGGCTCCTGGCTCTGTTGCGCCACCCTATTTATTTATTTAGTGATTAGTGATCGTCCCGTAAAGCTCAGAAACTGAAAAGATGTCAGTGCTGGGTATGTGTGTAAGCGGCGATCTTCGTTGGAACAACAACATGTTTGAAGTCGCCATAAAAATGCTACAAAATGCTTAGCATTCTTAAAACAGGCTGCAATTTATAAGACCAACTTCTCCCAAAACTGGAGTATAACACCCATATATGGTCAGGTACTCCTCAAATGTCATTACGCCTGCTTGACAGGGTTCGAAATAGATCACTATAATTGACAGGTAACAGTTCAATTGCAGGTTCAATCGATTCTCTGAAATATCGTCGTAACTTTTCATGTCTCCCTCATTTTATCAATTTCAATTTCAAAAGCCAGTTGCATTCTTCCCATGAAGCAGTTTAGCCGTCATACCCAATTTTTCCCACACATTGCAATGCACAGAAATCCAAGAATAATGTGCATCTCCTTTCTTATGCCTTCCTAATATGAGCATTAAGGGTAATCACAACCCCTTGAAGGGCTTGTGAATTCTTAAGCGGTTTCTTAAGAATTCACAAGCCCTTCAGAATTCAGAGCGCCGTAAGTGAGCTTACACGTGATAAGAATAATTAATCACACTTCAACTTCAAAAGCTAAAATCTTCGTCCTAGTGCCCTCTTCGCCAACGACTTTATATAAAAAATCACAAGTAGATGCCAATAGAACCAGAAATTCAAAATATATTAATTATTCACATACTTAAAATTGATGAGTAAACATAAATTTCATTAAACATACCAAGCACCGATACTTAATTCTAAAAGGTAACAAACAAACGAAAATAATCACTCCTATTGTAGGACAAACTGACTGGGATCCGATCCAGAGTTAAGAACAATAGTTTCTGGCGTAGTTGGAGCTCCCAGACGTACCCATTGCCTATTCAGACCGGCGTCCTTTCTAGCCGACTGAATAGCGTGTTGCACTGCAAATATCGCCGACACCGATAGACACACAGCGGGCTCACCAGTTGCTAAAAGAAAAAAAAAGTATAAATTATCTGTGAAGTCAAAGCTTAACGAAACGCACCCTTCGACCTCATGAAGCCGGCCGGGTTGGAACTCTTCTGCAATAGTTCAATCCTGAAGTCAATTGGGATGTCCTTAGCGCCTGGTGGTTTGTAATTCCAAGTGCGATTTGTCAAAAGCTCTCCGGTTTGGCGGTCATAGACCAGCTGCTCTGTCAACCAATAGCCCAATCCCATGACGTAGGCTCCTTCAATTTGACCGATATCGATGTTTGGATTGAGACTTTCGCCAGTATCCTCCAAAATGTCAACCCTCTTCAGAAGATGGTTACCGGTGAGAATGTCTATCTCTACTTCAGTCAAGCTGAGTCCGTAGACATCGTAGGGCTTCATTTCACCAGCCTTGTAGTAATCACTGGCAATGAGATTGATCACCTGTTTGTGTGCCTCCTGGATGACGTCAAACCATTTGGGCTCTTTCATCGACTCGCGCACTGGACGAAGACGTTCCATCAGAATATCACAGGATTTACGAACAGCCTATTAAGGATTAGATTGAGAACATTTCGATTGTCAAAAAATAGCAAGCTACTCACAAAACAAAGACTCTCACTACCAACAGCCCCTCCAGTCACCATGGAATTGGCCCCACTAAAAGTATCACTAGCCTCGATCTTAATCATGTCCAATGGAACACCCAGAGTGTAAGCAGCAACCTGTGATATTTTTGTGTTCATTCCCTGACCCATTTCTATGCCACCATGTGAAATAATAACTGTGCCGTCTCCGTGGTAAATAGCCACAGTGGCTGGGTAGTTGCCGAAGTAGAATATCGGATATTCCATTAAACAGAGTCCCAAACCACGCTTGCGCCAGCGGTTCTTCGAATTGAATGTATCAATATCGGCCTTCCTTTGTCTATAATCAGTGGTCTTCATAAACTTCTCACTCAACTCGTGTAATTTGTGCCCTGCTGCGATGTTTTCCAGACGAACATCCATTGGATCGCGGTTCGTCTCGAAAGCTATGTGTTCTATGATGTTTTCAATCATAGCGATACCCTCCACGGATCCCGGTGCCCTGCACCAAGTGTGACTTGGGGCGTCTGTAACTACAGCGCTGCCATCAATCTTGTAATTTTCCTTAAACTCATAGCAATTCTTTGAGCAAAGAGATGAGTGGAACTCTACCGGTGATTCGTTTGTGGTCCAACCAGCATCTTCATAGAAGGTATTCCGTGCAGCTAGAATCTTTCCAGTGGAACTTATATGGAACTCGTATTCACTGCGACATGCCCAACGTTTGCCAAGTGAGCCCATCATCGACTCGATTGTCTGAATAAATCGCACTGGTCTGTTAAGTTTTGAAGCGGCCAGAGCAGCTGCACATGCCGCAAAGTTGCTGCGAGTGATTTTTCCTCCATAGCCACCACCCAAACGACGAACCTTCAACTGGACATCCTTCATTTTCATCTGAAGCATTTTGGCTATTGCATACTGAGTCTGATCCATCCACTGAGTAGCTGAGTAGATCTGAAGACCGTCCTCAAATGGAAGTGCAACAGTTGTTTGTGGTTCCATGGTGAAGTGATACTGGAGGCCGATGTCAAGAACTCCAGACACTGTCAAATCAGCGTCTTTTGGCCTTTTGATTTCTTCAATTGGCGACTTAACAATCGGAACGATTCGACTTAGCTCGTTTGCAGCAAATACATCCTCGATGGTGGGAAGGATCTTTCTGTTGCACGAAGTGTACATAATTTTTACTTTTTCGGAAGCTTTGTTCGCGATAGAGCTATTCAAGGCCACAATCATACCCACTGGTTGGAAATAATACTTCACCTCTCCATTGGAACAAAAAAGCTCTTCTTCGTCCGCAAAGCCAAAGCCTTTGTCAACAATCGAGTTCTTTCCGGGAATATCTCGTGCCGAATAAAACGCCAAGACTCCAGGCATTTTAAGTGCCTCAGAAGCATTGATGTCGGCAATTTTAGCACCGACTTTGGTGGCATGTACGAAAGCTCCAAAAACTTGATTAGGCTGTGGTGGAAGATCGTTCATGTAGGTTGCCTCTCCAGAGCACTGGACAATAGCTTCAACCTTTACCACCGGTTTGGTAACTGGGTAGTACTTTACTTGGGTATCGAAGGTCTGGGTACCCGAAGACACTGGACGGGTAAGCTCCTCTCCACCGGTCTTGAACTCAGGCTTTACTTCTTTACTGTTGTTTAGAATGAACTTGTAGAGAAGACCACAAGCGAGTTTCTTTCGGTATTCAGGAGATGCATCAGGCAAAACTGCATCTGGGCGGAGTTCCTTGCCCAAAATATCAAACACTTGTGGAAGAAGAGACTTGGCAAAAAGATTTTTTCCCTTCAAATGTTCTTCGACTGCCTTCGCGTGAACGAACTCGGGATCGATTCCACCGAAACAGATGCGCGATGATGCGACGTTTCGAGTTTGGGGTTCAAGCTCTACGAGGAAGGCTCCATTGACATAAGCGTGGGCGTTTTGAGCTCGAGGCATTATCTGAAATAGTATTGCTTCCATTAATAGTTTCTTATATTTGGAAACAGCTCACAACACATACCTTGTATGATCCGAACAAGAATTTTTCTTTGGGATAGGCTGGGAGCACGAACGATAGCACAACCTTGCCCTTCATATCCGACTTCAAGAACTCATCCAACTTCATGGTTTGCTTATCACCAGGCTTACCACCCACATTGACCTTGACATTTAAGGCTTCGAAAGTAAGGAAGATATCCGATGGGAAGTCAGAGCGAGCATGTTTCATCATCAAGTTGCCCGCTAGAGTTCCAGCCTGTGAAAGTAAAGTTCAGATTTGTTATACATGTTCAAGTAGTACACACAGGAATTCGTTTAGTTGCATTTCCAGCTGAGTATAATAACAAAGTGCACTCTTATTCGAGAAAAAGTGAATTAAAAATTCATTGGGCACAGTCATTGTAATCATTAATTTCGTTCTGAACGAGCGCGCAAGAGTTTATCGTGTTTTTATGTTAATTTTCTCAAATTAGGTATCATCAGTTAGTGTGTGTCTGTGTAAGTCTTTGTTGATCGGTTTGCTAAATGTTGACACTGATCGTACACAATAATTTTAGTTGAATGAAGTGATGTGCTTAGACGCGGTGATGTGGAGAAAGGGGGGCACAAGTCGCTTGAAATGCATAGGATGTGCAATCATCGCAATTTTAATGATTTAGATGGCTCTGCTGTTATAAAGATGACTGAACACTTACATAAGCTGTCATATTAGCTTGATTGAAAGATCGAAAGAGTGCAGCGGTATTGGGGTTAAGATACTGAAGTTTGAACTTGGTTTGTTGAACTTGGTCTTGGATGTCATAAAGTAATCAGGTTCCGTGAAGTTTGGTTGTTTGAACGGATTACTTAGGTTGCCCTGTTTGTTTATTTATTTGAGTTAAATCTAGTTTCTGAAATTTTGCCCCCAACAGGAGAACGGACTGATTTGAAATTTGATGCCTATAACGCATCTTTAATTCTGATTACATAAAAAATTGGTTCGTTCGTTGAACTTTACCTAGGGTTGATCCAGGTTTCCTTTACAACTCTATGAGCTACCGAAAAAGAACAAAATTTTCGGTTCTCAAAAAACGCTTAACCACACAATCACAACATTACTGTCATTTGAAGAAAAATCCATGCCATTTTACAGCCCTGCTGATTAACTGAACTCGTTCCAGCTAAAACCTAGTGCTACTTTAGTTTGACATTAGCCGAGTACACACTATACAATTAGTTGGACAGACTTCGTTTGACTGATGTTGGAAGGTCGTATGTAGTTTGCGTTCAGACTATCTAGCTTGTCGTCCAACTTTGTGTCATATGTTCCTCCGCTCCATCCAACTTCAAAGTTTTCAAAAATATTTAAAAATCTTCCAACAAGTTGGTCAAGCGGTCGTCTGAGGGTTCACATTGTCAAGCATCGGTCGTTCAAACCAAAGTCTGTCCAACTAATTATACAGTGTGAAAGGCTCTATTCAGAGCGAGTTTAGGTTTTTCAAAAATTGGTTGTGGCGACCACAGGGATACCCCATGGGCTTCAACGCACACACCGACTGAATAAATTCGGCTCAGTAGTCAATCATAAATGACCGCTGCGCCGATACAAAATGGCGGATTGCATATTTTCTCACTACTTGCTCAATATGAGTATGAAATGAACGATCTTGATTTGAATAGAGTTAGTTTTTTTTTTTAACAAAATGGAAATCCAACATGGCCGTCAACAAAATAACAAGTTCATTTTTCTTTCCATGACTTCTTTAATATTTGTTTCAAATGAATGGACTTGTTATAAATTACTGCGTTATGCTTTGAGGAATTTAAAATCTAAGATGGCCGCTGGAAATGAAAGATCTAATATTAGTTTCAATATGGAAGATGGATGTCAAATTAAAAGGCATTTTAAAAGCTACATAGTGGAGCGAAGCTATAGGCTACATTGTAGAAATTGTCTGTAAAGGAATATGATGTACTGTCAGTTAAGTTCGACTTTGAAAAGGCGGCGAAGTACCACATTCACTCAAAAAATAAACAGTTTCTATTCCAGCAAAGCTTTAAAGAGAAGAATGTTGGCATTCATTTTGTTATTGATTTCCACTTTCCATAGAATAGCTTTACCACTCGTTTGTGTACTTAAACTGGAGAAAAGTCAAGCTAGCGTGGCCCTAAATCGATCGAAGTCTTTGAAAGGGTTATGTACTGAGGAGGTGAATTATAAAAAATCATCAGTAAAATTACTTTGTAAGTAGGTAAGGAACTCAATGAATTCAAAAGAAGGATGTAGCAAAATTGACGCCATGTTCAAAGGAAGGATCTGGAGATCCCCATCTAATCAACTTTCAGACGATCTCGAAGGAAAAAGAAGAAAGGCAGGCCAAAACATTCCTGGACAAATGCAACATAGTCTGCATTTGATTGGCCTCAGACATGAAACAATCCAAAACCGGGAGATCTGCCGAAGCATTCTAAAGGTCATCAGAGCAGCGCAGTTAACCCCACGAGCAATAGTGTGAAGTAGTTAAGTGGGAGGACTGTGAGCCCTTCGATACCATGATGTTCGTAGCGACGAAAAGAAAGAAGATGATTAGTACTAGTTACATAACATCGAGATCTCTTAAACTGGCACGAAGTTGTGACAGGGTAAGTGGATTAGATGAGACGCATGTGGAAATGATCAAATCGAAATTTGTCCAGCTGTTCATATGGATTGTAAGTGGAGTTACTATCAAAACTGTTGTTTATATCCAATCTTACCTCAGATTGCAACTTTTTCTGAAAGCATTGGGTATTATACCCTATATGTTAATAGATTCTTTGTAAGAATTAGCTGATTCATCACTTTACATCATCGAGTAATTAGGTAAATAATAGAATTACGAACTGTTGTAATTATTTTGAGGTGAAGGTAATCTGGACTGAAATCAACAAAGCATGAAAGCACGAAACACAAAACATACACCTAACACCTTATAATAACAGACTTTTACTTTAGTTGAAAATGAAGGTTACGTTCCCTGATGTTTAGATCGGAGACAGACTAATTTTTTTTTAATTAGGTACATGTGCTTTCGAGTAGCCGTATAATTATAAAATCAAAAAAAAAAAAAACAAAAAGACTTTAGACAAAATTTTAACTCATGAAAACGATTTTGTTTTCCTACCCTTTTTATACCAAATTAGGTACTATCCAGTCGGAAAAATCACATATTCTTTGATAAGTTTTTATAAAGTTAAGTTAGGATTTCTTTCCTTTATTTTTTGGCATTCATTGAACTCACTGTACGGAATTTCTTTTTATCTACAAACTTAGGAGGGTATTTCAATTCGGGGTGATCCTGATCCCTTATCAACATTTTTCAATTTCTGGCGAGCTCTCTCCAGTTTTGCATTCTAAGTCAGTTGAGATTTTCGTTCACTTAATTGCGTCACCTAAGACGAGGTCTTCCTTTTCCGATTTACTTGCAATTCGCTTTCGAAAACCCGTTCAATAGGAGCGCTGATACCCATCCCCCATCGCCATCGTATCCTCGCGTACTTTTCTAGCTATGCCGATTGCCCATGTCGCGGTACAGCTCATACAGCTCGTTGTTTTTTTTTTGCCTCTATGCCGTTAAGCAGGACTGTGATGGTCGAGGTCTTACGAAGGGTTACCTTGGTTTTTCTAAAAAGGGTTTCGTTTCTCAATATCCTGCTCAACCCGAAAAAGCAACGGTTGGCAAGAGTTAGGTACTCTCCGTTTGACCTCCGCACTGATGTTGTTTTCTTTGTCTATTGCGGATCCTAGGTATATGAAGTTCTGTACTTCCTCGAAGTTATGTCTGTCTATTGTGACTTTTGTCTATTGTAACGGTCGGTGTCCTTATGATAACATATACTTCGTTACTCTCATTACCCATCAAACCCAAAAGCGTCAAAGTTTCTGTTTCAATGCTGGCAAAATCGCCTATGACATCATGATTGCTTCTTCCATTAACGTTTGCGTTAGCGAGTAATTATACAGACTTTCGAAAGAAACGAAACGAAATATAACAAACTGCACTGGCGTAAATCTTAAAAAGTCGTACGAGCTTTGCAGAGATGCCGAAACTAGACATTGCTCTGTATAGCTTGTCTTTGTAAATACTGTCATACAAATAGTGTGGTGCAGCAGATCGGAGAGCCCTATGGCCAATCGCGAATTTCTCATAAGTCATTACCATGCCTTTTGAGGGAATGAAGGGGCCCTACAACATTCTGCTGATTCCGAACAATTAATCGACAAAGCGCTTTTCTTTGCAATTAATTTATTGGCCTCTATCACAGACCCGTCGTAGCAATTTCAGACTATGAATATGAAAATAGAAGCACAAGAGACGCCATTGTAGTGAATGTTTACACACAAAATCTGTTACTCTTGATAAAATTATTAATAAGTTATAAATATGTGTTGTCAAGCGTTCATTATACGAACACGAACATGTTTTTAGTCATTGCTATTTGACATTCGTATAGTCCGAAATTGCTACGACGAGCATTGTGATATCATAGGACTTGCCAATTCGTCGTTAAAGGCGATAGCTGTCGAAAAACATTTTTGGTTTCTGTTGGAATCCGAACAACGACCATTACTCCACGGGCACCACTACCATATCATAAATACTCTCACACGCACCCTTGGAATCGATAATAATGTTCCCGAGTTTTTTCCAAGGCCTTCCGTAATTTGGAAGTTTAAGGAGGCTTATTCCCCTATAATTGGCACAATTGTGTGTTTTTAGGATAGGACATACGTTACTGAGGTTCCATTCATCGGGCATCTATTCTGCCGACCATAGTCATGCAGATCAGCTGGTACATGTTCCTTTCCTATCAATCTTCAACTACTTTAAAAAGCTCGGCTTCCAGGCCATTCGCAATTGCAGTGTTATTTGATTTAAATTTAAATTTCTTCATTTATCTTCTTTACCGTTTCAGCTGATAGCTACCACTGCTTAAAAGCATGAGATATTAAACTTGCTTTGAACGTTTGCTTTTACTCTCTCTATCTATGAATAAAGCTGCGATTGTGGTCTTCACTTCTGCGATTGCAAAATCATTTTTTAAATTATTTAAAGCTCACTCAGTGATTAGCTATATCGATTTTCAAGGCTTTCTGACATGAACATCACTTGTCTGATTTTAAAGATAATTCAGAACTCTACAAGCCATACTTTATTCATTATTCCGTCCAAGTCTTGGTTTCGCATTAAAGCCGAAAGTAAACTTAAGCTAAGGATTTCCTTTATCTATTTTTATACCTAAGTATGCGTCAAATGACTTAGAAGATACTTTTTTTGTCTTTTTTTTTTTTAATTTTTTGAAACCCCGCACTTGAAACTTAAATCCCACAAAAGTTAAACAATGTAGGTACCACACGACTATGACTTTGAGAGGAAATGCTCCTATCTCGTACTTAGTCTCATTTTTCTGTGAGAACATTTGATGCGTTTATTTCAAGCTTTAGTTTAAATGTTAGCCTTAGCTGATATCGTTAAACTAACAATTACCGTGAATTTCACTTGAAAATAATTGAGGGCATGTATTTTATGCATGTATTTTTACTACCTTCACATATTGTTGTTGTTGTTTTCTTAGGACTTTTTTAGAAGAATGGTATTACTGATCGCTTTTCTGTATCCGGACCTTACAATTAAGCGAAAACCATTAATTTAAATCATAAGTAAAAAAGAAACAAAGTCCGAACAATGTCAACCAAAGAAAACAACAAAATCTCCATCCAGACTTGAATCCAAATTGGCAACATTTTCATTTTCTCACAAACAGATAATTCCTTTAATGACTGGGCTATGTGGCTTTGTCATGATTTATTTATTATTCTTTTCATACCTGCCAAATTTATACTCAGATCTTATCATTCACAGTAAGTAGTTTTTTTTGTTTTCTATTTATAAAAACGTAAAACACTCAGATTTGACTTTGCCATCTTATCAGAAGTTTTCTATCGCAAATTTTATAGCAAAACGAAGAGCTTTATAAAACAAATAAACACACAATTCAATGTTTGTTTGATTTTCAAGCTTTTGTCTGACTGAGAGTGGAGATAAGAATTTGAATGAATTTATTATTTGTTGAATTGTAAATAAATAAACGGAACTGAACAATTTTATTTCACAAGTTCTGGTGTAGTTTGAAATATTTGCAAGTCATCATGACAAATGACTCGTTGGCAGAGTCTAGTATTCATTTCTACAGATGATGATCAAATTAACAAATGTGTCTGAGTGTGGTTTGGTATTATTATTTATTTCCATTTGATGGTTTCTCTGAATGTGCTGCTGAGACTCAACAATCAGCATTGTTTTTCAATGAAGCCTTCATTCGTTTTCAATTCATTAAAGAGTGCGAGTGGGAGAAAATAAAAACATAGCTAGTTTGAAATAAACAGAGTAATTAACTTTTGAAAGGAGAAATTCGTCGAGGTCGCTGTCTATGACATTCAATTTTCTCACAGTTGGCTGTAGTTAAGAATGGCAGTGATTTAGTAGATATCATTTCAGCCCTCTTATTAAGCCTTCTTGGGCTACTTTTGCACTAGCTAATTAGATGAGACAATAGTTGGTAAATGTCAAACACAATTATTGCATAAATGATACTTAAGTTAACTTCTGTTTTTAACTGGCCAATTAAGTAAGTTTTAAGTGATGGGACAGGTAACCTTGTTCTTTTGCAGCAAATCTAACCAGCTCGTGTTGTAAAAGGGAAGTTACCTAAGTCGCTTAATTATTTCAAGGCATTAGCTACTGCCATTTTAACTAAAAAAAGAGCTGTAACCCAGCTGTATAATTGTCCATTGTTTCTACTCTGATATTTTTAGGAAGGAAAAAAAACTTGTTCTCAAAAGGAATTTTTAATGCACTTTTTTTTTAAAAAAAAAGCAGAAAGTTTTGTATAATTGGATGTGTATTTCCGAATCCTTTAAAAAACAACTGAGCGGATATGTATGAAATTTGGAACACGAATGTTTCAGAGCCTGGATAAGGTATGCTTAAAATAGGGGTGGCACAACAGAGCGAGGAGCCCTAGGGCTTAGTACTTTTCTAGGTTAGGTTAGGTTAGGTTAAGGTGGCTGTCGGGAAAATGACAGACAAACTTTGACTTAAATAGGTCCATTGTGATACCACAAGAAATTTTGAGGAATTGCCTCTTATTTGAACCATTTTGAGCTTTCTATAATGCGGTGAAGACAATGAATGTCTATGTTTCTGAGATCACTTGGATCGTCGAAAAAGTATTCTCCCAAAAATGTTTTACGTTTTTGAGAGAGGGCAAAACTTTTACTTTTCTTACAACCATGCCTTCTGAGGGAATGAAAAAGACCTACAATTTTCTACCGATTTTGAACGGCTAATCGCTTTTCATGACAGACAAAATTTTTGCCTCTATTGGGGATTGGGATGCGATTAAATCAAGGGCGGTTCTCAGGAAAACGCATGATGCACTTAGACCAATGCTAAGTCCATTTTTTGATCCCGCGTATGCGAGGAAGTACCTCACTGTTTTAGCCACTTAATTTCAATAAACCGGTGGAGACACCAGAAGGCTTATGTTTATTAAAATCACATGGATTACTGAAGTAGCTTAGGTCTTTGAAGGACACGGAAAGAGAAGTTGTGGAATAATCTGCTCCTCTTCTTATGCTATGCAGCTTCTGTGGGAAGCCGTTTTAGATTTTTATGGCGGGTTGAGCTTATTAAGCTCTGGGCACTGCGGTGTCTAGTTGAAACCTATTGCCAAAACCATGCGTAGTTTCAGAGCAATTCTTTTGCTCTTGAATTGGACCAGAGGGCCTCTGTGGGTGAATGTGTTGGAGTTTATCCAAGTAAAAAAAATCTCGTAATCAAGAATCCGCTTTCTAGGGCGAAGGAGATCTTTTTTTTCCTCTTTTTTTGTTTCTTCACTTTTGATGCATAGTCGGCAGATTGGGTCTACTGCCAACCTCATTTGGTGTAGATTTTTGAAGGAGAGTGGCCGATTAGCCTTCCGGTAAAAGTTTTAAGAGGTTCAGTAGGAATTTTGATGTTTTTTGAGTATTTTCTGGCATATAAAGTTTTGAAGATGTTTGGCCAGAGAAATTACGTCAAGGTTTGTAAGATTGTTCTAGAATCTAGATGGATGTTCTTGCGTGTGTGTTTGAATATGTTTTTATTTAGGTGTGCCAGCGACTTCGTCCACAAGAATTGGCATAACTTTTTTATTTATCAACCGATTTACATGAAATAAAAACTAAATGTTAAGTTAAACGTACCACAATATATTACTGAGAACCCCATTTAGATAGGATAAGCCTTTTCTGAGATTAGCGTGCACAAACAAACAAACTGTTACGCTTTTATTATATGTATAGATAGATATAGAAGATATAGATATAGATTTACTTCAGCACAAAAACTAAATCTTTCGAGAAAGATAAAGATTTCGTTAATTGGTTAAAAATGACAAAAAAACTGTTGTTGCAATCAACTCCTAAAAATTAAAAAAAAAAACAAATAGTTCGAAAAACATTTTTCTTTATCAGAACTTAAAATAGAAATGATAAAAAATACAAAACAATGCTAAATGATAGACATTCGCTTCGAAGTGTGATGAAATTGCATTATAAACCTACCGAGGGAATGACAACGATGTTTGGATTACGTAAGCTATAGCGATAGGCATCCTTTTATTGATATGCGCATACAGTTGAAATAATGTATGTCGGGAACTGGTATACTGATTGTAAGCTTTTTTTGTCGACGAGTGGCTCCGTAATCAATAGGCGTGTTTTTTTCACAAGACTGCTATATACATAACATCATTTTACGTGCAAAGCAAAAACAACATCCCCGACAACCGATGTTATGGATAAAAGGATGGTTAAAATTTGGTCGGGGATAGATATTTGACGTTTAGTCGAGTATCGAATGAGTTTTTCGACTTTTCATTTTTTTATGTTGGTGCGTCTAGGATACTTTCATGTATCTCGAACAAAAGCAAAATTGGTGGCAAAGGGTCTGTTCACAAAATGTGTAACTGAATAAAATCGTATGCCCACTTTTACACTCCGCAATTTAATTGCCGAAAATTTTTGATTTTTAGAATTTTATTGATTTCAAGAGTTAGATTTGTAAATTTATAGAAAGAATACATAAAACAACGTAATAGCAATTAAAAAAGGTCTGTTTAGTTACTGAAAGCACTTTTTGCATATATCTTTTCACATTTTTCTGTGAATGTTGTCATTTTCTTCAAAGGTAATTGTTAAGTATGCCATAAAAATGGTTTTATTTTTTTTATTATTAATAGTTTAATTCGATTGAAACAAGTAACAAAATACTTTTTCCAACTCACATATAAATCACAATCTCATATGAATTCAACCCCAGCATGTAAACACAGACAAAAACACACAAGAGAAATTCCTTGCTACCTTTGTGAACGGACTATACAATTGCTTTGGGTTTTAACAAACATTTTTTGCGTTTTTGTGCGAATTTGGCAAAAAAAATTTATTTGTTGACTTTTATTGGTTTGACAACTGATCAAGAACACCAACCCACAACTAAAAAAAAACGAAGCATGTATGTAGCTGCTTAGTTACTTTAGTTAGTTAAGATGCTTTTGCGTTAATCTAGCGGAACATGGTCGTCGAGCATTAGACAATTGCATTAAGGAAACAATTTTGCAGTCGTGACAGTGGCAAATTCAGCTGTCAAAATTAAGCTATACAGCGGCCTATAAGAATACAGCATTTCCAAACACTTACAACACGTAGTTGTCGCGGTAGCTAATAGCGTTTCTGTTTCTTAAGTTTTCCTTATTCTTAAGGAAAATCTTTTGTAAAATATGCATTTCATGAAATAAAGAAATTATCTATCTATCTATCTATCTATCTAATAGCGTTTCTGCCCCTATCGCAAAAGCACAAAAACGCCTTAGTTTAGGAGAACTTTTATCCTATACACACGGCGATCACAACACGTTTAACGAACATTCACTACTGTTGATTTCTTCAACATGTAAGCATTTGGAGTAAAAACGTGCAAGTTGCTAGTTGTGCTCTAGGTAGGTAGTTTAATAGATTGCACAAAACAGCTTTCGTTGGAAGCATTCGTTTCTTGTAGAACCAACACTGGAAACACCCAAAAAAATTAAGGATTGCTCTCAAGAATGGCCGTACGATACACGAAGAACATGAAAGCCAACGAACAGTTGAAAAATGCCATCATTTGGTCATCAGAGGCTAACGCACTAACCATGCTCTGCCCCAAGTTCTTACGCGAGAAAAACACGACCCACGCGAGCATGTTGTTCAGCGACCAGTTAGCATGTTCGTCGTTTATAGCTAATTTAACGTGAAATTTTAAGTGTTTTTCCTCTGGCAATGATGCATTAATAGCCAAATTCGTAAAGTTGAGTAGCTATCACCTGCTGATTTGCAACTTCGGATTGAATTAGGAGTTACTTCATTTTGAAAGTTATTCAAAAAAAAGAATTGCAACTCATATAAGACTAACAGAAACATAATCTTTGAATGCGTCCTTGTAACTTATCAGCATCAATAGTGACATTTTTTTTAATTTCGTCTCTGGTTTTCTTTTCGTCGCAAACTAGTTTCTAAAAAGTTTTTATTAGTGAAATTTAAATACTTAGCTCCGTTACTCTCAACTTGTAAATTCTTAGTGTTGCAACTCAAATTATATTTGAATAGGTACTTTTTTAACTTAACAGTAGGTTCATTCGTTGAACTTTACCTAGGATTGGCCCATATTTCCTTGACAACAATATGAGTTACCAATAAAACCTTGGTTTTCAGTTCCCAAGAAACGGTAAACCACATAACCATACTGAATATAGCTGTCATTAGAATAAAAATACATTTGACAGCCCTGTTCACTACATGAACTCGCCGAAGCAAAACGCTAAGGCTGCTTCTGAGCGAGTTGAAGACAAACCTCAGGGCTTCAAGTGACAAATTTTTTAGTTCCGTCTCTGGTTTTCTTTAAATCGCAAACTAGTCACTTAAGGGTTTTCATTGATTATGTTACTAAAAGATTACTAAAAAAACCTGTTCATGACGTCACTCTTTGAGTCCTAATTTTTAATATTTATACAGAGAAGTTAACTGAATTTTGAAAGAAACTAAAACAGTAGCAGTTGGAACTACTTAGAATTCGATTGAGTTTCCAAAGAGTTTCGTTTAAGTTTTGTCGTGTGATTCGACTTTGATTTTTTGGGCCTCCATTTGGTTGTTGAAGGATGTAATGTAATGTAATTTCACTTGGCAACGCATAAGAAGAATATCCACAATACAAAGTTATAAGTGTGCGACATTTGTGTTTAGTCTTTGATAGGAAAAGCTTAAATTGATGTTAATACTGTATAGAGAGGATAAGAACACAGCGGTACACACCTTGTGAATCTAATGTGAATTTTTTTGAAACAGATGGCATATAGCTCGTGCTGACGTAGAATTATTGGCTTCTTCCGATACTCTTTGATGATTTATGTTAAAGTGCGCTTACGCAAAAAGAAAACACTTTCGTATTACGTTTGAGACGTACGAAGGTAATCGCAAGCTAGGCAACTCTTGAGTGGACATAAGACTTCTTTATTTCATCTGCACTCTTTTACTCCTACATCGTAATCTAGGCATTCGCCATTAATCTGCTTTGCGCGTCCCGAGTGCCTTAAACATCCCATTGAAACTTTCGATAAACATAAAAGAATATCTTGAGATTTTCATGACCGAAGCTAAGATTCTTCACCTTATAATAAAACACAACCAGAACAATTGTTTAAACAACCTTAAAGTTTATAAGCCCTTTAAAATATTCGATGTGTGCCTCGAAAAGTACCTGAATTTTTTTAGTGTCCTTTTCAAATATTAGCATAGAACTTATAGTGAATATTAAAATGCATATAGGTACTTACATTTCTCACTGGAACATTTGCGATCAAGTCGAAATGATGCCACAACTGCTTGCAATACTCAAAGCCTGGCTTCTGTGCAGTTTCTTCAAACAACTGCATTGCCTCTGTAAGACTGACGTTACCTCCAAGTGTAAGGGCAGCACCATCCAGTGAATGCTTGTGGAGATCAGGAATATCGTTGATATCAATAAAATACTTAATATCCGATGAGCGCCTATAAACACCATGCCCGGTATTACCACCAACCAGCATATACTTCTCCTTGCCAACTTGACCAAGTACTGCATACAGGTCGTTCAAGGTCTTAGGCCAGTGCCATTGCGTGTCATCATCATACACTACAGGCTGTCGCTTAGTGACCGCCTTGCATCTTCCACTGCAACTTTTGCCAGTTTTTGGACACTTGGCTTTGGAAAGATCTTCGATGTCCCTACATTCAGGCGGTACATCAATATTGCTATCGACAGCAAATGACTTCATAGCATCCAAAATTGGACGGTATCCGGTACAACGGCATATATTGCCACCAAAAGAATTCTCTACTTCTTTCATAGTCACCTTGTTACCCTTGGACTCCAGGAGACCGTACATATTCATGATGATTCCAGGCGAACAGTACCCACATTGCGTTCCATTGAGTTTTGCCAAAGTCTTTTGAAGTGGATGATATCCATCGTGCTTGCTGCCAAGACCCTCTATGGTGGTAACCTCTAAGTCGGCACAGGTGCTCAAGAGTGTCAAACACTAAATCAAACAAAAGAAAACAATGCATCACAAGAGCTTCAAAAAGAACTAACATCCCGATAGCTTACCGAATTGACAGCCCAAGTACGCTCCTCACCAGTAACCGGATGGAGACCCTTCACAACACAAACACAGGCACCACAACCACCCTCCAGACACATGAACTTCGTTCCCGAAAGTCCAGCATGCTCCCGAATGAAAGTATTTAGAGTAACATCAACCGGCAGTGTACTCAGGTTCACTGCGGAGAAAAATGTTTGTCAAAACTTTTAACATTTGAGTAAGAAATTTAAACACATGCCTGCATGCGGTTTTCCATTAATTTTCAATTTAATTGACATTTCTTACGCCGAATTAAATAAAATACACTCGCACAAAAAAACAAAAATAGAAACAGCAAAACAAACAGACGACTGTTTATGATTCTTTGCACAGAGAAGTGATTAAAATTATCTAGCGAAAACTAGACAGTTGCGAAATTGTGTGTACACCAAACTACAACCTCTTCGAAGGAAAGACACTTGGTGAATGCCTAAAGTCGGCTAAAGCTTTCAACCGGTTCGCTTGTTTGTTGGAGTTATGTCTCATACATACAATAATTACGTACAGTACGTTTATCTACACAAAAAAAAAGCAATTGAGCATTTCACAAAAAAACATCAGCAACACGCTGAAAGCCGGGGAATACGCCTGTTTTTCCACTGCAAATGTTCACAACCCGTGTTGGGAGCGATTATTTTAGATGCGTAGATTCACTTGTTGGTTCTACCGTCCGAACAGAGATTGTGGCAAAACTTTTATAAGAGAATGGCTGGAATCTGTGAACTAATTTTCGATGACAGTAATTTGTTTTTTACTGTAAAACACAAATCATTCATGTTGCGCTGTATTCAATGTGTTCCTTAAAAAGCCATTTGTTTTGAAAGATTGTATATAGGCACTGTAAACAGTGGACAATTATTGTGCTGTTGTATGAGGAAAATTCGGATACCTACTGGTACACCATCGGGAATAAGAGGAGTCCAGAATAGACAACTATCGTTCATTAATCTAGAAAATTTATAAAGAAAGTGATCACTCGAGAAAAGTCTGCGTCTTTGGTACCCCTTTCATCAATTTCTCTCCGTCTTGGTTTTTAGGAAAGCTTTTACATTTTTTGTGGTGCCTTTTGCTTTTTAGGAGGCTGACTTCAAAGTGAAAGTGCTAGAATTGTCAATTGTGATCCTGCTAATTAGAACAAATCAACACAATGAAGCTACTCAAAAGAAACTCAAATGAAACTCCATAGCGACTCTAAAGCAACTCAAGTTTCTAACCAGTTGCTCATGAGCAATTACAAATAAAAATTTTACACCATTTAGATTATATTGGATTTGGGGGACGGGTAGAGCTGGCTCAGCTCTGGGCACTGCGGTGTCTGAATGAAACCTATTGTGCCAGCCCATGTGAGGTTTCAGGGCAGTTCTCCTGCTCCTGAATTGAGCCAAGTTAGCAATCTTCTGTGGGTGAGTGAGTTTGAGTTTATCTAAGGGGATGATCTCATAGTAAAGTATTTGCTTTCTAAGGCGGAAAAGTGCTGGACATTCAGTAATAATGTGCAGAGATGTTTCTTCATTTTGAAGGCATAGTCTACAGATTGGGTCCGCTACCAGACTCATTTGGTGAAAATGTTTCTTTAAAGAACAGTGACCGGTTAGTAGTCCTGTGCAAATTTTTAGGGTTTTCCTATTGAGGTTCAGTAGGAATTTTGATGTTTTTTCAGTATATTCTGGCAAAAAGAGTTTTGAACAGATTTGACCAGATGAGTAATTCCAAGCTTTATTTGATTCCTCCAGTAGGATGTTCTTGGCAGTATGTTTGAAGGTGCTTTTTTCTTTATAGATGCGCCGTCTTTAGCTAAGATGTCTGCCTTCTCGTTACCATCAGAGCCTCTGTGTGCTGGGATCCAGTGGAGGATTACAGTGTTTTTCCTTGCTAGTTCAGAGAGCGACATGACTGTCTATTGGACTAGTTTGGATCTTATGACAGGTGAGCTTAACGCCTTTAGTGCAGCTTAGCTGTCTGAAAAAATTAATATTGTTTTGTTTTTCGTGTTCGATGAACAAATTATTCTCGAGCATTCGTTGATGGCAAAGACTTCAGCTTGGAAAATGGACGAGTGACTGCCCAGACTTACTGAGAAATTCATTCTGGGACAGTCGCTGAAAATGCAAATTGAAAAAATTCTCAAAGAACCAAATGAAAATTCTTGGTTCTTTGAGAAAACCGGACAATCACTGGACAGAATCCCAGCTTGGAAAATGGACGAGTGACTGCCCATACTTACTGAGAAGTACGTTCTGGGACAGTCGCTAAAAATGCCGGAACCTGTACCAGTTTCCATTTTTGAGCCGTCCGTATACCAGACCATATATTGCCTTGAAGGATGAGGTTTTGTGTTCTTCCAGTCTTCCCTAGGGGGGATGACAATGGAGAAGTTGAGTTTGAAGTTGTACATGGGAATAGTAGCATCCAAGCACATACTAAAGGTATTAAGTTTTTCTAAACTTTCCATTATCGACAGATGTCCTTTCGGGTATGAATGTGATTTTATGTGTCCTTGATGGAAAAGACGGTGTGTCGCCAGTCTTGCTTCCATTTTTATGAAAAGGTGGATTGGAGGTAGTCCTGTAATGACGTTTAGAGCGTATGTTGGTGTTGTACGCATGCATCCCGTAATGCATGTTGTTGCCAATCTTTGAAATTTTACACCATAGAGAAGACAAGTGGCAGCTCTCGCTACAAATTTCAGTTGTGTTTGAATTACTGACTGTCGATAGAGTCTATTTTATGATATCAGTTGCTAGGTTGCAAGTAAAATTTGGCCAAAGGGAGAGGTTGACGTTCTAAGAAAGGATAAGGACAGAAAATGATGCCAAGTTTCGTCATTTTATTCATTTTCAGATATGAGATTTGGGTTAAAAATGAAAATTTTTTTCATTACGTATAAGAGATGCGATTTTGATAAAGAAGACTCATATCAAAGTTACCAAACAACGGTTCAATGATTTTGTCAGGGAAAGGTAAAAGTATGTGCAGTTATATATTTGGTCAGAGATCTTAGAATACATGAGTTAATATTTTATTGGGTCCCATTGCGTGTTAGTCGGCATATATGTTTGTTACGCGGCAGCTTGAGGTTCGAGACCTGCCAGAAACATACAACTTTTTTGCCACTTGCTTTGCCTTTCGCGAGGAATTGGCAAGTCCGCCAAAAACAATGCAAAGAGCTTACCGACTTAACTCTTCGAATCGGCAAAAAAACTTAGGTTTCCAAAAAGCGTTGGGCCTCGAGGCTTCCGAACTTTGTTATAGCATCCTACTTAAATTTATTTAAACAATTATTATTATATTCGATCACTAAAAAGGGAGACCCTCACTAACGCAGCAGGGAGACCCCTCATAATCTTGTTTGCTGTAATATGTGAACGTCCATGTCAACAATTTGATAGGTCAATTTGGTCTTAGACCAGAAAAGTCCAAAATAGACCAAATTTTCACCCTTCAGCAGGTCTTGGAACCGACTTAGAGTGCAAAACTGGAGAGAGCTCGACCTAAATCGAAGTCGTTATCGAATGATGTTGGTTGAGGCTCAGGTTCACCTGGAACTGTAATGCCCACTTACGTCCGTCAGTTATTTTAGTTCGTTGCCCTCCCAATTCACAGGCAAAACTATGCGGAAGATGTTTAATGGTGCGTAACTTTGATGTGATTACTCCAGATACTCAAGTAATTTGGGTTCAGATATCTTCACCTTAACACGAAGTAATCTTTGTGGGTTTTTTGTATCTGAAAGCAAATTATGATTTTGTTTGTCTGTGTAATGAGAAGTATTTTTTTTCGTGTTAATTCGTTGAACTTTATCTAGAGGGTTGGCCAAGGGTTGCTTGACTTCCCGATAAATTGTCAAAAAAACCTGGGTTTTCGGTTCTCAAAATACGCTAAATAACAAAAACACTATACATCCCTTTTTCACGTGCTACTGAACTCCAACAAATGGCCCCATGAATGCTTGGTAAGCGAATTTTTACCTTCCAAGCCTAGTAACAAGACAAATCAGATAAATCAGAATTTTCAAAGAACCAGACACAACTTCGGAAGGAGTTAAGAATTTTTTATCAAAACATGTCGGGTATGAGAGGTGATTTGATTGAGCTTCGTCGTGCCACTGCTTCATGTGAATTCAACATTTTTGTGCTTGTCGAAACATGGCTGAGAAATGATCACCTTGATGCGGAAATTCGCTCAAGCAAAACTTACTGCTACTTTAGGGCGATTCGAGTGTAAGACGGGGATCAAAAACGCTCAGTTTGACAAAGAGTTGAACTTTAATTTTCAAAAAATCTTTTGTGAGGCCCAAAGGGCGAACCTAGGGGTCAACTAACAAGCCTTAACTTTCTCTTAACTTAGACACCCTTGGCACAGATTCTTTAAATTTTTAGGCGGTTATCGTTCAACCGTCTATCGTTGATTGTATCGTCAAGAGATTGTTTCATGTTATTTCGCTTCATTCAGTCGACGGAAAATTTTTTTTTCTATCGTCATCAAAATTTTGGTAGCTTTTCAGGACATGTTAAAAGTTTTTTAGTACTTAAAATTTAGACGACATACGTCTAAAATGTTACGGAATAGTCTCATCTCACCTGTATTCTTTCAATGTGAAATCAACTACTGAAAAATAATGCGATTATTCATTGTTTCGGATTTTTTTCAAGCTCAAACACTAAGTGAATATTGTTTTCATTGTTTTGAGAATTGAGAGACACAAGAGAGCGGCATGACTCAGGAGTGCTGATGTATACTTTTAATAATATGTCTTTGAACATTCCCATTAAAAAGTGTATGCTGCTAAATACGCACTAAGTTTCATTGCAAATTGGCCAATTAAAGAAAATAGTTTTGAAAACTAAAACCAGAAGTTAACAAAAGTTAAGTAAAATAAATTTAAATGCTCTGTTACCCCCACCCGAGAGAACGAATTCATACTTGAGCATGAGCGCAACACATCAAAACAACGATAACATCATTAAAAAAAGTGTTAATTAAACAAACCCGAGGACCTACCTAAATCTATCAAAGATAGGTTCATCATATGGAATATGTTTTTATACATCTGTAGGCACAGAAAAAACAAGGTATATCTATCATCATGAACACAGTTCAGGTAGTGGAGTGGTATTCAGTTATTCAATGAGGTAGTTTGGCGCACTTGATCATTATTATCAGTACATTGTGTGATAAGCAAATGCTAAGCAATGGGCTGATATAAGTTTGATGTAGTAGTGTATTTGAAACTATATGGTTACAGCGGTTTTCTTCAAAATTTGGTTTCAACTTTGAATTCAAATTTTGTTTTAGTTGATGATGATGAAGAATCTTAGAAGGAAATCTTCAAATTTATGAAGGGATTTGATTTAAAAATTAGTAAATAGGTATGTACTGGTGCATTTTTTTCTTATGAGTTTGTGGCGTTTATCGATTCGAAACAGCGAACTGAGGCTCCAAAAATGCTTTAATGTTGTTCACATTTCAGTGACATCTGATCGCTCGATCTATAGGCTCGTTCGTCAAACTTTATTCGAGCCTTACCCAAATTTGATTGCGATATCTTGAGACGGCTTTCACATAAAAATGAAACGCAGTTGAATCTTGTCTGTTAAGCGCTCCAACAGCTTCACTTCAAGTTAAGGTACGTTCTGTCCAGTAGGCACGACTTATTTCTTTACTTTCAGAATGAAGCAGATGGCAAAGAAATGATGTGTATTTTTTGGTGATCTGAGGTTGCATAGTGAGCAATGTACTTATGAATCGAATATGTGTCGTTGAAATAATTATTCATATCAATGATGCGGTGCAAGCTTTTGCACATGGTTCTAGACTCACTTCGGTGCACAATCTCTGGTCAAACTCTTCGAAACATGTTTCCTTGACAGGAGCGGATCTAGAAAAGTATTTCAGGAGGGGGGGGGGGGGGGTACATTATATCTTTAATCAATTAATTGATTTTATTAGTATCAGTATAGAAATCATTTTTCATTCATCTCAGTCAAATTATTTAAAGTATATGATTATATCTATTCTTCTTGGGGCTTTTTCGACATTATGTCGATTATCTCTACGCAGGAAAGTTCCACATCCACGATGCACGTTCAACAACGCCAACCCGTTCAATCGCTCTTGGCTTGTTTTATTTCGCAAATATGTTTTCAATCTGCGCAGAATGAAAACGAGCGTTCGCTTGAAGCTATACCGAGACTGGTAAAGATGCTATCAAAAGCCTATGTATCGAAGCTCGAAGGGTACAAATCCTTGCTGCAATTGTTGAGAGCATCAATGAACGTTTTCGACTGTCGTTCTTTTGGTATCTTCGAACAATATCTGAAAAAATTAAGCGAATATGTCAGTCAGGTGTGAATGTGTATCGAAAATTTCAGTCAGGTGTAATGTCTCCTACAACGTCATTCGGACACTAATTTTTGAAAGCTCATATGGTTTCCTGTATTATTTCTGAGTCAATTTCTATACACTTCATTGGCAGGCAGTGGCGTCGCTAGACCTCGCGTGGACGTCGGCGAGATTATGTTCGCGAGGCCCCATCTAAGAAAACGATTAATTTCATACCTTATACAAATTAAAGTAAAACTAGAGTATGTGTAAACGATTTTTATTGCTAATCAAATTACGAAAACTAATTTCTCAATTAAAACATTAAAAAAGACGAACTTTTCGACTTTTGGCCTCACTGAACTTTTTCAGGATTTCGTGATAACTATAATGCTAGCCGCTTTTCATAGTAGGGGAGCCCAAGAGGTGATTTTGCGCGTTACTCGAGCGCGTTACTCGAGCGCGTCAGAAAATCATATGGGGAGAAACCTTACACCCTGTAATGCACTCCTACCATATATGAAACCTTAATGTTGGGCGTTCGTTGAGGGCAGCCCGTCAGATTAGTAAAAAAAAGTCGATCCTCGGAAATACTCGAGCGCGTCAGATTAAGAGATGGTAAGTTAATTACATCTAGAAAAGTGTATTTTTCAATAATCTGACAATTTGAGCGTGGCCTTAGTAAGTAGGCGAGTCACAAAGATGTAAAAAAACATCGACATTGTGAAATACTCGAGCCCGATTTTCTTTTTTTTTATTTCGAAGGTAATCCTATGAGGATTACGGAAAACATATAAAAAATAAATAAATAGGGTGGCGCAACAGAGCGAGGAGCCCCTGGGCCTGGCGCTTTTCTCACAACCATCCCTTGTGAGGGAACGGAAAACATATAATCCGACATTTTTCTTGGGGCGACTTAGGTAAAATCGTCAAAAAAAGGTGTAATATATGATGGTTAATATCACGGTTAGTATTGATATTAGCAATTTGGTCTTAAAGACCTTTTTGGTAGGAAACTTAATTCGAATGAATCGAAATGCCGCTGAGCTATAGAAATTTAAAAATAAAAAATCTGAGTTTCCGTGTATTTTCAATGGGAAATCTTCACACCTTTTGATCGAGCACTTAAAACTAATATTAAGGGCTCAAACATTCAGCGCGTTTTTTTTTAGTATTTTCAACAAAACTTCAAATCAAAATTTGTATATTCCAGTAATTGCAAATTGCATCCAGTAATAAAAAATAGAAACAACAAGTAATTGTTACTTTCAAATTGTCAGCCTAAGTGTACGCCTCTATAAAATTGTCAGATTATCATCCTGGAGGACTAAGACATCAAGTTGATCACTCTGTATAAAAGTCTGAGGCGCTCGAGTATTTCAAGGTGACTTGTTTTTTTACATTTTTAAAAATCAGCCAAACTTTATGGCCACGTTTAAATCATCAGATTATTGAAATATAAAATTTTTTGAGTACGCTTTACATTCTTTTTAAAAATCTGACACGCTCGAATAGCTTTTTTTTTCAACCTCTCTATAAGCCCACCTGCCCCCCAGTTAATCCTCAGATTAATATTTATCGGTTATCAGAAAGACAAAGCGCGTATACTCTATGAATATCTGACGCACTCGAGTATTTCAATGTGACTGTTTTTTTTTACATTATTTTTAAAAGTTCATACACGCTCTTCGCCCCACTAAAATGGAAAACTGCCATACACTTTTTTCCATTTTAGAACGTAAACTTCACAATCCAATAAGTCCCCATGACGCTTTAGTAACTGCAAATTTAGCATCCTGGGCTCCCCTACTATCAAGTATGTCTTAATCGATTGCAACTTCGATAAGCTTCTTTCAGCGGAAGCCGTATTGACGGGTATTGTGACTTGTGAGGATGATTCTAATTGTTATGTAAACATTTGGGTATACTTCTTCTAAATTATTTTCCAAAATGTATTCAATTAGTTGTTTCGCATCGTTTACAGAGTAAATTATCTCTAGCTCGAAAGGCTGAATGTCACTGTCCCCGCCATCCCGAAGTACTATACCTAAATCAACACAATACTTGAGAAGGTCTTCATTTGGTATAGGTTTTAAATAATTGATATCATAAATGAAACCAAAATTTTCGAAATACTTATTGAGCGATTCAAACACATTCGGTGTCGACTATAATTGCATCAGTCATTGTGTTAAGGAAGTTCACTCTGTATTACCTTTCAAAAGATTGAATAGGTTCATCAACATGTTCATAACCGAAGATTCGTTTTTTCATGGCTATTCGTTTTTCTTTAAACTGAGACTCAATTTCGAAAGAACTTTTCTCTACAAATAATCGACAACACAGTCGTCAAATCCTGTATTACAAAATTCTTGAATCCAGCAGCAAAATGACCGTAAAGTATCAATAACGACTTTCAAGTTGACTTGAACCAATTCCATAGTTTGCTTAAATTGTTTACACGTAGTAAAACCTCGTACCATACGTGTATCGCAACAATAAACTCAAAAGTGAACATTTAAGATTGCGTCACAGTCGCTTAGAGTTTCAGCATCAGCACTTTTATTTTTTAGTTCATTCACGCATTCAATAACATCAAATTGTAAAAATATTGCTTTTACAGCTGCGATTCTACTCTCCCATCGTGTTTCAGACAGAAGCTATAATGTCAATTTTAATCGAGTTTTAACAATATCCCAACGCTTATTTGATTTCAAAAAAAGCACATAGATTTTATTGATGAATCAAAAAAAAAAACGTTTTGGTGGTTGCAGAAGAATTAGCTGCATCAATCAAAAGCAAATTCCAACTCTGGCAAACTCCAACTCACAAAAAAAGGTCGCCGCTGTCGTCGACTTTCAATCGTCTTCTTTTTGCGAGGCCCCCTTGGGCGCGAGGCCGTCGGCGGTCGCCGACACCGCCGACGCCTCGCGCCGCCACTGTTGGCAGGATATTCTGAATCGTTGAAAGCAATTCACGATGGTCAAGAAATATTAATCGCAGCTGGGTTGAGAAGTGATCCAAAAAGAGAATGAAAGTTGACTGACGAAAATAACTTTCAGCATCACCTTCATATACTTGTCTCGATTCCGCTGCATTCCAATTCACCTAGGAGTCTTCAGTCTCACGTAAACTTTTCAGCTATCTTCTCAGCTGTGACAAATACTTGGTGGAATGCATCCTATGCATTTTGACGCATCTCATTTATTTCCTCGCACAGATCGCTTGTGTATACTCAACACAGCAGTTTAAATAACAATCTTTTTTCTGCAGAAGTTAAAAGCTGATGTCAGTTTCGTCTATGAAATAATCAATAGCGGCTTGCGAATAGACGCGAGCAGGGTGTTTGGTGGTATTCTATCGATTTTCGTATTGTTGGTGTCCAATTCTTCCAACGCTGAGCAAATATATGAGAATTTACAGCCCTAGCAAATCTAAATGCTCCACCCAACGAGTTTCACAGAACTTTAGGAGAAGTGTTTGATTTGCTTTTGGACATGAGGCAGTGATGTGATCCTTCAAAATCAAGCCAGCCTTGGTAGAGTTGATGTATTAAATAATTAAAACTAATTAATGTAAAAGGAAATCAAAATTATACAGCACAGGATATGAAATGTGGCACGATCTGAGAAATGGGCTCCTTCTATCTATACTGAAAATACATTATTTCAACTGATCATACGTCAAATTTCTTTTCGGAAACGCGTCATTTAGTATACGGACTTAAATAAAAGGGGAGACTGTAACTTTTAAACTCTACATATTTATACAGATTATTTTTATAAATTGAATTTACATACCATTCTCAGAATCCACTGAACGATCACTGTATGATCACTGAACGATCACTGTTTCACTAAAGATCATGCGTAAAAAACTCTATAAGAATTTCTGTACGATTTTAAAAGTATAACAACTCGCTTGACAATTACTCGTGGTCGTAACTGATTGCCTGCAACACCACGAATGTTCTACTCCAGTAATCCAACCCTATTTCCACAAGTTCGACGTTATACCATTGCATAAACTATAGTAAGTCAAAAAGGCTATTTAACAGTCTTATGGATCGGAGGACACCGGTTAAATCGGCCAGAAGTCATCGGTAAGAGATTATTATATTTTTTTTTAAATTTTAAGATTGAAACCGTAAGACTATTGCTTACGACAGACCCTAGCTCGCAGCTTTCTTGCGCCCTCAGTGCCACTAAGGGGCCGTGTATATAACTGATGCAGATCAACCAGAGATTTTACCTGCTGTTTTGTGTGCCAACAGGGGCCATGAATAACCCAGAACTTTTCTATTTGTTTCAGGTTAAGTTAATACTAGCACAGAACTACACCGTAAGTTATTACAACTGGGTAGAGAAACTGTTGCCCTACCGTACGCACTGTACGTCACCATAGTATAGTTTTAAGTTTATATCTTTTAGGAACTTTTGTTTGTGTTTGAATTTAGAGTTTGTCCCCTTGAAACTTCGAGATCTTTTTCAAATAGATTCTTGCTAATCTTACAAGCTCGACTGGAAATCAAAAAGCAAGTCTCAAACTGAAAACGCCCTTCAAAAGGTTTTTTAATCAATCTTCTATCAATAAAACAAGACGAGAGAATATGCCATGAAGAACTTCAACGTGATTTGTTTTCAGTAGTTCTCAGACTATTACTTTTTTGTTTTCAAAATCGTCTCGTCTAAAATCACATCTTAATACATATTCCCGCCTTGCCTACTCCACTACGGAAAAAATGTAAACCTCATTTTCGACAAATGATCATTGTATTACGCACCGTTCACAGAAATGTCCTTTGCCATTTACTTTCATCAATCACTGCGTGCAAACGACACAAAAATAAAAATAAAATGTCAACGCAATTTCCTAATCCAGTAAAAATTAAAGCAACAAAAAACAAAAAAAAAAAAACTAAATAAAGAAGTAATATCATCCTCGCCTTAAAAAGGATCAGAGTAAATTGAAAGTGTCCTCCATGAAATTTAAAAACATTTATCTTGCTACCTAAGGACATTAATTGTTCGGACCAGGGGACTTTTGTCCGTATCCAGGGTTTAATTTTTGGGGGAGAACATTGAATAAATTAAAACAAATACAAAGGAAGAGAAATGTTTGAATATACCCAAAAAGTTGGTGTTGCTCCCTGGGCTCGATAATCCTGTAACTCGCCGCCGCCGCCGTCGCCATCTTCATGAGCACATACATTTAAATGGATGAAGTCTTTATTCGGCTGCGACTACAGCCCTGGTTTTGGTATGCTGACGTGTTTACACACTTCTAGATCAATTTCTCTTCTGACGATTTTAACTCTTCGTTGTTATATGGGAGCGTCACGCTGGGATGACTCTATAGCGACCGAATTAACGATATTCGATTACAACTTGATACTTATCAAAATGGACAGTGGACAGCCGGGTAAATGGGTGCTGGCTGCGCTCTTTGGTAGTTGGTACATATGGCTAATGTGACTCAATAAAAAGTCACTGGGTACGGTGAGTGTATTATAAATGCCTTCCCTTACATTGTCAAAGGGCTATTGGTTAGGATTGACCTTTTCTGTTCGACTGAATTCAATTTTACCTTCTGTCGGAGCTATTTTACTGGAAACTGTGGATATTTTTGAATGTGATAGATGAGAATATCGTTTGGTGGGAAATGGGAAAATACTCATACAATTTCAAACATACCGAGCTTCATCACTCACAACTTGTTTATCGATGCGAATGTCGAGCGAGTCTGTGAGACATCGTAGTTAGCTCTGTAGTTGATTGACTTTTCAGTGTAGTAATGTGGTTCTTTTTTTATTTTTTTCATTTTCACCGCCTACCATTTGTACGAAAGAGCAATCTTGAAATGTTTGGTGTTCAAGCCATTTGCACATGCAGTTTATTTGATCTAAGCTTACATATGGCAAGCCTAATTTCTTGAATGTAGTTCGGAAAGGCATTCTTCATCATAAGTTGAATGCCGCATTCAGACTGATAGTGGAAATTATGTCTTTATCGCCGTTAAGCTGTCTGCAGAAGTGGTTTTTCCAGATCCTCAATAGCTATTTCGATTCTCCAAATACGATGGTCTTGAGTTCAATTCATCCACTCAGTCATGGTCTTTTAAACTATTGGTAAGACATTCGAATCTCTTTCGATCACGTCATCCTTCCAAATTCTCAAAGCCAGCGTTACTCATGCTGCTTCATTTTATTTTGAGAGTTTGATGGAGTTTTCCCTCCTTTTTCTTTGTAAATTGTTTTATACTGGGCACAGGCAGTTTTTCTGTTCATTTGCATCCACATTTGGAGTGTTTTTGGCTACGTTAAAAGCCTGCCTGCATTCCTTATTGAAGTATGAGTTTCATGTTGGACACCGAGTGAAACCGAGTTCTTCAGAGGCTGTGGTTTCGATGGCTTTTTGACATTTCTGTTACTGGTCTTCATAGCTTAAGCCTAAACACAGAGGATTCACTGGATTATTAGAGCAGCATTCAATTGGAAAATGCACTAGCTATTTGTTGAAATTGTAGCTTTCTGACGTGATACCGTTTTACTGCATTAGCTAGCATATGAAGTGGCAATGAATTTACCATCGAAGGAATTGCCAATTCCTCGCGAAAGGTGATACCCGTGAAAAAATATTTTTTGGTTTCCGTTTGGATTCGAACTACGTACCTCCCGCGTAAAAGGCAGACATGCTAACCTTTACGCCACAAGTACCACCAACATTGCCACTTTTTTCGTCATATTATTGAGTCAATGGTCATATTATTACAAATGGTTTTCTGTTAGAGGTTTTCAAAGTACCAGCTAATGCACTCAGACATAAATACAGATCCAGATAGCAACCTTCTTTTTGTTATTGTTTTTCAGATGTTGCTAGAAAAGCCAAAAGACGCTGCCATGATAAGTAACCTAGGTTACTAGCTCTCGCCATGTCTGCGCCGAGTATTTGTAACCTCCTACGAAAAAAACAGCACACTCACAGAGGATGTGCTCAGCGGTGTTCTCATTGTCCTCACCACAAGGTTCACAGAGTGTGGTATCACTTAAGCCTAACGTTTAAGTTTTTCGCAATAAAAAAGTGCCTCGTTGCAACGCCAAAAAGCTTTCTACATTCTTTTCTTATCAACGTTGGGGATCATACGTTTGGTCTGTCTGCATCCAATGGAAGCATGTCATCAAAGATTGCGCTATTCTCAGATCCAATCGTTGATTGAAGCCCTCACTGGATACCCTAGTATACCTATCGACGGTTCAGGTTCTGAAAAGCTGTCTGAGATCCCTGTCTCGCAAGTTCATCGGCGATTACATTTCCAGTCAAGGCGTGCTGGCCTTGAACCCAAACGAGACTCAGAGAATTTAGTCTTCCGACCGCATTCAGAGAGCTCTTGCATTCCTGGATCACTTTCGAAGTAGTTAGTGGGTTGGGAAAGGCCTTAAGCACAGCTTGGCTGTCGTTGCAAATACAGATACCTACTTGTCTACATCCAGTCATTGTTCGTAACCTGGCATTTGGATAGCATATGCCTCCGATTGGATGCGTATGAGCCTTACACCCATAAATCTTTTTCGCCAAATTTTGGATACAATTTCGAAAGCAGCTTTTGCTTTACTAATTAGTCTGAATATGCTTCCACTATCAAATAAGTAAAAACGTTTGCAACAAATTTCGGAGGTCTTCGGTGCTGAACGCATTTCATGAACCTAACATTTTATGCCGATTCCGAACTTACAATTTTTGGAAAGCACTTTTCATGGAAGTCAATAGTTTCTTTTGGAAAACTTGCCAATTCCTCAAAGAAGGCAACATCCTCAGAAACACAACAATTTTATGTTCCTGTTAATACATCCTCGAACGTTACAACAGCTGTTTAAAACATTACATCACAGTCGTGGAGTGAAAATAGCCTCAACGCATCTTAACGTTGTGCCTGTGATTCGCTGTTCGTTTCCATGGATATCACCGGCCGAGAGCAATTGGCAAGTCCTCTGATAGTAAATTCATTGTCATGAAAACCGCTTTCTCCATAAGGCGTTCCAAAACGGCACAAAATTGTAGGCCATTTCCATTCCTTCATAAGGCATTGTGAGAAAAGGGCTAGGTCGTGGGGCTCACGGCTCACCGCTCTGTTGCGCCACCCAATGACTGTAATGTTTGTTTGTGTCTTAAATTCTGGAAACTAAAGGAGTAGATACAAAAGGATATCATCAGTCCTAAGAACCATTACCTCAGGACTCCGGAAAGACTGTAGAGCAATAAAAATAAAGAAAAATTACTTATTTTGTTGGTCAATAGCGACAGGAACAAGACTCAAGGAACGATTGCGAAAAGACGTTGAGTTTTAGGCTTCCAGCTTCCGGACCGAGGTAGTGCTGTTAGGGATACTGCGCGTTATTTTAAAGTTAACAGAATCTAGTTTAAGAGACATTTGAATGCGATACTTAACCACGGAAGCTTATCTTTCCGTAGGAAATTTATTTGGGCTATATTTTCTTTTGAGGGAGTTTAGATACAGTCCAGTAAATCTGCTCAAGAGATTTGTCTCAAATTGTTGAAATTTTCGTACCATCTTTTCTATTCGGTGCAGCAATTTTTACTGGGCTAGTTCTATTTATTATTATTGACTATTGACAATCTCAGATACCAGAACATCATCCACAGTGAGAAAAAAGATCAGAGAAATGAGCAGACAAAGGACTTAGAAATACTTTAGCCCAATGGTCAAATGGATCAACTTGCGTTCTTATCAAGAAAACGTTGATTAGACTGTTCACTTATCTTCAAATAAGATCCACATCAAAATGGACGTTGACGAAGTCGACGGTAGCCTTCGTTTCCTCTGGATCTGAATGTCCTTCAATGGTACTCCCATGAATCCCATTCTAAGCTGCGGATGGAAGATCTTTGGATTTATATTAAGTCAGTTTCTATAAAGGTCATCTTTAAGAGCACCATTTTTTGTAGATAGAACTGTTTTTTAGTCTGTCTAAAAGGGAATTCACTAACAAGCATCTACGTCTCGATAAATATAAACCTACATCCCTTACTCTTCCACTGCGATGATTCTAACACTTGACCCGAAATTTGCAGTTAACTCCAACACTATTATCATTCAAACCCCAGAGAAAGGATACAACCAAGCTCACTTGCGTCCTTTATATTCGCTCATCTAATTAACCCAAAACCGCATGTCTTGTGCAAAATTAGTACAAAACTAGCGCTGTCCCTCTCCCTTCGCCCCTCCACAAACTCCTTCCATTCCTTTTTATAACTCGTGTTGGCACTTTGGGGGAAAATGTCACATCTGACAACGCTGACACCCCTTTAGTTATTAACTTCAAACGATAATCACAATGGGTTGGCTTGCCACTTAAAAATGGTTCACACTCGCAATAGCATGTGAAACCTCACATTTAACCGGGATGGCGGCGTCCTCTTTTAGCTGGTCGTAGCTATAGCTCCCGCCACTCTGTACACTATGCGACTTCAATGAAAGAACCCAGAACATGAACTTGCCCTTGTAATAGCTGATGAAACTTTATAGGTATAACTCACACACATATATAAACTTCCCTCTGATACCTCCGCATCGCATTACCTACCAAACACAGTCTATAAGCAAAAGCATCATATCATTGATAGTGAAGCAGCGTTGGCAAGTACCCAGAGTGTGTACACCATCAAGCAGTAGCACCACAGAAACTTTAATTTTAGTTCAAACAATGTTTGGACTCTTGTTACGCCCGCCGCACTGTGATATCATCTCGAAACTTTTTAATTGCCTTAAAGCGCGCGCCCTCCTTCTTCTTGGATTGGTTGTGTATTTTGTTTTTGCTTCTTTAAAGATTGAGTATTGGATTTGCAAAAGATTTTCATCCTGTGCGTATACGTCGAACTATTTATTCAATAAGATTTCAAACAAACCGCCTGAAAGGTGGCAATAGTTTTGATAAAAAACTAACCTTCCCCCTGTTTCACATTACTTTTTTGCAAATTGGACAAAATTTCCCCCTCTTACGAGACATAGCAAGTTGTCTTATAAGACACAGCAGGCTGTTTCTTAAAACGAATTGGGTTTGGGTACCCTCATCAAAACAACGAGTTTATGGAATCCGTTGCAGTGTTTTAGGAGAATTTTTTCAAAGTTTTCTGATTGGATTTTGATGCGACAAGGAACAGCACACATCAAGAACACAAGCAAAATTTGACGACAGGGTGCAGACACCTTAGGCTGAAGTATTTGTTTTTTTTTTCTTCGTCTACTATTCTTAAAGATGAGCTGCTCCATCAATTAATTACTACACAAGAGCTAAAAGCGGATAAATGGTCTCCTCGGTTAGCATGGCCAACACCGCTCTGTGTGTCCGCCGGGGAGTATCACGCACGTTTCATCTCGAACCGAAGAACTTGGGAATAAAAATGATCGAAATGATGACTTAATTACACTAATTGCTGAACGCGTGTGAGGACTCTGAGGAGCCACACTCTGTATTTATTCCATATCTGGTAAGCCCAAAGCGCCAAGGCGATACGGCAAGACACTACGGCTACGGCTACACCAAAACTAAGAATCTCATGATAAGTGAAGGTCATTAATTTGATTGTGAAGCGAAGCAGCAGATACTTGGAAAACATGAAAGAAATATGAGACCATAGATGGATGGGAATGCCTGTAAGTCATCATATTTCATCCAAACCATAGACGGGCCGTGTGTAGAGTAAGTACATAGGAGCTTCGGTCTTGGTATGAGGTGTGGTGGTGGAAGATAATAATTTGGAACTCTACAAATGGAAAATGTTAATTGCAACGCCACGATATGGCTAATCAAGATGCCAGATAATGCAATTGTACACCTTCGCCCATTAATTGTCTTTTATTTCCTTACACCCGTGCCCCACCCGCCCTTACTGACACAAAAATGCTTGATGATGTTTAATGACTGGCAATTAATCAGAGAACTACTCTTAATTTGGTTGAATGTTGGGAAAAGTAAGGTACATATTCGATTTTAGGACAAAGTCTTGTAAGTTCTTTCTAAAAAAAACAAAACCATCATTTGCCGGATAGTTAACCAATTGAAGAAAGACACCTTTTAAGTGTCAGCAATAATCGTTAGGACCAAAGGCCAGGAAGTATAGTCGAGAAGGAGAAGAATGGTTTTTAAAATGAGAACCGCACCACAAAACGAAAATGTTTGGAATTACTTTTGAAGTGCGAGGTTAGGTCCTCGAGGGATAATTGCCTAACATAGAAAAAAGGATGACAAAAGTAGGTGCAAGTCTTCAGTGTGACTATAACGAAGAAACATTAGGTTTAATGGTTGATTATGGTCAGTTTAAGGTGTAGTTCATTAGGTGGTTATTGGTTTTGTGTGGGTTATTGTTGGGTTTTATTTCCGACAGACAGGCAACACTAGTTGATTAGTTTGGAAATAGAACATTAGCAAAGAGAACCTAGAGAGTTAGAGGAAATGGTTTTAAATCAGCGCAGGAGTGGAGCAGTGTGATGTGATCAGAGTATCGAAAATCTAAAAATCTATAGACTATTTCAGGCTTCGTTGAAATCATTTTCAAGATCTGTTTTAGGTCGTTTTGCCGAAGAACAAAAATGAGTTTCGTTGGCAAATGTTGATTCGGCTACGTAAAACTTTACACAATAGACAAGACAAGAGTAGATTGAGAGTGAATATTAAAGTAAGTTCTCTTGCCATGCACACATGAAGTGAGATATATAGGACTGGCAAGAATGGCAACTGCCAGCGATAAATTGGTCACTGTCGATAGCTACAAAATTTAAAGCGAAGAGCGGAAAGCTGGTGAGCTAACCACACCTGAGGAAAAGCTTAACAAACCAACCGAGAAGGGTGGAAAGTCCTCCGATTTTTACGCTTCTTCGAAGGAGCCTACAAATTGCAGTGGAAGTGTCGCAATGACTCATTGTGATACTTCCACTCACACTAACCGTGAAACTGAAGGGACCCGGAAACGATTATTACGACTAGCGGAGGAGTCGAGAAAATCGATTCTAATTCGATCTGTGATGTGTCAGAAAAAAAGGGTCTCTTGCGGTAAAAGCTCTACCACCTTCCATCCCTAAAAAATCAAAGGACTCAAGGTTGACCACCCCGGACGGTTCGGGTGCCGAGACTATCGGCTCTGATGCTGAAATGGGGGGACTTTCCTCCAGCTCCCCAAATGCTCCTCTCCTCCGCTCAGTTGCAAGTGAAATAGTGCCTTACATAGAACTGAAAAAGAAAAGAATTCTAATGTCCTAGCAATCCTTAATCCCAGAGTCAGGCGGAACGCAGAGAAAATTGCGAAAGTGCAAGGTGACCAACCTTAACCGAAGCTTGAATCGACGCAATCTAACAAACTCGAATATGTTTTGAAAATCATACCCATCAACGAGAAAAATAGCGAAGACTTACCGTCTAAGCGACAATGATCTTTCGATGAATCTATCCCGAACGCTAAAAAGACCAAAGGCATTATCCTTTACAAAATACTAAACTGGAAATCTTATATTCTGGAAAGAATCAGGAAAGCCACCGTAGCAATCTTTTCCTGTATAAAAAGAGATTGGTGATAAATGGGAATTTTCTCCCCAAATCACCTTTAAAGGCTCCAAATGGTTTAGTGAATTGAGGTATTCCCTCACACACCTTCATATGTGTTACTAAATACAATGGACCTAATCAAACCTTACCTAACCTACCATGCACTGCACTAGATTAAAACTTTCCAGAACACCGGGTCACTGCGGACCACTACAACAGCACTGTTAATGCTAAAACTGTCTGAAGCTTTTGGTAGCTTATATATTTGAGGGTTGGTGTCCGTGGCGTAATGGTTAGCATGTCTGCCTGTTATACTTGCAAGGTTTGAGGTCCGAATCCTAGAGACATAGAAAAAAAGCAAAAGACTGTTATCACCTTTTGCGAGTATTCGGCAAGTCCTCCGAGAGTAAAATACACCGCCATGAAAAACTTCTTCACGTTCGGAATTGGCATAAGATTCTAGGTCCTGGAAATGCGTTGAGTTAAGAGATCTCCATTACTTTGATGTGCCACCGTATTCGTTGGGCAAAAAGAGGTCGAACTAATCGTTCAATTCGCTAATGACGGTGCCAGGGCTTGGCTGACAATGGCAGTGAACTGTACTTCCTTGATGAGGACAGGTTGCAACACAGTTTTTACTTGATGTGAGGGGTAGAACTGCTGACCATTGGAATTCGACCAATGCTCTGCGTATCTGTGACCCACCGTGTTGCCCGTGTGGTGATGCGAAGATTTCGTTTTATTTTTGAAGGAAATTTTCAGCCACCCAAGTCTGTAGACGGACTAGGTTGGATGATTTCAATATCCTAGCCTTGACGGTTTCGAGCTACTCATGACTTATAGTCTTTGGTGCTTCGTCGGTGATTTTCGTCATTGCTATTGCCCCTCCCCCCCCTCCTTATTTTGGTCGGCAATAAGTTTCCAATAATATGAAGGGTGATCTAAGAAGGCAAGGCCAGACAAATTTGGGAGGGGTTATTTCACCATAAAAGATCTCAATGAAAAGCGTCTGTTTATAAGATGTGCCCACCATCATATCTTGAACGTTCTTCGAACTTATTAAAATAAAAAGGTCCTTCTGAGAATTTCAACATTTTTTCTCTTTTCATTCTCATTTCATACCCTTTCGAAAGCGTTATTCCAAAATCACCTATCATCACAAATCTTATCCAAAAAACAACGAGTCACGGGTTGGTTGAAACTGAACTTGACGCACCTGAAGCCAATAAATGTTTCAACTCTTTGTTCCCCTAACTCTATACCCACTTAACAAACAATAAACTCACTTACTTCAACCTCGTCCGTTACTATGCCCACTGAAGAAAAACAATAGTTGGAAATTTTATATTTTCCATAGAAACTCATTAAAGTTTTCCCCAAAAGACCTACAAAACTAATAAAACCTATCATTCGCAACATCCACTGAACCGTTAAACCGAAAAACAACTACGAAAAGCTGAACCCATTTACAACAAGCTACTTCCGCACTCCCCAAAATGTCGCATCGATTAAATTAAATTTTATCACTACTAGCGGCAGCGGCAAACAATAAAAGATTCGGACACACTTTCCCCCGGAATAACTTTGACTATCGGAACAACGAATATACTTTCAATTGCACCGCTAATGTTTCCGCCTCATAATAGAGACACTGTCACTTGGTCTACATTGATGTTCAATCGATTAATAGAAAATATAATCAATTAGAAAGCAATTGTCACGCACGAGTGCATCTTCTCCCTGTTGTCACACTTCACTTCAGATAATGCCAGTGACCTCAATTTAGCACCGCACACGAACAAGATACGAATACGAGTATTTATAGTCGTCTCGTAAGTACAATTGCCAATGCAGGCCAACTATGCATCGATCGTGTCTGTCTATATTCAGTGCGCACTGTCCACACAGAGAATGCGTTTCAGCCCCACGTAGGAACAAATGTTTGCAATTAAACGAAAGGACGTTTACAAAACGCGTCCATGACATGCAATCACTTCCATCGACTTCGAGTGCGCACCTACCTGAGATCCTTGGCCTGTGATGGGCGCCCACTTTGACCAAAGACCAGCGCCAGTGTAAGTCCCTTGGTTTGGTTTGGTTTCATCTCGTGTCGTTTTATACACATAATAGTCAGTCGAACGGTGCGGTGCGGTGCGGTGGTAATGTGGGCGCTTTAGTTTGGCATTGCAGGTTGCCGGTGTCACGATGATCCGGAACACACAACGACAACGACGCACAACGCTGAGATCAAAGACGTGCTGATTCGTTTGCGATTCTGTTTTTGTCGCCAGAGTAGGTGTGTAGCCGATGGGCTGGAGTAACAAAACATGCATCGTCGACATTGTCCGGAAATTCATGTTTAGGACTCATCCATCGTGCCATCGTCCATCTGCAATGCATGGAATAAAGGCTGGATAATGTTTGCGTTGATTCTTGGACGGTGTATCATTCTATGTGTGTGGGGTTCTTGGAATGAGGTTGACGCAATGCAAGTGGCTGTAGGTCGGCTATGCAGCAAAAACATTAAAAGAACAAAAAAGAAAAGGAGGCTCTTCTAGAAACAAGCGGTAGGTCGGAGTTCTGGTTAATCGAGAAGGATTCCAGTCTCATAGCATTGCGACGACTGGTAGCCAATTGAGATGTTAAGCTGTGTATATCGGTGGGATCTGGAATAAATTGACTCTCAAAGTTGTTATGATGAGTGTAGCGGATTTGGAATAAGGTTAGATGTCATCAACGCAATTTTCAGGTTGAATTTCAATCAAGGCGTATCAGAGCCATGTATAACAATGTGTTCTGTAGGACGCAAACGCTTAGTCATATTCCAATTTACATGGGCTTGTTTTGGGGAAAAGCCGTTTGGAGAACTGAAAATGCTTGAGATGAATTACGTTGAGAGAAACAGTTCGTTTGGGATCGTATGAGGTAAAAAATTTGCAATAGCTCACCAAGCCAGCGTTCTCTGGGTCCTGCTCTGAACATGGCACTCATACGCCAAATTCGTTGAAACGAATGCTCTTTCGATTTTTATACTTTTGAAGAAAAGCTTCAGTCCATCAAGTCTCAAGTGAAGTCGAATTGCCGTTCAAAATAGAGCTTAGCTTATTATTCGGACAAGGAGAAAAAGAAATCGGCACTTGAAAACTTTATACCATAAGAACTTTTATACCTTAAGAGTGCTCAAAAGAATGGCCATGAGAGATATTTCCAGGCATTTTGGGTAGCCCAGCAGTACTGAAACGTGCTTACTATAACTCCGATAAAGGCAAGCTCCAGTGAACTTCTATACCTGCACAAGCCTAAAAACGTCACCAGCAAATTGCTGCTGAGAACTTGCACCGGTCGGATCTGATGATCGCAGGAGAAAGTATTGGAAGAACACAGGTCTAACAAAAATAGAAACAATGAACATGAACTACTACAACTACTGAAGAACGTAGTAGACGATCTAAAGTTGATGAAAAATGAATCAAGGGTAACGGGTCCAAGACCAGGTGACCATCCACACGTTACGACGCGACGGTTGCAATGAGTGTGCTGTGCACAGATCGTAGCATAGCAGCATCGATCGCAGGCATCCATAATCCTTGGGAATCGTTCCACTTATCCGTTCGACTTGTACGCAGAAAACTATCACAAGCCTTCTTATGGGGAAAAGAGATAGAAATGCCCTATTCCACAGAGAACTTCAACGACCAGCTTTATGACGAATGAATTTGGTTTAATTGGGTTTGCACAGTTATACTGCCCCATAAATCTATGTATTTCAAGATATCAGCTTTTAATTTTTCGAATTTGAAAAATGTCTAAGAGTCCAAAAAGCAATCGCAACTTGCTAATGGCCTTCTTTACAGCCACTGTAACTTTTCTCCATGTTCTGTACCGTAACGTTGCTTAAGACAGCTTAGATATACAAAAGAACCAAAGAAGAGACTAGTAAGTGCTATGATCTATAAAAAGCTAAGATAGCTTTGATAGTTCAGATTCGAGGCGAAGCTCAAGACTGAAAGACACACTTCAGTCTATTATATCCCAAAACAATGGCACCTTGAAACCACGACGCGCTTGGAAATGCGTGTCCCCATGTATTCACTGCAGCTGTTGTTGGCTGGTTGAGAGACGCTTGATGTGATTTGACGTTCATGTTCTTAACTGTTTGAGAGACATGACTTGTTGGGCGTCGTAATGCAGCAACGATTTGTTACTTTGTTTGTGGAAATAACACGATCTCAGACTCGGACAAGCTAAAAACACAATCTATCTAACTCTGCTAATAGTCTGTCTCCCCCCATTTTGTCCCTGTTGAGAGAACGCTGGCACCTGCAAGCCGTGTGTTTGCCTTGGACAAGACTTCAACTAAACGAGATCTGCATCCAAGGTATTAAACGGCTATTTGACGACTTGTTGGAGTTGCGAACAATTGGATTACCCCGGGTTTTGGGTACGTTGTTGGTTCATCTCCTAGACGCTGCTTCAACCTTCGCTTGAACCACAACCTCGAGTATTATAGAGATATTCTCTCCTCGTCCTCAACCCTTTCGGAGCGAAACGCTAGAGTTTAAACATACCTAACCCGAAAATTTTTTTTTTATTGATTGCTGATTGTCTTAAAGCCCATAAACTTTTTCCAAAATACAAAAATTCTGTTACTCTATTACCTGAATTGCGTCCCGAAAGGATTTAGAATCGCTAAACTTTTTTATTATGGCAAATCAACCCGATTAACCAGTTTGCAGCTTTTGGCTGGTACTTAAATTGTCATGTCCATGTTCTCCAGCGCAAGAACAAACTCACGATGTGTACCACAGATCATAAGAAGACCCGAAGCAGTCTTACAACTCAAACGACGGCTGGCCAAAAAGGTCCTGCGTTTGGAATTGATTCGAAATGCTTTTGATGTCATAAATGTCCCTCGAATGGGAGTTTTCAAGGGACATTTATGACATCAAAAGCACCCGCTGACTTAGTAAAAAGATTTTGTATTGTATATATTTTGTATAAAGCGGTTTGGAAATTAGTATTGGAATGCTCAAAGCGTCAAAATCAGAGTGACCGATCTTTGGCACCCATTTCACTGAATGCGAATGTTCCGATAGCAAGATTTTTCTAAGGCATCAGCCCAAAACCGAATGACATTCGAAATACAGTTTGTTTATTTGTTCGTATACATTTCCATTGACTTTCCCTCAATTTTCTTTACAATTTTCCGCCTATTTCGAACGGCTAATCGAGAAAACGCTTTTCATAGCAATGACTTTACTATCGGAGGACTTGCCAATTCCTCTCGAAAGGCGAAACCCTTGGAAAAGCATTTTTGGCTTCTGTTGGGATTTGAACCACGAACCTCTTAGGTAACTAACAGCATTCTAATCATTACGTCACGGGCACTGCTCATTCCAATACTAACGATCCAACGATCTTTTAGCGGTTTTGTAAGGAGCATCTTTTAGATCTCGCCATAGGTTAGGTAAGGTTGGATGGGGGTTGCAGACGCAAACGGCAAGACCTCATTTGGATCTAAGTAATCCATTGTGCTCCAAGAATAACAGAGAACTAGACGATGGGGTGTAGGAGGTGATGATTGGGCGAAGATTGAGTTGGTGACTAGGTAGGTTATTACTATTGAGAACGCTCACTAAACCATTTGGAGCCATCTTGTATGAGGTTTGAGATGCTTTTCAGTGGCAGGTTAGAAGTGCCCCCAATTCGTCGAAAGAGTATTCTCCGCGGGCGTTTTTCCTAGTGTGGGCCAAGCTTGCGCACTCGCAGAGGAAGTGGTATGATCCTTTCTCCACCTTTTCGTCTTGGCGTTCTTTACATAGGTCGGATGTGTTAATGCTCATTCTCATGATGTGAGTACCCACAATTGAGAATGGGCAGTTTTGACCCGCCGATAGCAATCAACGAAGATAGCCGAGTAAGGCCTGCTAAGCTGAAGTAGAAATTCTGTTTTTCCGCCGTCTGGCTGAGGATCAAGATGTCAATATTTTTGCTCATATATTTTTACTGAGCTATGTGTTTTGCGGCTTCACAGACTAAAAGAACTTTCACTTCAAAGCCAATGCGAAATTCGGAGAGCCTTATTGATCTTTTATGTGAGCAAAATCTGCGAAGACGCCTGACCCTTCCCCTCATCCATTTTGAAACTGACTGAATACGGAGTATGCCATATTTGTCGTTTTTAGTTTAAACCATTTTCTTAAAGCTTTTCTTCTTATTATTCATGAATTTTAGCAGATACCAAGATTGTCAAGACTAATTTAATGCAAAGCCTTATACCTGTTTGAAACCTCTAGCAAGACGAAAAGCTTGTCGACCTCTTTGGATTTACTCCATAAAAATAAAAAGTTTACGAAATCAAAGATTTATCATTCTTTGTATTTTGGCTCAAAAGAAAAAAAGGACAAAAAAATTACTCAACATTTTTCCACTTTATCATTAATCCGATCGATGACGCAACGAATTCCCAACTTATTGTGTAATCACACCAAACGACTAGCAATCATTAAAAAAAAAGAAAAATAACAAATTCCCCTACCAGATTCCTGCCGACAAAGGTCGTTCTTCATCCCAATTCAACTGATAAATCATGACCGCCGTCGTCGGCGGGTGCCGTGACACGCAATAAGGTTCCCTCGTTCCCTGGTTACTTCTTTATTAACAACAATCCGATCACATTGTGTCGCCCAGATTTGTCCCCATCGATAAGGTGCTTACATTTTGTTTTTGTTTTTGCTCACCTCTACCTATCTACGTGTGCTCACCAAAAATCCCATGATGGCTTAATCACCCCAGCTGAATATGGTTAAATTAGTCACCAATAAACAATACTACCTACCAACTGATGCGATCGGGCTCGTATGTGTTACTTTTTCTTAAGTCAGCGACAGAGATTTATGAAGAGACCTCTAAGCAGGGAGCGCAAAGAGGATAATTTCATCCTGATTTATAAATGGTGGCAGCATCACAACATTCCCACTTTGTTATAAAAATATCCGTCAAGGTGCGGGCCATTAATATAAAAACAAATACTTCAGACGGATTTAAAAAACAAAAAACAACCACAATTTGCCAAACAAGATTCTCATCAAAGCTAGAATGCCCACTTAACCAGGAGACAAGCTAATTATTGAACGACCGCTATCAGTCGCGGAAATGCAATTTAATTTCCTGCCCACGATCCCAGAGACAATCTGCAGCAATTGGTGACAATTTAGATATGAGGCCTGCCAACGTTATCGCCTCTGATGATTCGCACGAATAGGAGTGGAGTGCATTTAGCAATCAGTGGCAATAATTTGCTGCACGCGAATAAAGTGATGAAAAGTAATCGCCGCTGTTGCATAAGCGAAGAGTTGTCGTCGTCGCATGCATGATGTTGGTTTGAAAGAAGACCAACAACAACATCAAAAAAGTACAGAAAACCCGTATTACGCACAGCTTGAGACAGAATTCTCCTCTGTGGATTAAAAGAAAAAAAAAATCCTTGGCTTACAATGCAGATGAAGTGGGATTGAATGGGAGAGTGTTTATCGCTTCAAGGCTAATGCATAGCATCATCAGTTTTTAAAGATGAACGAATTGAGACGTTGGCGTCAAACATGATTACAAGCGGAATGGCAGGATAAATGGAAATAAACGGGTTCTTCAAACAACTTCGAATAAGGTTCTTGTATAAAGATAAAACATTTTTATACACCAATGCATCTCCTACTATAAATGAGACGTTTTTATGGCGACAAAGTGTTTTAAGAAATGGGTACTTGTTTTGCTTCTGGATTTTCAGTTGCTTTCTTTTGAACTTGGAAACATTGTAATGGCAAAGGAATGTGATGAGGGAATGCTGTAGGACGAATGCAAGACAAAATATTAACAGTTCTTTGGCAAACCAGATGTACAAGAAGTTCAATGTTGTCCTTGGAAATACCTCACATAATTATAATCATCACTGACTGACTCACTGTGACAATCATAAAAATCTGACTCACTGACTCTGTAACGCTGTGCGGCATAAACTCAATGCAATGACTTAATTTGACAAGTGGAAGGCTTTTGGTTAAACTTCGGGTGAAATTAGAGCACTCGTTCTCCTGAGAATCAACAAGAACAATTTTTTTAACAGAAAAGCGACAAATTAATGAAAAATTTGTCGGAATTCCATTTGTTGGAGCTTAGATTACTTATAATTATTATGGTCCTGGAAATGCGTCAGGAAGTTGCAAAAGAAGGCCACATACTTTCTTCTTTCGTTCCGCATTACACATCTCCTCTAACCAAGTGATGTTTTTCCAAATTGGATCAAGTTTTCGTTTGCATAAGGCAAACCCATTGTTGTATGCATTCCCAAATCACTCTCGAGAGATACACGACATTCAAACGTACACACTGGGAAAATCCTTATTAAGTTTCACCATGTAAAAGATATTTTTTTAAACGTTCTTTGTCTGATCGCATTTCACAACATGTTGGCGGAAATATCTAAGGATTGTGTTTCGAGTTTCCATGAGAATGTTTTGTTTTGAGTTCCTTGAAGGCCTCCCAAGGGGGCTGTCTTTTAAAAAACGGGGGGTGCCACTTGACTACTACAGTTAACCCTTCTTTTTCTGCTCATTATAGAGAGCCCCAGACAAAGCATTTTGCAGGATATAAAATAAATAGCTTGAGAGGAGGACGGGGAGGAGGTGTGTGTGTGTGTGGTTTGTGTATTTTGTGTACCTTGAAGTTAATTCTGGAATAACAGGTTTCTAGAGTTCTGTTGTACATATCTCCACCATATTTACACGACATTTTCAATTTGTTACACATGTGTGCACCCCAACAGGAAAGTGTGTTAAGTTTATTTTTCGGGAGGGCAGCTTTTATAATGAATTACATCCCAAAAATGAAAACTCATATGTAGATATATGTAAGGCTTGTCAGCCGCATGCTTTTTGGGAGTTTGTTCAAGCTCGAAACCAATTTAAATTTCTTGTCACACATAAAGAGGAAAATAAGCGTTCTGTCATATGGCGAAGGTTTTGTAAAGCTATATACAGACACACGGAGTAACTTCTGATGGTAATAAATAACCTGGTCAGGTATATGGTAGTCGTAGTAGTGTCTAAGTGTTCTTACAGAAAATAGAGAGTGGGAGAGGGCTGCTTTTATGCAAAACGCAACCTTTGATATTTCATTTATACGGGTTTTTAAATTTTCATATAATATTTAATTAAGGACGAGCACTTAAGGAATTTTCAAAGAGCAAATCCCAACCTCCAACCTTTAAGATTCTCATTAAAATAAATCATTTTGCATCATCCCTTATGCTTACGAAGCAGTTAATGCTGGAGAGGGCTATGATGTTACTTAAGCGACCTTCTTCATTCCCTTCCACTTAGTTTGGTTTTCGTCTACAAGCTACAACACCGCACGTAGTGTGATGATAAGAAGATAGGTGATTTGGACACAAGTATACAAACAGAGCATACAGATTTGTATTTGTAACTAAAAACAATTATACGGAAAGCTACGAATACAGTTAATAATCTTGGAGTTAGGTGGTAAATATTTGTTGAACAGGAAAGAGCAAGGAAGAAGTAAGGGAGCTTTTCAATAGAGCAGGCAGGTCCTGAAATTGAGTGAAAAGACGATAAGATACTTTTAATAAAAAAAAAAGAAGAGAAGTCCGTTTCTCTAAAAAGCAATCGTAGCGATATAAACACGGAGGCATGTGGCGTCTAGCTAAGCATGTCTACCTGTTAGCTGGGAGGTTTGTGGTTCGAATCCGAGAGATATCAGAAGAAGAAAAATTGTTTGTATTTGTACCGTCTTTCGCGAGGAGTTGCTAAGTAAGTCCCACAATTTCTAACTTAGTCTTTCGGAATCGGCATAAGATTTTAGGTCATTGAATAGCTGTTCATGCAAATCCCTTAAGAAATTACGATATCTTTCCATACGAATAATTACTTTTTGAATTGCGTCTGCTCATGGCTAACCCGTGACAAGCCAGTAGTCGTTATCAGCTATCATCCTTAGAACTTTCCTATTTCCCGTGTAGTGATGGTAAGCAAGTCTGCCTGTTAACCGGGAGATTCTTCGTTTGAATCCCTACAGAATCGAAAATATTTTTTTACGGGTATCGCCTTTCGAGAGGAATTGGCTATTCCTTTGATAGTAAATTCATTGCTATTAAAAGAGCTTTCTTGGTAAACCGTTCGGAACCGGGAAAAAATTGTAGACCCCCTCCATTCCATCACAAGGCACTGTTGTGAGAAATGTGATACGCCCTGGGGCTCCTTGCTCTGTTGCGCCAAACTATTTATTTATTTATTTATTTATTCATTTACTGAGCGATCTTCAAAGTGTGGGCCATAAGCTTGATCAGGTGCTAACAATCGCAGAATTTCGTGTATCTCCCTTTCCTAAGTACTTTCCTCCATTGCTTAGTCAAACATGACTTCCTTTCAGATTGAACTTGAGAATCGTGAGCGTTATAGAACCGATGTCTCTCATCTATTTCATAAATATATATTTCGTCTAGCCCAGTGTTTTTGTCCTTTTGAAGTTCTTAATGGCCACTCTAGCATTCTTGAATTTAAAGTTGGGTGAAAAAGAAAATGTTGTCTCTTCACAAGGCCATCACAATACGATTACTACCTGTGCAGACGGGAAGCACTGCAGTGGTATTCTTACCCTCCACAGGCATGAACTCAAATTTATTAAGTGTTCTTTTATCTCTCTCATTCTCATTCTCATTCTCATTCTCATTCTCATTCTCATTCTCATTCTCATTCTAATTCTCATTCTCATTCTCATTCTCATTCTCATTCTCATTCTCATTCTCATTCTCATTCTCATTCTCATTCTCATTCTCATTCTCATTCTTCCTCTCCCCCCCTCTCCTCCTCTCCCCAAGCGCTTGCGTAACCCATCGCCAAAGAAACAGCCCAAAAGCCGAATGTTGGATTTCCTGTCCTTAGTAGCCAGTACCACATAAACAGTTCCTTCTTACCACAGCTGAGTGACGCAAGTTCCTCCTCCATTTCTTCAAACTTAATAAGAGAAAACCTTCAATTTGAAATACTTCTTCAAATTACATTTAATTATCAGTTGCTTGCTTGCAAAGGCGTCAACCATGTCCTTTTATCTTGTTTCGTTTCGTTTCGCATTCATTCTCTCCAATTCAAACTCAAACAAAACTTGCAATTGATGAGTAACAAAAAAGAAAAAAAAAAAAAAAAGAACCTACAAAAAAGTTCTTAATTGTATTCTCCCCTTACAACGTCCTAATTAGATAAGCTTAAGCGTTCAAACTTTATCCAACTTAAATCTATCAAAGAGTTTCTTCCGAAACCGTTACGGTGAATTGAATACAAATTAATTCGGCCAAGAAAGTTACTGTCACACCATTTTCTTGTTTTGACTAAGTCGATTAAATTTAGCTGTTCTGGTAATTCTTTTGGGATTACCATTCACCATCATCCACAGAGAAGCATTAAGTGAAACTTTTATCAATTCTCAGCTCACCGCAGCCACGCACATACCAATTAAAAATAATAAGACATCTATAAACGTAGCTCAATATGGTCTAAGAAGAAGAAATACATACATAAGTCCCACAAATCCTAGTCGAATTCATTCCAAAAATGAAAGTGTTGTCCTGGTGCGTTACCAGTTGCCACCTCCAGCTCTAGCTCGCTGGACCCCTTTCTAAGGACATAAGACGAATTAAAATGTCAATTCTATTATTTGCTTTTGTATATTGATAGAAGGGAATAACTTTTTTCGACAGTTTTGCTGAGCAAAACTTTGAAACTAATTAATAATGTTTCTTTTTTTTTTTGCTTTTCTTAGTTTGTTTCGTTTTCCTTCGTTTGACATATTGTCGAACTTTTTGTTGGACACTAAGCCGAAATGGCATTTTGTTTTGTCAAATTTGTTGTTTTGTTTTGTGCAAATTAAACGAGAAACAACAAACAAATTTAAGTTCGTGTGGCAGAGATAGGTAAGGCGAAATGACAGAAAAATAATATGCAATTAGCTGACGGTGCGTGGGCTGTTTACGTTGTAGGAGTAGGAGCTATTGTTGAGTGTGATGAAATGTAGTAAATTGATTGTGGCACATTTCTCATGAAGTGAACTTCTGGTTACGACAGGAAAATTATACTTGGGAATGAAGAGACAGACTTCACTTAATTGTATTAATTTGACTGTGTTATAAAATCTAATGGATTTGCAACAGACATTCGATGAGCAAGAGATGATTTTATTGATTGATCACAAATTAGAATACCAACTTTTCCAATTTGAAGTTCAGGGACATGACAGTGACCTTCAGTTTTCACTTTGTATGAAGCTAATGGTCTTGGCAAGGTGATAATAAATTGTCATGTTGTCAAATTCGGTATATTTTTCCTGTTTATGTCACTTTTCTTAAAAGTGATACGAAAAAATTTAATCTGCTGTCGTAAGAATCGATACTACGCATTATGCAATAACATTTTGGATATAACAATGCGAGAAGCAGGTTCCCCTTTTGAGTATTATAGGGGCAAAAAGTGGTGCCCGAGGGAGCTTGAAGTTCGATCCATTGACATCCAATTGTTTTCCTCGGGCATCGCATTTCGCGAGGAATCCGCAAGTCTTTCGAGAACAATGAACAGCACCATGACCAGCTCTTCTTAACTTAGCATTGCAGAATCTAAATCGTCGTAAAATTGGAGGCCCTTGAAATGCTTAAATACGATGGCGATGCTCCATGAACCTTGCGCCTTAGTATCTATTTTTAATTCAGACAAGTAGAGATCACATAGCAGGCAATGAGTTAAATTTAAGGAGATTTTTTTGATTGATGCCCATATTTACTATGTGTAGTGATTTAAACACTCTTTTCATAGTTCTGTTCTCTAAGGAATTTGATTTTTTTACTTAAATTGTAGTGGAGTCGTGAAATTCGTGTAATTTCGTGCATTTGCTTTTACGAAGATGAGAAAAAGAAATTCAAAATCTTAGAAACGAGTATATGGGCTTTCAAGTGAAATTTTGAAAATCATCCGGGAGTTATTTAAGGGGTTAGGCCACTCTAGAATTTTCGAAAAATCATTGTTTTTTTAAATTCCAAATACAGTGAAATCTCCCTTGGGCGGACAGCCATGGTGTAGAAGTTTTTGTCCGCCTAAGAGAGTTGTCCGTCTAAGGGAAATCAAACTAAAACACAAAATTTTAAATATAATTTGCTGATGCTTTGAAATCTGTGATTCCTAAGCGCGTTGCTACTTCTGTTACCTGATGTAGAATTGCTCTTCCAGATATCTTAAACCACTCGAAAACATTTTTATCAAGGCAGTTTGACGAAATAAATCGTTTTTTAAGATGAGTTGCATTGTAGTTTGACTGCCATTCACTCAAAAGCTCATTTTTTCTTTTTTTAAATTCTGTTGCTTTTTCTCGAATGATTTTTTTTATATTTTTGACTAAAGCTAATTACGTCTACCTTTACCTATAAAGTCAAAGTTCTCTTTTTTGGTGGCATCCAAAAAATATATTTCTATAAAATCTACGTAGGTAAAAATTATTAAAAGAATTTTAAACTGCCTGAGCGCAAATAAACTAAAATCAAAAAATTAACCCTTTTTTACATCCAAACAAGATCAATTCCACAACATGAATGAGAGAATGAGAGAATAAATATATTAAACAGTTACACAAAATTAACACATACATAATAGAGTTTCTGGACTCGCAACTAGCACGTATGTACATATTTTTCAAAGAATTTTATGCTCGCTGAAAACTGCAATTTAAAAAAAAATACCACTGCCAAAATTATCAGCGTGATGCCATTTTCAATCCTGCTCTTGTGTACGTCTAAGAGAAAACATTTTGTCTTTCATACGTGAAATTTCTGTCCGCGTCCGTCCAAGAGTGTCCGTCTAAAGGAAACTGAAAACAATGAAACTTATATGGAGCAATTTCCGTGCAAAAAGAATTGTCCGTCTAAGGGAAGTGTCCGCCTAAAGGAGGTGTCCGTAAAGGGAGATTTCACTGTAGTCCCTTAGGAAAAATGATGTCCCAGAAGATAATGGCCGGGAAAAACCTTTAGGTACTCTGTTTTTGAATTTTAGTACCAGGGCGTCTGGTCCGCAGCGAGCTCCTTTTGTAAGCACAAGGGGGAAAGTACATTAGGGGAGTAGAGCATGTATACGGCAATTGTTATTGAAAATATTTAGTTCCCGACTAGCCTAAACTAGAGTTGTATTTGTCGAACATCTCTTTCAGTCATCGCAAATAAAAGGTATTGTAAAATTATTCATGATTTGCAACTTCGTAAAACTTTAAACGCGTTTATCTCAATACTGTATTTTTCAAGTTGGCCGGATTCGTAACTCAAGCAATTTTCAACCGATTAACTTGAAATTTAAAACATGTCTTGAAATATACATTGTCTATGGAAGTAAGTAGCATTTTTTTTTTATATTGCGTAGTTCACTAGTTATTAACAATTTTCTGACAATTTTTTAGGCAAATTTTGAACTTTTCACTTTAGGGCGCCATTTGGCCAAAAGTCAATACATCGCAAAAATCCTACGTACTTCTATAGCAGTCAGAGTATATATTTATAATCGAAAAAATCCATTTGCTCATTATTATTATTAAAAACGCTGCACAGCCGCCATTTTGTAATAAATCGCTTCAAAAAAATTATTGTAAGCAGTCATTGATATAAATAATAAAATCACGTTTCTTATTTCGTAGTACCTACTTATAAAAAAAATCCCCAAGAATCCTATTTTTCAGCCTCTAGGGTGGGCTAACCCCTTTAGCATTGAAAAGAACTTTTTCACTTAGCGCAAGATCTAATTCGGAGTTGGAAAGAAAAAAGCAGCGTCTCCCGTGGCTTTCAAGATCTGCCCTGCTGCCACATTTGTTTTGAGAGGACGCTTTAAATCTAGGAGTGAGGTAACCTGAGCTCTTCTAAAGAAGCGGGAAACAGGGACAGTTGCTCTCAGCCACGTAAGTGAGACTACCGCATGTCAGCATAGACGTTGATGCTCACTTCTTCACCCAAAAGCTCCATAGCTGGAATGCATCGCTGCACTGGTCATGATGTCTGGCTCATCATACTTCTTATAAAGTGGTGTGGGTGGTCGGTCATGTTTTACAAACGTCTATGACTGGATTGGAGGAGGTATCTGTCGTTATATTTGCTTCTTTGTAGTGTCTCTTGTTTCATATGAGTTTTTGCTGCCGTGTACCAAGTAGGGAAACAGTATGTGATCAGAGGCCGATTAAGCTGCTTTTAGAGAAGTTGTTTCGTCTTTCGTTTCCTGGCTTAGTCCGTTGCTCTTTCGCATTTGTGGATGGATGCGGTGAAAAGAAAAATTTGCTTCCCTTAGCACAGCAGGGGGGGGGGGGGGAGGGTTGAACCTGTGTGGGTCGCTGAAGTTTGGAATTTGTTCTTGGTTGGTAATTGAGTTTCGTCGAGCAAGGTGATATTGTTGCTTATACTTTTGTTGGCTGAGCGTCCTTGCGTTATACTGGATCTGTTAGGTGGTCGTGTCTAAAGAAAATTAACTCGGATTTGGCTGAGTTGACTGTGATGTCCTCTTGGTAATAATCTCTTGGTCTTACGTGGCCTTCGACTCTTCTGGCAGAAAATACCGGAGAAATGGACTAGGCATTTATGTGAGGGAGTCATAGGCAAACAAGAGAGTTTGTGCGTATTCCGGCTATGGTTCGTCTGACGTGTTGATGTTGAACAAAAATGGGTTTCATTTCATTTGAATTTCCCGATGAAATAGAAAAATGCAATTTTAACAGAAAATATTAGTTCAATTGAACATTTTGTTGGTGAAAAAATTCTCGATTGGAACAACAATTCTTATTATACTTTCTATCGAAAAACAAGTTAAAATTTCATTTGAAAATTGTTCCTGATTCGTTTTCTTGGTCGTTATAACTGGACCCTTATGCAGACGACATTTGTGGGAAGACGGAAGCGACGTGTTTTCGAAAGCACATTGCAAGGAAAAAGGTAGACCTACTCTTAGGTGCAGCAATCAAGTGGAATAAGACTTCATCCCATGCAGAGTGCAAAACTGGAGAGAGTTTGTCCGAAAAAGAAGTCGCTAATGAAAGATGTTGGTTGGGGCCCAGTTTCACCCCAAACTATAACGAATACTTAAGTAAGTAACTAAGTACCTAAGGTCGAAGCTTGAAGCCCATGGTATCGGTGGAGCAGGCAGCAGGGCTGTTTCCACTTGATAGCATTTATAGATCCTCCTGACAGAGCATGGACAGTATAGGTAAGATACAACCTTATTTGGAAACAACAACAAAAGTGTGTTGGACCATTTTCATTTTTTTAAATCTCCATAAGTAAAGTTAATAATCATTACATCTTCAACGTATAGCTTCAAATAAATAAAAAGAACCGAACTTTTTATAACCAAGGGCAGACACCAAGATTTTAAACGATTTGATAGGTGGAAACGGTTAAGTGAGAAAACGGTTTCCATTGGCTTCTTAAACTCTCCCGGAAGGCTCGCCAGTTCCTTGCATCGTGAGACCCCCGAACATTTGCTGATACATTTGGGGTTTGAACCACATTTCAACGTTTAAGCCACAAAAGTAGGGCTATACCTATGCTACAGTAGGCTAATAATATTATATAGAAGTTCCATGTCGGATCATATATCCAATTTTTTTTCTGTGTGGATAAGTGGTGATATAGTCTCCTGAGATTGATTCCCGTGCCATAAAAAGAGTTTTCTTGCCTAGATGATCCGAGTCGGCTAAAAATTGTAGTTCATTTGCATTCCTCACGAAGGTCTGGTTAAGAAAAATGCACCATGAGCTTCTTATGCAGGATTCTTGACTATTTATTATTTTGTTTTAATTAAAAGAATAAGGCTGCGTTTGACTCCGGCCCACACTCTTACACCGTCAAGTTTAATTCGGTTTGTGAACACACACTTACCTCTATATCCACACTCATCATAGATTCTGTTTTTAGCCACCCCCCATCAACAACTGTTACATATCCTTCTTACTATTTCTGCTTTCTCATTGTTTTTTAATAAATGCGTTCTATGTTTTTACTTTATATTCTCAACCCCATGTTACTTCGCATTGTTTATTAATAAGGAGAGCAACAAAATCCAATTTCCTAGATAAATTGCCTCTCATAAAAAACATCCATTCAACACACCAAGAATCAAGAGGCCAACTTGAACCCTCAGGTGAAATATTTTCACACTTTTTCACAACTTTAAGCAACCAACGCATAAAGCTACAAACACAAAAAAAAAAGTGTAATTTCATTTTGTTAGTCTATCGGAGGAATCAAATTACACCCAAGCCCAAGCATTATTACAACAGTGCAGTCCTTTCTCATTTACTTTGGGTTCACATAACAATGACTCTTGACAGTATCACTCGTCCTTAAATGAATTTCAACTCCCGAGGTGCTAATTTCCTTCGAAAAATAACGCAATTTATATGCACCCCTCTCTTAGTTCACTTGGCCTGATGATATGGTTCTTTTGTTGCTTATGCAGTGCCAAAAATGCCCAAAGACTATTCATTCTTTCACCCTATCGCTAGGACTGTGGTGTAATATTATAACAGTTTTATCCCTCCCCCATGCACAGAGCAGAGTTTCTTATACCGAAATTGCATAAAATTCCTAAACGCGCAAGAGACAAATTAAACTTCTCGGCCATATTTAATGGCATTACTCGGCTCAGAAAAGTTCATTAGCTTTGTTATTACCTTGAAGGACCTCGAAGTTTGGTATAGGTGTGATATGAATAAGATTCTAGCAAGGGCAGGCTTTCCCGTTTCGAGTGGAAGTAAATTAGATCTTTGTTTTGTGAAATAAGCAGTTACAATTTCTTGTTAGGAAGTCTAATGAAGACTTAGTGGCTACTTTCGAAATAAAAGAATTATCTTCTACGAAAAGAATTCTTTTTTTTGAAATGTGATTAACTTTGAAATGTGAACTAACTTTCTGAAAAAAATTAAGAAGCAGTAACAATGTTTCGAAGATGCTTATTAAGATTTTTTCTGTCAGCTCTTCGAAAAAACATATGAGCAATGTCCCGGACATGGTGTGAAAGTAATTCTTATTCACTTTAGCATAAGACTACTAAACAAAGACGGTTTGAGTACGGTTTAGGTGCGGCTGTCAGGTTAAAGAGTGACTGTGGGTATGAAGGTGCCAGTTACTTTCCTTTGGAGCTTTCCATATAGCGACGAAGGCACTGACTGTCTATGTTCATCAGATCGCTTGATCACTGAATACGAACTTTTCCAATTGTTGTTTGTCGTCTTTTTTGGTGAAGGCATTGCAAAAGCAGATAAGGACAGTCTCTTCATCAGATTTCCTTGGTTACTACAAAAGTTACTACTTTGGCGTATAGTCAACGTACGAATGAGAACATCCTCTTCACGACCCGTGCGCACCAACGCTGAGAAGAGATATGACGTCGGAAAGCTACAACCGCAAAAGATTGCCAATGCCCCTTCCAATCGAGTGTCCCTTTAATTATCCTTGAATCTTATGCCTCGGCATCAAGCATTGAAAACCAGTGGCAGCAATGCCAAGAAGCCATCAGAACAGCTGCCTCTATTGTTCTGGGTTTCACTCGGGCCCCCAAAACAAAACCCATGGTTCGATGAAGAATGCAAGCAGGCAAATACAGCCAAGCAAAAAGCACGACAAATATTGATGCAAAAACGAACAAGGGCTGCTTAGAGCTTAGAGCTTACAGCTTACGATCGAGATTTACAAGGAGAAAAGAAGGGAGCAACACCGAATTCTCAAATAGAAAAAGAGAATTCGATTGAGGAAATTGAGAGGTTCCATGACAGGAATGAGATACGGAAGTCTTACGCAAAGGTAAAAAGATCTTGCCAGGGTGGCAAGCTCCGTACTCAAACCAATAAGAGACCAACAGGGAAACATTGCAATAGAGACGCATTTTGCTACTGAGAATCTGGGAAAACCAAATCTGCTGCAGACTTCTTAACGGCCATGAAGACACTGACTCCGCTGTCAGGAAGATTGCCCCATTCAGCTTGGACGATGATCAAGAATGCCGTCCTTCCGATATAGAATAAGTTAAGCTCACCATATGCAAACTTAAATCAAGGAGCAGATAGCCTTGATGCCGAACTCTTCAAGGCAGCTGGAGATCAGTTGGAAATGAGCATGCACCAGCTGATCTGCATGATATGGTCGGAAAAAAGCATGCCCGATGAATGGAACCTCAGTATCGTATGCCTCAGCCTAAGGAAGGGAGATCCTTACAATTGCGCCAATTATAGAGGAAAAACCATCTTAGCGTCGCTTATAAGATCTTTTCTGCTGTAATATGTGAACGTCAACAACTTAACACCATCTTTTTATTGATTTCAAGGCTTTGTATCACAGTATTTACAGAGAAGGGCTGTACAGAACCACGTCTAATTTTGGCTTCCCTGCAATAGTCGTACTTTGTAGAATTCGTAGGAAAATAACTCCCCGAGACCTTTGAAGGCGAAAAAGGCTTTAGATAAGGCGACAAACTGTCATGCAATTTCTTCAACATCATACTTGAAAAGATTGATGTAAAAATCCAACATCAACACCAGAGGAACAATCTTTCAAAAGTCTGTACAATTACTCGCCTATGAAGACGATATTGACGTAATGAGAAGAAATAAGCGTGATGTTATAGGTGCTTTTGCGAGTATTGAAACAGAAGCGGCAAAAATGGGTTTGATGTTTAATAAGGGTAAAACAAGGTATATGTTGTCATTGAATTAGGACACCGAACATTGACAAATTGGTCAAAACGTCAGAATAGACAGACATATCTTCAAGGTAGCATTAAGACTTCGTCTTCCTAGGATTCGTACATCAGTGCGGAGATTAAACGGAGAACAACTTTTCTCAACCATTGCTTGTTTGAGTTAAGAAGGCAATTGAGAAACACAACCCTTCTAGAAAAGAAAAGGTATGAGACCTTAATCCCAGTCCTTTTTAATGGTGCGGAAGCGTCAACTTTATCGAAAGCGGATGAGGAAACCCTTGGCCGCTTCGGAACAATGATCTTTGAATACAATGAGTTAAAAAAAAAATACAGCATAGACCTGTAATAGCTGTACCGCGATATGGACACACCTGTACTCCTCACGAGACTACGATGGCTAGGACATGGAGATGGACATCAACTCTCCGGCTCGACCAGTTTTCGAAAGCACATTGCAGGTTAATCGCGTATAGGTAAGACCTAGTCTTAGGTGGCGCAATCGAGTGGAAGAAGACCTTAACCGATTTAGAGTGCAAAACTGGAGAGAGCTCGCCCGAAATCTAAGTCGTTATCGAAAGATGTAGGTTGAGGCTTAGGTTCTCTCCGATCTGTAATGCCCACCTAAGTAATTAACGTTATCCACCATTTTGTTACCAGCTATGTCATGATTTCATGGCTCCGTCATGGTCAGCTTGGAGCCCTATATGTCTTTTAAGTCTCATTTTGGACTGCAATTTGAGATGTGACTTATTCAATAATTGCTTTTAAAATTCATCGCCTTCTTCTTTTAAGGAGTGTCACGAAAATGTTCATATCTAAGGGATCACAGCTGACCGACTTATCTGCTGCATGGTGGACTATTCCGTATGAATTCCTTTAATAAATTGATTACTAGAGTTGTAATCTTTGTCAAAAAAAAACAAATTTTGCCTTACCCAGTTGATACAGAAAACATGAAAAAGGAGGGTTGCCTCGTTTGTGCGTTTGTGACTTTTGAAAAGTCAAATCTCCAAAAGGTATCGCTATTAATTGGTGTCCACGGTTGTAATTCGAAAGTTTTAATTCTAAGTGGTACCCGTGTCGTGATGGTTAGTGTATACCTGTTACGCGGGAGGTTCTAGAGCATTTCTCGCAACAATTGCCTTTGTAAAGGAATAGGAGGGACATAGAATTTTCTCCCGGTTCCTAATGGCTAATCAAGAAAGAGCTTTTCATGGCAACGCATTTACGAACGTAGGATTTGCCAATTCCTCGCGAAAGGCGATACCCGTAGAAAAAACATTTTTGCCTCTGGTGGGATTCGAACTCGAACCTCTGGATTAACAGGCGGACATGCTATCCATCACACCACGGCCTGATGGAATTGAAACAGGAAAATAGAAAAATACAAATTAAACAGCAAATATTTGTTCTATTATATCTTTTTTGGGCACAAAAAATTCTTTGAGTGATTTGCCATCGATTGGTATAACATTTGTTATTCAATTGTAACGAGAACATAGTTATTATTCCATTTGAAAATTTTTCCTGATTCGTTTTCCTGATCGCTATAACTGGCCCCTAAGACAGACGACTACTTCTTTAGGCTCTAATTGACCATAAACAGGAAATCCTTGCCATTGCAACTATTCACAAGTCCATGTGATTCATTGTTCGGAATTCCTGTAAAAATAAAAATAAAATAATAAAATAAAATAAAAATAGGTTAGTAGTTACTTTCATTTGCTCATTTCTCCTTCCACAACACATTCCATCGTATTCAACGCGCGTTCTAAGTCCATTTCCGTCATTCCGTTTGCCAACTTTGAATTTGAATTAGATCTCCGGTGAGCAAATTCTTTGGTATTTGAAATGCTTTTACTTTAAGTTTGCCATCGTTTAGTGAGTACCTACCAACTTTTAACGCCCTTCCACCTCATCATTCATTTGAAATTGCCTCTAACTCCTTACCATTTCTTCTTACGAACTGCTACCAACCCCATTATCTTGCTCATCTCCTGCTAAACAATCGTTATGTTAATTAAACTTTTTAATCCTTTACATATCTGCGAGAGAGATGATTCTCAAATCGCAAAACCCCCTCAGTTAGCAACTTATTCGAGTTACAAAGCAATACGAACATAAGGATGAACGTCAAAGACATTCCTACTGTTTCCATAGTCGGCACCTATACACAAAGACATACACCAGCGCAGCAGCGTGCGTGAGAGCCAATTAAACTAATATTCTAAGAATTAAAGTATTAAAGAGTGGTGTGCTTTGCATATTTGTTCGAATCAACCACCACCCTACGCTAGTAGAACATATCCCACCCCATATGCCCAGACCATTGCCCCATCCCCAAAACCTCATTGAGTTTTACTTGACAGTTTAGAGTGGCATTTAAGTAATCCTTGAAATAAAACCGGGAAATATGCACAAGAGGGCGATGATGCTTTTGTCATGTTATCTGCTATTTAAGAGGATATGTGTGTTTCTGTTTCTCCAAGGATATAACATGGTGATGAGATGAGTCAATAAGTTTTCTCGTCGCCGAAAGATATGACAGCAACATGTGTGGAAAAGACGGAAGGACTTTCTTTTTTCTTCTTCTTCTATATAAATACAAACATACGTATATATAGATCTTCTCGGGGGCACACCACTAACTTTAAATATTTTTGTTTGTCTAATTTGGTTGTTCGAAGTGTATTCGAGTCGAGAGTATATATACAATGGTTTGGGGGCTGTTGCTTGGGGGCGCGTGTAAGGCTTTGTGTGGCTGTAACTGTTCACATTGCAAAGTTTTCAATGAAAATGTAGGAGTAGGGTGTTTGTTTTGATTTGACTAATATTGTTGTTTGTGTCACTTACCACGCACAGCGGTCGTGTCATTTAATTCTTTATTGTGATTGATCTGACAACTTTTTGGATTTTGAAGTGGGTTTTGACTTTAGGGTAATTTGCTTTAGAAAAGCATTGTGCTGTGTTCCATGGCTTTCTAATTATAGATTGAAGGGAGATTAGACGATGGACATAGACAAATTCAAATGGGCTATGAGCTATGATGAAGGAGGTCCTGGGAAACAGTGTGGAAAAAAATAGAAATAAGTTGGTAGTAAGAACATCACGTGAGCATGCCTCATACAATTTTTAGGGCCTTAAGATTTTTCCGGAGTGATTAAAACGAAATCAGAGTCAATATCGAAGGTGGAAACATCACTCTTGATGTCAAATCACTCTTAGGCATTAGATATAAGTTGGAAGAGTGGCAATGTAGAGAAACTTGGAACTCAAAAGTTCAAAGGCCCAAAGCTTACGATCAGGCATTATGAAAGACACAGTACACTTAATCTGGGCATCCAGGATCACTCTTTGACAGCTCTGATTTCTCAGACCTTTTGCACTCTCATGAAAGTTGTTTAGTTGACTGTATGTAGGAGTGCGCACTGTAGGTACCTAATCAATTACTGGGGACTTTTTTCTCCCGCCAGGAGCATTTTTCATGAGTTAACGTGGGTGTCTAGTAAAATGCTAGGGTTCTCAAAGCATTCTTGGTTTGTCCATCAAATTGTCTCTCCTATAGTGCCTTTGTCTGCTTCACATGCGGTTTTCCTTAAAAAAAAATGGAAAAGAAATCCTTCACTCAAAAGCTCAAACATCTTTGTCGAATGTCCATGTTCATGTCGTGGTGTTCTATAACCCCGCTCATTCAAATATGTACATATCTTCATTAATACATTTGCAAGTATTTTCTAGTGAACAATGTGTTTGAAAAACCGCAATTAAAAATTTAGATGCAAACGGTGTCGACAATTGTCTATCTCTTGTCCACTTTATTTCATTTTTCGTTGCCAAAGTGACAGACAAACACACACACATGCCTTTTCCCCTTGCTTTGCTTCACAGGATTGTTAAAAATTTAATTAAATTAAACTTTGACCAATATGTGAATGCGGTCATTAGACGGATTTCAAGTCTTTTGTGTGGTGATGTTCTTTGGGTTTATTCCTTTTGTTTTTTATTTTTTCTATTGTCGTTCTTTAACACATTTTTGTTGGATTCAGAATTGAAAGCTGAAGGGTTTTTAATTTTTGTTCAAAAGATTTTGTTTTGGTCAGAGGAACACAGATATTTGTTTAATTAAGATTGGCTGTAGCTAAAAGGATTTTCACATATGACTGACATAGTGTGAGAGTTGAGTGTCCTTTCAAAAGAAATTTCATTATGAAGAGACGATGAAAATGAAATGCATGGTGAAAATTATTCAACTGAATAAGAGTTTGGACTGAAATTCTTAAATAAATGAGGAAAGTTTGGCTCTCCAAAGCATTTTGCAGAGATGCCTCTGAAACACACTTCTACTTGGATTGGAATTTTGCTTCGCACAAAAAAGAAAAGCATGAACACAAATTGAAAATAATTATTGAAGGAGAAAAACTATTGAAGGTTAGTGATCCGAACAGCGCTTTTTAACAGAAGCTTACGAAAGGCTTGCGGTGCCCGTGGCGTAATTGTAACAATTTTCTGCCTTTTTAGAGGGAGTTTGAGGCTCAAGTCACCCAGTTTTCGAAGAAATGGCAAGTCCTCTGAGAGTGAGTACACCATCTCACTTCCTAGAGCTTAATCGTTTCGGTATCGGCAGTTTTAGGTCACCTCACGAGTTATGGTTGAGCGAAATTCGCAAGTCCTTTGCAATCAGAGCTTACTGTAACTACTGCGTGCTGTTGTCATGTGTTATTTGTTCTATGTAGTATTTGTGTCGTTAGTCTTGTGGTGTATCAGCCAAATGGTCTTTGTCGCCCGGCTGCAACCCCCCCTACTCCGCAGATTTATGTGTGGAGTAGGTTTCATGTAAATGTAAATGTAAATGTAAATGTTTAATTTTTAATATCTAACAGGCATTCTGCCTTACCTCTGTGAGCCCCAATTGCCCACTTAAGCATACATACAATATACTCTGCACCCTATTGGCTTCTTGCTTGGATGTAGCACCCAGGCAAGGGATCTAGTAGCCAGCAAATCCACTTTTAAGCGACATGGTGTAGCCAACCGAATGCCTGGTCGATCTTGGATTGGCTTTCCTTATCTTGGTGTTTGGGGTTCTAATCATCGACCTTAGGAATCCGTTTCATTTAGAAGCCTCTGGCACATAGAACGCCTTCAACAAACGTCTCTTCTGGTGTCAATTCATACGACACACTCTTTCAGCAAACAAAATCGGTGTACTCCATCATAAATAATAATACTTTCTGAGTAATGCTCTTGCGGATGCAGATATTGCAACCGCACTTTCAAAAGTCGCACTGGGTCGGTATCTTCTTACGCTAATGCTATCGTTATTCGTCAATTTGTGATGCTCATTTGACAAACTTGTGGTACCCGTGGTGTGATGGATAGCATGTCCGCCTGTTAATCTAGAGGTTCGAGTTCGAATCCCAACAGAGGCAAAAATGTTAATTCCACGGGTATCGCCTTTCGCGAGGAATTGGCAAGTCCTCCGTTAGTATTCATTACCATGAAAAGCGCTTTCTCGATTAGCCGTTCGGAACCGGCAGAAAATTGTAGGTCCCCTCCATTCCCTCACAAGGCATGGTTGTGAGAAATGCGCTAGGCCCAAGGGCTCCTCGCTCTGTTGCGCCACCCTATTTATTTATTTTTATTTGACAAACTTATATCAAGCAGGACTTGGGTTCTTTTGACAACCCAAAGAACCTTATTCCCGTTCCACAATGACTAGTGTCAACAGCTAAAATAAAAAAAATTTCTCCGGCAGCGCCCGTTGAACCAAAAATCGAGCAGCCAAAGGCACTGATCGATAAATTTGATTTGATCAACCCTCTGCTACTGTTCGTTAAACCGCGGTATTTTGCTCATGTGCTTCTGATTGGGCAGTAGAGCGATCTCAGATTCCTTAGGAAAAGTTGGTTAAGTAGCTGTCTTCGACGTATGAGTTAAGGAGGACTTCTGGAATGATATTAATGTGGTCATTATTGATTTGTTTATTTGCTCAGTGGTAAAATCTGATTAAAGCAATGAAGATTTTGTGTAATCAATTTCTCTTATTCTTCGCTTTTTGGTAGCGAAAATCCCCCATATTCAAACGGACGTTCGAACCGAATAGCACAGAACGCAATTCATCATGGTTTGGTCTCTGACATTTGCTTACTCGAGCTAACAATCTCACTCATGTGGTTCTCTCCGCGCATTTAGCAGTTGAATGTGGAGTGACCAAACCCTTGCTTACAAAGATATTGATGAATATCCTCCTGCCTGTTTTATTCTTCCCATTTTATAATCTGGTTGTTCAGGAAATATAATATTCCTTAAACTTTCCAGGTTACTTTTGGGTGAAAGCATGACTAAGAACAATGGGAATTATTGTTTCTCATGTCTAGGTTTCGTCGTAGTGAACGACTCGACAACGCCGCTAAAATGAGATCGTTGCCCACGACCTTGTTAATTTCTTCTGAATCAGATGAAGACTCCATCCCTTTCAATAAGACCCGAGCTGCCTTAGGGCCAACTTCGGTCATAAAGTTAAGTACAGAGATTCATTTTTTATCCGCTCAACCCGAATGTGGAATGCTTTACTCAACTCATTTTTTCCCCACTCATTTCAGTGCACAGAAATTCAAGAATAATTTGCTTGGACATCTCTTATGTTTTCCTTATATACTTACTTGGATGCTTATCTTGACTGTGTCTCTTAATAGCAAAATGACATACAAAGATTCTGTATTGTCATCATCTTTGAAGGTTTATAAAGGAGAACTCTACTCTTCCACTTGATTTTGTTGTTTCTTCTGACAATTTTTTTTTTAACTGTAGTTACACTACGCTGTTTAGCTTTGTGATTTGCTTATTCATCGACTGGCTTTAGCGTTTGGAACTATCAGCTCTTGGTAGATACTGAAAGTGAGCCATCCTATGTTTCTGCAAATTTCCTGTCGAGATTTGTTTTATTTAGTTTTTTAGGAGATTTTTTGCAGGTCTCAGTTCATTTTGTTTTCTTTATTTTTTCCATCACCGAGAGCGATTGCCGCTCCGCGTGTAATTGCCCTCTCTGCCCTCGGAATCGTATTTGTACGTTTCGTCGTACGATAGCTTACTGTAGGGCAACATATTAGCTTCGTTTGTTGAACTTTCCCCAGGGTTGACCCAGGTTTTCTTGACAACCATTTGAGTTGTCTAAAAAACCTGGGTTCTCCTGTCCTCAAAAAACCCTAAAATACAAATCACCACATATCCCCGTCATTTAAAAATAAGTATATGCCATTTGACAGCGCTCAACTCGCCACAGCAAAAACCTATGGCGAGTTGAGGGAAAACCTAGGTCAACCCTAGGGATCAGAAAACACTCATTTTGGTTTATTTAGGTATCTCTTTCTCAAAAAACGCTTTATGGCAACCCCAGGGCGACCCTAGGGCTTCAACGAACAAACCTATTTTCAACCCCATTATTGATCACTTTAATTTTGGTTCGATGGAATTCTCCATAAAGAACATTTTTCACCATCTTTTCGTCGGTATTCAAGTTCCCTAAACCAGCGCGGCGTACGTTTGAACTTCCAATGTAGGGACCCTCGCTTAGTCCACCGCCCATCACGGCCATCAAATGTTGATAGGCCTCTCCGCTTTAGAATTCATTCTCGTAAGATTCGTGGCTCAGAACCTCCTTCTACAACATGTTTTCATCCTCACTATCAACCATTTTTACCATCTCTTCTTCGATATTGTTGTTTCCTCAACTAGCGTTCGACGTTCCAATGTAGAGGAAGCCACTAAGTCCATCACGCCGCTGGTCCTCAAAAAATGTTTGTAGCCCTTTCCGCCTTCGGAATTGTACTATACTTTTGTCTGAGTTCGATGAAATGCATCGTAGCAATCATTGTCCGCTATATCTTTTCTTCGCAGTCATTGTTAACTCAACCCGCTTTAGCCATTCCAATAAAAAGAGAAGCGATAAGTCATTCACGACACTAATTGTTATCTGTATTTGTTTTGAAAGAACTTGTTCTTCAAGGTTCGAGAGGAATAGAACCGACAATTTTTCAGTCCGCTCGCGGTCACTCTTCTAGAAGGCTCTTGCTCTTTTCATAACTCACTTTTTTCACTTTCTACCTAGTCATTCACGAATATTTGTGCAAAACTACTGCTACAGTAGTTGTCAGTTGACACCTTCGACTGTGCAATGAGCATTTTAGGCTTAAGTTGACTATCTGCAGAGGAAGGACAATCGTATTCATCCAAAGAAGTTAAAATTCATTGGCTTAGATTTTCTGATGAATTATCGAGAATCTATTAGTGTCACTTGGAATTCCTATAAATCAACATCGGTGCACACTCTAAAAAGTTCACTTGCAAGATACAAAACAATAGAGGAGTGAAATGTCAGCCTTCGGGTACACCGTGTAGATTTTGAATGTTTAATGAGTGCATTGACCTATTTACTACAACTTTCTGCTTACGAGTTTTTAGATATCCTCATTCGAGACGAACATCATTTTCACTAAATCTTGATCTTGGACAGAGTTACATGATCACGAGTATAGATCGATTTTGAAAACCCAAATATTGAAGATAGTTAAACTTTCTACACAATTATGTCTGTTTTAACGCTTTGCTTGGCTGTAATGTCAATTTAGAACGGAGAAAAGGGACTTTATTTATCAAAACATGTCATAATTTACTTGACAAGAATCTAGCAAGGGGCACAATGACGCCCATTGAGTGAAGTGACATTTCCAATCTTAAGGAAATGCTGATCTAAGGGAGCCGTTGACATTGTCAATATTATACCAATGTGTTCCTATTTCTCCCAAATCCTCTTACGTCCATGTTATTAAATTTCATTGAGTTATGCCCTGTCTACTGGCTTTAATGCTTTGCTTTATTTTATAAATTCTTCAAGACAACAGATGCGGGCCTAGAGATGTAGACTGGCTTTCATAGAATAACATTCCATTCACATTGTGGTAATAGAGAGGCGAGCACTTTTTAAATTGCTGCCACTAACTTAAGAATGAAAATCAACAAGACTTCCTTCAACTTTGCTCTAATACACTGACTCTACGTCTCTTCAAAAAATAGAATAAAAAACTAGAAAAAAAGCACATACTAAAGCACCCCACTCCTTGAGCCAGAAATATTTTTTTTTTTTCCACTTCACTTTAAACGATTTTTCCTCACTTCACTCTCGACTTAACCTTTACCCATTTCAAGACAAATGAATGTAAAATAAATCATTAAAAAACATTCTTCACTTGCACCTGTTTCGTTCTAATGCCCCAGCCCAAACAACCACAGTGCTTATCTTTGCGCTCTTTTGTAGGTATACAAGTTTTGTAGGCACTAAGAGTTGGGGAAATTAATTAAAATCCCCAAAGCACCATAAGCAGTCTCTTCGGTGTAACCTTCTACCATGGGACTCTCCTTAAACCAACCCTCTTTTTGTAACGAGAAATCCTACTACTTATTGCCACTCATTCAAGCCGGACGTCTTTCCCAAGCACATCATTTCGGACTTCCCTTTTGTGTTCCCTCTACTCAAGGATAAAATTTTTTTTTTATTAATTTGTTCTGTTTAATTTTTATTTTTTCTAATTTACCACCATAGTTCCAAAGGCACCGCACGTCGCTGCCGACGTCGCTGTAGCCGCCGGCCGGCCGGTGCCAACCCAAAAACCCTGAAGGACTTCACTTCAGGAAAAGTTTCTCGGACGTTGCTGGTCGTCGGTCTATCCTTTGTGTTGTTACCGTCGTTGTTTGACAAAAGCGAAACAAAAAATAAGTGAAACAAACTTTAAAACAAAGTAGGTGCACAGAAAGAGAAGGACGAAAGAGAAAGAAAGAAAATGAAAACAAAACCTAAAGCTCAACCAGCCACAATTTTTGTAGAAATTAATCATTTCGCTAATGACTTACCCAACTGACACTAAAGGCTTTAGTCCCTCTCACAATGTGCTTCAAAATATGGTTTTCCTTCTTCTTGGTAAAACTGAAAAAATAGAACATTGAGGAAAATTGGTGAAAATGTCCACAAGGCTATTTCACTCAAAAATGAGGTTAAGTAATGGGGGAATCCCCTGAAAGCAAATGCAAAGAGAATCAAGAAACAATACTTCTCAGCGGGGGGAGGTTGTGTGATTGTGAGTTCTGCCTTTTGTTTTGTCTCCGGATTAAGAAGAAAAAAATTATACAAACAAGACATTGACAAGAAAACAGGTTAAGTAAGCTCCGTTAATAATCCATAGCAATGAATGAGTACCTATAACTTGAGAGGAAAGCTCAAGGACAACTACTGACCATAGTATCCACACGTGTGTGTCCAGGTGGGTTTTATCTTTGTTTCTCTTTTCATTTCTTAGAAAAATGACAAATGTGAGATGCGGAAAATGAATGTTACGTGGAGAGCCACTAAGCTTGTTTAATCATAAGGGCATGCATGCAATTTATAATTTTAAATCGTTTTGGGACGATTTGGACTTGAATTTATATGAGGCTCTTTATAATATGAGGAAGCAGATGTCCAAAGGAAAAATGATTTTTGCTGAAACATGAGTTTGGCTGAGATATATACACAAATTGTATCTTGGTGTTTGTTTTTGTCTTGGACTTTAAAGAAAAGAAGTCCTTGATAGAAATAATGGCAGCATGTGAGTAGAGTAGAAGCAGGTTACATAGACACTTTGGGAAAGCAAATGCAAAGAAGCGGTAGAAGAGCAAAACGTCTTATACCTACCTTGTAACCTTACAATACATCTCTATTTCAATCCCTTCCATTACAGATTGGTCAAAAACGCGTTTATATGCTTTAAAATAATACTAACAATCAATTTACCAGCAATTAAAAAGCTGGAAAAGCTCCAAAGATTAGCAACGACATGCATTACTGGTTGCCTTCGTACCAAACCCACATTTGCTCTAAACATCATTCTAGGACTATCACCTTTCCAACTATTCATAAAAATGGAAGCAAGACTGGCAATCCACTGTCTTTATTCCATTAAAAGCACCTAATCTTGAATCCAAGCCCGAAGGGTCAGCAGTATCTTTTCCGTAGTCATCCCCTCCGGGGAAGCCTGGGAGAACACAAAACCCTACAGTTTCTAGGCAAGATATGGCAAGATATGGTCTGAAACTGGCAAATTCTCCGCAATTTTCAGCGACTCGCCTTGGGCGAACTTTCAAATAGTCCTGATAGTCATTCTTCGATATTCTGAGCCGAAGTCTTAGCCATCAATCAATGTGCGAGATTAAAACAAAAAACATAGTATCTTCTCAGACAGCCAAGCTGCACAAAAAGCATTGAATTCACCAGTCATAAGATATAATCTAGTCAAAGAGACAATCCTATGTAACTCTTTTAACTGGTAAAGAAAAACTCTGTTATCTTCCACTAGATTCCAGCAAACAGGGGGAACGAGATGGTTGACTTCGAAAAAGCATTCGATCGACAACCACGAGATCTGATATGGGTGGCCCTCAGACACCGAGGAGTTCCTGAAGCCTATGTGCGAATAATTATGGACATGTACGAGGGAGCAGTTACAAAAGTGAGATGCCCAGCTGGGGTCACCGAAGAATTCCAAATAACAGTAGGTGTACATCAGGGAAGTGTCTTGAGTCCACTGCTCTTTATTGCTTTTCTGGATTATTTGCTTGAAGGAAAAGTAACGGACAATAAAGTAAAACAATTATTCTTTGCTGACGATGGAGCCCTCATAAGCGAGGATCCTACATCCCTGCAACGAGCACTTGACGTTTGGATTGATGTTCTGGAAGGAAATGGGTACCGTATTAAAGCTAAAAAGACTGAATAACTGTGCTGCCCTTTTTCTGATCCAGACAAGCCTATTCCAGTCATTTAATTGAATGAAAATGTGCTTCCCAAGTGTGAAAAGTTTAAATATCTGGGATCTATGATCAATAGTGAAGTAACTTGTGTTGACGACATCAATCATCGATTAAGCGTAGGGTGGATGAAGTGGCGAGAAAACTCCGCTATCTTCTGTGATCGAAAAATGCCCCCTAAGCTGAAAGGAAGACTCTACACAGCAGTTGTCCGTCCAGCTCTGACATACGGTTCACAATGTTGGACAGTGTACAAAAAGTATAAGAGCAAATTGACGGCAGCCGAAATGAAGATGCTTCGGATGACAGAAGGAGTAACAAAGCTTTATCGAATTAGATGTACTAAGATCCGTGGAAGCCTTTATGTCAAAAGTACCATCTTGGACAAAATTCAGCACGACCGGCTCAGTTGGTATTGTCATGTTCAAAGGAGAGATCCTCAGAACCCCGTCCAAAAGGCAATATCGTACAACGTTTCAACAAATTCGCGACGAAAAAGAAAAGGCAGGCCAAAACACTTCTGGTACAAGCAAATGCAAAAACAGCAGCATTTGGTTGGCCTCAGACATGGAACAATCCAAAACCGGGAGGCTTGCCGACACTTTCTGAGGTCAACGTGGCGTACCCCATAGGCGGATCACTAGTGTGAAGCAGAAAAGTGGGAGAGTTGTGATCGCTTCAAGATCACTACTCGTAACGCCGGAAATGAAAAAAAGAAGAAGAAGAAAGAAGAAGGGGGAACGAGATTGCTGATATCTTAGTAAAAGACAGTGCCTCCAAACTATTCATCGGCCGTGAACCAATCTTTGTAGTAAAAAAAAACAATTTTAAGCATAGCCTAGAACATCCTCTTAAAACAATCTAACAAACCTTGAGGAAATTCTACTTACCAAACCTGTTTAAAATTTTTTATACCAGAATATACAGAAAAAAACATCAAAATTTTTATGAAACTTCAACAGGAAAAGTCTTGAAACTTGGACCTCACTTCTAACCGGTCACTCTCCATATTAAAAACAAAAAATCTATAGCAAATAAAGTTGGCAGTATACCCGATTTACTGACTTTGTTTCGAAAGTGAAGATATGCACATCTCTCCGCATCATAACAAAGTGTCCAGCACTCCTCGACCTTCGAAGCCGATAGCTACTTAGATTACGAGAACATTCTCTTGGATAGCTTCATTCATCCAGAATAGCGGCATAAGCTCAACCCGCAATAAAATTCTAAAATGATAGTAAAATTATGTAAAAACGTCCGCAAAATGTTTCGTGGCTACTGTAACCCTATGCCAACGCGACTCCTTGTGGACTTAGCTCAGTCATTACCCACTAGTGTTGTTATAAGAAAGTAACAAATCAAATGTGGCACTAAACTCCATCAATACCGAACCAACACTGTAGATTGATTCCACGCTTTTAACGAGAATAGTATGAAGAAATTTGATGCAAGCACCTTCAAAGGTATATCTTGTTGTGAAGCACCACAAGTTGGGGTATTGTCTCCACTTTTTTCGTTAGTTAGTCAAATTTTGATTCAAGTGAACCTGAACTGGTTTAAGGTTGTGGATTTAAAGCAAATAAATATGGTGACGCAACAGAGCGAGAAGCCCCAGAGCCTAGCTCTTTTCACAACCATGCCTTGTGAAGGAATGTAGGGGACCTACAATTTTCTGCCGGTTCCGAACAGCTAAACGAGATAGCTCTTTTCATGGCAATGAATTTACTAACGAAGGACTTGCCAATTCCTCGCAAAAGGTGATACCCGTGGAATTTTTTTTGCCCCTGTTGTGATTCAGACAGAGATGCTAACCATCACGTTACGGGAACCAGTGTTTGCTTAAGCTCATAAAATAGTCAATATAACCTCGATGAAATTCAGAAAAGCCTTTTATTTTAAACGAACTTTACTCTGTCAAGACAGAGCTTATTCGTTCTAGAGAAAGAATACATTCAGTATATAATCCGTCCTACCATTCTCAATCTCAATCGTAAATTCAACTGGAAGGAAAATTTAAAAAAAAACTTTGATATTTGGAGAAAAAAGCAGTCACTGAATCTTCACAGCCTTGATAAGGCTGATCCTTACATACGATTTCGAGGTATGGTGACTATCATTAGAAAAGGTGAGCAATCCCAAATCCAACGAATCGCATGCAATAGCTGAAGCAGTACTTTTAAAAACACAGACTTTCGTACCGCTAGCTCTCCTATAGATGTTTTTCAGAAAGTAGAGGTGCCCATAAAATTTCTGCGACTCTAACAATGCCAGTGGTCTGTGAGATGTTGGCAATTCATTAAAGAAAATTTATTGGAGCTTGCAAGCTCTTAGCAGTTTTAGCATGCTTTCAATGCCTATACTAAAAACACATTAGCATTAGCAGAAATGAGAGAAAATTTATTGGAGCTTGCAAGCTCTTAGCAGTTTTAGCATGCTTTCAATGCCTATACTAAAAACACATTAGCATTAGCAGAAATGAATATTCGGTAAGCAAAGAAATAGTGGCTGGAGTATCACAAGGAACTGTTTTGGGTCCGATATTGTTCAAACTAATTTTAACGGCGTACCCCACGAGCGGATCACTAGTGTAAGGCAGTCATAGTGGAAAGCTCTGATCTCTTTGAGTTTGCGATGCTTTGATCCGAAAGTTATAGAATTAACGTGTGTTTTTTAGAGGTATAGAACTTTAAGTTAGCAACACTTTTTTAACTGGTTGCAATTTTGTCAGCTGTCAAGTGATTTATGTTCAGGTTGGTTTGGCATTTCAACATGAATAGACTGACGCGACGCCTGAACAACGCTTCCAAGTTGTGCCGTCGAGAAATTCATATCGAATTTTGTTTAGCGATGAAGATCACTTTTGGTTGAATGGATACACTGAACCAAATTTTGTAGTTATATTGATTAAAACGTAGGTGGAATTGAAGAAAGGGTGATCAATATACGGTCAATGAAAACTATGTGTTGATTTGACAACTGTATCGTCTTTTTGAAGAAATGCTTAGAATTTTCGGTTTAATTGATAAATCTACAAAATTTCGTCGAATTGAATAAATTTCATCACATTTTTATCAAATATGGTGAATAACGATTCTTCAGTTTAAATAATTGAATTTTTCATTTTGACAAAATGTTATTTAGTTTGACGAATTTTGTTCTTCAAATAAATGAATTTTTTTTCATTTCCACATCATATTTTTTTCGAATGGAAGAAAAATTCTTCATAATTTCACACACACGTTTTCATATGGATGAAAAATTCTTCAGTTGAACAAATGTTTATTCTTCGATTTAATGAATTTTCTTAATTTTAACATCAAATTTTCTTTGAACTGAAAAATATTCTTTCATACTTTCACGATCGCATTTTCATACTGATGAAAAATTCTTCATTTTGAAAAGTTATATTTTTCAAATTGATGAATAGTCTGTCATTTTTACAATATAGATACTTTCTCAAACTGATGAAATACTCTTCAAATTAGGCTTTTGGTTTGCGAATCAATGAATTTTCTTCATTTACACATTAAACTTTCTTCAAATTAAGAAAAAATTTCAATATATTCTCACAGCTCTTTCCTCACTTTAAAAAAGTAATCTTCAATTCAACGTGTCCTGTTGCTGAAATAATCTTTTTTATATTGACAATCAAACAAATTTCTTTTCTTTATACTTACTATGCTTTGATACTCTTTGTACCGTAAACAATGATTTCATTTCAGAACACCTACATATCTCTTAATAAAATGAATTTTCAAAGTTTTTTCTTGATTGATTGAAAAATACGGAGTAGATAACCATTTCGTTTTTTAAAAATACACAGTTTTTTTTAAGTTTTTTTTAAGTATAAGAACAATATATCTTTTTATTTAATTTTTTTTTTAAACTAACAAATTTCATGAAAGTAGGTATAGGAAAGTTTTTTTTCATTTTTTAAAGTTACTTAAAGTTACAAATTTAGATGAAAAACATTTTTTTTAAGTAAATTGGTAGGTAGGGCAGATATGTTAATGAAAAGAAATTTATTTGAGTTTACTAATTAGAGAGTTTACCTTTACCAACTAAGCTAGTGCCAAGAAGCTATGGAACAAACAAAATATACATAGCACAAGATCGACCATCTGAAACAGATTAAAGCCAAGAACTTTATTGTGAAGACAATTGATATGGTCTTGTTTAAAAACTATTTTTAAAACATACTTTCAGTTATGTTTTCTGCTGCTTTCATACTTCCAAAAAAGCATCCATTCTCAAAAATTGGAATAATTTTTTTTCCAAAGCCGTCAAAGCTCAACAACAAGCTGCCAGCGTTTGGAAACAGATGCTTGAAATCCATATCAACCTGTATTTAAGTAAGAAATGACATTAATTTTTAAATAATATTCTAACCTTTTAAAATTACCTATTTAAAGCGCATTGGATTCTTATACTGCTTCCATTTTGCCAATATGTCTGCTGTAGATTCAGATTTAGCAACCTCAGCTAATCTGAACTTCTTCGAAGAAGCCCAATGCGACTCCACTTCTGCCCAAGAGCAGTTTCCTCTAATATACAATAATTTGGCACTTTCAAGCCTTAAATTAAATTAAAATAAAATTTTTTTCTTGGGCTTGCAAGTCGAGCAAAGCGTTGCTTGTTGAAGTTCTTCTATAAAATTAAACATTGAAATATTTCAAAATCTATTAAAAATTTGTGTAGTAATGAAAAAAGTCGATTGCGAAAATCCGAAAAAAGGTTTGCAAGCAAAAACTCGCTCGAAATAAACAGTAATAACACTGGAGACACAAACGCGATTGACATATACTAACATAGAGTTGAAAAGTATCTTTTCTTTACTATTAAAAACTAATCAACAAACAGTTCTGTTTTTAGCTTTTTTGTTTATTTATGCAAATAAAACTAATCACAGAAAACCAATTAGACAAGAAGTTATTGCCACTAAAAAAACTACAAATGATTTCTTGTTCCAAATGTCATTTTTCAAATTATTCAAATAAATTTATTTGCCTATGCTCTACGTTTTGTCTTAAATATTGCTTTGTAATACTACTTACCTTTATGTTGTGTGAATACATTCTTTATCCCGTTAAGTTATAAGAATCTTATAAACTTTTTTCTCTGCGCACTATTTAACTTTTTGCATTATTACTATTACTATTAACTCTCGGATTTTTACTATTTAATGTGTTCACTTTGAACACTTTAACGATAATGAAAAATTTATCTACTTATTTTTAATTACTACTACTACTTATTATTAATCTATTTCTCAAACGAAGAAAACAACAGTTTTTCAGTTTGAAGAAAGTTTCGTCAATGTGAAGAAAAACCTTCCTGTATTTAAAGAAAAATATTCATTTCCAAGAAAAAACGATGGCAAATTCGTATGACTGAATAAATTCTTCGTTTTGAAGAAAATTTTGTTAGCGCGAAGAAAATGCTTTCTTCTATTCAATAAAATTTATTTAATTTGAAGAAAGTATGATAGAAGCTCTGCTCTAATGGCTAAAACCAAATTCTTCAATTTGAATAAAAAAAAAAATCAGTATAAGAACACACTTTCCTGTATTTGACGAAATTTCTTCAAATTGAAGTATATATGAAAAACTAGTACAGTGAATGAAAAATTCTTCATTTTGAAGAATATTTTGGCAAAATCGGGTAAACGCTTCCTTGCATTCAACTAAATTTATTCAATTTGAAGAAAATGCAATAAATAATCTAACACGGAACCATCTTCCCAATGAAGAATTTTTTTTTTTCAATTTGAAAAAATATTTTTCTGGACATTTTTATTTTAAATGATGAAATTTCATCAATTTGAAGAAATTAAAATAAACCGATTGGTTTCGAATAACATATACATTTTTTGCTTTTGTCAACATGATAATAATTTTTCTATTTGAATAAAATTCTAACTCAGGAGCAGATAGAAAACATTTAACTGATTTTGGCGAATAAATCGTCAATGATATGAAAAATTTTGCAATAAATTGTCAATTTGAATAATTATTTTTTCAAAGTTTGAAGAAATATTTTCGTCAATATCTCCTACGACATTTGGTTCAGTGTACGTGAATAAACAAAACTGCCGTATTTGAAGTAATGATAATCATCAAGTTTATGTTGAGACACCATTATATCCAGAAAAATTGACTGTGTGGTGTGCTTTATGCGCTGGTGGAGTAATTGGTTCGTACTCATTAAAAACGATGCTGGCCAGAACGTTAAAGTTAATGGTGACCGCTATAGAGCGATGATTACTGACTTTTTCGTTCATCAACTGGACAACCATGATGTGAAGGAGTTGTGATTTCAACAAGACGGCGCAACATGTCAAACAGCTCGTGCCCCAATTGATTTATTTAAGGAAAAGTTTGGTGACCGTATAGTTTCACGTTTCGGACCTGTGAATTGGCCTCCAAGATCGTGCGATTTAACGCCGCTTGACTATTTTCTGTGGGGATATGTGAAGTCGCTAACCTAAGCCCGAAGCGATTGACCACTTGGAGGACAATATTCGGAGCGTTATTGCCGATATACGGCCACAAATGTTGGAAAAGTCATCGAAAATTTGACCTCCAGATTAGACAACGTCCGAGCCAGCCGTGGCGGTCATATGCCAGAAATTTTATTTAAATTAAAATGCCAGAAGATTGTCTTCCGAATAAAGTAAATTTCATATCAATAAATAAAATCATCTTCGTATTACTCCATTTCAAAGTTCTATACCTCTAAAAAAAAAACACCCTTTATAATTAATAGGGTGGCGCAGTAGAGCGAGGAACCCCGAATGCCTAGCACATTTCTCACAGCCATTGCCCATGTGAGGGAATGGAGGGACCCTACAATTTTCTGGCGATTTCGAACGGGTAATCGAGAAAGAGCTTCTAATGGCAATGAATTTACTTTCAGAGGAATTGCCAAATCCTCGCGAAAGGCCTAGAATATTTGTCACGACCATGCCTTTTGAAGAAGTGGATGTGACCTTCAATTTCATGCCGATTCCAAACGGTTAATCTACAAAACGTTTTCCATGGCAATGAGTTTGGATTTCTGTTGGGATTCGAACACCGAAATTCCCGCGTAATAGGCAGACTTGCAAACCATCAGACCACGGGTACCACAAAATCGTTTCACCTGTTCCTAGTTATAGTCTATTCATCAGATCAAAAACCACGCTCCCAAAAAAACCGCATCCAATCCACAGCCGTGCGATTATCAAAAGACAAAAGGAGTGCTTCTGGTTTGTGTTGTTGCAGTATATACACTGACTATACACTATACCACCATATACCGTAGACCAACCAAAAAACCCCTAACCCACTGTCAATTCGTAGAGAGACTGTTACTTTTAGCAGTAAATTTTACATCCAACTCCTATTCACATCTAGCTAAAGTGCTTTTTGAATTTTATAAGCAAGCCATCGCAGTATATACACCCTCTTCTCCTGTGATGCTTCATCTAAGGTACACATTTTAGCATGATTTTGCTATATTTCTGTGCAAACAGACGTTGAAAACCTGTAGAAGTACCTACCGCACTCATATTGCCTCTGGAGATTCCAAACAATGACCAAACCGAATGAATCCAAACAGACCCCGCATCGCATCAGACCTACGAGACTTGAAGCAAGACAAACTGGAGACGACCAGGCCATGGTGCTTCACATAGTTGCCACTGTTAATTACACAGCATATGCAAAGTGCATCGAACTAAGCAATTAAGTGACTGACAAAACGTACTATGGCGACTATTGGCAAATAGGAAGCAACTCTTCTATATTCTCGTATAGGTACACAAATGCTGCACAACAAGTTGATGTGGAAAACAAAGAAAAAAACAAAAAACTCTTTTCACAATAACTCAGTACAGTAACAACAAAACACAAAAACAACAACAGCAACAAATGATGAAAGACTGAAAGATTGAACTCCCTGGAATACCTCACATAAAACAAAAAGGAAAACCTCTCATCTTGCATATAAAACATATACTATATGTGGAGGAGGAAGACGATGGTGATCAAGTCATTGGTTGGGTCTGTGCTCATGGTCGTCGTTATTATCGTCATATAAAGCCTGGCTACCGTCCTCATCGTGCAAATGGCCAAGTCATCGATGTTTTCTGAAAATTCCATCGAAGCAAACAAATATTCGAAGGATAAACAACAACACAACACTGCATACGATGGTGACCATCATCATCATGATGCGTTGTCCCTTCTCTCTGCTCTTTATTGGGTAGCTAGAGCTACTTTCAATTCACTGAAGATGAGGTCTTCGGGGAAAGGGTGACAATGATGGCAAAGATTCACTCACTGAGACGGCATTGGCAACAACAAGCTAAATGCATTCAGCACTCATGTTTTATGGATTATTGGCTTCTAGTCTGCAGTATATGAGGAAAGGATAGGAAGAAAGCCCTTCGTCGTGGACACACCATTCATTCCACAGTCCATCAAACACTGCTAACAATATGTCTCCTTCATGATGGTGCTATCCACTAAGCGGTGAGACACGTAGACATTAAGAGTGTGGCGTGTGGAGAGATATGGAGAGCTGCATCGAAGATGACCCCGAAGGAATATAAAATTTGTTGTATGCCACCCACTATACACCACACCACCACACCACCGCACCATCACCCGCTCCAAGACTCATTGACAGTGTAGTTGGCGTTGTTGGTTTTGTTTGTTCTGAAATCTTTACAGTCTGGTGCAGCAAATGTTGAAAAATGTAAAAAAAGAACCTACTTTCAAACAAAGTGTGACATTATTCAATCGGACCATTGATCGGTGTGGTTGTAGCCATGGATGGCATCACAATAGTCAACAACCACTTTTTCACACACACTTCAACCCTCTGCTATTTCTTCTGTCGATGTTTTGCTGAGAAATGACGTTTTCTTCACACTTCGTCAAAGATTCCGTCAGTGGAGATAAAGGAAACCATGCGACGATGCCAAGCTGCAGGGCATTTGCCTCTAACATCCGGCCGATCTAATCAAAGTGCCCACTTCAGAATTTGTGTTCGAAGAGGATCTGAATCACCCAGTAGTTTGCAGATGTTCAGCTGAACCGTCCGCCATATTCCTTTAAAACTCAAATTTTTTTTGCTCACTTCAACAAAAGCCATGTTCACCCATATTCGTATTATTCATTCCCCTTTATGGACCCTAAAAAGCAGGGACGGTTTTGGTCAAAACTTTGAATACTAGCTTCGCATAAATTCTGCAACTCACTTCGCAATCTTCTATTAGCTATCGGTTTTCAGAGCTTCCACGTTCGGTTTTGAAAGCTCTTCTGTTTTACGGCAACTTTCAGGCACATTGTAACTTATCGCTGTCATACGGCTGAATTGTCGACAAGATGGTAACATCAGTGACTGAAAGGTGGCTGTTGCGTCGTGTCGGCAGCGTATGAGGTTGAGTTAGCTTCAATCAGAAATCTACTCGTCTCTGCACTTTAGACATCTGCTTCATTTAGTTTTTTTTTATCGAAGCACAACGGCTTAGAGCTCACTTTTTTTAAGGACGAATGGCGTATATGTTCAACATCAGCAGCAACCTTTGCTTACAAGCCGTTGGGCTACAGTTATGGTGGTGAGCCCCGTTTTCTACATGCGGATTACTAGTGTGAAGCAGAAAAACGAAGAGTTGTGACTCCTTTGAGATCACGATCCTCGTCCTGACGAGAGCTGTAGAGGCAGCAGAAGATACTGGTGAAGCATAAAATTGATCGGATTTAACTCCAAAAACTCTTTTTGGCATGGAATTTCCTAATATTCGAGATTTTTCTGAAGATTAAGTTCTAAGAACTTGACTCTTAACTCTTTGGCCGTAAAGGTAAACATAGAAGTCTGTTAAAGTCATTGTACTCTGGGATAGCGTATCCCCTAGGCTTAGTTCGTATTTACCCACCCAGAAGCGTAATTGTTTAGTAACTTTGCATACTTTTCGTCGAAAGTTCCCTTGAATGTCCAATGCTTATTCCGCTTGGAATGTGTTTTCCATGCGAAAAAAAGAATAATAAAGATATCAGGTCCTACGGTTGAACCCTACGAAGCTCCGCAGATGATTCCTTTTCTCCGTTGGTGTGTTTTGGGGATTGGAGCTGACCATGCGACAACTCCGAATCCTTGAGTTGCCTCACAATTCGAAAACATAGGTTGACGTTTTGGATATTTTTGGAGCGCCTTCAATGACAACTCCATACCTGATAGACGCTTGATAAACAGGTTAACGACTGTTAACTCATTTCATGTGCTGATTTTTTAAATGGATTCAAATTTTTTTCCAGGAGACGTAGCCAAAGACTTGAGGAATAATTGGCAGTATATCTTCATATGCCAACTCATAGGACCCATAGGTTTTTAAAGTTTAAGAACAGCTTAACTAATGCCGACTCATTAGGACCCACTCTTAAGGTCTCAAAACAGCTCAACACCCAGACAGTGGTGCTAGTTGTTCAAATAAGCGTCAAGCTGTTACATTTGAAAGTCTAACAATCCGGAATAAAATATTGGGAAGTGTTCTTAAAGTACAGACCTACTCCACTCACCAGAGCTAATTAAGCGTCTGATTCAATGGTAGGCACTGTTGGACAATTCATTATTTAGTTTTTGTAACAAGTGTCATTTCTTGTTTGTCATGTTGTACAAGTGTGCTATTTGCATTGAACTTGCAAACCAAATGGCTCAGCGTTAAGCCCAATCTATAGCCAGTTATCTATTCACATATAGCTACATTTATACACGTGTGCCTCTTTAGCTTTCGACGAGAGATTTGCTCACATATTGAGATGTCATGTTTGTGGCTGCTTCGTATCAATTGACTTCCGTTTGCATTTGGCAAATCTGCTTTCAGCTTCTCATCCCACTGGCCCTACTACATCTTCTTCTCCATCCTAGCTTCTTATTCACTAGCCCCAGATGTGGTTTCTGCTTGTTATATGCCCGGGACTGAATTCCTCTTAGAGAGTTGTATTGTGACTCTCTTTCAATTCCCAGCGGGAATCGTTGTTTGAAATGCGAATGAAGCTTGAACTGGTCTCTCTGGTCACCACATGAGTTCGTGTATGTGTGTGTGTCTATGTCTATATATATGTTCACTTTAAACTCGAGAAATTTGAATAATATTTTGTTTGTTTGTCCTTTGGGGCGTTGCGGTAATGGTTGGCTAGAGAACTAAACGACTAGGATGACCGGTCGGAAATCTAGTGAAGGTATGGGATGTGGCATATCAGCACACATCTACAAATATAAGTTGGTCCAGTGATTGGAACAGCAGTCAGCAGTCAACAATCAGGTTGTCTTTCTTAGCATATAGAAGTGGACATGCAACGTTGTAAACTAAAGTGCCGAACTTGTAAACAAATAACATTAGTTTTGTTTACTGAATGCTTAATTGAAGGATGACTTGGATTGATTTATCAGCTTGGCATATTGGAGAAACATTGGGAAGGTGCGGGGAGTTGTATGGTGTTTCTTGGTGTGTTTTTTGATTTGGGGGGAATGGACATAAAGTGGAGTTCTATAGGAACATCAGAGTTTTCAAATTATGTACACAAACTGCAGATGGGTGTGACAAGGTAGTTTGTTAAAAAATTATTTCAACATTCATATAAAGCGAAGGGTTGCCGTCTGGACATTATGAAAAACTAAAGAATTTGCTATTACTTTTAGTTATGAAACTAGACCTTGCTGAGATTCATTTTAAGAAATACACATTCACGCGCGTGCGGCACTGCTTAAGGAAGAAATACTTATATGAAACAATACGAATGTAGTGGCTGATCGAGCCTCAGGTTGGTTTTAGAATTTCAAGAAGTTGAATTATGTAGGTATATTACCTCTTTTATGATAAAAAGCTCTGCCAATAATATTCGACGTCAACCCTGGGGCCGAATTACCACATCAGTGATCGAGTGAGTGAGTAATTTTTTCTTCAAAGTGCACTCCATATCATCCAACATCAGTCTGCTGTTCATTTATCGACTTCAATTCGTTCAAATACTGAGGAAAGAATGTCAAATTGTGGTACTAAAGTGCTCGATAACGTAGGAAGTAAATCCAACATCAAAACATATAAATCAGTCACGTATTACTCGATCACTTGTGTGGCAATTCGAGCCCTGTTCTCTTTTTTTTAATAAATTCTTATTCTTTTTAGAAAGATGATGGCAACTCTTACAAGAGTACTTCTCTTTCTCTGTCAATTGGTGTTCATTGAAGTAACTTAATTGCTAACTTAAGGTTGCCATCGTAGTCCCTTATAATTCAGTTGTTAATATTGATCCTCTTACTAATTGACAAAGAATGCCAATCATCTACCTAAGTACACTTCGTTCTGATGCAAGGCAATCCAAATTGCATAGCACTTTTCTTTCTGCTTTGCAAATAGAATGCTGTTTTTTTTACTTTTGTTTGCTTTTTCTAGTTCTACACTCTTTTGTTCTTTTAGTTAAGTGCCATCTAATTTAATTACCTCGAACAGAAACAGGGCTAATGAAGCGCAAATTAGACTGGAGTGCGAGTAAAGAACTATCCGAAAAGTGTTGCACCACCACCCAGGTAAAACGAAAAGTTTAAACTCAAAGAAGTTAGTTTATTTAATTAATAATTACATTAGACTTTCTTCTGAACGTCGCGTGTCTTCGCGTAACATTGTAACATTGCAGTATCGTAAAAGTAAAGCAAAACTAAGTGCTGATGGTATGGTTAAGCCTTTTTTGCAAACATTTGAAGAGTAGTAAAACCATCCTGACAGTCTAATCTATATTTGAGAGGGTGAGTTTATTTACTTTCCCTTTTAATGTTGCTATATGCTATGAATTACTTACGAACTATCTTATGATATGACATAAAACGTTATGAGTGGAAAAGATATATAAAGCTAAGAAAGACTCGGGACCTAACGCACTTCAAAAATTTCCATTTTTATGTCGAATTAGAAAAGCACTATTCATGACAGTTAGAAAATACTCTCAGAGGATTTGCCAATTCCTCGCAAAAGGCGATACTCGAGAAAAAACATAATTTTTCAGTACCTATTTAAAAAGAAAATAAAATAAAATAAAACTACATATATTTCTTTATTTACATTTAAATTTTCTATTTTCCATAGTTTTTCTGTTTCTGGTAATCAAGCCACGAATCTCCCACGTTACGTTTATAAAAAAGTGAAGCTTTGCTTTATTGGTAAAACAATGCAAATGGTGCAGTGCGGCGCGGCCGGTGTATCCTAGGGACATCGTTGCGAAGCAGGTTAAGTGGGAGAGTTGTGTTCCCTTCGGGATTGCGATGCATGCAATGACGATATGGAAAAAGGAGAAGTAACACAGAACCGTGACAGCTTTAAGATTTTCCTTGGGTTTTGAACGGATTTATTGAAAGTTTATGAAAATTTTCAGAAAGCTTTGATGTTTTCACGTTGTTTTACACACAAAAGGCAGGACAGCTTTTCTTCGATTTCACTTAAGTATAGCCTAATCGGTTTATTCTGTAACAATCTTCCTTTTGCTCTGACGCTGACGATGTTGGTTCATGTATACTACGTAACTTGATTGCATAATGTGATGCAAACTTTGAGCTAAAGCAGCTAAAATTTTGATACGGGACAGATCTCAAAAAATTGAATATATAAGACCAACGTTTGTGTCGAGAGCCAGCTACGAAGTCAACGCCAAAGAAAGAGCTAATGTGAAGTAGGAAGAGTGTCTGACGTATTGATGTTATTCAATTTACGGAGATGAAAGTGTTTTCCTTTTGAGGCTTTTGAGATCAGAGGATCAACGGCAAAAGTTACTCACCATAATCATATAATTTTATCCAACTTATGACCGACAAATTTCAAAAACTAGGACGAAAGTGGTCTCATACAGTAGCTGAAGCTTGTGACGAAAATCTTAGCAGTGTTCACTATTCTATCAATCATCAACCAGCGTCCAAGTAAAATAACGTCCATTACATTTGACTATCTGCTACGGTTCTGATAATCTGGTGACCAAAGAGCCTTACTTGGCATGCTTGCATACGCACGACTAGGTGACGTCAGATTGGGGAGTAGTTCTTGCTAATATAGGCAGCCAGTCGCACCAAAGGAAAACTTACTTCATCCCATGGTTTATAAAAACTTCCTGACTGCGGACGGACATTTTCTCTTAACTTACCAATTCAAACGGCGACAGGTGTTGGCGTCGCTCAAGGTCTCTGTCTCCCTCCCTATCTGCTTACGCAGGCGCCTTCACAGCTCATGTACCTTGGTGAATTCTGTTGAACTGTCCCTAAATTTACTTTCTAGGTTACGCTACACAACGTTCAATTTGGCATCACAACTTCACCCACTCACCCCCATAATCTCTTCAATTTGAACATTACGATTTTAAATGTACCGATTTTATTCAATAATGGTTGACTTTGGTTTAGATTCGTAACATATCATAGTTATGGCGAACTTTAAAAAACACGACTCTCATCTATCATCTTTGTATGTCAGATGAAATCATTGTTCATTACCACACGTCAAAATTACGTTACGTTATGTCTTGAACCATTTACTTCAAAAGCTGTTCTATGCTATGATCGTAAATTAAAACGTTACTTAACGTCACTTATTCAGACAAGTAATAAAATTGTCTTCCGCTGGAGTTCACATTACTCACAGTTCCTTTAAGGTTAGTCCACACTACGACGAACAGCTCCAATCGGCAAATGTCGATCGCCAAATAAGTGTGGATGGTAGACGATCGGGCTTCCTATTTGCCGAAAGCTGACCCGAATCGGAACCGAGTGCAATGGTTTCAATTGCTACCCAGCATAGTGTCGACGCACCTGAGCGGAGCTATGAACGAGCAATGGGATGACAACTTTATTGATTGTCTTAATATGTGCGGCGACGCAATATCAAAGTACATAATGTGACGTTTTATTTGAAGATCACAGCTCAGAATAGTCTTAAAAGTTTGTGGTTCAAGACGTTTCGTAACGTAATTTTGACGCATGGTAATGATATCATCTGACATACAAAGATGAGAGTGGTATTTTTTAAAGTTTGCCACAACTATGAAAGGCAAAGGTATTGGCGGCCTTCGGACGCTACTTTACTTGGATGCTGGTTAAGGATTGATAGAAATCCCTTACGTGACGCAAAGAAATTAAGAAAAAAGCAATTACTAAAAATTAATGGGGATCTGATCAAAAAGGTGAGATTTTCAAAGCCATCAGCAAAAGTTCTCATTATGTGATGTTACATAACCATGTGCGGTCCTCAAACACAATGAGGATAAAGTGTAACGTCCCTGTATTTATCTGAATACAGTCAACCTACTTTTCTTACTCCCAAAACTGTCTCTCCGGCTCAGAAGTATGGCAAAGGAAAGCATCATTTAATAGAAAACCACATTTTTAACTAAAAGGATAGGCATCTGACCAGAAATTTGAACTTTTAGCAGACCATTGTGATTGAATTATGCCAAAGTCAGATCCATTCAACACAATTTGATGCATATATCTAACCGAACAACCAAATTTGAATAAATCAACCAGAAGTTAAAATCAAATTCAATTTCATTTATTTAGACAATGCGGCAGCGGTAGTAAATTACATCTGTCAACACTCCTTAACCGCACTCACACACAACACACAAGGACAACTAAAAGCTGACTATTTGTCTACAAAAGAACTTGGAGCAATAATATTTAACTATTTGCTCTGCAAATGCTCTTCTTAATAAGCCTCATTCATTCCCATGGCTAAAAAAGGAATCCACCACCAGCGCCGATAACAGAGAGGCACTCTCTGTATACGTCCGTCGTCTCCTGCCACAACTAAATCCAAAAGAAGAAACCCAAAGTGTCATAGAAACGGACAACCAAGAAATAAAACACAACATCAAATGAAATTGTCCATTTAGCCCATTAGTATCCATTTAGACTGTGGATCTCTATTTTTATTTTACTTGTCCTTGTTTGTCCTTACGAGTTCCTCGCTCGCTCTCCCGCCTTGTTTCACAGTCGCGCTAGAGAAGAGGTAAAATCGAATTAAAAATAATAAACGCAGCAACAGCAGATCCCAAATCTGTTTTATAAAATTCAAGGATGTTCCCAACCCGAAGGATAAGCACAAGATAAGTCCTTTTTGGGGGGGAGGCCATAGGTTGGGTGGGAGTTTTGCGGACACGACGACACGGTCTGGTCCTGGACTGGTTGGGAATTGGAACGCAAGACATAATTGTTTAAACTAATGACAATATTTACTTTTAACACTGGCTTTTCAATTACGATCTCGAATAAATGCAGAACATCAGTGTCTGTTGTATAGTACGGCTTATGCAGCTAGAGGGATATAGAGTTACCATCAGCCAACTTCTCTGTGTACTATACAAGCTCGTCGACAGACGGGACAAACAAATTAATGACATTTACTTAACACAGGATGAAAAACGGGAGAGTTTGGTATTTGTAGTTACATCAGGACAGCGATTTTTGTTGTTGGAACTTGAATGTAGTTTTATAACTCGCACTCAGTGAGTGGACGTTGATGCTACACACAAGGAAGTGCAGTATGCACTATGCAGTGTTGTTTCTAACTGTGTGTAGGTGCAGGACAAAGGTGCTCATTGAAAAATGTGACAAATTTAAGTGTAATGAGCTAAGATTAACGAACTAAATGCTTGAAAACTGCTTCAATTTGGTGGAGGAATGCTAATGCGTTCAGAGGAAATTAATTTATTAGGGACATGCAATATTAATTTATTAAAGACTTTCAACGCCTAGAAGCTTCCATCGTCCTGTATAGAGATTGGCGTACCGTACAGTATGATTTGCTACGTTAGGCTTTGGCCCAAAATCAATTTTTTATTAATTAGGACAATTTGTTTTTTTTTTCGGATTAAACCATGCTTATAAATTTTAAAAGTTCAACTGGACAATGTCATTGTTCCTCCAAGTTCCTAGCAGCTGTTTCGTACATGTGCAGGCAATAATAGATAGTTCCTACTTCTTTGAAACACCAATTTTCTTCCTTTTGAAGTAACTGACCTATTGTAACCAAGCATATTACTGGCTTAACACTGTAACGTGCTTTTTTCTTAATTTGGGGTATGCTCTTCGGTTCTATTGGGTCAACCAAATAAAAAACGTAAGTTTTCAGTTGTGAAGGTCCAATTCTTTTATTGGTCTTCAGATTAACACAGTAAAACGCCAGGAAGTCGCAATTCAAGTAAAGGTTTTTCAAACAGCTCAATCGGGGGCAAATCTAGTAATACTATTACAGACAAGACAAAATTGAAAAGCCTTTAAAAGGCTGGATTTATGCCTCGAACTCCAAGAAAAAATGGGGCAACTAACCACGGTGCGGTGGTATGATGACGCTGTCCTAGCGTAAACGGTCATTATTTCATCGTTGTTGATTGTTTTGTCGTCTATTAGCGTCATTGCATCGATGTATCTTGGTCTCGGGTGTCTGTATTCTTCTGCTATCCTTCTTACTATAAGAGATTTGGATGGTTGGCCAGGTATTCCAGTAAGCGTCGTCCAGACTGCACCATGTACTTCCTTTTAGGGTTGATTTATAGAATTTTTTATTGGTTTTCCTGGCGTATTAGATTGTATGTAGGCAAGTCCTGTGCAGATGCGCAGAACTTGCCTCTCGAATGCAGCCTATTTCTGCATTCCAGTCTTGGATATTGTGAACCAGACGGGAAAGCAGTTGTACCGGATGATTTTTTGGCTAAGTCCACACAGAAAGATGCAGATATTGTGGCAGTTTACAAATTAGCTTGTACTCTAGCCATTCATTCTCCATCGTTGGCAGTAGCTTATTTATGTGCTCTTCAACCCTATGAGCTGCGATCACAGGTAACAGTGAGTGTGCGTAGGCCAGGGAATCATCCGAAAAGAGAAGGCTTGTGGCGTTTTCTGGTTGAGGTTGGTCCGAGGTGAAGATGCTATATAGGAATATTCCTAGCTTCGATCCTTGAGCAACCCCTGATCAGATGCGTCTGGTTGATGACGTGGTGTTGTTTCTTTGTACGTAGAAGGACATGGAATGAAAAAACTGAAATAAAATTCTTATTAATGTAGCTAGTAAGCGAAAATGGTCAACCCTCACTTTTAATATTCTTCAGCATGTTCTATAGAATTACCTGCTCCCAGTCTATGTGAGTTCTATGGCAGGAAATGAAATGTGTGACATCAGTATGCGTATTTGAAAGCTCTCGCTCTGGTTCCTACCCCGTGTCATAGTTTAAGGGACACTCCCATACCAAAAATTGGTAGCAAAACTTTTAACGCACCAAAAGCTGTAGACCCATCAATCTTATCTCCTTCCGCTTAATGCGCTGGAAAGAATACTTGAGATTTTTATAAGTTAAACCTCACTTCAAATACACTTTTTGTCTCAGATGCAACATTCCTACCAACGCAGAAAATCTTGTGAGCTTGCATTTCAAAATCTTGTAAGACAGATTAAATGCGCGCTTAACAGGAAAGATTTTGTGGTGGGCACTTTCATCAACCACGAAGGTGCTTTTGACAATGCTGGATTTGATGACATTTGCAACGCTGCCAGAAAACACGTTGTGGATGAATCATAAGTCAGGTGGATTAGAACAATGCTAATGAATAGATCGAGTTTGGAAAATGAGTTACAATTGGAGTATAGGTATAAGGGCTGTACACAAGGTGTCGTTGTATCTCCATTTCTAGGGAGCACGCTGATCGAGTCTTTACTTGAAATGCTCAATGGAACTAAATACCCGAGCACAACCCAACGAACACTGACGTGGTCGTGGTCTCGGTTGAATCCAGCCTTCAAGCTGGCTGTCCCAGAGCACAGGATACGCAAAACTTTATTGGCACCTGCTGTGCTAGGAACGAAGTCTCAGTCAATCCTCTAAAAGCCGATTATCTCTCTCTTTACGAGACGTAGAAAATTGATTGGTCTGACTCAACTTTCACTTAATGGAATCAACAGTCCCTTTTCAAACGAGGTCAAACATCTTGGGGTAGGTAGTACTAGATAACTAGCTTATATTCTGTCAGATACGATGATCCCAAGGCTGAAGCTGAGTCAAAAAACACGGTCAACTTTCCTTCTGTTCAAGGTGGTTCACTCTCCCACAGATGATTCCAAAACCAATGATTGATCTGGCACTTGTACCTTGTGGACTGCATGCCTCATTAGGCACATACGCATCCGTCTTTCAAGCGCAGGTGTAGATATACCTACTATCCAAATGGCTATAAGTTACGTTAGGAAGAATGGCTTGATGAGGGGAAGTATTTGTCTTTGCATAGTGACAACCAAGATGTGCTTTAGGCTCTAATTAACTTTCTTACAACATACTTCGAAAATGATCCAGTGACACAAGACCTGTTTGAACGAGGTCGGGAGATCAAATTCTTTAAGTCTCGGTTACAGACCATCACGGCATAACTGAAAATGAGATCGCCGAAAAACTTGTAAGGTAAGGTCATAACAAAAGCCTTGAACCTGGTCGATTATATGGATAATCTTTACTCCTTTGTCGAAAAAGGAATTGAAGTCTGCGAACCTGAGTCTATTTATCAAAGCAGCTGCGAGTTTAGTGGCAAGAAAGTATACTCTCTTCTTTAGTCTGTTGAAAGATTAAAAAGTGAATGAAACCTCAAAGTTCTTTAAACACAAATATGTAAATACAATAAATTGGGTGACACCACAGAGCGAGGAGCCCCGGGGTCTAGCGCATTTCTCACAACCATGCCTTGTGCGGGAGTAGAGGAGACCTACAATTTCCTGTCTATTCCGAACGGCTAATCGAGAAAGCGCTGATCAATTTACCATCGGAGGACTAGCCAATTCCTTGAGAAAGGCGATACCCGTGGAAAGACATTTGTTGGATTCTTGGGCCTCGAACCACGAACCTTCTGGTTGACAGGTTGACATCCTAACCTTTACACCACAGGCACCACAGTGCTAACACGTGTGCTTTAAGTGTGGTATCAGAAATCTCAAAAAAGAAAACCACTGACCCCAGGTTCCTGCACTGTCGCAACAAGAAAATGAGTTCGGAACTATTAATATCATAAATATTCCCATTAGTTCCTTTTCGTGTGGGAGTAATTATCTGTATGCCTAACCATTCTACTTTGCAAAACAAAAACTAAAGTTTTCTAAAAGAAAGTAAACCACCTCCACTTCAGTGTGCTGTTGGTTCTTCAGAAAACTCCTCGCCGATAATGAGAATTTCATAATTTGTATTGAAAGCCAATATCGAATCGAAGAACCACTGTAATAGATGACTTTGATAGCAGAGCACACAAATCTCATCTCTCATCTCTAACGCGCTTAGGGAAAATTTCACCTCAATGCACTAAACCCTATTAGGCAAATGCCTTAGTTCATTCGTTTATGTTATGCTATTCGTGCGTCAGTCGCTCGGTTCTCGGTTGGTATGTAACTAGAAATATACTCGTATATCACGATTCCTTGGAAGGTTATTACAGGATCGGAAATAATAATTTATGCAGCCATAAAGAAGCCCTCTGCGGTACTCTCAGTATTCCTACTTCCAATATCCACTCACCTAATCAGAAGGCTCTATTCAAACACTCCACCGCCATCGCCACAACCTCCACTTAGCTTATGAGGATATTACCGTCTCATATGGGAATCATCATTTCCTATATCACATATACACACTAATACACCGGAAGTTTTATCCGTCGTTGTCGTTCTCTCTCCGTCTCTCGAACCCACTCCGTATAAAGGGAAGAATCAGGCCAGAACTTCAAGGCGTACGATATGTTCAATCAGTTTCATTTCCTTTGGAATCATTTTGCGTATTTACGTACAAGTCAATGAGTGCAGATTCCATTTTCCCGTGATGTGAAATTTAGAAGGAAGTCAATTTCAAAATTTTCTATGAACATTATCCTCACAAGGATAATGTTGGGGATATAAACAAACACAAATGGGAGATATTTACAAAAAAAAAAATGAAGCCGATGATCTTCGGATGGATATCTAGTATTTGTTACGAAGACACACAAATTAGCCGCAAGGATGCACTCAAAAATTAAATTTCCCAGTCAATAATACCCAAACAATCGATAATGATATCTATCCCTCCCTTCCCAATGCTGAGGATGTGTGTAGCTACCTTCCAATCTTCGATTTATTCTTTCTTTGCTTTTCCTAAGTCCAAATCGATTGCTTTATTGAAAAATTGAAAAATTGTCATCCATCTCATAGAGACAGAGGTACAGGAGAGTTGCTATTCACAAATTTGTAGTAAGTAGTGTTGTATATCACCGGGGTGTGTGGGCTTTGGCTACTGCTGATCCTTAAGGACCTCGAATGCCAATTTATTGTCATCGAATTACACGAGAATTATTCATGCCCAAATGAATGACATTTGGAACATTGTCATTGTTGGAAGATTGTAGTACTTCTACCGTTGTATAGTGTCCCTGCGGCCATGTTATTGTTGTCATTTGCCGATGACAATATTGATGAGATGTGAAGGTATCTCCTGTGAGCCTGCAGTGTGAATTCTTGATCCCTGTTCTCAAGCGGGGTGTGTGTCTTGTAATGTCAATCCTGTTTTTATTTGTTTGATAGACTCTATCGGTATTTGCAGGCTCTGAGTTTCCTTTTTTGCCGATTTAAAATTCCGTCCAGGTACGGATAGAATTGAGATTGGAGATTATCCTTGTGGCTGGATGTGTATGATTTCAAACTAAGCCTGTGTTTATATGCACATATGCATGTTGTTCGCAAATTTACAAGTTTCAATAAAGTCTTTTTTTTTTAGTTTTTAAGTAAAGATGAGTGCGGTTCTGTTTGGTGACAAAACGACAGATGAGGATTTGTCATGTTCCATACTCAATCGAGCAAATAATTCCATGTGATGGTTTTTCTTTATTTGAGTTGATTGTGTGGGCTTTGGGCTATCGTCGAATGAATAGAACAGATGTTCAGGGCAATGTGATGAGTAAACAAATTGAAAAAAGTAGTTTTTTTTAGAACTCTTGAAAAGGAATTTCAAGTACTTGCATAAAATACCCACATTTCTACCAAATTTTGAAGAAAACTTCTTCAACTCGTTGTGAGTGGTCTCCAAGAGACACCGACGCGACGATTCAATAAGTGATAAAGAAGCGAATCGATGTTATAGAATCCCAGGAATATTACATTGTTACGACTATTGCCTTTTGCGAGGAACTGGCAAGCTCTCTTAGTAGTTCCATTGCCCATGAAAAGATCTTTCTCACTTTGCCGTTCAGAATCGGCAATACAATGTACAGGTTAGGTTAGATAAGGTTAAGGTGACTGTCGGGAAATCGACCAACGCACTAAGGCTTAGAATAAAAGGTCCATTGTTACAGCACAAGAACTTTGAGGAACTGTCTTTTATATAAAACATTTTGAACTTTCTATAAAGCGGCGAAGGCTATAAATGTCTGTGTTGCTTAGATCACTAGGATCGTCGAAAAGTGCTCTGCTTAAGGAAAACAAACTTTTGGTACGTTTAGGATCAAGCTTTGACCAGATCTTTTTAGTATAGCCATGCTGGCGGTGGTGTTTGATGTAAAAACATCTTTAAGGTGCTTTCTACTACATAATTGGTTGTCATTATTGCTATTGCTGGACTGTCACATAGATTGTCATTCTTGATTAAACTTGTTAACCTAGTTTACCATTTTTGTAATTAGTTTAAATTAGTCAGCTTCGCAGTTTCTCGGAATGTCTTTTAGGCCTGGCACCCAAAAAGGTGAATGTTAAACTGTTCTGTCATCTTCAAAAGAGACGATTGTAAGTCGCGGGTTATTACAGGATTACAGAGTTTATAGAAACCTTACCGATATGATGCGTGGATATTTGTCGAAAATATCACACTTTCTCTGAGTCATATGATAGGGCCCTTTGTTCGCCAGGATCTCCGCTTGGAACACGCTACATTTTTAAATTCTAAAGATGTACTTATATTTAGTTCTTCTTTGTACATACCGCCACCATCTCCGTTCCTAGTTTTCGAGCCGTCTATGTAAAAGTGAATTGAATCATCTTTGTGGTATGAAGACTTGGAAGTTCTGATGGAAAAGCAGTTCAGGGGTGGTGTAGTTGGAGTGACTTGGTATTGATCCGAAAAAGTTCAGAATGGTAGAATATACAAATGAGTTATTGGTCCTATAGGAGGTGATTTGAGACGGATTGCCGTGTTCGCAGCCCGTTGTTTGCTATAAATATCGAGGGGTAAGAGTTAGAGGAGCATGTTTAAAGCAGCCGAAGGTGTTGAGCGAAGAGCTCCGCTGACACGTTATGGCTTTACTGGACTTTACTTAGTTTGTAACGATAAGTCAATTCTTCCAAGGCTGTCCACCTGGACAGTTTATTATATGTATCTTTCTGACGAGCGATGTGTTTAGCCAGTGGGTGACCCGAGGAGATATTCCCAATTTTCGTCCAATGGCTTTTCTGCAGGAAAAAGAGCCACGGTAGCTTTTTTGGTCCTTCGTTCTGTATTTGATTGACAATTTAGTTTTTTTATCAGGGATAAGACAGATACTTCGCTCCGTCTCAAAAATTAATTGCAATTCTATTTATGAGTGTAGTGATCGTTTGTGGATTTTTGTATTTCAATGCAATTAGAACCGCACAGATAAACCTTTAAGACAGCTCACTGGTCGAACTAATTGCCCTCATGCTAAATAGCAGGATAATCAATTCAACCCTAAAAGGCCTCTCTACCAAAAGAACTGTCAGTAGAGGCACACCGCAAGGTGGAGTCATATCCTTAGTCTTTTGGAACGTTGTTGTCAACGAACTTCTTATGGACCTGAAAGCAGAGGGAGTCAAAGCAATTGCATACGCTGATAATGTAGCTATAGAACAATTATGAAAAGTACTCATAGACATTAAAACATCTACACCTCTTCACATACTGATTTCAACCCATTGACACAAACCAACATTTTGATAAGCGAATACAGAGAAGAGTCCAACGCAAATCATTTATGTCTCCGTCTTCTCAAACGGTTAAAAAGCGGACGAAGAGGTAAGAGGAGGTTTGAGCATCTTCTCAGACTATCCTCCCATAAAGAGATCAATAAAGCTCTCCATTTCTTGCACTGTCTTGCAGTTTATGACACCTCTAGAGATCTAAAGGGTCCGCAATCTATCTTTTTTTTCCACTGGTGCTTATTTCGTAAATGGTAACACTTAACTCATGTCTGATTTAACAGATAATCAGTTTTATCCTTCCGCTGAACGAATAATGTTGCGTTTTCGCTTCGCTAAGTGGGCCTGCTGATCGACTTAGAGAAGGTTCCCATTTTTTCCAAAAAATCATCTTTTCAGATGAAGCTCATTTTGATCTTGACGGGTATGTAAACAAGCAAAATTGTCGCATTTGGGGCACAGAAAACCGCCGCACGCATACATTGAAAAGCCGATACACCCAAAACGAGTCACTGTTTGGTGCGGATTTTGGTCCAGAGGCAATCTTCGAAAATGAGCAAGGAGTGGCCGTTACGAACTAATTTTTGTTCACAAAAATTGAAGAGGAGGATATTGGCTACATTTGGTTTCAACAGGACGTCGCTACGTGTCACACTCTCACAGCCGAATCTACACTCGATGTTTTTGAAAAAAAATGTTATTTGGAGGACCCTTTAGCTACGCAAAAACTGATCAGCTAAAAATTTACATTGATACGTATCTTTGTAGACAGCCAGGCAGCCATTTAAGCAATCGAAATTAGTAGAAAGCTGTCGGAGTAATTTAGGACTGCTCAGCTCAACGAACACCGTAACTTTAGTTTGGGTTCCAGGACACCGCGACGTAACTGGCAACGAAATGGTGAAGAAGCTGATTGTATGAGAACAGAATCCAATGAAACTTTCTAAAAAACACCAATGACAGGTCTCTATAAATTTCAAGGGTTTCCAGAGAAGAAATTTCCAGATTGCCAGATATTTCCAATAAAATTGAATTCCCACTCCAAAGTCCAAAGTGGCTAAGCTAAGCTAACCTCAGTCACAACTCACAACTGCGTGGGTACGGTACCCTCATGATAAGAATGGGCATAACCACATTCGACTCATAAAGAGGATGGAAATCGAAGAGGCGGTGGAAGGATCACTCCACTTCCTTTGAGAGTGAGCAAGCTTGGCCCACACTAGGAAAATAGCCTTCGGAGAATACTTCTTTTGTGAATCGGGAGACCACTCTTACCTGCTCCTGAATAGCGTCCTGAAAGGTTCATTCAGGGCTCCAAATGATTCAGTGAGAGTTCTCACCCCAATATTCCAGTGGCGACTTCAATCGTTCTTTATTCATCACTTCCCAACCTCCCCTTCCCCTCCTCGGGACAGTATTCCAGGGAAAATGGGTCCTAAGGATCTTAGTGCACTGGGTGGCATCCCTAATCTGCCCCAATAACCTAGTTACCAACTCAATCGTTCCCTATAATATACCTTCTAACCTCCCCTCACCACCTAATCATTATCCGGTGCCCCCGGGGAGAATGGATCCTTATGATCCTCGTGAGGTTTTATCAATCAACTTTTTAAATACCTGACCTAAAACACGAGGCAAGCTCTTAGTTCACCACGGCACTGCAACCAAGTCTTTTTCGAAGAGATGCTCAGTCTTGGCAATTTACTAACTTAAACGTAGGTTCTAGGCAAATAGAGATACTGACCTAAATCATTTTAGGATATAATCTTTCTGAATGGGAATAACGCCTAGTTTTGTATTTGCAACGTACAATTTGTTATATAACAAGAAAGGGCATATCATTGATACTCAACTTCAATTTTCACTCAATATTTTCACTCACTGGCTACTGAGCAGGATTGAATCCTTTACAGTCGAAAGCCAAAGAACAGTACGATAAGAGCCGTACGTTGAACGCAAAATATGAAAACTTTTTTTGTTCGACTCAGTCTAGCTCCATTCAACTTCAACTCCTCACCGCTAGATACAAACTTTTTCTTTACGATTAGCCAACAACCCGTGCAGGAACTATTCTGATCGTCTCTCGTACATATGTTCCTCCGTTCATATACAATCTTTAATGAAAACAAGGACACAAAAGTTAATGAAGGTTAAACAATTAATTAACCAAAAGATATCCGCATGAGAGCTTCTTCAATCTCACTCTCCATAGGCTAAATAACTCCAGAAGTGGATACATCCACTCAAGCAATGTCCTAAAAGATGAACGAAAAAACATTTCACAAGCTTACTCTGCCATGTCCACTATACCCAGAGAGTATAACGAACAAGGATGAGACCAGGCTTGGGTTAAGTGTGTAATCATGTTCCATAAATGGCTGGACACTTATTTAAGTTTTCATCCTTCTGACCTAATTTCTCATTCCACCTCACTTTTGCACCGGTAGTGAATCACATCACACAAAAATTCATATCTTGTTCAAAAATAGAAGGGTCTACTCTGGCTGGGGATACCTTAAACATTTTTACCTATATAAATGTTGGTTAGTGGGTACGAGCAGTGATGACAATTTAATTTGCAAAAAGGATCAAAATTCAGTGCTCTTCTTCGGAGTTGAATAGACGGAGTATGGGTTGCGGTAATTCTATAGGAAGGCTTAAAATCATTGCATTGGATGAGATTAAACGTTTTAATTAAAACATGTTATCCTTTGGGGATTGAAGGACATACCATCAGGCATGAGTATGATTAAAAATCATCGTTCATATCTGACTGGAACATACAGTGAAACAAGGACGAGTGGTTGTGCTTCAAAAATGTATAAGAGACCTGAAGACGATGGAAATAAGAGATTCTTCTCCTCTCGCATGTGAAACTATTTTGGGATAGGATTTTGGAATAGAAACAAATTTTCGGATTTTCTGACCGACATATCCTAAACATTTGTTGCCAAACGAGTTATACAATCCGCATGAGTTTTAGTGTTTTGATGCCACTTCTCTCATAAGGGACATATAACACTAATTGAACAATAACATTAAGCTACTGATGTGTGGGAGGGAGGGGAGCGAGAGAGAGGGTGGATAGGGTTGATCGGTTGAAGTTGAAAATTTAGAAATGGTCGATTAAGTGAAGTAATCAAGTAGACTGCTCTGATTGCTTCCGTATTCATTAAGAATCCTTTTGATTATTCCTCAGGGTTCCAACGCTTTTCAACTGAACCTTTCGGAGTTGGCATATAATTGTTGCTCCTCGAAATGCGATAGATTCCAAGGTTTTTTGTACCGCCTAAATATTCAGTTCACTTGGTAGAATGCTTGGTGCCCGTGGAGCGATGATGCGCATCATGACTGCTTGTTACGTGGGAGTTCGAGGTTTAATCCCAGAAACACCCAATTTTTTATCCACGGACATTGCCTTTCGCGAGCAGTAGGAAAGTCCTCGGAAAGTAAAAAACTCTACATAGAAAATTGTTCTATCACTTGGGATCGGCAAACGTTTATAGGTACCGTCGATTGCTCACCAAATATATGGTTGAGGTAAATGCTCTACCCCCTTGGGTTCCTCAAGCTGATGCGCCATATTTATTTACTTTTATCATTGGGTATAGTATACCGTGACATTGTTTCTTTATTTCCACGTATGATGTCGTCCCCTCAACTGTCAAGTCAATGAGCCTCAGGAAATTTAAGTCGTTAACGAGCACCTTCAACTTAAGGGTGATGTTTCAAGAGGCCAGACTTTCAGGTTGGCTGCAAAGATAGATATTGGCGCTCAAACGTCAAATGTCAGAATGAAAAGTTTTCAGTATACTCTGCCATTGGAGGGGCATCGTATAGCTTCTTTTAACATTGTAAGCTATTTTGGCACTGACAACTGCTTCCCATTATGAGCTTATGACAAGAAGTCAGTATATTATACCTACGCGGATCGAAATAAGTCGCTCTACGGTTGAACAAAGTTGAAAACTTATTTCCACCGCTAGTGTTGTGTGCCATCTGTGTGTGTTTTTGGAAGAAGGTTTGGGCCGAGGTGAAACACCAAACGAAACCGGTGTTAGTAAGCAAATTGTGTAAAAAGTGATGCAGTAGTAGACAATTCCCAAGGTCCTCGCGTCGCGTCGTACGGTCTGCACAGACTGAAATGTGGCTGCTGTAGTCGAGAGTGTGAGGCTCAAAAAACGAATACTTTTCTGTGTTACGATTATTATTATCGGTAGGCGTTCAGCTACCAACTTTTTTTTAATTAGATTGACGACATAGACTTAGACGACCTCTGGTTCATGCAGGAAGGCGTGTCATGCCATACAACCTATGCAACAGTCAATCTTCAAACCGCACAGTCACTTCAAACTGACAAATAGTGTTACAAACTGTGAAGGACCGATATTGTGTCACGAAATCGGAAGCTATTCAAGCACGTCAAGAGTGTAACACCACCATGAAAAGCATCATCTTACCTAACCGTTCAAATTTGGCATTCAATTACAGATCTTATTGAAATACGCTAAGCCCCCAGAACTCCCCGAGTTTTGTTGCACTTTTTATTGCTTTTTCATTTATTTATTAATTGCATCAATTTCAAACATTTTGAATGTGCAAAAGGTGGAGTAAGTCTCGAAAAAATTGGACCGTCGAAGTTCAAGTTGGTAGTGAGTTTTCAGCATCCGAAGTCTTACTTGCTGGTGTTCCGCAAGGCTCAATTTCGGGTCTTATTATTTGCATGCTTATCAATAACCTTCCTCACACACGGTTAAAAACTTTGGTGTTGATTTTAATATTTTTTGGGTTGCATATATGACAACACCAAAAATTTATTAGAATCTAATAAACTGCAAATATTAAAAGAGAGCAGTTAATAAAACAAATATTAAAATGTAATAATAAAGATATTCAAAAGTAAGGGTGCATGGCAATGAAAAAATACGCGTTACTTTTTCATATCTTAACATTATTACATTTTAATATTTGTTTTACTAACGGCTCTCTTTTAATATTTGCTCTCTCTTTCAATAACTGCACTCTCCAAATTGCCATGGCAATGAATTTACTAACCAACTGCCTATTGCGCACCGAAGGCGATACTCGTTGAAAAACATTTTTGCCTCTGCTGGGATTCGAACCGCGAACCTCTGGATTGACAAGCGGACATGCTAACCATCACACCACGCGGGTACCACCAAACTTTTGAATTCAATGTAATACTGGATATCAGTACATTGAGATAGCAAATGAAATAAAATAACCTCTGATTATTGAATTGTAATAAAGAAGAAGTAGAAAGCTAAGAATTATGGTATTAAATTTAAATTGCAAATTGGCCTACAATCTTAAAAAAGGTCTGAATAATTAGATTTGAATACTAAAATATTGTTTTTTAATCCTGTTGATTACATTTTAATCGGTTTTGTATTTCAAATTGTAAGCCTAATAAAGAAATATTAAAAATTAAATTTCTAAATAATTAAAAATAAAAGTTAATATTTGGGAAATATTAAAAACTAATTTTGACTGTATTGCATACAGCTGTAATACAAGGGCTGTATTTAAAAGTATATCAAAATTTTTAACCGTGCATGTATCAAAATATCATTCTTTATGCATATAACGTACAAATGTTTTTCTTAATGGACTGGCATTGACATTTATAACCTGTCAACTATCCTAAATGGCGAATGTTCAACTAACACAATACAATGACACTTCGAGTGAAAGCTGAGCTTGAGTGACAGCTCTGAGCTTGAGTGACAGTTCTCAAGCTATGCTAGCGCTGCCAGTTTGAAACCGAACGAATAGAATGACCCTGTTTGTCTTAAAAGCGACGCCGTTTTTGCTATGAATGGCAATCAATAAAAAATAAGAGGCTCAAAATATTTAAGCCGAATTTCGTTTCAGCAAATTCGTTCACAATCGACACGAAAATAAGAACATTTCTTTGTTCTCTTGCCAAGAACCTATTGACACCCTAACTGCCCTCAGTTCCGCCTACCACAAGCCAAAAGCATGCCCAACAAGATTAAAACATGAGATTCTATCAGCCAACCATTGTGTGCCTTAATTCCAAAAGGCTCCACTAATTATAACATTTTCTTTTCTAATCCTGCACCTTTCCCTTTTGAAGTAGATTACTCACTAATTACTATTTATCTTCATCTATCCTTTGAGATATTACAGTATCCTGAGAAGGCCCCTAGACACAGCTAATTAGGTAGGTATAGGTACTCTTACTTAGCCACAGGTCAACCACAATTATTCCAAACGCATCTGTATGCAGTTGAGTCTGTGTTTGAGACCATTGCAAACTCCATAGCATCTCTTTTCAAACTTCAAAGGAAAAAAAGAAACTACGTAGGACTACGTTGAAAAAATCCTACCGACTGAACTAAATAAATACAAAACTGACATTTTAATAACACCTCGAAGGATCTCAACAACAAAGTGGAAAGTCACACAAAGCAATCGCCGCTCTTTTGATAGAGGAAAATAAAACCGTGGTAATTAGGTGTCAGGTACACCACCACCAGCCATCACGACCACGACCACAGCAGCAGGTGTATCATAGTTTTGGTTATACCTGTTCTCGCAACCAAAACACAGCAAACCACTATTCGACTCTGTCGGAGACATTCTCAGATGGAAAATCAAGTGGATGCAAGCAAATACAATCGTTTGAGGGAGAATCAAAGCCGATAAAGCGATGCCGCAACCAGGACAGTCGTTGGTTGATAAACTAAATAGACAAATAAGAAAGTGGCAACAACAGTGGCAGCAACTTTTGAATTAAAAACTAGATGACACATAAGGAAATGAGTCTTTACTCCTCACCATGGTATGGTTGAAAAGAATGCACTACGCCCCGGGGCTCCTGACTTCTATTGTGTCGCACCTTATTTGCATATTTATTTTCTATATTGGAGTGAATCATGGTAAATTTTGTAACTAAGGCTATCAAAACAGGCCTTTGCAATCAAATAGGACATAGATTCACTTCTTCCAAAGACTTAGACTGATCAGAGGCAATTGTAAAGCATCTTCAATCAATATAACCACTGTATGATGTCGCGAGAGCTCGTTTATTATCGTAGCTAACCACCAAGTCAGCAAACCTTCACTCTTCATTTATTCATTTCAAAACCAAACCGACTACAGCAACCTTAAATCAGTTACTTTAAATTCACTTTGAAAGTGAAAAGCTCACTCTTGATTGTTTATTTTTCGCACAACCCTAGGATTGTCGTCTCATACCCCTAACTGAGGCTCCTCTATACCAAAGCAATATGCAAATCATTGGAAAATACTTCCATGCAGTGCAATATGACACTGGGCGCCCAAAATGGCGCGCCATTCACGAATTTTGGCGGAAAAACTAATTCAAATCCAAATGACTCAATTGGAAATTTTCGCAGGAAGGCGATGCGATAAGAAATTTCGAACGAATGTTCAATTCGATTGGAAAATGCTCTCCCATTGATGAGTTCTAACGACCGATTGTCGTCCCATCATGGCGGGTGGACGCTTAGCTTTCGGTCATTTTGGCAAATGGTCACTAAATTTGTCCCGCAATTTGGACGTCGTTTCGTATTATGGAATAAGCGGATGGACCGACCGAACCGAAGCGACGCGACGCTACAGATCAACTCGAATCTCTACGGATAGGGTTGGGGCGAATGTATATTATTCTGTCCATGGCATATGATGTGTGTGTGCCACTGACTGCCTGGATGGCTGCAAGTGACGTTTTGTGGTTTGGTGTGTAGTCTGGTGGTATATAAAACGCGAATAGGTGATGCGCTGTGCCGAGCATTGTCATTTGCATTTGATGCGACAAACGACAGATGACACAAACATAAACACACGAAGGTATACGCAATAATAGACATCCATTAACCTTAATCCGATTTTATGGAATCCACCAGCATTTTGGCTGCAATTTTCAGACGACAACAACAACTGCAAATAACAACTAAGTATACGAATAGCTACATATACCTACGCGGAATTGCGAATTTAGGTTGTTTTTGTTTATTAGTGGTACAGGGAATCCGCGCATTTTGGCTTCTGGGGATTGCAGTGTGCTCTGTGCATCAGTTGACGCTTGGGGGAATTGATGCGAATTGGCAAAGAAAAAGCGTTTAAAGCCCTAATGCGCTGTTTCCACCCAATGTTGTTACCTACAGATTGATTGACGCTTCATAAATAAAAGAGGAGTGTTCTTTTCGGGGATATTGGTGTATTTGGTGTTACGAAAAATAAACAAAAAGTTTGATTTTCAAGTTCATGGCTGTATGGCTTTTTGGTCAATTTAGTGAAAGGGATTATGTGGGGGTGCGTTTAGTGAGGTTGCAAAAAGTCAATAATTGAGTTTAAGGGTGGAGATGGAAATTTCTCTTTGACTGTGACATTGATATGGAGTTTTTTGTTAAGGACTGAGGTAATCTCGTTAGACATGAATAGAGGACTAAAGAACTGGAGGACTTACTTCTGCTCTATTCACCAAACCTCAAATACACTAAAGGGACTTGTATTTATGCCGCTCAGCTTGAATGTGGAATGCCTTACCTAACTCTGTCGTTGCTCCTCATATTGACTAAATTTGAAAGCAGTTCTCTTTCGATTTTTTCCAAGTACTCGAAGTGTCTCGTAAAACATCATGCGGGTATTTATATCATAGCCATAAATGTGCGGTAAAATAAAAAATTTCAAAAAGAAGGTCAAATGCCACAACTACATGACAACTTACTGATCGCATATGAATCTGTAACCGCACGTTTATTTTTACGAGATCCTTCACTCCATCGATTAATGCATCTTAAGACCATGAAGTTCTGACTCATGAATTTGTCTTTTTTTCATTTAAGGCGCGGCTATACGTGTGCCTTGATCTCGAAGGAATCTCAGTTCTACTACTAACCTTGCATAACAATAGTGATCAGCTTGCACTTCTGTACTTGTGTTATTCAAAATTCTGTCAAATGCTTCCTTCACTTCGAAAAAAGAAGGGACATTGAATTTTACAGAGTCATTGCTGGTACACATTGAGCCGCTAACGCCACACCCTGACTGCATCTAGTAATGCGAATGCAGAAAAGCAAGCCGGAGCCGCATAAATCGACAAACTTTTACATCTTGTCGCTGCTTCCATTAGCTACATTCACTGAAAAGCTCCGTATCACTCTTCTAGGCCACTATAAGGAAGTGTTTTTAGTCCTTTTTTCATGCAGTGCTTGACCATCTGCTCGGCAATGGAAAGAGCTTCTCATATTGTTAGGGCAATGAAGTGAACAATGAATACGGCTGAGGCTACCCCTATCGGATACGATTGTGGTTAGGGCTGCGGTTACGGATCTGGACACGACAGTAGATATTAATCCATTTATTGCACCGTAAACTGCAGCAAGTACGGCTGTAAAGGAACCGACACAGAATAGGTAAATCTGTAAATACAGGATACAGCCGCTGATACCACTGCAGATACAGCTGCAGATAATAGGTGTGTTTCTTTACTGAAAATTCGCACGAAATGCACCGAAATTCGGCGAAAGTCAGTCTAATGCCGTTCCAGCACAGCGAAAAACATAAATAAAATTTGTCGAGACATCTCAATCATAAATGCTGTTAAATAAAAGAGTTAAATAAAACAGTTAATTAAGAATTAAAAGAATTTATTTAAGATGGAAAGATATTCTCCATTGTTTATGCCAACCGATCGTGCCCGCAACCAAAACTAAAACACTTGTTCCAAAAGTACTTTTTCGTGTTACAATTATTTTAACGGGTTGATAACTAAGCAGTGTCCGTAACTTTTTCTTTTTAAATTTCACTCTTATGAACAACACCATCAACAAAATACTAATGACCATGCCTTGTGAGGGAATGTGGAGGACCAAAAATCTTCTTCCAAATCCGAACGGCTAATCGATATCATTTATTCAAGATTATCCTGTACATTTGGCATTGCATAAGGTTTAAGGCTCATGAACGATAACTCTCTACTTTGCTCTCCACACGGCTTCACGATAAATTCCACGAGTGAACGAAAATGTAAAATTTGTATGGGTTAGCTACATGATTCACTAGTGAGTACTAGGCTTAAAGTTGGGTGGGTCCCCCTCACAAGTTCTTCAACTTCAAAATCTAAACTAAGTTAAAAGAAATGCTAACCCAGCACAATGCAAACACCACTTGCACATGTCATTCTCTTTCACTATTCTAAAGCATTTACCACACATCGCCAAATCAGACATGAAGATCACATTTAGTTCTTTCTTTTTTTCGTCAACATTTTTCAAAAGTTTTTTCCACCGCTGCAGTCGTATAATGCATTATATCTTAGTTGGTTTTTATCTCACGACATGTTCCAGGACCATACGTGGAGTAAATTTAGTGTGCACTCCATCAGACACTTGAAGCACCACCGGCAGATTTTTTTTTGTATTTCTTTGGAAAAGCGTGTGCTTACACATAAAGCGACAATCGCTCTTCCATCATCGGTACTCAACCCAGCCACATTTCGACTTAACAATACACAACTTAAAGTGCACTTAAGGAAATCACAGGAACACAACACAAAATAACTTCCAATATACCCACCACACCGCGCCAGGATAAATACAAAAATTGAATTTGTACATTTTTAAATGTTTGTCACCGTGCTCTGTGCGATAAGGATGTGTCATTTCATCAGTGAGTGAGGAGGCAACATGGCACTCCTCTTTCCCTTACACAAAAAAAAAGGAAGAAATGTATAGTATATCGAAACAATATCCTCTAGAGGGGTAGACAAATATCTCCTGTCTGTGGGTCCATTGGTTTCGGATCGGAAGGGAACCCTAGACAGTGTTTTTTTCTTTTTTTTTTTTAATTTTTTTTTTTTGGTAAAGGAAATAAAGCGACGAAAAAGCAGAAATGCAATTGACGTGCCAGGATAAATGCGGATTCTTTTGATTCCTGGTGTTGGTTCCCATAGAGAAAGTTCGAAAGACGACAAATGGACTGACGAGGCTGATGGTGACGGCGGGCGCTGGGGCTGGTGCTGCGGAGGACGGCAATAGCAACGACAGCAGAGGCTGTCAAAAAGAGGATTTAATAGCAATGCAACCACTCAAGTGGAAAGTGTCAGATACAGGAGAAGTATTTTTTGATGGACACATTGCGAGTGCGAGGATTTTGATTTGCAGGCACACACACACAATCCTGATGAAACCCTATGTCAAAAAAGAAGGGAATCAATACAACCTGAACCGAAAAAATTAAATAATAAAAAAAAGAACAGAATGAAAACGAAGTCGTGCTGCTCTGTTACTGTGGGATATCTTAATAAACCGGAAATGGATTTTCTGAAGAGGCTTTGACGGAAGGGCATGTTGCAAAAGTAAATATCATTTGTTTTTTTATCCTATTCGTGCAGTGGGCTACAAATTGAATAGTCTTTATGGGTTGAGTTATTAGTTTTTGTTGCAAATGTAGTTTTATCAACCGACTTTTGTTTCCTTTCTCGATGAAAGTTCATATTCCAAAATTACGTAACGAAAAGCAATGTTGTGTAAACATCTCGAAGTAGTCTCGTTTAAAAATGTTCAAGGAGTTCCAATATGAGAACGCTCTTTTACATTCGCTCTCACTCCATTAAATAGAATTCATTCATTTTTTCTTCTCCTTCCTTTTCCTTTTTCTTTTCCATCGTGATCTGTAAGGGATCACCGCTCTCTAGTGCTTCACAGTATTGATCCGCCGAGATGGAATTCATCCACCATCTCGATGAATCTTATGCTGGCAATGTTGGCTCTACAGCTTCTGCTAACAACTCCTTCTTTTAATAGAACTTTACAGACAATGCAAGAGTTGTTACCAAAACCTGTAGCGCCTTCTTCGCGTAACTCTTAAAGCTATCGTTCGAAGTTAAGGTACCCTAAAGAAATTTGCTTCCAACCCCGATAAGTTAGCAATGCGTCGATGGTAGAACAGCTCTCCTTCAACCCACTGAAGTTAAATTACAAGAATCAATCTTTGGACGATAAAATCAACAAAAGACGGTGAAAGAAAGTTAAGCGCTACTCAGGATGATTCAAGGAAAACAGAACAAAATCCGAGAAAAGACCAATATTCCTCAATAACAATGAATGAACCTGCTACGCTGAATAAATTCTCGAAATTCGTTGATGTTCACATGTTTTCCGATGTAATCTCACCACACCGGGGCTTTATGTCCAATTTCCTCCCAAACAGCCGTTGTTGTTGCTGTTCTCCCAAACCAAACTCATGTCTTCAAAATCAAACACTGTTATTTGTCATTTTCAACAAAAGAGCCAATTTTTACTGCCGAAATTTCTAAAGAACCACCACAACAGACACCCCGTTTAAAACCAAACCAATTAAACGAATAATTTACGATCCCAATTTCGAGCCCTAACATGCGATGTCACCAAATTTCCCATGTTATTGCATTTAATGCGCCCCAAAAGTTCAAGGTGTCCGCAAAGAGATTCTCATTCTTATAATGGCATCTTGATGACTTCAACACTCCATCTTATGCCACACATTTCAAATTAACATTTTACAACAAATTCTTTTCACAGATCGGAGGTCTCTTAAGAGGGCATACTTGACTTCACCTGTTCTTCTTTTTTTTTTTTTTTTTTAACGCACCTTGAAGTCAAAACCCTCTATTGCTTCAGTAAAACACATTCTTGATGTTGGAATCTTTATTCTATAACACGGATGCCATATCAAACGAATTCACGGAACATACCCTCATATAGACTCCTGTCTTTTATTCAACATTGAAAGTGTTAATTGTCAAAGAAATTTATGACACACACTCATTGTTGATGTATAAATGTGCCTTCGAGCGCGCATCTTTAAAATCTCTTGTTCGGCTTTAGGGATACCTAAGAGTTGAAGCACCATGGACTGATAAACGACGCCGCATCATTAAACCTTCGAATGGGGCCAATGATTCTTATCCATTGTTACCAAGATGGATTTTTATGATAGTTGCGGGTCAACTTGGAGAATATAAATGTGTGATATTGGGTCGAATATCGACCTCATGCAGCTTTGTTACAAATCAGGCAGTTTAACTTCACAGGCAATTAAAAGCGGTTATAAATTTCATTCGAAAAAGGTTGGTGTCGGTGAAACAAACTACAAAAGTGAGATATCATGTCAGTTTGAAGGGATGGGATCGATCTGAGGATTGAACCACAATGTGACACCTGCATGCTATGCTCTAGAAGGCACAATTCAAATATCGTATGGATGTGGGTGGATGGCTGCTAATGAGAAGGTTTGTTGTTTGGGGGATAATCCTGTTTTTGAAGGACTTTGAAGATACATGTGTCCCTTTTTAAGGATTAAATGAGTAATTTGAATGTGCCTGAAAGGTGTCCTTCAATTAATGTTAAATTTGTTCACACCCATGCGTTTTTCTAAGTAGAATGTTGAAATTGTATTGAAATGAATGAACAGGAAGTTCTTAAAAAAGGATCGTTAATCCTTACGGCTTGTGGGCAGATGGTTATGATTATATTTGACATTGTCTTTCCCATCTATTTAAATTGAACAATTGCTTGGACTCATGGGTAGTAAATGCAGGATCTCAATTAGAGTAGGCATATTTTTCGAATTAAATGGGCAGGTTAAAAGGCGTTGAAAAGATCTAAGTGTTAAAAAGCTAGATTATGACTCAAAAAAAGAAGTCTTTCATTTGAAATGATTTTCGCAATTGGATCATACATATAATACGTTCATTTAGAGGCTGTTGTTATACCAAGTAATCTAAGTCCGAGTTTAAAGAAAGAAAATAGAACAAAGAATTAAAAGAAAAAGAACAAAAAATTATGTCTACTTGGTTCAACTTTCACATACTGCGCGGCAGAATATGTTGCTGAACTGCGATTCCGCAACTATTAATCAATTTTAAATATTTATTTCCTCTTAGGTAAGACTTGTCCAAGATCCGTGATATTCTGAGATTCTTCATCTTCTTCCATTTTCTAACTTTCCTAACAAAATGGTAGTGGCCCGGATCAGGGCTAAATTCACCAACATCAGCCTAGTATGCGCCCATGCCCCCAAAGAAGTTAATGGCGAATACCCGTGGCGTGAGGGTTAGCACGTCCACCTGCTAACCCAGAGGTTCGAGGTTCGAATCCCAGCAGAGGCAAAAATGTTTTTTCACGGGTATCGCCTTTCCCGACGAAGTGGCAAGTCCTCCGTTAGTAAATTCATTGCCATGAAAAGCGCTTTCTCAATTAGCAGTTCGGAACCGGCGGAAATTGTAGGTCCCCTCCATTCCCTCACAAGGTATGTTTGTGAGAAATGCGCTAGGCCCAGGGGTTCCTAGCTCAGTTGCGCCACCATATTTATTTATTTATTTTACTTAACTCCAAAGATTGTTTCCACGAGCTCCTTGAAGGAAATATGAAAACGGACTCATGCTGATCGATTTAGCTGCAGGCCTACGCCATGTTGTTAGCAGTACGCGCTACTGTCTGTTGTTGCCGCTTCTGATTTAATTTTCACAAATGCACCTATGGGATGAGCCGGATGACCCTTGCTTCTTCCCATAAGAATGACACAACGAAACAAATGTGGCCCAAGCTCGATCTTAAGCGGTCGAACGGCTTGATCGCTCTCAACAGAAAACACATTAGTGCGAAAATAGGTGTCATTACAGGACACTGTCCGGCCTTATTGGAAGACATGCTGCAAGACTAGCATAGTCGCCTCAAACGATTTTTGTAGAAGCTGTATGGATGAGAAGGAGGAGGAGACTATTCTCCACCTTCTCTGTTCGTGTTCCGCTTGAACTCACAAACGTAAGGTACACCTAGGTTCGTGTTTCTTTTACGACTTTGGTGATCTTACTCTCATCGATGCCCTGCGTCTCTCCCACTTCATTGTAAACTCAATTAGGATAAGGATACACTAGATCCATTGTGGTATCACAATGGGCCCAACGGGCCTATGTGTGTTAGCCTAGCTGACAGCTACTTTAACTTAACCTAACCTAAACTTCAATGAAGGCACTTTCTTCATGCCAGAATGCGTTTATGTGAGACTTCTTGTATCTAGCCTTTAAACTTTCCATATAAAAATAGCTAATCGGAAGTAATGAAGATAACGAACTGGTCAAAGAAAACAAAAAACCTATCGAAAACGTATCTGAGGACAGGACTGGAGTAGTAGTAGACATATCGAAACCTGGCTTTGGCAATTCAAACTCGGGAAACACATCCAGAAGACTTTTCTCTGATCCTAATCTACCCACAGTCATAGACGAAAATTCATTCTTAAACTAAAGGCAGTGTTAGATGCAATATCATAAGGCTACAGCATCAAATCGATGCGAAGTTTTGAAGTGCCCACAGAAACTGCTTTTTAGGAATTCCTCGTTACACACAGGTCGTTCATGACATCTGAGTCGTCAAATTTCCATAAAACTCTAATAAGACTGTCATCTTCTGCGACTGTCATATGATTTGAGTTAATTTAGTTAAAACAAAACGACTGTCCAACCTTCGATAATTTGAATAGAACCAAGCCTCCCAATGTTTTCCCCACCTTTAATCTCGTGTTTCAATCAGCAATTGCTTAGTGTTTACAATCATTTGTCCGTCCCCGGAACAGGAGGTTCTCCATATTCTTACGCATAAATCAGCCAAAATGACGAAAAATTAAAAATATGCAAGAAAAGTCTCGAAACACACATTTTTCGTTGTTCACTTAACTCGGAGACAGCGTGAAAGAAATTGGAAAAAAAACAAGAAAACAAATTGGACAAGAGTTGGAATCGGTATATGCGTATGTACACTTAATTATTCATACAAAACTCTCAAAACTTCCCAAAACAATTAAAATGCACCATCAAGATAACCCGACTTGCGTAATAAATCACGATTTTATGATCACTTTAACGCGATCGCATAAAATTCACCTGTGATTGTCTTTGGGGGAATAAACCCTGACAACGTTTTGTGTCTGGTTTCTTTCTGATATGAATCTCCGGTGACTGTATACACCACATGGCTGGCTTAAGATATACTTATGCCGTTAATTGAATGCACACCAATGGATCCAACCTGCTGCGATCGGATACGCGTTTACCATTCTGTCTCTCATGTGTTGTTTTTAATTAGATACAATTTGCATATGAATGGCTGGATGGTTGCCTTGCCAGTGGGCTAGCAAGTATAGTGCTTAGTGCCCATCTCCGCGCACACCAACCGCTCCCAGAGAGATTAAGATATCAAATTTAATATTTTCATTTTATTCACTCAGTTATAAGAACGTTTTGTTCCCAACAAAATGGATAACAGGGCTTAAGAAATATTTTAATGCCGCCTCGCAGTAACAAAACGACTCAATTAGAGAGTGGGGGGTGTCCCCACCGAGTTGCTGAGAGAACTCTGGAGTCTGGAGTGACCTAAAAATTTACGACAACGTTTAAGGTGACTGTTTTATGACCCCTCTGGTGTTTACTTCAGACTTTATCACTGGGGGTATTGTATTCGAATCCAATTTTTTGGTTCTTACGATCATCGACATTTGCCGAGATTGATGGTAGTAGCCCGATTGAACAGCTGGCTATCAATGATGAAAGTTCTGTATTAAATAAACTCTGGTATGGCTATGGATTCCAAGCGAGCTGATGAGGTGTTACGCTGAGATCACATGGTGCGATATGAGTTCTTAGACTTTGTATAACGAGCTGTGATGGTGATTTAGTGCAAGACAGGTGGATGTTTGTATTTTTCATCAGCTAAGTCGTTTTGAATATTTAATTTAGTCAAATTGAAAATTCTGAACCTGATCGAGAGATTATAAGTTGAGTATGATTTTGAATTTCAAGTGATTAGTGCTGGCGACAGCTTTGGTGGTGTGGAAAACTATGGAATGAGCTGAAAACATAAGTTCGACTTGCTGTCATGACAAATTGAATTGACAGCTTAGCGATATTGTTTCACAACTTAGAAGATTTCTATCGAAATGTCTCCACTTTTTAACTGACAGTAGTTGACAAGCAACATTATAGGACACTTCTTCTAGTTTAACAGCTTTTGGGTTTGGGGTAGACCGAAAACGTGGTTATTTGTCGTGGTTTTTGTAAAATAAAGAGCATGAAGCAAAACAGAACTTAAAAGAAGCAGTAAAAGAAACATTGGCTGCAGTACTGCACGCCTGCAATACCACAAAAGCTGCTTTCTAAGTCAAACAAAGTGAAGTCTGAGGTCGAATAAGGCTGAAAGATCTTGTGGCTTTGCGATTGAGCTGATTTAGAAAAACGAAATAGTCTCGCTAAAGCCCTGGAGTAGCGCTGTTGTCGGCACAAAACGTTTTTTGAAAAACGTGAACTCGCCCTGAGTTTTAAACTGAGTGTTCTATTGTTCTTCAAATGACAGAGATAAGTGGTGATTTTTTGGCTAAACGTTTTTCCAGAACCGAAAACTCAGGTTTTTTTTTGACCACTTATAAGGTGAAAACAATGAAAAAAATAATATGTACGAGGGGCTCCATTCGTATACCAAGGTATATAAATAAAAAATATCCAAGCAAACTATGCAGGTTGGCGCAACAGAGCGTGGAGCCCTGGAGCCCTGGAGCCCTGGAGCCTATCATATTTCTATCAACTATGCCTTGGGAGGGAATGGGCACCTACAGTTTTTTGACGATTCCGAACGGCTAATTAGGAGAGCGCTTTTATGACATGAAATAGTCTCTACCAGAGAAATTTCTTATTTTTACCTGATGTTTCTGAGATTCTCACCTCAAACCTTCCACGTAACAGGTAGACACTTTTCCCAATATGACACATAACCCTTTTGTTTCCCACCCAACAAACTATTGATTCAACAGAGTCCCAGTACGCCTCTCTAGAGACAAAAAAAAAAAATATGAAGATATCCGGATCTTCCTGGGGCCGGATTCTGTAACGTATTAGACGACTATCGTCTGAATTTTAGGCAGTAAAAAACGTGTTGGAGACCCTGAAAAAGTTGCCAAAATGTGTAAGACGATAGTGAAATAGCTTTCCATCAACCACTGAAAGCAAGATTATATGAAACAATCTTTTGACGACGCAATCTACGATAGGCGGTTGAACGATAATCTTTGAAAAATTATTTAATCTTAGCCCTGGCTTATCTTCACGATAAATCAGACAAAGTTTGCTATGAAGGCAAAACTAAGACCAGCATCTTTGTCTTTATTCAATAGAAATGTTTACCTACTGATGTTGCTGAAGCTATATTAAATCAAATGAGTCTTTAAATCTGTCTCCTGAAAAATGAAAAAATTGTTGGGCAATATAGTTCACTCACTACTAATATTCCACCTTAACAATGTACAGCTCACCATGACATTTTTTTCGCTAGCAATACAACCTCTTAAAATCAGCCTCTAACCTTTTACTATCAGAACGATAGAGGACTGAGTTAAAAGACTCAAGACGTCTTGCAACAATCTCATACCCTATCTTTTGAAATTTAAGAACTCTCTGAAACTAATTTGACTGCCAGCATAAGCAACCAGGAGTTGTTTCCATCTACTCATGATGTTTATCGCAAGGACGATCAAAACCATCAAAGTGATGATTCCATAAATGTTGTGGTGTCTTACTGGCTGTCATCAAATTAATCGACTCAGCCCTTCTTTCAGTATCCTCGTCCCTGAGTCTAGATTATGTTTTTATTTAGTTGTCACCTCCCCATTGGTTTCTTTATGACATTTGATTTTACATAAATTACCATCTCAACCACTTGAATCCTATTTACTTGTAATACATATACGATTGATCGTATACAGATTTGTCTGAAGCCAGCATGAAGTCGTTTTACACTCTTTCAAACCCTTCTTCTGCCAAAGAATGTCTATTCGTTCATCGACTCGCAGATTCAAGGCTGTTTCATTTTAGTGGAACTCCAAACTATAGATGAATAGACAACTAGACATTATCTATACAACAGATCCCATATAATCTCTTCAGTGTCACTTTGTCCTCTTTTACTATCAACCACTGATAACGACCACCCTCCTCTGCTTCTGTAATTTTTTCATAAGTCCCCAATACTCTCAGCTTCTCCAACAGTTATACATTCGTATTTCTTCCATAAACTTCATCCAAATCAATGAATTTCTGAACAAGACTTCCCCCACATTCCCTCCTTGGTATTCATAGGCTCCGCACTTTGAGAAGCAAGAGAAGCAAGTTGTGGCCAGTTTTCCTTCGCTCTCGGTCTCTTACTGACAATTCGAATTACTTTTGAACCTACCTAATATTTTGTGAACCTTAAAACATGCTTAACAAACGCTATTTAATCGAAAGGCAATTGAACTTAATGAACAACCCTAAGTCCTATTATGAACTTTTCAACTACAAAAGAAAATCTGATGGGTACGCATCCTCTTTAGCTTTCAATGAGGTAACATCAACTGATTCACTCTCTATAGCTAATTTTTTAGCTTCTTTTTTTAAACAATAATTCGCCAACGTTTCTTTTGTTAATGACGATACTTATTTCAGTATTTTTAAAATTTCGCGGTCTCAGTTGGTTCATTTTTTCCTCGCACTATCAAACCATCTCTTTATTGCAAAAACGTTAAGTGATGATTTCCTACCAAGTCCTGTTCACTGTTCATATCCCCACAATACCTACTCCTAAAGATATGTTCTCCTTCACTTTCTCTACCTCTCTCAATCATTACCTTATCACTTCCTCAAGGAGTATTTCCTCAAGTAAGGAAAAAAAATAAGGGGTTATAAACCCCTATTTCCAAAAACGCCAAAAATGCGATGTTGAAAATTACCGTCTCATAGCAAAAATTTCGTATGTACGCAAAATCTTCGAAAGCATTTTCTTTAAAATTTAGGGTTTTTATTGCAAATCTTTTATTTCGACTTGACAACATAGGTTTCTTAAAGGTAGCTCAACAACCACTAATCTCGTTGAATTCGCCTTGGAAAAATGAAGAGAAGCCGATTTTATTTCTACAGATTTAAGTAAAGCCTTTGATAAAATTTCTTATAAAATGAATCTTTTTAAACTATGCACTCTCACCCATTTCATTGAAATGAATATACTTTCAATTGGAAAAGCTTTATTGAAATGTTTGTTTTAGATCTTCCGTATCAAGTTCTTACTTAGCTACCTCGGGAGTGCCTCAGGATGCTTATTTAGGTCCTCTTATATTCATTCTTACAATTAATGACCTTGATTTGATCATTCACCATTTAAATTTTTTCAAGATCATTTCTTCACCTAGCGATTCTTTTCATTTTCAACAGCATCTGAACAATTTTTTTATCTAGTGCTCTAAAAACTGCATGGAATTAGACTTTTCCAAGAATCAGTCCATTACCTTACCCCATTAACGCTTCAAATCTCCTCCCCGACGCTATCTTCTTCACAACCAAACCATTTCACCAGTTTAGAAATCAACATCAGGAATTCAATTTCATCTCACATATTGATGATATTTAACTAAAATTCAATTCAGTACTTGACTTCATTAAGCGTTGGTCAAAGAAATTCACAGAACCTAACGAAACCCGATCCATGCACATTTTCCTTGGTTACCCATTCCTTGAACACGCCTGCAAGGTGTGGTTCCTTTTCCAAAAAGTTCACATTTCTTGCCATTTTCTTCGATTTTTTTTAAAGGTCTTTCTTGGAATAGTCGCTTGATTCTACCTCTTTTCCAAGATCGCATCAAGCTTCTCAGTAGAGCTCTTAATACCCGCATACCCGGGTACCATCCCGGGTACCCGGGTACCCGCAATATCCGGTATTACCCGGGTACCGAAGAACCGGGTATTACCCGGGTACCAAAGTACCGGGTACCCGCTTATAGCGTAAAAATAATATGGATGAGGAGTAAAAACACATAAAAACAAGGGAATCTGATGATATGATTGGCAACAGTGAAATAGCTTAAAGTGTTTGAGTTGCATGTTGTGTTGTTGTGATTATTTCGAAAAACTGAAATAAAATTTAACAATTGAATCTTAATATAAAAATAAAAATATCAATTAAGATTTGAGTCTGCGGTGCTCATGTATCAAAACGCCCTTTATTAATTTCCTAGATTGATGTTTTTAAAGAACTCATACCTGCTAATATTTAAATCATTTGATGTCGATACCCGATATATATTTCAAAGTGCATTAGAGAATTTTCACTCTCCGCTACCCATAACATAACACTGTCATGTATAGCTTATTCTGTCGGGTAACCGGGTACCCGACGAGCTACCTGCATTACCCGGGTACCCGTCAACTTGGGTAATACCCGCGCTACCCAGGTACCCGGGTACCCGGGTAATTGTTATAATGGGTACTACCCGGGTAAAATTAATAGCACTACTTCTCAGCATGAATACATGGAAAGAGCAAAGAGAAATATTCGATATTCTTTTCATTTATCGAGTCCTTTCTGGAATCGTTGAGTGCATAGCCCTCTAACTCAAACTAAGGAATCTTCGCAAGCATTCGAAATCCCGCTTCTTTTATTAACCCCGCCATCGAACGTCATATGGCTCAAATGAACCTAACTTCAAAATGCTGAGTAATATTAATCGAGTAACTGTAGTCCTTGTGTAAAACTTCTTCTTTTAAATCACTTTTTACTGTAAACAGTCAATCTCAGCTAATAGTTTCTTAGTTTTCAGATTAGATTAAGAATTAACTTGTATTAAGCCGAATAAATGGGGACTTTGCCCCCACTAAAAATATGGACATCCCCAAAATTATAAAATGTCCAAGGTATGGTAGAGATAAATAATCATTCAATCAATTAATGATAATAAGAAAATTCGTGCACCGGACTACCGGTTCATTTATTTTTATGTCAAATTGGCTGAGTTCTCTGAACTAGTCTTAGGTGCTTAAGAAGGGGCGAATCCTGGATAAAACTCCAATAAATTGTACCAACGACTGTAAAAAATGTCATGTCAATGACTTTTTTGTCCAAATCAATTTGTTTTCAAGATTAAGTGAAGTTCTCAACTACTAAGGAAGTTCGCAGAAGATTTTATCAGCTGATAGTCATGACAAGCTTCACACCAAGTCCGAAATTTTCAAGAAAGTTTCTATTCGGATGTGAAGTTTCTTAGAGACTAACGCAAAAGCTGACATATTAACTTTCATTATCAAGAACCCCAAAGCAGTTAAGGCTTTCGTTAATCAATCTATATGTAGGTTAACTTACATTTTGGACCCTTAATGAAGAGCGTATAAATATGAGCCACCTGTTAGGTCAATGACCCTACAGAAGTGTAAAAAAACTCGGTTTATCACTACTTGGTCAAATGATATTCCTTCACTTTTCGTCCTCAATTTCTCCTCTTTATTCTTAGAGTGCTGACAACAACAACGACAAACAGACTTTTTTGCCTGTTAAATTTCTCACTGTTTACGTTTCTGCTTAAACCGATAATTTTCACACCAAAAACTGTTTACCCTCATATAACCTTCACTGAAGAAGAACAAACACCGACTCTTGATTTTCGGTGTCGACTCAAATCTCAAATATGGGACATCTGAGGAGAGATAGCCCAATAGTTTTCCTGGAAAAGAATGTTGGCTTTGGTTTATTCAGTTTAACATAAGACGGCTGACCTCAGCCCTAACTTAAATTAAAAACAACACCATTTCCCCCCCACTAAAGGAACAAGTGTATTTATCATTAGGACCCATGCCTTGCTTCTTTTGAAGCGCACCGAACATCGGGCCGGACGGCCGGCAGCTATGATGTTTTATTAGTTCACACATTTAAGGATTTTCTTTTTTTGTGTGTGTTTAGTTCTGTTTGTGTTTGTTTTAAGGAAATATGTTTTTTTTTCTTTCTCTGTAGATACATTTGTTAAGATGCTAGGTTCTAAACGAATAAATTTATGACTTTGACATGCTAGGTGTGATTTTGTGGTAGGATGTTTGTGGTAGTGGTAGATAAGATTTAAGGAATAAATCGTGACCAAGCAGTGGTTTTAGATTCAACAAATATATTCGCTTAAGAAAAAAAGGAAATTGAATATAATATTGTGACCGCAGTTTACTGAGCGATAGCATTTTTTGTCAGCCTTAAGCACAATCGTTTCAACATCCAAACACTTTTGAGGGGTATGTGGAGGAGGTCGCTAGAAATTATCACAAATGGTAATGAAACGCATAACTACTCACAACACAACACCAATCACAGTGCCAATCACAGTGATGAAAATACAATCTCGCTGTTTCCTTACAAAATTCGTTGAATTTCTATGCAGCAAACTAACACCTCAGTTATCAAGCAAGCCACTAGAGCCAGAAATAAGAAGAGCCCATCAAAACTTTCCAAAAACCGCCCATGACGGGTGGTCATCCTTAGGAACATGCGTTAAGGTGGCTTTCGGGAAAAAACAGACGGACTTAGAAACATGATAGGTCCATTGTGATACCTCAGCAAATTTGAAGAAGAAGCCTCTTATTTAAACCATTTTGAGTTGCGATGAAGACTATGAATGTGTCTACGTTCCTAAGATCACTTTTGGATCGTCGAAAAAGTGTTTTATCCCAAATATGTTTTACGTCTTTGAGAGAGCGCAGGGCAAGTAGAAGATGTGGGACGGCTTCTTTTTCTTCCTCGTCCATGCAGCTTCCACAGATATCACCAAGAAAAAAAAACAGAATTTCTGCTAAAGCTTAGCAGGCCTTGACTCTCTCTTTGTTGATTGGCATTCTTACAGGTCACAATTCATAGCGTACCCACATGATGAGAAAGATTTGAAGGGTATAAGCACAACCGACTTGTGTTGAGGATGCCAGGACAACGAGGCAGAGGAGGAATCATTCAACTTCCTTTGTGAGTGCCCCAATTTGGCCTTCGGAGATTACTTCATCGCCGAACAGGACGATATCTCGAACCTCCCACTGAACAATATCCTAAAATTCATCCAGGGCTCCAAATGTTCCAGTTGGAGTTATCAATCTGATCCTCTGCTACCTCACACCTTCCCTTCCTCATATCATTGTCCGTTGTAATCCGGGGAGCACAATGGATCCTTGAAATCCGAGTGAGGTGCTGTCGCTTGCGTCTGCCACCCCCATCAAACCTAACATAACCTATCTTCAGTTATTATAATTAATCAATGAAGGAATGAATAATAACCTGAGCTGATCTTGGCGTCCATATCATGTTCTGCTGGGCTAGATCCCTAAGACATCTTGTAGCTAAATATGGAGCGGCGGCAATTGCATATGTAACTGTATTAAATTTGGTCTCCAAAAGATTGTTTGATATTTGGTATGACTATCGTCTAGCAGTACCCGTGGTGTGATGGATAGCATGCCCGCCTGTTAATCCATAGGTTCGAGTTCGAATCCCAACAGAGGCAAAAATGTTTTTTCCACGGGTATCGCCTTTCGCAAGGAACTGGCAAGTCCTCCGTTAGTATTCATTGCCATGAAAAGCGTTTTCTCGATTAGCCGTTAGGAACCGGCAGAAAATTGTAGGTCCCCTCCATTTCCTCACAAGGCATGGTTGTGAGAAATGTGCTAGGCCCAAGGGCTCCTCGCTCTGTTGCGCCACCCTATTTTACTATCCTCTAGCAGAATTTGACAATACATTTGTCGTATGTCAGCAGCATACGCATATAGATGAAGACGAAATTTCACCATGATTGAAATTTCGTCGGTGCGACCGCCATTGCTTGATTCAGCGGTGTATTCTTAGAAGTTTTTGCATCGAACATTGCAGATGCATCGAACACGCCGCGTAGCTTTGATGTATAGAGCTTCTGATTTAAGTACTCCATGATGTGGAATGAATTGGCTGTTCATAGGGACTTCAGATCTCGGTACTCTGGTCATATGTCCTTCGTTTTCATATTCCTTCATAAATTGCTGATATTGTTGTTGTAGTACAGGACGATGCATTAGTTTTCGTTCCATTGATAGGAAACGTTTCATAGTTGCTTTTGAATGGAAGTTGAACAATGTATCTTCTATCCGCATATGCTTCTTTACTGTTTCTTGGAAGTGAATTTCGCAAGTCATTTCTTCTAGCAAAATGGGGGTGTGTTCTTCTATGTGATGATCCAGTATTGTATATTATGGTATTATTTTTTGCCATTTCAACACTAGCTTTTCCACCAACTATCCAACCCAACCTAGTGTTTTGAAGGGTGGGTACAGTTGAGCCTATATCTATTTGTCCAGGAACTATAAGTTTTAAGTATAGCTCTGCTCCTAGCAGCAGATCAATCCTAGGGGTCTGCCAGTGTGATGTGGTTTGGCATGTTCCATTTATCTGTTTCTAAGTATACAGTTGGCTGTACCTCACTTATCTCTGGAAGAATAAGTCGCTTGAAAACGTGTTGTTCGAGACCGCAGTAACAGAGTGGTATAGCACTTCGCTATAATTTCTGTCTCTCCAATTCCAGCAATCGGAATATTGATTCTTGTACTAGGCAAACCGAGTTCTTGATATATGTCCCCTTTCTGACAGGAAGTGGAGCTGTGAACCCGAAGCTAAAACTGCACGGCATGGGGTTTTGGTTCCACGTCCACTACAACTGTTGCGAGCAATATTTCGTTCTGATTGTGCTGCGATTTGTTGGCCTCAATTGAAGTATTGCTCTTGTTTGATGGCAATAGTTCTTTATATAGAAAAGATTGATTAGTATTTTTCCATCGTTTGCACGGACTTGAAGAACAAGCAGTGTCCCTTTCGGTGTCAGTTAAAGCATAGGTTAAGCTGCTTTAACACATCGGTACGTATGCTGTGATGAGGAAATGTCTAGTAAGTTAGTAAGGTATTCCATTCTGCATTGTAATTGTTCTCTGTTGTTGAAAAATGTTGCAACATCTTACTTGGTTCTCCAACCAAGTTGGTTTTTAGGTAATGGAATTTTTGTGCTCCATTTATGTTTCGTTTGTGGATGATTTCAGTGTCTTTGAACTCAATCCACTTAGAATACTGACCATTAAACATAGGTAATGTAATTATTGCCAGTTTCACCTCTTAAACTTTGCCTGATTCACCTGTTTGGTCAATATCTCCTTGTAGCGATATAGAAGCCTTCAAGTACTCATCTTCAACATCAAAGCGTCATTATTTTCTGATGGTTCTTTACTATTATAACCAAATAGTTTTTGATGGCCTCTTGTAATTTTTCGTAGGAAGCCCTGGATTGATGTTCTGAATTGTCAGTAGTTGCTTACCGAATGAGTTGTACGACAGCATTCATTGATGCCCGTTGATGACGTATTAATGCTTCACTACCTTCTGTCGTCTTTGGTTCCGATGTTCCAGCCTCTTGAGGCGTTTTAATCTCTTCGGGTTTCATTCCTTCGAGGTCCTTATACGATTTTTGAGAATATTTTAGATATAAGGCTTCAATGCTCTCAAAATATTTCCTTTTGAAATATTCATCGTCAGCGAAATAGACAAACCTGGATTTCTCTAAACATTTTGGTCTAAGACTACCATATTTTTCTTAAGCAACAGGAACGAGTTCGACTTTTCAAATCACTGACTTGTTTCAACAGCTCGAATTTCTCGAAAAGGTTCATCACTTTTCACCATTTTTAGTTGTGCAGTCCAATTTTTTCAATGCTTTGTTGTAGCATATCCTTGCATTGGGTTTTTATAAATGGCGGAAGTTCAATTTAACATCTGTCAGTGGAAGTGACATCTTGAATCATGACAACTTGTAAAGTAGCGGCCTATTCAAGTGGAACCTTTTTAGTACATTATTTCAGTAAAAATAGGAAATCGAAAGATCAGGAAATTGAGTCTGAATGAATAAATAGAAAGAAAGAGAAAAAAGTAACAAGCTCAACTCCCCTTGGGTTCCAACTTTCGATACAAAATTTATCACCGCCAAAAGAAGCCGAAAATGACAGCTGACACCCTTTTGCTTATCCTCAACCGCTAAAAGATTTCTATTAATCCTCAGGCTTATGTGTCTATCGATTATCGTAATTTATATTTTTATAGTGTCTCATCAATTTCTCATAAAACTGTAGCCTTAAGCCAGCCATCCATCCGCACAGTGCTGTAAAAATAAATAAGTGCACTCATTCTACGTTTCTTTCTGAATCTATTGCTACAGGCACTAAACCACTCTTTCACTAATCCCTCTTAATAACCCCGTCATCAATACGTGTCAAAAAATATTATCTCAACACCAAACAAAGGGGTAATAACCCCTAATAATGATCTGGGATTATATTTTAGCACACGATGACATAACATCGCCCAGAACTTATTTCGTTTTTTTCTTCTTTTTTTATTATTATGATTTTTTGTGCGTCCTTTTTTCATAGTGAAAGAGAATACGAGTATTTTAATCTCTAATCAAAATTCAAATGGAATCCTTGCCCCAAAGGAATTCATAGTAAAAAAGAAAAATAGGCAGAGAGAAAAAAAAAACACAAAGGAGGACGAAAGTTGTTAAACCTTATTATAACCAATATTCAAGCACCCATATGATGAAGGCCAATACAACCATCCCTGGCTGGCAACTTCCCTTTCGAACTTCATTACTCACTCAGCGGAGCACAAAATCGAAAGTTTTTTTTTTATTTTAGTATACGGCCCGCTAGAGAGTCAGGTTATAGGCAGGTTAAAGGTATCCTTGCGAATAACTATCACTCTAAGGAAACGACCAAACAACTTTTCGGTCGGCAAGAGTAACAAGAAATGTAATGAAGTTTTCAAATTTTTGAGAAGGGTTTTCTCAAACTAGATGTGTGTGTAGGGTTTCCTCTTTTTTTTACTTTCAACCCTACAAAGTGAACCCTTGTCCGGGTTGTATATTTTGCGTACCGCAACTATTGTATTCAGTGTGTGCATCAAAGTGTCAAGTGTGTCCGATGGACCGTTAAAACATCGACGTTGACATTTCGCAATAAGGGTGCGGTGTGTTATTTTCTACTTTTTGAAACACAAAAGGTGATATTTCTCCAGGGGCATCAGCATCAGCTTCAGCAGAGAAGCACCACCAGAACGCAAAACAAAGTTGCAAATGAAACTGACTGATGTGTAAGATGGGTCTACATTTGGGATTCCCCGAAGGAATTTGCCATAAATGTTGTAATGTGTTATTGTGAGAGATGAATGGATGGACGTGCCTGGAGAGAAGCAGCAAACAGTTACAGTTCCAGAAAACAAATGTGTCAGAGCGATGTCAATCAGAATAACACAAAGCAAAAGCAAAATGTTTTTCTTTTTTGGTTTTTCGAGGGAACACAACCACTAGCTACGTATATTATATTTACTGAAACTATGGAGATGTTCAATTGACAGAACGGCTGTCAGAATAAGTACGAAGAAGCCGTTCTGCAAAAAGCCTTTATATGTCTAAGTGATTTTTGGGATTTTCGTGTGGGGCGAAACTCGAGTATTTTTGACACAATTTTGACAGAAATCTTGTCTCGGAAGTAATGCCCGTGGTTAATATTGTTGATTAAAAAAGTTGAATGTTACTTTGTTTGAAGTTCAAAAATCTAACGAGAGGTTTTCGTAGAAACTCTGGGATTGACTTTTAGATTCCCATGGGAACCTTCTTCATATTTGAACACACAGTTTTCATTAGAAATAAGATTGAGGGTGGGTATGGCAATGGGAAGGTGTACTGAGCTTGTTACGAAAGGTTTTTTAAAGACAGCAATACCCTATCGTTCTTTGAGTGAGATTGGATTGAAAAGGGAGAATCGTGGACAAAAGAGAGTACCAGTGGCAGGTGAGGATGAGGGTACTTATAGAAATTAACTAATATCTGTAAGAGAATAAGAAAACAAGTAGCTTCTCTATAAAACCCAGTTCATTTCCAGAGATTCCTGGAAATGTTCATCGATCATGGAAAGGATAGGGGAATTGTGCTCAAGATGACATACTTTTTGTTTAAAGTAAGAAATAAAATTTTCTACAAACCCTAGCGTTAAAATCTTTACATAATTAAATAATTAATGATTGTATGGAAAAAATAAAGTTGGAATGAATAGTTTAAAGTAAAAAGAATTTATTTAAAAAAATTAGTTAAAAACAGTCCGAGGCTAAGGCTAAGATGACATAGTTGGGTATAAGATGACATACTGCATGAGGGTACGATGACATATTGTAAAAATGCCTGCTTTATTTGGCTTTTCAGCTTCAGTCAGTATATACCTCACATTTTCAACTTAGATTTTCGGCCATTTAGCTTTCATAATTTTTTTTTTATGCTTGGTGAAATATAATTATGTACTTTAAATTTGCATTTACCTAAATGTTTAAATTAAAAAATAAGGTTTGTGTTTTTAGTAGGAATGTCATAGTATTTATAGTATGTCATCATGGACTGATAAGCAATATGTCATCTTACCCGATAGGAAATAAAACTTTTACAACCATTCAGGAATCAAAACATTATAATTTAGGAGCCAAATCACACAAAAAATATTCTCTATACACATAAATGCAAACATAAAACGCAAAGGATATAGAAAAACACTTAATTTTTTAAGCAATTTTGAAGTAAACAATGACTCGCAAAAAAATTTATTCTCTAGGTTTTTCCTTTGAACCGATCACGATGACAGCAGGTAGTATACTGGCAGCTGTAAGTTTATTCTGGCAAAACAGATAGAAAAAATGCATGTCTGGATATAGGCCTCAGCCCATAGAATCCGTTGCGTCCGTTCGCTGCCGGATTCACCTGACAGCTGTGAGTTTTGCCGGACACAACGGATAGGGGTGACCCATAGAATCCGTTGCGGTGTTTTGACAGATAAATTTAATCAAAATGGGGGCGTTCAAGAATCTTATCCGGATAGCTTGTTGTTGTTGTTTACGTGTGGGAAATCGAAAAAAAAAAAGTTATAATCGTCTAGCAATGATATTTTAAATGTTTTTCTGTTTTCAAAAGTCGAATTTTAATATTTCACAACTGTTGTCTGCAGCAATCTGGAAAAAGATATCTGGATCATATCTAAGATACGGCTATCCGAGATAGGATATCCGATAGGTTCTTGAACGCGCCCATTGTCAATTTAATTTAACTTCAAATTGGTTGTGACTGCGCATGTCTCTCTTCTGCCGAACGTCAAATTGGTTCTACTGCGCATGTCTCTCTTTTGCCGGACGCAAAAAGTTAAAAGTTGGGCTACTTTTTGCGTTTCGTCCGTTGCATCCGATGCTTATGGGTCACCTCTCATAAGATCGTGTGTATTTAATCGAGCTGTCAGGTGAATCCGAGAGCGAACGGACGCACCGGATTCTATGGGTCGGGGCCTTATGTTCGAGAGAGCTGTGGCGGCTTTATAAACAGAGAAAATGCAGAACTCCCCTAATACTCCACGCAATTTTTCGTTCTGTTTGTGAAGACAATGAGTGGATTCAACAACTCTATAAGGAGCTGTACCTTAACATGAGCATAGGTAGAAGAGTACGGATCGCGCGACTACGATGGACGTAGGAACACCAATGCTCCAAAGATTTTTAAAACTACATTGCAGGGTATTCTTGTACCCACATAAATAAAAAAAAAAACATATAAATAAATAAAATAAATAGGGTGGCGCAACAGAACGAGGAACCCCAGGGCCTAGTGCATTTTTCACAACCATGCCTTGTGAGGGAATGAAAGAGTCTCTCGTCGTCGACGACGAGAGATCATCGAAATAGATCATGGTGGTGAAAAATGCTCATTGAGACAAAAGTTCGTCCGGAACCGCAATGCCCACCATAAATTCTCTAAGCTTTTCGGTTTACTTTCTCCATCATATTTTGTGTGTCTAAATCCGTGCTAGAATGGCACACAATGTGCCGATAAAGAATTAAATCACTTTAAAAGCAAGGCCAAGGACTGACAGACACTGGCAATCGACTGGAGATGTTTGCTTCCTATTCTTACCTCGTGAAGCACAGTCAGGAATGAAGGCAGCTCCACATATCAGATGTCCTTAGACACTTCTTAGCTCCATCAAATGCAAAGAGTCAACGGGTATTCAGTCGTTCAGCAACAGCTATCGAGTGTAGACGTGTTGACGACTTTAGCTGTGTATATTTTCAAGTGGAGTGCGACTTAAGAGTTTAAATTCAGTGAAATTTCAATAAGGCAGTAGCCGAGCGAGTAGCGCAGCAGGTACCCAGTGTGGAGCAACGTGGGTTCAATTCCCAGCCGTGGCATCCAATTTTCATTCTTGCTTAAAAGCAAATAGCGTTGATTAAAGGCCCCGGCCCATAGAACGCGGTGCGTGCGGTAGAAGCGGCGCGGCAACTGATGCGGTGGGTTTTGCCGCGCGCAACTGATAGGGGTGACCCATAGAATCCGTTGCGGTGTTTTGACAGATAAATTTAGTCAAAATGGGGGCGTTCAAGAATCGCATCCGGATAGCTTGTTGTTGTTGTTTACGTGTGGGAAATCGAAAAAAATAAGTTATAATCGTCTAGCAATGATATTTTGAATGTTTTTCTGTTTTCAAAAGTCGAATTTTAATATTTCACAGCTGTTGTCTGTTGTCGATCGTTCAAAAAGGTATCTAGACACGGCTATCCAAGATAGGCTATCCGATAGGTTCTTGAACGCGCCCATTGTCATTTTTTCTAAATAAGAGAAAACTTCAAATTGGTTGTGACTGCGCATGTCTCTCTTCTGTCACCTCGTGAGAGCCGCGGCAAAATAGAAGTTCGGCTACTCGGCGCGTGCGGCGCGTTGCTCGCGGTGCTTATGGGTCACCTCTCATAAGAACGTGTGTATTTAATCGAGCTGTCAGTTGAAAGCGGTGCCGCACGCACGCACCGCGTTCTATGGGCCGGGGCCTTAAGGAGAAAATCCGCAAAGAAACCAAAAACAAAGCGACAGAGTCGTTTGTGATGGACCGTTCCGGTCCATCAACAGCAAAAAAAGTGTTGGATGAGAATTCAACACCAACAACAACAACAAGCAAAGTAGCGGCAACAACCGCAATGGAAATTGCGGTGCCAGCAACAGCAACAACAGCAGCAATAACAACTGCAAAAAAGAGGCGGCGCATAAAAGCCAAGCCGAATTTGGTTGCCCGTAAACAAAAGACAAAGGGAACAGATAAGGCGGTCGGCGACGACGAGATGTCGACCAGCAGCAGCGAGAGCATAGAAAGTTTAAATTCGACATACGAATATGAATCCAACGGTGGTGAGGGCCGTTACACCGGCAGTGGCAATTCTTTCGCTGCTCTAGCAGACGAAGGGGACGGTGTGGTCGAGGAAGTAAACGAAGATGATAAAAAACTCCAAGCATTAACAAGTACCGTGGAGAAGCTATACAAGGAAATAGAGGAGATTAAATCCAGGCAAGTGGCTCGCAGACTAAAAGAAAGCGAGGCAAGAAAACAACAACTGTTGTCAAAGGGTGATGCTACAATTGCCAAACAGCAACAGCCAACAACAACAACAAATGCTAACGCAAAAACAGCTCCCGTGCAGCAAAAAGGCACAACAGCTAATAAAATAGCTGGGGAGCAAATCGAAAGAAAGAAAACTGCTACCCAAGAGCAGCAACGGGGGACCGCGGCTAAAAAAGCCGCGCCATCGGAGCAGCCAGGGGAGACGGTGCCAAAGCAGCAGCAGGAGCAGAGACAACAACAACAACAACAACAGCCAACACAACAACAGCAGCAGCCAAAGAAGTCAGCAGCTAAAAGCAGGGTGCCCCCTATCAACACCCACAAAATGGAAATAAAAGCGACAAAAAGCCTGTGTAAGTCCGCCATAGGCGATAAATTTGTAATTAAACGATTAGGACAAGATCGACATGCGATCCAATGTGAAAACATTGGTGACCATAAGATCGTTCGGGAGTTGCTTGCTAAGACAACCACCGAATTTTATAGTTACACTCCCAAAGAGGAGAAACCAAAAAGTATGTTATTGAAAGGGGTAGAGCCTACCTCTGACCCAGAGGAGCTCTTAGCGGAACTCCGCATGTTGGCGAGCGACGATCTCGAGTTTATCGGGGTCAAGTCGTTCACCACGGCTAAGGCTAGACGGGAGAGACGGCTATTGCCGATGTTCCTCGTCACCCTATCACCCAGTAGCCGTCTGGAGAGTCTGAGAAAAATCTCCGTCCTAGACTACCAGATGGTAAGATGGGAAAAAATAAACAGGCGCGGGGACATTTTACAATGTCTTCGTTGCCAAAGGTTCGGGCACGCCGCATTCAACTGCCAAATGCAGTCGAGATGCGTAAAGTGTGGTGAGAACCACAAAGAAAAAGAGTGTAAGCTCGGTGAGGAAAGGGTCGAAGATAAGACCCAACTGAAATGTGTACTCTGTGGTGGAGATGGACACCCTGCTAACTATCGGGGATGTCCTCGATACCAAGTAATAAAAAAATCATTAAAAGCTGCTCCAACAGTAACCAAGGATGAGGGAAGGCTTACAGCCAGACCAATTCCAAGGGCGGTCGTTCCCCAAGTTTCCTACGCCCAAATGGCGGGTGGAGCTGGGAAAACGGTACAACCTCCCCAGAAAGCGGCCGCACAGCCATCTGTGTCAAAGGCTGCTGCTGGGGAGTCAGAGGTGATGGTCGCTCTGCGTGTCATTCAGGCACAAATGAGTGAACTATCACGGCAAATAAGTGAGCAGGCGCGTAGGGTGGACTTGATCTACCGTGCAGTGCCGTCGCTTGCGCACTTTTTAGGTTAACGGGCGCGCTGCCGGAGAGGCCTTTTAAGATCTTAGCCGTGAATGTGAATTCGCTAGTTAGGGTAGAACGACGAGCCAACTTCTTTGAGTTGTTAAAAGACCAACGTCCTGATGTATGTATGGTTAGCGAAACTAGGCTAAACCAGCATCACAATTTGACGAATAATAATTACATTATCGTAAGGAGGGACCGACCCAACTCGACTTTCGCGGGTGGGGTTGCGATCTTCATACGTAAGGGCATTGTTCATAAAGTAATATATAGTGGTGAAGTACGCCGATTCCAGTTGCTTGAAGCGTGTATCGTATGCATCCCTCTCCAACAGGGGAGGCGGTTGTATGTGGTCGCGATCTATGCGCCGGAGGCTTCTCAAAATTCATGTTTTATAACAGAGCTCGAATCACTTTTTCGATGTCTGAAACTGAACTCGGATGAAAACTATTTCCTTTTGGCCGGTGATTACAATGCTAAACACCAAGATTGGGGAAATCATTTAGCCAATCCAAGGGGGACCCAGCTATTCAATTGGCTGGGGCTCCACAGCATTGAGTGTAAAGTCGATCTGCTGGCTACTGACAGGCCTTCATATCCTCGAAGTGGCTCTTATTTGGATCTATTGCTTTTAGACTCAAGACTTAAACTGACCGACGACATTCTTCGACGGACGAAAAATTGTTTGACGACGGTTGAGTACGACAGTGACCACTGTGGACTTGCCGCCGTCATACTGCTTCCGAACGACCTTGTGGAACTGGAGGAGTACGTGCCGACGCACTCTTACAACTACGGTAAGACACGTTGGCCGCGCTTTTCCGGTGCCGTCTCAAGGGAACTTCGTTTGAACGGTATTGCGCCACCATGCAACAGGAATCTGTCGAACGTTGAGATCGATGGATACCTGCAAAGTATGGAGGATGCAATCCGTACTACAATGGACAGGACAATTCCTAAATATAGGCAACATGACTCAACGAACATGTACAGAAACGCGACAATCGACGCACTCTACAAACAAAAAAGTAGACTCCTGTCGAGACTCAAACTCTTGCACAGGAGGTTTACTGACCGACACGATTTGGAGATTAGAACTCTGAAGTCACAGATCAAAAATCTCCAACAGTTAATTAAAGAAAATTACAGAATATCTATATCTCTTTTCTGGAACCACAAAATTCGGGCCGTACAGTCCAACAACCCGAGTATGTTTCCGGAAATAAATAAAATCTTTAGGAGAAAAGATCGAAATGACCTTCAGAGTATTAAACTCCAAAGGACGACAGAGAACAAAGACTTACTTCTGACATTAGGAATAGATCCAGATGACGCCATTTTGGATGATGACCACTTTATAGTGGAAGATGCTCAAGAGAAGGTAGAGACTGTGGGTGCTGTTTTCGAGCGAGTATATAAGGTGAATGAGTGCGTTCGCCCGAATTACGACCTTGAGAACAGAGCCTTCGTTGGACACTTCTATCTTAGAGACGAGATCTCGCATTGGCGATCCGAGAATCCTGGTTTCACTAGGTTCAATGACGACCGACTTGCAAATGCAGTCATCGCCCAGCGAAACGGGGATAACACCCTGTTCGTTTCTAAGATGGACCTCGAGAGCATCTTTCACAAAATAAAGAAAAAGAAGTCAGCAGGAGTCGACGGCATACCCAATGTTGTGCTGCGAAACCTCCCTGCGGAAGCGGTGGACATATACACCACGTTGTTCAACAATGCGCTGAATAATGCATATTATCCAGTGCGTTGGAAGACGGCAGTGGTCCATCCTCTCCTTAAAAAAGGTAAGGATGGTTCCAATCCAGCAAATCTCCGGTCAATTAGTCTTCTTCCGAGTATCAGCAAAGTATTCGAGAAAGTTCTCAATAGAACACTGTCCACATGGGCTGAGGACAAAAATATTATTCCCGAAAATCAGTTCGGTTTTAAGGCGGGTCATGATACCATACATGCCGCGTCTAAACTAGTATCTGATATTCAGTGGAACAAAGCTAAAAAGCAGTGTACGGGTGCATGTCTGGTTGACTTGGAGAAAGCTTTCGACACCGTTTGGTTAGACGGTCTTTTCTATAAGTTGATCAGGTATGGCATGAGTAAACCACTGCTATATATTCTGAATGACATGCTTCATGGTAGAACGTTTGTTGTGAAAAGTTGCAATATAACCTCTACCAGAACTTTTAAAATACAGAACGGTCTACAACAGGGGGCGGTGAATTCGCCTATTTTGTTTAGCATTTTCACCGGCGATCTAATTGGTTCCCTTCACCATGCTATAGCGTACGCCGACGACCTAATCGCGTACAGAACAGGTCCAAAGATCGAGGTCATCAGAACACTCTTGCAGCGTGACTTCGATAAGATTCAGCAATATTGCGATGACTGGAAGTTGAAAATCAACTTTCAGAAATCGGAAACAATTGTGTTTAGAACCCCGTTGGCTCGGGCCTCATGGGATACGAGAAAGAACTGGCGAAAGCTGGTGATCGTTGATCTATATGGCCACCCACTGCCAAGCAAAGTAGTAGTCAAATACCTGGGCATCTGGCTAGATCAGTATCTATATTTTAACAAACATATGGATGCAGCTCTGGCCAGGGCTAGAGGAGCTTTTGGTCTGACAAGGCGACTGTTTCACAGCAGTCAACTTGATAGCAGAGTGAAGGTGATTTGCTACATGGCCCTCATAAGGCCAATGATTGTCTATGGGTGCCCTGTATGGTTCAATGTTACAGCGTCTCAAATGGAAAAGATTCGGGTGTTTGAGAGACAGTGTCTGCGTACCTGTCTTGGATTGCACAGAACACCAGAGTCGGAGTACAGAAAATATTATCCTAATGAGGTCCTTTACAACGGGGCTCAAATAAACAGAATCGACAACTTCATGATAAAACTGACTCGGGGTCACACTGCAAGGTCGATGTCTTCGAACAATGGCCTGATATTTGGGGCTTACTACCCCAACTTAGAATATATGGAGAGAACACGTTTCAGTGGATTTGTCCCACCGGAGGCTTTCCTCTATTTTGACATGATAGGTTTGATACAGGACAGATCGGCGGTTCCGTTTATCTACCACGTCTGCCGTAAGTCCGTGGAGCGACGGCTCCTTTATGGCCGGGACGTTGCCGCAGTAGGCGGAGAAGCTGAAGAGCTCCTCCGGTTCAGTAGGGCGGTATCAGATCGCGATCGACGGGACGTTGTGAATACGTCAGAACAGTTCTGGTGGTTGTCTGAGCAACAGACAGAAAATGATATTGGTAGCGAGTCGCCAATGGCTGGCTTGCACAGGCTTAGTGTGTAAGACTTAGGGTATAGGGGGTAGACATAGTGGCAACCAAAAAAATTATAAAAACCAAAAAAAAATAAAAAATTATAAAATACCGAAAATCAAAAAAAAAAAATTGTAAAAAATTAAAATCAAAAAAAATGTAAAAACACTGTGCGTCCCAAAATCCAAAAAAAAATAGAAAAAATAAAAAATCCCAAAAAAAATTATAAAACACAAAAACCAAAAAAAAAAAAAAAAATACATATAAAAAGCTACTATGGCTGCTCTAGTTTTAAGTAGTTTTAATTAGTTTTAAGTAGTTTTAATTAGTTGTAAGTAATTTTAAGAAAAACATAAAAAATGATCAATGAAACTAAGTTTTTTAAATTTTCTTAGTTATTAATAAGTTCTAGTTTGAAATAGATATATGGTATCTTTAGGCCGAAAGGCATTAGAAATAAGTTATTGTATAATTTAGAGTACCCGCCTAGGGTCAGTAAGTTAATTTAGTTATTAAATAAGCTAGTTTAAACATTTTTGTTAGCAATTAAGTAGTTTTAAGAAAGAATTAATAAAAAAATGAATTTAAAACTGAAACTGTCAACGGGTATTGTAACAATAAAACTATTTTGGCTTCTAAGCAACAAAGTGAAGGGTACTCTGATATCATTCAATCACTAAAAAAAACAAAAAATTGCACAAACTGTGATTTTCTCCTGCTTAGATCTAAACTACGATGAATAAAATTTGAGATTTATCGTCACAAAGTAGATTCCTAAGACTGAATTGCAACAAAAAAATCTTATTTTCAATTTATTGAAAAGAGTGTGAAAGTTAAAGAAAACCAAATCTAATTTTTTAGTTTTTTTGATAAACATGGCTGACTATTCGTTTTTTTTATTGAATTCATAGTAATCTCACAGAAACTGATTTTAAAAAAGAACTGCTACCCATATTTCTTCTTCTTCTTTTCATTTCCGGCGTTACGAGTAGTGATCTTGAAGCGATCACAACTCTCCCACTTTTCTGCTTCACACTAGTGATCCGCCTGTGGGGTACGCCGCACAGCTCAAGAACTGCTACCCATACATAACATGTTAATTCATATGTTCTAGAGAAGCCAGCATTGTACCCAGTACATTGACTTCTGTCAACTTAAATGAAACCTTTTGGAATAACTAGTTCGGTTTCAACTTAGTTTCAAGCAATATTTTTTGAGTTTCTTACGAAATTTAGGAAGTTTTAATAGTAGTATAAAAATGTTGATTTCTTGAATGAACTCACAATATAGTTTTATCAGTATTCATTCAGAGACTCAAACAATTGAAACCGTCTTTTGACTCCTAAGTGACAAAAAAGAACCCTCAGACGATTTGAAGACAGATTTCTGAGCATAGCTGAATATGAAAGTGGCTTCTGTGATCTACTATAAAGTTAATATAGTAGTAATTCAGTCAAATAAAAAGCAAGCATACAAGCATACAATTTCATAAATTTTTATATGAATTCCAATTCTTTATTTCAAAAACTGGCAGAATAAACTTAAATTTAAATTACTCAGAAGTTGCAACAGTTCAAATTCAGAAAACTGTTGGAATTTTAGTTTTCATTAAACATTGAAGCTCTGGTGGAACTGCTAAATAACTAAAAGTGAAGTATACTTCATCTCTAAAACGCAAGGTGCAGCTATTATCGTATAGGCCTTTATTGTACTCGAAGCAGGTGATTTCATGATATTCGTAAAGAGGGAAAAAATACCGAAAAGGAATTTTACAACTCAGTCGTTTGACGAAAACTTAAAACTAACTCTTACGTTATGTGGTTTTTCTATTTCTGGTTTCACAAATTTAGGGGTGTGTTAATCGGGCTACACGTTCATTTTTGAACTTTGATCTCAAATCCAGATCTACAAAGTTCTATCTCCGTTTTCACCGCAAATTTTTTTTTAACTCTTCTCAGATACATTTCCATATTGACAATCTATCCTGTTTAAAATCCTACGTCTAAATATTACTCACATACCCGCAATTCAACACCTCTTCTATCATGAACATTCCCTTCCTACGTTCAACCTCCTATTAATCCCTTTTTACATACACATACATACGTTAGGTGGCACAACAGTGCAAGAACCCCGGGGCCTAGCTCATTTCTCACAACAATTCCTTGAGGGGAAATGGAGGTTCTAGAATAGTCTGCGGGCTAGCCGCGCTTTTCATGGCAATGAATTTGCAATAGGAGGACTTAGCAATTCCTCTCGAAAGGTTATACATGAGGAAAAACATTTTTGGTTTTTGTTGGGATTCGAATCATGGATCTCCCGCGTAACAGGCAGACATGCTTACCTTTACGTCATGGGCACCACCCTCTTTACTCCCTATAAAAAAAACTTATTCAGTGAAGCTATTCCCAAATCTCGCTAGACTGTTCAGATTAAGGATGTGTCCAACGCACTACAGAAGCCATATACTACAATTCGAACAAAGCGGAGAAGAAGATTATAGGAAACACGGTAGATAAACTTCTATTATGTCTCATTCTCGTGCAAGTTTAATCCTTTAATACGTTTGCTTAGCGTAAATTAAAACCGAAACATTTCCGCTTTCTTTGCTTCTACATTTTATTCATTGAATGTTTTGAGAATCTAAGTACTTGTAACTACCTCCCCCGGCTCTTGTAGCAGAGCCGGATTCACCATATAGGCGGACTAGGCGGCGCCTAGGGGCCCCCACAAAATATGGGGCCGCCACAAATTGAAATTTTTTTAGGAAAATTATTTAAAAATATAGAATACTGCAAACCAAAGTACAGTAACCCACGTAGTCCAGTTCGTGAGATTGTTTATAATTATATTTTGCTAACCAGAGTGCCGTAACCCACGTAGCCCAGCTCGCGAATATTTATTAATAATTAATAAAAACTTGAACTGTAAGCTAGAGTGCAGTAAACCACGTAGCCCAGCGTGTAAATGTTTATAAATAAATAATCTGCAAACCCCAGTGCAGTAACCCACGTAGCCCAGCGTGTAAATGTTTATAAATAAATAATCGGCAAACCAGAGTACAGAAACCCCCGTAGCCAAGAGCTACTAAACTGATTTATCGACCGCCACGTTCTTAAAAACCAGGAAGGTTCAGAACCATACATTCTACCTCGTGAAGATAGGAAGGTGCTCCTACTACTGAAAGGCATAAATCACTCATATTCAACAATCGAAGTACAGGATGAGCTCCAAATAGAAGGTATTCCAGCGTCCAAAGTCACGGTCTTCCGTTCAAGGAATGCCAAGAACAAAACCTTCAACTCGTTTGTGGTTGAAGTAAACAAAACCTGTGTCGTAGCGGATGTATATACAAAAACAAGGATCCTAACCAAAAGGTACACTGGGAGCGGTACTAATCATCTCGATTAGTCCGACGACAGGTGAGGAGTACATCAACTACAGCCGCTTTAATACTGAAGATTTCCAAAGAAGGATCGAGCAAACAATCACTTTGCCGAAAGCAAACATTAACCTCTCCAACGACGAGATCGATGAGGCTATTAAATCAATGGAGGGCATAATAACAAACGCCTGAGATGAACAGAAGAGACCAAGAACATCCAGAGACAGATACCAGCACCTCCCAGAAGGAATTGTGCGGCTATACGAACACCGCCAAAGGCGGAGGAAGAAACTGCAAAGGATTAAGCAAAGAGATTGGAATACCGTGAGCAACACCTTCCAAATGGTGAAGAGTGAGCTCCAATGCACCCACATCATGCTGAGGAACGCTCTTCAATATCACAACAACAGCCTGTTCTAACAAAGGCTGCAGAACATCAAGCCTGGACCCGACGCATTCAAAGCCATCAACAACATCATCGGGAAAAAACCAAAGATGCCTGAAAAAATAAGCACCGGGCAAGGAGAAGTCGAGACAACCCAAGAGAAAGCAGATGCGTTTGCCAATTTTTTCAAGGAAAACTTTGTACCAAAACCACCCAACGATTCAGGGCTTATCGAAGAAGTTGAGGCAACTCTAAGACAACTGCAGCAAACGGACACTCAAGTCATGTTATTCAACAACGATTACCTTTCAAATGACCCGGTACCTGCAGAATACTTCACAAATCCAGAAGAAGTAGTAGAAATGATTCACGGTGGACGACCTAAAAAATCATCCGGACCCGACATGATCTCCAACTACATCATAAGAAGGTTCCCCCATGTCGTCCTGATGCTATTCCTGGCAATCATATTCAACAACTGCATCAACAACTACTATTTCCCTAAGAGATAAAAGAAAATGAAATGGTCATTTTCCCGTTCATATGAAAAATTTTCATCTTAAAGGGGCCCCCACGAAAATTCCGCCTATGGGCCCTAAAAAAGTAAATCCGGCACTGTCTTGTAGTGTCTCCCAAGCAGAAGTACTTGCAGTTTGTCCATCCACTTAAAAATGAACAAAAGATTTGATAAAAAGCCAAACGACCATTAAGGCTGTATCATCTATTGTCACAAAATTCAAATAAGTAGAAAACTGTCGCAGTAATTTAAGACTGACCAGCTCAGCGAACAACGTAGCTTCAACTTGGGGCCAAGGACACAGTGACATAACAGATGGTATCAAAAAGTCGAATTTGCTGCCAAAATCAAGTCACCACTCAAATCCAGCGAGACGAACACCTCTGTACTCAATCTACTAGAGGAAGAAGAAAACAGAATCAAATGAAACTTTCTAAGAACCGTAGTGGTCATCTTTAAAAACCAGCCAGGTTTGCAAAAAGTTATGGTCAGATATTTGCAAGAAAAAAAACGAGTTCTTTCTCCAGTAAAGCAGATTTCGACTTTACTCTTTGGTTGGCATTCTCACTAGTCACAACTCATTGGGTACCCACATAATAAGAATGGGAGTCAGCACATCCGATTTATGTGTCGGATTCCAAGACAAAGAGGTAGAGGACGAATCGTTCCTCTTCCTGTACGAGTGCCCAAGCTTGGCCGAAACAAGGAAATATGTACGCCCTCGGAGATTACTTTTTTTGAGGAATTGGGCTACATCTCTAACCTTCTACTGATCAGCATCCTAAAGTTCATTCAGGGCTCTAAATGTTTCAGTGAGGGTTCTCAACCACGACTACCTTGTACCTTGTCACAAAGTCAATCCTCCCCTATTTATTAAAGAAATTACATTTATCAAACATCTGAATTTCCCTACCTGCGGTAAGGGATCAGAGCAGTGAATGGTTGCAAATGTTTCAGAAAGAATAAAGCTCGTGAATAAAATAATTCTCTAGGTGCTGCAATTTAAATATGAAAAAATTTCTTGGGCTGTACCTAAGAATTAAGATATGACCTTTGTTGAACTCAAACTCATTGAACTTCAAATCCTTAAATGCACTCCAAGGCCACACAGGAACATGCAAGTTGTGCGGTTCTACTAAATGCACTTTCTTTGGAATAAAGAAGCAATTATTATGAGAATTCTTGTGATTGCGGATAAAAAATTTCAGATTTTGGCAATACACACAAGGACACTAGAAGGGAGACTGAAAACGAGGCTCAGAAACATCGATCATAGGATTAGAATTAATCTGCCTTCATCATTTTCCACCAAGGCTTTCTTGAATAAGTTTCTAGGTACAACCCCTTTAAAGGACATTTACAATAATTTTTAAAGAAATCTTCTTCAATCTCGCTTCTTCTGTGAAGGGAGAAAAAGAACAATTCTTCTTCGCCTGTTATCTTAAAATGCTAATGATTAAGGCAGAGTAGCTCATGTCAAGCTTGTGAGACTAGCAAGGTCACTACCATTGGTGTTCAGTTTTATAAGATGGTATTGTGAGTCCCCTGATTGTTGGAAAAGACCTGTCTACAACCAGACAAAAAAAGAAGACTCCAGCCAACATATCTACTTTGCTTCATTCACATTTCCACTTAAACCACAAGAAATTACTAAGAGGATGCCTTAAAAACCACTTTTAGTTCGACACTTAAGACAAATTCACTCCAAAAGAAAGGCTCTCCAGTTAGCTCAAAATGAATTTCTAAGGAAAGTGTGGGATGTGATGTATAAGCTCCTTAAAACCATGGTTTTCGTTTTCCAGACTCCTACAGTAGTCCAAAAAGCCCCTCAGTTACAAAACAATAGAAAAGTTATGTGAAAATTGAAAACCTCTTGATTAAAGAAAGGATTCGAGACACTCTCTGCTTCTTTTTTTCCATTGAAAAGCACTTGCTCTTCTCTGGTTATATAGAACTAATAGAAACCAAGCAACTAAACACTCTCCCTTTGTCACCATCACAAAACCACCCACACACTGAACCAAATCACGTAGGTGATATTGACGAAAATATTTTGTTAATTTTTGAAGAATCAATTATTCAAAACAACAATTTTTCATAGTTTTTTTCTTCGAATTGAAGACCAAATATTCAAAACGAAAATATTTTCTTCAAATGATGCATGATTTAGATTTTTATTCAATCAAACGAAATTTTGTCATGTTGACGAACTGGAATAGTTAGATCCACCTCATCTTGTAAGTCATATTGACAAAACATTTTCGTTAATATTTTTGAGAATAAATTATTCAAATCAACAAATTTTCATTATTCTTTTCTTCGAATTGAAGACCAAATATTCAAAACGAAAATATTTTCTTCAAATGCTGCTTGATTTAGTATTTTATTCAAACGAATGAAATTTTATCATATTAACAAAAACATTTTGTTAGTTTTCAATGAATCAGTTATTCAAAAACACAAATTTTTATTCAAATTTTCTTCACTTACGAGAAATATATGTTTCATTAAGAAACGGTTCTTTTTAAAATTAGTTTTTAGATTCAAATGGCAGAATATAAGTCGAGAGTATTAAGTCAATTTTATTTTTTTTAAGTTTGCAATTTTTTCTTACATAAAAGATTTGTGGTTGATAGGAATATCGATTTTTGTTTAAATTCATTCATCAGTAATTATTCAACTGTTAAAATACAAAAAAAAAAAATGAGTGCAACCCCTGTGGCCCACACGACTAGCTTCTCAGAGATAATATAGTATTTTAAGCGCTAATATTTTCTTCACACTAACGAAATTTATCAACTTGAAGAATTTTCTTCTTTTCGTAACGATTCCAATCGTTCATTGAGTGGAATATTTTTTTTTTCTTTAAATTCCAGAAATTAATCCTATTGACGAATTTTTTTCAATCTTTAGTTTTAACTGTACTCAAAATGATAAATTGTTCATTATTTTAAAAGAAGTCACTCCAGTATTTTCTTCATATTGACGAAATTTGTCAACTTGAAAATATTTCTTCAACCTGTTATTGTACAAGCTGAAGCAGTTGAACAGTTTAACGGATTATTTGTTGTATTTTCTTCAATTTGAAGAAAATTCTTCAAATACTGCTTAGTGTCTTATTCAAGTTGAAGAAATTTTCTTCAAACCGAAGAAATTTCTTAATTATTTTGTTTGACCGTTCTCAAAGTCATGATTTATTCAATTAAGTGAAGCTCTGGAGTAGAGTTGTGATTGTGAGTCGTGTTTCAAGATAAATATTAACACCGCAAGTGTTGTGGAAAACAAGGAAACATAAAAAATATGTAAGTAATATCCAGTTGCATTTAAGAAAAAACTACATTTTTTTTTTACTCTATTTTAGTTGTACTATTACTCAAAACAAACCGGAAGAAAGCTACAGGGCAAATAAATCTATTCTAGCTGAAATGAATGAATAATGAATGAATGAAGAAGAACAGATTTATCTAAAAGTAAGTAAATATAAAAAACATCTGTATTGAAAATAGATAATTTAAAAATATATTGCTTTTTCTTTCTATTTTTTTCAGACAATTTTTTATTTGATACGCAGTCTCTTTGTGCCAACTCCGAAAGTGGTCAGTGGCAGTACACATAAGACCAATACCCGCTTTTCAATAAGATTCACAAGCAAGCTTCCTATTTAAATAATTATTGTTGCTGGAACTGTCTTAGAACCTTACGGCATAGTGGTATATGTAGGTATATGTATATGTTTCAAGATTTTTAATTTGTACAATGATGTGATAAAAATAATTCAAAGTTAGTGCATTAATTAATAAGTTAAGCAAACCATAAATGAGTTTTTTTTAATAAAAATTGGATTTGTTTGTGAAATACTTAAATTTGTTTGATTTTAAAGAAATGTTCTTCTTATTTAGCAATGATTTCTCACAAATTTGAAGAGATCCATACAATTTTTCTATCTATTCGAATAAAGCAACGCGTTAAAATGAAGAATAATATTCGTAAAATGAAAGAAATGATAGTAAATTTGAAGAAAAAAAACCATTGAACCGAAGAATATTCTATCAATTTGACGGAACGCACGTGCATTAAATCGAAAAAAAATCTTCAATTTGAAGACCACATGGCATCATATTGATGAAATGGTTGTGTTAAATTAACAAAAAAAAATTGTTGATTTGAAGAAGAATATGCACCAATTGGAAGAATGTTTATTCAATTTCAAAAAAATTGAATGTTAAAGTGAAGATTTTTTTTCAACTTGAATAAAATATTACGTGAAAATGATGAAAAGTTCGGAAACATTTTGTCAAGTTGAAGAATACATTTTCAATTTAAAGAAATCAAAAAGTTGAAACGAATAAATTTTGTTTCACTTTGAAGAATATTACTTCAAAATAAAGAAAACATTTTGTTATGTTGAAGAATGATTATTCACTTAATTTCAGTGAAGAATGATGAAATTTATTCAATTTCACAAAGTTTTGTGGAATTAACATAAAAACGAAAAATCTTATGCATTTCTTCAAAACAACAAAATTTATTGAATAGTACAAAAATTTTTTCAAAATAACGGATGGGTTTCATTGACCTTATATTGATCACCCATTCTTCAATTCTACCTACTTTTTATTCAATCTGACTACCAAATTTGGTTCAGTGCACGATGAGTAATTTCACTCACCAAACTCCACTCGACTGTACTAATTTAATTTCCCACCAATCCATTGGAACTCCTTTCTTCTCGCCCACTATCTTTGTTCTTTAGTTAATAATAATCCACACTTTACGGAAAAATTAATTTCCTCTCCCGCAAACTTATACATCCCTTTGTTTGAAGGTCAATGTCTAAGTGCTTTTGCTTTGCTAAGTCAGACCACTCGCTGTGATCGGTAAAGGAAAGGGAGAGCAAAACAAAAAAAAAAAAACGACAGAAAACAACAGATTCTTATCGAAGCAATTTAATGTTATTCCATTAGCGAAATGCAGCCAAATCACTAACAATATAGAAAACTCTCACCCGTGTGGCCCTCATTTAAGGGCATGCTAAGGGTTTACGACAAACGGTATACCCACGATTTTCAAGGAATTGCCTGAAGAGGTCATAGCCAGAGCATTCGTATATCGTCTCTAATGGTCTCTGTTCCATTAATGTCCTTCTAATCGTATTAAATGGAAAAATCATATCAGAAGCAGGAAATGTACACAAAAATTAATTACAATTACACTGACCGTTAAGCGGATGACAGAAGCGAAAAGGATAACGAAGCAAAATTGGAAAGAAATGTCCTTTCTTACGGTCGCACCCTGGCCAAGCTAGAGTCAATGTCGATATCATCACCATGGCAATTGAAAAAGAAGAAAATCGGAACTAATGGAAAATCATTTAATGAAGCTCTTTAAGTGAGGAATTCATTGGCAGGACATTTACGGTTCCGTATGGACACATTTTGTATATCATCTGCCAGAGGTGGCTGTTTCGTTTTTGGACGGAAGGCAAAAGGTTGCCGGGGAGAATAAACAATTGTGCGGCAAATGAGGAAAATTTACATTTTCAGCAAAGGAGTAGGTATAAGTAAGGTACGCATAGGCATCGCCTTTAGGCTGACCTGGCACACGTATATTCCCCGCACAGAGGCTTTAACTAAATGGCGTCAGTTCGTATACCATAATCCCGTTATACGAATAAATAAAGGCTTTTTTAACCATCGGGGAAAAAATCTACACGCATCACTTCCGCTCAATAAACCTACAAGCATGCAAACAAGCACACAAAAAACATCAGAAATTCGGGCCGTAAAACTCGCGCTCTTTAACACACACATACATACCCACACACTGACAGTGTCATTATCAAAATTGGAGAACAATATGGTTGGACATGGAAAACACATTTTCCTCAACGTTTAACCTTTTGTTGCAGTGCAGTGCATTAAGTACAATCTATCGCATTACCTAACAGAAACTCTCACAAAAAATACGGGATCGTAAAGGATGTGGTGGTTTCGACGTCGACGTTCAGCGTAGTGGGTATTCACAATGCACAGCCTAAATTCGGAACACTGTTACTTTATAGGAATTGGAAATAATTTAATTTCTGTCAATGAAGCTGCAGCATATGCGTTGAGAATCGACGATAGCACCCTCCTCTTTAGTTAGATTCGTTGTTAGTCATGCATTTCACCGCGAAATAGGATTAAGTACTTAAGTAGGATAGCCGTATAGAGTTTTGGATGGCGATGTAGATGCACATATGTGAGCGCTAAGTATTCACATCGAATGAGAAGTGGTTGTTGCTGATTTAATCGTGGTCTTGATACTTCGAGATTCGATTGAAAGATAGAAGTACAGTAAGCTACGTTTGTATTCATGATTCAGTGACCTTTCGAATTGGGTTTATATAAAGGCCAAGTCTTGGTTAGGCATTGAAGGAAATTAAACACTTTGGGTCAAAAAAGAGCCAACACTTACTTTATTTTGTCACAACTTTTCTCGTAGATAATTTTTTTTCGAAACAATTTTTCGCTAACTACGCTATCAGGTGTTTCTCATTGTTTTGTCATCCTTCTGTGAGAAATTTCCTTTTTTTCCTTCATGATCCCCGAGGAATACTATGAGCAACGTATAATAGAAGCTTTCACGCTACATTGTGAAACGGAGTACTTTTCATCACAGTATTCCTAATAAAGTGGTACACGCGGCGTGTTGGTTAGCATGTCTGCTGTTAACTCAGAGGCTCGTGGTTCGAAACCCAATAGAGGCCAAATTGTTTTTCCACGAGTATCGCCTTTCGAGGAATGGGCAAGTCCACTTACATGAAAAAAGCTTTCTCAATTAACCGTTCAGAACTGGCAGAAAATTCTAGGTCCGGTGACGGCCGTAAGAAATCATTCTGTATATTTCTGAAGTTGCAAGCCTCAACTTTCTACGTCGTCTTCCTTCGTCATCTTTTACCGCACGGACAAAATGATTTCGAAGGTATCACAACTCTCTCAATGATCTGCTTCAAACTAGTGATCCACCCGTGGGGTTCATTGACCTCCTCGACGTAATAGTTCAGCAAAAACACAACAGGGGTACCACGGCTTCCCAAAATATAGGAGTATAAACTTATTCATAGAAACTGCAACGATTCAAGGTGCAATCTTTTCCTATGTCTATAGAAAGAAGCAAAACCGTCCAACCAATTCCATGACCTAGCTAGTGTCCTTTTCCATACTTTTTTTTGTATTCCATGATGTGTATATTGTAAAATGATGACTCGCGACGATATAAAACTATGTTGGCTTATACACGCAATGGCAAACACTTTCATGTACGCAACACAAAACTCTATTGTTTGTCCTTAATAGGATTTGAGTTTATTCTTATCTAGAAGTCAGCTTATTAAAAAAGATTTAATAACATCAAATTGATCCTGAAGGTTCATTTAAGTAGAAGGTTCGTCGTTCGTGAGCTGACGGTTTTAATCTGCAGTTTGGATGATTATGTCAAACTCAGATAACGTGACATGCATTGTCGGTTATTGTTGTTTTTCGCAATTTTCATTTTATTATAGAAGGGAGTTTCTGCAAAGGAGTGCCTCATGTGATGTATATAGAAGAACAAAGGAGAAACTACAAAAATTATTTTAACAAAGATGTTTAGTTGGTTCAAACCAAATGGTGGGTAATATGCTCGGTGTTAATGACGAAAGACTTTTTTGAAGCAAATTAATTAAATAGTGACTTTTGGATCAGAGAAGAACTTTGCTTATGTTTGGCTTTTCGGGTTGTGGGATTAACATTTTGGTAAAATAGAAGCGCTGAGTGTCTCGTTGCAAAGAAGTGTTGTTTTAAATTTCCTTATTTAAAGGAAGGAACAACGAGGACATAATTTCTCTGAGATAGCTTAAATTTTATTTAGGTATTAGTGAGCAACGTTTCCTTGCAATATTTGTTAGGGAAATATCACAGCATGAAGTCAATCTATTTGTTGAAGGCAGTTGGAGATCAGTTGGAAGGAGCATACACCAGCTGATCTGCATGATGTGGTCGGAAGAGAGCCAGATGAATAGAACCTCAGTATCGTATGCCCGAACCTAAAAATGGGAGACCCTCCGAATTCCGCCAAGAAGAATCCTTAACGTCGGGTATAAGATCTTGTCTGCTGTAATATGTGAACGTCTGAAACCCTTCGTCAACAACTTGATAGGTCCTTATCAATATGGTCTTAAACGAGAAAGGTCCACAATAGACCAAATTCTCACATTACAACAGATCATAGAAAAAAACCCGGGGATATCTTTTTTATCGATTTCAAGGCCTCGTATGACAGTATTTACAGAGACTGCAAAACTCGTGTGACTATGCAGGATGACTTTGAAGAATTCACGCTGCTCCGCCAAGGTCAGTAGAGAATTCACCGAGACCTTTGATGTCGAAAGTGGTACCCGTGGTGTGATGGATAGCATGTCCGGCTGTTAATCCAGAGGTTCGAGTTCGAGGCAAAAAACAGAGGCAAAAATGTTTTTTCCACGGGTATTGCCTTTCGCGAGGAACTGGCAAGTCCTCCGTTAGTATTCATTGCCATGAAAAGCGCTTTCTCGATTAGCCGTTCGGAACCGGCAGAAAATTGTAGGTCCCCTCCATTCCCTCACAAGGCATGGTTGTGAGAAATGCGCTAGGCCCTGGGGCTTTTCACTCTGTTGCGCCACCCTATTTATTTATTTATTTTTTTTTTGATGTCGGAAAGGGCTTTAGGCAAGGCGGCAAACTGTCATGCGATTTCTTCAACATCATACATGAAAAGATTGTACAAAACTCAAACGTCAACACCAGAGGAACAATCTTGCAAAAGTTTGTATAATTACTCGCTTACGCAGACGATATTGGCGTAATGGGAAAAAGGAAGCGTAATGTCATAGGTGCCTTTGCACAAGGACACCAATTATCGACGAATTAGACCAAACGTCAATAGACAAACATAACTTCGAGGGTTCGAGGTAGTACAGGACTTCATTTACCTAGGATCCAATGCCAATTGGTAGAAAACCCATGGTAACCCTTTATAAGTCCTTCATCACCCCAATCCTGCTGTAGTGTGCGGATGGAAGCATGCGGCTTATCTAAAGTGAAAAGTAAACTCTTGGTTGTTTTGTAGGAAAAATATTCCGAATAATAGTTGGTCCCGTATTTGTAAACAATAGCCGAGTTTTATTGAGAAAATTCACTTTAGCAAAACATGGCAAAACAACAACGATCAGTGAACAACGATAAGTGAACAAAAATAAGTCACTTGCAGAAGTGAGCAACAGGGATGGTTGGTAAATAGAGTTTATGGAATAAAGTTGCATTAGTGAGTACAGTGTTTTATTGAGCGTATTAAAAAAAATAAATAGGGTGGCGCTACAGAGCGAGGAGCCCCTGGGCCTAGCGTATTTCTCACAACCATGCCTTGTGAGGGAATGGAGGGGACCTACAATTTTATGCCGGATCCGAACGGCTAATTGAGAAAGCGCTTTTCATGGCATGAATTTACTATCGGAGGACTTGCCAATTCCTCGCGAAAGGCGATACCCGGAAAAAAACATTTTTGCGCCTCTGCTGGGATTCGAACCTCGAACCTCTGGGTTAGCAGGTGGACATGCTAACCATCGCACCACGGGTACCACAAGGGATGGTTGGTAAATAGAGTTTATGGAATAAAGTTGCATTAGTGAGTACAGTGTTTTATTGAGCGTATTAGTGAAGTAAATATAAGTAAATATAAAAATTCCCAATAAAACACGGCTAATGTGTGAAGAATAATATACAGGAATGAGCTGAGTAAGCTGAATAGCTAACAGAATACACATGGCGAGACTACGATACCTGTGACATATAAAGCGGATGGACATCCACGCTCCGTTTCAACGGGTTTTCGAAAGCACATTGGAGAAAAATCGCGGAAGGAGAACCCTTGGCCTTTGGTGGCAAATTCAAGTGGAAGAAGATCTCAACCGACTCAGAGTGCAAAACATGAAGAGCTCGTTCAAACTCGAAATTGTTTTTGAAAGTTGTTGGTTGTAGCCCAGGCTTAGATAATAAGAAACCACTCTAACACTTTACTCAACGTAGCAAAATGTCTTCCATTGCCTTTATCCCTCTTATAATAAGAAAAAAGGGATCAGGAGACCCTTGGCCTGTAAGTAAACAATTACGCTTCCTAAACATCGTTGTAATGTTCTAATCTCCTTATTTTATTACAATGCTGGAGTTAGCCAGTGGCACTCCTCAACTCAAACTATTCAACTGCAATACTCATACTCATACCTCCATGTAGAGCAGATGGACATCAATGCTCCGGCTTGACGGATTTTCGAAAGCACATTGCAGAGAAATCGCTGATGACGAATATCTTGTCTTAGGTGGCGTTACAAGTATAAGAAGACCGCAACCGGCTTGAGACAGCTTGACCGAAATCGAAGTCCTTATCGAAAGGTGTTGGTTGAGGCTAAAGTTCATCCCAAACTGTAATGTCCATCTTACTAAATAAGTAAGTAACTTGTTCCTCTACGAATGTCTATCATTTTACTCTTGAGCCTAATTTAAGACGTTGTGTAAAATACAAAAATTAAATTTTGAACCGAACCATACGAATGTGCAATGACTTACTCAGCTGCTTTTCCCCTTTTATTACCATCTTCAGAAATTTAAAACTATAATGTGCATCCGTTCCTCTTTTCAAAACCTTTTCTATTTTCCTAACGCTCGTACTGTGTTTATTAAACGTAATTAAACGTAACTTCTTGAGTGCGCTCGAAATATTTAAAAAAAGAATTGAAAAATAGGCAGCTTTTCAAATTAACCATCCACTTAAGCTTTTTATTCTGTTTTCTGGTGAACCGTTTCAAGGAAACTCATGGAGGAACTTTAATTTTTTCAACCGAAAAGATTTGATTTGTATTTTTCTTTGACCGAAAATAAAAGCGAAAGCAAGGTAAACACTGCAAGCACACACCACAAGCAGCTTCACAAACGACCCACTCCATTCTCCACTGAACCAGAAAACCCCAGGTTGAGAATGAGCAATAAACGTAGACTGTATCAGCGTGAAATAGTGGAGTAGGGCTCTCACTTTTTTCTTAGATCGCGCAGTTTCCATTAGAAATGGAGAGGGCTTCAATTTTTTGCTAATTCAAAACTCCTAAGTAACAGTGCTTTTCGTGACAGTGTAATTACTCTTGGTCTTCTTCCCAACACCTCACGAAAGGCGGAACCCGTGAAAAAAAAGTTAACTGGTTCTGCGACTTCAACTACGCACTGCCCGCAAGAGGTAAGCTTACTATTACTTACTTCACGAGCACCACCGATACCACAAAAATAACACAAGTTGCAATTAAGTAGGTAATTCAAAAAATAACTGAGCACGTGTGTGCTTTGAAAAAGGGTGAATCGAAGAAGTTCTTGAAACAATACTGAACAGAATCAACTGCATATTTATGTAGCTTTGCGCAGAGCCAGAGGCGATACCGTAACCGCATAGGTTCTACCGAGGAGGGATTATTGCTAGTTTTAGACCTTACCCCGCCATGAGGACGTGCAAGACCGTCCGGAACGCCAATTTTTGGAAGCCTGAGAGGGCTTAATAAGGACAAAAATGCATCTTTAGTTGTTTGTTGTTTAATGACGATAATAAGCATTCCTATGTACCGACGATTTGGCAGCTGTCATATCCGCTGACATTGAGTCTACTGATTTGTATCATCACCGTTTCCCGGACACAGTGGCTGATATGAGAAAATTCGATTGCTGATTTGGTATCAAAAAAACTATACTCCCGTTTGCATTACCTACTCCCAATTTCACTTCAAGAACTCTTAATCAATTCCCTATTCCAACAGCTATCCGAAATCTAATCGAGACCATTCCCGGAATAAATTAAATCCTTCTAACATATTCTATGGAAGCCCATTACCATTACTCAAGTTCATCATCACTCATGAGATAATTAAAAGCTAAATAAAAATTCTTTTATTTTTTCAGTTCAATGATTCCGTCAATACTTTGTGCCTCGCCATAAAGAAAATCGCATTAGGAATACAAAAACCCCTTAAACTGTCATGCCTTTCCAAAAATTTACTGAGCCTACAAGACACACACTCAACCCTGCAAAAACAAAACAAAAACAAAAAAACGAGGAAGAAATCAGACATTCTATAAGGATTCTTCCCATTCCGCCGCTCTGGTCTCAAATGGTCAAGATGACAAAATTAATTATCTCTCCACTTCCTTATATCAATTTAATTACATCCCACACCAGCCACTATATGAAACGTTCAACATTCATTGAGTGAACAAAACAAAACAGCAAAACAAAAACAAAATTCCACCGGACCCGGGCAATTCCTCATGATGTGTCCTTGCAAAAAACAAGTCAACTGCAAAAAAGTATAATATGCTCCTTTTTTTTTTGCACAAAGGACACTGTCGTCGTAGAAAAATTTCCCAAAATAAAAAAGAAAATATCCTATTTCTCGATTCCTTTCAAGAAAACCCACCCACATACTCAAGCAAACACCCACAACATAAAGTGAAACACAAACCGCAGTTTCTGATTGTATCCTTATAAATCAATTCAGGCAACAGCCTTGCCTTAGAAAGAAAAGGAGCTACGTGTATATATGTATATTCGTATTTAGAGAGAGAGAGTGAGAAATGGGGCCCCGAATATCCTTTTAGTTTCACATCATGTGCTCTGAATTAAAAATTAGCCCACAATGGGATGATTTCCTTGTTGCTTTCTTGGTTGGAGTTGACTGTTGAGAGTTGAGGTGCTGGTGCTCTCTGCTGCTGTGTTTCTGTCTGAGACGGATACCAAAATTTATTGTGCAACCAACGAAAAGCATTATTGAGGTACGTATTAGATGGTATTATCCTTAAGGGAAAATACAATGTGCTTCTTCTTGGCTTGTTTTTTATTCTTTTTTTGTTGCTTTGTATGTTGGGAAATCCTTCGAAAATCTTTTGTGGTGTAGTCGATCCTCTATTATCCTTTAAATTATATGGTTTTGAAATAAAATTACTATACAACACATTGTCAGATGATGATGCTCTGCCATCAGTTAGAAAGAAGTGATATGCATGCAACAAGGATAACAAAAAAAAATAAACGAAATAACATTAAGTTCAGTCAAACGTAAAAGAGTTCTTCTTTATATCATAGAAGATTGAGACGTTTATCTTGGCTTAGGTGCGGTGTAGCGGCGGCAGCGACGGTATGGGTGTATATTTGGGCATCTGTTGCAGAATTATTGTCCTTGGGTGGTGTACTGTGTTGTATTTCAAATGAAATTAGCACACAAATATAGACAAATACTTAGTCATTGGAGCGCATGGGCCAAGCCGATATTTGATCCTTTATTTGATGCGCTGCGCTCAAGGACGACCAATCAGTTTTGTGAGACTAAAATTATATTTAATGTAGGTATCCTTGTTGATGGTAATTCGAGATGAATGAAGTGTGTAAGGTTACCGGGACAGCAGAGCGGAAAACATTAGAACATTATTATTTGCTATTTGAGGAGTCAGGACTCAGGAAAAATGTTTCCCTCATTTTGATTTGGAGATGATGTCGTGCTCTGTTTCTTTTTTGTTTCTTGAAAACACAAATACGGGGTCAGATTTCATCCTGTTGAAATCGGGCGGACCGAACTCTTGAATTCCGATAAATTACTGTGGAAAATAATGAGCATGATGACAGGCAGACGCTGCTCGGATAAGGAAGTTGTAAATCGTCATGCAAGGGAGAAAATAGAGTTGGACGTCATGTTTGTTTGGAAGAATGTCATGGTGTAGCTGCATATCTACACGTATGATTAAGTAGAGACAACGATGAAATATTGGGATAGGTAGGTAGGTATACCTAGTCGCAGTGGAACTCTGTTGGTTTATTCTTAAATCAGACAGTTTCCTATGGAAATTCTAGGAATTAATTATTCGGTATTTCACGAACAGCTCTTGATTTTGGCATTTCTTACTCTAAGTGTATTTAGTGTCATTTGTGGAACTCAAACTCTGAATGCGGCTACATCGCTGACAGAGCGTGAGTATTTTGAAGTAGAAATTATGGGCAAAGCCTAATTGGAATAAAGGCTAAAAGAAATCTAAATCGTGGAATTGAATCTTGGTTGGTTTACAATTCCTTTTTTACTTTTTGTTTTAATAAACTTACTGCTTTAGAATTCGGTTACAATAACCCTCCCTACTATGGCACAACTCTTTTCCTAAAACACAGTTTGTGGATATGTATGGTTGGGCGGTAGAACGGCTTCCTTGTCCTTATAAGCCATAAATGCTTATAAGCCAGTAAGCTTTCGCCTGTAGTAAAATTTCACTGGTCAATCGGATCACAAGACTCAATTCAAATTCATATGCATTTTAATCAGGAACCTGTTATTGCCCTACCCTTTGGAAAGACTTAAAAACAGACCCCGTCCTGAAAAAGACGTACACAAACTTCAAGGAAATCACCCAACGCCTACGTGCTCTTGATGCTTACCTACTTCGAAAGCTTCGGAAATTGCCAAATTGGTTTCTGTACTGCAGATCCCATTTTTGTAAGGGCAACGACATTCATATACTTTCTTTAGTTTCATCCACCCAGTCAGGTTTCAGGCCACACCATAGCTGTGCAATGGCGCTTCGTAAAAAAGCAGGCAAAGAATGAAAACATTTTACTAAAATTCATTTACATTAACTACTGTCCCACGCGGTATTGTTTTGAAGAGGTTAAAGCATTCCTCAGTGCTGCGAACACTGTGACTTTGAATTTGAAGAACGAAATGACGGCGTTGGCCAAAATCGGGTCATCACTCGAGGCCAACTCCTCTGTACTCAAGCCACTACAGCAAAAAAAATAGCAGAATGCAATGAAACATTGCGAAAATGGAATAGTCAACTTTTGCAGATTTCCAGGAACCTATGCCCAGACATTTACATAAATGAACCTGAAATTTGATTGAAATTCTCAAGGATCACTATACTCACTGGGTTGTGACCATACGATTAGAATGGGTATTGTTATTCGGAGTAATTTTCTTTAGATAAGGTCTGATCTTTTCTTGTATGATATTTAAGAAATCGTATGACCGTTTTAACGCCTTGCCTAAAGCCTTTTTCGACATCAAAGTCCTCTGTGAGTTCCTTACTGACCTTGACAGAACAGCGTGAATTCTCCAAAGTCATGCTTCATAGTCATCCAAGTTTTGCAAGGATGATAATATTGAGCATAGCTGTGCACAGTTCGTCTTTGTAAATAATGTCATACTCGGTCAAAGTCGGTAAGATGATGTATTTCGATATTGAGATGGTCATCGAAGAATAAAAATTTTTTTTTTTTAAGAGTTAAGTTTTTCAGGTCGGTTGCACTGTTTGGTAATGGCGTCCGATCGTCATCTTTTAAAGTAAATGTTTTAGTATTCTACATATAGGTACCATTGCATCATGAAAAGGCTTTCAATGGAACAATGATTGCAAATTCTTGAAACTTTTTTTTTCAAAATTCTTGCTCTGTGAAAAATGTGCATCGACCCAGTGAATCAACAATTCCTGCTCTTATCACCAAATTTTCCATCAAATTAACTTTGTTGGACATTAAACCATCGACTCGAATGGGAACAACAGTGCATTCCGATTTCCAAAGAGAATATTGCAGTCGTAGCGTCCAGTATTAATGAGGATCGTCAAATGTCAATTCTTCATCGGCACGGTTGTCACCAATGGCACATATATGTTACTCAACAACATGGTATTGCGCGTCGGCGCGGCGTCGGTCGATTTAGTTTTGAAAGCTTTAAAAATTCAACTTCTGCAAGAATAGAAGCCGAATTATCTACCACAAAGACTAATTTATGATGAATGAAAATTCGCTGTTTTATCGAAAAATTGTGTTCAGCGGTGAGGCTCGTTTCTGGCTCAACGGATAAGTAAATAAGTGAAACTGTTGCTTATGGAATATGGATTGATAAACAGGCACAGGTCATACAAGAACAACCGACGCATCCTGAAAAACGACAGTTTGGTGTGGTTTAAGAGCTGGTGGTATCATCGGCCCATTTTTCTTCAATGACGACAGTGGAAGAAACATTGCCGTTAATGGCGAACGATATCGAGCCATGTTACGCTACATTTGTCTGAGTTAAAATTGGTTGAAATGTGATTTCATCAAGACGGTGCCACATGCCACCCAGCTCGTAGAACAATGGACATGTTGAAGGATGAATTTGGTGAGTAGCTCATCTCTCGAAATGGCCCTGTGATCATTCGATTTAATGCCTCTTAGTCTATGTGGGCTAGTGGAACACGATTAAAGCCTTTCAGGATTTTTCGTTTTGTTAAAAAACTACTCTTAAGAAACTACCATTGATAGCTATTCGAAGACCGTGACCTTTTCTCTTGCGAAACCAAAGATATCCTACATAGCAACTTTTGTTGGCCCATATTCACAGGCTTTTTCAGTGGCACCCATAAACCCATCAACTATTCAATGGTCTTGATGCTCCAAGATCCGGCCAGAGATTTTTCATAAGAAATCCGTTACACCGAGGTCAATATATGTATCTCCTGTTTTGATCCTAACGAAAGCGGTGTTTATAATTCTTTCCATAATTATTGTTCTAAAATCACGGTTAAGGAAAAGAGCTTCCAAACACCGGGAAATCAAAAGTACTCGGGAGCTAAGTCCAAGGGGACCACCATGAAAAATGAGAAAAGGAATCCGAAAATAAAAACATCACAGAAAAAAGGAGAGTTTATAGAAGCAAAGGAGACGAGATGTGTTCTTATTTCAGACAGTAGTTATTAATACTACTAGTTTGGAGAAGGTTCGGCTCTCATTGTGCCCCAGCCCCAAGCACAGAATGACCGAATGGAATAATTTATTCAGAGTACGAAAAACGCAAAATTATTTTTTAATAATTAGCTGTGTTATTTATTCGTATTCTTGAATCTACTTTCTTTCAAGTAAGGAATTTTCAGATTTTCCTTTTTTTTCTTCGCTTTTCGGACGGTACAAGCATCGTGATCTCAAAAGGATCCCCATTCCTCCACCTCACATCGTGGGATACGCCGCGTTGACCTCAAAATGCGTCAGTATTATTCCAGATTTCGTTGGATTTGTCTTCAGATTTTCCTAAGCGCTAGAACATGTTCGGAGTCTAATAGTCAATAACAAACGTTTAACTGCTCATTATGCCCCGGTTTACCCTACCTAGTTGACTTTAAGACTTAGTTCTAAGATAAAATTGTCTCTGAAGTGTTTTCAGAATGAAAAATTCTCAAGAATGTCAATTTTTTGCAATTCGAGTACATTGAATATGGAAATATTCCATATTCCAATTAACTCAAAATTTCTCCTAGAATACTGATGCAAGATATTTTGTTATTTGTTCCAATATGTATTTGGATCTGCGTTCGTTTATCTACCTACGCACTTCTGAGAAAATAGCTGTTACCTATTTCAAAGATGAATCCTAAACTTTTTTAGAGATTCACACCAACCTAAAAATAGTGATGGGGTATACCATCATAATTATGGGCCTTATACCACTTCAGAAATTACTGCTCCCTTTCGAAAATCATAATTATAAAGGTTTTAATTTTAAGCTTAGGCCTTTCTTACCAATTTCACTAATCGATCGTAAATATCCCTTTAACTTTCTACAAAACCCCCATGCATATGCTTGCGCCTCCACTTTTTTCTTTGAACTCTTTAAATTTCCAGACAGCCTATTTGCTGTCAGCTTTTAATTAAGTTCGTTTCTGATTATCTATTTTCGACAAGCACTATTGAAAAAGAGAAAAAAAAAATAGAAACAGAAACTGTCAGCGAAAGAATTTATGTCCCCATTGGTGAAGCCCCCAGGGAACGCCTTCCTTTTGCACATTATGTGCTCCGATGGCCTTTACTTGAAATAGACTCGATCAGTTCTTCTTTACTAAGAAAGATGTGTGAATAGTACCACTTTCTACGAAGCGCGTATATGCTCCACATGTTCACGCTTCGACATCATTTCGTTCTCAAATTAAAAAACAATAATTTACAGATTACAATACAACACACAACACAAAAAAAAAACAAAGTAGAAGAAGAAATTTCAAAATAAGTAGGCGGTTTTCCTACTGGAGGCGATGCCAGATGTCGTCACACGCCAACAGCTCCACATTCTTTTTGTGTTCTTTTGTGGGCTCGCAATGACGTGACAGCGAACATCATCAAGTCATTCTGATTCTGCAGTCCTCACGGCTCACAGGCAGAGACAATCATTTTGCCCGTTGATTGGACTGAATTTAAGGAAAATTAAACAATAAATTAGTCTGCTTGGGGCGTGGCAGACGTTGTGTATTTTTTTCTCTTTTTTTGTTTTTAATCATCAACCCCATTCCAATTTCACTCCCTGGGGTGCTGGAGCGGAGAATCGGTTAAGTCGTCGCTCGAAATAATCAGTTTGCTTTGGGAAAACAAGCACAAAGGCGATTAAAAAAGTGAAATTATGGCTCCCAAAAAGTTGAGAGGAGAAAAATGCTGGGTCACCTGGTGTCAACACGTCAGTCCTCTGTCAGATTGTTTCCATTTCAATTTCAGTTGATTTATGAAAAGCCTTCCCTTAAGAGTGGACCTATGTACAGTTTATATCGTATACACCCTTGTCCAAGGAATAGGAAAAGAAAAATTACAAAATTGCTAAACAACGTCCTTTAAGTGCAAACAATAAATACGAAATGAGAGATCAAGAATACGATAGTACCAGGGGACAAACTCTTGGGGGGTTTGGGTGATTAATAACCATCCTTAGCCCATCCTATAGCGTTTAGAAGAGTTTATGATGCGATTACAGTAACAATTATTAATTTAAGACTAAATAGTAATTTGAAAAATGGGCTTCAATTGCTCGTGAAGCCAAACAAACGAATTTTAGACACCAACAAGGCATATTATGATGGTAGGTGTAGGTGGGACCTTGTGAATCTCGTAGCTTAACTTAAGTGGGCATTGCAGTTCGAGGTGAACCTGGGCTTCAACCAACATCATTTGATAATAATTTTGATTTCGTTTGAGCTCGCTTCAGTTTTGCATTCTAAGTCGGTTGAAGTCTTCTTTATCTTGAGGATATGTCTTCCACCTGAGGATATGTCTTCTCCATCCGCAATTTCCCTGCAAACTGCCTAAGTTTGCGCTAGTCATGAATAGGATACCCTTATACTTAACTTGGCTGCAACACCGTAAAAACGCCTCCTATCTCTTCTCGTAATTACGTTAGCAATATGAACGCCAATTAATTTACCCCTGAAGCTAAATTAGGACATACTATTAAGTACAGAAAGTCGAACAACACGAATGTGGAATTCCCTACCGAACTCAGTTTTTCCATGACATTTCGATATTCAGGCATTCCAAACGTATGTGCTTCAGCTTCAGAAAATTCACAAAATTTTATGTCATGGGGGATGACAATATGAGGTGAATTCATAGTGAATTTTCTGAAACTGGGGGATGACAATATCCCCCATGACAAATAATATATTGAATTTTCTAAAACACATGCACATACGTTTGGAATGCCTGAATATCAAAATGCCATGGAAAAACTGAGTTCGGTAGGCAATTCCGCATTTTTACATATAGTATAAAACAAAGTCGCTTTTTTCTGTCTGTCTGTATGCCTAAATCCTTGACTCGATGGATTTTGATGCATTTTTTTTTTATTTTCAAAAGATGAAGTGATTCAAGAGATGGTTTATATGTATATTTCATCTCCATATTCCCACGGGGAACATACATGGTAACATAGAAACTGCTTGATCGATTTGAAATTTCTTTCATCGTTACATTTCCATATTTCCACGGGAACGGGAACGGGAACGTAAACGAAAGCTAAGTGTTTTTTATTCAAAAGGCTCCGAAAATACTCAACTGATGTGAATGAAATTTAGAACAAAAATGGTCAGGAAACATAACCGATAACATTGAAAATACTGGACCGATTCCAAATATTTTTTCATCGTTAGAACGCTTCATCTCACAGGAACGGGAACGGGAACGGGAACTCAAAAACCACTCGACCGATTTCAAAATTATTTCACTATTACAATACGATATTAAACCCAAATAAAATACGCTTTATCTCATCCCCTAATTCCTTTGGGAAAGGGAACATAACTGGGTTCCTAGAGAGGACTGGACCGATTCCAAAAAATTTTTCACCGATAGAGTGCTTCATTGTTACTCTGGATATAATCCCCATTTTCCCACTGGAATTGAAACTTGGAAAATATTTTATTTACTTAATTCGCTGAAAAAAGAAATAAAGAAACTACACCCAGGGAGGATGTTAGTAAAAATAGTTGTTTTTATTCCTATAAAAAATCATCCACTGAAGCACGGGAACAGCATCGAATTGACAGACTTGAAATCAATTCGACCGAATATTTTATCGACAACAAACCAATAGACTATTAACATATCTGTCATGTTGGAACTTGTGATCAGGACATGTGGAAAGAATGTAGAAGAGTGTTAAGAAGAGGCATTGTACAACAAATTTCCTAGATTTCAAATCAGTGATTGTTTGTTTTATTGTTGGCAAGAGATCGGAAGTAGAAGAAGTCCTTGTAGACTATGAATTCAATTATGGGTAGTGCTAGAATGTAGTTGGGAAGCTGATTCAATTCTTAGTACCTACTTGAAAAGTCTAGAGTTTGATAGTGAGTTTGGATGAATGCGTATGGGAGTGGAAGGACTGATCGCACAAACACAAAGGTGAGTTTGCTGTGAGTCCGTCTAAGGATTGGCCATAATCTTTTTCGACGGCATACTAGATGACTTCTTCTTAGGATAAAATACAGCGATCATCTAAGATTCAGAGAAAAATGACCAGGGCACATAAAAATTTAGCGAAAATTTACCAGCGAACTCGAACATCAAAAACAAACTCAATGGTAACCTTCAAAATACAAAATAACGAGAAAAAAGTAAAATAATAGTTTTCGCTCCAATAACTGAGATTCTTGGATAGAGTGGCCAGAAAGTAAATGCACTTCCAAAGATGTATCCGTATTCGTATTCGGAAATGTAATGCAGCAACGTCATGATGGTAACATATTGTATTTTGAACAATACATAAGTACATACATGAGTAGCCCATTACGCTGAATTTGAGAGGGTGAAATACTTTGAACGATTCAAAGATTAAAGCAGATCTTTCTCTAATACATACTTACCTTAATTAAAATTTTTTCTTTTCCGTTTCCTTCTATTTATTAACTGGTTCTTGTCGATTTTTATTTCCAATATTATCCTATGATACGGCCTTAATATAGCATTCAGGCCGATAAGTTCAATTTAATGTCTTCAGCCATTCAGACCAAGTGTGTAAAGGGTTTCGTTTGAAGTTTCTGTTTTCTTTTTTGAAAAAATCACTCTATTTTGTTTGATACAAACAAAAATTGGGTTTTTAACTTAAAATTAATTAATGTGATTAAAAACTTAAAAATCATGTGCTTAAAGTTCAGGAAATAATTCTAATTTGTTATGTAAGCTATGACAAAACAAGTTTAAATTGAAATTCTCCGGTTTTTTTTTTATTTAGAAAATTCGTGCCACAGTGAACTTCTTTCCAAAAAGGTAATGTTCGAGTCTAAATTGACACCTTTGGAAAGTTCGAAAATTTATAAGTGTCTTGCGTAGATTGAAACATGGTCAATTTGGTTGAAGATAGATTGATCTGGAGATCGCCCTGTATACCCTTATGAATTTTGAGATGCGGGAAGCACTTTAGCCCTGCAGCAAAATCGATCAGCTTGAGTACGTTTTCAGACTATGCTTATACCTATTCAGCCTTATTATGAGCTTCACGTAAACTAGTTCCCCTCGAAAAAAATCCCATTTCACTTTTTCCTTATCATGACTTTCGGGGGGAAAAATTTTTCATATTCGCAAAAATTTTCTTATTATGAGCTATTTTCCCTATTTTTGATGCAATTGAACGTGGTCTTTTTTTGGAAGTGAACTTTCCGATTCCAAGTGGAATTTTGTTCAGGGGAAACTCATAATAGCTTTTAAAATTATGGGCGAACAAAAATGTTCCTGGCGAAAAGCTGTTCACGTTAAACTCATAATAAGGCTGATTGTATTTCCGAAGACATTCACCCTCCCTAGTTTTGCGTTGAAATCGCCAAGAACGGTCATGTCTAGGCTATTGGTCTTATGTTTCTTCGAGGAGCAATTTCAAAGGCACCATATCTATAGTTATTCCTTTTACCATCTCTCGAAGGTCTTAGCAAATAAATAAAATAAATAATAGCGAGAGAAGATATACCCACGAAAAGCGTGTTGATCTTGTTAGAAATCGAACCCTTTCAGTTCAAGTCACACTCTACCCATTCATCGTTGCTGCAATGGGTCCCAGCCGCAAGACGATTTGCAAGATCCAATGATTTTGTCTTGGTCAGGGCTCTCGCTCATTCTATCTGAGGGACTGGAAATAAAAGAGAATGAGTCAGATGAATGAAAACAAATTCGCCAATGCCCCTGAACTATGCCACAACAAATTTAAGATCCCATTACTTAGCTTGTTAACATTTTACAGAAGATTTCATTGTTTGCAAAATTATTATTCCCTCCACGCTGCTGCATCCAAACATAATACTTACGGAAATAACAAATTCAATAAATTTGACAAAATCCCTTCGAATTGTTTGTTCCCCTATCAACATCATCGCCAGGAAAAATGTCATAAGCCCTCGGAAATAATCAAATCAGTGATGCGTGCACTGCCACAATCAACTCAATTTTGATTAACAAAAACCATCCCAGTAGAGCAACATTTCATCTGCCCCGTTATATTCATTTCAATGCAATCTCCCCATGAACCTGTTCAGAATTTTTAATGTAAGTGATTGCAGTTGTTGTTCAAAACATCCTCTTGTCAGGATCTCATTCGCAGTCACAACCACCCTCTCTTTCGCTCTCATCCTTACGATTGATACTTCTTTTTGTGAACTAACATTGCAAGGTGACTGCGGCAGTCAAAAGGCACAGGCACAATTATTATGCTGCCAGGAAATTTACAGTCACAGTTCACTTGGTATCGGCTGCGTACACCACATATTGCGATTTTGGCAAACATCCTGCGTAAGGTCGGTTTGGGTGGCGTCATCGTCACCGTGGTAATGGCACGCGTCTCTCAGTCAACCAAGGGGTTCCTTTGTTGGGTGCACAATAACAAAGTGTCTTCTGCCAATCATTGGCTTTGGTTACTTCACAGAGAGGCTATGCCTTACAAGCAACTCCGAAAAAGGAACAAAAAAAAACTCCTGACGCTTCCTTTTTTGTTGATTAAATGCTCAGAAATGGGCTGCAAGTGTTCGTTTCATAAATACACCCCCACGCCGGCCATCCCGCCCCTAGGCTGTAGCTAAGGAACAAGAACGGGCAAAAATGTATAGTTTAACCACCACAATGGCTGAGCTGAGAAAAGCCAGCAAATAAAAGCACACTCGCGAATTGTTGCTTTCCTCTCTCAAGCCTGCGATTGCATTGTTTTTCAACCGGAATACACACATCTACACGCATTTCATTCCTTTATAATAATTTATGGCAGAAGTGTGCCTGTGCCTGTGCTGGGGGATCGAGTCGAGTATTGTATTCCTCCAAGGACCTTACAAGGACAATCTTTGGCCCGCGACAATATTGCGAAAAAATATTATCGTGAAACAATAATGGAACGTATGGCTGGCTGTGAGGCCACGTATCAGAACATAAGCATGAGCGAGCATGCATTAAAAATGCGTAGCCGTGAGGATTGGGTAAAATTGCCACTTACGTGCGCTGTTGTATTCATTCATAGCAAACGCATTTAATCCTTCTGTTTGTGATTTTCTGCGCTTGCAGTTTGCATAGCCTTGAGCAGTGGCACTTGTTTGATATACAACCAGCCATGACACAATATATCGTGGCTAAGTGAACATCAGCTAGAGTACATTAACGGTGATTTAAGGATGCACGAACCGGGTTGTTCTCAGAGGACATTTTCCTTATTATTGCTCATTTATTCAAAAGTTGAAAATATATGTATTAAAATCAGGAAGGAGAACTATACGATGGGCCTTTATTAGAGTATCCCTGCAAGCGAAATATCGCTTTTTAAAAAGGTCCGACCACACAGGACACGCGACGAACAAGAAAGAACAGCAACAACAACAACAACATCAGTGAACTCAAGCAGCATCAGCAGGATGCATTTAATTAACTTTAGTAATAAATAAACGAAGTGAATTTCACTGTTTATTTTACCCTTGAGATTATGCGTGAGGTAATTGGAAAACATTTCTGGAGTTTCAATGCACTGCCTACACTCTACACACACACACACACACTCATACACAGAGAAATTCGATTGTTGTTTTCTGAAGTGAACAACATTAATTTAAAGGACGAAAATTAATTTGATTGGTTTAAGAGGCAAGTTTTTGAAGATGAAAAGCTTTTTATGTTTTCGGGTCTTGTAGCTTAAAGGAATCTACATATAAATTAATGGCTTTTCGATAGCAACAAACAGTAGGAAAAAAATCAGGATAATGTGCTTTTAAATAAGAGTGCTGATGTTTTAAGGACGATGTCAGTAATAAAACAAAGAACCCACAGTGTGAATAAGAAAAAAAGGTGATTTATTTTTCTGGCATAGTCCATCGTTATTCAATAAACTGTGCAATGTGCATACTGAAAAGTTCACCCCGAAACAACACTTTCAAGGATAATATAGGGGTTTCATGGTACCGCAGAGGCTGTGAAAGTGGTATGTTTCACCCATTAAGAAAACTTGGTAATAAATTAAATGAACTTATCCACTGTTTGTGAAATCAAATCCCAAATATTCACCAACTACTTTTTTCGAGACAGTACAATCAGCGCTCGTCAGTACCCGAAAAAGACCGCTTTTGAGAAAGGTGAATGAAAAGATAACTCAGCTGCCCATTCTGTTTCGGGCAGAACTTTAAAAAAGACCCTGCTGTAGAATTCGTGGCATTCAACTTAGAAACTTTGCCGTTTTTTCGCTGTCTTTTTCTTTGCGCAGATTTTGTTGGTGAAAAAGTCAAGACTGAAGTTCATTGACTATAAAAATCTCTTTCAGACGAAGCAGAAGACTCCATCCAAGTCTGCTGTTATACGTTTTGAGATCCAAATTAGTTGCGCTGTATTTTCTGGAGTATCTAAGCACTACTTGTGCTCTCAGCTGAAACTATTGTACTCTTCGTCCACTGAATATTGTTCCATCTAGCTTAAGCCATTTGTTTTCTGATGTATACATGCTTCAACTTTTCTAGAAAAACTGGGTAACCAGATGAAATAGTTCGGCATAGTAGCTTTGTGAATTGCTTCATAGTAGGTGTGCGCCAAGGAAGTTACTTCAGACTTTTACCTACTACTACTACTACTACTCTCAATAAAAGTCCTTGACTACACGCTAGAAGATAAAGTACAAAACAACAAAATATATCAACTATTTTTGATGACAATGGAGCCATCACAACTCACAAGTGAGGAACCTACATCTCTGCAAAAAAAACTCAAAGTATGTCTAAACGTTTTATAAGGTATGTGGCTAATGGGTACCGCACTAGTCCAAAAAGAAGACTAGCCCAGGATTCCGTAAATTTTTAGACGATCGTTTTTCGTCGACTGCATCGTCAAAGGATTGTTTCAGGAATATTCGCTTTCAGCTTTTGAAGGACATCATTTTATTAGCGTCTTATAAATTTAAGCAGCTTTTTCAAGCTTTTAAACACGTTTTTTGGTACCTAGACCAAAAAACGTGTTTAAAAGCTTGAAAAAGCTGCTTAAATTTATAAGACGCTAATAAATTTTTTTTTGGTACCTAGACTGATGAAGATAGGTTCCCGTGCAGTGTCGGGTTAGAATAGCACTGCAGCGCCTCCCCGCTTGTCGTAAAAGGCGACTAAAGGAGCAATCATATCTAGACGACTAACATCAAAGTGAGTCTAGCGACACACATACCACCTAAAAACTCTCCCCAAGTATGCATGCAGATCCCGGGGTTTACACGACTGGAGATTACCGGTGTAGTAAAAGGGAAATCAAACTAAATAAATGGAGCATGCATGTGTCGAAAAGGATGAAAGGAAAATTTTTGAAAAATTTTGAGCATTATGGAAGTACTTGCAAACATAAGAAGCACTACCCCGCCAGGCAGTTCCATTGCTATGCATGGAGCTGATCCTGGACCGAGCAGCAATGTTCGGGTCAGAGCTATACGGATTCCGGGGGCTAGCAAAGTAATGCGACGAGTTGGACGAAAATTTAGAGTTGCGAGTTGGAACGTTGGAAGTATGACTGGTAGAAGTCTTGAACTCGAAGAGATGATGAGAAGGAGGCGAGTGGACATCTTGTGTGTTCAGGAAACGAAATGGCGAAACACAGCAAACAAAGCCCGTTTCTTAGATGTAAAGACCAAGGCTTACAAGATGTTCTACTATGGAACAGAACAAGGTAGGAACGGAGTCGGTATTATCCTTGACCAAAGTTTATGTAACAGCGTGTTGACCATTTTGAAGTCCAGTGACCGTTTGATGTCTCTTAAATTGGTGATGGAAGGAAAGGTCTGGAATATAATCAGTGCATATGCTCCCCAAATAGGGTGTGAGCAGGAGGAAAAAGATGCATTCTGGCTTGATTTTCATAACCTACTTAAGAACATCCCAAAAGAAGAGTGTTTGTTTGTTGGAGGAGATTTGAATGGACATGTTGGGAAGACAAACGAGGATTATGAAGACTGCCATGGAGGTTTTGGATTCGGCACCAGGAACACTCCTGGTGAAGATATTCTAAATATGTGCAAGTCATACGGTCTAATCGTACTAAATACCATGTTCATCAAACAAGACCGACACCTTATCACTTACAGCAGTGGAGGAAATGAAACCCAGATTGATTACCATTTGGTAACCAATTACATGAAATCTCGGGTGAAAGACTGCAAAGTGATTCTAGGAGAAGCTGCCGCTCAACAACACCGTCTTCTTTTAACAGAATTTTTTACGGATGCGGTGAAGGAAGTCAAACAAACAAAGGCTCCTAGGAGAATCAAGTGGTACAATCTGGAGAAAACCAAAGGACAGCAATTCATTTCGTATATGCGAAGTCAGCTGTGTAATACCATCGACGCAGTTTCAAATACAATGACGGCACAAAATATGTGGGATCGCCTACAACGAACCTGCTTAGAGAGAGCCAAATCACTGTTAGGAGTCTCAAAAGGACACCACCAACAAGCTAAAGAGACCTGGTGGTGGGATGATGAAGCTAAAGCAGTGATTAGAAAGAAGAAAGCAGCTTTCCAAGCTTGGTCGAAGTGCCCCTCAAGAAATACAAATGAAAAAGCGCGTCTCAAAACGGAATACAAGAGCTGCAGAAAAGAAGCGAAGAAAAAGTGCGCCCAACTTCAAGCAAGAAGCACGGAGGGCCTGTATCGAGAGCTGGAAGAGATTTCTGCCCCAGCTGCTGAAGCAAATCAGGCAATCCAAGAGCTAAGACAAAGTAACTTGAATAAGGGAGCAACCATTTTCAAAATAGCCGCTCAGAGAAGGAGAAATGCGCAGGAGATTCGTTCGCCAAAGTTCATAAATGATGCTCAAGGACTGCTACTTGTGGATGACGACAAAATTCTTCACAGGTGGCGACAGTATTGTGATGATCTTTTGAATGAACAGTTTCCTCGGCGGCACTTTCCAACAGCTGCACCTAACTTTACGGAAGTATCCGACGCCACAGTCGAAGAAGTTAGGGAGGCAGTTAAGAACTCCAAAAAAGGCAAAGCGATTGGGCCAGACGAGGTACCATATGAGTTTTGGAAAAATATGGGAGACATCGGGTTGAGATGGCTCACGATTCTCATCTCCAAACTTATAAGAGGTGACAGTTTGCCTAATCAATGGAGGGAAAGTTTTCTTCTTCCAATGTACAAGGGAAAGGGAGATACCAGAAGCTGTGACAACTATCGTTCGATCAAGTTGATGTCCCACACTATGAAGATCGTTGAGCGGGTTTTGGATAGCCGACTGCGGAAAATAATAAGGCTGTCTGATGACCAATGCGGGTTTGTCGCGGGTAAGTCAACTACAGACGCAATCCAAAGTATAAGGATCATTATGGAAAAACACCGAGATGCCTTAGAGGATTTGCATATTGTGTTGGTTGACTTCGAAAAAGCATTCGATCGACAACCACGAGATCTGATATGGGTGGCCCTCAGACACCGAGGAGTTCCTGAAGCCTATGTGCGAATAATTATGGACATGTACGATGGAGCAGTTACAAAAGTGAGATGCCCAGCTGGAGTCACCGAAGAATTCCAAATAACAGTAGGTGTACATCAGGGAAGTGTCTTGAGTCCACTGCTCTTTATTGCTGTTCTGGATTATTTGCTCGAAGGAAAAGTAACGGACAATAAAGTACAACAATTATTCTTTGCTGACGATGGAGCCATCATAAGCGAGGATCCTACATCCCTGCAACGAGCACTTGACGTTTGGATTGATGTTCTGGAAGGAAATGGGTACCGTATTAGCGCAAAAAAGACTGAATACCTGTGCTGCCCTTTTTCTGATCCAGACAAGCCTATTCCAGACATTTATTTGAATGGAAATGTGCTTCCCAAGTGTCAAAAGTTTAAATATCTGGGATCTATGATCAATAGTGAAGCAACTTGTGATGACGACATCAATCATCGAGTAAGCGTAGGGTGGATGAAGTGGCGAGAAAACTCCGCTATCTTCTGTGATCGAAAAATGCCCCCTAAGCTGAAGGGAAGACTCTACACAGCAGTTGTCCGTCCAGCTCTGACATACGGTTCACAATGTTGGACAATGTACAAAAAGTATGAGAGCAAATTGACGGCAGCCGAAATGAAGATGCTTCGGATGACAGCAGGAGTAACAAAGCTTGATCGAATTAGAAGTACTAAGATCCGTGGAAGCCTTCATGTCAAAAGTACCATCTTGGACAAAATTTAGCACGACCGGCTCAGTTGGTATTGTCATGTTCAAAGGAGAGATCCGCAGAACCCCGTCCAAAAGGCAATATCGTACAACGTTTCAACAAATTCGCGACGAAAAAGAAAAGGCAGGCCAAAACACTCCTGGTACAAGCAAATGCAAAAACAGCAGCATTTGGTTGGCCTCAGACATGGAACAATCCAAAACCGGGAGGCTTGCCGACGCTTTCTGAGATCAACGCGGCGTACCCCACAGGCGGATCACTAGTGTGAAGCAGAAAAGTGGGAGAGTTGTGATCGCTTCAAGATCACTACTCGTAACGCCGGAAATGAAGAAGAAGAAGAAGAAGAAGAAGACTGATGAAGATAGTCGTTATAAACTACGGAATCCAAGCCCTCTGTACTCTTTTTGCCAGTTCTCTGATCCAGACATGTCTTTTCAGAGTTCTGTCTTTTCTGACTTTTTCAGGCCCATTCACCAAAAACTAGACGATGTGATAGGTCGTTCGGCTTCAATTCTTACAGAGGTTGAATTTAACAGGCTTTCATACACAAATCGGCACGTAAAATTTTTTATATGGTTGAGTAACACAGAATTGGTCTTCTTGAGAATTGACATTTCGCTATCACAACACTGGACGCTACGAAATTTTCTCTTCGAAAAGCACTGAACGCATGCGAGTCGATGGTTCAATGTCCCACAAAATGAATTTGATGCGAAATTTGGTGGTAAGATCACGAATTGTTGTTTCAACAGGTCTATTGTGAAGATGCACTTTTTTCACAGATTCACGGATTTTGATAATTAATTTGAAGAATTTGCAATCGTTGTTCTTTTGTAAGTCTTTCCATGATAAAGTGGCAGAGTATAACAAAACCTTTCACATTGACAGATGAAGTTTGGACGCCATTATCAACCAGTGCAGCCAACCTAGGAAACTTAACTCTTAAGAAACCACCCATTACAAGCCCATTTATTTCGTGGTCTCAAGTGGTAGCTCAGATATTTGAAATTTGGCAGACTGTCACTTGGAGTCTCATGGAATTAGTTCATTGCTTGCCATCGACGATAATGAATCGATTAGCAAATGAACGAATAGTTATCTAAAATTGTTGAAACTTATCTTGCCAATGTGGTTATTTTTTTTTTTTGCAAACTACGCGATCGACTGATATACAATCGACTAGACAAACAATCAATAAAATTGTGAAGAACTTTGAAGAGAGTGGATAGATCGCATAGACTTGTGCATCATCTTAACGCATAAATACTCTATCGAATATAATGCTTCTGGTGCAATCACAGCTAATGATCCCAATTTATTTCATGTTGTTCGCAGCAATTGAATGTGTCGTATACCTATAACATCTCACAATGTCGGATTTTGGATTTGCATTTGCATACTTATATCCTTAGAAAGTTGAAACTACGCCGCAATTGAAATCTGCTGACCACTCACAACGCTGCATAAGTAGGCTTCTTGGGCTTAGGAGCAAAAAAAGGAAATTGCTGATTTTCAAGCACCTTTTTGCCTAAGCGAAGAGGAACATTTCTTAGTCTTCACATTTCACACTTCTTCAAATCGCCGCATATGGGCTTAGAAAATCCTCAAGTGATCGATGAGATTTCGCCGTTGTATGCAGACAAATTGAGTGTTTTGTGTACTGTACGGTCGACGAGGTTTCCTGGTAGGTTAATTCAAAGCAACATGGTCGAATGTTAACTGATTTTGTTACTTTTAGCCAACGATTCAGGATCATGCCTAGGAGAAAATTGAGTTCCAATAAGACCGTGAAACACGACCAATTTAGGCTTTACTGAGTGAGAAGTTTTCTAGTCACGTTATTTCAAGTTTTGGCGATGTCAAAATGATTTACACGAGAAAAGAACTGCTTGAGGATATCGAAAGGTTTTTGGATTAGACCGGTGGTTCATATATTGTGACATCCAAACGCCATTTAAAAAGATCGACTTACTCATGTGGTACCCGTGGCGTGAGGGTTAGCATGTCTGCCCAGAAAAAAAAAAAGCAAATGTGCGATCTCTAAGATTTTAAATTGAACAATAACAAAATAGTTTTGTTACTGTATTGGTTCTCTTTCCTGGAGTTGTAATTTTTTAAAAATACAAAAACCTAAACAGAAATAAATTTCTTTAAGGTTGAATGATCGTTGTTGAACCTTAACTCCAAGCTTGCGTTTCGACCAGGTACTACAATGGGCTCATCAGTTAGATCTCTACGAGATCTAAAAGTGCTCTCAAAATAGAGCAGAAATATAGATTAAAAAATCTAATTTCCAACTATGACCAAAACTCAGTGAGTAAGAAAACTGTGTTGATGTCGTTGTCGATCATGATTCTTTACGAGTTTATGGAAGTTTCGATGGGGAAACAGAATCTTCCTTCAAAGGACTTCTCCGCAGCCAATGAGGCTTCATCTTGACAAACAACAGAGTTGAGACTGGGCTTGCAAAATGCGGCGAAGATACTTGCAATTTGGTCAGAAAGATGAAAGCAGCTGCAACCTCTTTAGCTGATCTCATGAGAACTTATTGGCATTAGCCACAGCCTAATGGATTACTCGGGTAGCCTTTCCTTTATTCCGTTTTCCAGTTTTTGGTCTCAAAGGGGCTAGCACCATAGGTATTCGTATGGTAAAGGGCTTAAGTATATGACTATTTCTTTAAAGCATCATACTGACAACTAGGTCAATCTTTCTCTTATCTCGGCTTTATAATCAAAAATCCAAAAAATCGATAAACATAAGATATACCCTACGCAGGACAAGAAAAAGATGCAATTGCTTCAGATATCTATCGACACCATCTCGCACTCTAATTCAAATTTATTGTCTACCAGCAAACAAAGAAAAACACATCCCATCACATAAATATTCATCAAATAGCTCCTACGCAGATTTAATCTCAAATGATCCACTTCCAAAAACGGAAAAAAAAATTAAGATAAAGATACGAAGAGTATCCACCATCAAAAAGATTAGCACAAACACACACGCACAACAAGAGCCATCTGATTATACCCTCGGTATATCGGATATTTATGACATATCCGCAGAGATGGCATTACGCCATTCAATGGAATTGCCAAGCAGCCAACCATGCCACCAGTGTCTTCACTTATCATACCGACGATCAAATTACATTTTCATGTTTGAAATTCCCCGTCGATAAGATTTCCCACATAAACACCAATCCTTCGCTCTTATTCCGAACTACGAACATCTTCTGCACTTCACTTCTTACTTTTTTAGGTGAGTATAACGTTCATGATTCATCCGCCACTTGCCAGTTGGGATTGAAACAGTGTGCTCCCCTTTGAGAGAAAAAAAAAAAACAGAAAACAAATTCTACACCCAATTCCACTAATCAACTAATCAATTCATATTCCACTTCGTTGTATGTTGGTGTAGCTTAGAGAATTAAGGCGTTCCAAGGTGTTTCACAACTTCATAGCTGAAAGACGACGTTATGTTGCTTCTCTCATACGTTGCGGTGTGTGACAAACAAGGTGCAGAAAGATAACAAATCCAGATAAGAAAGACTTGCAGTAGGAGGTGGCTTTTCATACCACAGTCATCTCATTTAATTAGTCGGTTCCGCTTTTGTGGATTCACTGGATCCCACCACTGAAATTCACAGCCAATCTTCTTCTGGCTCCTCAGCTACTCTCGACAGACAGACGTGACGTATAGAGGAGGTATAAGCCCCGCCGCCTCGCCGCCGTCTTTCCCTTATCCATATCGGATCAATCGATAAGTAAAAACAGCTTCGGATAACTTCGGTGTATGAACCCACGTAAATCAATAATTCAAATTTTTGAGTGGTATGAAGAATCGCTCTCTTTCTCTCTCCCTGTCACCCCAAATTCCAACACGAGCGTTACCTGTAACTGTAATTAACGATTCAAATCTCAGGCGATGTGGGAGGCGGTAAATGTGTTGAGATTTTAGTGAAAAATATATTGTTTCCTTTCTTCCTCTCTGCCTAGCGAAATTCCAACAAAACTTCGAATTTTAATCGAAGAGTGCAAACGTCGACGCTGTAATTAGTCATGTTAATCTGGGGTCACAGCTGTGCGGGTGTCTGGCAATTCATTAAACTTGGAGATTTAACAATTTCGACTTTTTTACTCCTGATTGGTGATTAGTTTGATTGAGTGTTCAATATTCAATGGAATTACTCTTACCCTGGTGTTTGAGAAGCTACAAAAGTGTTTGCTTTTCACAGAGACAAGGATGGGCTTTGTTAAACTTTGAAGATGGGGCACTGTAAAGTGTGCAGAAATCGCCAGTCATGTTTTGTGAGTTTAAGTGAATTTAAGGACTTGAATGGAGTGTCGATTCATATAAAAGAAATGAAAAACTATGACGACAGTGGATAACTATGCATCGTGGGCCTGATTTGCATTTATACTCAGAGGAGAGAGGTGATTTTAGGGTTTTTTCGCCGAACTTTTGAGCAATTAGCTGGTCCCGGATTTCCTTACGTAAAGAAAAATATGTTTAAAAGTAACCAAAACATGTAAGACAATAGTAAACCACTGAAAGCGAAAATCTTTTGGCTATACAATCGACGAAAGACGATTGAACGAAAATCGTCTAAAAAGTTACGAAATTTGGACCCTGGACGTGGCATAAGAATTGTCATAGTCAATTTTACTGGAAACTGTGGCAAGAGCATATCTTTAAAAACACAACAGATTTTGGTAGACACAATCTTTTTAGAATCTGACTAAAGCCGCGCCTGTTGTGGTTGCAAAATTTTGGGTGACGATTTGGATACCTATAATATTTACAGATGTGTTCGGCGATGGGGAAACAATTCTACCGACGGACTCAGTTTTGTGACGTGCTTTTTGTATTCCAGACGTTGTACTCGTCGGATTAACCAGGGTCTTTCTGAAGAAAAACGCGAAACTTCATGGGAAAGATCATCACCTTAAAAGTAGAGACTCTTTATGTAAACATAAACAAAAACTATTAAGATTTATAAATCAGTGAACTTTAAACTAACTACGGTGACGTACAGTCCGTACGGTGTGGTTCTTCGGTACCTCTACCCAATCGTAAAAACTTACGGCTTGATTTTTTCTGTTGGTAATTCTTTAACCAGAAACAAATAGAAAAGTTCAGATTTATTTATGGCCCCTGATGGCACACAAACAACACGACTCCTTGGTGGCACGGAGGACAAAAACTGTCTGTCGTAAGCAATAGTCGGACGTTTCATGCGGAAAAATAAAATATTAAATGAACTCTAATCTCGAATACGTTACCAATTAACCGATTAACTGAAGAACTAAAATTCGACTACCGACTGCGCTAGATCCTGGGTTTCCTGGCTCTGTTGCCTGACCCAATTTATTTAATTTAGTTACTCGACAACATGTACTCTAATTTAGTCCCAGATTTTTTCACTTCTCTTTCGCTTTATAATATGGCATTCCACAAATGACATCATACTAAATTTAGCATGAGTATATACTAAGGCATTGAGGATTTTAAAGTTCTGTTGAAATAGTAACCCAGTCTTACAGACCATCGGCAACTTCTCGTCATGTGTTTTCTAATTTTGTCCTTGGAATACATTAAAATAAACTGAAATTTTTGGAAAATCCAAGAATTTTTGTTGAAGTACTCTTCATTTTCTACGTGTAGGGTGAGTATTTGATGCGGTTTTTGGTCTGGTGAGGTTAGATATTGGATCTTACTTCATCATTTCACACTCACATCACTCACATCATGCTCACATCAAGCTCACTTCGTTGATACTGTTGTTTTTCTTCTTCTTTTTCGACATAACGAGCTTCATGGTATCGAAAGGATCACAGTACTGCCAACTATTTTACTGCCTTACACTAGTGATCCGCTAGGTGGGTGAGCCGCGTTGGCTGCAGAATGCTTCAAAAAGCTTCCCAGTCTTGGATTCTTCTATGACGACGGTCAACCAAATCGAGATTTCGTTGCATTTGTTTGAACCAGAAGAGTTAAGTCTATCTCCTTTTTCTCCCTTGCGTTTTAGACGGAGTGCTCTGGATCTCTTCTTTGAACATGACAATACCAACTGAGCCGATCGTTATCTTATTTTTCCAAGATATAATTTTTGACGTGAAAGCTTCCAAGAAACGAATCTTAGAACTTTGTTATTTGTCATAAGATTGATTGATGTTTCAAATTCGCTGAGAGTGGAACCATGAGATCGACGCACATCTGATGATAACATCGTAGATACAGACGATGGCACACTGAACCTGAACTCAAAATTTCTAGGTAACATTTGCTCCATCTAAGTTTAAAGTGTGAAGTTCGAATGTAAGGTGACGCATTTTATTTATTTAATTGACTCCACTGGCTAAAATATTCGAAGTTCAAATGACTTATACCTGAACTGTGAAAGCAACTGCCTCCGAAAACCTTTAATGTTTTAAGAGTTTTGCATTTCCCAACGTGTAACCACCAAATATTCAGATTCGGAGCTGGAAACTCGAAATTTTCTATGAGTAAAATCTCCAGGGTGGCTGGGTTTTCTGATCGGAAATTCGTTTTCACCGCATTCCCCATGGCCCACACACAGCCTCATTGTTTCTATAAGCCAAGTTCATGCATAGCATTATTTCCCCGGAAAACATTTTCTTTTAAAGTTAATAAATTTCTTAAAGTTCAAAGGTTAATTACAAAATGCCCCCAGAGGTAAGACTTTTCAAGCATAGCCTGATCCAATCATCAAGTTCATCATTTAATCATAAGTCTTCGGAATTGCAACTTTTGAAATTTATTTATTCTCCATTCCACGTCTATCAAAGTTCTCAATCTCCTCCAGCGCGTGTTACAAACCGCATTACCCTCTCAATCCAACAGCAGCGTTTTCATTGAAAAAAAAGCAAAAGTTAGCGAACATAGGTAGGAACGAGTGTAGCTATTAACCAGAAGCAAAGCACTTCCAAACTGTTGATTAAAAAGTCCCGCAAACAAACAATTTTAATATTTTACTTCGCGTAATTGATTTGCGCCAAGCCGCCACAACATGTCCCCAGTGGGCTTCCCATAGTATACCACCACCACCATCACCACCAACCGAACAAAGACGCAAATCATTAAATTTATATAAGCTTGGGTTTTTTGTTCATTTTTTGGGTGAAAAATGATTGTACCACGCCCATTCAAAGCCCACGGCCGCGGCCGGCGCGGCAAGAACACCCTGCGCTCCCTAACCATTCAATCTTGTTATTCCCGTTCAAAATAATAATTTTCCATATTTGGTTTAATGAATTCATCATAAACCGCAATTACGGGTCTCAGTCATCCGCTCAGCTACGCGATGATGGTTGCATCTGGGCGTAAGGGGGTAGCACTTGCATCGCACACACGCACTCACACTGAGCTTGAGCTCCCTCTGCTAACTGCCAAAAAGTAATCAAAGAGCATGATGTCTTCATTTTGAATTCGGTCGACTGTGGCAAATTGGATTGGGAACAATTTTTCCTTCCCGAAAAATTAAATTGTTTCAAAAAAAAAGAAAACGAAAAAACAGAACAGGAACACGAACACGAACTCGCGGAAGGTATCTCTTCGGACCTCGTAATTACAGGGTTCTGGAAACAATGCGAATGAAAATTGGTGGCTCTTATTTTTTTCGGGTTGTTTGCGCGGCTGACAGCAGAGAGAACAGAGAAATGGATTGGATTCATACAGGCATTTTTATTTGTTGGGTGCTTTGTTTGGTCTAAATTGAGACATCAAGCAAACTCTTAATTTCCAGAGGCGTTATCCTTAGCGTTTGGTTGATGGCTGAAAAATTAGGGCAGGTGTGGAGCACTTAATTCAGTTTTCGATCGATCCTTTCCTGTTGTTTTAGATATTTTCATGTTTTATTTTATGTATCGTTATGTGTTTGAAGGTCAGAATAATGATTCGCTGTTATGTTTTTTTTTTTTTTAAGGTAAAATGACAGACAGCAGATGTAATATAATGGATTGGAAACCCGCATACAATTTAGGAGAATAAAATGCAAATTAGTGTCTGTCGTTAGTATGTAATTAGCGGAAGGATATCGCCACCGTTGCCGGAAGGACATTCACGTTGTATTATTTGTGGTCTTAACAAATGAATCAGACACAAGAGTGAAAAGAAGTTTGTATGGTATGAGAATTTGGAAGAGGAAAAATTAGTGAGCTTCTGGTGTGAAAACTGTTGACAGAGATGTTTCTTTATAAATAAAGGTTGCCCGAGTTTTCAAATTAATTCAACGAAGTTTGAGACGTTCCAGGAGCAAAATTTGGAGATTCGAAAGTGCTTATAGCGCTTTGTCGCCGAACTGATGGTTAACGACTACGGTAAGTTTAACAATCTAAAACGTACAACACTAATGCTTAATAGCTCACCGAACATGCTACACTGCTACGATATTGAACTTTTTTAAGAATAGAGGGTTGATATCGTCATAACGTGATACATTTGATTGAACAAAAGCAGCAGTCTCTTCATCTGCTTATTCCAGGAGCGAATCATTAGAGTGAAGCATTTAAGTTAAATACATGTGATCTCTTCGAGATCACGAAGTTCATACCGGGGGAAAAGGAAAGAGAAAGCGACCGTTTTCTGATTGTTCCCACAGCAATCGATGCTCATTACTTAGGTCTTCCCTTGGCATTGCTGAAAAGATATCAGATTACAAGTTCATAGTATCTTATTCCACGGATATATCCAATTGCTGGTTTCGCATTCCTTAGGTTACAGAACGTTTTCCAAACATCTTTACGAGACCTACTGTTCAATTTAGATTTGGTCTCACAACGTTCTGGTCTGGTTGAACGAGGACAAAAATGATATGTAAAGACTGCACTGTTCCGGAAAGGGTTAGTAATCGAAACCAGGAAAAAACTTCTATGCAATTACTTCTTCAACGAACTAGAAGAATTTATTAGACACGCAAAACAGCCTGTTGAACATAATTAAGGCCACTAAATGGTGAAAAATTGACCAACCATTAACTCATAGATTTTTAGGACGTTACAATACTCCAAGGTGTCACAATGGATCTACATTGATCTAAGTGTGGCGGAAATAAGATCAACCGTCAGCCCATTCTAAAACACCAATTAAACCTCAAGCGGCTGGTTCGTATGTACCTAGTCCAATTTATGAGCGAACAAGCCGCGATGGTCCCCTACAAGAAACCTGTTCAACTAAGTATGGCAGAGGTTTATGTTTCAAAGAAAGTCTATTTACACTATTGATACAATTTTTTTGTGTTTTACTTCAACGGATAGTTGCATCAACCGTCTTATTGATTTCACTTCACTATGAGCGCTGCTTCTTATTCCTCCAACACCCTTTTTTTAAAAAGCGAACTAAAACAAAAGTCAGTTTTATGAATGCATTTCAGAACTTTACATACGATCTGCTTTCTGAACCATACAGTTAACCACAGGACACTTATATCAAAATTAAAAGATCAGTTTCAGTTTTCAGTCACAGCGGCGAGCCTTATTCGTTCATACCTTAGCGGACGAAACCAAACAGTTGTGATATATGAAAGGGTATCTCGGCCCTTAGAACTTTCACAGGGGTTCCCCAAGGGTCAATTCATGGTCCTCTCTTATTTTCTATTTTTATAAATGACCTTCCTGTTAAGGTGAACTACTCGTCACTTGATTTGTACGCCGATGATGCTCAAGTTCGACTCATCTGCAAGCTAGGCATGATTGAAGATGGGGCTCATAAATTAAACACTGACTTGAAAAGCATATAGTAGCATGGTCTGAAACAAACAACCTTTGCCTTAATCCTCGGAAGTCTAAATGCATTATAATCTATAAAAACAAACTGGATTTTAGCTTAGCTATTTTCCTTCTTGGAACAGAACAACTGGAGTATGTTAAGAGGGCCAAAAATCTTGGCATTTGATTTAACTCAACCCTCACTTGGGATGATCATATCAAAATGGTAATTGGCAAAAAATATAGTGCCCTACGAAGTCTTTCAACCTATTCGACTTTACTTATCGAAAACTTTAGTCGTACCGATCATCACATACGGTTGCCAAATTGTCAGTGCCCATAACTCTGAAACTAAAAGAAACTTAAATGTAGCTTTCAATAATCTATGTCGTTATGTTTACAATCTTCGAAGATACGACCAAGTGTCTAACTACTCAAATAATATTCTTGGCTGTAGTCTGTGCCACTACTTCAATGATTTTTCTCTGAAAACACTTGATAACATTATTAGTATCAATGAACCATCATATCTCTCTGCAAAAATACATTTTGCAAGATAATCTCGCTCTTTTATGTTGCAACAACCGAGATTCAGTTGTAGAAACTCCGAGCGTCAATTTTTCGTGAACGTTATCAGGCAGTGGAACAATTTACCCTACTCTATAAGAAGACTTCGCGGCACCAAGCAGTTTGATGCGACTCTATTCAGATACTTGGCAGTACATTAATCCAGTTGAAATTAAACTAAATTTTGTATAAAATATTTTCAATGAAAATTTAAGTTCTCCGTTAAATCTTCGTATCTTGTTTGTCATTTTTCTTAATTTACTTTAACATATTGTTATTATTGATTTTGATTTTGAAATTAACTTAAATTCAGATTTTGCTTTTAACTTTTACTAATAATTATAGGCCATTATAAGGCCCAATGTAAGGGAAAATCTGTAGAAACAGCCCTACACACCCTGGTACGTACTATAGAATATTCCCTCCATCACAAAGAATTCACTCTGGCCGCTTTACTCGACATAGAGGGCGCCTTCAACAACGTCAGCAACTCTGCAATTACAAAGGCACTGACGAAGCTCAAAGTAGATGATTCCATAGTGGAGTTGATAAATCTAATGCTAAAAAGCAGGAGAATCAACTCTACTCTAGGAAACTTCTCTGCAAAGAGATCTGTCAGTAGAGGAACACCGCAAGGCGGAGTCCTATCCCCTCTTCTATGGAATATAGTAGTCAATGAACTTTTAATTGACTTAGAAGCTGAGGGATTCAAAGTGATTGCATATGCAGATGACGTCTCCATTGCGGTGTCCGGCAAACACGCTCACGTCCTTACGGACCTGATGCAGACCGCTCTAAATAAACTTGTAAAATGGGCGGGAAAATGTGATCTAGGGGTCAACCCTCAGAAAACTGAACTCGTTCTCTTCACCAGGAAATATAAAATTCCTCAACTAATAACTCCATCAATAAATGGAATCTCACTTGTACTTTCAAACGAAGCCAAATATCTAGGTATAATCCTAGACAAAAAGCTAAATTGGAAAGCCAATATACAGGAAAGAATCAGGAAATCCACCGTGGCCTTATTTTCCTGCAAAAAAGCCATTGGTAACAAATGGAGTTTCTCCCCCCAAATCACCCACTGGCTCTACACCGCGGTCATCAGACCAATACTCACATACGGAGTAGTGGTATGGTGGACCGCTCTTGATAAAAGTACCTACTGCGACAATTTAAGCAAGGTCCAACGAACAACCTGTCTGTGTATAAGCGGAGCACTGAGATCAACACCCTCAGCTGCACTAAATACACTCCTTAACCTCACACCACTAGATATCTTCAGCAAACAAATGGCCGCCAGTGCAGCCACTCGTATGAGAGCTATCTCCCAATGGACCGATAACAACATCGGTCACGTTGCAATCCTGAATTTATTCGGATCAATCCCCTGTCACTCCGACTACACCATCCCCCAATTGGTTTTTGATAATAAGTTCCAAGTCTCAATCCCACCGAGAACGACCTGGGACGACGAAGAATTTTTGAGAGATGATTCAATTCATTTCTATACAGATGGTTCAAAAACCGAAGAAGGGGTAGGCTGTGGGGTGTACTCAAACCGACTTAGCGTAAGTCTCTCGTTCCACCTTCCAAACCATTGTAGCGTGTTCCAAGCGGAAATTCTGGCGATCAAAGAGGTCCTATCATGGCTAAGAGAAAACGTGATATCCTCAACGAATATCCGGATTTTCTCAGATAGTCAAGCAGCCCTCAAATCACTCGTCGCTGTTTCTACGAACTCAGTAACCGCCCTTAACTGTCGCCTATCTCTTAGGGAGATGGCTGAACAGTTCAATATTTACCTTATTTGGGTGCCGGGGCACAGAGATATCGTGGGTAACTGCAAAGCCGATGAACTCGCCAGAGAAGGAACCGTTCTACCGATCTCAACCAGCAGGTTGAATATTGGTATACCAATCGCTACATGTAAACTTATGCTAAAGCAAGAGGCAATGGATAGAACAAATCATAGGTGGTACAATATCACCACGTGCGTGGCAACAAAACGGATATGGCCAGGACTAGATCCAAAACGCACAAGACATTTGTTATCCATTACCAGATTGCAAGTTAGCTCCGTAATCAATGTCATCACCGGACATTGTCTGATAGGAAGACACGCCATAAGACTGCAGAAATTGCTTAGATGAGGAGGAGGAGGAGACAATCCCACACCTCCTCTGCTCATGTCCTGCACTCTCTTTTAAAAGAAAGCGGCATCTAGGAAAATATTTTCTTGATGATCCAAGCGATCTGGCACACACAGATCCCCTGCATCTGCTTCGCTTTATTACGAGCTCCAAATGGTTTTGTTAAGTGAGGTACTCCCTCGCATAATACCTATGGTATCACAATGGACCTAATATTGGTCTAAGTGTGTCAGTTTGTTTTCCTGACAGCCATTTAAACCTAACCTAACCTAACCTAAGGCCCAATGTAAAAGATGTACACGTTAAATAAATGAAAATGAAATGAATTGAACCTTTTTACTTCATATTTCTATACCTCTTCAAAAACACCTCTAAAACCATATGAACTCAAATTAGGTCCTTAAAATTATTTGGGTTAAATAACACATGTTTCTCAGCACAGTTCCAGAGAGCTCGAAGAAAAAGGAAGCCTTACTTATTTCATTTAACGATCAAAACTATTAGCCGTGTCGGCGGCTTATTATTAGAAGTCCTCGGTATATTGCAAACCATCATTGCTTTTGCTCAAAACCGCCACCGAACAACATGAATGTGGAATCCATAACACCAGGGTCATATCTCCTCCATTCATTTCAACCTTGCTTCTGCAAAGCAAATACTAGTTCGTGTTTTATAAAGCCTCATGAATTTAAGTCAATAAGTCTATTCAATATGCCAGCCCCATATCATCCTTCAACCTTTAATAAATATTCCCCAATAAAAACAAATGCCAAACAATCGAGACAGACCCCACCAATATTCCATTGAAAAGAAAACCAATAAAACTTTTCAACTTTGTTTTCTAATAATTAAGGCAAACAAAAGGACATTTTTCAAATTCTACACCAATAAACAACAGTTCTGAGAATACAAATCTCGTCGTGCATGTTTTGTTTGTGAGTGAGCTCTTTCAATGGCACAAAAATATAGACTTAACCTTCATTGCCAATCAATGTTGCTTTACTCTGATCGAAAACTTGTGCACGCACGTTTCATTAACGAGTGCGTGCTGTTTTTGTTTGCATTTTTCTCATCTCTGTGAAATTAATCCTTGCAATTTGCCAAACTGCCTATGTATTGAAGAAAGGAATACACAACCCAACGGACGAGATTGATACGTACGTATCAATCATTGATTGAAGGGGTAAGTTTGTTCCCATTCGAAGTAAAAAGAATCAATAAAATGAAAAGAAAAACAAAAATTTAGAAGATTTTCTCAATTCCTAATCAAATATTGAACCTTCGTCGTCGTCCTTTTTTATAAATCTCGATGTTGGTATTTTTTCCTTTGCGGATGTCACTAAACGTTGAATCGCAATTCAAGTTTTACAGTAAATTTGCTAAATGATGTGACTTTTGGCTTTTTTATGTTAAGGACCGACGCGACTACGATGCCGACGACGTTCTAGAATCCCTAATGTCCTTTTTGGCATTCGTTTTATTGTCTGATGGCTTTTTTTAAGGTTGCGGTACCTACAAACAGTGTGCTAACGTGAAATGGTGCTTTTAATTAAAAAATCACCACAGCACACCGAAATAGTGTTTTGTCCACTTTTGGGTAATACGTGACGCTTGACCAGGACATGAACGAATAAAACTTTACCCAACAGCCATCTGTTGCCCAGTCGAATCAAAGGAAAAGTACTCTAGTAGTTCACACAAAAAATTGTTTTTAATTTCATTACCGACCTCACAGTGTCCATACGAAATGAAAATCCAAAATGCCTCCATTTGCCCATTTCTGCTAGTCCACTTTTTCATTTTGCTGTTTCTATCTTCTCTATCCCTCTTCCTTTCCAGTCCACCCAGTGTATTTGGAGTCTTCTCACTGTTAAGTCATTAGTGTAGGACTGGCGCCCGGTACGGGATATGTGCCTTGTTGCGATTTTTTTCTTTCAAGTTTGTTGTTAGTCCTTTTTTTGTGGCTTCGCAATTAGAAATTCAAAATTAATTTAACAACGTACGCCGACTGAATTGTAAGTAAGTTTGACACGGAGTCAGAGAAATTTAGACTGCACGAGATTAAAGAGCGTTGGAAACTTCTCACGTATGATTACGGAAACCCGGAAGTCATTAGCCAATTGAGTTTTTCTCCATTTTTATTCGTTTTTTAATGCACAAACGATTACATGGGGTGTGTGGATTTTGGTGAAGCAGTCTTCTTTGGTAGAGTAAGACAAATAAATAGTAGGGTTTATAGCTCCCTTGCTAGCCTTTATCATTCGAAGATTCTCATACTGGCGGCCATACAAATTAATAAGTCTTGGTGGCTTTTTTTTACCAAAAAACGTTTCCATGCATTCCTCGACGCAAAACTCTTCTGTTTTGTATTCCCATGAGGATTCTGACTCAAATTTTTCACTCATCACATCTTCACGCATCCTGGTTACATTCCAAAAACTCAATTCCCATAAAAACGAATCTGACGGAATTCAACTGACAAAAAAAAAAAAAAGAATAAGAACAACGTGTGAACTAAAGAGGGATAATCAAAAGCAGAATTGTTTTTCAGTCAGCATGTTGATTGAGAGTATGGATAGCATCGACCTCCCAGCGACGCGGTCCATTGCGATACATTTTCGTTAATTTAAATCCAAAGACACGCATTTGTGTGAGTTTAACGAGAAATATTGTGCCCCAAAAATACGTTTTTTTTTTCATTTTCGGTGATGGGTTATGGAATTTCTGTCTTCTCGTTGTTCACGCCTCTAAACGGCAATGTGTTGAAATGAGGCAATCTTTCAACACTTCGATAAGATTTTTAACGCCCCCTTGTTAGGGAAAGCAACGAAAAAGAATTGTGTAAATTCCTCTTCATTGATGTTAACAAAAGTATTTCGACGTAGACTGCATCATAAACAAACGTACGGCCTTCGTATTGCCATACGGATAATACAGTCTCCCCAATTTACCAGAATGCCAACACTTTTCCAATATCAAGCCCCTAATTTTCAAGGCTCGCAGTAAAGCAATTTTGGTTTTAGTAGAGAATTTTTCAATGAATTTCACAAGACTTAGATTCAAAAAGACACTTTTCGCTTTTCGCGGAACATTGGAAGGAAACTGTCAATTCCGATTATAGACTGAAGGACAATGATCGTTAAATACAGGCAATCTTAAGCCCTTCATTTTAAATAGTCCTTGCGATTTCTCATGGTTAATAATTTAGTAGAAGAGGATCCATAATCACCGAAGAACATTGCTAGAAGAACAAGGTCAAATTAAAAGGATGAACCTGAGTTTCTACCAACATTTTTCTATAGCGATTTAGATTTAAAGCGAGCTCTCGCTTTGCACCTTAAGTCGGGTAAGGTTTTCTTCCGAGACGAGGCATTACTTTTCTGCGATTTAATTGCAATTTAGTTTCGAAAACCCGTCGGGCCGGAGCGTTTGGGTCCATCCGCTCTACATGGCCAAGCGATCGCAGCCTCTCGATGCGTACTCTTTTAGTTATGCCCATGTCGCGGTAGAGTTACATGTTTTTGCATACGGGACCAAATATCATTTGGAGTATTTTCTTCCGAAACGGTCAAGGGTTTCATCATATACTTAAGAGAAGGTCCACGCTTCCGCGCCGTAAGGCAGGACTCGGAATATTAAGGTCTTATAAACCTTCCCTTGGTTTTTCAATAGAGAGGGCTTTGTTTCTCAATTGTCTTCTCAACCCAAAGAAGCAACGGTTAGCAAGAGTTTTCTCCGTTTGATTTCCGCACTGATGCCTTGTCTATAGCGGATCCTAGGTAAACGAAGTCCTATGCTTTCTCGAGGTTATGTCTGTCTATTGTGACGTTTTGTCCAATTCGTCGATGTTCGGTGTCCTTATTCAATGTCCAGATAAACCACTGAACCCTTTTTGCGTCGTCTGTTGCAATGCTCGCAAAAGCACCTATGAAATCGCACTACCTTCCTTCCCATTACGTCAACTGTCAACATCGTCTGCATAAGCGAATATTATGTCTAAAAACGCCTTGTCCAGAGCCTTTTTTAAAGGTTTCGGTGAGTTCTTTACTGACTTTGACAGAGCAGCGTGAATATTCCAAAGTCATCCTCATTTTCAGGGATGCTGAAACAAGACATGGCTCTGTACAGCTCGTCACGGCTAATACGTCATGCACGGCCTTGAAATCGATAAACAGATGAAGTATACCGATATGCTCGGGTTTTTTTCCAAGACCTGTCAAGAACAGGAGCATAAAAGCAGTTGCCCCTATATTCACAAAACTAAAAAGAAGGGACATACCACTTCCTCGTGTGTGCTGAAGCTTAGCCTAAACTACGAAAGCAACTCCCAGGAAAAATTTTTTTTATCGAACTGATCAATATTAAAAGTCCGCAACATCTTGAATTTATTAGAACTCAAAACGGTTCAAGGAGTTGCCCCAAACCAAAATTCCCGAATACTTTTACTAATTCATTCTTCGTTCCTCACTTTGACTAGGAATCTTTAAGTTCCAAGCACATAGTCAAGGTTTCTAGTTTTTCCAAGTTGAAGAAGTGGATTAGAGGTAATAGCAAACGTGGATGTAGTTTGAATGTTGTGGGAAAAAGAAAGTGCAGTCCGAATTAGTAATGGATACTTGGCAACCCTTACTCGAGCGAATTCGTCAAAGTGTCAAAATTCAGGGAAACACGGGAATGAAAGAATCCGATAATTCGAGATCAACTGGTTCAAACTGGTATGAGGATGATGCTAAAGGGCTGGACAAGGAGTATGCGGGGGATGGTAGATGATGTGTGGCCTGATGTCAAAAGCTCATTTTGGTAAATAAAGAATTGGTAAAAACGGTGCAATGAGGCGATGAAAGTTGCACATAAAGAATTACAGTACACCTCCTCTAGAATGTACGGGAAAGATGATCATGCTAGTCAGTTGCGGCGGAACATTAGAAGTAGAGAGTTGTAAAGTTGCAAAAAGAGTGGCCATAGGCTTCCTCGGTACGCGATGCAAAGAAAGGTTTAAATAAGTTAACAAGCAAAAAAAGAAATTACGTAAAAGTAATCGCAAAAGCGAAAGTGCTGCTTTACCAATAGATTTTCTTGGCATGGCCGTCGTTTTCTTGTAAATTTTAATACAGACTTCTCGAGAAAAAAAAGGAAAAGAACACAACTGACCACAGAACTCGTTGATTAAACATTTAACCCAGCCGCATATGCCTAGTTAAATAAATGGTGTGCTTGTGAGTCCGTAAAAATTTTCAGACGTCGGATAACGAAATCGCGAGTTGCAAAAAAAAAAAAAGGACTACATACTTACACATATTGTAACTATTTTTCTTCTCCTCGTACCCCGTGTTTTAAAAAAGCAAAAAGAAAGGAAGGACGCCTTTCCTTCACATACATACCTGCCTATATAAATAATATAAAAAAAAAAAGGAAGATAAGGAAAAGTGAGCAGGAGACGCATCAGGGCACGTGTGTGCATGGACAAGCCAGTGCAGTGTTGCTGGTCCGACTTCACCCGCCAGTCAAACCAAAAGGAACACTTGATCGACAAGGAGGGTGACCATTACAACGCCAACCTGCCTCAAGAAACAGATCACCATCTACCTCACCGCCCAGTTTCATCATAGAGTCATCACGAGCAGCTGATTTTCCTCCCCATCAGTCCAGCCATTGCTCTCGAGACCCCCCCTTCCTCCGAATCCCTACAATCCCCTAAATCTTCATCTCAACTATGAATTAAATAATAGAAAAGAAAATAAAAAGAAAAACCAAAAAGAAAAAAAGTTGAAAGGTTTGCAATGGCATCATAATTAGTGTCTAACTAGTATGTTTAGTTTCTAGCCTATAGAAAAAAAAAGTTGATAAGTGACAAGAAAGAATTAGAAAAAGAATATGAAAAGTAACAGAATGAGGAGAGGTAAAGCACTACCTACCTTGTGAAATCTAATTCAATGGATTAATGTGTTTAGAATAAAAAAGCAAAAAGAGAAAGTGAAAATTACCATTCTTGTTTTGTGAAACCCACCACATGAATTTAACTCCCTTTCATAAGTCTAGATAAAAACAAAAAAAAGGTGCTAACCATATGACTACGGCCTGGAGTGCTGAGCTCAACACACCATCACCGCAGGAATTCACATCACAGATCGGTAAGTGATCTCTTAATATTTGTTGTTTATTTAATGAAATAAATGCTTTAATAAAACAAAGTGCAAGAAGACAAAAAAAAGAAAAAAAAAAACAAAGGATGAAGGTGAAATAAAGATGTGGAGGGTTGATGGGAGGTCAATTAAAATTTTTTGAGATTGTTATGAAATGTATAGACAGAAAGTTTAGAGGCGAATTAATTTAAAGAAGAAGATAAGAAGAAAGATGTTTAAGAGAAAGCAAGCATTAGTTGACAAATGCTTGAGAAGTGTGCTCTCTTGACTTAGCGAAAGATTATATTGAAGATAGAAATTAATGTGATATTTTAAGAGTCAAGTAAAAATCATGTGAGTGTAAGTGCAGTATCATGCTAGAGAAGATGTGTCATGCAAGTTATAACTTAGATTCTCATATAAAGTGAAGTGTAATATTGTATGATAAAAAATTAATGAGTTCAAAAAAAAAAGGAAAAAAAAAAAACAATGAGAGAGAAGACCCTGAAAGATTTAAATTACGAAAGAATATGTAATTTGTAATAGTTTAATAGCTTGGAGATATTGCCAAATTTGATTTTTTTAAGAGAGATGCCAATGTAAAGAAAAAGAGAGAATAATTTTTCTAAAGATGATATGAAGTTGAGCTGTAATAAATATTATTGTATTTAGAATAAGAGAAAAACCCGAGATTTTTTTTTGATCTGGTATTGATTTGTGAAGGTTCTTGATGTGACAGGGAGCTGGCTGCTGAGATGCACAGGGAAGATATTTCATGTAGTTTCTTTTAGATATGTGTTTCAATGAGGATGAATAGCAGTGAGTAGACGTGAGGTAAGTGATGTGACTGGATCTTGATTATTTGAGCTGAACTTGGAGTAGTGTAGGGAGTCAATGCGAGTTCGGGGCTGCCACCAAGAAGGCAACAGGGTGGTAGCCAAGGTTGCACCATAGTGCGAGGGTGGGTAAGTAAGAGAGGACAAATTACATCAAAATTCCTCCACCCATTGGAACTTCCAAGGATTTTATTTATGCAAAGGTAGCAATTCGGGTCTCAACTATAGAGATATAATATTAATAAGACGAACAACAGCATAGTCTTGGCATGGTTTTTCGTAACCCTGTTCTCAGGCATTGCAGGGAAGAACTCCCCCATCCGACGAGCTAGGACGAGCACGCAGCTAGCATGCCTTACCTGCTTTGCCTAGAACCCCCTTTCATCGAGCTGCCTGGACTGGCCTTGGGAGTCCTGTGGTCTGAGGTCATAAAGGTGGTGACAAGATGGAGGGTTTCTGGATAGAGAAGTCTGAGATTGGTTTTTTTCTTGTGCTGGTCTTGGAACTTGTATGTTTCTTGCTTCTCACCGGATATGCTACGTTACAGGTGGCGCCCAACGTGGGGCCCGAATTGTTACAAAATTTTGCAAAAAAAAAAGATAGATTTTTTTTGGTAAGAGATTTTTACTGTCAAAGAAGATGATCGACATCGTTATTTTCAGTGAACATGTAGCTATTGGACTATCCATCACGCTGCAAACTGCTGCTCATGTTGTAGTGCCATTGAGTATCATGTTTGTCTGAAATACAATGAATGAGTGGTTAGGATATTTATCCTGCAGATTTGCGTCTGGGGCTATAGAGGTAGTAGTTCTGCCTGGACTAACTTTAGAAGCACGAATGAATCTGCAAGCTAGTGAATATCGAACCGATTCAAGAGGTTATGAGGTGAATGATCGCCAAAAGTACAGTTCTTTGTCCTACGAGTGGGCTGAGTTATCCCCGCTTGTGTTAGATGCATAGGTACTAAGGTGTATCGCTGATTCACCAAAGCATGTTGTTGATTCATCACTTGAGTTAGGGAGGGTGAAAGGCGTCCTGTGTTGAAGGTTGCATACACCTAGATCATTTGCAGTAGCACTTTCACAAACCCTAAATGATATGTTAGAGTCAAAAGCAAAAAAAAAGGAAACCTAAGGAAATAAAGTTGTAAGTTCTATACAGTGGGTATTTTCACATATACGACTCCTCACTTAGCTCCGTATTGGTGAGTTCATGAAAGATTCAGTCACATCCTTGCAAGTCAATAAAAAAAAAAAAGAAAAAAAAAACACTAAAAAAAAAAAAAAAAAAATTTTTAGGAAGGATAGATACAAAGGTTTGATATTAATTACAAAAAAATAGGAACTATTAAATATACAGCAGTATCATATGATATAAGTTTAGTAGTATAGGTTTATCTAGGTGTGTGAATTATCACCTCGGGAAACCTTTTCATTTTTTATATATTCTTTTGGGGCAGCTAATCAGATTTTTTTTGTTATTTTTGAGAATACCAGTGGCTACTTTATTGTGTTTTAACCTGAATTCTCTGGTTGTGGGGAAGGTACAAGAGGTAGCTTAGCTAAAAGAAAGTTCCGAGTGGGATATGTCAGTCAGATTTCCAACTAACGGAAATCGTTATAACATGCGAAAGAGATTGGGTCGTAAGAGCGTATCAAGAAAGGTAGCCGAAGTTGAAATGGAGGGGCAGCATCAAGAGGTGCCTGAAGGGGTAAGTCAACCAATAGAGGGTGAAATTCCATGTTCCTCAGGGCATGGAAGTACAAATACAAGGACTCTGATGGAGGAGAGAGAGAAGATGTCTGCTTATGTTAAAGAGATGGTTCAGGCTGCAGTGGGCTTGTCGCATGCGGAGGAAATGCGACTGATGAGAGAAGAGTTGGACAAAAGTAGAATCATGCTTCAAAGGGAGATTCCAGCATTGGTGAGACAAGCTTTGTCAGCAGATACCCCTGATCAAAATTCAGGAATTCACCATTCTTCAAGGAGAGTGGCTGACGCCGCAATCCATCAGCAAGCACATCAATCTACTCAGCCTCCAGTGGATGTTAGCCCTGACAGAGTTAATCCAAATCAAAATGCAGACGACTTTATGAGACGATTGAACAATTTGAACTTCAGTGATCCCACTTTAATGTTCACGCCACCACGTCCTGCATCTAGTGTTCGTCCGCGCTATCAAAATTTTCACAAGTGGGGGATCAAGTTCGACAATCGCAACATGTCTGTAGATGATTTTCTCTTTAGGATTGAGCGGTTGAAAATCTCTAACGACGTATCATGGGATGAGGTTCTGATGAATTTTCATCATTTTGTCACTGGACAGGTTGAGAGTTGGTTGTGGGTTTACTTGAAAGCCAACCCAACGGCAAGCTGGATGACGTTTCGGTTAGCTTTGTTGGACCAGTTTCGCAGCTTAGAGACAGATTCAGAGCTAACAAGGAAAATGTTCGATAGAGTGCAAGCCTCAACAGAATCCTTTGATGAGTTCTATGCGACAGTGCAGCAGATGAACAGTAGGCTCAGAGTACCAAAGTCAGATAGGGAGATTATGGAGTTGTTGAAACTCAATGTGAGAAAAAGAATGGGTGAGCTTCTTGTGACGTTCCAGACCGAGAGCTTGCCGGAAATGGTATACATGTGTCGCAACTTGGAAAAGCATTTAAACGATCGTGACAGCCAAAGAATCAAAAATAATTTTGCTCCTCCGATGAGAAGGAATGTAGTTTCGGAGCTATCCGGAAAACGTACTGAAGAAGAAGTTGTGGCACAGGTAGATGCCATTCAAGCATCGAGAGAAGTTATTCGCAATTGCTGGAATTGCAAGGAAAGTGGCCACAGCTACTTTGATTGTCCGGCGCCTCAAAGATCGCTCTTCTGCTACAAGTGCGGCAAAGAGAACACAACTGTTCCAAATTGTGCCAATTGCTCGGGAAACTTCGTGAAGAGCAATTTTGCGGCCATGAAAAATTGCTCTTGGAACAGAAATCAGGGTCAACCACAATAGAAAGCTCTCCTAATCTCTCTCAATATGAAGAGCTACCTACTCTCAGTTCTTCCACCTCAACCCCTCCAGCTGAAAATCCTTCATTGACAACGTCAATACAAATTTTGAAGCGTGTAAATGATGTTTCACAACCAGTCATGCCTCACGCGAACATTCCACCCAAAGCTCCGCTCAAAACGCTACATGAACGTCTAAAGAACTATTACGAAGTTAGGGATAGAATTTTCGGCAGGCAGGATAGTCGCGTTTCTGAAAAAATATTGAAGGTCCGTGAAAAATTTAAAAACAAAAGGAGCGTTTACAAAGCTATTGAAGCAACAACTCTTTGCAAGTCTGATGACCCTCGTCCTTATGCTTCCGTTACGGTCTGCGGGACGCAGATGTTAGGACTTCTGGACAGTGGGGCCAGTATAAGTTGCTTGGGAACTGGAGGCTTAGATTTTTTGAAGAGAGGAAACATCTTGTTTAGTAAATTTGTATCAAAAGTGAAAACTGCAGACGGGAAGGGACAAGAAATTGTAGGGAAGATTGATGCAGAAATTGAATACAAGGGTTGCAAGAAGGTCATATGTCTTTACATTGTACCGTCCTTGGAGCAGAAATTATATCTAGGAATAGATTTTTGGAGAGAATTTGATCTGGCACCTTTTTTGCTCTCGGAAATTTCTCAGGAAGAGAACAGTAGAAAACTTGATCCAAACGCGCATGAACTGACAGCAGATGAGCATAGGGAGTTGAAGAAAGCCCTCAGCATGTTTCCGTCCTCTGCCACTCTTGGCCTAGGAAGAACATCACTAGAGGAACACATTATAGACACGGGGGATGCAGAGCCAATAAAGCAACGGCATTATCCGGTTTCTCCAGCGGTGCAGAAACTTCTATATGAGGAACTGGATCGCATGATTGCTCAGGGAGTCATCGAGGAGAGTTCGAGTGCCTGGAGTTCTCCAGTGGTCCTTGTTCGAAAACCTGGGAAGAATCGACTCTGTATTGACTTCCGAAAGTTAAACGCTAAAACGAAAAAGAGTGCGTATCCACTTTCGCATATAGAAGGAATGCTAGCTCGTCTTCCAGATACACAGTACATATCTAGTGTGGATCTGAAAGACGCGTTTTGGCAGATCCCGCTGGAGAAGAGCTCCCGAGAGAAGACCGCTTTTACGGTGCCTGGCAGACCTCTCATGCAGTTCACGGTCATGCCATTTGGTCTAAGCGATGCAACCCAACGCATGTGCAAGCTCATGGACAAGGTGGTACCCCATGAACTCAGAGAAAACATCTTTCCCTATGTTGATGACCTGTTGGTGATTTCGCGCACATTTGAGGAGCACATAAGGCTATTGAAGATCCTAGCTACAAGATTAAGAGAGGCAGGGCTTACGATAAACACAGGAAAGTCAAAGTTTTGTTTTAAGGAGCTTAGGTACTTGGGTTATGTAGTAGGCCAGGGTATTCTCAAAACCGATCCAGAGAAAATAGCAGGCATAGCGGAATTTCCAGTTCCTACAACAGCACGCCAAGTAAGACGCTTCTTAGGAGTAGCTGGGTGGTATAGAAGATTCGTCAAAGACTTCTCTGATCTTTCGGCACCGCTCACAGATACTCTGAAGAAAGGAAAGAAGTTCATCTTTGATGAAAAAGCACTAGAATCATTCAGTAAGATAAAGTCAGTGTTGACTTCTGCCCCAGTTCTAATTAATCCTGATTTCAGTAAAGAATTTGTCATATTGTGCGATGCGTCGGCTACTGGAGTTGGCTGTGTCCTGGCGCAAAAGGATGAACATGGAGTGGAACTACCCATATGTTACTACTCTCATAAGTTAAACGCTGCACAACGAAATTACAGTGTGACTGAGAGAGAATGTCTGGCTGCAGTAATGGGAGTGAAAAAGTTTAGGGCATATGTTGAATGTCAACCCTTCAGGATCGTAACAGACCATGCAAGCTTAAGGTGGTTGATGAGCCAAAAAGATCTCAACGGCCGTCTAGCTCGATGGAGCCTAAAACTGCAGGGTTTTGATTTTGCTATTGAGCATCGGAGAGGCTCTCAGAACGTGGTTCCAGATGCTCTCTCGAGAGTGTATGAAATAGACGCTTTGGGGGCTGCTGATGTCTCGGAAGCAAGATTTAATCCTCACGATGTGTTGCACATAGATCTTGAAGATCCCAGTTTCAAATCTGAGAACTACTCCAAGATCATCAACGCCATCGAAGACCAAAAAGAAGCGCTGCCTGACCTGCAAGTTTCGGACGGTTTCGTTTACAAGAAGGTCAGGCATTGTACAGGTAATCCAATCGAGGATGACCGCGTTTGGAAATTATGGGTTCCGGAAGAGCTGACAGAGGGCTTAGTCTCCTTGGCACATCAACCACCACGAGCCTCACATGGGGGGATAGCGAAAACTCTCCACCGTTTGCGTGACCAATTTTTCTGGCCAAAGATGGCAAACCAAGTAAACGCCTTCATATCGAAATGTGAAGTTTGCAAAACCACGAAAGCTCCAAATGCAATTCTCAGACCTGAAATGGGTAAAGCCTTTGTCGTGGAAAGACCATTTCAGTTTCTGTATATAGACTTTCTGGGACCCTATCCCCGCTCGCGAAGTGGCAACACTTGTATTTTCGTGGTACTTGACCAATTGACAAAGTTTGTCTTCATTGAACCATTGCGTTCCGCTACTACCTCAAATATAATGGTCTTTTTGCAGGAGAAAATCTTTAATACATTTGGTGTCCCTGAGTCAGTGCTGTCCGATAATGGAAAGCAGTTCGTCGCTCATGAATTCAAGAAGCTCATGGAGGCCTATGGGATAACCCATATTAGAACGGCGAACTACTCACCACAGGCCAACGCCAGTGAACGCGTAAATCGGTCAATTCTGGCAGCTATAAGGTCTTACATCGATGTGGATCAGAAGAATTGGGATGTACATTTGCCTACCATTGCTTGCGCTTTGCGCACCTCAGTTCACTCAGCGATAGGTATGTCACCATATGAAGCTTTATTTGGGCAGCGAATGGTAGAACATGGATCAAGCTATAGGATTCTGAAGAGATTGGACACGGTTAATAATTCTGAGTTGTGCATAATACCTAAAGCTAGTAGGATGAATATTTTGCACTCATTCATCAAACAGTCACTTGAGAAAGCACATGATAGTTATGAAAAAGTGTACAATACCAGAAGCAAAGTAGTGAAATATGTGGCAGGTGAAGTGGTCTTCCGCAGAAATTTTGTTTTGAGCGATGCAGCAAAGGGAATAAATTCTAAACTAAGTCCAAAGTTTATCAAGATGCGAGTAAGAAAGGCAGTTGGAAATAATCTTTATGAGTTGGAGAATTTTGAGGGAAAGAGTCTAGGAATATTTCATTGTAAGGATATTAGGAGATAGGTGAGATAACCCGGCTAGACAGTCTGTGCATGAGACTCGAATTTTATAAGTTGACATTAGATACCCTCTTCCTATCATTATTCCTTTTCATCTTCCTTTTATCGATGAACCTCAAAAGTAAGAAGTTTTGTGGGAAAAAGAAAGTGCAGTCCGAATTAGTAATGGATACTTGGCAACCCTTACTCGAGCGAATTCGTCAAAGTGTCAAAATTCAGGGAAACACGGGAATGAAAGAATCCGATAATTCGAGATCAACTGGTTCAAACTGGTATGAGGATGATGCTAAAGGGCTGGACAAGGAGTATGCGGGGGATGGTAGATGATGTGTGGCCTGATGTCAAAAGCTCATTTTGGTAAATAAAGAATTGGTAAAAACGGTGCAATGAGGCGATGAAAGTTGCACATAAAGAATTACAGTACACCTCCTCTAGAATGTACGGGAAAGATGATCATGCTAGTCAGTTGCGGCGGAACATTAGAAGTAGAGAGTTGTAAAGTTGCAAAAAGAGTGGCCATAGGCTTCCTCGGTACGCGATGCAAAGAAAGGTTTAAATAAGTTAACAAGCAAAAAAAGAAATTACGTAAAAGTAATCGCAAAAGCGAAAGTGCTGCTTTACCAATAGATTTTCTTGGCATGGCCGTCGTTTTCTTGTAAATTTTAATACAGACTTCTCGAGAAAAAAAAGGAAAAGAACACAACTGACCACAGAACTCGTTGATTAAACATTTAACCCAGCCGCATATGCCTAGTTAAATAAATGGTGTGCTTGTGAGTCCGTAAAAATTTTCAGACGTCGGATAACGAAATCGCGAGTTGCAAAAAAAAAAAAGGACTACATACTTACACATATTGTAACTATTTTTTTTCTCCTCGTACCCCGTGTTTTAAAAAAGCAAAAAGAAAGGAAGGACGCCTTTCCTTCACATACATACCTGCCTATATAAATAATATAAAAAAAAAAAGGAAGATAAGGAAAAGTGAGCAGGAGACGCATCAGGGCACGTGTGTGCATGGACAAGCCAGTGCAGTGTTGCTGGTCCGACTTCACCCGCCAGTCAAACCAAAAGGAACACTTGATCGACAAGGAGGGTGACCATTACAACGCCAACCTGCCTCAAGAAACAGATCACCATCTACCTCACCGCCCAGTTTCATCATAGAGTCATCACGAGCAGCTGATTTTCCTCCCCATCAGTCCAGCCATTGCTCTCGAGACCCCCCCTTCCTCCGAATCCCTACAATCCCCTAAATCTTCATCTCAACTATGAATTAAATAATAGAAAAGAAAATAAAAAGAAAAACCAAAAAGAAAAAAAGTTGAAAGGTTTGCAATGGCATCATAATTAGTGTCTAACTAGTATGTTTAGTTTCTAGCCTATAGAAAAAAAAAGTTGATAAGTGACAAGAAAGAATTAGAAAAAGAATATGAAAAGTAACAGAATGAGGAGAGGTAAAGCACTACCTACCTTGTGAAATCTAATTCAATGGATTAATGTGTTTAGAATAAAAAAGCAAAAAGAGAAAGTGAAAATTACCATTCTTGTTTTGTGAAACCCACCACATGAATTTAACTCCCTTTCATAAGTCTAGATAAAAACAAAAAAAAGGTGCTAACCATATGACTACGGCCTGGAGTGCTGAGCTCAACACACCATCACCGCAGGAATTCACATCACAGATCGGTAAGTGATCTCTTAATATTTGTTGTTTATTTAATGAAATAAATGCTTTAATAAAACAAAGTGCAAGAAGACAAAAAAAAGAAAAAAAAAACAAAGGATGAAGGTGAAATAAAGATGTGGAGGGTTGATAGGAGGTCAATTAAAATTTTTTGAGATTGTTATGAAATGTATAGACAGAAAGTTTAGAGGCGAATTAATTTAAAGAAGAAGATAAGAAGAAAGATGTTTAAGAGAAAGCAAGCATTAGTTGACAAATGCTTGAGAAGTGTGCTCTCTTGACTTAGCGAAAGATTATATTGAAGATAGAAATTAATGTGATATTTTAAGAGTCAAGTAAAAATCATGTGAGTGTAAGTGCAGTATCATGCTAGAGAAGATGTGTCATGCAAGTTATAACTTAGATTCTCATATAAAGTGAAGTGTAATATTGTATGATAAAAAATTAATGAGTTCAAAAAAAAAAGGAAAAAAAAAAAACAATGAGAGAGAAGACCCTGAAAGATTTAAATTACGAAAGAATATGTAATTTGTAATAGTTTAATAGCTTGGAGATATTGCCAAATTTGATTTTTTTAAGAGAGATGCCAATGTAAAGAAAAAGAGAGAATAATTTTTCTAAAGATGATATGAAGTTGAGCTGTAATAAATATTATTGTATTTAGAATAAGAGAAAAACCCGAGATTTTTTTTTGATCTGGTATTGATTTGTGAAGGTTCTTGATGTGACAGGGAGCTGGCTGCTGAGATGCACAGGGAAGATATTTCATGTAGTTTCTTTTAGATATGTGTTTCAATGAGGATGAATAGCAGTGAGTAGACGTGAGGTAAGTGATGTGACTGGATCTTGATTATTTGAGCTGAACTTGGAGTAGTGTAGGGAGTCAATGCGAGTTCGGGGCTGCCACCAAGAAGGCAACAGGGTGGTAGCCAAGGTTGCACCATAGTGCGAGGGTGGGTAAGTAAGAGAGGACAAATTACATCAAAATTCCTCCACCCATTGGAACTTCCAAGGATTTTATTTATGCAAAGGTAGCAATTCGGGTCTCAACTATAGAGATATAATATTAATAAGACGAACAACAGCATAGTCTTGGCATGGTTTTTCGTAACCCTGTTCTCAGGCATTGCAGGGAAGAACTCCCCCATCCGACGAGCTAGGACGAGCACGCAGCTAGCATGCCTTACCTGCTTTGCCTAGAACCCCCTTTCATCGAGCTGCCTGGACTGGCCTTGGGAGTCCTGTGGTCTGAGGTCATAAAGGTGGTGACAAGATGGAGGGTTTCTGGATAGAGAAGTCTGAGATTGGTTTTTTTCTTGTGCTGGTCTTGGAACTTGTATGTTTCTTGCTTCTCACCGGATATGCTACGTTACAATGTAGCTATCAGAAATACATGCTATGTTGCTTATCTTTGAAATTTTTCAAGCTTTTTCCTTTTGCAACCAATTGGTAGCTGCACACGCTATTGTTGGCCTGATTACCAGGTTGTATCAAGCTCGTACACCGTTGAAGGTGTCAGGCCCCAGTTTTTCCCTGCCCCTGTTCTGTAACTATCGCATCGATAAAATTCGTCGAGAAACGGTGAGATTTGAAACGAAATTGGTTTTATCGCATCATCGGGGTTCTGTAAGCGATGACAGGCGATAACTTTATCACGCAAAACGAACTGGAATGAAAATACTGGAAAGGCGGTAAAAACGGGTTTCTGTATAGTCAAAAGTCGATATCCTTTTCATTTTATACGTCAAATTTTATCACTGGGTTCGTAGCAGGCGATAAGACAAGAGGATGATTATGGCTGAGCACAAAAGGTAAAATTAATATAAAAATATTGAAAAGTTAGGGACTTATATTAAAATTTATATTTTAGAGATGTACGCGAATATCAAAAGCGCAAAAAGAACTGTTGGTAGACTTCATGCTGCAAAATAAACGAGCGAATTCCTAAACGCAAGATTTGCCAAGCAAGTCTAATGCTAATCAAAAATAATCCCAAATAAAATTTGCAATGCAATTAAAAATATGCAAGTGTTTTTTGATAGCTGCACAAATTCACTTACAACTGCGAAAAAAAAGCAATATACTACGTTTTGGGACATTCTGCTTTGAAGAGATGTTCTTGTCGGCATTTAGGAACTGATTGCTTCACATAATTTGTGCAAGACTTGCGTTTAGGAACTCGCCCAACCTTTTGCTAGAGGCCAGACTGCTCACTTTAATTTACACAACAAATTTCATAAACAAGATTGAGAAATAGACTTATCGCCTTCCATTGGAAATTCCAGTCAAACTGAAACCGAAACTGAAAGTTATCGCATGCACTTATAGAAACCCATATCTTTCAGGGGCGATAAAGAGGGAATGAATCGTTTCATTTTTTAACGATGCGATAACTTATCGCCAAAGATACAGAACAGAGGCAATGGTCTCCGTTGCATGCTATTGATATAAAGAAACTTGAATCTGTCCAAAATCAATTTTTGTTGTTCACCTTGAGAGGTCTTGGATGGAACCCCGACAGTTTTGTCCTACCTCGTTACTCACATCGACTAAATCTTATTAATATGTGCAGCCTTGCAAATCGTAGAGAGTTGTCCGAAGCTTTATTTGCATTCGATCTTTTAAATGGAAATATTAACTCCCCTTTTTTGTGTTCCAAAATATCTGTAGATCCTAACGCTCGTTTCTTAAGACATACCAAATTTTTAATGAGAAGCAACTCAAGGACTAATTATGTTTCTCATGAATGTTTCAATAGATGTTCAAAAAAATTTACTAATTATTTTTACATGTTCAATGTAAATATGAATAGAGAAAACTTCCGGAGAAAAATCCTAAATAGAATGATGCTTGAAGACTCTTCTTGACTTTCTTTTGTTTAGCAAATCTCTTACATAGCAAATCCGTTTTATTAATGAAAAAAAAAATTTTTTTTATATAATACGTAGTACAGCAAATGTATTTTATTTTATTTTCTATGTAGTGCAATCATTGTTGTTTATAATTAATGTCTTACTTTGGCAAAATAAACTAAACTAAACTAAAAAAAAAAATAAACAAAAGATATGCTGCCTGGGAGTTCCTCAAAGTTCCAGTGCAAAATGGTGTCAGAAATCACATCTCTTTAATTGCGAAATGGTTTTGAGAATAAAACGTCGAAATCACCCGGTGGAGTGCTGGGACACCCTGGTATACAGCCGAGACAAATTGTTCTTTCAAATTCGCTGAACAAGGCAATTACCTACTTAATTGAGAGCTTGTTCCACCAAATAACTGACCCATAGGAAATGATTGATTAAAAAAAACGATATAGACCCAAAGGACTCTTTCGGTGCGAGAACCCATGCCTTGCCAAAGGCTCGCCTATTTCGCCAGAAAATTGATGTGGCCATGCTTAGACCGAAGAAGCTTGTTATCTTGAATCAATCCAAGATGTTTGACTTTGTTGTTTGAAGAAAATATATTATGTTGACGTCTCTTAATATTAATTGAATCGGAAAATTTTGTGCTCTGAAGCAGACAGCTAAGAGACTGGATCCAACCGAGTACCGAGAGGACGGTGGCAACGTCGCATCGTCGGCACATGCTTGGGCATGTACGATCACCATGCACCACAGAAGAGCAGATTCTAGTAAAGATCCCTTTTCACTCCTGTTGTAAAATATTGCTAACACTCTGCTTCAACGATCACATTTCTATTCATTAGCATTGTTTTAATCCACAAGACTAATGAATCTTCCACACCATGTCCTCTTGCTGCTTTGCACATGCCATCAACGTTAGCATTGTCATTCAGTATCCTCTGGTTGTAATTGCTGAGATTTCCACCACATCAATTATTTTTCTGGGGATGAACCTATTGTTTCGATTTCTGAAAGACCACCGGTCTGTGGGCTCTTAAGTAGTTTTGCTGAAGGCTCCTTCAAAATCGAGGATAGCGACGACTCCTATTTCCTTTTAATTGGTATTCCATTTATGTACCCAAATCATTAGATGCAGTGGTACCACTCTAGAGATCAGGCTGAGGAGTCCATTTCCTGGATGCAGAGATCTCCAGACGTGCCTCACCTTTGTCCTCTTCGCCATCGCATCGAAAAGTCACTTGGCGTTGCCCCATGATTTCCAAGTCACTACTTGGAAAATAAAATACGAGATGTGCGGTTTATGTCTTGTGTTTTTCTTCCTTCCTAGAAAGGTAATATATTTTAGACTTTCGGACTAATAAGATAACCATTCCCTTCGAAAGCGACCAATCCAAAGCTTTGTGATTTTGGTTGATAATCTCATTTTTTGGTCATCCTTCCCTCATTGTCGGCAATATGATCATCCATACACTGGTTTCTATAACTGAACGTTGCCACATCGCGTTGTCTTGAAGGTCAACCTAGACAAACTGCAAGACATCTGAGCAATCACTATGATTTTGCATAATGATTTTCATTCTATTAATTGTATCTGTGATTTGGTTTACCCACTTCTTAACAACTTTGGTTATCTGACAAGCCTGGCTGGAGATTTGAGCACTCATCACTTGTTGACTTCTTCCTTCAAATGAAATATAGAACCGTTTGATATAATGCCTTTTGCTACTTTAACCGGCTTAGTCAAGCTTGCCATGAACACGACTTTATTCTTTAAATCTCCCCCATCACAGGTAGGGACTCAGTTAAAGGATTTAAATTGTAAAAACCGCGCTACTGAACAGAGAGACCATAATATTTATTTAATTCCAAATATAGCAAAACATATGACTGAGTTGGTTATTCCATTAAAATTGCGAATAGAGAACGAAGTTGAACGGAAGTAACGCCCTTTAATATTTCAGATTTCATTCATCCTAAATAAAATATTCCTTTTTCCACGTGGAGAACATGGAAATGGAAATTCTTCTTTCGAACCAAAAAATGGAAAAATATTATAAAATCATAACACCTTTGAAATTGAATATTCAATAACTGGCACCATACCTGCCTGCATTATACTGAAACTAAAACACCTCTAATCCGGTCACGGATATACTCACTGCTTCCACAGGTTTCCAACGAAAAAAAAAAAATAAATACAAAAAAAAGTGAAAAAAAAATCAACTTATACCCTGCGGAGCGAGTTCATGAAACGAAAATATGTATTTTATTGAAACAAAAACATAAACCCAAAAACTCATACTCGTAACACCTATATCCCGTGGCTGTAATCTAACTGAACCCTTAAGCCTTTGATCCATGAATACTTCAAAACTGAAAATAAAAATGGGAATTCAAATCATTTTTCATATTCAACCTATGACCGCCACTGAACGTGAAACTCCGTGTAGCGCATAGCGTTCAGCAGAAGCAAAAACATACATGAGGCAAAAGCAAACGACCCATTCTCATTCCCATCTTTTCATCAACATCTCCATTCTGTACAACAGCTAGACCAAAAAATATTCCTGCCAGCGCACCCTTTTCAGATATGCAAAACTATTTCAAAAACTATGAAACAAAAACAAGACACGAAGTGTGGAATCCTTTTTAGGTCTCTTCCTCTGAGTAAACTCTGTACCTCTGCTCTATACGCCCAAGCAGTCTCAGCTTGCTGACTGGCTACGTAACGTACATATCCCTTTTTGGAAAGTTTTCCCGTTTTTATTATTCAAAAGGCCGTTGTATTGAAGGGGAAGTTCGCCAAGCTTAAAGGTTTAAGTTTTGAATTGACTGTGATGGTCCACTGAACCTTAATTTTTGTGAAGAATTAATTGCTATGTAGGTCTTCACTTACTCGTCAAAAATTGAGTATTTGGGTAAAATCCGTTGTTTGTGTCTGTGGTGCCGGTGGTGCAATAGCTAGCATGTCTGCCTGTTACGAGAGAGGTTCGTGCTTCGAATCCCAACAAAAATTTGAGATGTTTTTCAACGTGTATCACCTTTCGAGAGGAACTGGCAAGTCCTTCGATGGTAAATTCATTGCCATGAAAAGCAACGGAGCCGGTTGGAACTGGCAGAGAATTGTAGGTCCCTTCCATTCCTTCAAAAGGCATTGTCAAAAGAAATGCGCTAAGCTCTGAGCAGTGGATTAACTCAACTTGAAAGTGCAGTATGACATTCACAAGAGGTACTCTAGAGGAATTGAATGAAGGGAGAAGGATTATTTAGAATAAGTCCTGGCGAAATTCACTCAAATCATAAACCCATTCCCTTCAGAAACACCCATCAGCGCAACGGTAATGCACACATGGTAGGGCCGACGAAGCAGAAGTCAGGAGATCAGATAATCTCTTCCATACGTGTTCCTACATTTATGCAAATTTTATACTCCTTGTTGTCCTTGCGGTAGAGTCCACATTGAAAAATGGCGGCACTTTTGTTCCTTTTTTGGTTGGGTAGCTCGCTCTAGCCATGTCGATATGAATGGTAGGGTCCTATGTTCGATTGCCCGAGAGAGGGTTTTTCCAGAGGCTTGGTTGTTTTTATTTCGCTTTTTTTTTCTTGTTCTTTATCCTTGGACCGATGAACTCAGTTTATTAGGGACACTTTATAGGTGGCGCTTGTGCCATACGTTTTTTTGTTTTTTTTTTTGGGATGGAAACACCGAAAGAGTGTATGAGACGGAAAACGCCGGGTAAACTTTAATGTTACTTGCGGCTTGGTTTTATGATTGTTGCGTTGATGTGGCATCAATGGTGATGTAGTGCGGTTAAGTGATTTCTACCCAAGCAAAGCTAAGGGACGCCAAAAAGCGCCTTGAATAACAAATTTGTTGTTGTTTCTTGGTATACATATTCGTATGTATATATTATGCAGGTTGAAAGTGTGTATGGGTATGGTCGCACTTTGAACAAGAGTTGAGTAGTTTACGTTGTCATGTTTCATTTCTATGAGTGTTATTGTTCTGAAGTTAAGTGGACAGGTTACGTTGATGTTCGAAGAATGGATCATTTAGCTTTTTATGCCATTTTCATGGGAATGCTTTTAGAGTGGAACTGACTGTTCTTTCTTCTCTAGCTTTTTTGTTTTTTAACGTGCAGAGGCTCATTTTTATGCGAAGACGACCTGATGGTGCGATGATCCTTTTTCTTGTCAGTTTTTCTTTTATTGTTTTATTTTATTTTTATATATTTTTTTTGGTCTTTGGAGGTTGTCCGCTGAAGAAGTTTTTGTTTTCTTTTCTAAGGAACACCTGTCTTACATGAAATTCTTATTTTAACGACTTACTTGAGTTTTTTTTTATGGCAGTTTCGAGAGTGAAAAGATGAGTCGAAGTTAAGTCTTCTTAGGACTTAGTACATCATTTCTTAAAAGTTGGGGGTAAGAACGTACAAAGACATGGAACCTTTGTTTAGTTTAAAAGTTAATGCTTGCCTAGGAGGGGTAACATCTTGTGGTTCATACATTATTTAGTTTGCTTGTGGATAAAAAGGCTTTTAAAATTGCAAGCTCATTGCTCTGTAACTCCGCTTTACTCACTCCAAACGTATGGAAGAAATGATAAGAGAGTGGGCACTAGGACTTGGCATTGGTACGAAGTGTTGGAATTTTCTACTCATTTTTTTTTGGTGTAATGGGCTGTAACCTTATGCATTCACTTTGTTTTGTCTGTATTTCGTTAGTTCTTCAATTTCTTATATAATGGCGCCCAACGTCAGTCAAGGGTACGTCTTTCTATTGCTTTGCTACTTCTGGTTACTTCAATCTCTTTTATCTCTTCATTATTAATGCTGAGCCTCACAACACAAACAAGAATGGAACGTGCTTTCTTTTCAAAGTCATGTGAAGTGATAAAGTTGCTTTGACTTGTTTGTGAAAAAATAGATAAAAGAGAGTGAGACAGGTAACGTTTCGACGATGTTCAAGAGATTCAATCGATTCTACGATTGAACAATCACCTATCAATTTTAACGAAATGACCCTCAGGTTTTCGTCAGCAAAACAGTTAAGCGTATTTGAAGTTTCAGACAAGAGATTATTTATGAAAATGAGGAAATGAGTCGGAGACAAAACGGAGCCCTGGGGCACACCAGCATTTATGAAGTGGGTATCAGACTTGAAGCCATCCAACACAACTTGTATTGAACGGTCGGAAAGGTAGTTTCTAATCCAACGAAGAAGAGACTCATCGATACCAAAAGCACGCATTTTCCATAAAAGAGCCTGAATTCTTTTCAATGTTTTCTCTAAAAGGTTCATTTAAAATAATGTTTTCAAAACCAAGTGTCTAGCGAGTGAGGCTTTGTTCGATGCTTCGTTAGGCGTAAATAGTCAGTACTTTGGTAGTACTCCGTTTACTGTATGTTATTGGAGGAACTGATCTTTTCTTGGCAGTGGCACTGGTAAAGGGTTTCCCAATAGCTATGATATGATTTTGCAGTGGCGTTTCGGCCATTTGTAGTACCTATGTCATGATCTCTCATTTGTTTTTTATTGCATTCAGAAGTGTTTACATTTTACCATTGGACCACCGTAGACGTCGTGAACTTTCTGATTTTGCCTTGGAACAACTTGAAATCGATAACGATTTTCTTATGAAAATCATCTTTTCCGAATACGCTTCCTTTTATTTGACTAGTGCAAAACTGGCGATGAAATTCCACAAAATATTCATTAAAAACCATTATATTCACCTAAATTGACAGTTTGGTGTGGTTTTTGAGCAGGTGGAATCATCGTCCCGTGCTTCTTTCAAAATGAAGCTGGCTACACCATTACTGTCAATGAAGAGCGGTATAGATCGATGATAACCAACTTTTATGGCCGAAATTGGAAGAAGTTGATTTTGACAACATTTGTTTTCAACAAGACGGGGCTACGTGCCACACAGCAAATGTAACAATTGAGTTATGGCGAGAAAAGTTTAGAGATTCGATTATTTCAAGAAATGGTGGTATTGAATGGCCTCCAAGAAGTTGTGATTTAAGACCATTAGACTATTTCTTGTGGGTTATTTGAAGTCATTGGTCTTTAAAAATATACCAGATTCTCTTCCAGCTTTAGAAGTCAATATTGAAAGTGCCATTCATTATATACGACTTGACTTAGTAGAAAATGTGCTCGAAAATTGGGTTCATCGAATTTGTTGCTGCAGCAGAAGTCGTGGTGGCCATTTGAATAACTTTTTATTTAAAACTTAATTGTATTGATTGAACTGCACATTAAATAAAAAATATTTGAAATTCACTTGTTGAACCACTAATGGCGGTTCTTTACAATTGGGAAATCAGGTAAGTGTGGTGTCATAGAAAGAGGTTAAAGAGTGTAGTGGTAGACTAAAGTCAAACGAAACACTAGTTTCCAGAAACCTGTGGCCAGACATTTCCAAGACAAAAAAAAAAACCGAATTTCTCCTCCAACTTATCAGGCCTCGATTCTCTCTGTCCTCGGAAGATACTTCTTTGACGAACTGGGCGACATCTCTATCCTGCCACTGAACATACATACATGCAAACATAGGGTGGCGCAACAGATCAGGCAGCCCCGGGGCCTAGCGTATTTGTCACAATCATATGTTACATTGTGAGGGGATGCATGGAACCTACAATTGTCTGTCGGTTAAAAACGGCTTATTGAGAACGCGCTTTTCTTAACAATACCAATTCCTCACGGAAGGTGATTGATTCCCGTGAAAAAACTGAACACCTTCCTAAAATTCATTCAGGGCTCCAAAACGTTCAGTGAGGATTCTCAAACTCAATAACCTTCAAATCAACATAATTCTGTGCAATTTTTCACCTCTCGCTCTTTCACCCACCTCCTCATCCACGAGGACAATGGGTCCTTGATATCCAAGTGAGGTGGTGCCGCTTGCGGCTGTACCCGTCATCCAATTCAAATAACCTAAAGACAGACGAAATGAAGTCTTGGGTTACTGAAAATGTATCGAAGAAGAAACTTAGATTTATTATAAAGTCGGCGTCTTTGTTTGGCTCATAAACAAAGACGCCGACGAAATTTAAGTTTTTTTGATAGACTCATGATTTTTTTTCCTTGTTTCACATTTGATTTCGACCTCTGCTCAAGGCTCCCGTGTAGAAAGTGAATAGTAGTGCGTTCCAACGAAAAGTTTATAGGAACATAGCTTCAGCTAAAAATTAAAACGAATTTATTGAATTATGGACTTTGCTAAGACAAAATTGCACTCTATACCTAGATTCCGCGAGAGTGAATTTTTATTGTGTATGCGAAAGATTGTACACTCTCTCTAACTTAGATTCCGCAAGGTTGAAGGTGAGTTTATTTTTTTAACAAGAAGGGTGTACTTTATACTTCAAATTTAATCGCAGTCTTTCAGAGTTCGCTTTCAGAGGGCCGTGAGTGTGAGTTTTCCTAAGCTACTCCTGCGGAATCTGGCCCTGGATACACATACCTATGCAAAAGTCAGTCGCCTAAGTTTTTGTATACAAAGCCGAACGTCATACTCTACCGAGCCAAATAACTAAGTTCACAGCTGCAGTACCTTCTTAGAAGGCTCGCGCGTGCAACAAAAGTTCTTTGGGAACTGCCCATGTTGAGCTGAATGGGAGGTTATTCAAAAGCAGCTGTGAAATGATCTATGCTCAATCAATTTTCGCCTTTTTCTACAATAATAAACTTTCTATGTCTCAGTTTATCGTGTTCGAAAGATTCACATTGCTGAATTTCTTCAGATAAGAAACTTCAACGGAAGCACATATGATATCTCATTGAACTCTGATCTTGATAGCATCGACTTACAAAGAATTCAAAACAGTGTGTATGCTACTACTTCCCGAACGCAATACAGTTGTTTATATTTAATGCGCCACTAGCATCCTTGTCTTGTGGGGGACTTATAATTTTCTGCCGGTTCCGAACGGCTATTCGAGAAACTGAATTCATCATCGGACGACTTGCCAGTTCTTCGCGAAAGGCTAAGCCCGTGGAAAAACTTTTGCCTCTTAATACCTCTGGGTTGACAGCAGATATGCTAACCATCACGCCACGGGTACAACCTCAACAGAGCATGGTTGAAAGAAATGCGATAGGTCCCGGGAGTCATGAAGCTCTGTTGTTCTACCCGTTTCATTTCTTCCTTTCAAGCAATTTATTGCTCTGAAAAACATAGTTAATATAAAACATGAGGTTTCCATTTATACAGCCTCTTTAGACCATTTCAATTTAGATTTAGGTAAGCATTTGACTCTTAATTTAGATTGTTGTTCAGTGAACCAGGGCTATATGAAGTCAAAGCGCCACGATGTAATCCACTGGACAGTTTACCCTCTGCATTAGCTAACACATGTAATTTACAGAGGCAACCAGATTCTTCATTGAATCATGGTTTCTCACAAGCGATTCCAGACGTTTTTCCTCCCTCCATTGTGATTTCATCCATTGGAAGAAGAAAAGCTTCAAGACGGAGTTGTTTGGCCATAATCGGGTGACCTTCTTTCTAAAACCATTTGATTTTGTTCGAAAATTTAAAAAAAAATCAAGAATAGAAAGAAACATCGCTCAGAAGAACATTTTAATATTTGCTGTCTTTCCTTAAGCTCTATAAAACTGGCAGGGCTAAATGAGCAAAAATTAAAAACAAATTAGCTCAAAATTTGTTGCTAATTTGTTGCTAATCAGTTGTGAAAAAATCGATTTTGTTGCTCCAGCCGAGAAATCGACAAACATGCTAGCTTCACATAAAAATAGCATGAAACATAGCGAAAGAGGGTAAGAATTGTGAAAACAAATAGACTGCAATTTGTTGCTAATTTGCTGCTAATCAGTTGTGAAAAAATCGATTTTGTTGCTCCAGCCGATCCCGAGAAATCGACAAACATGTTAGCTTCACACAAAAATAGCATGAAACATAGCGAAAAAGACTAAGAATTGTGGAAACAAATAGACTGCATTTTGTTGCTAATCTGTTGCTGTAAGATCGTGCAAAATTCAATTGTCGAAAAAAAATTTTTTCATGTTTTTTAAACAAATAAAATTTTTGACTGTTTATGCTTGATTAACTCTCGGTTTTTCGGGAATAAACAAACAAATTGATTTTGTTGCTCATCGTTGCATCAGTTATCAATGTCCGGAGAGTCAGCAACAAAATAGAAACCGGGAGATCGAGTGAGTTTCTGATCGGTATCCTTGTGAACCGTGCAGGCTTGCTTGAATCTCCATTTTCCCAGGATAAACATAATTGATTTTGTTGTTAAAATCGTATTTTTTTTTTTTTCAATATCTAATTGATTACTGTGCTGAATAGTAATTGATTGGATTTCATTTTTTTCTAGTACTTAGAAGTAACCTAGAGGCCATCTCTCCAACTTCCCGCTAAGTTCAGGAATCCGGACACCCTCACGGGAACCGTCAATATAGCGTCAATATAGATGAAAACTGGATTTTCGAAAAACGGGGTAAAACCAATAACTTCCCGGTTTTCAAAAAATTTTCAATTTTCCTAGCGGGAAGTTAAAAATATTTTCTGGGAACTAGTTGGTGAATAAAATGCACATTTACGTTTATCCATATAAATGTAAGTAAATTTAAAAAATACTCTTACGATACAGATTTTTCAAACTAAAAACAGTTTAAATTTTTCGAATAATTTTTCGGGAATACATCTTTATTGCACTTTTACATACATTAATATTCTCGGATACACAAAATGATTCGCTTTTCGTAAAATTTCTTTTGGATTTCGATCATCATACTCTATCCATTGAGTCCCTCGCAAACATACCGCTGTAAAATGACCAGAAGATGTCCTGGTCACCAATCTAGGAGGCATAAAATCTGCGACTCCAACAAGTCTGTACATGTCTCCAAAGTTTGTAGGGTTTTTAAGATATTTTGGTAGATTATTTAATTTCCTTTTCATATTTGTTCCAGCATCAAATACTTCAAAAACAACTATGTCCCCTGTTAATTATAAGCTAAAATTAGTCAGATGTAATATACTTTTTAATTTACGCGTATTCAAAAGTATTGATACTCGTATGTTTACCTAAAGAAGAAATTGAAAAAGAAATGTTTGTCGATTTCTCGGGATTGGGTGGAGCAACAAAATCGATTTTTTCGCAACTGATTAGCAACAAATTTTGAGCTATTTGTTTTTAATTTTTGATCATTTAGTCCTGCCTTCGCTATGTTTCATGCTATTTTTATGTGAAGCTAGCATGTTTGTCGATTTCTTGGGATCGGCTGGAGCAACAAAATCGATTTTTTCACAACTGATTAGCAACAAATTAGCAACAAATTGCAGTCTATTTGTTTTCACAATTCTTACCCTCTTTCGCTATGTTTCATGCTATTTTTATGTGAAGCTAGCATGTTTGTCAATTTCTCGGGATCGGCTGGAGCAACAAAATCGATTTTTTCACAACTGATTAGCAACAAAATGCAGTCTATTTGTTTTCTCAATTCTTAGCCTTTTTCGCTATGTTTCATGCTATTTTTATGTGAAGCTAGCATGTTTGTCGATTTCTCGGGATCGGCTGAAGCAACAAAATTGATTTTTTCGCAACAAATTAGCAACAAATTTTGAGCTAATTTTTTTTAATTTTTGCTCACTTAGCCAGTTTTATAGAGCTCTTTCCTTATAGTGTTAATGATGCTTCAATGAAAAATGCGAAAACATTTGAGTCATCAAGATATTCAACAGCAATACTCGAACTTATAAGTCCTTTCTACCGACCTGCAAATTTTGCAGTCTATTTCAATATTGCTTCATGTTGGGCTAGGACAATTTTCACTCTCCTTTTGATTTTGAAGAATGCAGAAGAATACAGAAAAAAGTGGAGTTGGATTCTTAAAAGTCGCTTGTAGTTTCTGAATGCCAATGCTACATTTGTTTAACATTATGTGCAAACAGTATGGGACCAGCGACACTTGCTTGTGGAACCCAATCTATTCTTTATTCAATACATATAGGTACATTCCTAAATAGAGCTTCATGATTCGACGCAGGTGAAATTTTTTTTAAAAAATTCAAAAGACAAAGCATGTTGATTGATTTATCACTTATCGATAGAAAAATGGTGAATATTTGAAAAATCCGCTCCCTGCCAGCAAATTTGATTTCACTCTCAGCCTGGTTTAAATATTCTGTTGCGGTTCGAAAGCTTTTACTCTTGATTGTCTTCAAAATTTACTTCTTGAAACAACATCCTTCCAAGAAAAGAGTTTTCTAGCTCAAATACCGATATCTTTCTCACTTTTACTTTTTTAACCGTGTGCCATGATACTCCCGAAAAACCTGTCATATTCAATCCACTTACTTCAAAACGTCTTAAACACCATGCAATCTTAATTAGATACGTGTATCACAAAGAACATCCACAAGCCGCTAACCTAGTATAACATTATTACAACCTGTTCGTGTTCGAAGAGCTCATCTTCTATTCATTAATGGATTCACTTCAATTTGCCCTATCGTTGAGGAAGGATGACACTCATAGTTATAACCCTTGTCAAATGCCAAAACTCTGCGAATTCCTCGTATAGCTAACCATGAAAGCAAAGAATCAAATCGATCAAATACGCGAATTTGCTATGCGCCCCCGCCACGTGTCAAAAAGAAAAGCAATTCCACAGCCCTTCTCTAATTTTTCGACAGCTTGTTGTACGTATACACTCGACAAACACGCATATCATTTTGTATTCGCTAAAATTATTATCATGTTCCTGACATCTCGTGTTGTGAAGAGAGCACTCTCCCGTAATATAAGTGATATCAAATAACACGAGTAGCAAGGATCCAATCGAATTCGAAATCACTGCCATAGCATTCTTCTTGAATCTCGAGAGGATTATATACACAGAAGTTGTAATAATCGTCATCATTCATTCGCAGGATGTACCAGTCAGTACCTATGCCAAACGTATATTCTTAGAAATGATTTTGTGAAGGGCGCACAAAGTCCATCCCATCAGGGTTAACTTAATTACAATTAAGAGTACTCGCGGCACACTCAGAAGCTCACCGAACACCAATCGCAAATGACGGATGATTGAATATGAAAGCGGCAATTAATAATCGTCCTTAGAAGAAGAAAAAAGAAAAAAAAGAAAAAGATAGTTCGGAGCAGAAAGAAGCGACTTACAATTAGTCTTTGCCCGGCTTAAAATAATCAGACCAGCAGTTGCTGGAATATGTCAGTCGTCTATGAAAGAAAGAGATAGCATTGAATGGTTTTTCCTCCGATAGAGGAGAAAAGAAGGATTTAAGGACTTTAAATTCGAAGAATTTAAATACCGGCAAATGTCCTGACTCGAGAGGCTGTGCGCTGATGTTGTCTTGTGAAGAAGGCGTGCACAACCAGATTTCTTAGGGGAGATAATTAATCCATGGTGCAAAAAGTTTTCCCTTGCTTCTCGTGAGATTGTTGTGTTGTTGTGTTTTCTCTTCTCTTCTTTTTTTATTATTTTTTTTGCGACTACTCTGTTCAAAATAATTGAAAAGTATTTTACGCTCGAGGAAGTTTGGTCCTGGCAGCAGACTAATTAAATAAACAGAATCGGTACGGTCGGCACTTGGATTGTGTTCCCGTTTTTGTGCTGCCATTGATTTCCAAGGAAAGACTTAAGGTGGAAGGTTAAGCTGTTTGCTGATTAGGCAAATCGATGGATGGAGTTGAGTTAAAGCTTGTGTCCTTTTACTGTTTGAATATGGGATGTTTTTTTTTCGTTCTTGTTTTTCTTTTTTTTTAGGGGGGGATCTTTAGGAAACGACGATAGGGATGGATTCCTTATCAAAACTTTCAAAAGCCATTTAAATATTAATTGTTAGCTGTGTTTGCAGTTGGTCTCATTAGGTGTGCCTTTGTGTGTATTTTCTAGTTTGCTGTTGATTGTGTGTACATAGAAGATTAAAGGACTTCAAGAGGATTTTGTTTGGATTGTGTATTTGAATGTTGTCAAGTGGAATTTGTCAATGAATGGTGTTTGAATTTATGCAAACGGACGGTATTTGTTATTGGATTGGAAAGGCATTGGGGCTGAGATCGTGGCTCGTGGGTAGTTTTGTCTTTCATTAATTTCAAATGTCACCGGATATTAAATACTGAAAAAGCTTTGAAGACCAATATTTGAGTTTGCTTTTTGTTTATTTGCGAGTAGGATCTTAAATTCTTAAGGAGCCTGCGATTTCATGGGAAGTGTGCACTGTGCATGTGCACCCATTCTTCGTGTTTGAGGAACGGAGACATCCTGAGAAGCATTGTTATCGGCATCGGCATATTTTTTAAAATGTTCTTATAGGGAACTATCAACTTTCCAACAGCCCTTATAATTGTTTCATTATTTGGCGCTTATAAGGACTTATTGGTTTGAAAGAGGAAAAGTATTGAACTTGGGGATGAAGAACTAGCCGATATGACAATTACTTTCAAAAAAGTCAACAGTATGCTTCGCTACCATAAAACAAAAAAAGGAGCAACTACCTATCGTCCTTATTCTTTTTACGATCATTCACTTTGGTGTGGTGGGAGGGCCTTAGTAGCTGCATCTTTGCAGTTGAACGCATGAACTAAACTCACTTCAGCAGGGTTTCTCATACCGGAAAGCTGAAAGGGGAAAAACAACGAAGTAACGAACGACAGTCATACTCCTCCCATTGATCTGTCTCTTAATTTTATCCGCAATACCAATTCTGGTTTCATGGCCGCAATCAAGATGCCGACCACACATTGCCGATGATCTCGCATAACATCAGAGAAGAAACAAAACCGAGATTATAAAGACATTTAAAGGATGAATAGACAAAGATTTTTAAGTGACAGTTTGCAAGATACTCGTACTCAATCCAATCACCCTATAAAATTACTATAAAATTTGCATCTCTTCCATGACAACTGCAAAAAGACGTGTTACGGAAACTAAGTAGCTTCACTTAAGAGTGCCAAAATAACTTCCAACAAGTCTGTTTTAGTTTAAACAGAAGCAAGAAATCAGGGGTCGAATTACCGCACACGTGATCGAGTAATACGTGACTGAATTACCTATGTGTTTTTGGAATTACTTCCCATGTTATATCGAGCACTTTATTACCAAAATTTGACAATCATAGTTTTTGAACGAATTGAAGTCGATAAATGAGCAGCAGACTGATGTTGTGTAATATAGAGTGAATTTTGAAATAAAAACAGTACCCGATCACTGATGCGGTAATTAAATTCGGCCCTAGCTTTCTGGATGCCACTACACCATACACCTCAATTCATACTTGGAAGTCTTGGAATCTAAAACGTCTGTGATACTTATTCTGCCGGGACTATAATATTGTTATTGCTATCATATTAGATATGTTTCAATGCTTCTCAGAAAGTAACTTCTTCCGACCACCATGAGGCCTTAATTGTTTCTTAGGAATTTTTGGATCTAAAACGTCCGTGAAACTTCCTTTACCGGGCCTCTATGACGCCAATCGTTATAGTGTTCGGTTTCAATGCATCTCACCACTTTTCAATTGTACCCCAGTTGGGCTGATTCTTCTTCAATTGTTCTTGGTCAGTTCACTCGTCTGCTTACCTGTGTAATCAGGTTTCACTGCAGTGCGCTAGATTCGCACTTCTCTCGATTTTAGAGCCTATATTTTGGTCGCATGCCACTTTCGCCTTCGTATTTAAATTTTTGAACCCTTTGCTCACGAAGTTCATCCTTAAAGATATGTTTTGGCCGGTAAAATCTCAAGATAACTTATAGACACCTAATCGCGTAAACCGATTGCACTAATATTGGTTTGGAGATGCTTACGATCAAGCGACCAGGTTTTATATTTAAAAATTTTCATGTCATCAGCCAAATTAAATATTTCACTGAAGGAAATACAAGAAACAACCTCATTGATACCACTAATTAATAGAAGATGCCTTAGTTGACTCCCCTGAGGTATACCTGAGCTAGTATTAAAAAGGTTGGAAAGGATATTGCTAAACTCTTCTTTGTTAGATATCATAGACAAATAAACAATTCAGTGAACACAGGTGGGAAGCACAAGGCTTTGAGTTTGAACAGCATTAAATGTGCGAAAGTTGTTGCTATTTCTTCACATTTAGAACAGCATTACAAAAGCAGCTCCTGCTTAACCGATTAGATTGCCACTTTTAGTAGAAACAATACTAAAACAAGACAACAATACCATCTCTTCTGGCTGCCCAATAAAAGAAAAAACACTTAGACAGAGATGTGGAAGTTCAAAGAGTGAAATGTTTTGTTGCTGCCGTTCTGATCTTACGCCAAACGAACTCGAATTTCTAACTTATCGATTCCATTCCTTTTCATTTGAATAAGCAGATGTTCTCTGCGAAGTCTAGATGAATGCGGTGTGATTGAACATTCCGCCGAATTCCTCTACTTCCAGTCGGGCGGGCTGTGCATCCATTTCTCAAATGCTCGTAGACCTCGATTTTAAACTCATTACTCAATTATGAACACTAACTGCCGAGTACACTCTTGATAATGAACTTTTTATAAAGAATATTTCTTTCAATTGTATATACCTTTTTCTATATATCAGATTTGCACAAATATGTAATTTTGTTTTAATTTAAAATTTTGCATTTGTTAAGAACTAAAAATTGTAATTTTTCACTGAAGCATTAATCACCCCACACTCACAGAAAAATAGAACTATGTAAAATGTTAGTGGTATTTAATACTATTTTTTTCTAAATATAAAATGTCACTATAAATAAAACAATAAATAAATAAATAAACACACTATACAATTAGTTGGACAGACTTCGTTTGACAGATGTTGGGTGGTGGGATGTAGTTTGCGTTCAAACTATCAAGCTTGTCGTCCAACCTTATGTCATATGTTCCTCCGCTCCATCCAACTTCAAAGTTTTCAAAAATATTTGAAAATCTTCCAACAAGTTGGTTAAGCGGTCGTCTGAGGGTTCACATTGTCAAGCATTGGTCGTTCAAGCCAAAGTCTGTCCAACTAATTGTATACCGTGTGAACGGCTCTATTGGCTCTTAAATAAGTACATTAAGCAGTGTGACGCAACTGAGCGTGGAGCCGCAAGACCTTACGCGTTTCTCACAACCTTATCTTTTTTCGAATGATCTACAGTTTTTTTGCCGATTCCAAGCGTCGTCGAGAAAGCGCTTTTCATGACAGTAAAACTACTGTCAAAGGACTTGGCATTACTCCTGGAAGGCGATACCTTTGGAAAAACATTTTCTGTTTTCAGTTGGGACTCCAAACTCAAACCCAACAAGTGGACATGCAAACCATTACGACAGGGGGGGCACCACAACTATTATCTCCTTGAATGTCTTTTAGTGGCACCTCATCGATTCAGGTTATCTTTGCTTCAGCTTAGCTTTGCAACCAATCCTATTTTCAACTCTTCATAAAAGCTCTTTCTCTGTTTCTCAAACGAGAGCTTTTTTGGAATACCTTTCAGCCTTGGCTGTGCATTCGCTTTGTTATTTATTTATTATGTTTTGAAGTAACTACTTTCTTTTAATAGGTTTTTAAACTTTTAAATCTTCTGGCTAAAGCGTGAATTGAAACAGTAGAGCTGATCCTTATTCAAAACAAGATAAAGGTCGTCTTTATCTTTCACCCGGTATTGGTTAAGGCAATAGTGACTACTACTAGCTTTTGTACAGTGTATCTCGTCTCTCACTACTGCCGAGGGTACTACTTTAAAGTGTTTTCTTTCTTCGTTCAATGCTCAAGCTTCTTTGGAAAACGAAACACTCAGTATCCGGATATGAACAAGTGTTCTACAGCACCACCTCTATCTTTCAATGGAGGTGAGTTTAATCTGAAAAGTGTTCCCTTAGTTGTTGGCAGACTGTGGGGTTCTTTAGGAAATTGGTGTTAAAATTATTAATCATTGGGGCTATTTCCTCACTGCCTTACAGCAGCTACCATAATATGGTAGTTCCTGATCGTACCCATGCTTCGGGTCATAATCATGAATGCGCCTCTTCTGTCTCTAAACGTCCTGGAGAGTGTCTCAAAATATTTGATGGATTTGTTTAAAAGTTTGACATGTGCAACCCTCAGCTTGCCCACATTTTGTGCGCTGTTCTTTGCTCAACATGGCTCCTTATTTAGCGATTCGTTTGACATTGCAGCTATACTCAACCACATGACTTCTGAACAGTCAAAAGTTTCAAAATTAGATGCAGGCTGTATATTTGTTTTAACATTGCAAACAGTAAAGAAAAGAAGGCTGTTTAAGACTTCAAATACTGATAACTCGAACTAAGATGAATCTTCCCGTTCCTAAAATGCCAAGGACTTATAAACAGCGCATAAAGTCAAGTGCAAATGCACGCTATTCCATTTTTATGCTTTCCTTACATAAAACTTGAATAGAAAGGACATCCTCCATTGAGACTGCAATTTATTGCAAAGCACTATTTCCCTTTTTTTCGAAAAATGCAAGTGCATTTCCTGGTTGTTATTTTCACCACCACTATTGCAGCCATAACAGATAAACCGGAACACCAGCCAAAAACAAAAATATCCTAGTTGAATAACATAACACTTATTTATGCACATCCTTTGAATTATCCCGCTGTTTTCTTTTTTTTTAGAAAGAAATTGTAAAAATACGAATACAAACAACAAAAGGAGAAATCAATTCAAGTTCTCATGAAAAGTGCAGAGTATTGCAACAGATACATGAGTATAGGGATAGGAACTAGGAAGCCAAGCACCCCGATTCCCAAAGGAAGGGAATAGAATGTAGACAAATATTAAATAACCTTCAGACAAAGCTATGCTATGCATGTTATGCAATACGACACGATACATAATAGCATAACAAATTCCACTAAATAAAAAGAATGAGGAAAAAACAAAATAACAAAAAAAAAACATGCAATGTCGCTACATGCAACAAACTAGCAATCCCACAAGCGCCTCCAGTGGGTTTTTCATTTATTTTTCTGGTTGCATCCTTCGGGCGGATGTATCCTTGATGCAGCTATTTTTTCAATTTAGGGATCGCAGGGATAAGGATAGGTATGTACATGTATAGCAATAGAGTTTTTCTTTTTTTATTATGGCATTGCAGCCTCGCATTCGTACATCACACACACATCCGAGCGGCAGCCCAACTCAATTTCTGGTGGAAAAGTGCATTCAAATGTTCATTTTGAAACCAGGTCCTGCTGCTCTTTGGATGCAGGACACACAACACACAACAAGCACCTGCCTGCCACCCACTTTTCGGTTGTTGTGCCCATAAATTTAATTGTCCAGCTTTTGTAGCTCATTCTCTGTTTCTCTGTGGCTTCGTCCGTGGGAGAAAAATCTATTCTGTTCCTGAATGTTGTGTGCATTTCATTTCTTTCTTCTTTATAATTTTTTATTTTTATTTTTGTATTTGTTATTTTTCTATTTCTGCTTTCCGGAGTGCAGTGTGTCCCTTCACCATTTCACGTTTGTTTTTTTGTTTGTCGTATTTTTTTAATTAATCTCTGCACTGGACAACTGCACTCTCGGCAGGCCGTGTATGTAAGTGTACCTACATATTCGCTGCTGTCGGATGAGTTATTTGCGTTCTGAATGCTGGACGTAGCGCACTACAAGTTCATAAAAATCCTATCAATATTCCCGACCGGATATGGGTTGCAAAAAATAGAGGGAAACAACAACAAGACAATGTTCGGGGTAAAATAAAGTTCGTATTTGGTTGAAACGCTGCGCTGTTTTTGTTTTTTGTTCTTTTTTTGGTTTAAATATAATTCAAGGACCACGAAAGAGTTATTTAGGTGACATTCAGAGATTCACCATAAAAACGTACAGTGGCTAGCTTTAATCCCGACGTTCTCGATCGCGGTAGTTGCGATTTGAAATATTCAAATTTTTGTGTTTAGTTTTATTTTTTTTTTGGCAGTCGCTACTCGCGGACAAAGCACACTGAATGGGATAACTCTTATTTTTTGGTAGGGACATGATGGAAGAAACATTTTGTGGCAGATATATGGCTCGGATTTGCATAACCGTATGCGAGCAGTTTTTAGAACAGGAATTACCCTTTTTTGATAGCAAAAAATCTATGAGTTTTGTGTGATAAAAAGCTTATGGGTTTTCCAATTTACTTAAGGGTTTAGTTTATAAAAAAATAGAAAAAAGCTGTTGATCCATTAAGTAGTTAGCGATTCGAAGATTGTTAGGAGTCAAGGTCTGCTTAAAATTGATGTCAGCCTGATGAGGCTTTTTAAGGGCGGCCGTGGTGCAGTGGTAGTCTACCCTCTGAGTTTTTAGTAGATAGGCGAAACACGCTCTGGGCATCTAATTTTCTTTCAGCTTCCCAGTTTCATCTAAACGCTACTCTGGAGGTTCTTCTTCTTTGCATTTCCGGCGAGTAGTGATCTTGAAGCGATCACAACTCTCCCACTTTTCTGCTTCACACTAGTGATCCGCCTGTGGGGTACGCCGCGTTGATCTCAGAAAGCGTCGGCAAGCCTCCCGGTTTTGGATTGTTCCATGTCTGAGGCCAATCAAATGCTGCTGTTTTTGCATTTGCTTGTACCAGGAGTGTTTTGGCCTGCCTTTTCTTTTTCGTCGCGAATTTTATATGAAATAACAACCCCCTAATTTCCAACTACTGACCTTGCCTTTCCAAGCCGCAAATTGAGAAAACTAGTTCAAAACTCAGTTTCAACATTTCTAGTCTCTCTGCCTTGAGGTTCTTTTCCCTTCCCAATTTAAGTTTAAGATTAATCGGTTTAGTAAGCTTTGCTTAGCTTAGCTAAGCTCCCACTCTATCAAAACAGTTTACCTTTGGTTACATAGATACCCGAAAGCTAGAGAAAAGTTACAGTAATTTATTGGCCACTTCAATCCACTTTCTGAAGCACATATGCATACCAACCCGGAAAATCAACAGAAACTGCACTGAATGATCTGGTTACATAAACTGAATACACTTTCAATAAAAAAAAAAAATTATGTGTAGCCGTTTTTCTGGATATTGAAAGAGCCTTCAACAACGTTTCATATGAATTCACAGACTGATCGCTCTGACACCACAATGCACCAAATGTAATGCGTAATTCGAAAGTGTCAATGGTTTCTTCTTCTTCTTCTTCTTTCCATTTCTGGCGTTACGAGTAGTGATCTTGAAGCGATCACAACTCTCCCACTTTTCTGCTTCACACTAGTGATCCGCCTGTGGGGTACGCCGCGTTGACCTCAGAAAGCGTCGGCAAGCCTCCCGGTTTTGGATTGTTCCATGTCTGAGGCCAACCAAATGCTGCTGTTTTTGCATTTGCTTGTACCAGGAGTGTTTTGGCCTGCCTTTTCTTTTTCGTCGCGAATTTGTTGAAACGTTGTACGATATTGCCTTTTGGACGGGGTTCTGCGGATCTCTCCTTTGAACATGACAATACCAACTGAGCCGGTTGTGCTGAATTTTGTCCAAGTGTCAATGGTTTATCAGCAGAAAAATGAATTAAGCTAGAATGATCTAGCTTTTGTGCTTTTGTAGAACAATAAGTTCATCGGAAAGGGTAATATCAGAAAAACTATACAGTCTGCTAAAAACAGCTAGTGTTCAGACGAAGGCCTATCCGTCAACCATAATAAGACCCTTTTCTCTATGGTGAAACGATAGCATTCTAGAAAGAATCAAAACTACTGGGGATCATTGTAGACAGCAAACTGCACAACCATTGCCTTTGTGAGGGAATGGAGGGAACTTACACTTTTATGCCAATTCCGAACGGCTTAGCGAGAAAGAGTTTTTCGTGGCAATTTAATTACTCTCAGAGAACTCGAGTAGCTGTGGTAAGACAATTCAGTGTTTCGGTGATTCGATCCTGGGACCTGTGGTTGACAGACAAATATGTTAGCCCACACACCTCGAGCACCACAGTAAAGTGAAGTAAAAGCATAGCTGGTATAGAATCCTTGCTTGGTTGTGATTAGATTAGTTGAAAGTAGGCAACACACATTTAGTAAGACAAAAAGTCAAGAAAGGTTATGGAAGCTCATTACTAATGGATTAAGTTACAATACTTCGTCATCAACATGCAGGTGGGCCTTATATTTTAAAAAGCAGCAATCAATAGCTAGACTTTAGAAAAGTCAGTCCCTTCAGGATTTACGCTCAATTCAACAAGAGCCACACTTCCCGACTGTCGTTTAGGTACCTTGTCACTTGAAGAGGGGCCAAGTGATTTTTCTTAAAAAAAAAAAGCCATGCAAAAATTTTTCGTAGTATGAAAGCTGTCTATTGGTTTTCGGAGAAGGACGGGGAGAGTGAAAGTGAAGGAAACCAAAACTATTAGTTTGTAGGTGGCATTTGTTTTTACGAAAAATCCAACCACATCCTTTCCGACGGTAGTAAGCTTTGGAGACCTCACCTCTCGAATCCCGAAGTCTAGGGCATTGTAACGGAAGATGCAAAGCAACTCAATTGATGACAAACTTCTTGGCTTGAAAGTGAATGATGAAGAGAGTATATTGGAACTTCTCGCCTTCGGTACTAACTCTTCATCGCAACGCTGGCTATATTCAAAATATTGTTCCCAAAGGATCAACATCAAACCGTGAAATTAAATGAACGGTTCCTGATCCGGAGATAGCAGCCTCTGATGGACGGTATCGAAAATCGAAGCGTCAACAACAGAAGAAAAGAATTCCCACGGTGGTGTTATAGCGCAAAGCGATTGGTTTTAAAACGGTATCGCTTTTGCGAGGAGTTGGGAATGCCTACAAGAAATATTACCACTGCCATGAAAAATTCATTCTCGCTTATACGTTCGGCATCGAGAGAAGATTGTAGTGTAGGTCACTGTTATAAGTAAGACCACACGACTTCTCGTCATTGTCGATCCCCAAATCAAAAAACGTCAACCAGATTGACAATGTTGCCATGTTGCGATCGACGCAAGGCACTCTTTCAGTGTTATAGTTGTCCGAACTTCCGAGGGGTCAATTTGACTCGGACCAAGTTTACCCCAAACTATAATGCCCAGCACCTTAGTTAGGAACAGGCGGTAGCAATTACTAGCTGTCCTTCGAGCCCTCTACGCCTGAAAAGTAAAATACACTGCTTCTAAGATTCCAAATCATAGATTTTAGGGACCCAATGTTGCCGGCGGTGTCAGGTACGTCAGTGCCACTCATAATGCCGCATCGTTTCGTTATCCCAACCGCTTGTGTTCAGTCCGACAATGTCGTCTCTTGAATCGATTATTATCATCAAGAGTGGGAATCCCGTTCACTTTATCACCTTTGCAGCATAAATTTCAGACTTTCTTTCAAATCCGTCCAGGTACTGCTGCTTCTCAACGATATTTGTTCAGATCAACCTTTAACCAGCTGCAAATGAACAGCAGGCTCTCATCTCTCGTCATGGGCGTGATGAAAGTCAAGTTCTTGGTCTGGATGGCCACGGCCCAAGTATAATTTTACTCTTGGGTGAGCATTCGGAACATCGGAAGCTACAGTACCAGCAACTTGATTTTATTTATCTTAGTGATCAAGGCTTGATTAAGCTGTGAAGTGAATGGTGACGCTGCAATACTTCAGCATTGTAGCGCCAGTGGACTTTCTCCAGATCGCAAGTTCCACCCTCGACTTGTGTAGGTGCGTAACCTGCTGTAAACAGCCGGAAGTTGGGACCCAAAACTTGATTTGGACGCTCAAAGCCTTATTTGGGATTATACATCAAAGGCGAGATGAGAGCTAAAAAACCTTTTCAGTTTCATCTTCTTCTCTTAATCAAACATTGACTATGCTGGCGGCAGACAAACTCTTTTTAGGTCAACAACAACAACTGTTAGGTATTATATACCAAGTCGAAAGCAGAGATGCTCAAAATAAAGCTGGATACTCATTTCTTTGGAGACCAGATTGATATCACCTCACAGAAGTCCTTCACTCCAACTCATAGTAGGTAATTACTGATGCCGGTGTCGTCACAGCCCTTTCCAAGCCCTCATCCTTTTGTTTCAGAGCAGTACATTTGCTAAATATACGAAACCCAATGAATCCGCATTGGTGAAAAAGTTAGGGACCCACAAAACTGTCCCGTCGCCAAAACTAATTTTATTCGAATTGAGAAAACTATTTTTAGTGTGAATTGCTCTTTTGCGACGAATTGGCAATCAGTCTCAAAGACATTCTTCCATGCTTAAGGCAGCAGAAAATTGAAGATCTTCTTCAAGCCTCACAAATTTCATAGATGTATGGTACTAAAGTATTCTATTTTATTTAGCTACTTTTTTTTTTTAGAAAATTCGACAAGATGTCTTAACCGATCCCAGAATAAACGTGTTTAAAATCTTTTTGATCAACGCTCAAAGAAGAACCCAGGTTCCGAAAAGAACATATCCCCATTTTTGTGATTATGACCTCTACAATATCAACCCAGTGTTCTTCTATCCTGAAATACGTTCCAGGAATTGTAACATCACCAAGGGGATTAATCAACGGCGCGGCAGTGTTATTATCATTTCCTCTGTTATTAGCTCATGACATCTCAATTCTATACGAGTAGAAACCACACCTCAACGTAACTACATTTGGCCTTATGTCCGACGATATCCTTTAGAAAACGTTCTCCCAATAAAACATAGCCTAACTGGCTGTTAACACCTTTCTCATGTAATTCAGCTATCATCTGCTGCGCTATTAAACCACAACTGTAAGTGAGTGACTGACTTTATCTGCCGTAGGTGGACATTAAAACCACAAAAGACAAAAAAAGGACAACAGATCCAACTCACTGACAAAAAAAAAAAAAAAAAAATGATTGACGATCTCAAATAAAAAGTCGGTATATTAAATGCGGTCATTTGTACGTACAATGTTATCCATAATAGACCAGTTTTTAAGGACAATTTGAAAAGAAAAACAGGATGCCAACAGATTCCTTTGAATGGCAAAGTCCTTTTCATAAGAAGTGCGCGCTGCTCGCTCAAAGTGTCGAAATCTTAACTTCTTACAATTCAATTCGGTTGCAACCCTCTTTTTCTTCATGTCAATGTTTTTCTCTCCTTATTGATGCGGTTTTCTTTTGGTAAATCTAAAAGGATAGCTTGTAACAGAAGGAGGATGCAGTGAAGGAGGATGCAGTTTTGGTTTTTTGTTTGTCTGTTGTTGCAAAGTCATTGAAAATTCACAGCACAGTTACTGTGAGTTGCTTTGTGGTGATCAATCAAACGATTGTGGTCTGGCGAAGGATGTGGCTCTTTGTAGGTGTGAACATTTTTTTTTTTTTCAATCAATCGGTTCTCAAAAAAAAAAAAAAAAAACAGCGAGTAATGAATAACATGACCCACGTGCTCCTCACATGGTTTTCTCTTCTTTCAATCAAAGGCTAGGCGCAAAGTGACTTCTTAAAAGGCCTCATGCAAACTTCTCTCGGTTGACTATCACCGTTATGGTGCTTTTAATTATTTCTGTCTCAACAATGGCTTGACACTCACTAGGCAATGTAAATAAGCCAAGTTGGATGCTGATGGAGATGTGATGGGAAACTTTGTTGATAAACACCCGGGTATCATTTGTTGTCACCTGCTTTAGTATCTGTTTTGAAAGCATTTCAACTACATACTTGTGTTTTGTTAGTGAGCATAGTGAGCAGATTTGTCTATAACGAAGCTGGTATTTCAAAATGCCTAATGCTGTCAATAGTGAAAAGCGTAGGGCTACTACGTTAAAGAACGTCGCTCGAATCCCAGTAGATAAGTGAGTGTCGCTTTCCGTCATTAGTTGACGAGTAATCCAACCCCAGCATGAAAATTGCCTCCTCACAGAACCGATTGGGCCTAGATGACAATTGTACGCTTCCTCCAATCCTCACATATGCGGTTGGTATTTAAATGGAGTTTTCGAAATACGTGAACATGGCTCTGGGTTATACCGAAGTTGCAACTCCTAAATATTCTTCAATTTTTTTATTTTTAAATGTTAATGTTAATGTTAATATTAATGTTAATGTTATTGCTAACGTGAAGGCCTATCACAAATAAAAAAATAAATAAGCTGCCACAGCATGTCCTTCCCGGGGCCTAGGCCAAGAACAAAGGGAGCCTTCAAATGTTTGCTGACTCTGCAAAAGTGAGAAAGCTTTTTTCACGACAATGTGGTTGCAATCGAAGGACCTCCCAGCTCCTCAGAGAAGCTGATATCACAAGAAAAACTATTTATTGTTTTAGAAACTCGATCCTTGAGCTCCCATGTATAATTGGCAAATACGCTAACCGTTACCCCTATAGTAACATCAAGCCGGTTGCCTCGACAATTTCGTGTGGATCTCTTTGAAAAAGAAGTACTTGATACTTCTTTACGCCTGTAATGACTGTTAGCAATGTCCCAATTGATTCACAATCAAAGCAATGGTTTCCAAAGAATTCTTTATATCCTTCGCATTACCCAATGGAACTTGGACGAAAGTCTGACTAAGAAAGCACGTGATCTTTTACAAAAAGCAGTCAAAGTTAATAGCATTAACACTGAATTTCGACCGACTTCGATTCTGCCTTTTTTGTCTAAATCATTCGAGTTTATAATGAGTTCTCAAATTAAGTCTTTCATTTTTTTTTTTTTTTATAATTTACGCGCACATCAAGGGGTTATGACTACCCTTATAATGTTAAAAACACAGTGCGAGCATTTAGGAAAATAGGAGAGGATTTGAAAGTAGGCACCGATGCACGTTGCTTTTGAATCATTGAAAATAACAATACCTATGTTGACACCATTGCAGGCTGGTTGTCGAGTTGGGCACAGTTGTATTAGATACCACTATACTGAAGGTAACTGATGATATCCGTGCTGCCATCGACGAAGATAAGTGTACGCTAATCACCTTACTTGATTTTTCCAAAGCGTTTGATTCATTAAACACCAATATTTTATCGAATAAACTCCTTCTTTTATTTAACTTCTCGGCCATATCAGTGAATGAGTGAATCTTATACGCTCGTACCTTGCTGACAGAGTAAAAGCTGTCTTTCATAGCCAATGCCTTTCGAATTTTTTACCCGTTCATTGTGGAGTTCCTCAAGGTTCATTGATGGGACCCTTACTCTTTTTACTTTTTATCAATGACTTACCTGGTGTACTGAAATACTCTCAATATCATATCTACGCTGATGATGTACAGGTCTATCTACATTTTCCCTTAGGATTAATGGAAGACGCAGTTGAGAAGATGAACAGTGATTTGAAAAGCATTTCTGAGTGGGCGTCCGAAAACCAATTACTTCTGAATCCATCTAAAACAAAAACACTGTCTGTATATAAAAACCCTATTTTGACTGATCTTCCTCCCGTGTTTTTGAATGGTGAACAAGTTGAGGTCGAGAATCAAAAAGCTGGGCATCATCCATCATCATCATCCTACATAGTACGTTAAGATAGAATGACCATATAAACTCAGTAACGTCTAAAGTGTATGGAGCATTGAGAGGATTGTCTGTTTGCAGGGATTTCTTCCCCGTGTCAGTTAAGCTTAAGCTCGCGAAAGCCTTGATTGTTCCAATTAAAATTTATGGATGTGAACTGTTTGCTGATGTTGATTCATCTTCCTTTGCAAATTCTAAATGTTACCTTCAACTACATCGCTAGGTTCATTTTCAATAAACGTCGTTTTGGCCACATTTCAATGTACTCGGTGCAAATTTTGGGATGTAGCCTAGTAAAGTACATTGACTACAAAACCGTGAGTATGTTTTCCGAGATACTGATAAGGAAACACCCTCGCTACTTGTTTGAAAAGTATTTATCATATTCCCCTCGCAGTCTAGCAATAAGACCAAATTTGTACACATGTGTTACATCGCAAAAGCTATTATTCATTTACGCTGTTAGGTTATGGAATAAACTTCCCATTAATATTAGGATTAAAATCCAGCACAGAGACTTTTTTCAGGAACTTTTTAACTATTTTTGTTCTCATCGCTAATGTTTCTTTTTTTAATCTTTTATACTCCACTCTCTTTTTTCTTTATCTTTCTAATTCTTCTTTTTATTTAATTTTGTATATTATTGCTCAAAATAGTTTCCTTCTGCTCTATTTGCTAATTTTTACTTGATCGAATGTTATTAAAATCTGTTATCAAATTAAAATACTTATGTACGTATCTATATTTTAAGACTGTATACAAACATTAAAAGATTTAAATTAAATTAATAAATACAAATATAAATACAATGTGAGCGTGTCTGTCGGCACTTCATTTCAAATAATTATTTAATGACTTCTCGCTTCAAACAGTTTGAGAGATACTGGTAGTAAGTACACAGAGCTTAGATAATTTAGCGGAAAAGATTTCCAACTATTGTCACACTTTCTTTGTTTGGCCAAGGACAAGGAGTAAGGCGCTGTAAGCAAATGATTTAAAAGCAAGTACGAATTAAGAGCTTTATTTTCAACACCCAGCCGCTACGCTGCTAGGAGGCATCAGGTACTGGCAAAAATTCAATAACTCCAACATCTGCCGCTACTGAAATATTAAACTTTTCACAGTCTGTCTCTAATATTTTCAAGTTCCTCTAATTCCACAAAATTCTATAAAATGCCAAAAACACACCTATGCATGACTTAAATTGAAATTTTGGAATGTGTGGTGTTCAATCCCGTGGGCTTATCATTTTATTAACTCTACCAGCATAGAATACTTTTCTATGAGCATTTTTGATGTGAAGTTTTGTTAAATTGAATATTTTTATTTTAATGAAGTGTATAGGGTGCATTTGCAATTGCTTGTCAGTTTTTACCGACGCGACGAGACGTAAAGTTATATCTGATATCGATAAAAAAAACTAAGCCTCATTTTATTTTTAAGATGTGTCCACACAATAGTATAGTTTATTTTTCTTAAACAATGGATAAAGGGTTTGTATCAGCTTTCAGCAGAGTAACACACTGACCAAACAGCAGAAAAGTCGACGAAATTTAGTGAGTAAACTTCAATAGGGGGTTCAATTCATTTAAAACGATTCATGTCACTTCCTCTCTGGGTAACCTCACTTAGTTGGACACTACAGCTCTGGGTAGATTTAGGAATCAGCTAACAATTCCAATTTCTGATGAGGCGAGGCCTCGCTTTTCCCCGATTTTCCTGTGTGCCTCCGCCATCAAGGACGAGGGCGTAAACGAAGAGCAAATTGTAAACGAAGAGCAAAATATGCCTGCTAGCCTGAAACTTATAGTTGCCATTCGATGCAATGTCGTAGGGTACCGTTCATTTGAAACAGTCACTTCACAACAGCTGCTTTGATATTACATATTTACAATTTATTTTATTTATTTAGTTTTTCTCTCCAATAAATATTTTCAATTCATATTTGATTTGTTTTTACACAAAGTAAGTACACTTTCGCCTATGGTGTAGATAATTTTTATTGCATACAAATGAAAAAATAAAAATCTGTCTGCTCTGTAAATACTAAGTCCTGGTATCCATCCAGCGAGTAGGCAGGCCGATTGTTTGCAAAGTTTAATTGGATTTTTCATGCTCAAGTGTATAGGCTTCTACACTACTACTCGGCTCTCGGTAGGGATTCAATGTGCGAGTATAATAACCAACATACATCTGTACAATCTACACATGTAAGTAATTAGATTGTGGTATTGACAGGTTTCGAGAATCGAGAATATTCCATGTGTTTTGCACTAGCAATTGCAGATATGAAAAATGAAATAGAAGGGAATTTGTTTTTCCTTTCAATTTTTCATGGTTTTGCAAGGAAAGTGATCAATAGAATTGCAAAAATAAATAAATTACTCGATTTCATGCATTGGGAATGGGATTGCGGCTTTTTTTGGTCGTTGGGCTTGGATTTGACTATGGTGTTGATGAGGCTGTCATACCTGTTTTGACAATTCATAAACAGACACAATTATAAAGTCCATGTGAAGTGAAGTCAGAAGCAGGAAATGTTTTAATTTAAAATAGGGACATCTCCTTCACCTGTCGGTATAACCTTTTGCCTGTTTTGACAATGTGGATAGATCTAAGAGACTGCTTTTTCATGCAATCAAATAGTCTGCAAAGATTTTAGAAGTACCTGCTAGAGTCGTCGAAGAATTTTTAGCCACCCCTCTGATGTACCTACTCCGAGAAAACGTCCTGAGTTTTCTGATTTTTATTCCAGTTCTTTACTACCTGTTGAAAAAAAGGACGGAACACCGAAAAATCTCAAATATTTTTTGCTGACTATGGAGTCATGGCTCATGGGTGTTGCTATTGGGCTTCTACTCACAAAACCTTCCTCATAAGTTGCAAAGAAGAGCCTCAGTTTTTATATACTTTTTGGTGGGCTTGAAGTTGATTGAGTCTTACACTAAGTAAGCGAGTTAGGTAATGCAAACAAGAATTTGAGAAAAGTAAAAATCTTATTTGTCTTAACGCTCCTATATGTATGTACCTATATCCTTGTCGACTTTGAAAGCATTTTACGCGTCTTATTCTCTTACCAAAGCAAATCTATGGTCCCATTTAAGCAAAAAATGTTATTGGTTCAGACTTTGGTTAGAAATTCGACCAAATCACTCGTAGTTTAGTTCCTTGTAAGTCTATCCTTTTTCAACGTCATTCCTCATGCCACATGTTTGAAGATATGTAAAGGGTGTTTTTTTTTTAAGAATCGAATAAAACGCTCAAAATTTTTATTGGAATCTAAAAATTGGCTTTTTCTATTAAAGTTTTTAAAATTCCTTCATGTAAATGTTGTCTGCGTCTACGTTTCAAATGGTTCATTCGGAAGGTCCAATTTAGCGTCACTTTTCGAGAATTTAAGGCACGAACTACGCGTGTTATTATCCTGTAACTATGCGTCCACACTATGCCGACCGGCAATCAGATCCATTTCATTCGGTTCGAAATCGCGTCAGCTTTCGGTAAGGAGGTATTGCCGATCGTCATGTGCCGATTGGCGCCGCTCGACATAGTTGTGGACTGCGGACGCATAGACTTACACCTTTTCACAACCTCTCAAGAAATAATCAAGAGGCGTTAAATCGGATGATTTTGCAGCGGCCAACTCACCATTTCGAGGGATAAACTGCTCACCAAATTCATCCCTCAACATTTCCATCGTTTCATGAGCTGTGTTGCATGTGATGAAACTACATTTGAACCAACCAAGTTCAACTCAGCCAACTGAGGAACATTTATCGAAATCATTCGCCATTGACGGTAATGTTTCTTCCACTGTTGACTTTAAATAAAGCTGGACCTATTATGCCACCCACCCATAAACCACACCAAACTGTTGTATTTTCGGAATGCATCGGTAATCCTTGTATGGCATGTGTGTTTATCAATGCAAATGCGACAGATATGGTTTTTACGTATCCGTTGAGCCAGAAATGGTCCTCATCGCTGAAAACAAAAATTGCAATAAAACATCGCATTTTCAGGAAGCTGTTCTAACTCCAAAGCAAATTCAATAGAAATCAGAAGTTGCGGTAGGTCATTCGGCTTCAATTCTGTTACTGAGAACGGCGATGAATTGACATTTCACGATTCTCATAAACACTGGACGCTGGAATGCAATATTCTCTTCGGAAGGCACTGAACGTATAGAGGTATCAGTCTTCTTAATATCGTATACAAGATCCTCTCTACCGTATTGTGTGAGCGTCTGAAGCCATTCGTCAACAACCTGATAGGTCCTTATCAGAGGGATGGTTTAGTGTCCAACAAAGTAAATTTGGTGATTAGAACAGAAATTGTTGATTCAATATGTCGATTATGACGTCCATAATATGGTCGTAACAAACGATACACATTTTTCACAGAGCAAACATTTTGATAATGAATTTCAAGAATTTTGCAATAGTTGTTCGTTTGTAATTCTTTCCATTAAAAAATGGCAGAGCATACTGAAAACTATACTTATTCTTTGACAGATGACGTTTGGACACCATTACCAACCAGTGAAGCTGACTTGAAAAACGTAAAAAAAGTAAGATTTCCAGTTGGAGTCACATTAGGTGTACGCCAAGGAAGCGTCTTCAGTCCTCTTTTTTTTACTACACGCCTTTATCACCTGCTGGAACATAAAGCACAAAATAATAAAGTACACCAACTATTGCAGACAACGCAATGGAGCCATCATAAGTAAGGATCCTACATCCTTGCAAGAAGCACTCACTGTATTGGCAAAAGTTTTTGAAGGAAGGTATTAGAATGTAGAAGGTGTTGTTTATATTTTCTGATCCAGACATGACTGTTCAAGAGAAAAGTTAAAATACCTGGAATTAATGGTCAAAAGTGAAGCAACTTGTGATGACATCAATCATCGAGTAAGCGTAGGGCGCCATTTCCTTTATTAGAAAAAATGTTCGCCCAGGCCCCAGGTCATTCTTGTTATTCACTTATTCATTTACTCATTTATTCATTTATTCATAAATATAATAAACCCAATTACCTCTTTACTGATTGGTTTTAACATAGCCGCATAGATTCAGAATTTAGAGGACCCTTTTCAGTGACAGAACCCATCTAGTATTCGACTCGACATGTTTGGGTCAAAGAAGCTTCATTGCTTGGAGTACTCCAAGATGTATGAGTTCGTTCGAGAAGAGAATGTTGACGCTTTTAAGTTGAAATCACTTACTTACTTAGATGGGCATTACAGTTCGAGGTGAACCTGAGCCTATACCAACATCTCTTTTTAAGGACTTCGATTTCGGACGAACTCTCTCCAGTTTTGCACTCTGAGTCGGATAAGGTCTCTTTCGACTCAACTGCGCCACCTAAGACGAGGTCTTTCCCTTTAGCGGTTTCCCTGCAATGCTCTTTCGCCGAGCCAGTGCGTTAATGCTTATCCGCTAAGTTGAAATCGGGTCTATAGATTTTTTTGAAGGACTGGGAGGTATCTTTGGTCTGTTCCAGCCTCACTCAAAATTTAAGATGAACTTATTTGTAGTCTCAATAATTCTCTAGCACTAGACCAAGCCTCAACACTACGCAACGCTTCACCATAATGAACGCTTCAAAAACGCATTTCATGGTTTCAAACAAAATTCACCGCTCCAATTTAATTAAGTTTTGTTTTTAATTTATGTCTGCTACTGACAGCACGGATAATTGCGTTTGTAATTGCAAACAAAAAGCCTACACCCTCAACCAACCAAAAACACTAGGAGTGGCATAGCTGGCGCTTAAATCCCCAGTCGACATTTGAAAAATCATTTAAATCTAATTGCAGAACATATGCTGGGGTTGTGTCATGTCATTTCATTGGTGTGCCCGTCCTCTGCTCTATAATAACAAACGTAGCACTGTTGTAAATGTCCGTATATGGAAAAAGATTACACGCATACACCCCACCGGTTGCACATTTTAAAACCATCAAACATACCCTTACCTGCTTTGGATTGTGTATTATGTTGGCTGTAATGCCATATCCCTTTCTCTAAAAATTCCTTAAATTCAATTCATTTTGTCCATAACGACCTTGCAAACAAAATTGTTGCCTCTCATTCCTTTTACTGCTGTCAGTCGGGGAGGGGTTTTCGGTGTACAATTTCTACTCTCTATACCAGTCCTCCTGTGGCATTTAATTGCGTTTTTCAACCCTGTACTTGTTTTGTGTACGAGAGCCTTAGACATTGCATAGCGAATCCATCCATCCACCCACCTCTTCCAACACTGATCAATGGATGTTCGCATATTTGTAAAACGACCACGCAAACAAACCTCTGGAAACGCATTAGGACCGTCAGTGTGGATTGATGAGCTGAGCATACTGCGGCATCATGACGACGACGATGACGACGGAGCATCCTTTTCCGGCCCGTTACAGCCGGAACGAATCTTCCAAAGGCGAACACGTGCAACGTTATTGTATATCTACAGTCAACCACGCACGGTGTATAACCGTACCAAAAGCATGCCACATGAAGACTCCTTGTAAAGCAATGAATCCCATTCCTGAGTTTTTAATTTCAGGAATGGAATGAGATACCATCAGATACACCAATATACGGCAGGCGTAGTGGCCAAAACAAACGGGTTGGTTCTTCGTTTCTTTTTTTACACCCAACAACGCATCGATTGCAAAACTTTTGGCAATTAACGCACACATTTCTGAAGCGAAGTAATCCGCTACACTGGTTCGGGGAGTTATCACCCGCATTTCTATTCCGAGTCTGTGCCTGGTCCTTTCTCATCGTCCAAAGTAAGTTCCAATTTATTTAGCAATAGCAGGGGTTGGCTCTGCACGTATGCCTCTAGAACTAGACATAGCAGCAGGACCATCTTGTGAAATGGTGGTATTGCAAGGCCTCTCGAAGTGTTCATTGAACCACATAAACGCAACCGGCCAATATGCAAACTAAGCGAGCCAACGATACTAGGTTTGTATGTTGATGTGTGCACAGGCATAAAACAAACAGTTTTCGGCTTACAGACTCTTGTGCATTTCCTAATGAGTTCTCGATTTCATAAAGGTCCTACGAATCGGAAGAGACTGGGGTTTTTTCTTTAAGAACGATGTGGTGTTTTAAAATCAACTGAGAAGTCTTGAAATGATTTTTGAATTTAGAGGGTGGATTACAAATTTGAGTTAATGCACGATGGTTTGAAATTGGAATACTCGTTGTTAAGATTACGCAAGGGTTGGGCTTTAGTTTGACCTGCGGCTGTTATTTGAACGATGTTTGGTAATGGGATCTCAAAACTTAAAACCTTCATTAGGAAAGTCGAATAATATGCAGTACATCTACTTTGTAGTGTAAACACAAACAACAACAGCCCGCAGGCAGGCTTCCCAATGAGTATTTGCTGTTCGTTTTCGAATTTCACTGACTGCTAAAGTTTGCCGAACTATAAACGAAGACTGATATTTAGAAAATTTAATATGCTCTTTCATGCAACTTGCTACTGAATGTTACGTTTTCTGTTCTTCAAATGAAATATGAATGAATACTGCAGATCTAACGGCCACTGCTAGGGTAGCGTGTTTTTGATTCGAATGGCAAGGAAGAAGAAATTGAACCTTATGAACAAGCCATAAAAACGAATAACTGTTCTAAGGCGAAAGGGCCGCTTCAGTGGCGTACCTAGGGGGGGCAGGGGGGGGCGGTCGCCCGGGCGCAAAACGATTTGGGGGCGGCAAAATGAGCTCCGCTGTTCCTCAAAATTGAGAAGTAATACACAAAAAAAATTTCTCATACAAAATTTTTTTAATCACAATCAAATTAAGTTTTACATCTATGAAAAAGATGACGTTGACATTTTATATGAATTTTTGATGAAAAATTAAACTTCGATCTTATTTTCATACTCTCGAAACATTGAAACCATTCAAAGAGAATGATTATCACAAGGAACGAAAACAGCTTGTTCATTCAGGTCGATGATTCTCTGCTGGACTCCTGTATGGATACCGGCCATTGTTGGTGCATTGTCGTACGATTGACCTCTACAATCTTTCAGGATTAATTCATCTTCGTCCAGTCTGTTCGTAATAGCTTCAGTAACTCCTTTTGCTGTTTCGACTTTCAGAGGTATGAAATCAATGTAGACTTCTCTGATTTTTACTGAATTTGGTTTAACTTCGACGAATCTGATAATTTGAGACATCTATTCCTCATGTGCATAATCCGGAGTTGAATCGAACATTAGAATGTAATATTTCGCATCTTTGCACTGAGAAATGAGAAACTTACGCACTTTGTTCCCCATCATAGTGATGAGTTCGTTTTGAATTCTGGGAGAAAGATACGATAAGCATCCTGGTTGTGAAGAAATGTGTTCGAAGTGAGATTTCATGACAGGATCAAATTTGGCCAAATATCTCAGCAGACCCAAAAAATTCCCAGGATTTAGATTATCGACTGACTCGCGATGTCCTCTCAGAGGCAAATTTTGTTGTGCAAGCGTTTGAATAGTTGTGATAATTCTTTCGAGTATATTCCTCCAATATTTTTCCTCTTAATTTACTCCACGATGAAAACCCCAAAGCGTTTGGTAAAGTGACTCTGACTGCTCTGACAACTTTTTTGTGGGAATAAGGTGCAACAAAAACAAAACAAAACATTTTTGATCAGGGAAAAACACATCCAGGTGCGAGCAAGTTTTGGTTAAAGATCGTCCAGTATCATCCTCTGGGAATTCCGCATTAATATTTTGAAGTTTGCTCGTGCCTTGTCCAACCATAAAATCGCGAAAAGATGAATCGATCTTAACAGGCCAAGTTCCCACATCTTGTGTAAAAGTAGCATTCACACCACTTGCGTTTGGACTCTCGTCATCTTCAGGATCACATCGATTGATATGATATGATTGATATGATTGATTGAGAGCATGAAGCAAGGTGGAGTGAAGTCACATGTGACTCAAATGCACAAAAATGGGAACTCATAGCGTCGCCACTGTAGTGCTGCGGTCGCTGAGTTCTGCGAATGTGATTGTGGTGAATGTGGTGATGTGAATTCAAATCACCGGCAAAACACTCTTCATAATTTTCATTACACCGTAATGTATCACAATGTTGTGGACACGAGAAAATATCGAATAATTAAAAACTATCTATAGTATTGATCGTTTTTATACCAAATATATCCGACCAAGTATTAGCGATTGGTCAGTAACCTAAGAATGTGTACGCAAATTTGCGTGAATAATGAATAGATCATCAAAATTGTAAAAAATTATCTGGAAAATTATGAGAGGGGGGGGGGGGGGGGGGGGGGGCGTTCAATCATTTTTTGCCCCGGGCGCTAAATTTTCTAGGTACGCCACTGGGCCGCTTTGAGTTAATATCGATTGAAAAATGTTTTGAGTTATCCTTGGTTGCGAATGTGAGAGCGATACTTATGGACACAAGGATGCAATGAAGATCCAAAAATGAAGTGCTAGTTGGAATTATTTGATTCCTTAGTCAGTTTCCGAGAAAATTTTTCCGATTTCCAGGCTTGAAAAGTTTTTAACAGGTTGGACCAGAGGAGCAAGGCCAAGCTTTGTAAAATTCTTCTAGCAGAATTATCTTGGCTGTTTGTTTGAATTAGTTTTTATTTACTCCACAGATTAGTTCAGGGCCGATGAATGCTTTAGATGCACCGTCTTTTGCTAGGATGTCACACTAGACCATGTCTTGCCATGAAAGGTGGGGTTATATGTTCTCCCAAGCTTCCCTGGAGTGGATGATTACGGAAAAGTTGGGTTTAAAGTTGTACACGGGAATAGTATAATATCCAAGCACGTACTAAAGGTTTCGAGTTTTTCTAGGCTGTCAATCATAGAGAGGGTAGTCTTGGGGTGCTATTGATGGAATTTATTTATTTATTTATTTCGTCAATCAGAGAACATATTCACTTGAAGACTACTTAAGAATTAGACTAACAATAGTATTAATAAAATAAGAATATGAATATTAATTAAACTTCAAATTAATTAAATGGTGGCATGTTTAATACATTAAATACATACTGTCCAAAAGAATCTCTACTACAGTTGTCGAAGAAATCTAAACTACTGCAAACTGAGTTGGCTACTCTGATGCAACGAGTAATTGATTCATTTCGAGCATAATTCGTTCGATGAATTTGCTCATGAAACACACAGTTATTACGAGAAGTTCTACTCGGGACGCGTAGGTTAATTAACAAAAGTAAAGGAGAGCATTTTATGTGGTATGCTAGTAAATCTCTAACAAGCATTATCCCAAAATAAGTACGTCGATTTTCTAGACTTTGCATGCCAAATAACAAACACCTGGTTTTGTATGAGGGAGTATCGATTCTCCAATTTAGTTTGTAGAACGTATATCTAGTGAATTTTCTTTGAATTTTTTCGATTCTCACAATCGAGTTTTTGTAGCAAGGGTTCCAAACCGTACAGCAATACTCCAGTCCAGATCGAACCAGAGAGTTAAAGAGAGATTTGAGTGAGTATGAATCGGTAAATTCCTTAGTATTTCTGATAATAAACCCTAGCATTTGGTTAGATTTATTTATTATATAATTAAAATGAGGTAAAAATGAAAGCTTAGTATCTAATATTACCCCCAAATCTTTTTTTTGAGTAACACATTCCAGGTCAGAATTATTAATCTGGTATTTAAACTGAACAGGTATAGTTTTACGGAAACAGGACATAACTTGGCATTTTGAAACATTCAAATGAAGATCATTTATACGACACCATTCAGCCAGTTTTCCTAAGTCATCGTTGAGCAAAACACAATCTTCAACACTCCTAATAGTGCGGTATAGCTTAAGGTCGTCAGCAAAAAGAAGACAAAGAGAATTGCTGAATATTTTGGGAATATCATTAATGAAGATTAGAAAAAGTAATGGACCCAAGTGGCTTCCTTGAGGGACGCCAGAGTGAACTAGGACTAGGTGTGAAAAACGGTTATTGATTTTAACTCTCTGAACTCTGGAGCTTAAATACGATTGCAGCCAATCAAGAAATCTTGAATGAAACCCAAATTGCTTCAGTTTATTAACTAGAACCTGATGATTAACACGGTCAAAGGCTTTAGCAAAATCCGTAAATATAATATCAGTCTGGGAATTGCTTTCAAAATTTTTTACTATGTAATTCGTCACCAAGGAGAGATTTGTCGTAGTAGATCTACCAGACATAAAACCATGTTGATGTTCTGAAATCTCTTCCTTTAATTTAAAGGATAGTTTATCACACACAATTTTTTCGAACAGCTTAGGTAACGCGGAGATTTTACATATAGGTCTATAGTTTGTAACTTCTTGTTTTGAACAAGATTTATGCACGGGAATTATAAAAGACAATTTCCAAGAATCCAGGAAGACACCACTAGATAAAGACAGGTTAAACAGATCCGTCAAAGGTTTAGCTAAAGAATTAGCACATTTTGAAAGCAAAATTGGTGGAATACCATCAGGTCCCTCTTTTTTGGTTGGGTCCAAGCCAAGCAAAGCAGCTTTGATTTCATATATCTCAAGCTTCATGGATCCTACGCTAGCTGAAACTGAAATATAAGGTGGTTCTAGGTTAGTAGAAGAGTTGGTAGAATAGACGGATTGAAAAAAATTTGCGAAAAGATTACAGATCTCATCAACATCACTAGTAACCGTACTTAAGTATTTCATACAACTAGGATAGCCATTAGATTTACGTTTGGAGTTGATAAAGCTCCAAAAACATTTACTATTACTCTTAATATTATGCTGTAAGGAGAACATATAAGATTTGTACAAAAACTTATTAAGAGTGCCGAACTCATATTCAAGTTTTAAGTAATTCAAACGAAGTTGAAAATCCTCAAGATTTTTTTTATATAATTTAAATGATTTATTTTTTTTGTTTCTTAGGTTCGATAGTCTCTTATTAAACCATGCTGGGTTAGAATTTGATAAAGACTTTTTATGCGGAACAAATCTATGTACAGCCTCATTGATAATAGCCATAAAAGAATCACTAGCCTTACTCAAACTGACTTCACTAATAAGTGTATCCCACGGAAAAGACGAAAAAAATTCATTCATTGCATCAAAGTTCGCATTATTGTAGTTTGGTATCAGAGTATTATCACAGTTCTCAATTTTTGAATAACTATAAAAACTAATAAGCCCTTCAAGTGCAATGTGATGTAGTTTATTATCGACAAAAGGGATATCAGACTTTTCAACATAAACATTGAATTCCTTGTCAACAAAAACAAGATCAAGAATACGGTTAAGACCATTGGGAATCGAATTTAATTGAATTAAGTCAAATTGGCTAAAAAAGTCAACCAAGTTTTCTTCAATTTCAGAGGTTATATTGTAAGGAATTAAGCATTTATCGTCTAAGTCCAATATCCATTGAATATCACCCTGATTAAAGTCCCCAATGCAAATAACATGCTGAGAACTGCTTAGATTTTCTAAAACACTTTTACAATTTTCGAAATAAATGTTATAATAATCAAGAGAGCTTCTAGGCGGAATATAATTAAGTATAATAAAAACTTCACAGTCACTATTTAAAGATATACAAACAATCAATTGATCAATATCACATAAAGATGAAGAAATTTCAGAATTAGATTTCAACTCAATCTCCCTACAATTTAAAGACGATCGAATAGCAATTAGAATGCCTCCTCCTCTATCTTTACCTGTCAAAAGCTTAGATCTATCCTTCCTAAAAACAGTATAATTAGAATTAAATATTTCTGATGTTAGATGGCTTTCAGTCAACCATGTTTCAGTTAGTAAAATTATATCATATTGACGGTATATATTGAATTGACGGTGGATTGTCATAGTCTTGCTTCCAGTTTTAGGAATAGGTGGACAGGTGGTTTTCCTAAGATGACGTTCACAGCAAATGTGGGTGTGGGACGCATGCATGTCGTTGCTAATCCTTAAAGCTTTTCCAGCCTTTGAAATGTCTAATTACATCTTTTGTTTTTGATGGATCGCCTCCACGTTGGGCGCCCGCTATCGAGTTTGGTAGTTTCCAGTGCGTGCGTTGACAACACCAAATTTGAATTACTTTGTTTCTCTCTCTTCGCTGAAGAGGAGTACAAAAAACATTTTCTAACCAAACATTGGCTATTGTGAATGCCGTCAACCCGCATCTTGGCCAGATGGCTACCGTCACTCAATAACGTAGTAAAAGGTACTAAACGTTTGTTTATTTTACAAATGGCCAATCAAATAATCTTCCCTTCGAAACTAATCTCGTGTATATTTTAATATCCCAACTCAGCTAATAGAAGACCATGACGCAACACCTTTGCGTAACCAATTTCTCATCATACAAAACGCAACACAGTCCCGTATCCATTCCAGGTGTGTTCTTCTTCTTCCTTAGATATCCACATTAGCCGTGAATAATTTTAATTTCCTGCTCCCTCTTCTTGTATAAAGTTTACTTTCCTTAAATCGATACTACAAATTATCCATGCCCCGAGCTAAGGCACACATAAACCTCAGGGACAATACTTTCCAATCGATACACACTCAGTTGACCCCGATTCTCAATAAATCGGAATCGTTGCTAAAAGTAACGACAAAAGGAACGCAGAAATGCATTGCTGTTCCTCATTCAACTATGAAACCCACATAAGGAAGTCTTAAAGGACAATGCCGTATTGTGCTATTTCTTTGAGACTTTTTCCTTGATGTCCTTTTGATTCTTTTTGTTCGAGTTTTTCTCCTCATTTCTCAGATCTTTTTCTTGTCATCTTAATCAAGAACACGGCGACAAATCAATTTCACAGGATCGGAGGAGTCCTTTCAATATTGGTCATATCATGTCTACCAGGCAAAAGATTTTTCCACACCGTTGCGATATCGTCGACAATGGCACGGACAAAAAAGGAAGCAAATTGTGAAGGAAGCAACGAAAAAGCTGAAAGAAAATCTTTGTCCTGTCGTTGCAGTCTTTTCCTTTCTGTGAATATGTACACCAACCAGGAAACAACGCTTTGAGTCGTGGCTGTTCACCGTCGGTCGGTCGGTTGTCTCCGTTTACGTCTACGTCTGCTTTACATGTCTTAGGATCTTCGATACCCCAGACATCAGTATAAAGGAAGAATAAGGATGAATAAAACTGCAACCGTTTGCATCTTAAAGCAGCATCTCTAAGGATTGCGGATTGGTGTCCCTTTTTTGTATTGAATCCTTTTCACACGGATGAAAGGATTAGACTTAATTAACTCAATCACACACCTTTTTTTCTTGCAGATTCTTGTCGAGATTCTTATCTCCTTTTAGTCAAGCGGATACAAAAATAGAAAAAGAGAAAACGTTTAATGAATTATCTCGTTGAGTGCTTTCACTTTCACTCCTTTACTCCGTTTAACGTTTCTGGGGTAAAATTAAATCTTCACTCAGCAACGCCGTCGCCACGTCGCGTCGTCTCGAGCTCTGTGTAAATGTAACCCTTTTGCCTTTGACTGTTTAAAATAAATTTTAATTTAAAATTTTAATTTTCAATGCCGCATCCGTGGAGACGCTATACGCCCGCTGCCACTCGTTCCTTTTGTATTTATCTCGCACCTTGCAACTCGCACGTTCTTCAATTTTTGGGTAACCAAAAATAAAGAAACAAAATAATTACTGACGCCTTTTGATGTGGCAGTGGCGCGGTGGCGGTTGGTGTGGAAAACAGAGCATAACAAAGTCATGGATTAAGAATGTTATTAGGATTCAACGGATATCCTTAAGATGTTACTCTGGTGGTGAAAATTTCATCTGCCATAATTGAATTAGCCAGATTTGCTTTTGTTAAGGTGAACGAGAGGATTTCCCATCACAACACAACCACCCAAAAAAAAAAGAACTGAAAAAGAGCGAAAACACCTACCAACCAACTAAAGGTTTGAGGTTTTGCGTGGAAGTGTTATTCGTACAGAGTGTGATCAAAGGATTCGCAACTCAAAATGTTGGGCTGGTAACAACTTGCGATGGTATAATTTATTTTCTTTTAATTTTGACGGCAGCCAATGTAAGCCAATTTTGGTACTTTAAGGATCTCTGCTGTTGTGAACGCAAATCGGAGAGTTATTTCATTAATTATGGAAATTAATTTCCACTCAATGGGATAAGTGATCCAAAGCTCTTGGTGTTAACCACAAAAATACCACGAAAGGATTTCAATTACACATCTAGCTTATGGTACCTACGGAAGACGGTGCGTGGCGGGAGGCGGGTAGGGTACGGCACAGCATGGGCGGAGCGAGGGTTGAATGTTGATAAGCCCAAAATGATTATATTTTTTGAAATTTTGTGAATAGATTTTTGTAGCATCTGTTTTGTGGATTTGGATGGGTTATTATTCTTTAATGAGGAAAACGTTTCGGGATTACAGTTTAAGGATATCTACTCCTTTTTTATATTCTATAAGTTGGTATGTCAAAAAAGAGAAAACGGTTAAATTGCGACCTAAAACTGATTTCAGGAGTGAAGTCTGGGAGGAAACTAGCTTTTCGGACTTCAGTTTTTAACCGTGAATATGACTGGCTTTTTCTGATAGGTTGTTAAGGACCTGACTTTATCTTTTGTTTCATTGTCTCTTTTTTACCAAGACACGAAAATTGTTATCTCAAAGGGGTCACAATTCTCCCACCTACCTACGTCTTATGTTGGTTGGAAGTGGTCCGGAAGTATACTTATTTTTTGAAACTAAGGGTTTTTTATCAAAAGTGGTATGATTATATAAAACTCCTAGACAACCAAGAACATTTCATATCTTAAGATAGCTTCGCTCAAAGACAACTTCTATTTTCTATATGCAAAGTGTATTCACTTCCTTTTCACGATGCTGGTTAACTTAAAGAAATACTCTTTTGATAACAAGCTTTAGCTAAAGGACAATATATAACAAACTTAATTTTAGTAAAACACAACCTCTTTCGATGTGACAGGTTGACTTTAAGTTTAAATTAAGCTTTCCAAAAAGAGTAACAAACAAGTTCAAAAGTGAAAATTTTTCAATTTCAGACTATCAATAAACTTATTTGCCTTGACCGAGGCAAGACAACCTCTTTCTCTCTGATAAATTAACTCCTATGATCCAAGACAACCTCTTTTAATAAAAGTTTCTGTTCAAATTTTAACTAAAAGCAGTTGATGAATTTCTTGATTCTTTCTTAAATCCTCTAATTAAATGAAGTGGTCTTGTTACAACTTAAATGCTCTTTTAATGTCATTCTCTTTGATGATTTCAAAAGTCGGTTTTCCCGGCATCTATTTAACAACAATTGGGTACCTTAAGGGCGCATCATCAAAGTGAGAGTGATGTGATTTGAGATAACGAAGCTCGTAGCACATTAAAAGAAGAAAAAGAGGAAAAAGATGATAAAGAAGAAAAAGAAAAAGAAGAAGAAGGAGCATGCGGCGAAAGTTTAGCTCATGAAATAGGTTTTCGAGGCTTGAATCTCAGATACATCTATAGGTATCGTTTTTCACAAAAATTTAGAATGTCGTCAATTTAAATTTAGGTTTTTGAAAGTCACCTTTGTAAGAATATCTTCGGCGGCGCGCGCAGTAATTTGAAACGTTTTTCTGTTCCAAAAGATCGTGGTGGTCTTGAATCTGTCATTAGTTAGTTCAAAGTTGGTTTTCACCATTTTGCGATCTAGGGTCACAGTAACGCTTTAATGCACCTGCTTACCAATTTTGCTTTCTACCGATATTGCCTTTGCTTGCTGTTCCTTCATATTGGTGGAATATGTGGACATTATACTCGATAACGGACTTGTCACTCGGAAGTATCGGTGCTCTTTAGAACAACGCAATTAAGTCGAGCTGAGTGCTTTTAGTGGTAAAATAGAGAATCGTCAGATTTAGCTCGATTGTTTTGTTGTGTATCCTGTGAGCAGCGTTGCCAGACGACCAACATTTTTCCAACCAGAACGATTCCAAAAACCTTCAGATTCAACCGAAAAGGGAAAAAAGCCCTCAAATTTTTTTTCTTGTTGCGGAAAAAGCAATGTTATTGACTCTTCATCTTTATTTTTACACATTTGCTCTGAATTGAACATTTTTATCATTTGTCCTGATGGAACACTCAAACGTCAACACCAGAGGAACAATCTTTCAAAAGTCTGTACAATTACTCGCCTACGCAGACGATATTGACGTATAATGGGAAGAAAAAAGCGTGATGTCATAGGAGCTTTTGCGAGTATTCAAACAGAAGCGGCAATAATGGGTTTAATGGTTAATGAGGGCAAAACGAAGTATATGCTGTCATCAAACAAGGACACAGAACATCGATGAATTGGACAAAACGTCACAATAGACAGACATAACTTCGAGGTAGTACAGGATTTCGTCTACCTAGGATCCGCTGTAGACACGGACAACAACATCAGTGCGGAGATCAAACGGAGAATAACTCTTGCCAACCGTTGCTTCTTTGGGTTAAGAAGGCAATTGAGAAACAAAACCCTCTCTAGAAAAACCAAGGTGACCTTGTATAAGACCTTAATCATCCCAGTCGTTCTTTACGGCGCGGAAGCATGGACCTTATCGAAAGCGGATGAGAAAACCCTTGGTCGTTTCGAAAGAAAAATTCTCCGAATGATCTTTGGTCCCGTATGCGAAGAAAATGTGTGGAGAAGAAGATACAACAACGAGCTGTATGAGCTTTACCGCGACATCGGCATAGCCAGAAGAGTACGCATCGCGAGGCTACGATGGTTGGGCCATGTAGAGCGGATGGACCCAAACGCTCCGGCTCGTCGGGTGTTCGAAAGCACATTGCAGGGAAATCGCGGAAGGGTAAGACCTCGTCTTAAGTGACGCAATCAAGTGGATGAAGACCTCAACCGACTTGGAGTGCGAAACTGGAGAAAGCTCGCCCGAAATAGAAGTCGTTATAGAAGGATGTGGGTTGAGGCCCAGGTTCACCCCGAACTGTAATGACCACCTAAGTAAGTAAGTAAGTAAGTCCTGATGGATTGGAGTTGATACATCCTGAAATATTTTGAATTTTGTTCTCATAATAGGTACAGTCGGCTGTTTCGATCCTCATTCTTTTTCCTGCCTTGTCCTTAATTATATTAAATACAGAAAAAGCTCTCTCTACAACTATCATTAGAAAAAAGAATAAACAAAAGTGTGGTTGACAATTTCGCAATGTGATAGAACTTTCTTGCACCAGCAGCGTCTGTTTTGTGGTAAGCCTCATCCCAAAAGTGATATTTTTTTCAAAAGCTGTAAATTTTCGGCAACCGCACCTGCAAATTCTTACATAAAAGTTTATTAAAAATTTCTTGCATCGTTCTTTAACGACTGCTAGCTCTTCTTGCTGTAGTGTCAATGACGATTCGTTAAAATAGAACCCGAAACGAATAAGGTCAGTCGGCATTACAAAGGGTTCGACATCAAACTTTTTTGTTTGGTTTTTCGGGCACTGTTTTAGCGAGTCAGGATGGACGATCAAAAACAGGGAGAAAACTGCAAACACACAGCAATAGAAACTATGGCAAATTTGTTTTGACTTCGGCCAGCGATAAGTTATAAAAGAGAGTGAATCATTTAGGAAAAACTGCGAGAAATCTTTTAGGCCAAAGTGTGTAAATAAAAACGTGTAAATAAAAATAAATACATGTAAGTGTGCTGTGGGTAGTTAAGGCAAGTTTCTTTGAAAATGTCAATACGTTAGCACAAACACATTTAACTAAATAAACTTGTTGTGCTGTAATGCTGTATTTTAGTCTTTAGTTTTCACATATTATGAATTTTTTTAAATCTGTAAAAAGAAAAGTTATAGTTATATATTGTAACTCAAAATACGATTTTAGCTGAATTTAAAAGAAACCCGCAGATTTCCCCCTACTTATTTTCTCCCCCTGGCTGCACCCTCCATGCAACCTTACTTCTTAACCTAACTAACAACGATTCCCTGTCCAAAACAATTTTTTTATTTTCTGGTAACACTGCATCAGTTGATTTGTTTCCAAGTCTGTTAATTCCGAGACATATACATATATTATATTTGGTCAACAAAGGACTGAACGACCATATCCCAGCTCTAAAGAAAAAAGCACATAACAAGTCTCAGTCCTCATAAAGCATTTAAAATAACGCAAGAACAAAAATCAATAAATGCAAGCAGTTAATGAAACACTGTTAAGCGCCGACAAGCAAGACAATTCACTCGCCAAGGACCATCAGTCTTAACTCTTTAATGCTTGAAACGATTTAAAAACTGGTTCAGAATTACATAAAAAAAAACCCCACTAAAAATACACCCTCTGTCTCAGATGCAACATGACTACCAAAGAGGAAATTCTTGTGAGCCCGCACTTTAAAATCTTGTAAGGGGTCATTCCACGGTAACACCCGAAACGAACACTTTTTGACTCATAAAATTGTTTATCATAAAATTGTTTATCCTTTTGCTAAAATCTTCAAATCTTACAATTGAGATAAAGCAACTAAATACGTAGAAAATAAAAAAAAATTAAAACGCAAAAATATCAGCATAAGGATTAACAATTTTATGAGTAGAAAAGTGTTCGTTTCGGGTGTTACCGTGGAGCGTGGAATGACCCTAAGCAGGATTGAATGCACGCTTGAAAGGAAAGAATTTGCGGTGGGCATTTTCATCGACAAACAATTTGCTTTTGGCAATTCTGGTGGGGAGGCAACTGGCAACGCTGCCTGTGAGTGTTTCAGGCAACGCACACTCGGCTCAATCGAGTTCAGTGCACAGAAAGTCATCTTGAAATTTTGGGTAAGATAAAAAAAGCTACTTTTCACAAAGTAGCTATGCGGTGTTTCTGATAAGAAAAATGCAATTTTGTTTTATTTTTATATTTTGAACTACAAATTCCTATTCGGAAAAGGTGTAAAAAGTAGTTCCAACTTTTGGCTTATTTATGCAAAAATAAAAAGAAAATGTTAGAAAATTTTTACCGATACCTAAGTACATGAAGTGGAAAATTTTATTTAAATTTGGATCTGCCAATTTTGGTTAAGCGCCGCAATCTGTTAATGAATTTTGCTTTACTTTAGCCGAAATAAATTAAAAATGATACATGAAATTTTTCGATATCTCTCTTTGTTTTCAAGATATCGATACTTAAAGTTGAATTTTGTTTTTGCTTCATTCGACTCCAAGTATCGATATATTGGCCTTTTTAAACCAAATAAATTTTCAGATTGCGGCCCCACGGATATCGAGCTATCCTGACAATGAAAACCAAGAATTTTCTGGGTGTAGCTTTACATGTTAACAATCCCCCAAGTTCATCTTTAAGCAAATTGAATTTCAACTCATTTTTAGTTTTAAATGCGACGGTCTTTGTAACCAGTGCCCCTGTTCTGTAACTACCGCATCGATGACATCGATCGAGAAACGGTGAGAACCGGAACGAAATCCTACTAAATTCATAGAACTTCGTTCCAGCTTCTACTGTCGCCGGCTATTATCGAGGTGATTGTTATAGAATAGGGGCACAGTGCTGCAATGTCAATTCGTTAATGTTAATTCGTTACTCGACCCCAAAACATTGTTTGAGCCTCAACCAAAATTTAGTTTCCAGTGAGCTATCTCTAGCTTTGCACTCCGAATCCATCAACGCACGCTTTCGCTTGATTTTCACCTTTGAGAAGATTTCTTCTTCTTGTGAAAACTCATCGAGTGTCAGCATCGAAGTCTCGCCATATAAACTTTTCTAGATAATTTAATTTTTCTGCGTACAGTTCGTACAGTTCTACGTTAAATCTTCATCTGAAGCGACTTCTTTCGATTATTATCTTCTCTATACTTTAATTTTGTTCCTTAGGCATTTTTAAGTTCAATTCGACTTCAAGGAGAACAGAGCCTTTACTGTTTCTAGGCGCCATTACGCTACGTTTTTTTCGCAGCACTCCTTTCCCTTGACGGAAGAATATATTTTTCAAGTACGAGTACATAGTGGAGTACTTGATGATGCAGGGATTCAATACTCGATCAGATCTGCCGTAGATGAGTTCTAAGGCTAGTTATAGAATAGCTTAGCCGCATACTTTGACTTTGACAGCACTCCGAACGCAATCTTTGGCTTACAGTGCTGATGATGTCGAGTAGGATCATTTCAGTGGAGAAATAATCAAAAATTATTGAAAATGATTTACGTTTTCTGCACTGGGCCGCCTTCACCAGTTGTGATTAATTGGTTTGGTGATATTTTCGCATGTGGATGCTTTTTATTTTTCTTTTCTTTTTATTTTTCTCAAATCGCCGCGCCGCGCCGTACGGTTCCTGTTGTTTTCCCATCCTAGTTTTCATTGGCCGAAATGCATGATCCAATGAAATATTAAGGTATGTCTGTAGAGTCCATTGAACTCTGCCTGCCTGAACGAGTGCCTGCTTCTTGTTTGAAACCTTATCGGGACTAACCTGACGAGCCGACTATTATGTCTATTTGAGTGATGTCGCATAAAGCTAGTCATTGATAAACCTTTTTGCTGGATTTAAAAAGCTTAGATATATGAATTTCCTGAAGCTACTCACGAGAAAACCGAAATACAATGTTGCAAGGGAAACTATGCTGGTGTTTGAATATATTCATGAGTCGCAGAAGCTCGACCTGATCTACCTCCAGTTGATATTCAGTATTCAAAATTCTGTTTCATAAAATATAATACTTCATAATGTCAAACAACAAATCATTCGATTGAAAGAATAGACAAAAATCGTGTGTCAGAAATTTTTATTATCTACAATTTGTATGGTGCACCAAATGAAAGATGTCGGGTATTCAATGGCCATTAAAAATCCGAAAACAGTGGCACATAAAATTATGAATTGAATTAAAATGAATTTGGAACATTTAAACTCAGTTGGAGAGAAAACTTCCCCCACCAGCGGTGTGGGGTATGACTCTTAATGAAAGTCTTAGTTCCTTGAAAGCCATATTTTCATTTAATTTGTTCTCCTAATGGGAACAACTTGTGTCCAAAAAACAAAATGTCCGCGGATGACCAAGCAACTCGGTCTATTGCACTCCAATCCAGCTTAAAATAATGTTTTCATTTTCACGAGCGGTTAAATTCATAAAACTGAAAGGTTGGGAACAAGTAATCGCCATTGTACCATAGATCAAGTCACTTCATTGATAATGATTTTGTAGAGCTGATAAAAATAACTTAAAGCGGTACCTTAGTGAAAAGGGAACTCTCATCATTAATTCATTGACTGACTGTAAGGCTAAGAGTTGAAGTCAACGGTCTAGCTTGTTAGAAATATACCTAGGTAAGGTACTCGATAATCGAAACGTTACGTTGTGATTATGATTTTGAACTGAATAATCGTATAAGGTCGCGTACCGTAGTGTGAAACAGACAAGACGAATAATTGTAATCGAGATCGCAATACTCGTAGCGCTGTACATGGAGAAGAATACAATAATTCTACGAGTAGTTTGTATTCTTCCTTTTCCGTGTCATAAGCCATCACGATATCGAAAGGATCACCGCTCTCCCACTTAACCGCTTCACAGTAGTGATCCGCTCGTGGAGAAGGCCGCAAGATTTTATAAGCAAATAACGAAATTTCCAAAGTTAAGCCTCATCCATACAATCAAAACGAGTTATATACTGCCCCACCTTCATATAGGTACACACCCAAAAGTACAATGTATGTACATACTTGTACATATCCTTAGCGTTGTTGGCTTCAACTCAAATACGCATTTCATTTTATTTCAATCGCATTGTTCCTGTTCCTTATTATACTACATATCAAAGCACCTACTCTCATAATATTGTATAGGTAGGTAGGTACTGCTTCTGCTTGTAACATATCAAACCGCACCATCAACATCTAATTAATTGAAAACCATAACCCAACTAACAGGAACCATTTAGTTGCATCTTAGATGTTGCTCCTTTGATGATTGTTATTTATTGCCCTCAAACACTGCGCTGGCTTCTCTTCATGTTTCGTTTCAAAAGCCACACATTGGTTCATAGAGCACAGCAGACGATGTGTGTATGAGTTTTCGGCACTTGTGAGTGCGAAAAGGAAACCCTATAAGAATTATGGAACACAACCTCCACTCCAGACTCCACTACCAGATTGAGAGAAACAACCTCCTCACGATTACTAAATAACCCATAATTGGCCTGAGCTAAAGTAGATCAAAAAGGTGCAATAAATTAATTAACCCAAGTTCTTTCTTTCTACGCCATAGTCATTTGAGGACACAGAGCCGCCATGCCGTCCGCCACCACCAGACCGGATCCACATTGGGATCCAATTACTTTGGTGAAATTCATGGACACGCAGACCGAATTTTCCTCATGATGCGTTGTTGGTTTCATAATTATGATATCACGGCAGCAATGAACAAAGCTCCGTTGGATTCTTTGGGCTAAGTTAAATAGGGTGCCGTCAGAGTTGTGTCACAACTTACGACAGACACCCTGCTGCCCGCCCGCCGTCACCGCTCCTAGAATCTGGTTCTTTGATCGTTGTGTTGTACCTAAATTGTGATGAGAGCGGTTTGCTTCTGTTCTGATAGGACAGAGGGATCCGATTTCTTTTCTGTAATTCAATTGGCGGATTTGTTTAGTTCCTTTTTTTTCCTGCTTTCTTCTTTCTGCCTTCTCGCGTATATCACGTCTGTCAATGTCAAATTTGATTTGGCGACAATTTAGTCAAATTTATTTGCCATAGCTGTCGCATTATCAAAGCTATGGACAAGAGCAACGAGGGGAAATGGTGACGACGAAAGACGTAGAGACTTCAAAAGGCCCTCATTCATTATGATGATACGTCACATAATTCAATTGGCCTGGATTATGGAAAGTTGACTCGGATACCATCAGGAACTGGTTATGGTGTAGTGTCAGTGCTTGAACTGACGTCACATCAATTTAATTGTGACAACATAATTAAGCTGCGATGATGAATGTTTAACTTTATGCTGGACGCAGGATACCTTGCACATCCGCCCTTAGATTTAGTCCGCCCTCAATCACAAGAAGTCTTTCTTTATAATACCTACTCGTATCTGGGCGAATGGCACTTTCATTTTTCTACGTCGCTCTTTGTGTCGCCTCGTGTGTAAATGTCGCGTAGAAGAGTTCGCATGAGTTAGAGCATACGAAGCGTATCTGTGAAATGCAAATTGCTAGCTGCCAGCACAAAAATGTATCTTAATGAGTGCACGCAGTCCATAGCTTTCGCATATTGTCGAGGTTTTTTGTTTTTTGTTCGAGGGCGGGAATAAATTGTCCTGCGTTTCGTGGAAAAACAATTCGAAACGTTTAACTTGATTTATGGCCGCCACAATTAATTTTACTATCAAGGTACTTTGGAGCGAAATAGTTGCGCATCAGAGAGGCTTTTGGTATGTCGTCTTCCTGAAGGGATAACTTTGTTAGCAAACAGAATTAGGAGGTAACAACAACTCAACACATTGCACTGCAGCAATTGTCCCTAATGTCCCAATGAAAGGCAATAAAGAATGATGAGCAGGTTTATGGGCGGCTGAACGGTTCCTAGTGAAGTTTATACGCCGCGCCGCGCTGTCGTGTGCCGCACCGTCTCCTTTTGTGCTGGTGTTTTTCTATGGAAAAGGAAATTGCAAAAGAAGCCATTAAGCGCAATAATGTTACCAGTTGGGTAATTAATTCTTCGAATTAAAATGAACCATCAAGAGAGTAGGTAGGTTCCTATATGTATATATGAAGCACTGAGTAAGCCTTGCCAACAACTTAGTCGAAACTCGAAAGAGACAACAAGGGATTCCGAGAAGAATCATCAGACATGTTATGGTGGGTGAACGTTGCAATGTTTGCTTTACATTGTATACGCGTCCTAGAAAAAGTGAAGTAAGCTTTTAAAACTATGGCCACTATCAATTCCCTTTTATGATATGCACTCCAAGCACTCATTCTTCTAAGCGTTCATTCTAAGCGTTCAAAGTTAAAAATACTCGTATTTAAATATCACAAATTTCAATAATAAGGAACTTAATAGACATAAGACATCTAGGTATGGGGCCATCTGGAGGCGCCTCTTGTGGCGTAAAGGTTGGCATACGTGGCTGGCTGTTACCTGGTCCTAGAAACCTCCAATTACTTTTTCACGGGTATCACTCTTTATGAGGAATTGGTAAGTCACCTTTGATGAAAGTCGAATTTGCGTCACCAATGGAGGGTTAGTTTAGTTATTGACGAAAAAGAGAGAAATTCCGAGACTTTGCTTCTTTGAGTAAGGTAAGGTTAAGGTGGCTATCGGGGAAACGACCGACGATCTTAGACCAATATAGATCCATTGTGATAAAAAAAATAAAATAAATAGGGTGGCGCAACAGAGCGAGGAGCCCTTGGGCCTAGCGCATTTCTCACAACCATGCCTTCTGAGGGAATGGAGGGGACCTACAATTTATTGCCGGTTCCGAACGACTAATGGAGAAAGCGCTTTTCATGTCAATGAATTTACTAAAAAAAACATTTTTGCCTCTGCTGGGATTCGAACCTCGCACCTCTGGGTTAGCAGGTGAACATGCTAACCATCACGCCACGGGTACCACTGGTCCATTGTGACACCACAAGAAGTTTGAGGAATTGCCTCTTATTAAGACAATTTTGAGCTTCGTCTACACTCTAAAGCGATGAAGACTATGGGTGTCTATGTTTCTTAGATCACTTGGATCGTTGAAAAATTGTTCTCCTTAGTGTCTCTTACGTCTTTGAGAGGGTGTAATGTATGTACAACAAAGATGTGGAACGGTTTCCGCATCTTCTTCGTCCATGCAGCTTCCAGAGAAGTCGTTTAATGGAGCTAAAGGTAAAGTGCAATCTGCTTAAGGATGACAAAATTTTGGTACGCATTAGATCAAGCTTTGGACAGATATTTTTGGAAGCCATGCCATGGTGGCGATGTGTGTCCATCTACTCCTTGAGTTACAAAGTCATAAATTGTAGTGAAGACAGGTTTGTTCGTAGAACCTCTGGGTTTGCCCTGTTGTTGCCAGAAATCATATTTTTGTGAGACCGCAACTCGCCTTGAATGTCAAACTGAGTGTTTTTTTAGCCCAGGGTTTGCTCTTAGCTCGCCTTAAGGCAGCACTTGGTTTTTGATGGGGGCGAGTTCTGGTAACAAGCAGGGCTGACAGAAACAAGCACTTTAATCAAAAACGTTTATGCTTGACTGCATTTACCTACCTGCGTTCTTCATCGAACCATGAGCTTGGTTTTTGGGACCCAGAACGTCAGAGTCTTTAGATCTGATTGCTCGTTGGAGTTGCTTTTTGCAGGCGACATTGGTTAGGAATAGTTGAAGAAGAGTTCAACGTTTCCAAAAATGTTATTGTTCCCTTGAATTGTGTTGAAGTTATCTGAGACATTGTTTGGGTATACGTTTTTTAAGGAAGCTTGAGCTACTCTAAAAAAAAGAGATCTTGCTAATTCTTGAGCTACTTTAAAAAAAGAGAGCAGCCCAAGTAGTAGCAAAAGCCATTAGCTAAACAACCGAGTACAGGCTCGTAAATTTTTCGTCTTGTCATTGTTTTCTTGTTTCGCCAACAGTGAAATTTTCTTGCTATCGGTTGTTTTGAAAACGTTATAACTTTTTTACGTGTCTGTTAAAACCACACACAGCCTCCATCAAACTTCGGTGCCTAGGTGTTCTCTGAGACAACGGCATTGGACATTTTAAGACAGAAAAGTGTTGGAAGTTTGGGCCACAAATTTTAACTCTTGGAATGAAAGACCCCGAAAGATCCTTTAATTTTAATTAAATATGACGGACTAGCTCACTCAGGGTTTTCTGCTTTTTCTGCCAGTAAAGCAAAACATCAAATTCTTGTAATACAAGTGAATTGTATAAAAAAGCACAGAGATACAAGTTTGCTTGCTCTTCTACAAGTGTAATGAATATTATCTCTCAAGTGGATTTTGACTTGTACACTTGTAGTTTTGTGTTATAGACATCTAATGTCAGTCGTTAGTCGTGACGTCCTTTTGTAGTCAACTTCAACTGGTGTGACTGAATCTATGGTCTGACAGACCACTGAGGGGAGAGTACGATAACTATGGCGACAAAAAATAATAACGGTTTCTGATAGAGGGGTTCAATACAAGCATTTTTTACTATGGGAGGGGGGGGTCTATCTCCCCCCGTTTAGGCGGTAGGGGCAATTTTATAAAAATTTACTTAAAATCTAAAAAAAAATATTGTAGAACAAAGGGAAAACTTACAGATACAATTTATACCTTTTATGAAAGCCAGAAACTTGCACTTTATAATAAATTTTAAATGAAGTGGTTTCAATTTATAGTTTTTGAAATAACTGACTTCAAAATCAAAATTTACGAAAAAAAAATTTAAAAAACCACTGAGTACACTGTTTGAGTACTATGTTTCTCGTGATTACAAATGTCAATAAAAAAATTTTGATGTAGTTAGTTGCTTCAATAAATTTTTTATCAAACGATATAAATTCCTTTTTTCTATGTCTTATAGTTTTTGAGATAATTGAAAAATAGTAAAACTATTGAAGTATGCATTATTTTCAAAAAATTATGGAAATACGTACGAATTTACGATAATGTTAGGAGATAGACTAATGAAAGTATTAAAATTCATAAAACAGGTACTTATGTGCAATTAATTTCCGTATGCAACAGCTTTTCGCATGGCCCGCTTCGCGGGGCTCATTTTTTTAACCCTTTTTCCGCAGGGTTAAGCTGCTCATGCTAAATATGAAAATAGCAATTAATTTCCGTATGCAACAGCTTTCCGCATGGCCCGCTTCGCGGGGCTCATTATTTTAACCCTTTTTCCGCAGGGTTAAGCTGCTCATGCTAAATATGAAAATAGCAATTAATTTCCGTATGCAACAGCTTTCCGCATGGCCCGCTTCGCGGGGCTCATTATTTTAACCCTTTTTCCGCAGGGTTAAGCTGCTCATGTTAAATATGAAAATAGCAATTAATTTCCGTATGCAACAGCTTTCCGCATGGCCCGCTTCGCGGGGCTCATTATTTTAACCCTTTTTCCGCAGGGTTAAGCTGCTCATGCTAAATATGAAAATAGCAATTAATTTCCGTATGCAACAGCTTTTCGCATGGCCCGCTTCGCGGGGCTCATTTTTTTAACCCTTTTTCCGCAGGGTTAATCTGCTCATGCTAAATATGAAAATAGCAATTAATTTCCGTATGCAACAGCTTCCCGCATGGCCGGCTTCGCGGGGCTCATTATTTGAACCCTGTTTCCGCAGAATTAGGCTGCTCATGCTAAATATGGAAATAGCAATTGTTTTCTGTAAGCAAAATGTCTTCCCCCACTTCAAAACATTTATTATGGCCATGCGGGAAGCTGTTGCATACGGAAATTAATTGCTATTTTCATATTTAGCATGAGCAGCTTAACCCTGCGGAAAAAGGGTTAAAAAAATGAGCCCCGCGAAGCGGGCCATGCGAAAAGCTGTTGCATACGGAAATTAATTGCTATTTTCATATTTAGCATGAGCAGCTTAACCCTGCGGAAAAAGGGTTAAAATAATGAGCCCCGCGAAGCGGGCCATGCGGAAAGCTGTTGCATACGGAAATTAATTGCTATTTTCATATTTAGCATGAGCAGCTTAACCCTGCGGAAAAAGGGTTAAAATAATGAGCCCCGCGAAGCGGGCCATGCGGAAAGCTGTTGCATACGCAAATTAATTGCTATTTTCATATTTAGCATGAGCAGCTTAACCCTGCGGAAAAAGGGTTAAAATAATGAGCCCCGCGAAGCGGGCCATGCGGAAAGCTGTTGCATACGGAAATTAATTGCTATTTTCATATTTAGCATGAGCAGCTTAACCCTGCGGAAAAAGGGTTAAAAAAATGAGCCCCGCGAAGCGGGCCATGCGAAAAGCTGTTGCATACGGAAATTAATTGCACATAAGTACCTGTTTTATGAATTTTAATACTTTCATTAGTCTATCTCCTAACATTATCGTAAATTCGTACGTATTTCCATAATTTTTTTAAAATAATGCATACTTCAATAGTTTTACTATTTTTCAATTATCTCAAAAACTATAAGACATAGAAAAAAGGAATTTATATCGTTTGATAAAAAATTTATTGAAGCAACTAACTACATCAAAATTTTTTTTATTGACATTTGTAATCACGAGAAACATAGTACTCAAATTGGTTTTTTAAATTTTTTTTTCGTAAATTTTGATTTTGAAGTCAGTTATTTCAAAAACTATAAATTGAAACCACTTCATTTAAAATTTATTATAAAGTGCAAGTTTCTGGCTTTCATAAAAGGTATAAATTGTATCTGTAAGTTTTCCCGTTGTTCTACAATATTTTTTTTTAGATTTTAAGTCAATTTTTATAAAATTGCCCCTACCGCCTGAACGGGGGGAGATAGACCCCCCCCTCCCATAGTAAAAAATGCTTGTATTGAACCCCTCTATCAGAAACCGTTATTATTTTTTGTCGCCATAGTTATCGTACTCGTGCCACCACTGAGATTCCAGCAGTCAGTTATTACAAAAAGAGCATAAAGTGTTGCTTTATGGTGAAAAATTGCACTATCCAGATTGAGAAGTCATCTCTATTTAGACAAGACCAAATCCCCGTCATAACTGCTAGGAGATAAGCGCGAGTTGAAACAACAAGGACTTGTAACACAAAACTACAAGTACTTGTAATACAATTGAACTATGACAAGTGATACAAATTTTTGTAACACAACGCTACGAGTTTGCCTGCAGTTCTCTAAGTTTAGTGAAGATAATCTTGCGAGCCGGTCTTAACTTGTAGACTTTGTGTTATAGGCCCCAGGGTTCAGTACTTGTAATACAAGTGCATTAAATTTTTGTAACAAAAACTTCAAGTTTGTTTGCTCATTACAAGTGTAATAGAGAAAATCCTGCCGCTGGAGCCTATAAAACAAGACTACTAGTACTTGTCGTGCAAGTGAATAATGACTAGTGAAAGAAATTTCCGTAACACAAAGCTACAAGCAAACTTGATCTTCTTAACGTGTACTGGACATAGTTCTACAATTTGCTCTTAACTTGTTGGATTGTAGCTCTGTGTTACAGGCGCGTGGTCTACACCAAATTGAGTGTTATCAAAACCTGCTAACCCAACCAGTAGGAGCCTTACAGCTCCAAACAGAGTGGGTACTTACTTGAAGTTGCTTTTCGCCTTTGCATTTGCTCTTGTAAACAAGATTTTTGATTATCTTCTGTAGATTTTCACTTTGAAAGAGCCTGAAAATCTATCGAAATCGGCACTCTTTTTCGACGACGATCTTCCACGACGATGACGCCAGAAAACTGTTTCATATAACTTCACTTCCGGCGATTTAAAGAAAACTAATGCAGTGGTCTCAAAAATATCTTTTACTTTTTCGTGTTCTTTAACACGTTTTATCAGTGCGTCGTATGACATTCTACGATAATTGTCTTAAGATCTAAGCGATCCAGGCCCAGCCAATTTAATTTTAAACTTTTGATACCGCATGTGTCTAACTCAAACCAATGTAGATAACTCTTCACTTGGTTGGTAAACTGAATGTAGGAATGATAAATACTCAAACTTTCATTGTTCTTGTCGCAATTATATCACAAAACTCTGTGGTTGAATTATTGTTCAAGAGATATTTCATTTCCCTCCTTTGCCACCTTTTCATAATTCTGGCAGGTTTGTTTTTATTTTTCACCACGTTTGAGAAAGTTCATTCGACGAACAGAGAACATTAGATGTACGCTCCTTTTGCAAATTGCACCACACACACTATATTAGCCGGAAGGTAGGTATGATACAAATGTCTGCTGAAAACAGTAGGGGTAGAGAGATACACAAACCTAAATGGCAGTCGCATGTTTGCAATTTTTCTTTAGCGCTAAATGTCATGTGCATTATATTGCGGTCGTACTTCATTGCACATAGTTTCGTAGTTTTCCATTTTCAAGAGTTTTTGGGTGGAAAACAGTGTTGGTGTCGGTGTGTACGTTTTTGGAATAAGGGAGAAGAAGGCAAAGTCGGGTGATTCCCGAATTCCCACATTCAGTTTGAGTTGAAGAGTTTGAAATGATCAGGAGAAAGGAGTGTGAATGTAGCACATTCACAATATATTTTCTTTTCAATGTCTAGAGTTTATTTATTTATTTAACTATAACTATAACTACAGATACACAATTGTTCACAGTTATTTTGCATAAGAATAATTAAAAGATTATAATTAATGCCTAAGGCGAATATAAAGTAATAATTCATTTTTGAATTTATAAGAACTGAGATTAAAGTCCACAAAAGAAGTATAAGTATTAAATTGTTTACATAATTGAGAAAAAGGTTCATTATTCAAATAATTTAATGTTGATTCATTAGTTCGCAAAATCTTAAAATTTCGACTTTGCCGAAGTGGCACATTTATTTTTAGTAACGAAAGCAGATGAGGTGAACTTATTTCACCCTTCAAAAGTTTGAATATAAATGTGGCGTTAAGTGATGACCTCCTGTCCTCAAGTATTAAGACCAATCAGCATAAGTCTCGAGCGATATGGAGGAAGATGAAGACGATTATCCCAGTTAAGATGACGCAGAGCAAATATGAGAAACTGTTTTTGAACGGATTCAATTCGAGCAATGTGACAAGCATAATACGGGCACCACACTTGACATCCATATTCCAAGACCGAACGAACCAGCCCAATGAATAAGCTTTTTGTGACATATGGGTCACTGAACTCTTTAGACCAACGTTTAATCATTCCCAGACGAATCGAAGCTTTTGCAGTTAAGGAATCGATATGCATTCTGAAGTCAAGTTTCGGATCAAATATAACTCCCAAATCAACAAAATAATTTACTCTTTCCAGCTTCGAGTTACTTATAAAGTAATCATTTTTGAAAGTATTCTTTATTCTAGCAAATGTCATTACTTTGCATTTCTTAGAGTTCAGTGTGAGACTGTTGTTATTGCACCATTGAAGTAAATGATCGATATCAGATTGCAGTTGAATGTGATCAGCATTATTTTTGTATGAAAACGAGATTTTCGCATCGTCAGCATATAGATGTATATCACAGTGTCTTATCACAGAGGGTAGATCATTAATAAATATCACAAATAATAGTGGACCCAGGTGGCTTCCTTGTGGAACCCCGGATTTAACTTCTATTGCACAGGAAACTTGAGATTGAACTTAACATATTGAGTGCGAGATGATAAGTAACTTTCAATCCACTGAACAAGTTTTGGAGACCAACCGAAATTTGAATGTTTTTTAACTAGCTGCTGGTGATTAAGTTGGAAACTTTTGAAAAAAGAAAAGCACAAAAAATGTTCACCACTTATTTGAGAGCTGTTGCAATTGTCTATTTAGTTTTTATAATTAATTGCTTTAAGAAGGTTAAACTTAAAAGTTATCCAAATCACAAAAAAAAAATAATTTCAATGACAGTGTTATTGCACTTTACGTATTTTGCGTTGAAGCAAATTATATTTTTCACAAAATGTAAAAACTAGGCACTGTATCACAATAACTTTTATTTTAGATAAAAGATAGCACAACTATAAATAGATTGTGAGTGCTTATGTCACTTGAGATTTGTTAAATACAACTTAGAAACGCGAGTTAATCGGGAGTAAGCTAAAGCACTTGTTGATAAAAACAGAGTTACCAACTGATTGTTGGTGTCAAGTGTACCAGTTTCGACGTATGCAATATACATTAGCTTGAAGTGCATTGCTCTAATTAATAATAATGGCTACCTGTGAAAAGCATAGCGATATCAACAGCCGGCCGGCGGCGGTGTATAATGTTCTTCCAGTAAAAGATTATTGAGGTATGGCAAGGTTAGGTTAAAATGGCTGTCAGAGATACAACTGGCACACTTAGACCAATATTACGTCCATTGTGATACCATAAAAATTTGTGCGAGGGAGTACTTCACTTAACAAAACCATTTGGAGCTTTTAACAAAGCGAAGGATATGCAAGGGATCTGTGTTCACCAGATCGCTCGGATCATCAAGAAAATATTTTCCTAGATGCCGTTTTCTTTTAAAGGAGAGTGCAGGATATGAGCAGAGGATTTGTGGGATGGTCTCCTCCTTCTCCTCCTCATCTAGGCAACTTCTTCAGAAGTCATTAGAGGAAACGCCAAGTCTTATGGCGTGTCTTCCTATCAGACAATGTCCGGTGATGACATTGATTACGGAGCTAACGTGCAATCTGGTAATGGATAACAAATGTCTTGTGCGTTTTGGATCAAGTTTTGGCCATATCCGTTTTGTTATTATTGAGGTATATGAGTATGAGTCTGTTTAAACATAAGTGTAGTACAACTAAACTCTTGGAGCCTCGGGACCTTACGCATTTAAAGAACCTACAATTTTTTACCGATTTTGAACGGTTGAGTGAGAAAAAGAGTTGATCCAAAGTTGATATATATGAGAAAACGCTCTTCATGTCAGTGTGATAACTCTCTGAGGACTTACCATTTCCCTCCGAAAAATCAATTTGAGGTCTAAGACCTAGACACCGTTTCATTGTACTACCAAACAGCAGCCATCTTTTGCTACAGCTTTGCAAATGTTCATTGAAAAAGCAGAGGACACTCCAATGGTAAGAAGTCTAGACTACCAATTCTCATCATAACCATGACTGAGGCGAGTGTCCGTCACCTGATGCGCAAAATCGTAGGTGGTCACAGAAGAAGAGGAAATGCTCCTGGGTATAATCGTTCATGTAAAGGATTTACAGATTCTGGTACGCATTAAGCAGAGCAAGTTTAAGTTCCTTGCGAAAGAGAATATTTGCTGAGGGAAAGCAAAAATATTGCAGCTTTGTTCTTATCGTTGGGAAGCGTAGGTTATCTAACTATTTGTATTCAACTGAGGCATACAATGTAAGGTTCTATGTTCTTGACAGATACAATCGTCGATAAGGGCACTCACTTTGGACTCTGGGAGACCAACCGCTAACTCAGATCCAAAGAAAACTGCCTGAGATTATTGCCTGGCAAGTTAAACGGGGATCTCGTTTACAGTTTTGTCGTGATGGCCTCAAACCCAAACAAAATTCAAAAAATTTAATTTTCCAAACTAATTCAAAATGAACCTTGAACTTCTGGATCAGTTTCAAAGTCGTTACAGGGTTTAGCAGAGCCTTAAGCACAGCTTGGTTGTACTTGCAAGTACAACTATACTTCTTTTCGATCAGCCATTCCTCTTTTCGTTCAGCCATTCTTCTCTTCTTATAGCCATTTGTAAAACATGCGTCTCCGCTTGGAAAACGGTCGCATATGTGCCTTAGTTCTTTACCACATGGATTCCTTGGACAAGGTGAAAACATCTTTAATCACAATTAAGTTTTGTGTGAAAATAGTTTTAGAGTTTCTCCAGAAATATTGGCCTTTATTTTTCCGTTCCTCAATAAGCTTAATGTAGCTTAATGTAGCAGTTCCAACAACGTTCTTAAAATTGAGTCCTAAAAATGCTTAAAACGCAGATTTCTAGCAGGAAGAAGGTTTGTGGTACCATAGTGCTTTGATGGTTAGCATGTCTGCCTGTTACGCGGGAGGTTCGTGGATCAAATCCTAATAGAAACAAAAATGAAATGCATTTTCACCTTTCGCGAGAAATTGGCAGGTTCACAATTAGTAAGTTCAATGCCATGAAAAGCGCTTCTCGATTAGCCGTTCGGAATCAGCAGAAAATTGTTTTATTGTTTTATTCCCTCATAAGGCAATGGATGTGAGAAATGCGCTAGTACTTGGGGCTCTGTTGCGCCATCTTATTTATTTATTTATTTTTAATATTCACCAAGACGTGAAATGTGCTACTTAACTTAGCCTTAGTTCTACTCTGCATAAATCCAGTTGTCAACCCTCTACCTTTTCAAATGCACACATAACGGTGAAACGACCTGTAAAAAATGCTAGCCACTCCACTAAAACTGACAGGTTTTCATATACCACCATCCACAACCTGCTCGCCCCTGCATTGGCTCTGATGACATCATCTCCAGCCAAACCATCGTGCACCACCCAAACTGCATGAAGACCGAAGAGAAATGAAGAGAAAATTAACGAAAAGTAATCATCCCATTTGCTATGACAGACATTGCGAGGACGAAAAGAACTCTGAACTATTCTGTGCACCTCACCCCTGATGGGATAGTCATCTCGAGAATAGGGTGTTTTAATCGTAATCGTTAAATTGAAAGAATGCTGATCCTTGAGTTAGGACATGTTCTTGGGAAGAAAAGCATTCTCCATTTTTCCAATCTCCGTTAAGAACAGCAATGCCTGTAGGCAGCTGAAGCCAAGTTCTTCCGAATCCTTACCCGTCGAAATTTTCATGGTCAAGTTTGAGAGTTTGAGTCACGACTCTCGAGTCTACATACTTAACTGTGCTACTCTATAATCCATCACAATTCAGAGCTCCAAATGAAACTCAAGAATTTTACGAAGGATACGTTTTTCAGATTTTTTCCTCTTTTATTTTGAAACACCCTGTCAATGCACACTGCTGTTCTGCTTTTCATATCGTACGTCGTACAGCGTACCACATAATACCCACTCTCAACGTCACCCGACCTACAGACGACGCAGTGTTTTGCGTGAAAAATCATTTTGCTCATTTCTCATTCTGCTTCAATTATCCTTCTGTTTTCAATTTTTCTTCCAATGTGTATTTTATGTTATTTTCTCCGTCATTTTTAGCATTTTTCTGTTTTTCTATTTAATTTGTTCTTTTATTTTTTACTATTTTTGTCAGAATAGCATATTAATGTGAGAGATGACTACACTACAGATGAGTGCAGAGTGCCAGTGCACGAAAGTTGCATGTTGGTATACTTTTGTGCACTTTCTCCCCCCAAAACCCTCCCTGGAACTATATAACTAGGTACATGGAGCCACGTCGTCTCGAGACATTTGACAGGAAAATCTATTTAAGTTTTATTATTGCCCTGTTAGTTGTCATTTGGAATTGCTGAATGGATGATTGAGCAAAGTATGCAATGTATGACGTGGGTAAATGGGTGTTTGTGTTTGCTGATGTTTTTGCTTGAATTTTTATTTGACACAAAGTGCTATTTATTTTTGATTTAGAAAAGCACTTTGCTGGCTGTGCTGACGGGTTTATTACTCTGTGTATGACTAAAAGGGAACTTCGACGCAAATGAATTTGAAGGCATCAAATAACTGACATGTGAGTTCCTGGAGCAGAAGGTATTTAAGGTAGGGACACTACAAAAGTAGAGCGACAGGGACATCAAACGACGCCATTTTTCTTGCCGCTCTTTTTACATTACTCTTCAGTAAGGTTTGCCATTTCATGATCATAGAAAGATATACGAGCCAACAACGAGTCAAAATTATTAAAATTTACTACCGAAATTTGGAGTCAGTAGGCTCAACGTTAAGAGCGCTACGTCCAATTTGTGGTCGTCATAATCGTCCTAGCAAATCTACAATTAATCGTCTAGTGGAAAAATTTTAAACCACAGGCACAGTACAAAATGTTCCCGTGTCAGTATTGCTGCCGCTGAGGCTTTAGTTGCAGAAAGCCCAAATGTGTCTCTCAAACGTCGTTCTCAAGCGTTGGGCATCTCTGTGACGTCGTTATGGCGAATTTTGCGAATAGATCTTGGCCCACATCCTTACAAGATTAAATTGACGCAAGAATTAAAGCCGCTTGACCACCAGAAGCGTCGTATTTTCGTAAATTGGGCTGAGCAACAACTTGAAAATGATTCGGATTTTCATCGAAAAATCATCTTCAGCGATGAGGCTCATTTCTGGCTGAATGGCTTCGTCAATAAACAAAATATGCGGTATTGGTCAGGGAGCAATCCACACGTACTCAATGAGTCCTCATTGCATCAAGAAAAAATTACAGTTTGGTGTGGTTTATGGGCCGGCGGCATCATTGGGCCGTACTTCGTCCGTGATGATCAAGACCAGCACGTTACTGTGAATGGGGATCGATACCGTTCAATGATAACCGAATATTTTTGGCCCCCATTGGATGATATGGACTTGGAGGACATGTGGTTCCAACAGGACGGCGCTAGAAGCCACCAGCGAATGTCAGAATCAATTTATTGGAAACCAAGTTTGGAGAACGTGTTATCTCACGAAATGGTAAAGTCGCTTAGCCGCCTCGGTCGTGTGATCTGACGCCGTTAGACTATAACCTGTGGTTCTACGTCAAGCCTATGGTCTATGCCAACAAGCCAGCGACTATTGATGAATTTCGTACGAATATTGGTCGTGAAATTGCAGCAGTATCGGTCGATTATGCTTGCAAAAGAAATCGGGTTTCAAACATAATGGCATCAAACGCTTTTTCACAAGAATGAATGAATTAAGATGGCATGGCGCTACAGTCCGGGTCGGACTAGGGCCTCAACCAACATGCTTCTCCAGCCAGCTCGGTCCCTAGCTAGCTGCCTCCAGTTTTGCACGCCAAGTTGGTTGAGGTCCTCTCCTATCACCCTAAGAATTTTTCTCTCGAAGCATCCTAAAGCGTTATCGTCTACCTTTGACAAGGTCCATGCCTCTGCGCCATATATAAGGACCGGGATGATAAGTGTCTTATACAGGGACACTTTAGTTGAGTTGCTCGAGAGAGGACTTTACTACTCAATTGCCTTCTTAGTCCGAAGAATCAGCGATTGGCAAGAGTTATTCTTCGTTTGATTTCAGCGCTGGTGTCGTTGTCTGAATTAATAGCGGCGGCGGCGCCTAGGTAGACAAAGTCCTTAACTACCTCAAAGTTATAGCTGTCTATTTTGACGTTCTGTCCAAGACGTCGGTGTTGGGTGTCCTTTCTTGATGACAGCATATACTTGGTCTTGCCCTCATTTACCACTAAACCCATCTTCTTCGCTTCCGTCTCAATGCTCATAAACGATAATATTGACTTCGATATTGACTTCCAATTATGTCAATATCGTCGGCATATCCGAGCAGTTGAACGGATCTTTGAAAGATTGTGCCTCTTGTGTTGACGTGGGAGTTTAGCACTATTCTTTCAAGAACGATGTTGAAGAAGTCGCATGACAGTGCATCGCCTTGCTCTAAAACCTTTTTTGACATCGAATGTATCGGTGAGATCTTTTCAGACCCTGATGGAGCAGCGTGCGTTCTCCATCGTCATCCTACACAATCGGACAAGTTTGGTAGAGATGCCAAAACTAGACATGGCTCTTTATAACTCCTCTCTATAGATGCTGTCATACGCGGCCTTAAAATCGATAAAAAGGTGGTAGGTATCGATTTGAAGCTCCTGGGTTTTTTCCAAGATCTGCCGTAGTGTGAAGATCTGGTCTATGGTGGACTTTCCTGGTCTAAAGCCGCACTGATAAGGACCTATCAGGTTGTTGACGAATGGCTTCAGACACTCACACAATACTGCAGATATTATCTTATACGCGATGTTAAGAAGACTGATACCTTTGTAGTTGGCGCAGTTCAGAGGTTCTCCTTTCTTGAGAACAGGGGAAACAATGCTGAGGTTCCATTCATCGGGCATGCTTTCTTCCGACCATATTTTGCAGATGAGCTGGTGCATACTCCTAACCAGGTCATCGCCTGCCCCTTTAAACAATTCGGCAGTGAGGCCATCAGCTCCAGCAGCTTTGTTGGACTTTAGCTTGGATACTGCTGTCTTCACTTCGTTCAGGTCGGGTTGGCTGAATTGTTGGTCTACGTCGCCTAGATTGAATGGTTCTATCTCTCTAACAGCGGAATTGGGTTCATCATCGCCGTTATAGAGCTTGGAGAAGTGATCTTTCCATATCCTCAGCATTGACTGCAGTTCCACCACGATGTTCCCTTGATCGTCTTTGCAGGCTTCGGCTCGGGGCTTATAGCCCGAGGCTGTTGTTTTTACCTTCTGGTAAAACTTCCGAACCTCATTCTTGCTGTGGCACCTTTCTATCTCCTCGATCGTGCGCTTCTCATGCTCTCACTTTTTCCGTCTGAGAAGCCGGTGTTCGTCTCTCCTCATCTGCTTGTAGAGCTCGTAAGCAGTTCTTGTCTTTTTGTGCAGCGCCGCTTTGTATGCTTCTTGTTTAGCTGCATGTGCTTGCCGGCATTCGTCGTCAAACCAGGGGTTTCGTTGTGGTGGCCGTGTGAAACCTAGCACTTCAGAGGCGGCATCTCTGATGGCTGATTGGCAGTGCTGCCACTGGTTCTCTATACTTGATGCTGGCGGCATAGGACTCCTTAAGAGGTTGTAATTGACTCGATTGGAAAAGGACTTGGCGATCTCTTGCGATGGTAGTCGTCCAACGTCGAATTTTCTCACAGTATTTCCTTGTGTTGGCTTGGATCGGGATATCCGCAGTCGTACCTTGGCTACAACAAGGTAGTGGTCCGAGTCAATGCTGGCCCCTCGGAATGTTCGGACATCCTCTATACTGGAGAAAGTGTCGTGCGTCGATCGCAATGTGGTCAATCTGGTTGACGGTTGATTGATCAGGAGATTTCCATGTTCCTTTGTGGATATTGAGGTGCTGGAACCGCGTACTAGCTACCAGAACGACAAAGAAACCAAGAAACCAAGAAACCAAAAACCAAAAAACCAAGAACCTAGAAGAAAAAAGTATAGTAGCAGTGAACTGGCTTTGGGATTTAGTTAGCTGGCTTGACAATGCTCAGTTTTATGGGGAAGTTGGAAGTATTATCGCCACCTAATCATGAACGAAAGCAATGCGCTTCTTAAACTTAACTTTTTATCGGAACCACAAAATCAAGTCACAGAATACAGAAACACAAGCTCCTTAGTCTAAACAACGTTGACTCTCAGAGATACAAATTATCAACCGGTGTTGTTTTCCCTAAAATGTTTCAGATAACGAACCACAAATATCTACGAATAGAGTAGCCCGTAATTCAATTTAAGGCCTCTTCTTCTTCTTCGACCTCTCACCTCCCTCCCCATACCATTACCACACCATTTCCATTTCACTATCTCAACCCTGAGTTGATATCTTCAAACACATCCAAGGCCTACCAATGGATTCCAATGGCATCTCAAAATATTTCTTAATCAAAATGCAACAGCAATTTAAATTCAAACTAACGATTCGAGCTATTAACGTTAAAGTTTAGCGCCGCCGCGCCGCTGCCCCGAGAAAGATCGGCAGTTCGATACACTCAAAAGTAATCTTTAATGCTGTCCATCAAAAGCCCATTATTCGACAAATTGAAGAGCAATAACTTCTCAATTTAATTAGCCAAACGATGATAACTATATTTGGAAAACATTGTCCTAATAATCGTAAAAAAAAAGAAAACTTATTTCCTATTCCCTTTCGCCTCCAATCTCACCATAATCTCGCTTATCGGAAATGTAAAACTCACTAATGGCATCGAAAAGGGATAACCTGAAATGATTGGGCGCTATTATCTGGAGCACTTTTCAAAGACAATTTAATTGCTTCAACCGCAGTGAAATAAAAAATAATTAAAATGTTTGCCCAAAGAACCAGAAATCTTCCGGAAAATTCTTCGAATTAACTGCGGCTACAGTAAGTGGCTAATCAAAATGCAATAAAAAATCAATTGAGTCGGAAGAAAATGCTTCATCTTCTTTGAACGATCTAAGCTCTGAGAACAAAACAAAAAAAAACTTGATGTCACTGTGGATTTAGTTATGGCTTCTTGATCTTGTCATTATAACTCACCAGTGTTTCGTCGCGTGCATTTAATTCAAAAAACCAAACTGACAGTTGTCATTGTGTGCCCAACAATAGTTGAGCCCAAAGTAAAGGTACTCGAAAGCTGACGATGAGTATGACGACGCCATTCAATGATGCTGCGAGAGCTATGCAAAGTGCGCGGCTGTTTAGAAAATTCTATTTTTAAGCAGCAGAGTTGGTATATAGCTGAGAGTGAGCCAAGGCACGTCAACATGACAGATGAGCATCGTAAATATTCCAATTAAACAAAGTTATGTGGATTGTTAAGTTGACGGACCGACTACGGCGACGGTGACGACGCTGTACTCACGGCGTATACGCCTTTGAATGAAACTTGCCAATTGTATTTTGTGGCCGAAAATAGATCGGGTTTTTTTGCATTCTCCACGATTCAGTGACTCTGACAACAACTGGCTAGCATTATGTCAAGTATGTGACAGTTGCCGTTGCCATATGAGCACCTTTCATCGAGGGGTCACCAGGGAAGATTGATGGGCATTTTGTTGCCTCCTTCGCGCGATCGTTGTCAACTGATATTTCGTATCGCGTTGGCATTGGTTCGATTTAGTTGTTGGCAGCAGGTGTAAAGTTGGGGCGGCTATTTCTTTATATTCAGGTCGAGGCAATGGGAACACACATTAATCGTGTTGGCTTGTTGTCAGCCGTTTGGTGTGGTCGCCGCCATCACTCGCAAGGGTTTTCTCATTGACAGATACAAAATGGAGTGCAGCCAAGCACGCGATTTCTCTTGAATTTGTTTTAACGCAACAGAAAGGTTGGCTTGTATGGCTATACCAACGTTGTTAACGCCTACTTCCTGAGATACACAAACGTCTGTCTGTCCGTTCGCGGTTTTCTTGTACAGGCCGGATAATGGGATGGTATTTACATAAATTTCAATTGGAAACCCTTTTTCCTCGTAACGCATTCGTTTTTGCTGTTGTTCTTTTGTTTCGGGGGAAAATTTATTTGTTTGTATTTTAAATTACTTTGTATCGCAATGCAGTATACGTCGATTGTTATCTCTTCGGGGATGAGTACCTCTGTACACAGAATGGAGGTGGTGTGCCTACAGATGGTGGAAGAACTCGCCTCCTTTCAACACGCAATGGCGAAATAATTGCTCATTTTGGGATAACATTCCATAAATAACATCGGTATTCCGAAATGGATAAATAAACTCATTGTAATACAATGATTAGTTGTGAGGAAATAAGAGAAATGTGGGGAAACTCTTAGCGACTTTCAAATGGGCAAGTAATGGAGCATGGAGCATTAAGAATGAAAGCCAAAGACAATGGTAGGTATCTAAGCTGTTGAGTATAGATATTTGTTTGCATTGGTCTTAGGATGTAGGAGCATCGTGGATTTCGAGTTCTTCTAAACCAAAAACTGTCCCTTATTTACTCATATCCATGTTCCAAAGAGCAAGATTTACCTAATCACTCTTAAGAAAACAGAGGACAACTATTTCATTGACTGCTGTGATTTCAGTGTTCATTGTGTTCTTCTTGTGAAATTATTGCTTAGCGGTATTTCGCTGTTTTTCCTGTTGGAGGCTTTCAAAATATCAACCGGAGTAGTGAGACCTAAATACCAGTCCATCGTACTACCAAAGAGCAACATTCCTTTGCAAATGAATTATATAGGGTAAACGCACTAGTACACGGACACTTAACTTTTTTCTCAACTTTGACTTCAAACCATTTTGTAACCATAAATGCTACCGCGGAAACTTTTATTGATTGTAGGAATATAGACATTTCTCAATAATATGTCGTTCAAGTAAATTGCAAAGGAATGATTGTTAAAATTAATAAAATAACAATTCAGAAAAGTTCCATTTGCGTTAGTACCCGGACTGCAAAATTTAGTACCCTGACGCTCTGGTTTTAGTACCCGTACCAGTGGCGTAGCGAGGGGGGGGGCGGGGGGCGGTCCGCCCCGGGCGGCAGTGTTTAGGGGGCGGCAAAATTTAACAATAAGTAATAAAAATATTTTGCAAATACTTGAACTATTTTATATTTTTATCGCAACTACAAATTCGGACCGATTGAAAAGAGCACGGCACGGAGTTTTCAATTACTTATTTTGTGACGAATTCGACACACAATTGTTGCCTCAACATTATTAGCGTTTGGCTACAGCAACTACAGACAAAAGCTTAAAAAGGGTTCAAGACACGCGGTGGAGTGCAAGAGCCGATGCTGTAAATGTGACATGGCATCATTACAAAGATATTCTCGTCGCTTTGGAAAAACTGACAGAGGCAGGTGAAAGTTTAAACAGCAGAACAGATGCAAGTGCTTTAATAGTTTTGATGCAGTCATTTTCCTTCCTTTGTTTTTTGGGCCTGTGGCAACCTGTGCTTTATGAAGTGAATGATGCACAAAAATATTTACAAACAAAAGGACTTGACATAAAATTGTGCGCTCAGAAAATAATTCTTTGCAGATGATATTGACAGAGAAATGAGAGGAATGGGCAAATGGTGCAGTAGGTTATGCAAAAAATATGTGTGAAGAACTTGGATATTCCATAAAACCACGAAGGCGCATAACAAGAAAGCATATTTTCGATGACGGAACTAGAGATGCTAACTTGTCTGGTGAAAATGAGTTGAGACGAAAGCTGTTTTCTTCGTTAGATAGAGTGATTGTAGAAATTCGTGAGCGTTTTTAACAGCTGAAGAATTTAACGGATAAGTTTGCATATCTAACGCCGGCTATATTATTAGATCCAGACAACACTGAATGCAATTTAGACTACGCATCTGACGAAATTGACCAGCAGGATTTCAAGCTGGAAAGACTTTGACTGCGGACTTTCGTTGCTGAACGAAAATAAATTGATTAATGCAGACTTGAGTTATTTAAATTTATTGTTAAATCCAAGCTGGAAGATACTCTGCACAATATTTTAATAATGTTCCGAATATTTTTCACAGTTGCCATAAGCAATGCCGAGAGAGATTTTCAAAATTGAAATTGATTAGAAATTATTTTAGATCGACAATGAGTTGTCTAAGACTAACTAACGTGGTTATTTTGTCTATAGAGCAAGAGGTGTGTGATGCGATAGACATTGACCGCGCAATAAAAGACTTTGCTCTTAAAAAAAGTAGACGTGTAAATTTTTAATTTAATAAATTTTAATTCAATTCTAACAAATACTCATATTACTTTTTAGTAAAAATAAGAATATACCATTTTAGTATACTTCTTGTTCTAATCAAAAAATGATTTTATTTAATCTTGTCGATCCGATTTACCAAAGTCTTAAGTTATATCAATTAGTGGTTAAAGTAAAAGAACTTTGAATTAATAAACGTGATTGTAAAACTTAGATAATCTTTTTTATTTAAAATCTTCTGTATACAGCGCTCCTGCGAAAAGTATTTCTTAGGTTTTGCTATCTTTTATGTGCAATTAACCGGGAAAGTTAGTTTTTGAAACCCGGTTACGTGCCTGATAAAAGGACCCGCTTTAATACCTTAAAAGCGTCCGAGGAAGTATGTAGTATTGTTTGTGTTTTTGTTGGACATTGATGACATTTCAATTGCTGTGAAGTCAGTTGTGCTCCTGTGCTGATTTTGAAACAAAACAAGGAAAATTTTATTTTTATTTTGTGTAAGTAAGGTAGTTATCTGAAAAAAATGCGTACTTATTAGATAAACGTGCTGATAAATAGAGGGCGTTAAGCGGGTTGGGTAAATATCCAATAGGTATTTAACAGGGTTAATTTGTGAGCAATATCAAACAAAATAACAAGCGTAGAAGAAGATTACTTACATAAACGGGTTGGGCATCATAGCAGGGAGGTAAATAAATGGGAACTACTGTAATGCAAAATAATGATGACTGCTCTCACCGAAAAGTTCTCTATAATTTATGTATGTAATGTATAGTATACATTAAATTAAAATACCTAAATAAAAGAGCGGCAAAATTGTCTTCCGCCCCGGGCGGCAGACACTCACGCTACGCCACTGACCCGTACACAATCATTTCAAGAAACAACCCCGGTCCGGGTACTGAAAATACATGATAATCGCACAGTGTTAGTACTCGGACAGCATGTCTGGGTACTGAAAAACATATTCAATTTTGGTTTTAGTGCCCGGACACCACAAATAATGGCAAAAATTTTATTAAATTTGTTTTTTTTTTGCTAATTGTTCTAGTTAATGATATTTCCAACGAAACCAATGACTTTCCATTACAATTAATTAACTATTACTTGTTCAATTTCATACTACTAAAAACTGTTCCCACTATTTCTTTTTTACCTAAATCGACAATGACACCGCACCTTCAAACCTTAAGCAACAAAATGACGCGTAGTTCTTAAAATACGCATTTCGAGTACCTGAAACTTTGCATGCATGTATAGGACACATTGAAGGACCCATGTTTGTTGACGTTTGTGAATTTTTTTATAATAATTTTTGTGAATTTAAATTTATAATAAAAATGATAATTACCTTGCAAGTTCATCGATGATCACTTTTCTATATTAATGCCATGATGGTTATTTGATCTTTAGAATAACCGGATGAGGAGAAGGATTTGTGTCTGCAGCGACAACCTTAAGCTGTGCTTTTGGCTCTATTCAACCCTCTAATTACTTCGAAAGTTATCTTGGAATGCCAGGCCACTCTGAATGCAGTCAGAAAACTAAGTTTTTTGAGTATCTCCGGTTATTCTAAAGATACTCAAAAAACTTAGTTTTCTGGCTGCATTCAGAGTGGTTTGGCATTCCAGGATAACTTTCGAAGTAATTAGAGGGTTGAATAGAGCCAAAAGTCAGCCAAATCAGAGCTCGACTGCTTCATAAGGCCTGGAGTCAATAGAGGCTGCCGTACTGCAAAAAGATGCAGAGCTACATCACTATCACTTCCCTATGGAAACAGACAGACTGCCAAACTGAACGGCCCAGTCTGGTATACCATCTCCAAGACAGCGATGAAGGAGCACCTACTTTTCGAAAAGAAAATTCTGAGACTCTGCACCAGACTCACTTTCGACTACCAGCGCCAAAGACACTACATCAGCAACCAGCTTTTGTACGCGAAAGCCAAAATGATGCCCTTGGATCAATACGTGTTATTGGCTGTAAAGTAAACAGCTTCAGATATCAACAACCACCCGAATCATTATTTGGTGAGAAGGATGACCAGTTAGGACCCACATTCGAACTAAGATACATATAAGCGTGATGAACACCTTGGACGAAGAAATAATACCAGCCAACGACGAAGCCAAAAACGTTTACGCTGAACCTGGGTTAGCATATTTCCTCAGCTAAAGCCACCCCCCACAACCTCCCCATGCAGATGGACGCCAACGGCAACAGGACGGTTAGTGGTTCGAATCCCAATAGAAAACAAAACATGTTTTTCCACGGGGCGAGAATTTGACAAGTCCTCCGTTAGTAAATTCATTGCAATGAAAAGCAATTTCTCGATTAGCCTTTCGGAATTGGCAGAAAATTGTAGGTCCCCTCCATTTCCTCACAAGGCATGGTTGTGAGAAATGGTCGAGGCAACAGGGCTCACCGCTCTGTTGCGCCAAGGTATGTTTTGTATGTATGCTATCGTTTTGAATTCGGTATCTTCTCTATTCTACTGTGAGTTTCGTGTGCGAAGTAATATTTTAAAAACGAATTTTTTTAATGGAAGGTGTGTACGATGTTTTCACGGCGAGTTTCATGGCAAAAGCTATCTCGCTGTGGGGTGCTATATCTCTTCCAAAATGTTGCGCAGTGCTAGCTTCCTGCAAATACCGTGCGCTTAAATGTTATGTTTCACTATGCGAGCAATGAGTTCAATGTTGTTTCACTGTGAAAGCTAAGGCCGGATTACCGCACACGTGGTCAAGTAATTCATGACTGAATTATGTGTTTTTTGGCATTACTTTTCACTTTATCGTGCACTTTAGTACCACAATTTGACATTTTTTCATCAGTACCTACTTGAACGAATTGAAGTTGATAAATGAACAGCAAACTGATGTTGTCTTGTAGAGAGCGAATTTTGAAAGAGAAATTGTACTCACTCACTCGATTACTGATGCGGTAATTCGGCCACTGTGTCCACTAATATTTCGATGCGAATGCAGTGTCCACTGCTACTTCACTCTGAATTCAGTGCTTAGTTCTACATCACCGTGAGTGCGGAGTTGAGTGAGTAAAACTTCAATCTTAGTTTAGTAGTCGGTATTTTTTCACTGCAAATCAATGCGGCGAGCGGCGGCGTATCCCACGAGTGTGAAGCAGCTGAGTGGGAGAACTGTGATCCATTCGAGATCACGACGGTCATTATGCCGGAAAAAGGAAGAATGAGAAGAAGAAGTTTTTTTCACTACAATTTCTTGTGTCCATTGCTCTATCGTTGAAACATTCATGTTCTTTTGAGCTACCTCCTTGTAAATTACTTGTCCAAGGTTATTTCCGGGCCCATTGCTACCTCCCCATGATTTCCATGTCCAGCACTTCTTCGGTGGGAATTAGCTTTGAACTGCTGTGTGTCTTCTGTCTGTTGGCTTTCATACCAATCAAAGCTATCAACTCTTTTTTTCCGAAATAGATCACCCCAAAGTGCTGTGCCAGATGTAGGTCATTCGCCTGTCGACTCTCGCCAAGCAGAATTGTAAAGTCACGAGCGTAAAATCCTAGCATTAATTACCCGTGGCAATTATGAATCTTTTCTTGGATTATACATCTTGACATAGACGCAGTGCCATAAGCTTAATGTAGCTACACCACCAGGCTGACATTCAACTAGTGCAATGGTGGCGGGCGTCCACCTACATTCTCCTGCCTGCCATCACAACACAACCATCAACAAATCATCAATCATGACCATCATCCCAAAAGAGCGCGATGCTCGTATTATTGTAAAGCAAAACATAGCATCATCTCTGTAGCATTTAAAATTGCATACAGCGTGCTAAATTGTTGCGTCTAGATGGGTGTCTGAAGCTAAATTTAGTTGTCAAAGGAATGTATCTCCTCAACCTCATGCCATAGATACATCATCAAAATCCCAGAGGAGTAATCACCATCATCAGCATCATCATCAAGAGCAGCGGTGGCGTATTATTCTTCTCACACAAAATTCCGCTATTCATATAATGTTGCGGTCGCAAGATGAATGACATGGCTCATTGCAATAACCACAGAACGATGATGATGATCAGCGCGCCAGAATTAAATCATCCGCCTTTGAACCCCCAAACCGCAACCGCACATGCGGGGATGCTGCAGCCTGCAGCACCGCAGTAAGGTATTCTAATTGCATTTGGATCGCATAGAGAATTTTTTTTTTTTTTAAAGAAGAACAAGAACAATCCAGGAGCGTGGCATTCGTTTCACGAACCATTTGAAATTCACTCATTGAGGTTTATTCCTTTGGGGGATCACAATAAAATAACAGCCCGTTGTTAAAATATTTTCATTTGCCTCTTTTTGGAGCATAAAACATCAGAAGAAACTGAAAAGTTCATAAAAAACCACATCATCTATTCGTAGATTTTGGGTCCCCATTCGTTTGCGGTCATATCATCTCGCACTTTCATTAATCGGCGGCATGACACTATAGAGCAAACTTTCGGCCTCCATCATGCTCCATCCAGTATTCAGATTCCAGATGCTAGCGGTTGCGGTCGGCCGCCGCCGGCTGCCAGTGCCTCTGGGATGGGCTGTGGCAGTGTGGCCCCAATTCTTTCAATTGCCGCATAATGATTTTAATGAAAATTTAATTCTCCATTTGATGTGAATTTATTGTTCTTGGTGTGTGGCTTGTATGGAAAAGCGTGGATCTATTTTAGGGATGCGCATCTATTTATCATCACACAAGCTGTGCTGTGATCAGATATGGAACTGGATGTTGTGATCGTTGGTTGTTTAGGGGATGATTGAGTGCGGGACGATGTTAAAAAATTACCAAACGCTGAAAGGTTGTGGGTTGTTTCTGTTAGTTTTGGATGGGGTGTTGGTGCAAAGGAAATGTGTTCTCGAGGGAAGGTGATTCATAAAAAGAAAACATTGTCTCGTTGTTTAATTGAGTGTAGTGGAAATGTTGGATGTTGTACACTTAAGTCCCGGCGCATGTGTACAATTTCTCATGACAGAGACTGCGGAGATAATCAGACGCGACAACGGGCGTAGAAGGGTTGCATGCGTACCTACTTATCCCTTCACAGTTGTCACAAGTCAAATCTGGCTAACTAGGCGAATATAATTAGATTGTTGGTTATACCTACATATCCGATTTGAATGGAATATGGTGTTGGTTCTTCTTCATCATAAACTGTACCTTGATTTCAATTATGATGATGTTTGAACGATCTGAATTGAGCGAGCTGATGGATGTACCTATCGCTTATAGAAACTAGCTACGTGGATTTGTTTTCTAATCAGACGACAAAACGACCTGCTTTAAGTTTGACAATTTCTTGTGAAAGTCTTTTACAAAAATCCAACTAACTATTCTTCATTTCAGGTGGTAGGTAGGTACCAGTGGCGTGATGCGTATAGTATCTCTGCCTGTTAACCGGGAGGTTCATGGTTTGAATCCCAAACCATGAGTCAAAAATGTTTTTCCACGGAAATCGATTTTCGTGAGAAATTGGCAAGTGCTCCGATAATAAATTTAAATTCATTGCCAAGAAAAGTGCTCTCTTAATCAGCCTTTCTAATTCGGCAGTAAATTGTAGGTCCCCCTCATTCCCTCTCAAAAAGGCAATGGTGGTGAGAAATGCGATAGTCTCAGGGGCTAATCGCTCTGTTGCGCCACTCTATTTCTTTTTATTAAATTCTTCTTCATTTTGAGCACATGTTTTAATGTCTGGCATCAACACTTCCTCAAGGGTTTCGATATCAGCGGCTTATTCCTATTAGGACTATTCGTTTCCAATTCTGAATGGCCACTTGATTGTGTTGGTCAACTTAATGGAATTTTCTTTTACCTAAATAATGACATAGTCATGTCATGGTGTCCTGGGGTGGAATTAGCTGAGGTGATTAGCGACCGTTTGCAGTCACAACCGTAAATATTTCTTCAATTTCAGTGGAAATCGAGTTGACAGTCACATTTTCATCGTTGATCTCACGTGACTTATTGACTATTAAGTGACTTATTTCGGTGATATTTTTCTGCTTCTTTGCTCTTTTTCGAATGCATTCAGATTGAACTCCATCTCACATACGACGGTGAATAGTTGAACAAACAAACGAAAACAATATGGTGATCGACTATCTTCTTCGACGCGACGGCGACGGTTCAATACGTGGATTTGTTTGGACTTTGAGACTCGATAAGAACTTCGGAAATGAGCAAATATCAATGTGTATAAATCTAAATCTATTTCTTACAGCTGAAACAGTTTTAATTTTGAAGAATATTGTCAACCAGGAAAAGGTTTGGTTTATAGGTGCGGCTGATAACCTAGCTTCACCACCTGGGCTCTTTTTGATAGCACATCTAGTGGAAGCTGCTTCCATCTTGCTTAAGGAAGTGATTTTGATTCAGTTCCGTTTTATATTATCAATGAAACTAACTGGCTTGGCTACCAACATTTTTCTTAATTGGGGAATAGGTTAGGTAAGGATACAGTGGCTGTTAGCTCGGCCAAGATACACTTGGGCCCGTTGGATTTATTTTTATTCCTCAATGTATCTTATGTATCCTTATCCTACTTAATGGAACCAATTCAAGCTTACAATAAAGCGGGAGAGACACAGGTCGTCGATTTGAGTAAAATCACTAGGGTCATCAAAGAAATACGAACCTATGTGTATACGTTTGTGAGCTAAAGCTGGGCATGAACAGAGAAGATGGGAAATAGTTTCCTCCTTCTCCTCATCCATGCAGCTTCTGCAAAAGTCGTTTGAGGCGACTCCTTGCCTTGCGCTATAACTTCCAATTAAACAGTGTCCTGTGATGATACCTATCGTTGCACTGGTGAGCTTTCTTTTGAGAGAGATCAAGCCGTTCGACCACTTAAGAGGTCATATTTATTTCGTTGCGTTACACGTTAAACTGCTTGACCATCTCAGACTAGATTTATTATATGCCAATGCTGGAATGTCAATAGGTACTGTCCGTTTTCGATGAGAAGGGCAGAAGTGTTCCGTTTATGGCGAGTTCACCTGCTTTGAAGTTTCCTGGTATGTCTCTATGCCCCAACATCTATAGCACAGGTGAATGTTGAACTGCTTTGACATCTCCCTGGGGGATGATCGGCAGCTAAGGGCTAAGATAGAGTTGAAGGAATTTGATGGCCGCCTGACTGTCTGAGAAGATGCATATATCCATTTTGGATATCATTTTTTCTCTGAGCCAAGATAGAGCTTCGCTAATTGCCATCACCTCCGCTTGGAACACGCTGCAATGATCTGGAAGACGAAGCGACATGTTTCATTTCGTCTGAATAGACTCTACAACCTACTCCTGCATTTGCTTTTGAACCGTCCGTATTTGTGACATTTTCGAGTTTGGGTGTAGTGTAGTCTGTTTTGAGTTTGGGGACTCCGAGTTTGTTCAGAAAGTCGGCATGGCCAATATTGTTGTCCATTGTGAGACTTCTTGTAAACGAATGGGAAATGGGGAATACACGATTTGTTTATCGTACCGATAAATAGTAGGTATACATAATGTGTATCCAAAAAATGCGACCGTTCCGACATAACAATGACGAATGCCCTCAACTGAAAACTAAATTCGATCATATGCGATCCAAGTCGCACGCTTTACGTGAGTACATTACCCTCTCCATTTCTTCCTCTTCCTCCACTACTTCTTCTTTCTTCTTTTACTTTCTTCTTTTGTGTGATCTAGGCCCAATGTCTCCAGTTTAAAAAAAAAAAATATGGTTTTTCGTCTGCCCCAGCATTTTTGCCTTGTTTGGAGGTCCTAACGGCCTCACGACCACTTCACAGTTCACACCATTACTATACCCCACCTGTGCCAACTTGTGTCGTTATTCACCAAAAGAAGAGAACGAATCTCTGGAAAATCTTAACTTTTTTGAGTGGCTATTTGGAAAATGATTGCTCGTTTCTTCAAGGCCTTTGGTCATATATCATGAATAGCTTAGTTTTCCTCATTCGCTGAAATTTCCGCTGTATGTTCTCCGTGCTCTTAGCTGGGATTTGGTATAATTCTTCAGAAATGCTTTCCAACAGCTTTCGTATTACCTACACTTTGAGACATGCCTTTTCATCTCTTTAATTTATTTGGGTCTTTGGCTGCGATTCGAGAGCCGCTTCTTAGCCTCATAACTTTATTGGTATGGACTCTTTGAAGCCGCTGTCGTGGCTAGTTTCTTACTTTATGCAATGATGCATGAGTTTTGGATTGATTCTGTCAGGTTTTATGAAAAATAAAGGTCTTGACTCAATAGACCCATAGAACCAGGATCTGTAAGAAGAAGCGTACCTAATGTGCAAACCTACGAGTGGTTTGAGAGGGGTTCCTCCTCCTGTTCTTGCTCCTGAATTAGACGTTAAGTTTATAATCTCCTGGGGATGGTAACCTAATTAAAGTGCCTATTAGACAATTCTGTCCAGTACAGGCACTAACTTCCCGAAGAAATCTGAAGTACTTTTGAATAATGAAACCTTTTGTCGAATTTCGACAAGCTTACGACCAGATCTGCACTTAATTTAAATTTTTTTTGTTCCTTTATTTTGTAAAAGCCAACCAAGAAGTTACATTTTCAAGGAGATATCTTTGTTCTTACGAATGCTGGCTGCATACCGAAATATGCTTTCTTTAAATTTCAACTAACAGAGATCCATTCCTAAAATTGATGCCGTGACAGCGGCACAGTATCATAAAATTACACTTTACAAACCCCAAATTTCGTCTTACTTAAGTGACGTCTACATTTTTTAGTTTAATTTCAGATTACCACGATTACCGCCATAGGCAATCATAAGCAATGACGATCTTAGCTTCTTGTTAACCTCTCATTTGCTGTTGGAAAAGACCATGTTTTATGACAAATACAAAATCTATTCTGCCCACTCAACAAAGTGATGTTCTGGCGACACATTAGGCAAATTACCTTTAATTCGAAGGGAAATCATAAAGAGTTGTTTGATGTGGGTTCACATGCCTTAAACTACACACAACACTCACATTCCCTTAATCGGTCCCTTGCATGTTATCCCATATAAAAACCATGACTTTTACCAAACTGCGTGTTTAAAGAAAATTAAAATACCGTGGGCTCCGTCCGCATCGGCCAACTACTACAAAAGAAAAACTTCACAATTGAAAAACACATCCGAATCGATTCCGGTGTAAATTAATAACCCAATCAGAGACGCACTTGCACCGGCATTCTATATACCAACGTCACTTCTCACCATTGATGTGTTAATTTTCTCATTATCATCTCAACAAAAGAAGCAGAACAACCGAGATCTAAAACGCATCTATGGTCGACTTTCGAATAGTTGAATCACAGCTTCTTCAGCAGAATGCCAACCGCGACGCCCGCACTGCTGCCTGTTGCCACCACTATATCACCGCCAATATGTATTAACTTTGAAGTGATTTTTACAACAACAAAATAACTTCAAACAAAAAAATGACGCCAACCAACTGATAATGACCCAATTAGAGTCTGAAGAAGTAGCCGAAAAGAATTTAGAAATTAGACCAAAGCGGAAGGAGATGAATGGAGAAATAGAAACATTGAAATTCAAAATTGGATGATTATTTTTTTTTTGGTTCGGAAAAAAGGTTGCACTTAAAATTATAGCCTTTGGTATGTTGCGATTACCTCTCTGAAGCTGAGTTTCAGTAACACCGGAGTTAAGGAGGACACAACTGGAAGCAGTAGATTTTTTCTTTAGTTTGGAGAAGCGCTGATGATTATTATTTCTTGTGAGACTCATCTCCACTTGGAGTGTCTGTTTTTATGTCTCAATTAGGAATTAGGCGTCGGGAAAAGGTGCTGTAATCAAAGGAGACAACTTCCAAAAATGCCTTTCAGCACCCGAAGACAGGTCAATTTAGATTTAAAAATAAAAGTCGACGTCGAGCGAGTTAGATAGAGCCATGGAAATGGAAAAATGACACATACATATATGGTGTTTCAAAAGTGAACTCTCTGAGTTATACTTACGAAGACCCACAGTGTCTAGGTGTTGGTTTCTTTTATGGATAAAGAGCATCATCGCTTTGATTTCTTTGCAGAGAAGCTATCATGCGGGCGAAAAAAAAAATAAGTCAAGAAAAATACCGCTGCTCTATCCACCAACTCAATGCACTAAAGTAAACTTACCCTTTATATTCATCGTATGAGAAAAGCTTCTTAATAGCTGCTTCTTTGTCACTTCTATATACATATACAAACTTTTCTGGATTGACTACTTCATGCAGTCATCAAAAATAATTCAGTAAAATGATGGAAACCAACAATCACCATATCCAACGTAACGTAATCACGGCATTAAGTAGAAAAGATTGACCTCAAAATCTTATAAGTCTATCGACTAAAATCAAAAGTGACTCTTTGGCCTAACCTCATCATGTGAAGACGTAACGTAGTAGTATCGTAAGGTTATTGTATCGTAGCATTATCTATTATGTGAGTGTACACAACTGCGCCGATATTCAATCCAAAGAAGTGATATCCGTAGACCAATGGCGAGTTAAAGTATGGGTGATGATGCAACGTAACATGGTTGAGACGTAACGCGAATAGCAAACGCGGCATGATACATTGATACATTTATAGAAAAGCTAATGCGTAAATCACACCAACGCTTTGTGTTTGCTTTGAATTGAAATCACGGCTTTCTTGTTGGTTTTTACTGTCAAAACGAGCGCAATAGTTCAACTTAAATAACTTTGGAGTCACGTTACGTTACCTTGTATACGAACCAACTTAAGATCCAAGTTAAAGCGACATGGTAATAGAAAGTACTGGGACCGAATCATCGTGCACGCTATCAAGTAGTACGTGACGGTATTTTACAAATTAAACTTATTCCACAATCTCAATATTAATTGAACGGAAATTGATTAAATAGATAGGCAGCCTAGCCTACTGATATTGTGTAATTGGCAATTGATTTTAAAAGAACAATATCACTGACTCACACGATCACTGATACGGCCCTCCATTATCATCCTACAATATACGTCAGGCGAAATCGAATCCAAAGTGACATTGTATTTCAGGCATAAAAAGCGTCTTAAAACCAAGAGTCAACTGGATTATCTACCGTATTTGAGAATATTGGTTTTAAGACATTGGCCCCCAATATACGCATGTGAGCTTTCTCAATCATATGAACTAAGAAAAAAATGAGGTAACTCACCAAAATACAACTCTATTCGAGTAATGAATAAAATAATTATAAACCAATAGCACTTTTCTATTTGCCTACGTTGTGTGTACGACCTTCTTAGGCTGGTATTGTTTTGCTATTGCAAATTAAATTAAATCAGATTAGACTTTCATTATATTCTAAAAATACACATTGATAGTAATCAACACATAAAAATAAATGTTGAGCCCGACAGAGTAATGATAGAACAAATCAGTTTCAAAGTTTAATTCATGAAGCAGTAAATGACGGTATATCTACAACATTTACAGGGTGAATTGGTTGAACTTCAAGCGGTTATGACTTAGAAAGCGACTACCTTGTTTTTAAATCAGTTTTGAATAGCGCAGTAAGAATAAGAAAAGTATGTGCCAACAAAATGCTTGAAAACGAATTCTTCCCCCATCTGGTATAATAGGAGGTTACGTAATCTTAAAAATCAGAAAAATAAAGCGTATAAATTATATAAGCAAAGCAATGAAAACCCAGTTTTACGTAATAATTACTTTGCATGTCAACGTAAGTTTGAGTTTTTGAACAAATTTTTATATCGAAACTGTATAAATTCAATTGAAACGGATCTTAAACGTAACAGCAAGCACTTCTGGAATTTTATAAACGGAAAACGGAAATCATACGGACTTCCGAGCTGTATGAAATATCTAGACACCTCTACAAGTGAAGTTTCGGAAATATGCAACTTATTTGCAGATTACTTTAAATCTGTTTATTCGTCGATATCTGTTAATATTAACAATCATGAATTTCCCGTGGCTAATGCAATTAATTACGTAGGTTCACTTACTTTGTTTCAAGCGGAAGTCGAAGAGGCTTTATCTAACTTGGACCCGAGTAAATCCGAAGGTCCAGACGACATTCCACCCATTGTTTTAAAAAAGTGTTCGTTTGCGTTGGCTGAGCCTCTTACGCTGATTTTCAATCTATCACTGGCAAAAGGATTGTTTTTAAGCGAGTGGAAAATCTCGTTTCTATCTCCAATTTTTAAATCCGGATCAAAGCAAGAAGTCACCAACTACAGGCCAATATGTAATATCTCTGCCATACCAAAGCTATTTGAAAAAATTGTGTAGAATTTCAGGTCATATTCAAAGCAGAATTTCAGTTTTTCAACATGGTTTTGTGGAGGGTAAATCAACAGCAACAAATTTAATGATAATGACTAATGCTATTGTATCTAATATGGAGAATGGTAACCAAACCGATATTATTTTCACGGACTTTGCGAAAGCTTTCGATAGGGTGAATCACAGTATTCTTCTGTCTAAGCTCTTTGATTTTGGGTTTAACTCATCCTTCTTAACATGGATAGAATCTTACCTGTCCGAAAGAATACAAATAGTTAAAATTAAAAACTGTCACTCAGGAAGCATATTTGTTCCATCGGGTGTTCCTCAGGGCAGCCATTTGGGACCATTGTTATTCCTTATTTTTATAAATGACATCTCTAATATCTTCAAAAATTCGCACTGTCTCCTATTTGCGGATGATCTAAAGCTTTATCGCAAGATTACTTGCAACCATGATTGTAGCCTTCTTCTCCAAGACTTACAAAGATTGACTGCTTGGTGCAAAGATAATTACCTTGACTTAAATATCAAAAAATGCGAAGTATTATCTTGTTTTAGAAACCATGATTCTGTAAAGTTTGATTATAGTATCAATGATATATATCTTGAAAGAGTAGTTCAGAAAAAGGACCTAGGGGTTATAATTGATCAAAGTATGTCGTTTCGACCGCATTACGACTTTATGATAAATAAAGCAAATCAGATGCTTGGTTTTATCAAGAGGAATACGAAAGAGTTTACTGATTCCTATACTCTTATATCGCTATTCAACTCTTTGGTTAGATCCGTGCTAGAGTACTGCTGCACAATTTGGAATCCGTACTACGCAAATTCTTCGGCAAGAATTGAACAAGTTCAAAGGAATTTTACGCGTTATGCTTTTTTTAAACTAAATTGGAGAATCATTAGACCGCCCTATGATACCAGATGCCTGTTGTTCGGGATGAAGTCACTTGAAAAGCGCCGTAAATATCTTTCGGCTATGTTCGTCAGAGACATCTTGACTGGATGCATTAAGTGCCCTCCGCTGTCAACACTGTTTTTTGAAGGGAGTGCACCTTCAAGAATATCACGGGAAAGATTCCTAATATATGAGCAATTCCATCGCACTAATTACGGGCGCAATGAGCCCATATCCCGTTGCATCAGGGAAGCCAACTCATTATGCTGTACTGTTAACTTCTATGTGATATGTTCAAGAGATTCTTTTAAAAATGCAATTCTAAATCAAATATAAATACATGTACTTATAAATTTTTCATATGAGTCTATATTCACGCCGTTTGTTATTTATTTTGTTCTTTTTTCGATTATTTATCTATTTATTTTTCAAATGCTGTTTAATTTATTTTTATTATTATATACCCACCTTCCATTATGTAAATTAGCTTGATTAGTCTGTAAGAGTTCATGTTCTCTGATTGATGGAATTTAAATTCAAATTCAAATTCAAATTCAAACTCAAATATATTTTCTTCATTAATATGCTTGCCTTATTGGTTCAGATTCGACATGGAGACCATACAGCTTTTACTTATTAGTTCGCCTTGGCTTACAAAATTAAGTACAGGGCGAATTGCGTAAGATACAACAAAAAGAACTGGGCTACTAAAAGAAAAAAAGTTATGAAATATGGGGCAGTGCGTAGCGCGAGTGGAGAAGGTGTTTGTCCATCATCCTCTATTGATGCGGAGGGTGAGAAACTGACTTAAAATGTTTTTTTTTAAATATTTTCTTATTTTTGAGTGATCTAACCAAAAGGATGCAAATACTGGGAAATATATTGCCATGCAGTTATTCTATCCCTTTATTAAATGACGTCAATTGAATTCCACATGCTTTCAGAGAATATTCTAAACAAATTCTCAGTTTCTGATCTGTAAACAAATAATATCTACTCAGAACCGAACAATTGTTCTAAAGAAGACAAAAAACATAAAAAAACGAACACTTTTTTCGATCCATTGCCTTTGTGTATGACGAAGTCAAAGGTACCATGACCGATGTTTTCAGCAGCTCACTCACATGAAAGTTTGTTAGATGGACTGAAAAGATGAAGGATGCAGTTCGAGGGTTCTAAATGCGGGGCTAAGTCATCATCCAGATTCAATTGTTGATTAGAGTGTTTCTACCACCGGATCGTTTGAAGATGAACTATCTTAAAATCTTACCAAACCAATAGTCAATTCCTCTGGTAGGGAGAATAAAAGTAAGATGGCAGTGACTGTTTATTGGAAAGAGGACCACAGATTTATTGAATGTACTGTTTCTTACTACAAGTCACTGAAAGCTTCGGCAAAAAAATCAAGCCAAAAAAATTCTTAACCACAACGGTTTTCCCAAGCGCTAACTTTACTCCAAGTTTTCCTACACGGTATACCTAAAGTATGCTTTGCATTGATAAATCAAACATTTCTAATCGAACGTGTCCTTCAGAACGGCGTCATACTCTACCAGTCGGATCACTAGTGTGAAGCAGTTAAGTGCGGGAGCTGTGAATCTTTCGAGATCACGATTCTCAAAACGCTGTAAAAGTAAGAAGAAAGAGTAACCTTGGGCCACTGAGACACAGAGCTCAGCTATCAATCAAGCGGAGGATTTTGTTTCACCCCTCGTTAGTAATCGATTAAATATCTAGGGTGGCGAAAAACAGGGAAACTTCGGGGACTAACGCATTTCAAGGATCTACAATTTTCTAATGGAGAAAGCTCTTTTCATGGCAATGAATTTACATTCACAAAACTTTCCAATTCCTCGCCAAAGGCGATACCTATGGAAAAATATTTTTTGCTTCTATTTGTTCTCGAACTACGAGCCTCCTGCGTGACAGGCAAACATGCGAACCATCACGGCTTGGGTATCATGTGGTATTTGTGGTATGGTTGAGAGGAATGCGCTAGCCTCAGGGGCCGAGTTTTCTGTTGTGCCAGCCTATTTATTTTTATCATTTATCTGTATAATTATGGAAATTAAAAAAAGGTGTTCAAAACAACAATAGATGTGAAAATTCTTTTTTACCAGTTTAATACGATGAATGGGATCTTCCTCTGAAATTCCCTTATTCAGAGGTTGTAATCAAGTAAAGAAAGGTTTCCAAAAATTAAGAACAATTAAGTCAACAAGCAAACAGAACAAGCTGAGTAAAACCGTGTTTTAAAAACAGAACGTCTTTAACAAAAGTTGCGTTAAGACAAAATCACCCTCTACTTTAATTCCCGCATTTTTATTTACTTTACTAAGGACTTGTTTACATACTAAGGACTTTTTCGCAAAAAAGTTTTTTTTTATTAACCTACTACATGCCTGACCATTACTAGGCAATCATGCTGTTCAAATGTGCATTTTAAATATTTCAACCATTCACTGCCGCAGTTGTAGCCTTTCAAGATAAAAACGAACATTAGTTAAACTTTGAAACCGCCAGGCAATGAAACAAATTTTCAAAATATGTCTGTTCGCATTGACAGTATTAAATCCAGGAAATGGTATTAAATCAGCCTTACAAATTGTGCAAATGTTTCGTCCAGAATATAAAATGAGTGATTGTCTTGAAGCTTTGATAAGTAACCAAAACTTGTCATTCGCATTCAATCTGCAAATAAGTGTTGAATCTGAATCTTTGACGGTTGAGTGGACTTTCGGTGACATAATTGATCGGTTCTTAGCAACAAATCATTTTGATATGAGGGTAGATTTGCGTGGTACTAGTTCGAATAAGAGTTCTCCGTATGATTTACACATTCGAATGTTATTTGTGGATACCTTTGAAGCGTTGAGGTAAGAAGTGTTTTTATTCTGAGAACAAGTTGTGGTATTGTCAACCAATAAGAAAAAATTAATAAATAGTGTGGGGAAACTGAGCTCGGGGAATCGCGAGGTCTAACGCATTTCAAGGACCTAGAATGCTAGAATTTGATGCTGATTCTGAGTCAGATAGCGTTTTTAATTGCAGTGTAATTATTTTCGGAGGACAAGTCAATTTCTCTCAGTAATAGAGAGATCATAATTATTTAAGTGAGGTCAGACTACTCAATTTGAAAAATGGTCGCATACGCTTTTGATTGCAGCAAATCATTTGTGTAATTTGCTGTAAATTTATGAAAACTTTGAAACCTTTTAACTTTGAATTTGGTGACCTGTTGTTCGATCCAAGCATCGAGGTTTGTTTTCCAAGAAAATGCATTACGGTTCTTGAAGAAAAAATTATATGCTTGCCCTTTCACCAAACATCACCTTGGCCGAACGAATCTGGCTCATGTTGAGCTTGAGCTCGTACCAATCCAATCTCGTATCAAACTAAGCTAATATCGAATCAGTTCATATTGAGAATTGAGTTCATATTTTGCTCGTATCGAACATAGCGCATATCGAACCAAGCTTGCATCGAACCAGGCTCATATTGAGCTTAAGCTCGTATCGAAACCAATCCAAAATTGTATCGAACAAAGCACGTATCGAACAAGTTCGAATCGAGCAAACAAGCTCGTTTCGAACCTAGCTCATATTGAACTCTAGCTCGTATCAATTCTAGCTCGTATCCAGCTTGCTGATATTGAGCTTAAGTTCATATCGAACCAAGCGCGTATCGAAATAAGCTCGTATCGAACCAATATTGTATCAAAACACGGTCTAATTCAATCAACCTTCCGACGAAGCCAGAACGTTTAAAACTGCGTTGCATAGCAATCCTGCCTATTGCCGTACCAAATGCTTATCGTAAAGGTTCATATTAGATCCTCCATCGAGCCGAAACTAGCTCCGTTACAAGCCAAGCTGCCACTAAACCAAACTCGTTACAAAACAGCTCGAACGATCACAGTTCCTATCGAACCTAGCTCACATTGAACTTTAGCCGAACCAATATCGTTTCGAAATAAGCTTGTATCGAACGAAGCTAGTTTTTAATCAAACTTGTCCCGAAGCAAGCACGTTTCAAGTTGCTTTTTATAGCAAGCGATAACATTGGGTTGTACCAGATACTTATCGAAAAAAAGTAAGCATCGAGTCGTTTTTAGCTGCCTTACAGGCCAAGCTCCTACTGAACCGAATATGTTTCAAAACCAGCTCGTTACGAACGGAGAATAGAACGGAGTATAGAACCATTGAACTATAATTCGTATTGAATCAAGTTCGAGTCATACCAAGCTCGTATCGAGCCAATATCTTATCAAAATACACTTCAATGAAATAAGTTTTAAAGTGGATCAAGCTTGTATCGAACATTGTTCCATCGAAAACCAACATCGAGTTGATCCAAGCTCAGTAACAAGCAAAACTTCTTATGAACCTATCTCGTTTCAAGGCCAGTTGGCTATGAACGGAGTTAATATCGAACCATGCTCGCTCGTTATCCAAACTTGTTTCAAACTAAATATAGAAATAATGCTTCCATTTTATTGACCCACTGGTCTGTTAGCCGAAATCTCATCACCTCAGTCTGATATACATAAGTTGATTCATATTTCCCTATCGTATAAGTTCAGTGATCGATAAAATAAAAACGAAAAACGTTAAAAGCTTTAAATTCATCTGAAAATTTTCACGATTTTTCTTTTTTTTTTTCTTTCAGAACATTGGTCAATCACCAAAGAACTCACGATCACGACCTATCCGGAGAAAACCAGTACTACTACATCATACTGCCTCCTGGCGTCCAACTCAACAACCTTCAGGGTTTCTTACGCCAAATCATGGACTTCTGCTTCACACATTTTATTATACACGTTAACGTTCTTGTTGAAGAAGCACAGGACCTTATCACTGCTTATACCTACTACCCCTTTACAAAGAACCAATGCAAAAACCTTTTACCAGTCGTTCAAAACCGTTTCATCAATAGCCGACTGGAAGGTGATGATCCTGCTTTTCCACCAAAGTTAAACAACTTTTGGGAATGTCCTCTCCTGGCCGTTCTCTCAGAGGAGCCTCCATTTATTGTTTTCGAAGACAACACGGTAACGGGTATAGATGGATCCTATTTGAAAACCCTTGCTGGGATAATGAACTTTTCTATCGAAGCTGTTCTGGATGAGGGCTCGGGAAAAACCAGCGCAAATGGAACTGTAAATGGAGCTTTCAAATTGGTGAGCATAAGCACTTCATAAGTTGGCACTTCTATAATCTCAATATATTCAACAGATGGAGGATGGCAATGGGGATTTCATGTTTGGAGGAGCCTTCTGCTCAGTTCACAGAATGCAACGCTTCGCTTCAACGACAGACTACTTTACAACAGCCTTACGTCTTATAGTCAAAGAACCGAGTGCTTACAGCTCAATAGAGGTTTTGCTGTTTCCTTTTGATTGGTATACATGGTTCACTCTCTTTGTCGTTCTCATGGGCAAATGGGTTGGTGAAGTAGTGTGGAAGAGGATAACAGGTAATATGATTGGTTTCGAGGAGCACTCTGCACGCTTACGGATTCTTCCATGGCTCTTTAGTATATTGATCTTGCGCAGTTCTTACGAGGGTTTAATTTTCAAATTCCTTCACAACAGACCTCGAAGGGAGTTGCCAACTGACCTAGAAGGTGCTTTAGCAGATGGCTATACGATATACGCCCGATCGACTTACTTCACAGCTCTCAAGCAGTTCACAGACTTCACAGATCGATTTACTTTCATCGATGGACCCTTCCATCAGCTTTTAGAGGAGTTTGATAAGCACGAAGGAAAATATGCTTTTATAACACTGGGAGAGTTATTTTCAGTGAATTCAAGTGAATCATCAAAATATCGAAGGATCTTCACAGTCAAGAAGCCAATTTTACAAAACATACTTTGTGTTTATTTGCCAAAGTTTTCATTTCTAACGCAAGAGCTCAATAAGCGAATCAAACAGTTAAAGAATTTTGGTTACATGAAGAGGTTGTATGAAAAATCAGGAGTCCACGACGACGATCCGAAGAGAAAGGATGATGATGGTTATGTGAATATTATGTCACTGAATCAACTGATTGGTGCCTTTCAGTTGCTGGTTGGCTTGATGGTCGTAGCTGTGTTTGTTTTTGTGTTAGAAGTCATTTCAGAGCACAATCCTGGCCTTAAATCGGTTGTGGAATTTTTTCATTGAGTTGGTTCGAGACACTTTCGTTTAGGTTTGATAGTAGTTTACTTGTATTTCTCTGCTTCGATTGTTGTTTTATTATATTAGAATAAATCTTCTTTAGTAATATGAGTACATAATTTCTGTTTCTGTTGGAGCGATCTGCCATCGGTTGGTTGTATGAAAAGAATGAACATTGGTGAGGCTAACAAGATATCGATGATTGAATCAGTAAGTCTTAAGTGCGTGGGCTGTCAGTGAATATAATCCGGAGAGCAGGTTGGGCTAAGTTTAAAAGGCTGTCAGGAAATCAACAGGCCCGTTGCGATTCCATATAGAAAATATGTGAGGGAGCTTTTCATATAGGTAACTGAACCATTTGGAGATTTAAATAAATCGGTAGGATTGAAGGGTGTCTGTGATCTTCAAATTGCTTGGATCATCGAAGAGGAAATCAAATAGAAGGCAACTGTAGATACTTTGAATTCATCGTTACTATTAAAGTTTTGAAGTGCATTTCTTTTTGCTGCGGAGGATAAGGAAAGACCACTTATCCAAGCTCTATAACGGCGATGATGAACCCAATTCCGCTGTTAGAGAGATAGAACCATTCAATCTAGGCGACGCCGACGTAGACCAACAATTCAGCCAACCCGACCTGAACGAAGTGAAGACAGCAGTATCGAAGCACCAACAAAGCAACAAAGCTGCTGGAGCTGATGGCCTCACTGCCGAATTGTTTAAAACTGTTAAAAAAATTGTTTTAAACGGCTGGTCAGGAGTATGCACCAGCTCATTTGCAAAATATGGTCGGAAGAAAGCATGCCCGATGAATGGAACCTCAGCATTGTTTCCCCGGTTCTCAAGAAAGGAGACCCTCTGAACTGCGCCAACTACAGAGGTATCAGTCTTCTTAACATCGCGTACAAGATCCTCTCTGCTGTATTGTGTGAGCGTCTGAAGCCATTCGTCAACAACCCCAGGAGCTACAAATCGATACCTACCACCTTTTTATCGATTTTAAGGCAGCATATGACAGCATCTATAGAGAGGAGTTATATAGAGCCGTAACTAGTTTTGGCATCCCTACCAAACTTGTCCGATTGTGTAGGATGACGATGGAGAACGCACGCTGCTCCATCAGGGTCGGAAAAGATCTCACCGATACATTCGATGTCAAAAAAGGTTTTAGGCAAGGCGATACACTGTCATGCGACTTCTTCAACATCGTTCTTGAAAGAATAGTGCTAAACTCCCACGTCAACACAAGAGGCATAATCTTTCAAAGATCCGTTCAACTGCTCGGATATGCCGACGATATTGACAAAATTGGAAGTCAATATCGAAGTCAATATTATCGTTTATGAGCATTGAGACGGAAGCGAAGAAGATGGGTTTAGTGGTAAATGAGGGCAAGACCAAGTGTATGCTGTCATCAAGAAAGGACACCCAACACCGACGTCTTGGACAGAACGTCACGATAGACAGCTACAACTTTGAGGTAGTTAAGGACTTTGTCTGCCTAAGCGCCGCGCCGCTATTAATTCAGACAACGACACCAGCGCTGAAATCAAACGAAGAATAACTCTTGCCAATCGCTGTTTCTTCGGACTAAGAAGGCAATTGAGTAGTAAAGTCCTCTCTCGAGCAACTAAAGTGTCCCTGTATAAGACACTTATCATCCCGGTTCTTATATATGGGGCAGAGGCATGGACCTTGTCAAAGGCTGACGAGAACGCTTTAGCATGCTTCGAGAGAAAAATTCTACGGGTGATTTTTGGTCCCGTCTGCATAGATGGAGAGTGGAGAAGAAGATTTAACGACGAATTGAACGGGCTGTACAGCGACACTGAACTTGTCAAACGAGTCAAGGTCCAGCGGCTTAGATGGCTGGGTTATGTAGAGCGAATGGACACCAACGCTGCGGCCCGGAAAGTCTTCGAATCCAATCCCGAGGGACGGCGCAGTAGAGGAAGACCGCGACTCAGGTGGCGCACGCAAGTAGGAGAGAGTGCAAAACTGGAGGCAGCTAGCTAGGGACCGAGCTGGCTGGAGAAGCATGTTGGTTGAGGCCCTAGTCGGACCCGGACTGTAGCGCCACCTTAAGTAAGTAAGTAAGTAAGTAGGTACTTAAGTGCATTTCTTTATCTCATCAACTAATTTGATAAACTCTCCCTTAAAGGTCCTTGAGTGCTTATGATGCATCCTTAGATGTCGTTCTCTACTCCGCATGGCTTTGTATTTTCATGGTTTCTTACATTTTTTAAACTATATAATTTTTTACTGCCCATACAAATCAAATCGAGGTATCTTACCTAAGTAAACCGAGCTACATTTGGAACAGATTCTCCTATACATTGAAAGTATAGTTCATATATAAAGCTCCTTTATGCCCACGCGTTGAAGCTCACATCGCTCACACTTACTTTGTACGTAAATTAACATAGGGAATTGGGATCTGCTCTATAAATCAGATTTTCTCTATTTTCTCCCAAAGACTTAAGCTCCAACCAAGCATCATTGGTCACTTTTGTGTGATGAAAATTAATGGGAAAATTGTGTGCGCCTAGTGCACGTTAGCAGATGATTTTGATTCCCATAAATTGCTTTAACCCCACAGCTCTCTCTCAAAAAGAGTTTCCGTTTCCCCAGATCCCAAAACAAATCAAAAAATAAGTTCTTTATCCTCACCCCATAAAAATGCGCGTGTTCTTCATTATTTGTTTGTCTACGAAAAAAATATCCTCCACGATGAAGATGATGAATCAACTCGCAGTCGCAACCCTTACGGATGGATACACCTTTTGCAAAATCAGTTCATTAAGTCAGCCTTCGAATAAAAAATCGATGGTTGTCTCCTTTGATCTCAAAAGAAATTATCTATCTCCAGGCAACTTTTCCAGTTTTTGTGTTTTTTTTTCTTTTAAAAGGAAAATAAGTTAAAAAAGAACCTTTTCCGGAAAAATGTCCCTTAATTGTTCCGACAGAGCTGTCATCCTGTATTTACATCCATAGGCGGAAGATGTTGAACCACAATGTCGGTGTTAAACCCACTCCAATTCGTTGCTGTTGCTGAGTGTGATTTATTTCAGGAGCTGTAGCTGTGTTTCCACAGACCCCAGGGACGATCGTATAATTAAAATAAAATTACAAGGAATACGAAAAGAAAGAAATACCGGAGCGGAGACACTCACTGCCTGCCTTGCGTTCTCCACCTCCACAAGGAGCACATTTTTGATGGTTAATTGGAAACAAGATTTCTGTGTTTTATTGCAGTGCTTCTTCGACTTTGCGCCATATGTTCACACTTTGTTGCGTTTGATGTTTTCGTCTGCGCTGCGGAATCTTCTTATCCGAAGTCGTGTAAATAGCTGCAGTATTTGAGCGGATGGACTTGTTGAAGACGAAGCGGTACCATGCTCTGCTGATGATGCATTGTGTGAGAAAAAAATGTTTTGGGACAAGGCGTGGAGTAATGATGGTGCTTGCTTTGTGTCTGGCTGATGGCGCAGAGTAATTGAAGGCAAAAAGGTGTTAATAGATTTCACTTCCTTGTCGGGTCATTTGAATTGATTTAGGTGTCGAATGTGTCGGGGTGTTGCGAGGGACTCCGTGGTGCCATCAGGTACATCCGGAGATTGTTGTTGGGTGAGTAAGAATTGATTATTAAAAAAAAGACCCCAAACACTGAACTATGAGGACATCATCTGATTTACCGCTGTTTCGCCATGTGACAGACTGTTGACTGGGCGGATGTGGCTCATTGAACAGCAATACTCTCATACCCACTCGAAATGACGTAAGTTTACTTAGCCAGCAAGTCTCTTGATCGCCTTAATCACCCCTTCCAAATGTAAAAACTGACAGAAAATTGGCTCCGCTTTTGTAAATTCATTTCAATCAACCTCTGTGCTCAGTCGATATGAATGCATTCATTTTTCCACATCAATCGGCTGCATCGAATTGCCTTCTATTCAAATCCCACATCACTCCTGTCAAAATGCAAACAATTGGATTTCCATTTCCATTTCAAATGACACGATTCATCTGCAGCACTGCATCTTGCTGGGGCTTAATCAGCCAATGAGTCTTCGGTTCGAAAGTAACTCTTCCAGGAATAGTTTTTGTTGTTATTCACCATCGAAAAAAATAAGTAAAAAAAAAGAAGAAAACGAAACACTCATGTCTACATAATGAACAATCGAATCAAACCAATCTGAGGTAAGGACGTTGGATCGTTTTCGCTTTCCATCCCTCAATCGCGGATCATAATGCATCATCGATATGATCCGTAAAAGAAGGTGTATAGCCAATCTCTGTATAATATTCATCATCGATTATACATTCACCTGAATATCAAAGTGCATTCCTTTAACATTTTTCTTCTTTTTTTATTCATTTCTTTATTTTTATTTTTTTATTTTTTTGCCTCTCACTGTCATAGCCATGGATTCATCTCATGGGTTTGCAGCACATTGGCATCGTCATGTTGTTTGACGGTATCTTCGTGTACATCGTCGTTACTTGGATGCTTGGCATGGAATTATGTAAAAATCGACAAACGTTTAACATCTCTCGACTCTCGTCAAGATTTCTATCTGTTGAGCATGAGGTTCTCTTTATTTTGTGCTTAACTTTCAGATGGAGGGGATAACAATGTGTGTACACTGTTAAAAGGAAAATGGTAAGTCCTTTAGGGGATTTATATTTTTGAAGACACTTGTTTTCATTCAGAATTAACTGTTGCCACAAACAACATCAAGGAAGTGTTTTTGTCAAGAGTAAGAAGCGAACAATAGATTGGGTGAGCTGGAGCGCATGGCACTCGCATATGATTGTGTGGATTGTGGTGCTCTAAAAAGATCAAGTTTTAAACTTTGATGCTGAGATTTATCTATGAGAATGTCGGAGCGGCGTAACAATCTTGGATTAAATGCATTAAACTATATGAATACGTTTTTATTAAGCAGCTTACGAAAAAACTTTCTTCAAAGAGTAGGGCTGGTGGAGAAGGTGTTAATATCTTGCACCTGGCCCCTTCAACAAATTCAATTTACATACAATACATAGAGGCTCTCTTCTTGCAAATTGATAAGAAAATCAGACACGGAGTTCAAACTTTTTAGATTGCTGGACATTCAGTTCAAAACTTGCCATAGGTAGAGGTGCCATAAAATATTGTTTGAAGAATATCGACAAGCCTGAGCAATTCGTTCTCTATTTTTTGTTAGATGGTTCTTTTCAGACGAAGGCTTCCACGGATCTTGATGCACGAATAAGCTTCGTTACTCCAGGGGTGATACAAGGAGTCTTCATTTCTTCTGCCGTCAACTTACTCTCATATTTTTGCTTCCGTCCAATACGGAGTTCACACTGTATATGTAATTAGCTGGACATACTTTGGTTTGAACGACCAATGTTGGATAATGTGAACTCTCAGACGGCCGATTGTCAAATTTATTGGATGGTTTTCAAAAATTTTTTTATATTTTGAAGTTAGACGGCTTTGATGAGCTTTTGACAATGCTAGCTTCGATGGTTTTTGCAATGCTGTTAGAGAACATGGTGTGGACGAGTGTTGTGGACTAAAGCAATGCTAGTGAATAGAACCGTGATCGTTGAAGCAGAGTGTGGGCAATATGTTGCAACAGGAGTGATTAAGGGCTATCCACAAGGTGAAGTTTTATGTCCTCTTCTGTGGTGCATGTTGATCGACTCTCTACTTGTAACGCTCAATGGATATAACGTTCACGTCCAAGCATATATGCAGATGACGTCACCGTGCTCTCGGTTGGTTCCAGCCTCCAAACTGTCTATGTTCCCGCGATTTATATGATTGACACCTGGTGTGTTAGAAACGGTCTCTCCGTCAATCCTCTTAATACCGAGGTTGTCCTCATCACGAGACGTAGAAAATTGACTGGTCTTACCCAACTTACGCTTAAAGGCGTCAACATACCATTTTCAAACGAAGTCAAAGATCTAGGAGTAGTCCTAGATAACAAACTTCTGTTGTCTAAACATGCCGAGTCTAAAACTACTAAAGCACTGTCAGTCTTCAGGCAATGCAAAGGAACCTTAGCAAAGACATGGGGTCTTTCACCGAAACGGGTCCTTTGGATCCATACGGCTATGATAAGACCGATCATCTCTTTTGCGTCAGTTGTTTGGTGGAATAAGCTCTCGCGTAAATACGTTATTGCCTCGTTTGCCAAACTTCAAAGAATAATTTGTATGGTAAATCATGCGGTGTACTCTCAAGACCATTTCTCGTTTAAAGCGATGTGGTCTCTGGCACAATTCGTAATGGAGCTTTGAAGAACTCGCAAGCAGCATATCTTTTGACTCACGTCTAATGGATATGCTGTCTGACACGATGATCCAGGCTCAAACTGCGTCAAAAATTCTCAGTCAACTTTCCTTCGGTTCAGGACTGGTTCGCTCCAGAAACTGAGCCTGGAAAGAACTGTTATCGAATCTTCACAGATGGTTCCAAAACCGACGAGGGGTCTGGCGATGGTGCCTTTGTGGAGAACGACTACATACGACTGCACGCCTCTTGAGGATCATACGCATCCGTTTTCCATGAGGAAACCGCAGAGCACTTCCTCTGTGAATGTGCTGCTTTTACCCACATGAGGTTACAGATACTCGGAGCAGACATGGTGAGAGCTGATATCTTAGGTTCCTTATCATGACAGCGTCTTTTGGCTTTTCTCCAAACATCTGGAAAGTTATAACAAATAGAAGGCTGCTAACTGGTAGTACAATGGACCGGTACTTAGGTCTGAGTGCTCCAGCTGGTATTTAAAAAACCTATAACATCCATCAGACGAAGTCTGTCCAACTAATTGTACAGTGTGAACTCCGCTAATGCCTTGCATGCCTCAATGACAGTTAGGTGGATACTTGAAGTGCTGTCTGGCTCACATAGAATGAGGTTGTCGCAACGAGTATATTGTCTCAAAGTTTTATCAAAAGAAGCTTTCCTTTCCATTGAATTTTGATTAAAAGAGTTAGATTTAGAGTACTGCATTCGACAAGAATCATTGAATAAATATGAAGTGGAGGGTTGTCCATTTCATTTGAAAAGAGGTTGTCTTATCTAGCAGCTGATTTCTTCGAAACAACTTGTATTTTCCTTTGCCTTTGCCGTTTCTTGTCTATTTAATGAATGAGATTGTTGCCGTCAGCTGCGAGTCTCATTGAAAGAAGGTGTATTGGAGGGCACTCCAGCATATTTTAGAAGAGGTTGTCTTATGTTATAGGCAGTCTCTTCGAAACAAGTTGTAGTTTTCTTTGCCACTGTTGTCTGTAATCTGAATGAGATTGTCGCCGTCAGCTTCTTATTAAAAGAGTTAATACAGAATACCAAGTCCAAGTCTTGTTGGGAATAGGTAAAATGAAGGGCATCCCACCTCATTGAAAGAGGTTGTCTTATGTAACAGGCGATCTCTTTGAAAAAATTGTGTTTTCTTTTGCCTCTTTCTTCTGTTATGCTAATTAAGAATGAGATCGGCGCCGTCAGAAAATACAGAGTATTCCAAGTCTCACTGAAGTTTTTAAACAAGTTGTCTTTTCTTTAGCCTCCATTGCCTGTTGTTTGTATTATGAGTGTAAGATGGTCCCCTTCAGTTTTTACTCTGTTAATAAATAAGTTTAATAATAAAAGTGAGTTGAAGTGCATCCCACCACATGTAAAGAGGTTGTCTGATGTAACAGGTTGTCTTTGGTTGTCTGTAGATTCAATTTCTAATCTTTATTCTGAGTGAGATTATCGTCGTTAGCTTCTTATTAAAAGATTTAATACAGAATATTGAAAGCCTCATTGAAAGAATGTGAATTGGACTCTATACCCCATCTCATTGAAGGAAGTTGTCTGATGTAAGAGTCAGTCTCTTTGAAACAAGTTGTCTTTTGTTTTGCCTCCATTGAATGTTGTCTGTATTCTGAATTAAATTGTCACCTTCAGTTTCTTACAAACAGAGTTAAATTGTAAAGTTGAATTTTAGAACTCGTGGCGTAATAGTAAGCATGCCTGCCTATTTCGTGGGAGGTTCACGTGATTCAAATTCCAACAGAAACCAAAAATGTTTTTTTCCCAGGTATCATTATTCAAAAAGAATAGACAAGCTTTCGGTTAGTAGATTTATTGTCATGAAAAGCGTTTTCTCGATTAGCCGTTCGTAACCGGCAGAAAATTTAAGGTCCCCTCCATTAACTCACAAGGCATGGTTGTAAAAAATGCGCTACGCTCTGAGGTTTAACGCTCTTTGCGTGTAGATATGTAAGAGTTTCACCCCACCATATTTAAAGAGGTTGTCTTGTGTAAGAACTGATTGCTTCGAAACAAGTTATATTTTTCATTCCCTCTATTGGGTGTAGTCTTTTCTGAATGAGATTTTCACCACAATTAAATTTTTTTTCACAATTAAATTTAAACACAAAATACTCCGAGTTTCACTGAAAAAAGATGAATTGGAGTACTACACCACACCTCATTGAAGGAAGTTGTCTGATGCAAAGGGCGATCTGTTTGAAAAAAGTTATATTTTTTTGCCGCCTTCTTTTGTTGTGTTAATTCTGAATGAGATTGGTGCTGTGAGCTTCTTATTATAAGATTCGAATACAGAATACTCCAAGTCTTATTAAAAAAAGACGAAATGGAGTGCAACCCACCACATTTAAAGAGGTTGTCTAATGTAAGAGTCAGTCTCTTTGAAACAAGTTGTCTTTTTTTGATTCTTTTGTCTGTCAACTGATGGTCAACTTCAGTTAAATAATAAAGGTAAGTTGGAGTACACCCCAAAACATTAACAAAGGTTGTCCCATGTAAAAGGGGATCTCTTTAAAACAAGTTGTCTTCACTATTACCTTTATATTACCTTTATTGTCTGTTGTCTGTAATCTGAAATCTGAACGATTGAAAGGGATTTTTGTATCTGTTGTTTAAATACAATGTTTTGTAGGTTACACAAAAACCGTTATGCTTTTCTTCCAACAGAATTTCAACGGATTGTCACTATTCCAAAATGACAATTTCATTTGTCCTCTACCAGTGGTTGTGTTGGAAATCACCAATCGCGAAGACAAATCAATGGAGTTATTTTAAAGCTGTGAAAGGACTCACCAGTTCTTGATGGCTGTTCCGCGTCTAACTCAACGGATGTCAGTGTTTCGTAGAAACAAGCTGAAATTTCATTCCCATCTCCCAAAAGCACTTACCTCTAAACAAACTAACTCCCAACACACCTATTGAATCATTTTTCTGATATTGGTCCTTTCTCCAAAACCGAAAAAAATATCCCCTTCCCTCGAAATCAGATTGGATATAGTTCGGCCATTTGAAAAGCCACAATCATCAGCCCACCGCACACCATATCCACACTTTTTTTCCACCATGGCCATAGCCACACTCTGGATTTATCCTCTGCCAAAGCAAAATCCTTTTTCCTCAACGGAAATTCTGCAATGCTTTTGCGGTAAATGGGTTATATCTTTGAAACAACTTTTGGTTTGCCAGCTTAGAGCGGAAAAATATGCATGCTTTGCGTATTAAAATTCATTTGCCTTGGCTTGGCTTGGCTTGGCTTGCTCTCCAAAGGCATATTCTACGGCGTGGCGTTAATACATGCAGCCATGGGAAAAAATATCATGCTTTGCACAAACATTCATTTTGCTTTATATATTTTTTCGGTTTTTGCTGTTTTCATTTTTATTTTGCTTTCTTTTCCTCTTTTTTTCGGTTTGAGGACCAGGAGTGTTCTTGTTGTTGTCCCGTCTCTTTGGTCTCTCTTCAGCGCTTCAGCCCCAAAGTATCCCTAACGAAACATTCCAACATAAATTTTCGTAGCCGTTGTCGTCGTGTGTTTCGTTTCGCGCTACTAGCGAACCGCACTCGAAATATCAAAAGTCCTTGTTTCCCGTTGCTTTTTTGCCCTTTGTATGTGTTTATAGTGGGGATTGTGAGGTGCATCCATTGCGCCTGCCACATTCTACTCTGTGGTCTGACATTTGGTTTTACAGTCCAGATAGTGTGCCTTTTTCTCCCCATCTCCGTCCGGGCAAAACAGTCATATGTGGTGGCTGGCTTGCACCTGACTTAACAAAGAAAAAAATCGCTCAAGAAGGATATTCGCAACTGGACGAGTGCTGAATAAATTTCAGCGATAACTACATACTTCAACTAGAAAAAAGGAAATGTGTACAATTTTTTAGAAGAAAAACACTGAAGAAAACTCGCTTAAATAAATTTTCCCCACTTATCCACAAAGACTGTAAGTATTCTTTACTAGTTTTTTTTTGGCCTTTCTTGTGCTGCTGCTATGGCGAACTTGTCCTAGAAGTGCTCCATTAGAGAAGAAATGCCACAGGAGTTAAATTTTTTGTTTTATCGTCCTGCAGGATTGTTTGGTGTAGCTTTGTTTGTTTCGCATTGTACTCTGTTGCACATAACTAATTAGGATAATGCATTTCTTCGCCTTCTTCTGTATGTGTTACCTAAATACTTACGGCAATTGGTGAGAGTGTCTGTTCTGTGTAGAGTGGCATTAGGGGGCCAGCTGGGTGGTAGCGGTGGTGGTGCGGCTGTGGTAACTTTTTGTGCGAAAAAAGGAATCTAATTGAAAAGTGTAACGAATGGGGTAGCGGCTTGTTGGAGAGACGAGGTAAACTCGGTTTTAACTTCTAATTTATTTAAATGGGCGAAAAGTGTTTACGCCTGGTAGCAATTATTTCCAATGAAGTTGCGGCAAGTCGCGGTGGTATTGGATGGCGTTTGGGTTTGTTTAGTTGTGAGTTTGCTGATTTTTGTTTTTGTTTTTCTTCAAAGGGGAGCGTTCACTAAATGCTTTTGGGGGTTTGCTTTATAATTTGTTCATTTATTTATTTTTTCCTGGTTTGAAGGAGAAGGGAACACGAAGACGACGACGACGCCGACGAGGGCTAACCTAATGGGATTGGCTATTCCGAAGACGTTAATTTTAATACAAAAAATTCTAAATTAGATCCTTGTTTATTAATAGAACAGATTTATGCACGAAACATAGGTACACATTAAATTTGTTGTTTTTGAAAGTGGTTTGCCTTGTTTCAAGGAGTTTTGTAGAAGTAACTTACCGCAAAATGATGGTTCACTCGACACGCAGAACGCAGTACCTACTTATTCCTTTACTGGTAAAGAGAATGTCGGTGAATTTATTTATTAAAAATCGGCTTAGCTTTGCTAAGTGAAGTACAAAAAACTTGGCCAAAGTAGGTACATTTCTACTTAATTTTTCAGAAATTTATGGGAAATGTAATCTGTTCACTGAGTACCCAGTTTTCTGCCAGCTTTGTTCGGTGTTGTGAAAACCTAGAAAACCTTTAATATCGAATACTTTAAATGTCTGCCATGGTGCTCATTTTATCTTGTCTCTTAGGTTCCGTCTGGATATCAATGTTAATTCATTCATAAGAAAATAAAATAACTTTTATTTTCATCAAGTTTATGGTCAAAACTAGAGAGGAGAGATAGAAGCAAAAAAAACCTAGAGCTGATGGGAGCACCAAGTAGTTGAATATGGTCAGGACGAAGGCTATAGTAATTCATTTCGAATATAAAGAGTCATCTTAGTGACACTATAAGTTCACAATGCAGAAAACTCTCCACAACGTATGAGGGATTGCATACCCTTGAAAGTCCTTAGAGACAAAGTCTAAATCATTACGAGAGGTCGTTTCAAAGACACGCTATACCAACAACCCAAAAAATCACGGTGGTGGATTGATAAAGCTAAAGTATTGATATAAGTAGGAATACAGAGATATTCCAAACATGGTCAAATTGCCCCTCAGAGTTTTAAGGACTCGACTTTGAGAAGGTAAGTAAGAAGAGTGGCGAAACAGAGCGAAGAGTACCAGTCGTAAATTATGTTGGAATAGATGGGGCTATAATTATGTTTGTCGACTTTGAACGGTTAGTCGAGGAAGCACTTTACGTTGCATGAAATCACCATCGGCAATATCCGATAGAAAACCATTTTTCCTTTCTTTAATATTTTTGGGGTTCCAGAGACTTACCTCGAAGTGGAACACAAATACTACAGATAAGAAGCGAAGACGAAAAAATCCCAAACGAAAAGCACGGCGGATGCAAACCTATAGTTATTTAAGAAATACGACAAAACAACTTGCTCAATGGTCAATGACAGTTGTTATAGATATGAAAATTAAATTTTGTGCGTGTGGTTGCAGTTTTGAGACGACCTATTGAACATACAGCGTTTTTGAAAGTACTTTCCAGGAGCAGAGCCTTACTTAACGGAGAGATATAAGTACCCAAATTCATGTTCGAAGAAGTCAGTGAGGCAGTTAAGAGCTAAGAGAAAGGCAAGGATCAAGGATCAGACAAGATAGGGTAGTGTTGACTATTTGAGCAATTTTAAACCTAGCTCCTCAACAATAAACCTTAACATTTTTTATATATTCTAATGGATTAGTTATATGTATATTCCTTGACAAATAGCACACTTGATGCATGCATAACTACTGATGAAGTTATAAATACTTTAAAAAAATTACGCGATGGCAAAGCGGCTGGGTCCGACGGAATCCCAGTTGAATTCTACAAGTACGGCACCAATGAGCTGATAAATAAGATTACTTCGGAGTTCAACTATATTTTGGATAGTGGATCTATACCCGAATGTTTTAAGGAGTCCTTAATCTTTCCTATCCACAAAAAAGGCAGTACTCAAAACCCAGAGAACTATCGTGGCATAAGTTTTTTGAACGCCTCTTACAAAATTTTTACGTCAATTCTGCAAAGACGACTTAATTTATGGATTGCCCAGAATGGGTTACTGAAGGAGGTTCAAGCTGGTTTCAGATCCGGTTACTCCACGGTGGACCAAATATTTGTACTTAAGAGCATTGCCGATAACTTTCTACGGAACCAAAAAAAAACTCTATTGTTTCTTCGTGGATTTCAAAGCTGCGTTCGATGCGGTAGACAGAAATGCGCTCTTATACAAGCTTTATGGACTGGGGATGTCCAGGAAATTCGGCAAAGTCCTCCAAAATATTTATAACGATACCAAAGCCGCGGTTTGGAATGGAGAGGAAATCTCTGAATGGTTTCAGACTGGAACAGGCGTCCGACAGGGGTGTGCGTTGAGCCCGCTATTATTTGCGCTCTTTATAGATGACCTTACCGACAACATAGGCGGAGGTGTGGAATTCGCAGGGACAGTGATCAAAGCACTTTTCTATGCCGATGACATTGTGATGCTGTCCAATTCACCCCAATCTCTGCAACTGATGATAAATCAATTACATAGGTACTGTGTAACGTGGAATCTAAAGGTCAATCTAAGTAAATCCAAAATAATGATTTTCAAGAATGGAGGTGGAAGAAATTGCGCAAATGAAAGATGGAGCTACGATTCGAATTTAATTGTGGTGGTGAAGGAATTCACTTATCTAGGAGTGTGCTTTACAAAGAATCTTTGTATGGAAAGACATCTTGGGGATAAACTTGTGAAGGCAAAAAGTACAATTGGAACAGCCTGGGCAAAGTGTTTCGCAAACAAGAATATAGCACATGGTAGCAAATTTCGTGTATTTGAAGCAGTGTCTGAGTCTATTATGCTTTACGCAGCGCAGGTTTGGGGATACAAACAGTACGAGAGTGTGGAGAAACTACTAAGATTCTTTATTAAAAGAATATTTCATCTACCCTACAACACACCAAATTACATGGTTTTGCTGGAAACTGGACTATCACCGCTTTTTATTCAAACCCTCAAACTAAACATAGACTATATTCTCAAAGTCTTGCAGATGCATAATGAAAGATTACCCAAGAAAGCAGCCCTCTATGTAATCAATCAAAGAAGCAGTTGGTACGCAGAATGGCACGAGCTGGCCTTATGGTGTGAAATGTCACTAGAACTGGATTTCGGCAACGTCAATGATTGCAAAGTTAAACTGTACAATCTAATTGCGGCGGTTGATGAAAAACTCCGTATTCGCTATATAGAAGAAGCTTCAAATTCAACTCATAGATTAATTTACAAACACCTAAGTCATAACCTTGGTCCAAATAATTACTTTAGAGATGAGAACAATGTTGAGGTTATTTCTATGATGCTGAGACTTCGGGGGGAGCTCATGCATCTTAAATATATTCCGCATAGAGAGGATCGTCCTGGACAATGTAGTTTATGCAACCTAAGAGAAAGAGAAGATGTTTTTCACTTCTTAGGAAAATGTCCTGTGCTGGTAGAAAGCAAGAGAGCCTTCCTGGGATCTAGTTACCTCACGGAAGTGGAAATGATAAGTCTTCTTAACGAGATGTCGGTGGAAAAACTTTTCACGTATTGCAAAGTGGCAAAAACCTATCCTGACAGAATACTCAGCGAAAGCTTCTAAAAACTCATCGAAGTCAAATAATTATTGTTACTTATGTTTTTTTTGTCTAATAATTTCTTGCTTTTTAACATTATCGTAGAACCAATAAGCTTTATATTATATTAATTTTAACTTGTCAACCTGGCAGACGGCATTGCCATGCTAATTCTGATTTTGTTATTTATAAATAATGTTAAGAAATGATGAAAATAAAATCAATCAATCTAATCTATCTAATCTATTCCTTGACAAAAGTGTCCAAGGTTGTTTATTTCCAAGAAGTCAAATTGAAGAACTACGGCTGCTAAAAAAAAAAACCTCCGTTTGATAACAAATATTTGACTGATAAATAATAATTTATTTCAATGCCATGAAAAAAGCTTTCGCGATAAGCTGTTCGGAACTGGCAGAAAATTGTATGTCACCTCCATTCCTTCACAAGACAATGGGCTAGGCCCTAGGACTCCTTGTTCTGTTGAGCAACCCTATTTCTTTTGTAATTCAGTGACAAAACTAAAAAACTAAACGTAGTTTGACTTTGCTCGTAAGTCGTAGAGTAAGTTCAGCAACAGTAGCTCAACCAATCCAAAACCGAAAATTTACAATAAAAGTGATATTATGAAAAAACTGTTAGTAAAGTAAATTTATGGAAGAATAACACTTATCTGTTCAAAAAAGAATAATAATCGACTGATACAGCCGAAATATTAAGATTTACAGAAATTATATTTTTTGTCATAAAATAAACAATGCCCGATCGAAGAACCGCCTCTGCTGGTTGCACAGTCAGTTCTATTCCCAAGACACCTTCCTTTCGCTATTTGATGTTTTCGCGTGTGGTGTACAGTTTTCGAGATATTTCGGTTGCCCAACTTACCGCTATGCTCAACTAGCCCCGTTTAACCCTAAAAAAAAATTGGAAGACATCGAGCTCAGGATACTCTTTTCTATAAGGTCATTGGAGGTGTTAGTCTGCAATGGAATGAAAGTTACCATCTAGCAATGTACAAAGAGAGACACGATGTAAAGATAACTAGCGTTTGATTGATCTGAAGTCACGTTTTTTTGAAGTTCGTAGATCGAGTTTTGGGAAGCTGACTACTACAAATAAAAAGGTGATCAGGTAACCGATGAGGCTTTGTTGTGGGTTAGTCAACATATGATCCAATCCAAGAATTTTATGGAATAACATCGCGATCTGCGTTTCTCTGGTAGGATTGGTTTAAGCATTCGATCGACACTTGCAAAATCTACTAGCCCGGGAGACAAAAATGAGCTCTAAAATTCAATCTGCAAATAGTCATGGATTGAAAGAATCCAGTGTCCACTTTGAAACTTTCACTTTCACCTTCATTTTTCAAAAAAGAGATTGCTACCGGCTGAGGTGTTATTGTCTTATTGTCATCGCCAAAGGGGACATTTGGAGAACCCTGTAAAAAAGACAATATCATACAATGCTCCTTTACTATCATAATAAAAAAAAAGAAACAAATTGCAAAATACTCCAGAGAAACAAAGTTGTGAAAGCACCATCACAAATTTGTCCTCCGACACGTAGTAATCAAAAACTGGGAGGCATTCTGTGGTCAACCGAGTTCACGCCGCAAGTGGATCACTATTTTAATGCAGACAACTGGGAAAGTTGTGATACTTTTGATATAACTGTGCATATGGCACCATTAATAGAAATTATTTAAGTAAATTTGTCGCGGTGATGTCCGTGGCGTATAGGTCTAGTTGTAAGGTGGGAGGTTCGTGTTTCGAATACCAACAGAAAACAAAAAATGTTTTTTGCGGGTATATCACCTCGGAAAAAGAATCCAGTTACATCAGTGTATATTCATGGAAACACTTTACGTTTCCAACAAGAGAATTGAAGTAAAGTCAAACGTTTTGTTTGAGAAACAGTCGCTCAATAGACCGAATTTATTAAAGGCTCATCTGAGTACGGCTGTGAAGCTGCAATTTTTTAATTTTGTGTTTGTGCTCTTATCAGCGGTAAGATGTTTTTCGCATTGAGTTCAGTGATGTGGTTATACGAAACGATAAAAAGTAAATATAATTAGTTGAGTTCTGTGCAGTCACTGCATTAGCTGTCTAGAATTCTTTTAAAATTGACAAAATATCTGCAAGAGTGTCTGCATTTCTTTCCTCTTCTAATCTAGCATAAAAAATGAGGGACTTTACACAGCGTTCACCACAAGCGGATCATTAGTACGAAGTAGTTAAAAGAGAGACCTGTGATCCCTTTGAGATCAAGATGCTGCGCTGTAACGCCGGCAAAATGAAGAGGAGGGCAGAAGAAAAACAAATAAATATTAATGAACTTCGAGCCAAACGCAATCAATGCAAACGTAATACGTAAAAGCTTTTAAATTCTACAAAGGATTTGAATAAGTTTTCAAACTCCGGTTTCCTTCGAAAAAGATGTCTGCAAAAAAAACAAAAATTATAGATTTAAACGAGCTCCTCCTTGCAGTGAGAGTGAAACTAACGTTTCCACTCACTCAACATAATTCTCAACTACTTGTTGAGGATAAAATCTCGAGTGTTATGATTTACGCTTTGTTAGACAAGCACCGAAGAAGAGGTATCGAGAACATTCACCAAAAAGGGAGCATCTAACGATATCATCGAACATAAGCAGAAGCTTTAGGTTCTTGTTGATCCCTATCCTGGCTTTTTTAGATTTTTTCTTTCTTTTTAAACAAAATGCTTTTGAAATACTGAATGAAAAAGAAACGAGAGTCTTCTCTCTCTTCTCTCCTCTCTTTAATCTGACTTAATAGATTGTTTGCTTTCTTTTTTTTTAACAGAGTCTTTTTGAACTACTGAGTGAATAAGAAGCGAAGTTTTTTCAGTTGCAGTCTAAAAATAGCTTCATTTGTTGCCACCTAATCAAATCAATTTCCTCCCCACGATGATGTCACTAAAACTCGCCGCGCGGAGATCAAAGAAACTCAAAACAAGCGATCGAGTGTCTTCATTACCTAATTGAGTCCTAAAAGCCCTCCAAGCAAACCACCTTCCACTTGAAAGCAATTTGTGCCTCTATGTTGATACTCTTCGCAACACTTACTTACTATATACAATGCCCTCACAACTATATTTCAAAATTCCACTAATTCAAAGGATGTGCATGCCTAAAATCCTTGAAATTACTAAATTAACAGCTCCAAGGGAAAACAGAACCAACTGGCCCATCAGACGTTTCTTCTTCAAGATGTCTTCATTAGTAACATTAGCACGATCTGATAAGTTCCACTTTCGACGAATGTCCTCGAACAGCATATGAACATGAGAAAAAAATGTGTTCCATTTGGACTGAATTCAGGCGGAACTCTGTTGATGTTGATAGTCTTATCACGATCTTTATACTTACGTATAAAGCTGGCTCATGGACGACTGGAACAAATGGTATTAGGTCGACTCTCGACTCTCTTCTAAAAATTCACCTCATGTTTGATACAAAAACAGAACTAAAAATAAAAACAAAAAAAAATCGATCGGGATTCTCCGAAAAGAATGGACAACAGAGAACAGACACAGATTACGCAAAAGGTTTTCCCTAATACCAACGAGGAGATACAACGCAACATGTCGGCATTATGGTAGGTGGATGAAAGGATACAAGAAAAAAAAACACTCATGAGCTAGAAAATAATAAAAGGAAACTAAATTGAGAGCGCCGCAGGAGGAACCCCTGCGGCAATTGATGATCGGCCAAGACTACTTCTAGAGTAGGGCAACACCAATAAATTAATTTGTTTTTCTTTTCTGTCTGTGATGTTTACTGGGAACGAGAAGCAAAAAAAAAACAAAAGAAATGAAGATGAAGATGAAGACATCGCCACATGCTGCGTGGAGGCCCTTTGTTAGAAACTGCTATTTATTGCAAGATCAAATTTATTGACGATGCTTGCCGTGTGTGTGTATAGTGTTAGTGTACCTAAACAGGATATGGAATTATATTGCGTTTAGGACGCTTAAAACCAAAGTAATTATAGAGAAGACATTGTTTTGGATCGGTTGGAACACTGGGTAGGTGGAGACCGAACGTGTGCAACATGTGAACGTACCTGTGTTGCATCTAAAACAGATTTATGATCTGCAGGTTGCTTGGAATCGATTTCTTTACTCCTCTGACAGTTCACTGAGTAGATATGGGTGATAACCTGTTGTCTGGCTATTGGTGATGCAAGGTGAGATGGGTGATCATTATGTCGGGTCGGATTGAGATGAAGACGTTATTTTGGCAAGATCACCTGTTTTCAGGAAGGTAGGTATTTTGATTTATGAAGATGTGGTCGTACTTATAGTGATCGCAGATTTTTTTCGGGAAATGCTTCACGCACCATAAGGAGAAAAAAAAAAAAATTAGGAAATTCCCATACTTTTGTCTTTGTCCGACTGTTCAATGTATGACAAACTTGACATGGTTGGGATCGGTTTAAATGGCTGCCAGGAAAACAACAGACACATTTAGACCAATACTAGGTCCATTGTGATACCAACCTCGGCATACGGGCTAGAATTCCAAAATGAAGATCTCCGCTCCAAAATTAGGTACTGTTCTCCGCTTTCAGGGCCAATTTCGCATTTCTTCGAATGGACATCCGTGTTTATGTTGCAAGTTCGGACTCTTTATCCACCCCTTCTCTTTTTGGTTTTTAGGATCTGCGCCAAATACTCAGGTACGCTAATTCGCTTCCACGGCTCTTTGTCTCTCAGCATCATCCGAGTCATATTTATTTGACTGATACTGCTGTTAATTTCCTGACGGAGAGATTTCCATCTACTTCACTCAAATACCGTGTAGTAAACGTCGTCTGTCACCGTCAAGGGCTTCTTCTTAATCTTTTCGGAAAGGCGTTGAAGTAGCTGAGTCTGTAGTTGTTCACTTCACCGCTTTTCCGGTTACTCCATTCTTTTTGGAGCTACTTGTTGGACTGTTTCCATTACATTTGTAAAGAAGTAAGTAAGCTTTCTGCTTTGTGATACAGACATTAAACCTGTTATAATCCACTTGTATTACAATTAGGTACTTGTAGGTTTGTGTTACACGCCCTAGGTTCCGATCAGCCTAGCAGTCCAACGCTTTCCGCTTTCTCTCTCCCATGTCCCATCGTTCCTGTAACTTTTGTTGTGGAAGCGATTTTGCTTCCGAATTCGCTGCTTCCACGCGGAATTTTGCTTTTTTTTCTTGTATGGTTTTTTTTCTTTGAACTGCGTGGAAATCAATTGGTACGTCACCTGTAATTACAAAAACTACTTGTTCTGACACTGTGCGGTACGCGCTCGCTATTTGCAAGCTACCGCGCCTTTGTACCGATCAAAGCTGTTTCCGGTACATTTCTTGTTTTAGCGCTTCAGCGCAAATCTCGCTTCCGTATCGCTACAATAGTATTAACTGCGTTGTTTATTGATAGAAGAGGTCTCCGTTTGCTGGCAGAGGGTCCACATATTTGTCAACCTGGAAAGATGCATAGCTTGTAACTTTTAATGCTCGTTCTGCGTCCATCGGTATCTAAACCTTAAAGCTCAGTTTAGTGTCAAGCCTTATTCCCAGGTATTTTGCCACATTTTTGTTCTTTATAACTTCAGTTTCAATGTGAAAGTCGATATCCGTAGAATTTCGTTTCACTGTTAGAAGTAGGACTACAATCCTCTTAGTATAGTCAGAGACAGCTCTTTTTCGCCATCCAGAAATTTGCACCTTGGTTCAACTTTTACTGTCCGCTTGGTCCTTCGAGCCGGATGTTAACGACTTAAACTTAAAAAAAAGAAGCACTACGGGAGTGCCGACAGAAGTGAAAACAGAATTGAATTTTCAGTAAATATTTTAATGTACAGGAAAATCTTTTCATTGAAATGTTTCTTCTTAGTGCTTATAATAAAAATAGATAAATAGTGGCAAAATTTTATTCAATGTTTTACAATATATGTACATGTACATATGGAAGAACATCAATGAAACTTATGAGTTTTCATCCATTATCATCTCATGCAATCATCGTATTCTAATAATGAAGTAATAGGCCTATGGTAACTAAAATAGGAAACGAAAAATTTTGACTCGAATCTATTTAAATATATCGCAAAGACCAACTGTCGATTTATATTTCGTTGTACTAAGGCTGCGGTCATTCGTCATTGTTAAATTATATTCTTCTTTTAAAAATTAAAATTTGTAGCATCGGCGGAGTTGATGTTTAAAGTCACCATTCAAAATCATTGGCAAATCATCAAATCTCTGCCCAATTTTGCCGTGAAGGTGTGCAGAAGCGTATTCAGAATAAATAAATAAATTTTTATATAAAAACTGTCGTATTACACTTAAAAACGTATTCGGTGAAATATAAACGCCAACTATTATAACTTGCTGTTCATTTTCACAGTTGCAACGACAAACAGATAGATCGCCGATATCAAAATAGTACTAGACATACTAGTGTACCTCGTATGCAAATTCATATGATTTGCACAAAAAATGGCAGTTGTATCTGACAACCATTTATAGATAGCTACTCCTGCTGCTGGACGATCGTGCCTTCTGAAACTTGCAACTAAATTGAAATCAGGAATATCATATATTTCTTCTTCACCCATGTGAGTCTCTGTTAAAATAAATACGTAAATTTTTTTAGCGATAGTGTCTATTGAGTAATGGTTTTCAATCTATTTTCATGCAACCGTTTCAATTCCACCGATAAATCATCGCGATGAGTTGTTGATCTCTTCTAATTTGTTGTAAAAAGCGTCTCTTACTCTGTCATGATGAAATTTCCAGCTTCACTTATCCAGCCACTCTTCATTGTAATGGCAGTAAAATATTTGGTGCTTTTTATTTTTTCTGCGTTGCATAAATTTTTCTCTGTTTCTTCAATTGATTTCTTTCTTCTCTGTATTTCTCCGAGTCGGTAAGTACAATTACTATGTAATAATGCTATTGCATTCTTTTAAGTCATTTAGCAACATAAAAATTAAGGTGTCTCTTGGCTCAATGGTAGAGTCGTTGGCTTTTAAACTGAGGGTCTCATGTTCGAATCCCAGCCGTGGCGATCAATTTTTATTTATGTTTTCACTTTAAATAAACAAAAAAATGCAAGTCATGGCTGGGAAACGAACCTGAGACGCTGGGCTGTGACGACTTTACATACGAATTACGATGAGCCAATCATAAAATGGTGTCGGTCGCGAATTCATTGATTTACCCCCATAGCAAAAGTGCCAAACGCGCCTAAAGAAGTTTTCACTTCAAAAAAAAAATAAGCAAAACAAATGACTTTGATTCAGTGTCTCTTATGGTTATCACCGCAGCAACATCATCAGGGTATCCAAATAGACAGCTTTCGGGCATCTCCATACAGAGAATTTCATCTCAGGAGATATTCCACGGTTCTGGTCTAGTGACTGCTGTGCTGCTCCAAATGTGACGTCTTTTCGTCTCATTCCCTCTGAGGTTCAGAAGATGGGTTTTCGTTCTTTTTGATTATCTCTTATCATCCGTAAGAGAAACTCTTGAATGTGGAATCTTCTTTCGAGTACATCAACCATACCTGACCATCGGGACGAATTAATGGCGTTTCGGACATCAAACGCTTTCAGCAGCATGATATATTTTTGGTAGCCTTCACTACTTTTCCATTATTGCTATTGTAGAGTGGCCCTTCCTGAAGCCGTATTGTCTTTCAGAGAAGTGTTCCATTCTTTGTATAGCGGCCTTCGGTCATGGTAGCAACAGCTTTTCTAGAAACTTACCTGCAGCATCCATAGCATGCACCGATGCCTGTATGTGGAGTCTAGGTTTCAGTCATTTTTGCTGATGAACATAAATACAAAGGATGGCGCCACAGAGCGGGGAGCAGCAGACCCTAATGCATGTTCTCACAGCCATGCTTTAAAAGAACAAGTCGTAGCTTTTTTTTCAATAGTATCCTTCAGCTAGCAGCTGTAGTACATTTTAGGGAGTAGTCTGGAACAGTATTCTGTGATTCGTTTTAATGTTCCACCGATATGCCATCTGGTCCCGGAGATTTTTGTTTTTGTAGCTCGTAAGCAGCAAGAAGAAGAGCTCTTCGCTGAACGGTGATACTTTTGATTAATGCAGCGGATATCCGATTGCCTGACTACATGGATTGGGAACAGTGAGCAGTGAGGATGAGCACTTCTGCGTGCCACTGGACTACAAACTTTCGCATAGCCATCTTGAAGCCTCAGTCTCCAGGAACCACTGTTGATATCATTTCGTAGCTCTTTCCATTTTCGTTTCTTGCTCAGGTTAATAGCTCTCTACAATTCGTGATTCGCTGTCCTGCATTCATTGCGGATTCCCTTCAATGCCAAAGACAATATTTTGATGATCGCTGACTCTCTCTAGCCTTCGATAAGCCTCCTTTTCCTTGTTTTGGACAGTAAAGCTTTCTGTGGCACAGGTTATCTCAGGTATTGCGATCGCAGATTAACCCTGTTAACGACTGATGAAGTGACGATCAATTTAGTCCTAGGGCAAACTTCAAATTCTTATCAAATACCAAAACCTTATTCACCTCATTTTCACTTTCACCGACTGAGATATTCTACCCCACCCCGCCACATGTAAGTGAAGTAGGCTCTTCACCTAAACGATCTTCTACATTTCATTCAAGTGAGTGTATTTTCTTTTACTTCTTTTCAAGTACTTTCATCCGGATATTAAGTCACCTAATTGTCAAGATATTAAAAAATGACTAAGACATACCCACCTAGCTTTTTATTGGATTACGTTTTTTGTTTGCGCAGTAATTAATGTGATTTTGATATTTCGCTGTTGAAATAATGAATTTTCGGTAAATACCCTCCAATCTCTACCCATTCCAAGAACAAGTTTCAAAATCAAATCAAATGAATGCGCACGAGCTATCTTCAAATTAAGAAAACGTTTTCTTATCTTTGATAGACAACTGGCATTGTAATCATAAAATATTAATTTAAGATATCAAAGCATAGCACCTTCGGATATAAAAAAAGACAATGAATCAACAGTCACGCACAACTGTTTTCCTGTCCAAGCTACAAAAGATAACGATAAACGAAACAAAAAAAAAAAACACAAAAATTCAGCTACTAATTCACTAAACAACTTACCAACATGACAAGGAACCTGCCAGCATTGCATGAATCACATACTGAAGAGACTCACTATCTTTTCATTTTTGATGTTTTTTGCTTTATCGCAAATTGCTGGGATTTGATTTTTTTTCCAGCCTAGGCTATAAATGCAGGGACATAAACTCCCACAGTTCCCAGTTTGGTTTTAACTTCCGACAAAGTTCGATTTTGAGGATTTTCCCTTAAAAAAAAAAATATTTTTTTTTGAAACAAGAACTAAAGAGTTTGTGTTCGAAAGCAGAAAAATGGCACGCATAAATGGATTATACTTCGTCTTGGTGTCAATTGGACTCCTTATGTTAGTTGATATTGGCTCAACTGAGGATACTCCAAGTGCAACACTTGTTTCCTGTCAAAATGCTAAGGCCGCTACTGTTAATGCTACTATGGTGAGTCAGTGATACATTTTAACAAATAAGAGTCATGTGTTTAGTGAAAAGTTTTTTTTGAAAGTGATTGATTGAATTTGGTTAAAGAAGTTTAAAAAAAAGTGTAAACCTAATCACGTGCCTTTATACAGCAAAAAAGAAGCATATAGTCAATCCTAACTTCAAAAACAGCGACTAGATATCCTGACAAAACAAACTCCTTCTTCCGACTTAAATTAAAAAAAAAAGAAAGTTGGTGCAAAGGTTTAGGTTGAAATCAGAGCTTAGTGGGTCTGTCTGTTGAAGTCCCAAATTTGCCCTGCGATCGCCACAAAGTGTCTTTGAAAAACCTCAACTTTCACTGTATTTCAAACAGAGTGTTTTTGAGCCTTGGGTTCGCCCTCAACTCGTCTTTAAAGAGCACTAGGTTCTTGCTGGAACGAGTTCGAGTAACAAAAAAGGCTGTCAAATGGCATATTTGTTTTCAAATGACAGGGATGAGTGGTGATTTCGTTGTTAACGTTTCTTAAAAAAGGAAAAACCCCAGTCTTTTTGAAAACTCATAGAGTTGCCTAGAAAACCGGGGCCAACCTGGGCCAAGTTTAACAAACGAACACTGGGGGCTTACTCAAACTCACAGAAACCCTCGTAGTCGATCTCGATGAGTCGAGGTGTAGGTTTCGAAAGGTTACATTGAAAAATAATAAGTAGACTGTTCTTTCAAATTATTTTTCAAATCCTGAAAAAACGTTATACAGAGCACAAGCGTTTCAAGGTGTAAATGGATTGAAACATCGGAATTTCTGGGTAAAATTATTCCGAAGCCACAGCTACTACGACACTTCCGGCCAAGCAGTCGCTTTTAAAAGCGCTTTTTTGCAACCATTTCCAAAATTGACTCCCCATGGCCATTTAAAGGGTCTTTTTTCGTAACTTCCTTGTCACTTCAATCTCGTATTGAACTTTCATCGTGTTTCAGTTCAGTGGAACTTCCATTTGTGGTGCCTGTGTAGAGCAATGGTTAGCATTAGCATGTCTCCCTGTAGGGAAGGAGTTCGAGGTTCCAATCCGAACAAGTCCAATTTGTTTTCCATGAGTAATTGGCATGCCCTTCTAATAAATCACACTGCCATGAAAAGCCTTTTTTCAAAAAGCCGATCGAAATCCGAGAATTTCTCTTGCCAACTGCTGTTTCTTTGGGTTAAGAAGGAAATTGAGAAACAAAACCTTCTCTAGAAAAACCAAGGTAATCCTTTATAAGCCTTTAATCACCCCAGTCCTGCTCTACAGCGTGAAAGCTTGGATTTTATCGAAAGCTGATGAGCAAACCCTTGGTTGTTTCGAAGTAAACGTTCTCCGAATGATCTTTGATCCCTTATCGAGGACAATGTGTGGAGAAGAAGATAGAACAACTAGCCGTATGAGCTGAACTGCGGCATAGGCATACCTAGAAGTCTACACACAACGAGACTACGAAGGCTGGGGGATTTAGAGCGGATTGACATATACGCTTCGGCTCGACAGGTTTTCGAAAATACATTGCAGTGATATCGCGGACAAAAAAAACCTCATCTTAGGTGGCGGAATCAAGTGGAAGAAGACCTCAACCGACCTAGAGTGCAAAACTGGAGAGAAGACCATAATCGACCTGACCATAATCGAATTTGTTATCGAAATTTGTTAGCTGAGGCCCTTGTTGCTCACCTCCATTTTCCCGGTGGGTATGGTTGAGTGAAGTGTGCTAGGGCTCGGGTGTTCTTCGGCTCTGCAGTGCCACCCAAATTCGTTCTCTTTTGCTTGTTGTCCTTTGACACATCGATCAAAGTTCTATACCGTCCTCATCATCTTGACTACTGAGTACACATCGTGCTCCTTATTTGATAGTTGACCTTTGTCCATTCAACAAACTGCTTGGCCTACGCACAAGCTTGATGATCAAAGATAAAAATTCTTGAAAACATTTAAAGTTTGAGGACACTTCATACTTCTCAGCTCGAGAGTTGGTTATACCCACTTCACATGTTATCAAAACGCTTATAAGTTTTTCGTGGCCACATTGTCCGAAACCGGCATTTCTTTATATCATAGCCTTGACCATAGTTCTTTCCCACTCGAAGAAAACTATCAGTAACATGTAATTGAAGAAATTACTCCAAGTGTCAAGCCCACAAGTGCCATACAACAGTGGAACTTTTAGCAGCTTATTCATACTCAAGCTTCTTTTTGACAGCCATTCCAATTTTAGCCAACTGTTGCCATGACGATGATAATACTGATCAGACTTTTAGATTTCTTATCTCAGCCTGACTTCAAACAATAAATCAAAAGTACAAACTCTACCGTCTTCTGACGTGTGTATATCTGACACTGATAAAAAACAATTGATTTCTTTTTGACACTTTTATCTTTGATTTGGTGAAACTCAAATCTTTCATCAAGAATTTTTTAATTTTTCTTTCATCTATAATGAGGGCATGCGATAGAATTGATTATATGATTAGTTGGGAAATTTTTCAATTAGGCTTTGATCTTTTCCTTTCAAATATTTTTTAAATTTTGTTTAATGTCGAAAGCTATGGTTGAAAGAAACACTCTAGCCTCTAGGCCCCGATCAGCAGTGGTGAAGAGGGCGAAAAAGTTCAAAAATGAATTTTCTACAGTGGAAGTGGAATTGTTTTGTATATTTTTTCTTTTGGATAAATGCAGAACTGTGGATAAATAAACGGTGGACAATAAATGTGACAAAATGACACAAAAAATAAATGAATATGGTAGCACAGTGTTCAGAAGACCGCCCACTCCGAACAAGGGGACGTACACATTTGTGTCGGTTCCGCACCCCGCACGGCTTATTGACAGATAGTCTTTCATGGCAGTGCAGTTGCATTCACTTGTAAATTAATCGGATTTTTCTGGGATTCGAACTTAAAACTTTCGCGAAAAAGGAAGGCAAGGTAACAATTAATTCACAGTCACCACAATGTGCGAGGAACAGCGTAAATGTTTCTGGTCTTGGATGGCGCTATCGAGCGATGGTCAATAACTTTGCATTGCCCAAATTGCAAGACGTTGTTTCGGGCCGCACAAGCAAAGATTTCATTGCTCTTTTTCATAGAAAGTTTTCTGGCATTGTAATTTTGCGAGTAAGAGATTGGCCAGATCTTGTGATTTAAGAACTTTAGTATTTTTTTTAGGGGCTAGGGAATTCTTGAGGTCATCGAGGACATACAGCAGCAAATGTGCGTATTGGTTATAGTAAGTTTCCTTTGGTGTAAGAGAGCTTCGCAGTCTCCAAGGAGGTGGTCTGGAGATTTTCCCAGTACGTTTAGGTGTCTCCTTAGCCTGTAATATCCCGTTAGGAAACCGCATTTTTGGGAGTTCATTCCAGTGTTCAACTCAGTTGTCTTTCTCCGACTTTTTGATTTCGTTCTTTATCTGGCTCTAGTTACTTCACTAAAATGTCAGTTCTTCTGCCTGTTATTTACCTTTGATTGCTACTTGCCCTGATACCCAGTAAGGTGTTACCCTGTTGTTACTGCCCAGTTCGTTCAATTTGTCAATGTAATCGCTCACAAGTACCGAAGAGATTGTGTAGGATTTTATGGCTCCAATTGCAGCTTGGCTGTCCGTCATTATTGCGATGTGTTTGTTTTTATATTTTTTTGTCAATGTTTAACTCCGCGCATTTGCGTATTGCATAGACTTCATCAGCTTGGAAAATGTTTTACATTCTTCCCATTGGTACTGTAATGTTTGTTCTTGGCCCAAAGATTCGTGCTCCAGTTCCTTCCGTTGTTTTTGAGCCGCGTCTGCATACCATGTTATTGCATGGGTTTTAATTAAGTAGGGGCTTTCCTCACTTTGCCATGACTTTTTGTTAGTTAGTTCAGTGTTAAAGAATTTATCGAATGTGAATGTCAATGAGTGGTAACTCATTGGATATTATATTCTTTTAGCTGGAACCTATATATCACAATTCTGATTTTTTATACTATTCTATAATAAATAAATTGGGTGGCGAAACAGAGCGAGGAACCCCAGGGCCTAGCGCATTTCTCACAACAATACCTTGTCAGGGAATGTAGGGGACCTACAATTTTCTGCCGGTTCCGAACGCAATGAATTTATTATCCGACGACTTTTCTTCGCCAATTCTTCGAACCTCTGGGTTAAAAGGCAGACATGCTTTTCATCAGGCCACGGGTACTACTTTCTATACTAGAGGAATTTAATTTAGATCAACAACATTACGGTCTCCAAAAATAACTCTGGAGTGAACGAACGAACCACAATTGTAAGCAATGCTGAAACTTTTGGCATAAAAAATGCGATGACGTGTATATCAACATCGAGAAACGAAGGAAGTTGAAAAGAATGATGCCGGGTGAATCAGTTCATGAAGAAATGCTTTGGTCAATGTATGAGTGCATAGACTGATTTATACAAGATTTGTCGCCAAGATACGGGGCCATGAAACAAATCAATAATATTTTCTAAATTATTGAAACAAAGCTTATGGTAGAAGCTTCGATGAAGCTTTGACGGTAGCAGCTGACGATCTGATACAAATTTATAGTGTATTTGACAAGGAGCAAGCTTCACAAGAAATTAAAAGGTACCACAGGCATGCAAATGTCACTGATACGAGTACGGACGTTGCTCCCAAATGGATAGCTCAAAAAATCCTTCAATTTATAATAAAACTAGCTGTCCCTCCCGGCGAAGCACGGACCTATGGTGATCGAATTGAGTAAATTAAGTAAAATAGTATCCAGTGAGAAAATGGGGAAGAGATATAGTCTATGTCACTCAAAGCCAATGAAGCACTCTAAAGTTGAATAAAGTTTTGGAATTGGTTCAGTAATTTCCAGGCTTCCGTCACAGTTAGGGATGATATATAATTTATTATTTTGGGGATAACATTGTATGACAATAGCGGAAAAAATTTAAATCAGTCTAGTGGTTTTTGAATTCCCGTTCCCCTTCACATGGGCATGAAATATAATCCATGCTACTCAGGGCCAATGAAGCACTCTAATGTTGAATCGGTTTAGAATTTATCAGGTTCTCGTTCCGTTAACAAAGGAACATGGGAAGAAAATATATCCTATATCATTTCTCAGGTTCTAGACCATTTTTGTTCCAAATTTCATTAAAATCCGCTCTGTAGCTTTAGAGCCTTTTCAATAAAAAACACTTAGCTCTCGTTTACATTCCCGTTCCTGTTCCGGTGGAAATATGGAAATTAATAGCATTCTAACGGTGAAAGAATTTTGAAATCGTTCAAGCAGTTTCTAAGTTCCCATGTATGTTAATCTGTTTGTTGCCGTTCCGCTTCCCGTGGGAAAAGGGCGATATAAGCCTTTCTCTTGGATTAATCAAACTATTAAAACAAACCGCATCAAAATCCGTTTAAGGCCTTATTCAGCTTTGCCGTCCCGGCGTCCCGGGCCTTTGACCAACTTGGTCCACTACTGCACCTCTTAAGCACAATTTGCTCCCCTCCACCATTCAAATGCCTTATTGTTTATGAAGTGAACTTCACTGGTCTTCTTTAGAGTCTCTACAAAATTTCGAGTATTTGCGGGCTAACTGAATATTTTCTATTTCTAGTTGAAGGGAGAATGGTACGAAGTTGCTCGTAAACCCATTGACAGCAGCAGTGTTAAGGAAGAGTGTGTCAAGATGAATTTCAACTACAATGCAAGTGCAATCTTAGCCGAAGTTACCTTCAATAACGATACAAACAAGCTGAATTCCAACCACACGATGAACTACACAATCAATTACACCGTTGAACCTAAACTCGTCGAAGCCGTTTACAATTACACGTTCAATGGTAAGTGAAGACCTTTACAGCATATACTATATGTAGACTGCTGTTTTCACTTACTTTTCTTCCTTTTTTATGAAACAGGAACCATTACAACTTACAAAATTGTTGAAACCGATCACGAAAACTACGCATTTGTCTGTGCTTTTATCGCTGAAATGAAAGAAGATCCAAATACTCCAGCCAACTCAAGTCATGTCCACGTTAACTCAACTGGAGCTTTCATCTTGACAAGACAAAGGGAATTAAATTCGACATTTATGAGTTCTTTGTCCACTCTAGCAACACACAACTTTACAGACTTCAATAATCTTCAGACTGTTATTCAATCACCCAAGTGAGTATATTCAAACTCAAGGCTCTCCCAAGTTAAAGCAAAAAGTACACAGAGACTGTAAGAGAAGCGTTGTCAAAAAACTGTTTTCATAGATCAAGTCAAAGTTTTGTTTTAGAACCAAACGTGTTGCTTTAGCTTAGGAGAGCCTTTATGATTTTTTTCTCGAAAAGAATGTGTTCTAATTTTATTCTTTTTTGTTCCTTTAAGGTGCTACAACAGTGCTGGTAGCCTTGTGCCTGCCTTTGGATTGATATTGGCTTTCCTCATGTCGGTCTTTCTTCGTCAATAAGCCATGTGTAGTTGTGTTTTTGTAATTGTTTCGTAAATTCCTAGAAAATTTCGTGTTTTTTTGTTGTTTTTGTAAATAAAAATATTTTTTTCAAGTCAACGAAGCCTTAATCATTTTGGTGTTATTGCACTGCAAGAACTGTGACAGTTCCAAGGGCGTGTAATGTCAAAGCCGTATCACACTTCAAACGGTTTTGAAGGTCGTTACTTATCTCGGGCTTCCTCAAGCTTTGGAAGTTTGAATGGAAATGTTTTTTAACAGAAACGCAGATCAAATTGAATGAAACAAAGTTTTGTATATTGGCCACACTAAGGAAGCTTGGCAATGAGTACCTCTCCGTTTCATACACCAGCTTAATCTATCCAGCGTCTCCAGAACTCATCACTGCCACTTTAAAGACACCATTTATGCTGACGAAATATCAAACGGTCTCCTTTCCATGGACGATTTTCAATAAAAACTTCGTCAATGATTAGGAAAAATTGGCCAGCATAATTTATCTTTCATACTCCAAATTATTCATACATCAGTCAAATAAGTACCCCGACAAACTACTTTGTTTACAATCTGCTTATCCTAATTCACCCGGACTTTAATTGAAAAAAATCCCTCATAATCGTGACACGGCCAGTAGTGTTCATGTTCATGTAGGTAGAGCCACATACTCGCACCATGCATGCGAGTTGCTTTCGGTTCTCTGAAATGATTTATTTGAGCTTCTCACACAAGTTCCGACACATATTATAAAACCCGTAGAACGCACCATAATATAAAACAAAAGAATTTTCCTCATCTCGCACGTAGCCTCATCAACGCGCATCATCCATCAGTGAGGGTGATGTATGTTCAGTGAGTGTCGGACTACATATCAAGGCCAAACTCTCGATTTCGATCACTTAATTGCCAGCACAGCAATTAAACTCGAATCTACGTCCGCGGAGTTCGACTCTTCGAATGTGTGTGTATACGATTTGCTTTGGTGTGTGTGCTGCCGCCTTCTGGGATCTTGACAAACGGCTGACATCCATCAGCGTCAGCAACAGAACTCTGCTACTTCTTCGTTTTGATAATACTCTCCAGATGTTTGGAGGGTACTCCTTACTTCTTCTCCTTTCGAATGGAATTCTACAACAACCAGTGCTGCATCTATCACCGGGGCCACTCTTGGGATGCGGTGCTTTAATATGCTGTATTCGTCTAAACAAACTTGGATCTGTGTTGTGTGTGGTATAGACTACTATACACAGCCAACACCCCTGTGCTAGGTCAATTGCAGGTTTAAAGCGATGAGATGCTGGCTGGCGGCACCAGAGTAGCTTAAGTAAAATGGGTTGTTGATGATGGCTATCATGATACTCCTGCTGCTGCTGCTGCTGTTACCAGCCCAACAAAACCAACAGGACTACTGGATGCGTTTCGGTGTATCTGTCTATGTTTGCGAATTGTCGAGGCGACGACGATTCAATCGCTCTGGTGATTCATGCCAGTGATGACGATGCTGATGGATAAACAAAGATTGAGGGCACACAAGGAGCGAGCGACTAAAGATCTGCGTTTAGTTTCGACTCATCGATGTCAAATTAAAGCAATGAAAGGCGATTTTTATCGCCCAACCTCACAAAGATGCTGCTGTTTTTGCGGTGATGGTGGGAGAGAACAGAGAGAAAGAATTTTGTAGGCAAAGGCAATGGGTTTTGTTTAGAAAAGATGCGTGGTGGATGCATATGGCTGCAATCGAGGAATGTTTACAAGAGAATTTATTCCATTGCCGATTGATCGTTTCTTGGAACTTTATTAGTTTACACTTTGTGAGAGTTAAGTGGCGCCCACCCAGGGATATCAATGAGTTGAGCTGAAGGCCAATGAACTATTTGAACAAAGAAAGGGACGCACTGGAGGCTTGTTTATGTCATATAAATAGGCAACTGCAGTCAAATTTTCAATGAGAAGAGAAAACCAAGCAATATGTTCCCTTATGAGGACACTAATAAACATATTGGTCGTTATTCAACATATTGTGACTCTATGCCACAGAAGGCTTATAAATAACATGAGGATGAGCAGCTGCAGTCAAATTTTTAGTGAGGATTGGAAAGAAACAAAGCAATTCGTTCTCTTATGAGGACACTATTCAATAATTGGACGCTATATAACATATTTTGAACTATGTCACAGGAGGCTTGATGACAACATGAGAATAGGCAATGGCAGTTGAATTTTGAATGTGAAGTGGAAGCGAAGCATTCTTATGAGGACACTATTAAACATATTGGACGTAATTCCACAGGAGGCTTGTAAATAATATGAAATAAATCAGCTGCAGTAAAATTTTCTGTGAGGATTGGAAGCAATACGTTCTCTTATGAGGACACTGTTCAACATATTAGACGCTATTCAACACATTTTGTTCCTACGTCAATGGAGGCCTATTGATAACATAAGAATAGTCAACTACAGTAAAATTTTTAGTAAGGAGTGGAAAGAAACAAAGCAATTTGTTCTCTTATGAGGACACTATCCAAAATATTAGAGGTTATTCAACTTATTAACTGCAGTCGAATTTTTAATGAGAAGTGGAAATTTGCTCTCTTATGAGGACAATGTAAGATTCTTTCGATTTGATTAGTAAGTCGCTTTGAACAGTAGAGACATTTGATTCCAATTGACCATAAACGCTCCTTTATAGCAAATTATTCTTGGCATTCTTCAAAAAAGTGCTGATAATGAGGACAACTATTCGAATTTCCACAAAATCAATCAAACAATTAGAGTTCAGCTCCCAGCTAGTCGGACTGCCACAATGCAGGCTAGTGACTGGAGCACCTACCTTCTTAGTGTCACGAAAGAAATCGACCATGCCGAATTTTTCAGGAATTTTTTTTAAGGAAGCTAAAACAAAATCCATGTAATCTTTTCTCCATTCAAATGAAGCGAAGAAAAGTGTCTCTGAAATATTGAGTGACACTTCTGACAAAACACGAAGCTAAGCCTAGAAACAAATCGGCTTCCAATTGAACTACCGTTACATATTTTTCAACGTCACGCACACAACTCAAAAACAATCTCGTTGTCATCCGAATTACCCAAACCCCCCTCCAAAAACAAAGTAACCCTTTTCCATCAAACAATATCTAGGATATCTAATGCCATGCCTTACAATCCATGATAACCATACTCAAAGTGACACTTTTGACATGAATTTGATTTTTCAACGGCAACAGTTTGCCGCGGGGTGGCAATGTAAATGTCATCCAATAGACGTCAACAAATTGAATATTCAACAATCCCCCAACCTGATGCTGCAATGACATCTAATAATAATAATTTTTATTATTGACTTAGGCATGAGCCATGCTTGAACATGGATAACTGTCAGTTCAGCTACTGAATGTGCCGGCGCGCACAGAGAAGAGAAATGGATAAAAAAGGGCAGCCACTATCGATCCAATAGCCAAAGAACAACAACAACAAAAAAAGGGAATGTATTTGCTGGAATAGCTAACTATACTAACACCGCAGTCAACGGGAGTGCTGTAGAAGTGTAAACAATAATCGAACGTAGCATGGTGACCAGTTTGACGTGGCCTTATTTAATCTCTCTGTGCGGTAAGTTTAATCCGATAAAAAGGAGGAGAAAGATTCCTGTATTTAGCCATGGAAAGTTTCATCGTAGATAGCTACTCTTTTTTTCTATCATTTTTTTTTTTTTTTTGTCAAATTAGGAAGAAGTGGGAAGCGAATGGTTATCGCTTAATCCAATAACACAGATGTTACCGTGACATTTTGAATGGTTAAAGAGATTTGGGACGATAATTCAATTTTGTTTTCTTAACTATCGGTTAAAGTTTTGGGAAAGTTAGTTGTAGTGTTGGGATGGGAAGAGAGGTATAATCGAAGTTGAGATATTAGAAGAAAAAAAGAAGACTAACGAAGAATGCAAAGGAAAAAGCGTCTTGACGTCCAAATAGAAACGAAAACGAAATAATTGGTAGCAGATAGTTTTTTGTGGTAATATCGTTGGTATTGGTATTAGGAAAACAATGGAACGCTTTGCTTGTAACTGCTCAGAAGTTACTGGTTGTGGGTGAGGCACAAGCCTAATACTTTGCCAAACAGTGAATCTCGCAACAGGTAGGATAGCTGTGGCTCTGCCGACATCGCTATAAAAAAACATTAGCAAGGCAACAAATTGAAAAAGAATACAATTGTGTTAAAGGACAAGGCAGTGCTATGAGTGGTAAACGAAGGATTACAGAAATCCCTTCGTGAGTATCTAAGCTTAATAGAAAACAATCATTGAGTGAAGTGGGGAGCCCTAGGACCTTGCGCATTTCTCTTGGCTGTATCTTAAAGATAAGATAAGATAAGATAAGATAAGATTGTTTATTGCCTTGGTTTTTGTTTCTTTTAACAATTATATATGTATATACAATCAATAAAGCATGGCATTGCCGTCTGCCTGATTGACAAGAATACTAATATACTAAACTAATTAAAATAAAAAGAGTTACAGTTTTATAAACTAAAAACATTCTTCTAATATTCTGCTTCTATATTTTAACGCAGTTTTGCAAAATTTGAATAACTTCGACACATCCATTTCATTGAGTAGTTGTATTGTTTCGTCCTCCGTGAGAAAGTCACGACCCAATATGTATCTTCTTGTTTCCCTAAGAATCGGGCACCTCCCAACAAAATGAAAAATATTCTCTTGTTCCGCGATATTACACAGTTGGCAAAGTATCGGTAAATCTTCGCGATGGGGTACAAAATTTAGGTTAAGAAGCTCTCCTCTTAGTCGGAACATGTTTGAGATTTGATCGATGGTATACTCATCCCGAAAATAGTTGTTCTGGTTGAGGTTGTGATTAAGCCTGCTATAAACCACCCGATGTAAAGAACTTGATGCTTCATCCATGAACATTTCTCTATATTTTTCATCCAAACGTTTTATTAGCTCGTACAGAGTCGACTTCCAGGTTCTCCTTTCGTTAGCTACTAATTCAACCCCAGTTTCCTGTGACAGTTCCATCCAGTCTTTGAAAAACCCTGCTTTACTTTGTATAGCTTGTAGAGCTGCTTTTTTCGGAAGACGATCATTTGACATATCGAGCACTTTCAAAATATAGTCCACTTGGAGTTTTAGTGTTTTGATGAATAGTGGAGATATTCCAGTTTCCAGCATTATCATGTAGTTCGGGGTGCTTAGAGGTAGGTGAAAAATACGTTTTATGTAAAACCTAAGCAATTTTTCTACGGCCTCGTACTTCTTTCCTCCCCACACTTGAGCTGCATAAAAAAGAACCGACTCAGATACTGCTTTAAAGACTTTATATTTGCTGCTGTGCGCAATGTTTTTGTTATTAAAACATTCTCTCCAAGCCATATTAATGGCAGTTTTCGCCTTCACCAACTTTTCGTTTAGATGTTTATCCATGCTTAAATTTTTTGTGAAAAGAACTCCTAGATATTTATATTCTTTTACAACTTCGATTCGTTCGTTATTAAAATACCACTGTTCATTTGAGCCTGATCTGCCTCCACCTTTTTTGAATATCATTACCTTCGACTTATTCAAGTTTACAATCAGATTCCAACTCGTGCAGTATTCGGACAGCTTGTTTATCATAAGTTGAAGCGATTCCGGAGTGTATGCAAACAGCACAATGTCATCAGCAAAAAGCAGAGCTTTAATAATTACACCTGCGTAATCTACACCTCCAGGTAATACCGTCGTTATATCCTCGATGAAGAGTGCAAACAAACTTGGGCTTAGCGCACAACCCTGCCTGACTCCTGTCGTCGTCTGAAACCACTCAGATATATTTTTACCATTCCAAACTGCTGCCCTTGTATCCATGTACAAAATCTCCAGTACTCGTCCAAATTTCCGTGACATTCCCAATCCAAATAGCTTGTATATCATTGCTTTTCTGTCGATTGTATCAAAGGCGGCTCGAAAATCTACAAAAAAAGTATATAATTTTTTATTTCTTGTAAGGAACGAGTCAGCGATGCTTCTTAGTAAGAAGATGTGGTCCACGGTAGAGTACCCTGATCTGAACCCAGCCTGAAATTCTCCTAGTAGATGGTTTGCTTGTATCCATGCGTTCAATCGTTTAAGAAGGATGGATGTAAAAATTTTATAGGACGCATTTAAAAAGGAGATTCCTCTATAATTTGCCGGGTCTTCAATATTTCCTTTTTTGTGGATCGGAAAGATCAGGGCTTCCTTGAACTGATCAGGTATGATTCCACATTCTAAAATTTGGTTAAATATTCTTCCAAGGTTTTTGTTAAGTTCTTCTGTACCATATTTATAGAATTCTCCTGGAATTCTATCCGATCCAGCTGCCTTTCCATCAGATAGGTCATTTACCGAGAGAAGAACTTCTCTTTGGGTTATAGGCGAGTCCAGAATGTAATCATGGAAGCCAGGTTGTGCGTATTGTAGCATGTGTAAACTTGTAGGGGATGGGTTGAGCAATTGCCTAAAATGGATTTGCAGCCTATTAGAATCAAGTCCGTTACCGATGACATATTTTGTGCCGTTTAGTCTCCGGGCCAACTTCCAAAATTCTGATGAGTTATTACACTTTGCCAATTGGAGAGCTTGGCATTCATAAAAGCTATTCTTTTTTTCTTTGCAAAGCTTTTTATATCTTTGATTATAATCAATGTACATGTATCTTGCGAAGCTTTCATTAAAACGTCGAAACTCATTTAGCCAAGCATATGAAAGTTTTCTCGCTTGCATACAATCTTTATCAAACCATGGTTCTCTAAAAGGCTTTTTGTGTTCAGGGTAACTGCTCGATCGACCGTGGGCTCCTTTTATACATATTTCGGTAGTATTTAAATTACATTGATCGTCACTCTCCAGTAACAGTGTATCCAATTGTAGTCTATAGTTAGGGGCTATTGAATTTCTCCATTGCAGTTTAGGAAGGAGTCCCAACTCCGCACAAATATCTTTTTTGTTTTTTTCTTCACATACAAATGACACAATAATCGGCATATGGTCAGAAAAAGGTTTCTTTTGCACTTCGAAGTCCGTTATAATTGAGCACCATTCGCTACCTTCTAAGCTGTAATCGATGACGGAACTCCCTTGTTTGCCCACAAATGTGTATTCACCGTGTTGATCTCCATCACTCGTACCATTTTGGATTCGAAGCCCAAATGAGTCGCACAGATCAAGCAGCTTAGTACCCCTCGCATTTTTAGATGTGTCTTTTGTTTGTCTGTCGCGCCCAATTCTTTCGTTTTCAATACCTCTTTCACCTCCTATTCTTGCATTTAAATCTCCAACAAGCAAAACATTTGATGTATCTCCACAATTTAAAAATTCTTTGATTTTTTCAAAATCCGTATCCCAGTGGTTACAATTGATATAAGCTGGTAATATACGAAAACTTTTTCCACAGATATTTAAATCCAAGCAAATAATCTCTCCATAACTTTTGAATTCACAGTTGATGTTGTCGATTTCTTTTCTACAACCAAAAATACAACCTCCACTTGCTCTTCCTTTTGTATGGTTCCTAACTGCAGGTATTATTCTTAATTCATAGTTTTTAAATTTGTTTTCGTAATTTACAAAGCAATTATCAGATAAATATGTCTCATATAAAAAAAATATTTCAAATTGATTAATAAAATTATAAAAATCTATAAAAATGCACTTATTATACTGTATCTTAAATAAGGGAATGGAAGGGACCTACAATTTTTTGTTGATTCCAATCGAGAAAGCGCTTTTCATGGCATGAAACTACTAAAAGGGAAATTGAATTTCATCTTAATCAATTCCAAGTAAGGTATTTATGGTTCTTTTTCAAGTGTGGCTCAAACTACCAGAAGTCTTTGAACAGTGATTGCGGTGAATTTACGATATTCTCGGGACAGTTCATGACCATTTCTGTTCTTTTTTTTTAACGGTCGTTTTCTATTCCATTTGGTAATTTTTTCAACGAAATGAAATAAGAAAAACACTTCAGTTTTTAGGTTCTCAAAAATGAATTTTACTCATAGAGCAGTTTCCTTATCGTATAATGTAAAAAGCAAGTTAATAAGTTCGTACGATCCCAGGGACGGCTCTGAGGTAGCCACAATGCGTTCTTTTGAAAACCTCAACTTACACTTAATATCAAACTGGGTATTTTTAGAGTTCTGGGTTCGCAATCAACTCACCCTGAAGTGAAACTATAGGTTTCTGATGGGAAGAGTGCACGTAACGATCAGTGATGTCGAGTAACGTGTTTTTCTTCAAATGAACCGAAAACCTAGTTTTTTTTTTGTAACTATAACAGCTTTTTTCTGCCTTCCTACGCGGGTTTTTCGAAGATCTCCCGTGTGTTGTTAGAATTTTTTGACGCAGGTGGTTTTCGTTCACATAGACAAGACAAGAGATGCGACTTTAGGTAGAGTTTAGGTAGAATGGACTGACGGTTGATCTTATATCCGCCATACTTAGATCAATGTAGATCCATTGTGATACCCTGGAGTATTGTTACGTCCTAAGATCCTATGAGTTTATGGTTGGTCAATTTTTAAACATTTTGTGGCCTTAATGAAGGTCAACAGGCTGTTTCTTGGAGTCTGATAATTTTTTTAGTTCGTTGAATAGATATCCTCATGTTAGTCTTTCGTCATTGCATCCTCTATATGTAAGTCATCGGTACGAAAACTCATTTTCTATTTGTTTTGAGCTTAGCAAGCTCTGGCCTATTCAAGGATAGTAGCCCTTAATATCCGTTCTTATCGTATTTTGGCCAAAGCTTCATGGAAGTGACACAGGAATCTAGACATTCCCAGCGATGCGTCTTTTAAGGTTTTCCATTCATTGAACGTGCTTTCTGAACGTGCTGATTAAATCATGCAGCTGGTGCATTCTCCTTTCAAGCTTATCTTTAACCACCTTAAAGATTTCGTCCTCGAGACCGTTTGCATTTGTTTGATTCAAGCTTACATACGAGCTTGGCAACCCTAACTTCCTCAAGGTCTTGTTCATAGCCTAAGTTAGGTCTGCAAAAGCAAATTTTCTAGATCCTTAGATGATTTTTTGTTAGCTTTTGGTACAAACTCTGAACCTCATACCTATTATGACATTTCTGTGTTAATTTATTTATTTATTTATTTATTTAATTAATTAAACTACAAGCAATTTTACAGCTAACAGATAATTGATAATTGCACTCCAAGAAAAATAATAATTAGAATACGAATAAATATAAGACTTCTAGTTTAAATTTTTAACGATTAAGACAGAAGATATCAATATTTACACAAGCTTCATTGAAATCCCGAATGCATCTAAATATTGTTTCATTACTTCCATATATGTATAGATCGATGCAATTTTTCTTTTAAAAACACTTTCGATCTCAATGATCTTGATGGTACATTAATAGGCACTAGAGCAAGTAGCGTATTACATTTTATATGGTTACATAGTAAGTCTCTTATTAATGCTACACCATGAATAGTTCGCCTAGATTCTAATGATTTTATCCCTAGTAATTGACATCTAGCCCTATAATCAGGTTGCGGGTACCAGCGCATTTGGAAAAATATGAATTTAGTGAATCGCCTTTGGATCCTTTCTAATCGATTAGAATGTGTAATGAAAGTAGGGCTCCAGATAACATCAGCATACTAGAAAATCGATCTCACAAGAGAATATACAGAGTTAAAAGGACGAAAGGGTCCCTAAAATCTTTTGCATTTCGTTTGATGAATCCAACAATCACATTGGCTTTGGTAACCAAATAATCAAAATGGTTTTTGTACGATAGACCGGGATCAAGTACAATGCCTAGGTCCTTAATATTAGTGACTCCACTAATTGACTTTGAATCAATGTGGTAATCAAACAAATGACAATTACTTTTCCTTAAAAAAGAAATTGGATTGCACTTACTAATATTAAGATTAAGGCTATTGTTAGAGCACCACATTGACAGAGAATTGAGGTCTGACTGAACTAACAGACAATCATTGAAGTTATCAATTTTTAAAAAGAGCTTCAGATTATCAGCATATAGAAGACATTCACAATATTTTATGACAGAAGTAATATCATCAATAAATAATAAAAATAAAAGGGGACCTAAATGGCTACCTTGTGGAACACCCGAAGAGCACGTGAACTCGTTCCAAAAAGTGCTACCAACCTAAACCTTTTATGAACTTCCAATTAGATACGATGATAACCAACTAAGCAACTGAGAATGAAAACCTAAAACTTCAAGCTTCCTTATCAAAGTTTCATGGTTAACTGTGTGAAAAGCCTTGCTGAAATCAGAATATACTGCGTCAACTTGGAACCTATCTTCAAAAGCACCAATAACATATGAAGTGAAGCAAGCAAGATTACCTACTAACAGTTTATTTTCCAGAGACAAAACCATGCTGAGATTCTTAGGCATTCCTTTAGGCATTCCATTGTAACGAAATCGAGTTTATTTTTTACTAGGATCTCAAATAGTTTGGGGATTGCAAATAATTTAGTTATTCCTCTATAGTTCTCAATATTACTATTATTACCTTTTTTTGGCAAATGGAAGTCGTGGCCGTGATTACCTTCCATTGCGGATAATGCTTAGCTTCCGGAGCTTGGCTTGTGCAAGATCCCTTGATTTTATGGAAAAATACATGCATCTTTTACGAATCTGTTTTTTTAAAGCCACACTTTTTTAGCTCTATTTGCCTTGCAAGCAAGCAAAATTCTCTTCTTTTCATTTCTTCTTTTCATCTCCGGCGTTACGAGTAGTGATCTTGAAGCGATCACAACTCTCCCACTTTTCTGCTTCACACTAGTGATCCGCCTGTGGGGTACGCCGCGTTGACCTCAGAAAGCGTCGGCAAGCGTCCCGGTTTTGGATTGTTCCATGTCTGAGGCCAACCAAATGCTGCTGTTTTTGCATTTGCTTGTACCAGGATTGTTTTGGCCTGCCTTTTCTTTTCCGTCGCGAATTTGTTGAAACGTTGTACGATATTGCCTTTTGGACGGGGTTCTGCGGATCTCTCCTTTGAACATGACAATACCAACTGAGCCGGTCGTGCTGAATTTTGTCCAAGATGGTACTTTTGACATGAAGGCTTGAAGCAAGCAAAATTGGTGAACTTAAATGGCTCTTGGATAAATGCAGATGACATGCTGAGTAATGTTACATACTTCACTTATTTTTCTGTCGGAAAATGATTTTTGGTATAATCTAGTACTTCGAAGTCTGGCAACTCGTTCGATACTCTCTCAGAAGTCGGTGCTCGGGCGCCATTTAGAACTACATTCTTAAAAGCTTTTCGAATCCAAAGTTCTTCAGAAAAAACTCCATGAAAAGAGGTGTACTGTGTTGTTATTAGCTTCTGAATTCACTACTTTGTGTTACATATCATCTGTCTTCTGACTTTTCATTTTCAAACAACTCTCTGACTAGGTCTCGAGTTCCGATAGCTCATTTGATGGGTCTTTCTGTGCTTAGCAGTAAAATATGTAGAATACGGCGTAACCCACCAGCAGATAACTACTGTGAAGCAGTTAAGTGGGAGAGCTGTGACAAAGATGCCCGTAACTTCGGAAGGATGAACAGGAATAAAAAAAAAGATCGGACCAGAGTTTAATAGAAATTTATCCAGCAACAGATTTTTTTTGAACATTTTAATACAGAGGTCTTGTTTAATCTCCTAAGGGGCACTAACCGCAAACAACATGCTTGGGTTCAGGACTCTTGTCAATTGCACATCATCACAGATGACACTCTCAACTCCTTCAAAAAGGAAGAGAACGTTCACCCTTCAGTTACGCATACGTTTTGCTGTTTATTCTATCGTAGGTACTTTGACTTCAATTCTCTTTCTATACTCTACAGTCATTATGAACAAATAACACCCACGAGCAAGTAATTGACAATCAAGAGAAATGCAATCTATTTGATCCACTTAGTCATACAACAACATATGCTTTCAATCCCAGACGAAACCGAATAGCCCCACACACATTGCTCTGTGGTCATAGTCACCCTTTTTGATGAATCTTATCGATTCTCCCTTAAAATAAATCGAAGTTGACATCCATCAATCTGTCTTGATTCCAAACGCATTCAAATGCATATTTGTGTTAGCCGTTCATGTTTACTTCCATTTGTGTCCCTTTCAAGGACACTCTTGAGTGCAACCAAACATAACACATAATAGAAAACCGAATCAAATCAATTTCCTCCTCCAATTACACACGCATACCACGCACACTGACATCTTCAGCAGAAAATATCAACAAACACTGGGGAGTTTTCCATCAAAGTCCTCAAGTTTCACAGAATTCAAAACAAAATCCGAAACAAATTAATTTTTACGTTAGATTCTTCACAGTGCGTTTTTTTTTTACTTATATATTCTGCAAAATCCCGAGCTGTCCAAAGACCATCCGTCATGGTTAACGCGGTGGAATATAGACATTCATACCAAAAATCAATTTGGTCTTCCAAAATAAAGTCCTCCTGCTGATTCTGATTTCTCTCAACAAGGTCATCGATCATACAACTATACAACAAATCCTTGGAAAAACAATAACAGGTAGTTGCAGTTGTCTAGTCTGGTCTATTGAATGCGATCTCGAGTACCTGTCAACATGGATACGTCTTCTTCAAGGATAATAATTGTTTCTTTATCTTCTTTTTTTTTTATTTCTGTGGATTGCAATTTGTTTTTTGAGGCATAACCTCTGTTCTCGGCTATGATTTCTCTAGAGGATTCTTACAAACCGTATCCTTGATATCTTCTTCAAGTGGCACAGCATATGGCTCCCGAAGAAGACCGTTCACATATTAAATTCTAATAAAAGGATCATATTCTGGCAGATTTTCTCATTAGAAATAAATATTTTTCTCAAGTGGAAAGATCCTTCTTTGCCCAAATGCAACCACATGTTGCTTTTTCTTCACAAATTTACTCATTATATTTTCGAATCCCTTTCATAGTTGTGTCTAAGTTTCAGATCGCAGTAAGGAAAAATATGAAAAGTAAATAAACAACAGTCTCTGACAGTGGTTGTTGAATACACAATTGGACCACTGTGGAGACGAGTTCTGAGACGGATTCTGTGGAGAAGCTGCTTTTTTAGATTTTTTTTTATGGCAAAGAAGCTTCGAGGAGATTTCAATTTCATTTGCCCGGATTCATTCAATGCCCTTAGACTCACATAATTAGTACCTCGATCAATCTCATTGCCTAATTAACCACTTGTTTCAATTCATCATATCCTCTTCTGATCTGGAGGAAGAGTCTGCTTTTGCTAAATGACAACCATTTCCCCATGCGCATCATTAAAATCAATTCAAAGTTAAATGCCGCCAAACGGAAGCTGTCAAAACTCATTTGTCATTTGTCCTATGACATTTGCCAGAAGTCGGGACTCGGGAATGCCTCATTTGATTTCGCATCACAGAGTAACAAAAAAAAGACAACCTCATCGTCGTATTATGATGTGCAGATGAGAGATATCTACCAGAGCGTATGTGACTCCTTCTCAGAAGTTAGCGCAAATTAAGCAAATGTCTCAATTAACTTTAATTTGCACTTCTGCGTTCATTTCTCATCGTTTGTCTTCCCTTTTTCTTCTCCTTCTGCAAACTTCTTCTGCCAATGTTATCAATTATCGTGTGATACGAATCGAAGAAAAACGACGACGAACACACTCAATCTAATTGGCCCTTCTTGATATTTTCCTTCAAATAAAGAACAACGAAACAAGAAATCATAAAAATAAAGGTCACTCTTCCGACTAAAAATGACATAAGATGTGGGTCATTGTGATGCGTATCTAATGTCAAACTCTCAATAAATTACCATTGCTGAGTAATAAATTGCCTGTGGTCCGGTGTCTGAAGTCCTCGCTGTTTTGTTTGCATTTCGATATAAAAAGATATGTTTCCCGAATGTGTTGTGTCGCGCCATTTGGATGTCATTGTCAAGAATGTGTTCCACGAAAAATACATCAGACGGCAGAGATGTCGAACGAATGTCATTTCGCGTCAAATGCTTCCAAACCGTTGACTCTCCCATCTTGATACGAGCATACATATACGAAAAGGACGACGTTTTATGTCACTGAATCCTAAAATGCCCCCAAAACCATATTATCAAGATACAAGTTTAACACACTAAACAGAGAGGCAGCGAGTGTAATCAACTTCTCAAGCAGCAACATAAACGAGTCCAATTAAATCGATTCAAACGAAAATCAAGAGACAGGACAGCAGCAGCAGCAGCACGATCAAGATCATTGATCGGTGATATTCAGAGGATCATAAATTTTATTTGTCTTGACCTCGTTCTCTTTCAATTCTATTCTCTGTTGACTTGACGATTGTTTTATTTCTTCAATTTTATCGCTTTATAGGAGCCAGCAGTGAAAGATTGCGATCGTTGATCCTCCGATCCTGTGATGCAATCAGATATTTTTGTGTCCCGACGAAAATTCTGTTTGTCAAGTGCACAATTGTCCTATGCTGACAAAATGTGTGACAAGGAGTAGAGTGTTTTTTTTTCTCTTTGCCTTTTTAGATCCTCAAGGCTGGTACCAAATTGAGAAATGTTTTCAAAACATAAAACGCCATCGATTTGAGATAAGAAACGATCTTGAGAAGATGCAGGGAGGAAAAATAAACGGGAAAAGTCGTTCGGAGTAGGGAATTTATGAGTGGTGTCACTTTGTAACAGACATGCAGTAATTCAGCAGAGCGACTTCAATTGTTTTTTCTTTTTATTTTATTTTATTTTACTGGAGTATCATATACAAAGTTCGGAGAATCGATAAGACAAGGCAATGGCAGCCTCTGGCATGCCTAGTGAACACCCATCGGGTATATCGTTAATGGAAGGACATGATGATGGTTCAATTAGTCTTTGTTGGCATACAGATACGGAGACATAGTCGTAATAATGCGTGCATGAGTTTCAATTGAATTTGAATATAGTTGTTGTTTTGAGGGGATGAGGATACAAAAAAACTGGTCGATTAATTAGGGTTCAGGATGGAGAGTAGGGAAATGCGTGTTTTTGTAGTAGTGCCTGATTACGTTGATCAATAATTTGACTTCAGGCGACGCTTTGTCGTGCGATCACATATGGGGGACGTGCAGTCTGCAGGTGGAGGACCAAATGGCTATAGGGAGACGGTACAATTTTTGTAAAACAAAAAAAAAGCAACACACTGACACTTAAAAAGAATGACACTTGATAAGTGATTCAGGGCAACCCTTCTAGATGCAAGAGGAAAACAATTTGTGCGGCTGACTAAGGAATGTGGACTAATTACGACATAATTGGTAGTACTCTTAATGGGATCTGCTCCGACACAGAAGAACTAAGGCTTTTTTTTGTAACTTAAAGGAAATGTTTCCCCTATCGTTAGGTTCAGGCATAGTTTCTTGTTATCTAACAAAAATAGCAGAACTATCCACGTAACTAATCGTATTGATAAAATATGTAAATAAATAGGGCGGGGCAACATAGCTCTAGAAACCTCTGGGCCTAATGAAATTAAGGAAGTCCAAGAATTTTATGGCGATTTGGAACGGATAAAAGCTAAAACGCTGTTCATGCGAGAGTAACAAATACTGTCGGAGGACTTTTCAATTCCTCGCAATAAGAAAATATTTCATATTTCTTGTACTCGAGCCTCGAACTTCCACATAACAGACTGGCATGTGAAGTGATGTAACAAAGATCGTCATTCCTGTCACCAGGTGTGCCACATTTTCGAAAATTTTCTCAAGTAGCAACGGCAATCGCTAACAGCTAATGCTTATCTCGAATGGGTGTTGATTCTTCTGCATTGCAATCTCAAAGGCATTACAATTTTCCCATACATCGACTTGACGCTAGTGCTCTGCCTGTGGGATCCTTCACGTTGAACTTATAAGGCTTTGGCCAAAACAGAGATGTTTGAGACTACGATCCAATCGCTGTCAAAACGAAACAAATGTTACGTTATGGAGTACTTCTTCGTTTTCGATAGTGATCCCTTCGCTCTCCTACTTAACTGCTTCAAACTAGTAGCCGCGGCCGGCGCGCCGCCTTATGGAGTGGAACATACATTTTTTGCCGGTACGTGGAAAGGGGATACGTTTCACAGATCGCAAATCGCAATGTCAGATTGCTTTCAGTTTAAGCATAGCTTAAAGTCTCAGCAAGCTTCTCAGTTTTCAGTCGGAGACAAAACGGAACTCTGGGGCTCACCAGCATTTTTAATGTGAGCATCAGACTTAAAACCATCCAAAACAACTTGCATTAAACGGTCTGAAAGGTAGTTTCTAATCCAACAAAGAATAGACTCATCGATACCAAAAACACGCATTTTCGATAAAAAGCTTGAGGCCAAACTTTCAAATGTTTTAGAAATACCAAGCGCAGTGATCTTACTTTCTCCAATACAATGTTAGGATTGGTTCCACTTTTCAGTGAGATATGCCACCAAATCACCAGTGGACCTTTTGCTACAAAAGCCGTACTGTCGGTCATTTATAAGTTTTCTTTCTTCATTATATTTTATGAGTTGACAATTTATCAACGTTATTTTTACTTTGGAGAGCAGAGATGTGCAATTGGTCGATAATTGGAAGGAGAGGAAGATTTGCCTTTTTTAGGGAAAGTTAGATAAATGTAGTTTTCCATCGAATCGGGAAGAGCCTAGAAGAATAGGAAAGATTGAAAAGCTGACGCATTGGATGGAGTTTGGGGACTGCTAATATCAACTTACATACCTGCCTAATCAGCGTGAATCTTGGCCTCAACCAACATCTTTAACCAACGATTCCAATTTCTGGTGACTATCTTCAAGTCGGTACACTTTACTACATTTTACAAGAAGTTTTTTCCTTTCGTGATTTTCTGCAAATTTCTTCGAAATCTCCTCATCCATCCATCCACTCTACATATCCCATCTACTCTACATATGCAAGCTATCGAAGCCTTGGGGCGATGCATACTCTTCTAGCTATGCCCAAGTTCGTTGTTGAATCTTTTTCTCTAGACATCGTCCTTACGAAAGGGACCAAAGATCACTCAAAATGTGTGTATTTGAAATCCACCAAGGGATTCCTCATAAATAAGGTCAGTACTTTCGAGTCGGGTTGGCATGATCGATGTCTTCTTAAGAATTTCCATGGTTTTTCTAGAAAGCGTTTTAGTTCTCAATTGCCTTCTAAATTCAAAGAATTGATTGGCAGCAGCTCTTCTCTTTTTGATCTCCGCACTGAGGTTATTTTCCGTGTCTATATCGGATCCTAGGTGGACGATGTCCTGGACTATCACGAAGCTAAGGTTACGTTTTGTTAGATTCGTCAATGTACTCTGTCATTCCTTATTCCTATTTCAATGCTTGCAGAGGAATCTAAGACACAACTCTTGCTTCTTCTCATATAGTCAATATTTTCAAAGCTTTTGCTTGAAGTCTCACATGACCATATGTCGTCTTGTAGAAAGCCTTTTTCGACACCAGAACGGCGAGTTAAATTTTCACGGATGATTTCTCTAAAGTCATTCTGCAGAATTGTACGAGTTTTTTAGGGATGCAAAAATTTTGAAATCGATTAAAAGATGGTGTAATATCGATAATGTCCTTCAGTTATTTTTTCCAATATCTGCTTCAATGCAAAGATTTGATCTTTTGCGGACTACAGGCTTTCCGGTCTTAAACTCCCTAGGCAGTGGTAACCATGGCGGAATGCCCTAGGCCCTGGAGCTCCCCGCTCTGTTGCGTCACCTTTTGTATAGAAGCTGCATTGTTAAGAAGACTTATACCTTAAGAAGACTTATACCTCTATAATTTCGCGAAAATATATGGTTCATTTTTCTGGAGAAGAACATTGGACCTTGGTGTCGTTTGGTTAGGAGCCACAAAACGACTCTTTATTGTCCTCTATACATATCATGCAGAACAGCTATTGTATACTTCTTTCCAACAGATCTCAAGCTACCTCGAAAATCACAATCAGTCTAATCACGTTTAAGCTAAATAATGGCTTGCTTGACTTCTTCTATGTGGGGAGGACGGCATTCATAATTCTTCGTTCAAGTTGAATGACGCATTCTGTCTGACAGCGGAGTTGTTTGCTTCATCACGATTAAACATAGTCTAAAGTGGCAGTCTTTCCAGATCCTTAATAGCGACTGTGATTCTACTTATATGTTTCTCTGCTGGTTTCTACAGGGTTTAGACAAGATTTGCCAACCAGACATGATCTTTTTACCTTTGGGCTGTAAGAAGTTAGAAGCCTAAGTCAATGTTGACTCTTCATAAAGATCACATCGTGTTGACGGTTGAATGATTACGGGATATCCATTTACATCTAAAATCTTTATGATGAGGTAAGAGTGTGATACTAAGAACTAGATCCAAGTCTATCGCTGGAAAATTGAATGGCTTACATCCATTTTCAGAAGTCTTGCCGTACAAAATTAGCTTGTCCATAGAATTTCCTAAAATATCTTCCCTCCTTATTTAACAATAAACGAAAGAAAGACGTTTTTCTTCTGTAGATCGTAGACGCATAACGCTCATAATCCCAGACTTGTACCCCGACACGAATTCTCATGACCGTCAATCGCCGTTTGTATGATGATTTCATTTACGAGTCTGCTTCAAACGGACAAATATGATTGTAAATAAGCGATTCTGATGAGAAATCATTCGCCAGATTTACATTTCTTTCCCGCAACTCATTCCATCACCTTCAACACAGTCCAGGGCTCTCTTATGACAAGGGAACTATCGTTCGTATATAGGAACGAAGGTATTTGCTCTTTTTCGTTTCCTTGGGCTTTGATTGCTTTGAAACCAATGCCAACTTTTCCAGCAATGCCAGATAATCTTGAAATAGATTTCCATGACCTGACCTAAGAATTCAGTCTTTTATTGATTTTTCCATAAGAATGAACTTATCTGACTCAAAAACAATTCAATCAAAACCCATATCCCTACACCCATCGCAATACTTTACTGAATTCATCTCGTATCCCGCACCAATTTCACTTATCTTTTGATCGCCTTCCATGACAATCTGTGGCGTCAAATTGATTTTATTTAGCCATAAAAACACCATCGACCATAGCTCTCTTGTTGAGCGGCGTAAAATTGTTATCTGCATCTCTAAAACTGTCATGCAGTTCAACTGCCATCATTTATCTCCCATATAACAACGCTAATTAAATTTCATTTTGTCTGCCATACTGGGTACTCATTCTATATTACTCCGAAAACATATTAAACTCTTCAAAACACAACTTTTATGAATTGTTTACACAACATTCATCCCCAAGAGAGAGAGCGAGGAGATGAATGTTAAACATCATGTCAAAGGATTGTTCCAAACAATCACATTTTTGAGTGCCCTCTCATATCAAGTGGAGGCGCCCAAACGCATTGGCCCCTTCTTTTTTTTTAGAATCATCTTCGCATATCTCTCGTTTCACATGTCATACAACACTCACTCTCAGTCTCACTCTCTCGTCACATGACACAAGCAATAAAATCATTCCAAATAACCTAACCTAAACATGATTTTAATGGTCGCTTTCGAAAAATAGCTCGTTAAAAATGGAAAGAAAAAGGGATAGAGTGTGTATAGGTTTATGTTTAGTACCCCCACATCGTCTGTATCGCGATGATTGGGTTCTGGCCTGGGATCTCTCTATTCTCCGATCCCCATTCCTCGTCAACTGTCAATCAAAATTCCATGGAAATGCAAGGGCACACATAGATTAGTTGCATCACTAATGCGCTGTATTGTCATATCGGCCAGAGAGTAATATGGTTACATCGTAAACCGAAAACCCGGATGACCGTAACAAATTTATTGCCCTCTGATCCTTTCTATAGCCTCCCATAGAGATCCTCATTGGAATTTGTTGTAAAATTTTGGTATTCCTGCCATTAAATGTGTGATTATTGACGGTTAATGCAAGGACATTATGGGATGACTGTCATGCTATAATGTCCTGTCATAAAATCATCCTTTTCCTAGGACCAGTGTATATGTGGTTGTAAATTTTCGACACGGTTTGCCCTGTGGAACATTATAATTGATGTATTGCATTCTGATTGACAAGACGTCAACATAATCGGAAAAGGACAACCTATCGTGTCCTTGGGATGTATGCGAACACTGCAAACCCCATGTCAAAGAGCAGAACAGAAAAGCGCAGTTAACGCATTATCATCGGTTTTTGTTTTGTTTCCTTTGATACAACTTAACCACCTGCAGAGACTGTGGCGGTCACTTGTTGTGTTAGAGTCCCTATCTCCTTTTTGTCATCCGTTCGATGAGGTATTTTGTACAAATTACCATCCGGACGGACTACGGTATGTTCTTTGCAGTAGTTGTTGGACGGGACGACAAATTCGCACATATGTAGGTGTCCATAGACCATAGATATCCCGTTGAGTTTCATAAATCACCCAATTCTTCGCACCATTTTTGTGTTTTTATCTCTGGCATCCTTGAGTCTGCGTTGTGTGTGTGTGTGTGTGTGTGTGTGTGTGTGTGTGTGTGTGTGTGTGTGTGTGTGTGTGTGTGTGTGTGTGTGTATAGCTGTGTGAGCGATGCTTTTTGCATTGTGCGGATAGTGTCAGAGAAATTTCAACAGGATTAGGTATACCTATACGGCGAAATGGAAAGGAAAAACTCTTCCCGTGATGGTTGTCCTTAATGCAGTAATTATTAACGCGCCGAGGATATGTCCTCTCTTTTTCTCTCACTCTCAGTCCCTGCTTAACTCCAGTCTCTGGAGACGTAATATTTATGACTATCCGCATTGGGTGTATTATCAGGGCCACAGGGTGCCAAGTGAAAATTTGTAGAGTACTAGAAAGACGATGACAATGCCTGCAGTGAGTGCATTAAGGATATGGTTTGGAACTATGTTTTGTTTTCAAATGTGTTCAGTCGAGTTTTTTTCGCCTCTGTTATCTCAGTAGTCATAGCTGCGTTTTTAAAGTCCTTCTAAGTTTCTCGGTATCCGTTGGCTGCTAATGGAATTTTCTGTCATGGTGTTTTTTGTTTGCCTTAGATTTGTTACTCCCGTGGAGACGCTTGTTTTTCTCAGCGGTTATCGAGTACATACTTCCAACACGAAAAATGATTTGTTTCAAAAAAATGTGTCGGTAGATATGTTGCAATGGTGAAAGAGTTCTGATATAGTAAGAGCTCTCTACGCCATCATAATCGAACTTTATGTGATTAAAATCCCCAACGCTTCCCAATATGACTTGCAACCACTAGCCTTATTTTTATAGCAGCAAATTTTAAGGATCAGAATCGAGGAGATTCGTTGCGAGTGTTTATTCTATATATGCCTAACAGATGGGTTAGAAGCTTTCACTGGGTATCTTCACTTACATCAAATTTACATTTTCATCTCGTGGGCATTTGTGGGGCTTTGAAAAATTCCGACCACCTTTTCGTCATCTGCTGTGCTACAAAAAAACGGAAGACTCATATCCGGAAAGTGGGATTGATTCATTAATTTGTCTGGTTGGAGACAGTGGTGGAGTGTTAAGTCGATATGCACGACTGGTGGGTTCGAATAATATTTTAGCCTACAAGTTTCATCTCAAAGACGAATTTGAGGTAAAAGGCAGATTACAACCACCTTTACCCATTCACTGAACAACGAAAAAAAGGGATGGCAGTTAATGGTCCAGAAATTCATCAAAATGCTCCAGCTAACAAATAGAGAACAGTAAGCTGTCTAGGGATCGGAAACTGCCTTCTTTAGATGAAGCACTGCTTTATAGAATGGCGTAGCTATTTGGTATCAGTTGCAATACGTCTAAGTTCTTGACGTCCAAACCTCTAGCTATAAGTGCAGAGATAAAGAGATAAAAGCAGAGTACCACAGCAGGCAGTAACAAACGCTACATGTTATACTAAAGCAAATGTTACATAAATGATATGAACCACATGGTACGTGACATGTGAAACGCCATTTTTTTTTTTGAGAAATGTCTCACGCACCGTTGAGAAGTATCCATACTTCCACGTGTGCCGGACTTTCCAAGGTGTACTTGATTTGGCATACCGGCTAAAACTTCAAAAGATTCTCGCTGATCTCCCCCTCAGGACGACTTGCGCATTTCTTCGAAGGGGACCTGTACAAGTGGCGGTGTCTATTTCCTCAATTACTTCTTCTTTAATTCGTCTCCAAATCTTTTCGTCTCCTAGCATCCTCTCTGTGCCGATGATAGCTCTTCTTGTTTTAGTTTTTCAGCCCAAAACTCGCTTTCATATAGTAGAATTGAATGTGTTGTTTTCAGAAGAAGTCTCCGTTTTCTCGCAGGTGGTTATTTTGAATCAGACTAGATGCCCTTTCTGTGGTCGTCCGTATCTAGTCCCAAAACCTCAGTTTCGTACCAAAGTTTATTCTCAGGTATTTGACCACGTTTTTGATCTTTATAATTCCAATGCGAAAGCCAATAACTATGGGAATTCTTCTCACTACCCAGAGACAGTATTATGTTCCTCCATCAAGGAGTTTGTCACTCATACCACTTGGTACAACCTTCTCTGTGCGCTTTCGGTGTCCCTTGGAGCTATCACCGCAGCATCGTCTTCAGCGTATCCAACTAGAAAGCATCCTTTGGACATTTCCATACAGAGAATGTCATCGTAAGAGATGTTCTAGAGGTCTGGTTCAGTGATTGATCCGTGTGCTGCTCCAGTTGTAATATCCTTTCGTCTCATTGGATAAGTGGGTAAGTTATCGTTCTTTGAGATAATCTGTTATCATCTGTAAGAGATACTCTGGAATTTGGAATCTTTTTTCAAGTGCATCAATCATATTTGGCCATCGGGCTAAATTAAAGGCGTTTCGGACATCAAGCGCTACCAGCAGCACGATTTTCTTGGTGTTTTGATTTTTGATAGGTGCTAAATTGGCATGCGATGTATGTTACTTAGCACATGACACATGAAACATGATACATTGAAAACGAAGCAAGATCTGTCCGCCTACGGTATTATGCGCAGAACTTGAGGAGTGAAAAATGCATGTGGAGATTATTTTAGCATTTGACACTTCATACATGAGATATGTGACATGTGCCATTTAAAATGCCATATGTGACATAGAACGTGTGACCTGTGACAACTGACATGGGATCTGTAACCAGTAGGTATACTGACGAAAGCTTTCGAGCTTGAAACTTATAAAAGATGAAGTTAATTCAGTCTTTGAACTTAATTTTAAACGAGCCTTGAACTCAGTGGGAAGAGATTACTGCTCTTTTTCTATCGATTTTTATTAATCAAAGAGTTGCGTCATTGGTTATTGAAACTTCTTAGCTCAGTGCTTGATAAACTCAAAAGAGCCCAAGAAAAAGCATCAGCAATTTTAGCTACCTACAGACCTACACCCTGTTTTGCACACTTTATGACAAATCTGATTCGAGCTAAACTAATTTCTGTAGCCAGTTCTAAGAACATTGAAATTTTATCAAAGTTTCGATGCAGTTCTGATAAAAGGTGTAGCCATATCGTTTGAGTCGAACAAAGCAGACTCATCTTAGCAAGCGTGAGTTTGCAAAATAACAACTGTTTTCATATTTGGGGATACTTTGTTAAGCAACGGACATTAAAGGACACCATTTACATATTTGCTGCTTTCAATAAACAAGTTATACTTTTTAGTCGATTGCACCTTAGTTTCCAATTCTGCCGACTTTTGAATCCCAATCTGAAGTATCCAACACGTTCCGTCGGAATTTTGCCCCTGTGACTTTTAGCAAATTTATAACTACTTCAGTTTGCTTTGACAGCCACAAAAGTATTACACAAATTTGGTTGGTTCGTTGCACTTTACGCAGGGTTGATCCAGGTTTCCTTGATTATACTATAAGTTGCCATGAAAAATTGGGTTTTGTGTTTTAAAAAAACGCCAAGCCACGAAATCACAACACATCCCTGTCATTTAAATAAAAGGACAGGTCGTTAAACAGCCCCGTTGAACTCGCCTCAGCAAAAACCTACGGACATTTTAAAGCGAGTAGAAAGAAAAACCGTTGGTCAAAAAACCGTCAGTTTGCCATTCAGGGCAAGTTAAAGTTTTTCAAAAAATGGTTTGTAACAACCACAGGGTAATCCCAGGGCTTCAACGACCAAACCTATGATGACAGATGAAAGAACAAAGAACCGCCTCAGACTGTGTTCGTTTGACGTACATATTCATCTTTATATGAAACCTTAGAATTACTTATTCGAAAAAAGTTCAATGCTTACTTCAGGTGTGGTAATTGCTTCTCAAAGGACTGCTTAAAACACTCTGAGTGAACTTTTCCTTTTGGCCTACGCCCAACGTGCATTTTTCTCATATTCACACTCATAAGCCGCTTATGAGCTTTCAAACGTGTTTCCTTTAAGTGCGCCTTTTGGTCTCTTTCAATTCCATTCAACACAAGCAAAACCATTAGGTATGCCAAAATCCAACTGCAACAACCCGGACTTTACGCCACTTTACTCCTGGCGCAAATCCAAAATGGCCATCTTTATGACTTACCCTAGCTCAAGCCCTTATCCACCAAAGGAAGACCCACACAATAATAGCGAACATGAAATTTATTTATAATTTCTCCATACAAGTCGCGTCGTCGGTCGCCCAGTTTGCCATAGCCTTCGCACACCCGTTCAAACATTTGTTACTTCACCCAACCCTGCATGTCAAGAGAGGCCTTTCGAAGCAAGGACTCGAAATTAAGAAGAAAATTTAATTATATCCACAAAAGAATTCGCTACACTTTCTTGTTGGTTTAATTAAATTTTCATCCGATTTCCATGGATATAAGAACGTATATTTTCAAGCTTTGGAAAATCAAATCGCGTTTTCTATGCCCTTGCTGTCAATTGTAATTTGCTTCATTTGGTGTCCTTTTTCACACCATCCCTTCTAGGGATATCCTTTTTACTTTATCTTCTTCTGCTTTTCGAGTGTTCCGAGTATAAGCACTGAGGATATTGACTGGGGAGGGGGAGGCAAACGACAAAGCGAAATAAAAATTCAAGTCGAAACACTCCCACAGGATATTCTCATTACAAAGAATAAAACAAATTGTATTCAAAAGGCAAAACGTGGATCGCCATCATCGTCATCATGTATACATCGTTGCTGTGTCGGCAAAACAAAAAAAGTCAAAGGAGGCGCAACATTTTGCCAACACAATAAAACTCGATGAGCTCTATTCAAGGATAATATTGTTATTAATATCATTATATTGTTTGTGTCGCAAAAAAGTACCGCAAAAACTTGTGTTCCCATCGAAGATCAAAAAATAAGTCCGCAAAGAACGTGAAATCCAATATTGGTCTCCTTACGCAGCTAGGACATTATATACAGCATGCCGACAAACCGATAGAAAGGACATGGATAAAACAGCAAGAGGGGATAACAATGTGATGTCACCTACTTAATTGTTACACAAAAAGCCAAAATTTATTTTTTTTTGCTCGGAAGAAGAAAGTCTTCGTCTTTGATCTGGTTTCTATGTTTAAGGATTTGCCTTGATGCCTGCGTCACTTGTTGTTCAGTCGTCTATTGTCAGCAGTAGTTTGGTACAATGAATAGAATGTATCATTAAGCCGATGATATACCTGTCACTTTCAAACGCTTGGCGGCTGGACACCTGAATGCTGGTTTCTATGGTTCAATGCATCCATTGAGTAGCACCGACTTTGATCGTTTTTGATTTTGAATCAATTGATTGCGAGACCGCAAAGCGATTGGAATGACATCCCAGGATGACAATTTACGACAGTGACTTGCAGGGAATTGGGTGTGAAATTCGTTTTTGGTTTTCTGGGATTAGCTGGGAGAGTTTTATTTTTCTTTCTAAATCGTCGATCTGAAAGCGACAACAATAGGCGGAAGGATTGGTTATGGTGTCTTAGGGTGTGTCTATCGATGTAATATCTCTAAAGACTTCAATTGATTTTGATTTTTTACTATTCAGTCAAAGCGTAAGAAGTTTGTTAGTGTTACTACGAAGTCAATAGTGAGTACACATAGGGTTAGAGACATCAGCTGCATTTAAGCATTTGAGAATAAGTTGTGTTGTTCCAATTGTAATTGTTCAAGGCGTCCAGAAATAATGAAGAAGCTAGAACAAAAGATGGCCGAAGTATTTGTTGATTTTGATGAAAGAACCTGCTGGTGGTAGTTTATTCTAAGCAGGATCTCGAAATAAGACCTCTCTATTCGTGTCCATTTCACTCTGACCTATCGACTTTTGTCGTTACATCCAAAACTGACTTTCCTTCCTGTTCTAAGCCATGTTATTTATTTCTTGGATCCAACAAGATGTTCACTTGCCTTCTTCCAGTTCAACGTCGTACTCTCAACTCCATACTCTTAAACTACTGTAAATTAGTTTGCTGAGCCCGTATGGCTCTGTTCAGAGCGTTTCTGCTCAATCCAGGTATCAGGTTTCTGCTCAATGTCGGTATCATGCTTAGCAGTGTCTTATTGCCTAAAGGGCAGACCCTCCAGGACAGTTCCATTGATATTTATGCCTGAAAACTTATAAAATTTCGCGAAGCCCCGAAAAGTTTTCAACTTGTATTTTTCAACTTGTGCTTGTTCAGTTACGGTCTTTCTGTTACTACAACGTTGATCTCCTTGTAAGTTTCACTAGAATGCACATTTAAATGAAAAATTTACAGTGCAGCGGGTGTCAGCTTTCTACTTTAACTTTTTCATAAACTGGGAATAAATTTCTAAATTTCATACGAGTAGTTTTGTAAGGTAGCTGAAATTCTAATCTTCAGGACCCACAGCATCTGGTTTTGTATTTCTTTCGTTTGTGTGCGTTCTTAATATTGTTTTCAGTTTCTGTTCTTCAGTAGGTTATTGTTATGCCAGAAGGATCAAACTTTACAGATATATCAACCAAAACTTTGAAACGGACTCGGTAGCCTTCCATTGATGACAGCGTCGTTTTTGATTCCAACGATAGTATTTCTTTATTTCACCGTTTCCTTAACATTAAAAAAGCATAAGCCAACAATGTGTTATGACTGCAGTGGACCTTGAATTAGCAATGAATTGGCAAGTCCTCCGATATAGATTCATTGCCATGAAAAGTGCTTTCTCGTTAAGCCGGTCGGTCGATCAAAGAGTTTGTTGGCCCTGAACCGCCTGTGTCTAGGTTCTACCATAGGTGTTCTTACGGGACACTGTCTCATAGGGAGACACGCCAAAAGACTTGACGTGTTTTCCAATGATTTCTGCAGAAGCTGCATGGACGAAGAAGAGGAAGAAACCGTTCAACACCTTCTTTGCTCATGCCCTGCACTACTTCATAGGAGGAAAACTCATCTCGGTGAATTCTTCTTCGATGATACTAGCGACCTAGCTTACATAGACCCCAAAAGTCTTTCAAAATACATTAAAAGTTCAACGTGGTTTGACTAGCAGGTGATTAACCGGCTAGTCCCGTAATGGAAGATTAATAAGTGATCAACTCGTTAATCTTACATCGGGTTTCTGAGATCAGTAGGTGATTAACTTGCTGATCTCTGTGGTATCACAATGGGCCCTTGTGGCCTAAGTGTGTTAGGCAATGTACTCATTGACTGACAGCCACTTCCACCTAACCTAACCTAACCTAAGCCGGTCGGAATATGCAGAAAATTGTACGACCCATAATTCCCTCATAAGGCATGGTTTGAGAAATGTGCTAGAACCTTGGGTTCCCCGCCCTATTGCGTTACCCTATGTACATGAACCTTGAATTCAATAGGGTCTTCCTACTTTTTGAATTCTTTCCTTCTTAGGTCGCAGAAAAGTCGCTCCCCATTGTAAGAGACCCAACGATATTCGAATTCAAACTAATACCGACACTTTTTTGATGCAGGAATCGTAAGCTGACTCTGAAAATTTAACACGTTGTGACTAATCTAAGGCTAATAAGACTTGTTTAACAGCCACTTTGGAACAATACCTTATCTGAAGACCAACTTACAGGAAACATTTCCCCTGCTCAGTTGTTTATCTAAGCTTGTCATCCAAAAACAAGTAGAAAAAAACTACAAAACAGAACCACCCAACAAATGACCTGTGCTTCCTATTTATCACTCTAAGGCAAAGCTATACGCCTTACCACACAACCATGGCCTAACCACCCACCCTGCATCAGTGTGCAGCAATAAATTTCAATTCAACCTCAAATAATTGCACAAATGGCTTTTCGTAGTTATCACTTTGTCCATAGGTATACGACTCCAAACAACGAGTATATCCCAAGTGTAGAGATAGAGAGGCCTTGTAAAAGCGAGGAGTAGTATGTTGTTCTTCGTTTAGTCAATTGCGAATTGCGATACAAACGAAGCCAGTTTCCCTAGATGCCACTCTGAGGCTGAGCCACACTCCACACTCTCCGCACAAGAAACAAAAACAACAACAAACTAAAAAATAAAAAAAGCAAAAGCAAACAGGAATGTAGTAGCCCTTCAATGATTGCATACGAACCATCCATTAAATTAACCATCCTCCTTGGCAATTACACAAACACTATTATCGCGTATCCTGAGTATGCAAGGACTTTTGCAGCAGAAAAGCCCAGACTATTTCCTAAAGTTGGCAAACAAATAAAGAAAAAAAAAAACCACACTGAAAATCCAATCCGCAACTCGACAAAGGAGTCTCTCGTTTGTTGAAAGTTTTGCATTCGAATGTGTGGCGCGTGGTGTGGTGAATGAATGTGTGAAAGGGCCATAAGGATATTGAATTGTTTCTATTTTTTGCCCAAAAATACCACAAGAAGGCGTCATCGCGTATGAAAAGAAAAACAAATTTTTGCCACCCCATACATCAACGGCAGTGTTATACTATACGACGCGATTGGCTTTAGACTTAGAGGTATACAACAGGACATAGACTTGGATTTGGGTAAAGAAAACAATGTCCTAGGGCGCTCGTCCGTATGCATTTGTACATGGGACAAACGTTGAGTTCCCCACGGATGACGACGACAAGTGAATGTGAAAAAGGCCAAATGTTCAATCTCTAATGCAGACAAATTCACCCCCCAACGAATTGACTGTCTCTGGGGGTAGGGTAATTTTTTTTTTCCATCCTTCGTATAGTGTGGGTGTAAGGAAGGAGGAAAAATCGAGTTATAGGGCTATTTTCATTAATTTCTCGAATTTGACTTCTCTATACCATAGACACCCTATAATCAATTTCACTTTGTGTGTCCAAAAAATTGGCAGTGGCTAAATTAGGCGGAATCATTGGGGGGTTTTCACACGTTATGAGGCAATTAAGAAAGGAAAAACATTCATTGCATCTTTATCTAGAGTCGGAACGAATATATTAAGATAATGGCGGAAACCACAGATGGTAAGCCTCGTGGCATTTGTTCGAATTCTAATCGAATAATGGAAGAATTTGCTCGAAGTAGATGCAAAGTCCAAGCTATGAAACATTTGCGAAGAGGACATTTTTAAAACAAGTGCAGTGACAATTTTCTTGTACCTACCACACATATATAAATAGTAACGTTATACCATGGTCTGATGATCAGCTCTATCATTGATGGATTTCTTAACAAAGACTTGTCACGCCAAAACTCATAGACAGATATAGGCATAGAACGATGAACTCAACTTTTGAATCACTTCATACGTCTTTAAACAAAAAAGTAGCTAAAGTACCTGGAGTTTTTTTTTTCTCTAGGAGGTTTTTAAATACTTACTGGACAACTGGAGCACTCGCACCCTTTCATTGTACTACCAGAAAGCAACCTTCTTTAGTTTAGCTTTACAGATGTTCGGATAAAAGCCAAAAGATGCTGCCATGATTAGGAGCCTTGGGAGGCTACCAGCTCTCACCATATCTGCGCCGAGTATCTTTTACCTGATTCGAGAAAATGCAGGATATTCGCAGAAGAAGTGCGCCACTGCGTCTTCATACCCTCTCCATATGATTCACAGAGTTTGGTGTCACTTATGTCTAACACGTTTAAATCATTGGTAAAAGAGAAGTGCCCCATGGCAAAGCCAACAAGCTTTCTACATTCTTTTCTGCTTACTTACTTACTTAGGTGGGGATTACAGTTCGGATTGAACTTGGGCCTCAACCAACTACCTTCTATAACGACTTCGATTTCGGGCGAGCTCTCTCCAGCTTTGCACTCTAAGTCGGTTGAGGTCTTCTTCCACTTGATTGCGCCACGAGGTCTTCCCCTTCCGCGATTTTCCTGCAATGTGCTTTGCAAAACCCGTCGAGCCGGAGCGTTTGGGTCCATCCGCTCTACATGGCCCAACCACCGTTGCCTCGCTATACGTACTCTTTTGCCCATGTAGCGGTACAGCTCGCATACAGCTCGTTGTTGTATCTTCTTCTCCACACATTGTCTTCGCATACGAGACCAAAGATCATTCAGAGAATTTCTCTTTCGAAACGACTAAGGGTTTCCTCATCCGCTTTCAAACTTAGTGAGTTCTTAAAATGTTTATTAAAACGGGCTGAATGATAAACTGCAATTCCCTTAATCCCGAATTTATTGCAGCACTTCCCTCGATGAGTTTGCTTTTCATGAGCAAACTTATGTCCAGTGAAGGCTTTTGATTATGAGTTGAGGTAGATCTTTCGCCGCAGTATTGTCTATGATATCAATTGTTCTATATTCGTTTTAACATCAGAATTGTATGAGGATCTACACCAACTTTGGACCAATTTCTGGTCTCCGCTCGGGCGCCATTTCATAACAACTTGGTAGTCACAAATCTTAGGAGAAGATGTTGACCAGATGTCAGATTTGCAACCTTTGTTGTTCTTTGGTTCTATAGAGAAACTAACAAAATCCAGCGTCTTCCTTCAAATATCCATATCAAAATGCAGGTCAATCCGTTTAGAGAGGAGATTATCCCCAGCATGCGATCGAAGCCTCACATAATTGTCCATTCATTGAAAACCACTCTTCATAGCATCCTCTGCCTGAAGCCACAAATGATCTCCAAAAAAACGAACAAATTTTCAGATACCACAGCCAACTCGCACTCTAAAACCTTCAGTAAAGCCTTTAAAAGTGTTCAATTTCATTATCGTTCTTCCACTGGCACTGGTTCAAGTTTAGTTCATAGACAAAAACAAAACATGCAGCTTCCTTCCTTTCCATTTTCCACATTAATTTGCATTCGAATACGAGAACCTCTTGCACCAAAAAAATAATAACAAATCCCTAATCCCTATTGCCACAAAACTACCCTGAAACTAGGTCAATTGAATGTTAGTATACCCGCAGTTGACTCTCCTTACCTGGAAACGATTTAACTCTCTACGAATAGGTACTTCTAAGGCTAATCCCAATGCTCAGCCATAAAAATTATCCTTGTGCGCTTATTGTTACATGTGCAGTGCAGTGTGCTGTTCTATATCCATATCCTTGTAATTCCCCCGCATACTTTTCTAATTGTAGGTGTTAATGTTGTGATAATTATTGCGGTATACCATCCCATTATGTATGCTCGCTCATATCCTTATGCAAATTGCATCCTCTAAGCAGTAACAGGCGCATCGCAGCCTCCCTCATAAAAGCAGGAAATGCTTCTCTTATGTGTGTTTGTTGGTTAGTAGTTGTTGCGGGACCATTTGGAATGTAACGTTTGGAAATTTGTAAAATTATATTGCAACCGTTATATTATTATTGCCATCATATTCGAGGTTTGTTTCGCTTTGCTCTCTTGTGTAGGCATAGATATATCCGCCACCAAACCGAACATATCAGACCCGTTTGTGGGGCACACGAAATTCATTCACAACAAACACACACATTATCCTTGTGAGCCCGATTATATTAAAATCCTTTTTGCTTTCTAGCATTGTTTATCCTGCATAATATTTGCATTCGAATCTGCACCAAGTGGAAATGAAAACAGATAAAGGAAGTGCACTTTTGATGTAGGCGCGTGCAATTCGAGAGGATTCATGCAGCAATGCATGTTCCAAGGATATGTTTCCATTCTTTTTCTAGTTTTGTTTTTTCTGTTTGAATTTTTGTATTTCAAGTTGCTCTCATTTTTTCTTTCGCATAGTAATTTGCATGTACACATGAATGGTGATAAGAATATAATTATTGCACACACAATTCTCGAACATGCAGCATGCAGCGAGGGAGTCCTTGTGCAACAGACCTCAACCAAAACACCACCACCCACTCAATCTCTTTGTTTCTTTTAAAACTATTTTGCATATATATCCTGGGTTGAGTGCTGCGTGCATGGATTCTAGATTTGCATGCATTTCCGAAGTTTATTTGGCAAAGGATTACAATCAGGATAAAGCCTGAGGACTTTTTGAGTTAGCAGAGCCGCGCACGTTTGATTGTCGTGCTGTATGTGGAATGGGTAAAGGAAGGATTGTATGTTTGTTGCTGTTGTTGTTCTTGTGCGACGTACGGCATGCCGAATGCCGTGAATCTGATTGAGTCTATGTACATATAAGTATATCGTATACGCCATCCAGTCTATGTATGGATAGTAGGTACATGGAAATTTAATGTTATTCGCGAACAACTCTACCGCACTAGCACCACACAGATGGAGAGTGAAAAGTGAGAGTATGCTGGCAAAATCAGCGCGTATGTTGTTCATCGTTCACATTATAATTTAATCCCTTTTGGGTTTAAATTTTTTGTTTTATTTTTTTTTCCCGACGGTTCGGCGATGCAAAGGATGGAGGAAAACTTTTTAATAGGTTAAGAGAACATAATGGGTGAATTAAATTAATGTGATTCCGAAAAGTTTTTTGCTCGCTTAATACGTGGATGGGGGGGAGCAGCTAAAGAATGTCGTTGAAAGTAAGGAAATTGATAATCTCACAAAGACACTTTGGAAGCGGTAAGAGGATCGAAAGTCTTTAAGTCTTCTTTAAGGAATGTCTTGTCTTTGCATACGAACAACGAATATAGAAGGCTTTGTGAGAGATTAAATCACTGCTGAAATTGAAAAGCAAAGTCGAAGTGGATGAGTAGGTATTAAACTGATGTGAAGGATGTGTTTCATTTTTCATAAGCAGAAGCGCAATCAATCAATCAGGTATGTGGATGCACTGTAAGTTATTCCATCTCTTATTCCCTAAAAAATATGTGAAGAGCATTTAATGAGTAGCTTAGAAACTAATTACAAACTTTATCTGGCTAAGGGATTTCTAAAGGGTTTTCCAATAGGTATGATATGATTTTGCAGTGGCGTTTCGACCATTTGTAGTTTGTCATGATCTGTCATTTGTTTTTTATTGCATTCAAAAGTGTTTACAATTTCACCATTGGACCTCCGTAAACGTCGTGAGCTTTCTGATTTTGCCTTGACACAACTTCAAATCGATGAGGATTTTTTCAAGAAAGTTATCTTTTCCGATGAGGCTTACTTTCATTTGACTGGTGCGGTAAAGTTAAATAAACAAAACTAGCGATGAAAATCCACAAAACATTCAAGAAAAACCATTGCATTAACCTAAATTGACAGTTTGGTGTGGTTTTTGGGCAGGTGTAATCATCGCATCGGTCCGTACTTCTTTCAAAATGAAGCTGGTAACACCATTACTATCAATGGAGAGCGGTGTAGATCGATGGTAACCAACTTTTTATGGGCGAAATTGCAAGAAATTGATTTTGACAACATTTGGTTTCAACAAGACGAGGCTACGTGTCACACAGCACCTGCAACAGTTGAATTATTGCGAGAAAAATTTAAAGATTCGATTATTTCAAGAAATGGTGATATTGAAGGGCCTCCAAGAAGTCGTGATTTAACACCATTAGACTATTTCTTGTGGGTTATTTGAAGTCATTGGTCTTTAAAAATATACCAGATTCTTTTCAAGCTTTACAAGTCAATATTGAACGTGCCATTCATATACGACTTGATTTAGTGGAAAAAGTGCTTGTTGCTGTTGAAGAAGTCGTGGTGGCCATTTGAATGACGTTTTATTAAAAACTTAAATGTATTGATTGAACTGCACACTAAATAAAAAATATTTGAATTTCCTTAACAAAAAGTGTGTTTTTTTTCAAAAAAGAAATCATATCACTCTTATTGGAAAACCCTTAATTAAGTTAAGTGGCCTCAATTCTTGGCTAGGGAAAGATAGCGACGTGTGGCTAGTCAATAGATCAAAAAAAAAAGTTTTTCCCAGTTACAGTTAGTCTATTGTTACTTGCTGAGGAAACAGTTTCCAGCCTTCAGTAAAAATGGCACAAAACGATGGCCAGTTAACTTGTTTCCGTCACTAAATTAAAGTCACATTGAATATTTCTTTTAAAATTTTTTGACAATCGATTTGTTGTTATTACACATACCAAAAAAGGTAAGGATATTACCGTTTGTCAGGATCACTATATTAGAATATCGTCGTACCTCGGATGACTAGAGTGATGCAGGCTTTTGGGAGAATTCTGATCACTTCAAGATTACGATTCATGTAACGCCGTAAGGAAGAAGAAGAAAATGGATCAGGATATTTTTTCCGGTTATTAATTGGTTTTTCTCATCAGAGAATTCGGCTGCTAAGTCATATTTCGCTCGCATTTTGGCCTCTAGTTCTCTACGAGCTCTACATTAGACTGAAGCAAGAAGAAATTAGATTTTTTGAAAAATATTTTGAAAATATCTGTTGGGATGGCAAAAAAATAGATACCATAAAAGTTTTACACCTTAAAAAAATAAAAAGAGGCCTATCAATCGTGTTTTCTATATCTTATTTTAGGGTCAAAACTGTTGAGTCATTCTGATCTAAAAATAATTATCGACAAATATTTTCTGTAAAAAATTGAATTTCCTTCAAAAAAGGTCCCTATACAAATCTTCATCAGACCAACCTTATAAGTTAATCTTATATGTTTTATTTATTTTAACTTTTCAAATTTGAATTTTTATAACAAACATACAATTACCTAAGTAGGTATATGAAAAATTTTTCTTGAAGGAAATTCAATGTTTAACAAAAAAGTTCAAAATGTGAATAAGATTTGTAGAAAGCAACTTGATTTTGAGACTTTAAGAACGGTAGAGACTTTAAGAATGGTAGATGACTTAGTTAGTAGAAAAAATTTCTAGCAAATTTTATATGCCTTTCCCGCCATATGGAGCAAAGTAGATCCTTTCATTTCTCGTTAAAAGGGATGTGGGCTCTGGCGCACTTCGCACTGGAACTTTGAGGAACTCGCAAGCAGAATATTATCTTTTGACGTGAGTCACCATGATCAACGTTCGACACGATGATCAAATATCATTCGGTTCAGGACTGGACCACTCTAGAATCTGAGAAAGGGAAGGTTCCAAAACCGATGATGGATCTGTCGCTGTAGAGAGTGATAACTTACGACTGCACTCCTCATTAGGCACGCATCCGTCTTCCAAGCGGAGGCGTATGCTATCTAAATAGCTATAAGCTACACTACGAACAACGGTTGGATGGGGAGAAGTATTTGTGTCTGCAGAGACAGTCAAGCTGTGCTTAAGTTTCTACTCAACCCTCTAACTACTTCGAAATTGACCCAGGAATGCAAGACCTACCGAAAGCGGTCGGAAGACTTAATCATTTGAGCCTCTTTTGGGTTTCAGGTCATCACTGCATAACTGGAAATGAAATCGCCAATGAACTTGCAAGGCAAGGATCTAAGACCACTTTTTCAGAACCTGAACCGTCGCTAGGTCTGCCAGGGTCCTCAGTGAGGGTTTCAATCAACAATTGGAATTGTCAAGAGCGCAGACTTCTATCCCGTATAGCAGGAAGGATTGTAGGAATGTTATTAGCGTTGCCACGGGGCTCTTTTGTCAAGCATTTAAACCGGTTAGGATTAATTGATATCACACTCTGTGAATCCTGTGGAGATGATGACACCGGAAGTCACTTCTTCTGTGAGTGTCCTACATTTTCTCGTATCAGGTTACAGATACTCGTAGCAGACATGGTGAGAGCTGGCTCCTTACCAGCGTCTTTTGGCTTTTCTTCGGACATCTGGAAAGCTATAATGAGGTTACTATCTGGTAGTATTACTATCTGGTAGTATTTTTCTTTGTGCTTTATTTTTTTAGATAATCTAGAGATCTTTCAGTTATTTTTTACCCTTTATTTGTTTTTTCTTTTTCTCTTTTCCTACACGGCATGATTACAGAGCTATGAATGAACACTTGAAAACGTTAGTTAACATTATGTGCAAGCGACAAAACGGACTTCGTGTTTGCCACATTAATGTACAAAGTCTAGTAAACAAAATTGATGAGTTCCGATTTGTATTTGAAAATAGTTTGATGGATGTCATTTGTGTGTCTGAGACTTGGATGAGTTCTAGTATGAATGAGAATTTATTTAAAATACACGGTTTTAAACCACCATATCGTGCTGACCGCCATAAAAGAGTTGGTGGTGGTTCTGCAATATACATAAAAAGCCACATTAAATCTCGGGTGTTGTTTAGTTCATCTGACTCGCATCCTTACGAATACGTTTTTATAGAGGCTTTCAGCGGCGAACAAAAAACAATCATTGGAACCATTTATGCTCCTCCTAATACTGCCAACCATATTAATATCTCTGAAGTTATAGAGCAAATTAGTGACCTTACACCAAAAATTTTAGTGTGTGGAGATTTTAATATTGACTTGCTCAACAATTCGTATAGTGCTCGCCTAAAAGAATCTATGAATGCTTTGAATTTATCCTTCACAAACACATCAGCAGCTACTCATTTTATCCCACATAGAACACCGTCTTTGTTAGATGTAGTATTAGTCAGTGATCATAGTCTTTTAAAATATTATCAACAGCTGTCTGCTCCTGCTTTTTCGCACCATGATCTTGTTTTCTGTATTTTAGATGTGAATGTAAACACTGTGCCAAATCTTTCGTTCGAGTATCGTGATTTTCGGAATATCAATGTGCTAAATCTCCTTAATGAATGCAGCCTTTTAAGTTGGCAAAGTATATATACTACCCCTGACACTAATGAGCAAGTCTGTATATTTAATAATAACATTCGATACTTATTCGATAAATATGTGCCGTTAAAAACTCGAACAATTAGAGACCGCAACCAACCCTTGATGTCAAGTTCCATTATGAATGTTATGAAACAAAGAGACTCTGTCTATCGTCGATGGAAAAGGTTTGGCTGTGCAGACATGTTAATTCAATTTAAAGAGCTCAGAAACCAGACAAGCCAGATGATTAGACGTTCAAAGTACAATTTTTATAAAAATCAGTTTAATTCAGACAAGTCGTCTAAGTTTTTGTGGAACAAGTTACGTGAGATTGGACTGAGTAAAAGTTCGTTTAGGCTCAATGATAACATTAAAGTCGAAGATCTAAATACTAATTTTATAAACGAAAGGACTATTTCAACAAACCCTTATCCTTCTGATGTTTCTTCGAATAATTCTGAAGATAGTTTTTCATTGTCTGTGGTGGATCCTATATGTGTTGGAAAAACAATTTTTTCTATTAAATCTAAAAGCACTGGCCTAGATAATATCCATCCTGACTTTATTAAAATACTTCTTCCTATAATACTTTCCCACATTACCCACATTTTTAACCATATCATTACAACTTCAAACTACCCAAATTTATGGAAAACAGCTAAAATTATCCCAATTTTAAAAAGTGGTAAGACAAATGAGTACCGTCCCATCGCAGTGCTTCCATTTCTTTCTAAAGCCTTTGAATCCTTAATAAGCGGCCAAATAAAAGCTCACATTGAAAACAAAAAACTTATATGTCCTCTTCAATCTGGCTTCCGATCAGGACACAGCTGTATAACGGCTCTGTTGAAGGTATCGGATGATATTCGAATAGCTATTGAGAACAATCAATTGACCATCCTAACGTTACTTGACTTTTCTAAAGCCTTTGATTCTGTTATTCCCTCTATTTTATGTAGTAAACTTGCAAACCTGTTCAACTTTTCCAACTCTTCTACTAAACTAGTATTGTCCTACCTTACCAGTCGTACGCAAGCCGTTTTCAATAATAATCAGTTATCGTCACTCCGTCCCGTAACGATTGGCGTCCCTCAGGGATCAATTCTTGGTCCTCTTCTATTTTCCATGTTTATTAATGATCTACCGTCTGTTTTATCCCATTGTAAATATCATATATACGCCGACGATGTCCAACTTTATTATAGCTTTCCATTAGGTCTTGAAGTAGATGGAACTACGAAGATCAATGATGACTTATCTGCTATTGCCAATTGGTCTATTCTAAATAGATTAACTTTGAATCCAACAAAAACCAAAGCAATGCCTATATTCAAACTCGAGCTCAATCCTGATGAGATTCCACCCATTTTTCTGAGAGGGGTGCAAGTTGAATATGTCACCAAAATAAAAAATCTTGGAATCATCTTCAATACCAGATTATCTTGGAATGATCATATAACTTGTATAGTATCGAAAATATATGCCTCCTTGCGTGGTCTTTCAATGAGTAGACATTTTCTACCAATAAACATTAAGATGAAGTTAGCAAAAGCGCTTTTAGTTCCGATTTTGACATATGGTTGTGAAATTTTCTCAGATATGGACTCTTTCTCATTTCATAGACTTAATGTGGCTTTTAATTCTATTGCCCGGTATGTATTTAACCTCCGTAGATACGATCATATTTCCTTTGAAGCTCGCCAGATTCTGGGATGTACTCTAGAAAGCTACTTCAAATACAAATGCTGCACCTTCTTAGCTAATCTTATATACAGAAAACAGCCTAAATATCTATTTGATAAACTAACAGTGAATAGATCCAATCGCTATATATCGTTGAGACCTCTTATGCACACTTGTTTAATTTCGCGAAGACAATTTTTCATTCATGCTATTTGCTTATGGAATCACTTGCCTATTATAACTAGGTCCTATGTTGACCTCAATAAGCTGCCTTCTGCAATATTCTCTTTTTTCTCCAATCAAAACTGAAATTTCTCTTATGGATTAATAATACTACAATGCATTATAAACATGTTTTTTTTTTTATATCTTTTATATTTTGCAAGCTTTAAAGTATTTGAAATTTTCCTACATGTATTCACTTGTTTTAAAATCTTTAATTATCCTTCCTGTGTACTTATCCTGTGTACTTATGTTTTTCTCAACTATTAACTTAATATTCACTCTATCCACAACTGAACCTGTATGTATTCTATAAGAATTTATAATTCTCAAATGTACAGAGATACTTACATCAATAAATACTAAAAATCTAAATCTAGTACAATGGACTAGCTCCAGCGAATATTTTTAAAACCTCCGACAAAAAAAAAGAACCTTCCAAACCTTACGATTTTTGTTTGTCTCAACACAACCTCTCCGATTTGTGCTCTTGTTATATGTATTTTATGCATAGCACCTTGCATCAAATGAAACTTTTACAGAAGCGCATTGATGACAAGTTTGAAGAATTTTTTTTTTACAGGTAGCGCACAGATCAAGGAGTTATGATTACGCTTATAATATTACAAAAGCCAGTGGGAGCATTTAGGAAAACAAGAGAGTATTCAAAAGGAGACACCGATGCACATTGTATTTTTACTTCCATGAATCGTAATGCAGGAAAAAACTAGTCTGGCAAAGCATTTCACATCCGGGTTGATCGGCTAAAATATGTGTATAAATATGAAACTGCCAACTTCAGGGAGAACTGATGCACATTCCTTGCGTATTGTGTATTGGTATTGCGGTTAAACTGTTTCAAGGGAGGAATGCTACTTGCTATTTAACTAGAGCATTGTTTGTGAAAAGCGATAAAAGAAAGGGAGAAAGGTAACGTTTCGACGATGTTCAAGAGAATCGATCGATTTTATAATTGAAGTATAACTTATCAGTTATCAGTCTAAGTGCTATATTGGGTACTCTATCGAGTAGGCTCAAAGATGTTTGAGAAGCACCTAACCAAATATGAGAATTATGCTCGATGTTAAGTTGGATTATAGGCCTTACAACAGTAGATGGGGTGAAGAATTTCCTGCATCGTATTAGGAAACCAAATCATTTTTCAGCTTTTTTGGCGACTTCAAATATGTGGTCAATCCGAAGATGGTCATCTTGGATGCAGGTACCATTCACGGATAATACCAAGGGAATGTTCAGTTTTAACGAAAAAAGAGAGCATTGAGTTTTCGTAGAATTGAATTCTACTCCTAAAAGTCAGAATGCAATGAGTTGGTCATATGCAACCGTTCGAGTTCCACATCTGAAGAGCAGGGACGTGAATTATGGAACAAATATGAGAAGCTGAGTCATCAGCAAAACAGATTAAAGTATTAGAAATTTCTGACTAGAGATCGCTTATGAAAATAAGGAAGAGAGTTGGTAACAAAACCGAGCCCTGAGGCACACCAGCATTTAAAAGGTGTGTATCAGTCTTGAAATCATCCAATACAACTTATATAGAACGGTCTGAAAAGTTATTTCTAATCCAACGAAGAAGAGACTCATCGACACCAAAAGCAAGCATTTTCGTTAAGAGAGCTTGATGCTAAACTCTATTAAATGGCTAAGAAATATCAGGCGCAATAACCTTACTATCTTTAAAGATTGGTTCCACTTTTCAGTGAGACATACCAACAATTCAGTGGACCTTTTACTACGAAAGTTGTATTGTTGTATTATACCCTTGAAAAAACATTTTTGGTTTCTGTTGGGATCCGAACCACGAGCCTTCCGCTTTGCAGCTAGACATGCTGGCACCACTAGGTCAGCTAGTATTGGATAGAGTTTGAAAAATTGTTTTTTTTATTAAGAATAGAGAAGTATGTACGAGCTACGAGTAATAAGAGTGAATGGCTTATGAGCCTATAAGGATCTACTCATTGAGGAACAAAACCCATATAGACTTAGTTCGTTGTACCTATTTTAAAACTTATATTTTTCTTAATGTTTCAAATAATTAAAGAAATTTAAATCATGCGTCCACCAAGTAACACCCACCAATGGGAAATTCACAATTTCTCGAAGACCGCGACCCAACAATTTTGTTCTTTCAGTAAAGTTTTTCAAAATATTTTTTAATTGACCACTTCTTTTTCAGTACAACAAAACAGGTAAATACTTACCTACATATGCTGTCCTGAATTTAAATAATAAATAGCCATCATTTGCATAATTACATTTTGAGAAATTTCGTTTCATAATTGCATTCCTCTAAAGCAGTTCATTTAACTTCAATTTCATACACCGAAATGCTAACGACTTTATAATTAGATTTCGATTATACGCTCACGCATTACCATGTCAATAGGGATCCCAAATGCACGTGTAATAAACAAAGAATGCGCCTCAATTACATCGATGACATTGTTTCTCAATTAACACATCAATTGAAGAATTCCCTGGCCCACACAAAAGTCTAATCAGGAAAAAAGGTGCATGGAAGCAAATGCGGATCCACCAAAAGGTATTTCGTTTTCTGGTTTGCCTGGGAATGATGTACCTACCTATGGTCGGATAGCAATTGGTAGACCGTTTAGCATCAAAGATCTTATTTTGTTGTTTTTTTTATTTCTTTGGAAATAAACGTTTCCACATATCGACAACAAACCTGACTGACTGTAAACAAAGTTGCTTCAAAAAAGAAAAAAGGAACGAAAACAAAAATAAAAACAAAATTAAAATAAACAAACAGGATACAGGAATGCGTATGATGCGATGGTTGCAGAATGCAGAGCTCAACGAGTGAGGGTGTTGAAAGCAGTGTATAAGCATGTGGCGAAGCTATGCAAGTTGCAGACAGATCCAAAGATAGTTTTTCTATTTGGAATTTAATTCAAAATTCAATGTTCAATCTCCTTCTCCAAGGAAACAGCATTTTGAACACGTTCTCCCTCTCTATCTTTCTTTTGGTTCTCTTTCTCTGATTTTTTTCAAATTAACAACAAAAAAAGCACTTCCTTCCTCTCTCAAGGTCTCAATGAGAGAAATGTTGCAAGAGAACAGACAGCAAATGCAGTACATGTATACCTGTGTGACAGTGTTAGTGAGTACTCTAGCACGAGAGATTAGAATTAGATGCTGCTGCAGATAAACAGAAGTAAAAAAGAAAAAAAAAAAGATACAAATGCTGAAGAAGATACAAATTCCAGGCCAGCGCCAGATGTGACATGTGAGTTGATTAGTACCTACCTGATACCTCCGTCTCCATCAACGGATAGGAGAATGACTTCGTAATAAATTGAAATAGCGGCAGCGCACCCAGCAAGCGATTTGTGCTAATTTCCAAACTATGAATAATAATTAATTGATCGCTTTTAGTATTTAATTATGTTTGAATTAATTGAAATATGTTAATTTGTATAGGGTAATGGTACCAATACCCGAACACTTAACAATTCATCAGAAGTAAAAACGCTATCAAAATGTTTCTTTAAAAGAAAACAAAATAAAGTAAATTTTATGCGAGAGATGAAATATTTTTTTATCAAAAAAATATAAATTTATATTAGTGAACGCAATCGTTTATTTATAAAAAAATAAAAACTCCAAAATACTCATTTTCACCAGTTGTCGAACACAAGTTTCCCAATTCCGAACACTTAGTTTCCTGAGTTCCGAACACCAAAACTGAAGACAGTTTTTTTTAAAGTAAATTCATTTTAACTTCAGTTAACTTCATCTTAGACTTTAGAAAATATATAAAATATTTTTCTGTTAAAAATAAAAATAAAAACTTAAGTAAATACGGAAAGGAACTTCATGATAAAACACTTAAAAATTACAAAAATATATTGAATATTTTACTGTTGAAAATAAAAATAAAAAAATAAATAAATATGAGAACTTCATGACAAAAAAACAACAGTAATTCACAAAACTTTACATTTAAGTTAAATCTTATAAACCAAATAAATAAAAAAATTTAATAAAAAAAAATTAGGAACACAAATTGGATATAAATCCCTGGTTTGAGCTTCCTCAAACTTTAGAGCAAAAAATTTGTTGCAACCTAAATGATACCACAACCGGTCACATGTCACAGCCAATGTTTTTTAATTGGTCATCCTCGGCGTCAATATTAAGCTCATCTTCAAATTCGCCACATTTCTGTTTTTGGTTAGATTTTTTCAAATTCCTTGTCTTTTTTACTTTCTTATGCAGTTTCCTTGCCAGTCTCAAGCTCCTTTTTGCCTCAATTTCTTTCGTTCTTTTTCCTTGGCTTCGACTAAATTTTTATGAAAATTCATCTACTATTCACGTAATAGACATTGGCGCTCTTTTTCGGGAAGAATTTTGGTTCCTCTTTTTGTGCATATGGTTTTAGGAAACTTCAAATGCTTGTGAAAACTCGAGCCTTCGGAGCCTTGAAACTGGCTTTGTTTGTATAGGAGCGGAAGAAGAATTTGAATCTTTTAAAACGTCTATACGACCTGGTTAGGCATTAGATTTTACATGCTTATCAAAAGTCGAACAAGACTTATTTTTGCAGAGGGATAATTTAAAAAAAACTATTAATAGCATATTTAACACAGCAATATAATAATACGATTAGATTTATCTAGTTACCTCTGAATATTATTTATATTTGCTTATAGTAGTTTTAAGATTCAAATCTATTGATGTAAATCGTAGATAATAAATAGATAAAATAAAAAAGTGCTACTTGGCTAAGAGTTTAAATCTTTTAAGGCATTTTCTAAATTGCCTGGTGAGGCATTCCACAATAACATATCAATATTGTCTTAAGAAAACAAAAATAATATAAGACTTTTTGATTATTGCTTACGTTACGAGAACAAAAATGTTTAACTACCTATATCATCACAATCTTGAGATGAAATATGACATTGTTCGGACAAAGGAACCAGCGAAAATCGTTGAATCCTTTATCCGAACACTATGGAATATGGTGTTCGGTTACTGGAACACTTGATCATATCGCCTTTTTGTATATAAAATACGAAAGAGAATACAATTTACTTCAATAATGACTCTTAAAATAGTAAAACATTTATTTCAACCAGTTGCCTATTTCCGAACAGTAGTGTTCGGGAAAGGAAACTCGCGAAATTTGGTTTCCTTTAGCCGAACAGTTCAAAACAGTAAAGAAATAAAACAAATTTCGAAATAAATTTTATGGCTTTATCAACATATAAAACTATTTAAATCAATTTACATGATGATTTAACACAAATAAACACTATTTTCTCTGACCACTTTAACTAAAAAATTTTTTGTTTACACTTGCTCTTCTTCGCACATCAGATACTTGCAGAGAACCGACGGCTGTTTGAAAGGGAATTCGTTAGTGTATAAGTGAGATATTGCATATAATGTGTAAGGGAAAGGGCAGACATTCATTTTCTATCGTTTTTTTACTCATAACAAGAAAAATGACGTTATTTTAACGTATTTTAGGCAAAAGTGTTCGACTACTGGAGCTGTTCGGAAATAGGTACCTCTACCCTACCAACCTCTGGCTACAAACCTACCTAATTGTTTATGTTATTTGTTTTTTTTTTTTTTTTTCTATTTTCGTTCTATTTTTAGTCCAATCGGAACTATGGCTTTCATAATAATCGTTTATTATTGGGCTTAATTAATTTTTCATTTTCCGTTGGATTAAATTATTGAAAATTAGCTATTAATTCATTTTTATGACTGACTAATCGTTCACAACATATTTACCTTTCTAGTCATTTGGGTGTCGGTTTGGTGAAATGGGTTTTCTGATTTACGTGACTGAATAACGTTCGTGAATGGTTTGAATGTCCACAACAAAGAAAAATAAAAATTCATCGAACTAATTAACCACGGTTGTCCTTAATTGTTCACTTTATTGGGAAACGTTGTGGAGATTTTCAAAAATACATCAGGTAGTTGGAAATGAATAAATGTAACAGGAACAGCAGGATCTACTTTCCCTAGAAATACGTATAAAGTAGTCCGACCGTGGCGTTGGTCACGTCACTAAGTCAATGGTCCACGCAAAATGTTTAGACTCAATGTTAGAGAAACAAGACGTTGACCTTGATATCCTTTGTGCTGAGAGGAAACGAGATTATTGATTTTCTTAAGTGGGTGCATGATTATGAAATTATGATAAGTTAAATCTCTATAATAGGTCACTCATTGGTTTCCTCCTTAAGCATAGAGCCAAATGTTGCCAGCTGTCATTGTGCCACATTCAATTTTCATACACACTTAGCCAAGTTATTGTAGAATGAGCTTTGGATGCGATATTTTGAGGCTTGTGTTTGTACAGGAGGCAATGAATAATGACAAATGACAATTAGCTTTCGTATGTTAGTGCGGGTAGCCTTCGTAGATGTTATGAAGACACCACCTTCCTGGTCAAAATACTAGACGGGCAAAAACTGATTATATTCGACAGTATAAGGTACTTTCTGAAAAGTAAGCTATAGGAATAAGGTTTTCGTTGATTCCACATCATCTTTTTTTCATTGATGGCTCGAGAATGGAAAGAAAGTGTATTTTTCAAAAATTTTATGGTTTCTTTAAAATTTAACTTCAATTAAGGCACAGAGTGAAACATGGCTGCATGTGTTAGACCATCTTAATAATCTCAGCTTGAGCACACATCGAGAAGTTTGGGTTAGTAAAATTGACTCCGATAGGCAGGAAGTTTTACAAAACTGTACAAAGAAATGACAGACAAATTTTATTTATTTTTTTTTTTTTTTTTTTAGGAGACTTCTGCTAAACTGGTGCACTCAGACCTAATGGCCTAGCTACTGAACACTATATCACTATACCCCGGCCGTCGCTCTAAATTTTTTTAATAGGTACTTAAGTTCAACGATGGACTCGCTGTTCTTTCTGATATGCAACAAGATTAAATCAAAGTTCTTTTTAAATGGTCTGCCGGGTGCGAGGAAGTTTGACTTTCGAGGCTCAGAAACATCAAACAGCTTTGCATTGGTTTTTGTCTTTCACTTGGAATTGGCACGAGCTCTGAAAGCAATTTGAGCTTCAATGAAAAACCACCAATGAATGACTTGAAACAATATTGCCGATAAACTTGAAAGTGCAAGGATCTCAGACAGCTTTCTTAAGTTCTAACTAGCGATTGGTTTGTGGGATCCTTGAAATACAAGGATCTCAGACAACTATCGCAAGAACTGAACCAGCTTTTGGTCTGCGTGGTGCCCACTGACGGATTCCATTGACGATCTATCGAGGACAAAATCGCATAGATGACGTACAGCTGCGGTCAAAATAATAGTAGTAGATATAGAGCTTAAGAAACAACAAAATTTAAAAAAAACTTAACCGTCAATTCTAATTTAAAAAACCAATAACGTGGTTTTCAAAGTGGTGTTTCAAGCTTTTATTTACAAAAAAAAAAAAAAACATTAGTTTAATATTATTATCCGATAGTTGCAAGTTTATTGAACTGATGTTGAAATTCAGAGGTCAAAAAAATAGTAGTGATAGGAAAATCTACCTTGAAATGTTACGAAATCGAGAAATTAGGTCAAAATTTTTATTACAATATGTGGCTGAGTGTTCGTACCTTTAATTAGTATTTAGTTGCATGTCCCTTGTTAGCTATAACAGCAGTACAAAGACTTTAAACAGAGTTTATCAGGTTTCCACACCTTCCCGTGCTTATCGAACTCCATGAGCTATAACGCTTCGCAAAGGACTGTGTTGTTGCTTGGTTTACATCTAGAAGCATATTTTTTTTATCGCGCTCCATAGGTTTTCAATGGGATTAAAGTCCGAAGACTGTGCGGGCCACTCTATCACATCTACTTTACTTTCCTGGAACCATTGCTTCTTGCTGAAAGACCCATTTCAGCAAGAAGCAACTTCATTTGCGGTAGCATTCAACTTCAGTATACGGTAGCATTACTTCCTGCATTATCCTAACATAGAGATGCTGATCCATAATGCCTTCAATCCGCATTATGGGTCCAACTCCGTAGAAGAAAAAACATGCCCATACCATTATGATTGTAAAGTGTGGATTATATTCGGTGTTTGGAGGTCTTCTAACATGTTGACGAGATCCTTTTCCACCCCTTAAAACAATTAAAGTGTAACGGGTTTTCACTATCAACGCATCAATGCAAAGTGGAAAAATACCTATCTGTGCAATGCTTTTACTCACACTTCTATTATTTTGACCGCAACTGTACATGCGTTGAATACAGACTGACTTAAATACATGCTCCCCAACTGCCACATTTTCTCTATCCTTTAGCAGAAAAAACTACAGAAAACTTGTAGTCGTTGCCATCTTTCGACAAGCATTCAAACGCCCTAGACTTAAACGATATTACCATCTGCCCGGTAGAGATAATGATGAGACCGCGGAGTAATTCCTCTGTGATTGTCCTGCTGCATTTTTGTTGAAGCAGGTTACACACTCGGTGGAGACCTGGTGAGAGCTGGAAGTCTGTGTCTTTTGGCTTTCCTACAATTATCTGGAAAGCGGTAACAAAGGAAGTTCCTATCGAGCAGTACAATGGAGCGGTATTCAGATCTGCAGTATTAAAAAAAATCTATGAAAGAAAAAAAACCCTGATGAGACTAGAGCCTGACGGGTTCCACTTACCTTTCAGTACTAAATGGGGTGTCTTTTAGGGAGTATACAAATCCAAAATAAAAAAAAAAAACACTTAAAAATAAGCTTCGTTATCATGACATTGGTCTTAAATAAATATTATATTCAAATGCGTTGAGTGTTTAGAAACGATTTTGGGCATGTGAGCCCCACTACTGGCTGGTTCAAATGACGCATGATAGGGAATTTCAATTTCCGACCACTTTTTCGAGCAACTAGGGGCTGCGGGTGGTAAATCAGCAAAAACAACTCACAAGCGTTTTTCAATGGTAAGCCTATTAATTTGAAATGGCAAAATGTACTGACCATAATCATACCATCAATTGTCAAATTGACAATCAGTTAGAAACAGTGCTGCTATGAAAAATCAAGCCTTTAAAAAACGCACTCGTCAATATGACAACGTATCAAGTATTTTTATAAATAGTAACAAACTTCATTGTATTGTGTTCAAAATTACAGAAAAATCAGGGGTCGAATTACTGCATCAGTGATCGAGTATGAGTGAGTGTTATTTTTCTTTCAAAATTCGCTCTTTATTGCACAACTTCAGTATGCTTTTCATTTATCTACTTCAATTCGTTCAAATACCGATGAAAGAATGTCAACTTGTACCTTGTAGTATTAAAATACTCGACAACGTGAGAAATAATGCCAAAATCAAAAAATTCAGTCACGTATCACTCGATCACGTGTGCGGTAATTCCGATCCGTGGTTTTTCACCTTCACAATATCATTCTTCAGCAAAATTATCTTTTAAAATAGATGTTCGATTACTACAATAACTGTTAACACTTCCTTTGCCAATTCAATTTTGCATAAGAACCTATTAACTCAGAGGCCTAGTACTCACTGATGAACAATGTCGTGAACCCACACAAATTTCTAAAATACCCAACTTTAAACTCGAGATCGAAATTATAATTCAATGCTTGATTTTCACTCTTCATTATCAAAAAAAAATAGAGTTATGCTTAAAACACAGCTTGAACCTTCAATTCGAAACATGGCTGAAATCTTATTTCAAAAGAAGAATATTTCTCATTCTCCGATATCCGCTTCTGTTGGAGAAATGAATACAGCAACTCCGAGAAACTGTGTCTGAACTCTGAACTCTGAAACCTGAAACAAAATCATGAATGTCTCCTCAAAATACTTTTTCAGAAACATCAAACATGTTGATGCTGCTATGTGAAAAGAATATAAAACTTTTGTGGAACGTATTCTAAGACTCATGCTGCTCGTGCCGAGTGCACAATGTGTCTCAAGATTTGTGTTTTGGACATGTGTGCCTATTTGGTGTGTTGCTGAAACATGAAACATGAGAACAAGTTGACTTCAAAAAAGTGCATATAAGTGGAACATAGCAGCATTTTCTGAATGCAAGACAAGAAAAGAACAATATTGAGTTGGGGCTTGGGGACTTGGGATGTGGGCTATTATAACAGGTACGCTGCGCTGTAGGCACGCTCTAGCAAGAATTGTTCTATGGCTTTGTAACAAAAATCTGTCTTCCTTGAAAGTCCTTCAAATCTAAACCATAAGAATCAATTTAGAAGAACGTGCCTTCACGTCATTCATAGCTTTATGTAGTTTGCTTTCAACGAATAAGTGACCTATTTTGCCTAAGAATGAAGTTGTACAGTTCATTTTTAGGCAGATTCGATAGCCTCTTCAACGAATCGGTCTTGCAACCAAGAACCATGATCATAACAGCATTTAAGCAACGGCTTAAACCAAAAATGGTATAGATTTTGACACTGTTGCGGTTTATCCAAAAGAACATGCATGAGAAGTAACTCAGTTCTGGGCACTCATTGAGTAGCATTTAAGGAGATTTTCGTTTATATCACATCGTGTTATATCATTTCGAGTATATTGCGGCCTTAGGAGTTTTGTAAGAGGCTATTAAGGCTTTGCATAACTAATGAGGCACGAAGGAGTGGGAAGATCAGGGTCTAGTTCATTTCTCACAACCATACCATCGATTCCAAACGGCTCGTGTTTCTCGATTAACAGCAATGAATTCACTACCAGATGACTTCTTAATTCCTCGCGAAAGGCGATACCCGAAGAAAAACATTTTTGTTTTATGCTGGGATTCAAACCACGAACCTCCCGTGAAACGCATGTCACCACCATTCGAGTTAGAAGTCAGTAAAATAAAAATAATACTAAACAAAAAAAAAAAGACGGCTCAAATAGCTCGAAAGCTTATTGACACTGTGTTTCGTTGAAAGCAAAGTTTAAAGCTTAAGGTTCTCTCAAATTAAAGCGTTTTTGCAGTTGCGGCTGCTGCAAAAACGTTCCTGTCAATATTTCTGCCGTCGCGACAGTACAATAATTGTATGAAAACTCTGTTTTTTTTTGTCGCGCCGGTGTGGGTATTCTCATATGTCGCTGTATAACTTAGTTTTGACAGCTTCAACTGCCGTTGCCGCGACCACAAAAACGCTTTGCTTTGGGAGAACCTTTAAGCGTTTGAACTCCTTGAATGTTTGACTGAGTGAGATCGGCTCTAGGTTTGGATTACCGGCCACATGTTACTTCAAATGAGTTATTTTTAATAAAGTCATATATATGTAGGTATGTTTACTGTTGAACAAACTGCGTAAATGGAGCCAACTTGTTCTGAGACATCCCCTAAACAGATTCTCGGCAAAAAATCTCTCATAATGAAATTAAACCTTACGTTTATGTTATGGCTAGAAGTCTTAAAATTGTTACTTTGTCTCCAAACTTAGCCGAAAGCTAATGGGTTAGCGATTTTTATTCCATTTCGAAGTAGAGTCTGCAAACATGATCTGTCGCTTATCGCATTTTGTGAAGATTTTTTTTAAAAATGCATCAGTTACCTTCAATTCATTTTGCAGGAGTTTAGAGGGTTTCCTAATTACTCTTTTTTTAATTATTACATTTTTGGACCCAAAGGAAGGCTCCTTTAGTAACATTAGTTTGGTCGTTCTTTTTCGGATGCTAACTTTGTTCACTCCCAAGTATATGGTGAAAAACTAGTGAAAGTCATAGAAGCATTACCCTTAGCTATGGGGGCGTCAGACTTTTCTTAATTTCGTAACCGCCGCTGTGGTCACTACAAAGCAATTTTTGAAAAACCTTAACTCGCCTTAGATGTCAAACATAGTATTTTTAGAGGACTGGATCTGTCCTCATTTCGCCCTTAAGTAGCAGTAGGGTTTTCCTGGGTAGCGTTCAGGTAACAAGCACGGCTGTCAAATGGAATGTATTTTTCTTCAAATTACAGTGATGTGTGGTGATTTCGTCGTTTAGCGTTCTTTGAGTACCGAAAGCCAAGGACTTATTAACAACTCATAGGGTTGTCAAGGAAACCTGGGTAAGCTCTTGGTAAAGTTCAAAGACAAACCACAGCTTATCGAAATTCGATTCTTGCTAACGCAGGGATTTGTCCATAATCCTCTGTGAAATAATTTAATGTTTATAAGTCCGAACAACGGTTAACCGGAAGGTTCAAGCTTCGAATTCCAAAAAAAGCAAAAATGTTTTTCATTGGTATCGCTTTTCGCGAAAAATAAGCATGTCCTCCGATGGCAACTTCATTGCTATGAAAAGCGCTTTCTCCTTCAAAAGATAATGTTTGTGAGAAACACTTTAGATTTTGGGGCTCCTCGCACTGTTGCGCCACGGTTTTTTATTTTTATTTTTTTATTTTGAAACCTTTGAAGACAGACATGTAATAGGTACGTGTTCGTTAGTTAGGCTTTAAATAGCGACCTACAAAGGATATTCTGCCTCTGATTGATATATTTTCACGAAGAGCAACAAATACTTACCTTTTTATTTTGTTTCATTGCCAGAAAAGTGAAATAAAAAGAGTGCTGCAAGAGCGAATCCCAGGGTGCAATGCATTTCTTTCTACCACACATTTTGGTGAATGGAGTGAACCTACAAATGGTTGTTGACTACGAAGGTTTAAGTTGCAGTATCTCTTAAGACTTGCTTATTGTTCACATGACGCAATTGGATGTCTCCGGTACAAGTGAAAAACATTTTTGCTTCTGTTGGGACTCGAACCACGAACCTCCCAGTTAAGAGGCAGACAAGCTAACCATCACGCCACAGGTAAAACGAATGATAGCTATGCTTGAAATATTTAAGTAGAATTCCAATCAAATTGATAGTGATTTGATCAAAACTCATCGCTGTGACTGCACTTCCAATTGAATTCCAATGACACCTTTCTAACCAACGCAACGTCTTATCACCAAACCTAATCAAAATTTCCACGTCGAAAGTCAATAAAAAAAAGAATTCAAATTAATTGCATAAATTCTCTCTCTCTCTGTTACCTACTTCTCCCAGTAGCTCTTGAAACTCCAGTGTCTTTAGATAAACCCGGCACTTTGGTCGATTTAAAGCGCAAGTTCACTGACATGTTGCAAAAACCAATATGTTGAATCTACATATATCCTTCAGCAACATCTCTTCTTCCTTTGGCCAACATAAAAGATCTGAAAAAAAAAACCGAAATCACCCCAAAGGACCTTTGTGACGTGAGCTCAAACCTCAAACCTACCTGCACATTCTAGCAAATGAAACAACAAATACAAGTCCCAACAAGAAAGAGTACTCCGTATAGAAACAAGAAACAAACATGATTCCAAAATGTTGCCAGCCCCACTAACACATACAACACACGCCACATAGATACTCCATTTGCACACAGCTACATCCGTAGGCCGGATCTGGTCTGTCGATTTTTCAGAGATACCTTCTCCCTGGCAATACAACGAACAGTATCTGACTGAAAGTCGCCGAAGTAAGGTGTGTCAATGTGCCTAACGTCGGTTTAGAATTGAAATACACAAATTGTAATAAATTTTTCCTTCCCTCTGTTTTTTTTTCTGTTCCTGAAATTGCATCGACAAATGCAAACGAAATTCCCTTCGAAGTGCGATAGTATTTTTGTTTCTTCTTTTGTAAATTTGACAAAGTTGCGGATTTGAGTTTGAAGAATAAAAAATTGGATGTTGAGTTGAGAGAAAATTAAAAAAGAAAAATATATCAACGAGTGCGTCGAAAGTATCTCGGTTTGGTACTCGTCAGTGGAGTGTGCATGAAAATAAATTGGAAATTCAAAAATCGAAAATTGAGAAAGTAAAGTAAAGTGAATCTAGTGCACAGTGCTTAGAGTGAATAAATTTCAAATTATAGGGAAAAAAAAAGAAATCATAATTAGATAATACATTATGGATTAAAATCACATTCCGCCACTTCTACCGGTCCATGGATAATTTATGTGAGTACCACACCACATCATCTACTCTCACATAGCAAAAGCAACCTTTCTACACACAAATTAAATATTCACAAACTAGATACACGAAACATACTGCAATTAATAGTTAAAATAACCCCACTGCCATGTTCCACCTTTGTACACCTTCTCGCTCCACTCTCTGGATCACTATTTAAACTTTCATCATTAAGACTGAAACAATGTGCAAACATCCTCACACTCATTATTGTGTACTTAACCCAAAAAAGTACACTAAAGTTGTTAAATAACACGATATATGTGTGCACTGGGACATATACTACACAATACACCAAAACCTAGAACGAACGAACAATGAACAAAAACGCGAGATAAAATTAAAGACGGATGGATGGATAGTCCTCCCCCCTTTACTATAGATATGTTTGTTTTTGGTGCCCCCCTACCAACTTGGTTGTGTTAGTGTTATTTGTAAATTTACTTAACATATTAAAAGACAAGAAGATACAAAGGGTTTTTCGTTTTTAGACTCGACTCTGTAGTCTGTACCGCATTCATCATTCTTCGTGTTTTTATTATCATTTAAGTTCATAATTATCCAACAAACAGTTGTTGTCTTAATGCACACACCATAGTTAAACAAACGGCGGTTTTTTCCTCGCGTTTTAAGCCCCGGGTTCGGAGTCAGATGTGATGTTGGTTGGATGATGATGATGATGATGATGACGATGATGATGATTATTGTTGTTGTTGTCTTGAGTTGGGGGGCTGTGCTTTTCCCAGTTCAAAAGAAACCATCTACCGTTCATTCGTTGTCTGTCCCCCCTTTCCATCCTCCTCAATCCAGAGCAGGACTCCAATTTTTAAACGTAAATATGCACAAAAATAAAAAGAAAATCGTTTTCCACGCCGCCGAAAGCACGAAACAAATGAGATGTTTAGCGAAAGGAAGATAAATAGTAATTCTTTTATTATTGGAGATGAGTTTTTTTTCTCATTTTGTGTGCCAACTAGAGACTAGAGCAGAGCTACACTTAGACTGTATATAGAGGCTACCTTATAAACGAGGCTTTCCACATCAGTCTCTTATCTGGTGGAAGATGAAAAATCGGCCAGTTTTTCGAAATGAAAATGATTTATAGCTCTTAATAGAGAATGTAGTCCATAATCTGGTTGTGTTTTTGCCCTTATCGCTACGTTTTGGGATGTGGACCATTAAATATGGGAGGCTGCTGTAGGGTATACTTTTTTTTCTTGTTGTGTTTTGTAGATAAGTTTTCTTCTTCTTCTTTTTTTTATTCATTTTTTTTTCTTTTCCTTTGTGAATTGAGAGGTACTACTAATTGATCGGTAGATAGTTGTTTTGGTAGAAGATGGGGTCCCTCAACTATCTTTGGGAATGTTATATTGGTTATCAGGGAGGTGTCTTTGAAAGAGTGATAGAGGTTTGGTTCTTTTTGATCTGATTGGATTGAGATGTCATCTAAACAAATGTTATGGTTCACGTTGACAATCTACCAATTGAATTCCTGGGAACTCTTTTTGGGAAACTGAACTGATTTAATAAAAAAAAAGGAGACAGTTGTTGGGTCGAATGGGAGCGGTATTTAAGTGAATATTTGGTTTTTTGAGATTTGAAACCTTCGAGGGATTCAGAGAAATGTGTGTGGTGAGATGAAAACAGATTTTTATTGATTTTTACGACTAAGGCTGCTTGCAACAGCTTTTCGGAGTAACATTTTCGATTGGCCTTGTAAATAGGATTCGAATTGGTAAAAGTGAAATTTTATTTTCGAAATAAATAAGAATTCAGTGAGATAAAATACCATGAAAATATGTGTTACCATGACCACTCGAAAGTAGTGAACTCAGTGAAAGAATTACTCCGAAAAATAAGGCAAATCCAGATACAAACCTTTTGAGTGACAAGGCGGTGACACAAAGTGCTCCTTATGGAGCTTATGTTCTGGATAGTTAAGAAGTAAAACTAAGAGAATATTTAACATGACATTGACTTAAAAAGTCTTGATTCAGAAGTAGTCGGTAGATTTGCGATCATTTTATCATCTAAATTCCGACATTTTTCTTATCCGAGTGCCTCTTTTAGAGTTGAAAAATTGAAATAGCCATTTCATTTCATTGCTTTTCCTTAAAAATAATTAAATGAATGAGGTGGCTCAAACAAACACGTGAGGCCTTGAAATTTTACGCTTTTGAGGAACATACAATTTGTTCGCTTATTCCCAACGACTAAATATGGGAAATGGCCTTTCATGGCACCATGGCAGTATACATATGCTCTCATAAGACTTCCCAGCTCTTCGCGAAAGTCGATGTTAGTTGATAAACAATTTTATGTTTCTGGAACTCCCTCGTAATAGGCAGACATGTTGATCATTGTGTCACGGATACCAAACTGTTGTCGTTTCCAAATAACAGTTGGTGCTAGAAAATGTTTTCTTCTTGGCAAATTGGATAAATGGTCCACTGGACCTTGGAAATGTTTTTTTTCAAATAACAAGCAAAGCTAGGCATCCAGGATCACTCATGAACGACACTCCTAGAAACACTACCGGGTGTGTCTGAACGATTGGGAGTTCGATGTCAAAGATTAAAAAGTGCTGTGGTTAATTTATAAGCTTAAAAAAAAAAAACACTCATTACCAGGCAAGCAATGTGTTGACTAGAGAAAATTTTGTACTCGGTTAGACCCAAAGACTTGTCACACTCACTTTCCATTTCGAAGGATGTTGGTACTTCTGGCTAGTCCGAACTGTGCAATCGCAAATTTTTATTTTGAGGTACTAAACACTTCAGATTCGTTTAGTTTTCAGTGCTTTTGAATGTTATCGACATATCAAGTGATCTACGATCAAGTGGTCAACGATGAAGTGATCTGCAATGAAGTGATCTACGGTCAAGTGATGGCCTACGATCAAGTGATGATCTACAATCAAAGTGCTTCGGATTCCTTACGAAGAGCTCTTTTATAGATTACTGTCCAACCTAGAGCTGACGATATCGACAAAAGATGATTAAGGTGATGAGTTTTGTAGTAGAGATTAAGTTGTGTACGATAAAGTGATCTGCAATGAAGTTATTTACGATCAAGTGATGATCTACGACCTAAGTGCTTCGGTTCTTTTATAGAACAATGTCCAACCTATAGCTGATGATATCGTCAATAGATGATTAATTCATGTAGCTTTAATCTCAGCGATTTAAAAAAGCTATTGTCTATAAATTTCGGTGACCTTTTAGAGACTTTTGATCACGTCTTACAGGTTTGCTAAATGTTGGAGAATAATCGTCCTAAAAGCTACGACGTCACGTTAATATTCGTATGTTTTTTTTTTTTTTAAGTACAGGATTATGTGCATGAATTCATAAACTTTGTACCATTTTCCCTTTTGATGCTTACTTACCAGCCAAACGATCAATCAAAGTCATACAATCTAAGGCGTATGAGTCCAGAGAAAACCACTTTCTCCGAAGTCTATGTCATTTGAAACAAAGTAAATATCGATTATGAATTCATTTGCTATTGTTCTTATAAAATATGAGCAATCCATTGCGCAATCATTGACACAAGAGCTTCACATAATACCTACACGCTTTACGTCTTAGACTAAGAACATACCTACTTCAATCGGCTTTGCAAAAAGAAAAAAACAACACAGCCTCTCTTCAACAATGACAATAAAATATTAACCTAGGTCTATGTACCTAAGCCTTCAGAGTTTCATGAGTAAAATTTCAATTACTGTCTCAAGGAGACTTATTTATCAACGAGACGTAGATTCCATTTTGCCTCATTCTTAATTCATGTCACTCAAGGCTCTGCTTGACAGAAGAAGAATTCTTAAATTTTATTGATTTGTGAGCCAATATAACATTTCACTGTCAATGTCGTCTAAATCTAATCCTTTGAAGTGAGTTGATATGAAAATTGAGTTCTTCTATTGGTGGTAGGTATGACGAGTTTTACCCTAGCCCACTACAATAGTTCATTAAAATCGTTTAAATTCACAAAGACTTTTCTCAACAACATGAGTCGATGGTATTCCCTCTATAAAATCAACCGAGGGTGCGGTTTTTGAATAAATATTTCACACATCTTCATTTTTGTTTGGAGAAGAACCTCAATTAATCATCACCATACTCTTCCCAAGCAACTTAAATTTTTTTAAATTGCAATAAAGTCCTTCAACCCAACCAGCCAACCAACCAACGAAAACAATAACTAACATTCCCACAGAGACCCAGAGAACAGTCTAATTTCTTTATGTGCTCTTCCTCTCATGGAGTGTCTGTCTACCTCTTATTTTTCATATTAGGTAGGTAAGGTACCTCTAGCTATACCAATTATTTCCGTCTGTACCTGCGAGAAATTTATCCCTACATTCCCATATTCATTTTTTTTCTTTCGTCTTCTTTCTTTTTTTTTTTCGTGTTTGGTTTGATGATTCAATGAACGTTTTCCCTCTGTCAAACCATTTAAATTGATATCCTCAAGGATACCTTTTTCGTTTAAATATTGTTTTACTTACTCAATGTAACGTTTCTTACATTTTTAATTGACAAACACTTAAAACACACAACATGAAGTGGTTAGATAAATTTTATCAAGACAATAATACAACTCAAGGACAGATGTACCTTTTAGACAAAAAATAAAAAAAAATAAATAAAAATAAATAACCAAGTTCCCTACTAGAATATTAAATGAATTCAAATTGAGATTGAAAAGCATTGCTTGGAAGAAATTTTCAAGAAATTGCCTAAACACAACCCTTTTGTTTTCTCATAAATTTAGGAAATAATTTTGATGGGTATTAGAATTTATTCGAATTTATTTGATTTTTATTGGATTTTTGTAAAATATTATCCATCGTCTGGGAGTAGGAGTGCAGTGGTTTCGACGTTTGTTGTGTTTTTTCTCCTTTTTTTTTGAGAAGGATTGAGGACTTGCTTTGGGAATCGAATGAGGGGGAGAGTTTCAGGGATTGCAGTGGTTCTGAATTTTAAAGAGGGAAAAAAAGGAGAAAAAAGAAAGTGAAAAATGCACAGTTCAAAAGGAGGAGAGATAACCTTAAATAAATTCTTCTGATGATCAACCAATCAGTTCTAATTGAAGACGTCACAAGAACTCTTATTCAAGGGTTTAAAGGGCCATATTTTATACCTCAACTAGGCATTATCAATAACGTCAAGAAGATCGTATTTTTAATTTAAGACCAAAATTTTCGCCACTTAAAGAGTGCAGATGACTTCCTTGATCAGAATTTGATGATTTACAATTCGACAGAAGTAAAGTCTCCAAGGGCACGGCCACTTATTGAGCGGCAAAGTGGGAAAATTAGTACAAAATTGAAAGCTGAGTGGCAGAGCTATGTTTCTTAGCTGTCAATTTTGGTCTAATTTTGCCACTTTGCCACTTTGAGGCTCACTACGTGGCCGTACCTCAAAATGGAGACAATGGAGAGGAGCGTGATAGTAATGCCTCGGGATAGAGAAGTTCCATCAATTTTTTGATTTGATTGAGAGAAAACGAGATTTTTCAAATTTTAAGCAATGTTTTAATGATAATTGATGATTTTTAAGATGAGAAACTGTAGATAATGTAAAAAATCTACACAGTGCAAAAAGATCAAGGCCTACACACCATCCCTGTGGGACTCTTTATAAACGTAAAAAAGAGGACAGGCTTGGTCCGAAATGTTATTTTGGGTTTTGATAAGATTAGGTACATAAATAAAATAAAATAATTAAGGTGGAGGAATAGAGCACAGAGCCTGGGGCCTAGCGTATTCCTCACAACCATTGCCTTTCCGAGGGAATGGAGGGGATCTACAATTTTTTTGCTGATTCTTAACGACTAATTCGTAAAGCGCTTTTTATGATTTTGAAACACTTGTTCTTTTAAAAGTGACTTTTTTTCATAAAATTTGCAATTGTAAAACTCGTAACTAGCTAGCGTCTATCGTCATTAGAAAAATGAAAAACTTGGATACCCCCATCGCTCTGAAAGAGCATTTTGTGTTCATTGTGACAATGGAATGGTTGTTTATTTGATAATGAGCTTCTTGACGATTGAGACTTTAATTGAACTTATGTGCATTCTTATTAACCAACTGTTTCTTCTTACATCAAAGATACTATCAAAGATACAAGAACTTTAAAATCATTCACAATCCGTCCATATTCAGTTACTAAGAAAGATTTTATAGATCGACTCCAAAGATTTCAAGAAGCTCTATGAATCGCTTATTAACAAAAAGTACTGGCTAAATAGACCCACCCTGCGGCACTCCATCTAATATTGCCCAAAACAAAATGCTCTTTAATTCAAATGCGACTCGTTGACTAATTAAAGGTTTTATTCAAATTACTAAACAGGTTTTCATTCCACTGAAGCCTATCGTGAAATTCTGAATAAAATTTATTTCCAATGAGCATCAAGTTAGCCGCGTTCACTGATCCACTTTGTGGAACACGTTTGATTTTAAACTGTGTGACTCTGTGTAATAGAAGTAAAAAAGCAGCTTATATTTTTTCTCTTTGCAAATGAATGAAGAGATTCTTGATTTTCCGTTCACTAACCTCAAAATCTTCTTCGAATCGTATTTCAAAAGTTAGTGTGCTCTGCCCCAACAGTCCCTTTTTATGGCAATCTATCAAATTTTGCCATTTGCAGAAGAAATTTCTTCTTTCAAACGCTGATCGCATCTCACTGACCCATTTGTAAACTCATTGAAATTACTAGGTTTTAATACCAACTAAGTGTCATCATGAATTTTCTGAACAAAATTTATTCCTAAGGAACATTAAATCTACTGGTTTCATTTGTTTACTCTACTGAACCAATTTCGTTTTCAACTGTCTGATGCCAAGAACAACTGATAAAATTCCAGACTCCCACACTCGACTTCATAAACCTCAAGAATCTCCATGAATCACACTTCAAAGATAAGTACTGGCTTAAGAAACCAGCCTTGCGGCACTCCATCAAAATAAGCCATTTGCAAAGCAAATCTTTTCATTCAAATGCCACGCGCTGACCCATTTAAAATTTCATTCAAATTACTATTAATACCACCAAAGTTTCTCATGAATTTTCTTAGTAAAATTTATCCTTAAAGTTTTCCTTTATAGAAACTAATTACCCAAACTCACCGTTCTCGGGTCTTGCCAATTCGTGAAATTCAAAAGGCGAACAAATTGAAAGTGAAAAAGTGCTAAAGAAAACCTTACAAAAAGAAAAAAAGAGAAAAGAAGGAAAAAGCTGTAAGAAACGAGGTGGTTAGGTCTCTAACACATTCTTTTACACTCTCTACCACTTCAGTTTCAATGCATTATCCTTTCGTACACATTTTTTTCAACTCTATATTTTGTGGTGCACCTCGTTAAAAATCGTGCAAAATGAGAGGAAAATCTAGCAAAAAAGGCAACAAAATTGTGGCAAGAGAAAAAAGTCTCACAAAAAAAAACAGAAAAGACGATGAATAAATGAAAAAAAAGCCTTAAATGAACGAGTTATCCTGAACATTGTTCCAGCGTGAAAATTAGTTTCAGCCACTATATACATTTTTCCTTTTTTTCCATCCTTCTATTTTGCCTAGCTGTGGTGGAGACCTTCCTCTTTAGCAAAACAAAAAAAAAAACTGCCCTGTCCGTTGCATAATTTCCTTTCATCCTTTTAATTTCTGTTCACCATAGTGTTTCACGGCTAGAGGTGATGGGGAATGAGCACTTTTCCATTTAACTTGTGAATAATTTTAAGGATTTCTCCGTACATTTTGTGTATTTTTTTTTCTTTCGCTTGCTTCTTCTATTTGGAATTATGCTGAAAGTTTTTCGTGTATCTATCAAGATTATCCAAGATAAGGATATTTTAAAGTTTTTCTTTCTGATTTTCTTTTTTTTTTTTTTATTCTTTTTTGTTGTCTATGGCTTGCTTCGCAGGATCCTTTTTCATGTTTCTAGTTAAATAGAGAAAGTGATGAGAACAGAACTGAAAGGAAGGACGAAGGAAATAAAAAGGAAAAACTTAGCTTGGTTTTAACAAAATGTCACGAAAGTTTTTTTTTTCATTCTTCAGATTCCTTGTCATAATATTAAGAATAGAGAGTCAAGAAAGAAAAAAATCGTGTTGCTTGCTTATCAGTGATTTTGTAAGGAATTTTTTTTCAACACTTCCATGGTATGAGAGATGATGACAGATAGATGTTTTCCAGTTACACTTGCAGTTAGGTACTCTTTAAGAATGACAAAGACGCAGGATTTTTAATCAGTCCCTCTGCATTTTTTCACTCTGATGGAAGGTTTGAAAGTGGAGAGTGAATTTCTAAGAATTCAATAACGAGACTGTTCCGATTATTTTGAGGATTATGCATAACTTTGGCCATTAGTTTTTGGTCCTTCTTTGCCTTTTTATCATAATTTACACTTAAAAGTGGCCATTCCTAAGGATCTGCGTGAGAAGTTGTGGCAAAAACAAAAATAATTTTACACTATCCTTGAAAAAAAGTAAGAGAGAGAACGAAATCCTTGCAAGGGGAAAAAGTTGAGAGTTTGAAATAAACTAATCCATGGCAACTTTTACCTGGAAGGAAATTGCCTCGCTTATAGATACCTGGTCCTGAAACCAAAAGTTGTGTCCTTAACAACAATATGACATCGTCCCCCACACACCCAGACTGAGTGCAAAGCCCCAAGAAAATTTACTTTTGCAAAAGATATTATGTCGTAGGTAAATATAAGAAAACATAACAAACTTAAACGTCACATCAGAGAACGACATTGACAAGAAGTGTCTATCATGCTGAACATAGATGAATGACAGTTTTCATAACACCGAACGAGATGATGACAAAGGAAAATGTTTGTGTCGAAAATCACAGCCTCCATCACATATATATAAATTGTGACACGCTGTGCACTACTTCAATACAACTCTAACTGTGCGTATCTTATGGAATCATATGTCAGCTTTTTGGGGTTTATAAGTATAGGATAGTTTCCTTCAGCTCGGTAGGTATAAATACATCATGTCTCTGTCAATTGTGCTTTTATTTCTCATCAAAAAACATGTCAAAATGTTCATGTGCCACCATCAACTCGATTTCTGAAGAAGAACTACATACAAGATACCGAGTATACTACAAAGAGGAACAAATTTTTCATCAAAAAGCCAGTTTACTGAAACGATAATTTATCACACTTCAGTGCGGGATATATAGAATACAGTAGACTTTATAAGAGCAGAGGGGAGGGTATGTGTCCTTAATTTTCCATTATTCTCACTTGTCGGGGAGTATGGAAAGAACATTTTTCTTCCAGAGTGGTGCATATATTAAAAGGCAAATATGTTTCTTTTTTTTTTTCTTTCTTTTATTTCTGTATGCACCACTCGCAAATTTATCTCGGACATGTCCTAGTCTAGTGTAGTGCCAGGATAACCAAATATCCTCTCTAGAGTGTAAAGAATACACTCACCTAGTTGGATGTGAGCCAAAATATGGTAAAGAAGAGAAAAAAAGGAGAGGAGCGAACGGACTTAGAAAAGGACACTAAACATTAAGATTAAATGGAATTTCCATATGGGGAGAGGTGTTTTTTCTGTTTTTTTTTTTTCCTTTTTTTGTCCTGTGCTACTTTGTGCAAAGAAGAGGCGGGAAGTTATGAAATGTCATCTCCATAAGTGGTTCAGCTATGAATATTTAATTGCTTTCACTTGAGCGACGAAGAGCAGTGTGGATCACAATGTCACTGTGGCTATTAGATGCAATAAGTGATTGATGTTGAAGTAGACATGAATAGTTTAGGATATGCAACAGCTTCAGGGTGAGAAGTCTATAAGATTCAATGCTTGAAGGACTGTTGAAACAGAGTTATTAAAATTCATTAGACTGCATTAAGCCTTTATTGCTTACATTGTTTCTAGGAGTTACTCTCGTAGATTAAAATTAACAGAAAAAAGTAATGGCACCAAGTGCCAGCCATGTGGTACACCAGAAGTTAAGTTGTGAGAGCTCAGTTTGTGATGCTTTAGTGACATCAATTATCTTCTTTTGACTAGTTTTATGTATTTTGAATAGTAAGCCTTGTAAGTTCAAAGCATTTTAAGCCCCCATTGATTGTCCTACATGTACCGCATTTTAAGCCAAATTGATTGTACCTGCATATGCCGCCTCATGAAAGGCTACTTTGTTGCTTTGCTGTTTCGCAGAATGCACAGAGGAAATTTTTTATCTAAGACGAAATCACAGAAAATTAAAACGCTATAGAAAATCTGTGATCTTAAGAAGTGCATATCTCCAGCAACAAAATCAGTTTGCATCTAAGCAGCGTCCTGTACAACAAAACGAGTATTAGAATAGAGTTGAGTTTTTGATGAATAAGCTGTTGTACTTTGAGAACTTTTATTCTAAAATTGTAAGCAATAAATGCGAAATAATTGGAACTATGCTCCAGTTGAATAAAAGTAGTGCTGAATTATGCTCAATGGGTCTTTTGACTTTCCATTTGAGTCAGCGGTTCGTGTTTTTTAAAGAAAGAACCATTCTTAACAACTGTTAAGAATGGGTTCCGATGAATTTTTTTTAAAGTGAAGGGAAAAGACAATCGTATTGGTCTTAAAACATTGTTTAAAACCGACTTCTTGAAGGCTCCTCTCGATTTTTACCAAGAAATCGATCCGTACAAAAAAGGCGTGTAAAATGTTTGAGACTTTTATAAGCAATGCTTGAAAATTATGTGGACCAATGTCTAGCTTAAAAAAAGCTGTGCTGAATTGCGCTGAATGTTTAACAAAACAATAATGCAAGAATAAGAACATTTTCTAAAGTTTTCAGTGAAGGTGAGTGAACGAAAGCTGTGCTGAATCGCGCTGAATGCTTAACAAAACAATAATGTAAGCCTATAAGAACATTTTCTAAAGTCTTCAGTGCTGATGAGAGACTTAACGGGCCCAAAACTCAAAAGGGGGAACAACTATTGACCTTAATATAAAATTAAATCATAAATAGGATGACGCAACAAACCTTTTAAAAACCCGGTGCCCAACTCATTTCCATCTTGAGCAAACTTCTAACGAGAGAGAACTTTTCATGAGAGTTTGTAATTACGGAGTTGCACCCAGGAGGAGAAGTCTATGCCGCTGAGGGCTTAGAGGAAGCCCGAGTTGCTAAAAATTAATTCTTATGAGGTATGCATTGACGACATAAGCCAATAATGATCGGAAACCTACCGCACGTTAAGTATTTTAGTTCTAGTTTTGTAAGCAACATCTGAGAATTAAATTCAATAAACAAATAGGGTGGCGCAACAGAGCGAGGAGCCCCAGCCCCAAGCGCATTTCTTAGAACTATGAATTTTGAGAGAATGGATGGGATCTTCAATTTTCAGCCGGTTATGAACGGTTAATCTAGAATACGCTTTTCATGGCAATGAATGTATACTAACGGAGCACTTGGCAATTCCTCGCCAAACGCGATACCCGTAGAAATACATTTGTCTTCTGTTGGGAGTCGAACCACAAACCTCTGGGTTAACAGGAGACATGTTATCCATCACACGACGGGTATCACGCCTGAGAATTCGTTGGACCAAATTTGTTTCTGACAGAAAAATCGCACTGGGTTATTCTGTGTGTCGAACAGAGTATTTCACTGGAGTTCACAATACTTCACTTAATGGTCAAAAACGATTAATTTACAAAAATTGTGTTAAAACCTTTCGCTGGTAGGCTCAGAGCATCAGTCTTTAATCAAATCTAATCGACGGCGACGTCTACACTTAGCAGCGTACCCCTCGAGTGGATCACTAGTGTGAAACAGTTAAGTGAGAGAGCTGTGATCCCTGAGAAATTGCGATGCTCCTAACCCCGGAAAAGGGAAGAAAAAGAAACTTAAATCATTTCGATCAAGAAAAGCTGTCACATGTTAAATATTTTTAATGAAATTTTGTAGGTAAGCAATGCCCGGAAAGTCTGCGGAACAACATCTTCTTCTAAGACAATATTTGCTGAATGCAAAAAGAAGGAAAGACCTTGCGTTGTTACTCACGACACAATTGTCTCACTTTACTAGAGTCAAAAGATTTGGTGCTTATCCTTTTTTGAAAGGATCATTGGATTGTCACTTAGACAAGTATTTCTTTATTAAAGAAACTTCTCCGTGTAGAAAACTGTTTGCCAAAGTGTAAAGATTGTGATCAAAACAACTGACTGAAGTATACGCTGAATTTGAATTAAAGCAAAAGCAGGCGCCTTGAAATTGATTAGAACTAATTTTATCTTATTTAAGGCAGTTGGAACGAAATAAGATTGTAGGATGTTTCAAGCAGTCTGCCAACAATTCAGCTTAATTAATGACTCACTTCAATTTCCCTTCATCCCTTCAAACTACTCTCAACCCCACAACTTCAAGTAATTTCACTTCTTTCTCATGTTCTCTTAATTAACTCCATGTTTGGTTTTCATCTATGGATTAAACAAATATGACCATCGGGTTGTCTGTCGTCTCTCGTCTTTCTACTTCGTTTGAGTGAAATTAATTAAATGTAAACATTTCACTTATACACTCTGGAGTCATTTAACCCTACAATCAAATTAATATACACAAAAAAAGATGGAGTCCACATACTCCACTCCACCTCCCACATAAATCTCTGGTATGTCTTGTCCCCTCTTTTTAATCAAAAACGACTCTTGATGGATTACTCTTCTTAACTTCTTCTTTTTTTATTTCATAAAAATATTACTACACTTTTCATCAAAACATGTTGACACGATAAATAGCCTTGTAATAATTCAAAGCGAGCGCACCAAAAACACTTTTCACACACTTCTCTTGCCAGAATGCGAGAAGAAATTGTAACCCAGTCAGTGAGGCAGGGCAAACATGAGTGTGATGATGGTGAGGGTATACTATATTGAGATTTAGCGACGAAACGCGAAAAGATGGCACAAACAATTTTTGTAATCCCCTAGTGGGATAAAAATCTGTGAATTTATGCTACTTTCTTCATCTAACTCGTGTAACAACATTGAAAAGTCGACTATGAGGTTCTTGAAAAATGGAGCACGATATGAAAATCACTCTTGAAAGGTGGTGGCGGGACTTTAAAGGTCACGTAAGTTGAGCTGCTTGTTTTCATTTTTGAAAAATAACCTTAAAGTGTGTATGTTATGTCTTGTCCCCTCTTTTTAATCAAAAACGACTCTTGATGGATTACTCTTCTTAACTTCTTCTTTTTTTATTTCATAAAAATATTACTACACTTTTCATCAAAACATGTTGACACGATAAATAGCCTTGTAATAATTCAAAGCGAGCGCACCAAAAACACTTTTCACACACTTCTCTTGCCAGAATGCGAGAAGAAATTGTAACCCAGTCAGTGAGGCAGGGCAAACATGAGTGTGATGATGGTGAGGGTATACTATATTGAGATTTAGCGACGAAACGCGAAAAGATGGCACAAACAATTTTTGTAATCCCCTAGTGGGATAAAAATCTGTGAATTTATAGTACTTTCTTCATCTAACTCGTGTAACAACATTGAAAAGTCGACTATGAGGTTCTTGAAAAATGGAGCACGATATGAAAATCACTCTTGAAAGGTGGTGGCGGGACTTTAAAGGTCACGTAAGTTGAGCTGCTTGTTTTCATTTTTGAAAAATAACCTTAAAGTGTGTATGTTCGGGGAAGACAAAGAATCTTCAAGACGCCTCATCTAAATCAACTTAGATAAAGTCTGTCTCGATTTGTTTGATGGGATAACATAAATCAGTGTCGTTGGCATGAAGGACAGGTGTAGGTATGCCCTTCAATTAGGTTCTACCTGCTTCCACTACTTAGAGAATGTCTTTCAAAACTTCATCATTCATTGATTGCCCACACACCAAGCCAGTCAATTAAGACAACAACATAATCAACAAAAAGAAAGAAGAAAAAAGAGACCTACTCGTTTAGCTACTGATTAATCCACAAACAAGCTACCCATTGAAGCATTGAATTTGTCATATCGCTCCCGCAAAATTGTCAATTAAGCTAGGTACCTACTTCGTGACTTATAAGTTTCTTTTTTGACTATGAACGTATCCATGACTATTGTGTGCATTGAAATATCAAAGCTCACTGATCTGACGTTAGATTAAACGAACCCACCACTGAAAGAGCTGAAAAATAAAATCGAAAAATAAAGCAAAACAGCGAAGAGGCACTCATTGTGAGCGAGTAGGTATAAACCAAAACATATTGAAGGGATTTCCCCAGAGATTCTTCTTCTAAAAAAAAAATACATTGAACAATCGAGATGATGATAAAATCTATCTCTTGAATACGAAATCCACCCATCTTCGCACGCGTTCTGATCTTAGTCGTCGAGTGCGGCACAGGCACACCAACATAATGAATTCCAAAAGGTGAGGAGTGAAGATACGTTATAATAAACTTAACAAAGATGTTGTTTCTTATCTTATACAGTGCACACACTAGGTACGAGTTAGATTTGATTTGTATTATTTTTGGTTTGTGATGTGATTTGAATTTTTATCATCAAACCGAAGAAGAAGGACAGAAATATTGTTTGCTGATTTGATTTTATGAAATTCTTACCTGCATGAATGGGAGTCTGATTTCCTTTATTCCTCCTTTGGCACACTCGAAAGCCAAATCCCTTGAATGGTCTTACATACCCATGTGGGTATGTAGGTATGTAGATACTCTCATCGATCGTCCCCCGTGTCGTCACATCAAGTTAATGCTGAAAATGAATTGTCATCAATTAAATTAATGTTTTGTGCTTTCAAAAGAAAGAGTCAATTAACTTGGATGCATAGTAAAGATTCAGATACCGAAAAACATCACGTCGTCGTCGTCGTCGGTCGTTGTGCAAAATGTCTTCGACGCTATATTTATTCACTAAATCCTCTTCTTTATAGACATCAACAACTAACTGCCTCTCTTCTTCAATGGCTGACTTCCAATCCGATTAACAAAAAGGTAGCAGCATCTGAAGATAAATCCAATCGATTGAATAGATGCGATTAGGATTCATTAAATTGAAAAGCAAATAAAGAAAGAGACAGACAGACGCAGACAGACGCAGACAGACTGAGAGGAGAAAAAAAAACAAAATAAAAAATAAATAAACAACAACCTGAAACAAATCACACAGAACATGACGCTGAATTGAAAAGCACCGAAGATACTTTAAATTATTTCGACTTTGACGACAAGTAATGGGGAAATGGGGATTTGAAGAGCTCTTTAATCGAATCGAAAAGGTAAAAATGAATTTAATTACACGCCAACAAATTTGATGCTTGAATTGGAATGAGCTTTACTCAAATCCTACGAGTAACATAAAAAGTCTCTCATTCTATTTATAAAAAAAAAAAGAACAAAGATAAAAAAGCGTATCTTCTTGAATTAACAATGAAGGTAGCAGAACGATTTATAGGCCTAATACAATACAATGGCTTGTCCCACGTACTACAATATACGGCCAAACATAATTCCAACCGGACATATGGCCGTCGGAAGAGGTCAAATACGCGCCTGTGTGTGTGCCTGTACAGAGTTTTTATGTGGCAAAAGTCATTTAAAGGACGTATGTTATGCATTTTTATATCCCCAAAAACGCAATCACAAAAATAACAATAACAATTGAAAATGGAGGGTGACGTTAAGTCCTTCCATAAGGGGGTGAATAAACCAACAGATATTTTCTGGACGTATTTTTTTTTTGTAGATAGGTACAGATTGCCATTCGAAACGGTATTGTGGTGGTGCTGTGCTGTGTGTTATTTCCTTCTTTTTTTTTTTGGGTATTCTATCCCATGATGGGATATGAAAATTTCATTTCAACAACAATATGCAGTAATAATAATTCTTTCGCTTGAGTGAAAAAGGAAATGGCATTGTCAGTCAGTTGGTTGGGACATTTTTAAAGAAGTCCCTCATCCTCATCACCTGATAAATAAGCATGCGCCAGGTTTTAAAAAAAATTCTTATTTTCTGTGTCATCCGTTGATAATCACTCTTGTAGAGTGTCCTTATGTTTTCTTTTTTTTTTTTTTTTCTTGAAAGCGATAGTGTCCCAAAAACGAAGAAAATTTGTGTGCGATAGAAAACGAACCATAAACGTGACTGGAATTTAAATTTTGAGATAATTACTTTGGCCACACTTTGTGTCGTGCTTTTGTTAAGCATATCATATGTGTGTCGTACATGTGCATGTCAATGAATATGGAACAAAGTCAAATCTTTTGCAACTGCTGTTGAAGAAGTGCTGATAATTTTGCTGGTTGTTTGTAGTAGAGGTGCATTTAAGTATGCTTGGCAGCTGCTGCATAATTTTGCTTAGAAGAAAAGTGCAGAACGTGTCGAAGAAAGAAATGAAATTGAAAATTGGCAATCAGAAACACAAATGTGTTCATTTAAGTTGAAGAATTGAGACGCTAGCTGAGTTTCTTGAGGTATGCCCAAAAAAATGTCTCTTTGAAAGGGAAACCAATTGATTTCTATCTTTTGTGATCTTGTGTAACGAGAATAGAGATAGCAAGGAAGAATTTTTTTTAATGAAGAATACTCATCTCAAATTGAAAGTAATAAAAGTTCCTCATCTTCGTCCACGTTAAGTTTTAGAAAGGATTTGTCTGAACTTGCTTCTCTGTTTGTAGCTTGATGTCTTTGCTCTGGCCAGGATAGCGTCTTGAGCCACCTCCTCATCCTGATGCCACTCATGTTAAGTGGATGAGTAAATTTTTTTTCTCAATAGAAATTGTTTTTCTATACCTGCTTCTCTTTTAGCAGCCTGATATCTTAACTCTGTCCAGGACTGCGTTTCGAGAATTCTATTCAAAGAGAGCCACCTCCTCATTCTGAGAGATTTGGTTAATAGCACCAATATTTTTGCAAGGGTATCATTCGCGTTATCCAAATTATTCCAGTAGCAATGATTTGTATCGCCAATCACTAAAGCAGAAGTGTTGACAGTATACGGTATACCTTGAGATATATCGTCCATTGTAATTATAAACTATAGTAGCACCACGGATTGGAAAACGCTTTCATCTCCATCTTTCGTCCCCCTTAAGTGCCTTAGTGGTTTTGAAAAATTTGCTCTGATTGTTGACTTAGTTATGTGGACGGTATTTTCATGGATTCTTGAATGCTTTTGAAGCAATTTAAAGATACGCTATTCGCAAAACAACAAGCTTTTTATCATTTACAATCAAAAAAACACATTGTGTTCATTTATTTCTTCCTTCTCAAAATACTGAAAAAAATGAGTTCGAGAGGTTCTACGATTTGGCTTTCCAATTTGAAAAGGTGGAATGTTTAATTGGGACGACAGGTGGCAATGAAAGCGTTTCCTACTCCGTGGTGCTTCTTAAGTTTATAAATCCAATAGTAGGTATGTACCTACTGTCGCTATTTGTAATCTCAATCGGTTTATTGTGAACTGTTTTTTAAGAATCTGTAGGAAAAGCAACGATTTTTCTTGGCATCTGTCTTACCGATGAAAAGATTTCACAAATCTGAGCAACATGTAAAAAAGCTTTGAGGGTTGAATAGTACAGGGCTTTAATGTTAACCTTGAGGTAACTCACTGAAAGTGCTAGACTATCTCTGTACAAAATTTCATTTAAATCGGTTTAGTAGTTTAGGCAGGAGACAGTAACATAGAAGGACGGACAGACGGATTTACTTTCACACACTGTTTCTGTTTGATTGATTTAAAAAGCTTTCCCTTAGAGGTGCTCCTTCTTATTCTTCTTTGACCTCATCATTTCATTATTCACTCGTCTTTGTTATCTTCCGTCTTGTCATTCTTTTCCTTCGTGTTCATCTTTGACCTCACCATCTCATCATCTACTCGTCTTCTTCTTTCCTCTTATCTTTCTTTTCGTTCTTATTCCTCTTTGACCTCCTCGTCCCATCATCTACTCGTCTTTGTTGTCCTCCCTTTTATCTTTTTTTTCCTCCTTTTTTCATCTTTGACCTCCTCACCTCATCATCTACTCGTTTTTGTTCTCTTCAGTCCAATCCTTCTTTTCTTCATTTCGCTTTCTTGTCCTTTTCCTTCTTTGCTTTCTTCTTTGCGGTCTTCATCTTTTCGCCCTTCTTCTTTTTGGTCTCCATCTTTTTGATATTCTTCTTTTCGATCTTCTTCTTCCTCATCTTATTCTTCTCGTTCGTTGTTTGCTTTTGGTCCTCTTCTAAGCATTTTGTTTTCTGTTCTTCGTTTTGATGGTCTTCTTTTTCTAAATTTTTTTTCTGCTCTTTTTGGGCGCACTCTTCTTGGTTTTCTTCTTCCTAAGCTTTTTCATTCCTTTCATGTTTCCTTTCTTTATTCTTCTTCCCAGGTTTTGTTCTACTAAGCCTTCAACTTGCTGGCATTTTTTGTTCCTTGATTATTTCTTATTTATTTTCATCTTTTCGGTTTTGTTATTTGTTTCTTGGTCTTTTTTCTTGATTTTCTACTTCTTGTTCATTTTCTTCTTTTCGATCTCTTTCTTCTTCATCTTCTTATCCCTTGACTGTTCTTATCTGTTTCCTTGTTCTTCTCGGCTTTCGTCTTCCTCGGCTAAAAACTAAGTTGTCTTCGATTTAGTAAACTTTTTCTTTTTGTTCTTTTTGGCCATGGTCTTTTGATTACTTTATTGTCATTTCCTTCGTATTCTTTCCTTCCGTTTTTATATTTTTTTCCTTATTCATCTCCTTATTTTCAGTTTTTATTTTAGTTCTTTTCTTAACCGTTTTCTCTTTATCTTCTTTCCTACTCGAGATAACGGTATGTTGACAATTTTTAATGGTGAATCATATAAAAAATTAAATGGTATAAAATGGTGTACGTCTCCCTTATGTTTTAAGGACCTTTACATAATGCTTTTAAGTCAATCAAAATTCGAAATTTTTTCTTACACTCATACTTAACAATTTTCTTCTTTCCTTTTTTTCAGACACCATATTGGACTGACCACCAAAACGGCACCGTTTATCTTCTTTCTTTTTTTGTTGTTTAGTTTTCAAATAAACCGCAACAGAAATTAAACCCAAATGATGTCTCGAATTTGACACGAAACCGTATTTTTAACTTTTTATTTTCTTTTTTTTAATTTTAATTTCTTTCGCAACGACAATCATTTCGTAAAAAAGTTTTATTTAAAAAAAAACAAGAACGAGTAACAAAAAAATAAAAATCTAAAATAAAATCTTATTTCGTAATAAGAAACGCGCAACACATTCAAATTATTTTCAATTTAAATGTGGGAAATGTACGAGGATCATATTGAATGTGATGAGTGCGGTGGTCCGGGACCCCCACCAAAATTTATGATACCACCACCACCAAGGCCGCCAACGTTGGATTATGGTCTTGTAAATAGTAATTGTAATGAAGAAGAAATGGCCCTGAAGGCAGCACAAAGCTGGGATAGTGATATGTGTGAAGCAATACCGGTAAGTTACCTATTTTCAATTTGTAGCTAAGCAAATGATTAGAAAAGGCATAAAGGCTTAAGCATAATGTTCAAATATGTACGAAGATAGGGGGTTAAATAACTGGGATCCCTGATTCTGTTCCAACCATTTGTTTTATGAAACGACAAAAGGTATCTCTGTAATTAATTATTCATCCGTAATGTCAATTCGTTCGTGATAAATGACGGAGCTTTAATTGATCTACAGTAACCGCATAGCCTATGACAGAATTTGTAATTAATTTTGTATATTACTGACTGATTAAATCTCCCAACTGTCATCTACCCCCTATTTCTCCTATTTCCAAGAACCCAGCTTAATGTCAGATTTTAAATTAATAAATGATAAAAAGAAACGCTTCATCAACTATTCTTCTTTGAGTTGTTGGTACATATACATAAGTTGGAATGTAGGTAGGAACAATTTCAAAACTGTCAACATTTCAAAACCATCTCAATTACACAAAACACCATGTGTATACTCACAATGCTTTCCTAATCACTTTCGGTTGCATTATTCATTACCGAGAGTGTCGGCTTTTGATATTCAATTCTTTTTTTTTTTTATGTCATATCCCATTTAGGGGTGTTACAGTAGGCGCAACCCAAATTATTGTGAATATTGCATATGGTGACATATTTCGCACCCTTAAAATTGTGTTTTATGCAAAATTTTGTTAAATGTAAATGAGAAGGGATGCCCCGTATTTGAAGAGCAGTTGTTTTTCTGAAGAATTGATGTTAGGTAGGTACTTATGTTTTTAGAGAACATCGTTTGGAATGTTCATCATAAAATTGTACGACACATCGGGGTGCTCATACAATTAAAAGAGAAACTGACTATGGGAAGGACGTGTTGTTGAATAGTCATGTTTTAGAATATCAATTCGTTCTTTTGGGAGCTACATTCATAAAGCAAAGTTCTCACAAAACCTTAGTTGATCCCTTTCGGTTTGAGTGACTTTCCTTAGAGTTGAACTTAAGGGATAGAGCCTTTCCATATTCCATATAATTGAAACTCACTGAAGTCACATTAAGTGAGTTCTCACTTCGTGACAGTCTTACCTTTATGATAATTTTCATCGCCACGCATTACCCACTCCAGGTGAAGGTAACCTTTTCCAATTTAGATGTCATTTATCATCCCAATTTTTTCAGGTTTTTTTTTCAAATCAGACCCCCAAAAAACCAAATCTCCCTTTCCCCTGCCACAATCCCATTCCACTCCCCTATAAAAGAGACAAGAAAATTGTATATCCAAAAGTCATCATCTCACAGATGCCACCCAAAGTTACAAATAAGGATTTCTCACAAAACCAAAACGCAACAGAGGGTAAAAAAGTGACGCAACATATGGCCGTTTCGTGCTTCAAAAAAAATGAAAAGAAAATGTATAATATCCAACTTCTACTATTCTACAATTCCTCATAATATTTTCTTCCGTTTCTCGTGACTTCATCCCTTTATCCCCTATTAGCCTTTAAAAAATCAAAAAAAGAAAAAAAGTCCTAAATCTCTTAGGGATGAAGTGGTTGATAAAACCAAACAACAACGCAACACCCAAATGACTGATGATGAGTGATGATCTAATATTTTTGTTGCTGTTTTTTGTGCTGTGCCCACCATGATACACCAGCCATCCGCATCCCCTGTACATACTGCGCTGGCTGTACGAGGAGTGTAAACTTGGTTTAATAGGATTGCAATCTGTGCAAAGTAAAAATTATTATTATTTGATTTTTATTTTTATTTTTATTTTTACTGTGCTGGCTGGCGCGTTCTATCATCTCATTATAAATGTTTATACACTGCCATTTGGCCATAGTTCTTAATTTTTTTGCTCAAATCTTCTTGTCTTGGTATTTAACAGCTTCTTCACTTACTGAAGATGATAGTGATGAATAGTTGTTTCAAGATTTCCATGGGTGGCAATGAAACGAAAGCAAGTAAACCCTCAAGAGATATACTCGAATCCGAAAGATGATGGAAATTTATTCATGGTCACTTAAGTACTCTTGAGAGTTTCTTCGATGGAAAGGAATATGAAAAGATACTCAAAACAAAGTTTGAAGATGATGATAATGAGGCGAGATACAAAAACTGTATCTAATCCAAGTAAAATTGAACTTTTCAGGTTTTGTTTTGTTTTCTTATTAAGTGAGTGATTGGACGGAAGAGAGACGACGAAAAAGCAACATGAAGAAAACTTCAGATTTACCTACTTAATCAAGACAAAAGCGATTATACATAAGAGACCTTCAAACCAACGTATTCACTCATCGTTTATTCTGTCTTATATTTGACGGATTCACTTTTTGTATAACTTCCTGGTCATCTGAGGAATAAGCAATTCAATATTGCATACAACTATTAGCTAATGAAACAACAAACAAAATACTTAATCTGGTCCTTCGAGCCGGATAAGTTCTTCAGCAGAAGGAAAAGAAGAAAAACCAAATCAAAGAGCTTCTCAGTGGTTTTATTTATTTAAATATCTCCAAGCTAAGTAAGGTATTTATACACCGAATAAAAAGGACCCCCGTCTGGGAACGGATATTGTCGGAGAACTTTAACAATACAATGGCCGACTTGCCGTTCTGTCTGTGAGGTTTCCCTATACAAAGTTTTTTTCGTTTGCTTTTTTTTTGCTGTTCTGGAAATGAATGAATGAGAAGGATACGCTTGATTTGGATGTTCTCTATCCCCACATTTTCTCATTCCCTTTGGCCTATTTGAATTCTAATTCAAGATTCAAATTCAATTTACCACCCTCAATCGATACACAAAGGTGCACGCTCGCAATCATCTCTCCACACTGAAGGTAAACCATAGAAATCGTTTGGTTCATTGTTGAATGGGGAACTTCGAAATGGTTTGAATTTTGAGTGGAAGGTTTTTGGTAGGATTTCACCCTCTGTAGGTGATAAATCTGTTTTTTTCTTCTCGTCTCCCTTGTATATGTATGTGTATATACACCGACAGAGACTTGTACGAACGATTTTCTGTATTTTCTCTTCACAACAAACTAAATCCTTTGTGGTATCTATGTTGTTCCATATTTTGTATCGATTTTTTCTTGATTACTGTCAAGCTTATGTAGAGGTTCCCTTTGGCAGGGCTTAAAGTATCCTTTAAATTTATATATAAATTTTTTTTCTTTTTTTTTTTCTTTATGCTTGAGGTCGAGAATCAGAGAGAAGGAGGAAGAAGTATAGGAAACACAAACAAGCAGGGAAGTTAATAAAATGATAAAACCATAATAACATGGATGAATGAATAAGTCTATTATGGAATGGCTTTAGATTTGATGAGATTTTAAAGGTTTTCGATCAAAAATGAATTTTTACCAACAGAGAATGAGAGTGAGAGATTGTGTGGTGAGAAGGAAAACAAAATCAATGAAGTTGTAAAAATACGTGCGGATTCTTGGCGCTTTATGGTGTCACAAAGAACCAATCAGAGATTCTTTTTTCTCTTTTCTTGTTGGTTTCATGGACACTCGAAGGACACGCACATCCTTAGTCGCATTTTGCTTTATATTGCATGCGATAAGCTATAAGTTCCTGGGAAAACTTCTGCAAGCAATGATATTCCAAGGACTTCATTTCTAAGAAACTTTAGAATTGCTTTGTGAGTAGAAGAGGGTGGTAGAATGGCTTTCTGCAACGGAAGAGTCATTTTCAATTTTTGAAAGATTTCGTTTAAGACTTAAACGAGATTTAGAAAGTGTTATTTTGTGACTTGCAGCTGCAAGAATTTGAAAATATTGGCTCATAGAGTCTAGAATGTTAAACTAACTACAACATAGAGTTAAAGCCGAATTCGTCTCGAAGTTAGTTTTTATGATTGATATGATCCAATGTGCGAAATATGTCGCATAAATATTCTCGCTTTTTTAAATCCATGCAATCGTCGCAGAGCCTTACCCGCGTTTTATGAGAAAAAAAAAGTCCAAGTTCGGGAACATTTTTATTAGTTTTAAGGAATTCTTGTTTACACTGGCGCCCAATGTGAGACTTTTGAGGTCTGGTCAAGTTGTCCTCGCTCTCAAAGGGATAAAGATCAATCATTTTTTAACACAAGAATTTGTGCATAATACGGGTTTTCGATTATGTTAGCGTTCAACGTATTATTAGAAAAATTTTCAGCTATCGCATCTAGCAAAACACAAAAGCATTTTGTGTCCCGTAGCATTTTCAAAACGTGCCACTACTCATGTGTTTCTTATATTTCCAGCCTTACTGGAGAATTGTAATAGAGTGAGGTAATCCACTACAGACACTATGTAAAATCAATCAATCAATTTTTATTGCAAAGACCATAAAACGATGAAAAATGTTTCCAATACATTTTGCAAAAGTTTTCGCCCAGCATTCGCCTCACTAAACCCAAAAGGTGTTGATTAAAAAAAGAGGAAACTACGAATCGGTTTTTGAAAAAAATGTAATATTCTTTTGTTTAAAATTTGTTGATGATGAAAACAATGTCAGTTAAAATCTTTAAGCATTTGGCGCCCAACATGGGACTCTCACATTCGAAACCACACTAATGAAAGCTAAAAAAAGAAGTTGATCTTTTTGAATTGGTTCACAGAGTGATCATTTTTAATGTACCAGATATCTCGGAGGTGTATATTAAGTTACTAGTCTCTCCAAATAAAGGCGCCCAACGTGAGGACTTCAAAGTTCTTTCAGGTGTGTCCACTAAAAATGAGAAACTTTGACTCAATTCATACTTTAAATGGTTTGCCAATCAGTTTTCAATTTAACGAGTGGTTGTTTCTGTCAAATACAAGAACCCAACGCAACGTGATGTTTGAACAGTTTTAAAATCAGTAAAGAGAACTTGAGAAATTGCAGTCAACCGCGTTTCTTAAATAGAATATGCTTTGAAACCTATTCAAAGCTATTCGGCTATTTCAATGTTTAATAAAATTTCCGTCCAGCATAAATCTTGTTTTTAGCCAAAACTAAAACTAGAAACTGAAGTAGAGTTTAAAATGAATGTATGAAGGTCTTTCACTCTGCAATGGAATTATACTTGGAAGTCATTGTGCACTGTACGTGCCCCTTGTGAGGTTCGGGTAGTATTCCCTATCGTATGCCATCCAAATTTAGCTTGTGACGCAAATCTGAATAAAGAAACAAGAAACTGATGTAGAGTTCATGTCATAACTGTAACCGAATCAGGCATTTTCCACTGTTCGTCTTTTCAACTACTGGCCCTCAACAAAGAGATTCTAAACCCTTTTCAAACTTTTCCCTGACGAAACATTCGATTGATTTCTATAAAAACTTAAAGTGAACATCACCGCGATGACGGACAAATTAATCAATTTAAATGGCGCCCAACGCTTAGCAAGCAAAATTGGAAAGAGACTAGAGTAGTCGTCGGCGTCGCGTCGTGGCGAAGAAGCAGTCTACCTCGGATAATTCGGTTTGTTCTTACATCGTCAGTATTTTATAAAAACTTCTGTCATTTTCAAATTATTTTCTTAATTTTGCATTCTTAGAGTATGAATCACACGTCGTGTCAATCTGAAGAATTTGGTGTTCACACCAAGCAAACCTGTGTGACCTCTGGTTATGAACGATAATGTAGATGCCATCCCAAAAGCTTTCCTACTCAAAATCGTGAAGGTCTCGCCTCCAAAGATGCAATCAACTTTTTTTTTAATTAAACAAGTAGACCACCAAAGTCTTACCCTTGTGGCATCCCACTGTTTTCTTGGAAACAAAAGGTTTACCGTTCCCTGACGAAACACACATGTCGATACTGTGTACGTTTATCAATTCCCCAATCGCTAAACAAATAACTTCTGTTTCTTGTTACAAAGTCCCCTGTTCATTGCCCACATTTTAGTGAGCCAGAGCGATCAGAAAAAAAAACTCATCGACGCCATAAATCCATCAGATAGATTTTCCTTGATCAGTTGTTTATCTTATTATTACCGTCCTCGCCTTCTGGCATTGTTTGGATTATGATAATTTTTCATGCCACACTATCGACAATTTTTTACTTTATTTACCACGACGAGAAGTACCTACTCGTATGGTATTTGGATCATGTTTACTCAGAAGGTGCTTCTGTTGAGTGTGATGGTTTTCTTAAGATAGTCATCCAAATACCTATTCCTGTACTGCGTAAAGCACAGAGCATTCTGTTTGTTGAACAAACGCAGGTAATATGGTATCCATCCAACAGATACAAACTCTCACACACACATTATCGTAAAATGAAATTTCATTTTAAGTGGCAGTTGATATTACAATTGCATTTTCCAAGATACAATTTGTATGCGGGTGTCATCGATCCCCATTAACACTGGCGTCAGCTTTTTATTTAATTTATAATATGGAAAATGTGGAATGAAAAATAAAAATAAAAAAAAAATCAATGGCGATAAAGAGTATCTAAGGGGGGAGGTAGAACGAAGCCAAAGCCAATGAATATCTTTCATGTTGTATAATATGACGAGATAAGTGGACTCGAGGAATAAAATTGTGTCACATCGAGTGTATGCTACGTTTACATATAAAACAAAAAATCATTAATCATTGGAGCAAAAAAAAATAGTTTCTTTTCACTGGCGTTGGAGTAGTTTATTTATTTAGAAATCAAACCGCGTCGCGTTCGGTGTTGTACACTTTTGGCTTTGGCTTCGAGTGCTTATTATGATCTATGTGACTTGTGTTAGGCTATGACCCTAATCTTAATTTAACATAAGGATCAACTAGATTACGCCCGTGGACTGACAACATATGCGGTGGTAGATACTACGACCAGATACACTTTATTTGTGTTCACCCCACTATAATAGTGCGGTGCACTTTGGGTGGCACGTTGCATGTACACTGCGTGTACGAGTTTTATTTTATTTTTATTGATTCGGTAAGTCATTTGTTTGATTTTTATAGTTTGTTCTTTTTATTTGAATGTGGGGGCTCAACGGACCCCTTTTTGATGCCATAGTCGATGGGTAAATGACCAATGTGTGGTCATAAACCTTTGTTATCAGTAGTTGTTTGGCTTTTTTTCCCCTCACGGTAGACAGTGTGTGCTGATGATCGAAATGTGGATTTATTTATTACAATTGATTGTTCGGAAAATATTTGTTTTTGTCTCGTCCTCAATTTGGGTTGAATTATTGGTTTAGCATTGCACGTGGAACTGTCACTAGATAAGAGAGTTGATGTGAATGTGGGAACGTTTATAGGAACATGCAGTAGGACAGTCTTGTTTGCGTTGAATGTGTACCTATACTTAGGTGACAGTTTTGGAGAGGCATGTGTGTTTCGAAAAAAGGATTGCTTATCATAAAATGAATACAGCGCAGCTCTGTTCGAGATTAATCGTCTTTCAAATAAAACGGTCATCGAACCGGAAATAACTCAGTTCCATCCATCTTGTTTGTGGGCGGGCGATGTCTACTCAAAATTCTTAAACAAGAAAACACTTACTTCAACGTCCACAAAGTCACTTTCGCGTTCCTTCCAAGGAACCAACGCGAATGGCTGACTAAGCTGCTCCCTTTGTAATAAAAGGAAAAATGTTGAGATAAAAAAAAAAATGTCTTTATATGCCAACTTCCTCTTTTGCAAGTGGATTCACTCAACAATCACAATTTCAAATCAGCATAACTCAACCGACCAAATAAAATGTTTTCCATTCTTATTCACTTCAGTTTTATTTTATTTTTCTTATATTCTTTCTATTCATCGACGATATAGAAGAACATCTATACGATGTCTTGTACATCCACTGTCTATCGAGTGTTGGGTTATTTACACGTTAGAGTAATGGAATGGAAAAGCATAAACCCCCACACTCATATATTCATTTTATTCGTTAAAATATCGTTCTCAGAAAGAAATAGATTTTGTTTTTTGTTCTTCCTACATATATAGCTATGATGTCCTATAGTAGAGACTAGAGACGTCATTTTTCCTTCTCTCTCATGGGAGTCGTATATATAAAATTTTTGACTTGATTACACACATTTTTACTTCCACACTTTTACCAGGAGAGAAGGAGCAGAGTGGTATATATGATGTCTCTATGGAAGAAATATTGGTATGCAGAAAGCCAATATCCATTCAATGCTTCTTTTTTTTTTTGTTTTAATCTTGAAAAATATGTGCACACACTCATCATAATAAACTTCTCTAAGAGATAGTGAGAGAGATCCTTTTATCCTTTTTAAAGAGGAAAAAATACTAAAAATTCCACTGAATAACTTATTCAAATGTGATCTCGTATACCGAGCAGGAAGCAGCAGCGCAATGGTGGCAGGAACGACAAATAAAGATTTACTCGAAATTTTTGTTTTGTTTTTGTATTTCTCTTCGAGGAAGAGCAAAAGAAAATATCCTTTCTTCTTTCATTTGAAAGGAGTTTTATTTTTTGTTTTTTTTTTTTGTATTTGTTTAAGAGTTTATGCAGTTGAATTGCATTTTGGGCTAGAGTCGCTTTATTTTCGATTTTTTGGCCAAAAGTACCTAAAGGAAGTTTTCTATAGTAATCCCCTACATCTGGTTGAATATATTTGAAGTTGTTGACATATTGCCAAGTGAATGAATGGATTTGGAGACGAATTGAGTGTCCTGATTGGGGTTGTTTTTCTTTGGGGGGGTTGGAGTGTTTGTTCGTTTCAGCTGAAGTTAAGGAAGAATGTTGGCAATTGAAAATGGTTTTCAGTCTTCAATTCAAATTCCAATAAAGACTCGAGGACTTAAATCTATTCACATATTGACTCCAAAGTTAGTTGATAGTTAGGTAAACCTTTCAGAAAGGGCGTGCTCCTTCTCTTATGCGTTTCTGAAGGAGACATGTGCCAAGAAAATCTGGTTAGTTGAAGTCAGTGACATGAACTGGAGGAATCCACATTCAAAACACTGTGAAATCAACAACTATAAAACTGGCAATCAACAGTAAAAAACATTTGCAAACTAAAAGATCAAACGCCGATAACCGACAGTCAAAAGTGACAGTTCAACATCTCTTACACGATCATCAACAGCTGGAAATCATTAGTTGAAATGTTGGCAGACTTAGAGCCTAGATGCTTTTAATGATTGATTAGGCTTTATGCTGGCAGTCAACAGGTCAAACGGTGACTATTAACACTTGACTAACTGATAAGTCAACAATTTAAGTTCGGGAATTCAACATCTGAAGGTGTGGCTATCAAAAATTCCAACCCTGAATCCAAACTTTTACCTTAGGGCTGGTAGATTTTTCGAGGTCCAATCTAATAAGAACCTCGCGTCTCGTTGGAAGTCAATGTTGGCCTCAAAAGTTCAACTACTGAAGCAAAGAATGAAAAATTGTGCTGGAAGGCTTCCTTAATTTGTCAATGCAAATTATGCTTCTACATCATAAATTGGCGCCCAACATGGGGTTCAAAGAAACTTTTTAAATCTTGATAGCAACAGTTTAAGTCCGGGCATTAAACAACTCAAGGTGTGGCTATCAACATTTGGCATCAACAGTTCTAACCCTGAGGGCAAACTTTTAACTAAGGGCTGGTAGATTTTTTGAGGTCCAAGCTAACAAGAACATCGTCTCGTTGGAAGATAGATCGATAGTCTCTGAGAGTTGTAAATTTTAGTCCCAAAAGTTCAACTACTGAAGCAAAGAATGGAAAATTATGGTAAGTCTTTCTCAACTTTTCATTGCAAATTATGCTTCTACATCGTAAATTGGCGCCCAATGTGGGGTACAAAGAAACTTTTTGAATGTTGATAGCCAGAACAGAACTATGTTGCAGCAGAACTTAAAAGAGACTTCATTTCACAGTTCTTTGCATATTATGCTTGGTAGCATCTTCAAACCCTGGTAGCCAACGTGATGTTTCTATGTTTTTTTTTTTAAGTTGGAGCGGAAAATTAGTTACCCATCGAGGTAAACCATGTCTAATAGCATTCAAAATCGATCAATATTCCATCTGAGATCCAGTGCTGATGAATAGGTATTTTAAAAATGACTTGTGAAATACTGGCGCCCAGCGTGTGGCTCTTCAAATTCTAGAAGCTAAGTCGAAAAGAAGGCAGGATACCAAAGGAGGCTTTGACTGCTGCAGTACTTTCAATTCAATACCTCATACTCTTCGAGGGAAGGAAGTGGGAAATAAAGTGATTTCGTTTGATGACAGAAAATCTAACAACCCTGTCTCGATAAGGACCGAAAAATAGTGGAAATTTACCTGGAAATCAATGCTAGCAGTGCAGTGACGGTTAAGAATATCAACGACTACTTGCCCGTCGTAAGAAGCGACTATAAACGAGAAAACATACCCTGACAATTAATTTCGAAGTAAGTCTAGGGACGCCAGGGTTACCAAGAACAAGCGTTAATTATTGCGGCTAACCTGAAATCTCCGTGGCGTGATGGTTAGCATGTCCACCTGCTAACCCAGAGGTTCGAGATTCGAATCCCAGCAGAGGCAAAAATGTTTTTCCAAGGGTATCGCCTTTCGCGAGGAATTGGCAAGTCCTCCGTTAGTAAATTCATTGCCATTGTAGGTCCCCTCCATTTCCTCACAAGGCATTGTTGTGAGATATGCGCTAGGCCCAGAGGCTCTTCGCTCTGTTGCGCCACCCTATTTATTTTTATTTATTTTAATCTGAAATCTTAAATATCAAAATGTCAATAAACAACCGCGAAAGCCTTAAAAGTTGTATACCCAAGAACTTCCACACATTTGTGTATGCAGATCTCAGAGTTTGCACGACTGGAGTTCACCAGTGTAGTAAAAAAAAATCAAATTAAGAAATGGAACATATACGACTGTCAAAAATTAAAATTTTAATACTTAATTTTGATTCGGTCCAACGTCTAATTAGATTATACTCCTTTCAAGATTTTCTCTTATTGAAAAAATCTAGAGTATTGGTCAATATTTTCCGACGAAATATTTCTCAAAAAACACTCAAACTTTAGATCGATATCGATTCAATATAAAAAGTTACCCTGAGTGCACACTAACTCAATTGTCTACCCAAAAATTTAATTTTCCTAATTGAAACTCAATCGGTTGGTCCTTGAGAGAACATTTACTTCCATTTTAATCCCCATTTCACTGTTCACTATCTGGGTCACAACAACAGCATTGTGCATAGTTGAAACAATGAAACAATAAAAAAGCGAAACTTCCAACAGTAGAAGAGAATGTAAAAAATCTGCTCAAAGAAATAACTTTAAACGACTGACGCGACGGACGTGTCCGTCGGATCGCGACGACTGAAAGGATAAACTAAAGTCCTTTGAAACAAATCGAAAAAGTAATAGTAAAAGAAAGAATCTGTTGCAGTTTTCTATTTCCTGTTGTTGTGCGGCAAAAGCCAGTTGAACTGTTGGATATGGAAGCCCTCGAAAGTCTGTCTTTTTCTTTCCTCATTATGTTGCCTCAATCGTAAAACTTATTGTAGATTTTTCCTTAATAAGTGTTTCAGACTATCATTCAAAAATCTTCTGTGAGACTTATTATATAAATATTTACTTTTTTTTCTGCTCATTTTTGTGGCAAAGGAATGCATATAATGACCCTTTGCACAGTCAAGATAGAAGCCGAGTGGAGGTGAAGAAATGTTTCATAAAAAAAAAAAAAAAATGGAAAGACTTTTATTCTTATTCATGTAGTTTTTATGTTGTTTTCTTTGTTATAGAAGAACTCCTTTTTTGCGGCACGGCATGCATTTAATGTACACAAACTTCCAGACACGCTGGAAAGGAGAGTATAACAAGAAGGAGAAGAAGAAAATGTACAAGTAATTGGGTTAGAAATAATGTTCTAGGAGAAGAGAAGATGAATAAAACGACTTTGTTACTCTTTCATTGTAATACAATTGAGTGGTGTGGCATTTTTGCAAGGATGGCTATGGTATAGTGATGGTTGGCCATGGGATATAACTCTGCTTTTCGCCCGCAGTCTTGACTTTTATTGGGTTTACTTTGGCAGAATCGTTTGAGATAGAAGAACATTGAAACTAAAAGGAAAATTTAATTTTTTCTTGCGTGTTTCTTCATGAAAAATGCAAATATTAATTTGCTGACTTTCATTTTGAAAATGTAACAATATTTTATTAAAAGCTTACAAAGAGATTCGAGTTGAGCTCATCAAGGAGATGAGTCTTAAGTGATGATGAAGGAGCAAGTTTGTTCGACAAATTGATTTGCGGCTTAAGTTTTGGCATTAAAATTGCTTAATTTATGAAATTTAAAAAGGTACACAGTACACGCCCTTGTTGTTGATGGTATTGCTATAGGGCGGATATGAAAAACATTGTTTGGCATGTGTTCGATATAATTCTTGAAAATCGTGAAACCTTGAATCCCCTTAAAAGCCACACAATTTCCATAAACAAATCAGCATAATTCAAACATCAAAACAAAATATTTGTCAAGATAAACAAATCAATTTTAGCCTCCCTCTCCCCCCACACCCACTCCTAATGTTTGTATTTTTCTTTAAGGAAAACATCCTTCTCAAGGACAACCAGGATAATATCTCCAAACAAACAGAATAATTCCGCTGAAGGAAACGTGATACGTTGTCTTCGTTTCTTCTTCTTCTTCTTTTTTTCGGTTTTTTTTTGTATTTCTGTTTGTTACCACAAAAACGAAGAATACCAAATTGCTAATGGCAGAGATCAAATATTTAAGTTACCCAAAACGATAGGACGACACAAACAAGAACAAAAAAAGAAAAAAGGACATCTCAACACATGCCGCAGTGCGCGCCATCATAAAGTAAACCAAAAGTTTGTTTCTTTGTCTTTGCTTTCGATAAGAGAGAAAGTAGGTATACCTACTTACATAAGGACACCAAAGAAAAGAAAGAAAAGAATCCACAAATCTGTAACCCATTTGAAGGCTTCACGAGAGTGTAGATAGGTATCATCTTTACTATCATCGTTAACATCATCTATAGACAATGATCTAACAAATCTAACCGAGGGAAAAAATTGTTACCACTTTTCGGTGAAATTGTTTGGAAACACTTTTCATTAATTTTTTCGATTTCTTTTTTTTTTTTTGTTCTTCTACTTTTGCTCTTTATGTCCTTTGAACATACACTGGTATCTCTCCCGTTTATCTAAGTTTTTCTTTTGTATGAAGGAACCTTCTAAAAGAAAAGAATCTGTGGCAAAAAAAAAAAGTTCAAAGGACATAAAGTTCGCATGGTATCCAGAAACACACATGTGTGTAACCGACGCGACGACGAGAACGAAAACGACACACAAACCAAAAAAAAAAAGAAGAAAACTTCCACTGAGAAAGAGATAATCTTCTATGTCTGAAGATATTCAGACTTAGATAGCATAGACAGACATAGAGACGCATTCATGGTACGGGGCTAGGAAGGACACGTAATGGAGGGAGAAGAAACACATGGCTGACGAGGGCGGTTATCCTTGGTTACAGTGAAATGACGCAGAGAAAAACACAAAAGTTACTCCTTCACCCACAATCCTCTCGAGAGCGGTGGTGGAAATTGGAAGTCAATTTTGCCAAAGTCAAGCAAAATAGATAGTACAAATAAAAATAATTCGATATTATTACTGTTGGAGAAGTAGATAAATACCAATTATTTCAAAGTGGAAGGGGAGAAAGGATATATAGAGATACAGTCCTTCTTTTAATTTTGGTTCTATAGGTACTTGTATCATGGGTATCGAATAGAAGGTGATGGATGGATGGAAGTAATAAATCTAGCAAATGCCAAGCTATTTCTTTACTTTTGAAAAAGGAGTTAAATCAAATAGTGTTGCCCTTGACAGAATGGTTTAGTTTGCCTGCCTGTACAGTGTTCAAATAGCAGGAACATCCTATTGTTGTACACGGGTATCGCATTGGCAAGTACCCCGATGATAGTACTGTCACTTTCTTGTGATGTAATGGTAAGCTTGTTTGCCTTTGACGTGCTAGTTCGAGGTTTAAATCTAAGGAACATCCATTTGTCTTCCATTGTGCCATGCCATGGAAATCGCTTTCTCACTAAGCCGTTCGGAATCGGGAAAAATTGGGAGATTCCCTTTTTTAATCACCAAGTATGGTTGAGAGAAATGTGCTGTGCTATGTTGTGCCCCACTATCATTTTACTTATGAATGAAATAATACAAGATAGCCAAAGGGTTCGGTTTTTGGACCAGAGCTGGTAAGACTTCGGGGAGATAACCTTTTTTAATCACCAGGTATGGTTGAGAGAAATGCGCTGTGCTATGTTGTACCCCACTATCATTTTATTTATGAATGAAGTCACACAAGATAGCCAAAGGGTTCTGTTTTTGGACCACAGCTGTTAAGACTTCGGGGAGATCCCCTTTTTTAATCACCAGGTATGGTTGAGAGAAATGCGCTGTGCTATGTTGTACCCCACTATCATTTTATTTATGAATAAAGTAATAGAAGATAGCCAAAGGGTTCGGTTTTTGGACCACAGCTGTTAAGAATTCGATAGATAGATACTAAACATTTTTTTCTTTTCTTGAAAAAAGGCTACTGCGTGTGTCGTAATGTATGTGAAATTTTTTTAATCAATATAAAATATTGTGTTTGAAAAACTCGGAGAAAAATCATCGAGTTTACATAAGAGCCTTGAAGTAACACTCCAAGTTATAGGACAATCGTTTGTACCGGACATACAAACGCATACATCCTGAAATAAGCACCAGTAGAGAAAACGCCGGGTCTCTATTGGAATCCGAAGTGGGACCTCAAACCAAAGGACAATCTTTCCAAAGGTATTTTTTCTGAGAAAACCCCAAAAAGGAATTAATATAGCTGACCTCTTCTACTTCACACATCGAATTCCAAAAACTTGTTTAAAAAAAAAACTGACCCACCAATGGAACCCTGGGGTATCCTTTATGTTGTACGAATTCATTCATTAATAAACTTGATTCCACAAATAGCTAGACAAAAAGAAAAACTCACATTTGTACCTAGTAGATAAAAATGTATTTCGAAGCATTCTGTTTGTCGGATCTCCCGGATCTCCCGTTTTCATTACAAAAGTTCAATGTAAAAACCTTTTTTTTTTTGCCCGCGAACTTTTTTCATTTAAAATTCACATTTATTTGCAGCTTTAGTTGAACACACAAAATGAATGAATGCTTAACTTTTGTTCCGTGGAAATGTATCGAGAATTTTCCTATTGTGTACCTATACTTTTACAATGTTCAACATTTTCAATGGTTTGAAATTAAAACGCATTTGAATGAATGGGACGGAAATAGTGTAGGTAAGCTGTTGTGTGCATTGGATATTCTTTGATATTCAGTCAATTGTGTGTAGATTTATTTCAAATGTTTAAAACGGAATATAAGGAAAAAGGAATTGGTTCTGGGATACAAACAACATTCATGACTACACAATTCTACTGAAGGCATTGTAAAAAAAATGTTCGAAAATAGTTCCCACAGTTAAGTCGTTTCGTTTCTGTCTGCACACTCAAGACCTTTAAAAATATTTTATTTAAATTCCTACATTAATCTAAATTTCTTTGTCTTTCGTTTCAGATTCTGGATGCTAGTCTCTATAGCAGTCAATCCTTACAGACATCGGCGATAATTGCTGTGTTTTCCTTACTATTAGTTCTAGTCGTACTTATATCATCGCTGTTTGTGTGGAAGTAAGTAAAAAAATATTTACCCCATTTTACTCAGTTTAATTTTCAGAAAAACAAGTGAAGTATGTATGTTTAACTGTCCGGCCAAGGACCTATAGATTAGTTTGGATTAAGGGGACGGGTTGAGCTTGCTCAGCTCTGGGCACTGCGGTGTCTGAATGAAACCTATTGTGCCAGCCCATGTGAGGTTTCAGGGCAGTTCTCCTCCTCCTGAGTTGAAAGAGAAGTTAGCAATCTTCTGTGGGTGAATGAGTTTGAGTTTATTTTGGGGGCCAAGGACCTAACTTTCACCACTCCTTCAACGCCTGGGTATCCAAATATTAGGAAGAAAAGTTACGTGCATGTGAAAAAGCAATGTTAATTGTGCAACTTAAAGGTGTCTCGAACATTCTGCAATTGAGGCTGTCCCGACCCTTCACCCCGAACAATAAATTCTACTCCTGAAACTCAAATGGATACATTTGTACCTCTTTACTGACTGGACAATGAAAGTGCGGATCGTAAAACTTAGAGATTATTATGTTCTCAAATAGGATGAAATACTTTTCCAGTGCAGTACAACTGCCAGATCTACCATACTAACGTAATCAACTTATAGCAAAGCTGCTTTCCTTCTAAATATTCTACACTTGTTTACATTGTCGTGTAAATTTGATGTAAAATCTACCTTTTTATACTATTTTCCATTAATTATGTAAAACGATGTCAGCTTTAGTAATAATTGACACATGTTTGCATTTGGCTTAATTAGGTAACATTCACTTTGCATGGAAAAAACTACGATTTTGGTGTAAAGTGATGTAGAAAGAATCAAAAGAATCAAAAAATGGTGTAGATTTTTATCGAATTGTCTTTTAAACAAGACTTTTCACCTATTTTATACCATTTCTACATTCTGCATTGTTCAATGTTCACTGAATTCCTGTGAAAACCTAAACATTTTACCATCTTCATTTAAAACAAATAAAACATGGAAGTTGTAAACTGCAATGTCCACTGAATTACTGTGAAAATCTTCAGGCTATCTTCATTCTTCAAACGAATATGAAAAGTAAATTGCGCTTATCCAAAGACCCAATTCATAATAATCATTTCCTGAAAATATTTTTCCAAAAAAAAAAAAAACACAGCCTCAGGTCCCCACAGTGAACCTGCTGGCACCCGATCCAACTCACTCTCACTAACCAAAGATTGATGACTACATTTTCGCATTTAGCAATTTACTTTCAAAACACCATCCTTTTCTCATCTATCACAATGCCTCTCTGCGCCAATCTATTTCTTTCCTCTCATTTGAACTGATGCTGTTATACAAAAAGGTCTTAAATACTTTTCCTCAGGCCGCCTCAGCGTCTGTCAAATAAGACAAATTGCCTGATGCCATCAAATGTCACAATTTTGCGTAAAGACGCAATTAAAATCCGCACAGCAAAAGACTAAACTTATAAAGATATAGAAAAAGGCAAATACGAAAAAAAAGCAAGCAAACATAGTGTAAGTTCGTCCGGGCCTATTCGAACAGGGCCACAAGATAATGAATTGCAGCTCCACACATTGAGTATGTTAAACATGTGTGAAGAGACCATATCTTGGGCTTCACTTACGTTTCTCGGTGGTTTCTTTTTTTGTTTTTCTCAATTTTATTATAATCATGGCGCAGCATCTTCAGTTAAGTCGTTCGCTGGTTGTTATATTTCTTCTTTTTTTTTTCCTCAAAAATAGCAATTTATTTGAAGTCTTCCTCTGGACCTGCACACGCAGAGCAGATAACTTCATCGTCTCTCTTATTTGGCGAAATGACTCAATTAGATGCCGCCGCTGCCAAGTGAGTATCTGCAAAACTACACACATGATACAGAGATTGTGAGTAGTTGCTCTTCAGCTCATTGAATTTAACGTTGCACTAGCGTTGCTTAGCCGACTGGCAAAATAATAATTGAGCGCGGGGGGCGTTCCAAAGGAATACAAAAAAAAATCAAGGAAACCAAGGAAAATAAATGCTTTCGCGGATATCAAGATATTTGTGTGCGGTTGAATGGTAAAGAGGCGTGGCACGTCGCGCACTCTGCGATCGTTTGATATACACACATGCAGTCTGTGCGGATAAACACAAATTATAACCAAAGGCGTGCTTAAATGTAGTGTGGTGGAGTGTGGCTTTGTTTCTTTTGTGATGTGATCGTTTTAGTTTCATACCCATGCGATCCTTGCTGGCTTTCAGCATGATAGATTTATTATACACTGCTTGGGCTCTCTGGTGGTGGTTTTATAATGAGAATAGGAAATACCACACTCAAGTTGCTCATAAATCTATAGAGAAAAGGGGAACATGTTCAGATCATAGCGAAGTTTGTCGAGGGGGCATTAGTGAACGCCTACAAAAATGTATAGTTTAAGCTATGGAATACGTTTCTTGGTACCTATGTGTTTCTAATGTTTACTTAAATAAAGCCTAGGCAAGCATCTGCTGAGTGATGAATTTTTGAATTTTGAAGATGTGGTAAATAGTAAGAAAAATTCTCTATGACAGTTTTTTGAGAGCTAAATGGAACACATCTTCATCTTAGACAAGTTTCACATCGGTAAAACACTGCTCAGTTCAGTGAAACACTTCTCAGTTCAGTAAAACACTGCTCAGTTCAGTGAAACAATGCTCAGTTCAGTGAAACACTGCTCAGTTCAGTGAAACACTGCTCAGTTCAGTGAAACACTGCTCAGTTCAGTGAAACAGTACTTACTTCAGTGAAGCACTGGTCAGTTCAGTCAAACACTTCTCACTATAGAAAAACACTGCTCAGTTCAGTAAAACACTGCTCAGTTCAGTGATACACTACTTACTTCAGTGAAACACTGCTCAGTTCCGTTAAACATTGTTCAATTCAGTGAAATACTACTTACTTCAGTGAAACACTGGTCAGTTCAGTCAAACACTTCTCACTACAGAAAAACACTGCTCAGTTCAGTAAGACACTGCTCATTTCAAGGAAACACTGCTCACTTCAACAAACACTGCTCAGTTCAGTAAAACACTGTTCAGCTAAGTGAAACACTGCTCAGTCCAGTAAAACACTTCTCACTTCAGTGAAACATTGCTCAAATCTGTAAAACACTGCTCAGTTCAGTGAAACACTCCTCAGTTCAGTTAAACACTGATCAGTTCAGTGAAACATTACTGATTTCAGTGAAACACTGCTCAGTTCAGTGAAACACTACTTACTTCAGTGAAACACTACTTACTTCAGTGAAACACTGGTCAGTTCAGTGAAACACTGCACTGTTCAGTCAAACAATACGGAAAACATACTGCTCAATTTAGGAAAAGACTGTTCATTTCAGTTAGACACTGCTCACTTCAGTAAAACTCTGCTCAATTCAGTAAAAACCACTGCATACTTCAGTGAAGCACTGCTCATGCCAGCAATAATAACTCTATGAAATAGGTATTCGCCTTTTTCTCAACACCCCAAGCAACATAAACTCATTGTAGGGCTCAGTTTTTTGAAAATTCATATTTTGAACCACTTTTTTTTATCTTTTTCTTATACGTATTTCAAAAACTAGTTCCACAACTCAAAAACCGTCTTATGATGAAAGCGAAGAACGACCGTATACACTGCCCTATTAAACGACAAACAAATATACAAGATGCAACGATGCTGTAAGGTATTTTGCCGTTCTTTCTGAGTAAAAGGATCGTTATCCTTTTCGCCTTTGTTCTCATGAATTCCCCAAGGCAACGACCTGCAGTTTTATTACTTAAAACAGGTGTTTGAATATATCCTTCAGAAAGCTCAAAGCAAAATCGCCTACTTGCACTTATTAAAAATTCTTGCATTTCAAGCGCAACAGTTTCCTCACACTACAATGTTCACTCACATGTTTATTTGTCCCATAGCGCAGCCCGCCATCAGCAGTCTGCACTTAACCGGATAATTATGCATAGTGCTATATACCGTATGTAATATGCTACGCTAAGGATTGCCTGGTGCAAAGACAATGAACAAGAAACACTCATATTGAAACAGAAGTAGGTCAGTCACAATATAGGAACGCGTTCTTATAAAATAAATCTGTGTGTGTATTTTTTTGTTTCTTTATTTCATTCATTTAACGCCAATATCTGTCCAACATACATTCACCTAGATGTGGCGGAGTCCGTTCGCATCTTCATCATCATAGTAATCGTCACTATAGTTGTAATATATGTTATCCTTTAAGAAAGGAGTACAAATTTATCATTGTGCGACTACCATTTTTATTTTCTTCCCAACCAAAGCAAACCGACCGAGCGACCGACCGACATACCGACCTTATACTTACTCAACCGTTACGCACGCATTCGCTTCAAGGATGAGTTACTATTATAGAGAAGAACGATAGCGAAACCCACTGCATCATCATCAAACAAAGCAGACACGTATACCACCTATTTATTCATCTCTAGGACTTTTGTTGGAGCAAGGAGCACAAAGCACAAACTACTATAAATGTACAACACGATGTGTATATATATAACCGAGACTCAGTAGTGTATACTTCAGTTCAGTCTTTTGTGATATTGATTTTTATTAAAGCTGACTTAACCGTTTTCATGATGTGGTTGGTTGTTATTTTCTTCTATTTTTTTTTTTACATATATATTTTCCTTCTTGAATAGAAAACATGTTCGCATATCCTCTATTGATTCCTTTTATTTTCGATTTTTCTATTATATTGTGTTGGTACACCGACAGCGATAACCTACACAGAAATACCTATCTACAATTCATGATGAAATTCATATGATGGGTTGTGGTTCTTGAGAGCTTGGCATATTCAACAAAATAAAAAGAATTTTCGTTCTCAATTGAATGATAGGAAAACAGTAGTAAATATAAAGCTCCTTGTTGCTTACACAATAGGTGCCACGTATGGTAAGACATGCAGGTATATCAAACGAAGCATAGGGTTATGAGTTATTATGATCCAAGGGAGTCCTTTTTAACTGCTTTCAAAGCTCATGGTAAAAAACCATAGGTACTGGACTCGATAGAAGAGAAAAGATGATGGCAAGTTGCTAGAGTTAACTAAATCAAACTCGGTCTTTTAATTATTCCAATCAGTGTAGGTATGGGTTTCAAGAATATCTACGTTAGATCCTAGAGCCAAACTCATATAAGTTTCTATCTATAACCAACTTCACACAGGTATTTCCGCCATTGAAACAATTTAACCCCTTCTCTTGCCACTCAAACAAAACTTTTAACCCTTAAACACAGAAAACCTCCTGCAATTTCCAACAAAATCGAAAAACTCTTTTTACCTACACAGCAGCGGCAAGAAGGTACAGAGGAAATGAAGAAAAAAGTCTTGAAAATCTTTGTGCGGATCTACTGCTCTCGAATATTTCTCATTTCAACTCGAGTAGTTAATCGGCTTTCCTTGAATTCGATTTGTTTTTTCTCTTTTCTATTTTTCTACTTTATTTTTTATTTTTAAGAAAACTTTTCTGTCTTCCATTCATGCATGAACTTCTACGGTATTCACACTTAACGGTTGAGAGAAAATGAGAGTTTTCAAAAACTTCATCCAATAAAGTCGATCATTGATTTTACTTTTATCCGAGAGTTTGGGAAGTCTAAAACAAAAATGCAACGTCTAGACTGTATTCATCATCCTTTCGTTAACGAGCAAAAATTAATCGGCACTATCAACTTTCATCTGCATAAGTCCTGTAAATAGAGTTTCCCTTTGAAAAAACAAAACCCAGACATACAAGAGATGAATTTCAAAATAAAATATTTCCACCATGGACGACATGATGTCCTGTGTCATCCTTGCAATTAAATCAATACTCCATCCACTCACACATAGATCCCGAACAGACAATTCATAATAAAGGATACACACCAAGACCAAGTATAGCCGGATTTAATATCTGAAATTCAATCGAAGGGAATTTCGTTTTGCAATAAACGAGAGCAAGGAGTCATTTCATTCACTCCAAAATGTGACCCACATTGAGTTCAGTCGGGACGCAGAAACAATATCGTAAACTGAATTGCACATGGCACACATATCCATATATGAGTCCCAAAAACTGCAAGGAGTAAAATGATTTATTCATATTTTTCTGTCTCGACAATGGGGATATTAATTTTTTTTATTTCTTCTGTGTGTGTTATTCGCTTAATTCTTTAATAGAAATTGTTTGTACGATGCCCTACAGACCTACTTCGAATAGATACGAACTGTGTGTGATTATGATGACTGCATTTTTTTGCAGGATGCTCTCCATGCTCATACACTTCACTCGAGGAGCTTCTGTCGTTGCTCGTTGTTTGTTATGCGTGTTTTTTTGTTTTGTTTTTCTGGATGAGAACGTTGAAAAATATTATAATTTGGTTTTGCATTTCATTTCGGTTTATTATCCTTTTTGTATTTATATCCGCAAAGGAGAGTGTTATGTTTTCGGTGAAGAAAACAAACAGTCTGTGGTGTTTAAAGAGAACATCACTTGATTCGGTGTGGGAATTAAATTTTGAAAAATGAATTAGCTGTAGCTCCTGGCTCTGAATAGTTGAGGGGTATAAGTTTGGGGAAGTGGAATTGTTTCTCAGCAGACTTTCAAAGTGTTTACCGTGGCGTGATGGTTAGCATGACTTGCCTGTTAACCCGGAAGTTTGTGGTTCGAACCCCAACAGAGGCAAAAATGTTTTTACACGGGTATCGCCATTCGCGAGAAATTGGCAAGTCCTCCTTTAGTAAATTCATTGGCAGGAAAACCGATAAGCCGTTCGGAACCAGTAGAAAATTTTAGGTCCCCTGCATTCCCTCACACGGCATGGTTGTGAGAAATGCAATAGGTCCTGAGGCTCTTCGCTATGTCGCACCGCCCTATTTATATTTTTAAACTTTCAAAGAATTCAATAAAAATTCAAAGATTGAACACAGAAGTAGCATAATTCAAAAAACTGAATTTCGACCGCCATTCTCTTTTAGAGATTATTGAAAACTCAAAGGATTCAGCAAATGCCATCTAGGAATCTACATATTCGAAAAGTCTATCTTCGAGGACGTTGTTGATACTGAAGATATTGTTCATATACTGCAACTGCACAGTCGTTCATAATAAGAGATTGAAGCTTTCGCTTGAAGAACATGATCTTGACAAGTACAGTACATTCTCGAATGACGGAAGTTAGGATTTACGCAACTCCTTGACTTCCGCTACAGCAAACAGCTGAATTTACATCATTGTTGACGCGGTAATCGCAATTCTTCTTATTGCAACAACCTCTGTCATTGCAACTACGTTTGTTTTATTTAGTTGCGATAGCCAAGAATGCACTGCAACGAGCACTTGACGTTTGGATTGATGTTCTGGAAGGAAATGGGTACCGTATTAGCGCTAAAAAGACTGAATACCTGTGCTGCCCTTTTTCTGATCCAGACAAGCCTATTCCAGACATTTATTTGAATGGAAATGTGCTTCCCAAGTGTGAAAAGTTTAAATATCTGGGATCTATGATCAATAGTGAAGCAACTTGTGATGACGACATCAATCATCGAGTAAGCGTAGGGTGGATGAAGTGGCGAGAAAACTCCGCTATCTTCTGTGATCGAAAAATGCCCCCTAAGCTGAAGGGAAGACTCTACACAGCAGCTGTCCGTCCAGCTCTGACATACGGTTCACAATGTTGGACAATGTACAAAAAGTATGAGAGCAAATTGACGGCAGCCGAAATGAAGATGCTTCGGATGACAGCAGGAGTAACAAAGCTTGATCGAATTAGAAGTACTAAGATCCGTGGAAGCCTTCATGTCAAAAGTACCATCTTGGACAAAATTCAGCACGACCGGCTCAGTTGGTATTGTCATGTTCAAAGGAGAGATCCGCAGAACCCCGTCCAAAAGGCAATATCGTACAACGTTTCAACAAATTCGCGACGAAAAAGAAAAGGCAGGCCAAAACACTCCTGGTACAAGCAAATGCAAAAACAGCAGCATTTGGTTGGCCTCAGACATGGAACAATCCAAAACCGGGAGGCTTGCCGACGCTTTCTGAGGTCAACGCGGCGTACCCCACAGGCGGATCACTAGTGTGAAGCAGAAAAGTGGGAGAGTTGTGATCGCTTCAAGATCACTACTCGTAACGCCGGAAATGGAAAGAAGAAGAAGAAGAAGCCAAGAATGCACTGTGCCTGGTCATTGATCTTGTCGAACATACGGGAAGATGTTTTGTAAGTCTGATGCACAGCTCGTGTTTTGATCATGACAACAGAAAAAAGTTGCTCGATCTCTTTTTGGTATTCTAAAATCCGCTTCCAAGCTTTGTTAAGCTTATTTCAACTGAGTGAAAAGAAATCTGATTGCCGATGCCGAGAGCTCGTAGATCTTTTTCTGATCATCATGCGTGAGTCTCACGTTAAGTTCGTTTGTGTGAAGTTTCTGTAGATCTGATCGTTTTTTGAACTATCGAAATACGAACAAAAGTCTTTTGGAACGAAATGTGCTTATCGATCTTATAAATGTATCAGTGATCGTACCCAGATCTCTTTGGAGGACCCTTACCTTATTATAATCAAATCAAATCTATACCTTCAGGATTTCATGGTACCCATGGCGTACTGGCATGCTGTCCTGTTACGCGGGAGGTTAGTGGTTCAAAATCAACAGAAGCCAAAAGTGTTTTTTGAACGGGTATCACCTTTCGCAGGGACCAAGCAAGTCCTCCAATAGTAAATTCATTGCCATGAAAAGCGCATTCTCTATTAGCCGTTCGGAATCGGCAGAAAACTGTGTTTCCCTTACATTCCTTCTATTCCCTCACAAGGCATTGTTGTGAGAAATGCGCTTGGCCCCAGGGAACCCCCTTATGTTGCACCATCCTTTTTATTGATTTTATTTATTTTATGAAAAGTTTAGCGTTAATCGGTCCCAAATCGACTTCGGTTGAGTTTTACTCAAGCAACTTTCTCCTTGTCTAGCTTCTTCAACAATATCGATCTTTCTTTTTGAAGAATTTTAAGAGCCTTTTGCTATATGTTTTGTCATTTTGCACAAATTATACAGGTAGGTAGTTTTTTTCAAAGAGTACTGAGATCTTTAGTTGTAAGAATTCAGGAATCTTCCAGAAATTTCTAGAAAAATGATCGCTGATCATGTACCAATCTCATAGTCGTTGATCGAATGTAAACTTCCTTTGCAACTTTTTTTGTAAACTTCGTTTGCTAAGTCAGCAAAAACACGATCGCTGATCGTAGATATAGGAGAAAACTTCCACGTTATCACTTTGCCCTCGAAGTTCAACGCCCTCTCAGAAATATATTTCTGTGAATTTTTGGAACACGATCAGTGAAATACTCGAACATACTTGTCACAAACCTTCGATGGGTAAAGTACCCTCATATAGATTATTTCTTTTTTCTATATCAAATAAAAATCAGTTTTGTCCAAATGATGGGATAGTCTAATCCCAACAAATTAAAGCACAATGGCAAATTAAGGTAGTGTTACATTTTCAAAACCAGGTACAGTTTCTTAAACTACAATTAGACGTATGCACAACGCTTGTGTCTGTCATGTTGACCATCTGACATCACTACGAAATTCATATCACATTTTGTTTACAAAACGTGAACGTTCACACAATGTGTCACAGCATCAGACGTTGAAGATCACATGAACGACGCAAGTGGACACCTAAATACGTTGAAGTTGTATTTCGTACTCGAACTCAAACGGATTGGCAGCATTTTTCGTTGACAATCGCACGACGTGCAACTATTTGGACAATATTTTACCTCATGTTATGTGTTGCCCGTAATGGTCAGCATTTCAGCTTGTGGAATGTTCGTGGTTCAAATCCAAACAAGAAACAAACATAGTTTTCCACAGGTATCGCCTTTCGCGAGGAACTGGCAGGTCCTCCGTAAATAAATTCATTGACTTAAAAAGTGATTTCTCGATTAGCCGTTCCGAACCGACTGATAACTTCAGCCCTCCATTCCCTCACAAGGTATGGCTGTGAGAAATGCGCTAGCTCCATAGGCTCCCTGCTCTATTCCGCTGCTCTATATAAGTTTGTAATTGGCGTCATTTTTAAGTCTAATGGTTTGCTAATCGTGGTTCAAGACTTTTATTCAACAAAATGTTTTGTTAAGAATCTAAAATCCGTGTCAGCAGACTCGACAGTTATAAAAAACTGCTCAAAAATACCACTCAATCTCTCTGAAATAAGACAATGCTTGTGCTGACTCATAATAAGAGCTTATGTCGTCACTCTTCTCTGTTTACACGTTTCTCACTTTATATTCCTTCATTGAATAAACTTTGAATACAAATTTTACTCAATATTCATTCATGTAGTTCCGAAGAAAAATCTGCTTCAATTACTCTTTTTCAGAAGATTTCAACTCAATAATACTCACCTCCAATGACATCAGAAACAAAATCCTTATTATATTTCACACTCCAATTGAAAGAGCTAAATTAAGCGTTATTCAAAGGATCCTTATAGTTAAAAAAAAACACATACAATTCCTATTTTTATATCGAATGCCAATCAATAATGTAAAATAACACTTCAAAGGATATCTGAACATTTCTGTGCACCCCATGCCCATACACACAATTATTGTGCAATGCAAAAGTAACACAACATTCACACACAAAAAAAGTAAAGAAAAAAGAGAAGGTGAAAAAAAGAAAGAAAAACAAGGAAAACAATAATCCCACTCAACACAAAAAAAGGCTCTGCCCACGTTTCCATTCTTTGTGTAACAAGTAGTAGATGTTTCCATCCTTCATTATTTTGAAATTTGAAAGCAAAAAAAAATTCAATAAAATAATAATGATTCTTTTGATAAAACTTTTTCAAATTGATTCAAAGTAGTTGTTGTTGTTGTGTCTGTTGTTTTTTTTCATCTTTTTGCATTGGTTGTATAATGTTGTGCCAGAGTGGACTTCAGCAAATTGAATTTAATTCAAAAAATGTAATAAAATAACAGCAAATCAAATACTCTATAACAAAAAAAAAATCCAAGCTCTTTCCATCAGGCGAGGGAAGGATCCCCTACAGTCTCTCCAAAATCCTAGGGATTATTTGAATCATCGTTAAATTTATAAAAAATCATGTTTGTGCAGTTTTTGCTTGATTTTTTTTTCTTCTTTTGAATATGATGTAAGTAGCAAGAAGTTTGGCTAACAACCAACAACCCTTTCAGTGGAATTCGTAGGAAACTTTTACGAAAATGAAATGGGGAAACAGGATTCATGCGAAAATGCAAAAATATGGGTCAGTGTTATTTGGCTAATGGCATTTTATCAATTTAGTCAGTTGAAAATCTATTCAAATTTCGTTCATCAAGGAACAACTTTAATAAAAATAGGAGTGCCACACAACCCCCGTCCATTGGTGAGGAGCTGGGCTACGACGTATTGCCGATTCCAAACAACGAAATGGGAAAGGGCTTTTCATAGCAATCTAGTTTCGGTTTGAGGACAATTCCTCGTCAAAAGCGATACTCATGGAAAAACAATTTGATAATTACATACAAAGCGAGGCCCCCGGACCCTGTCGCGTTTCTCACAACCATGTCTTGTGAGGGAACGGAGGTGACCTACAATTTTCTGCCGATTTCGAACCGCTAATCGAGAATGAATTTGCTATCGCAAAAATTGCAAGTTACTCACGAAAGGCAATACCCGTATTATCATTTTTGGCTTCTGTTGGGATTCGAATCAAGAACAACCCGCCTAACATTCAGGTATGCTAACCATTACGCCACGGCCACCACTGCTCGTGGAGTGTTGTGGTAAAGGTTGTAAAAATCATATTTATAGAGCAACTAGTCTTATAAGGTTTAAGAGCTTGGAGATGTTGTCACAAGCTGTGACTATAGAGGAATAGCCATAGACTTCACTCTTTTAAAGCTTTTCTAAAACATATTTAGGTATGACTTGCAGCTCTGAAAATGTTACTTGGATGGTGAGGAATAGGCTAACGAATTTTTACTAAAGTGAGAAAGGTCTTTTGTGGCAGCCCATAGTTACTCCCTGAAGACAATTCATCGTGAAAAGGGATACTCATAGAAAAAAATTGGGATATTTCATGGGTTCTTCTCATTTTTACTTTGAATTTGAGTTTCTTATCCCGATATTCCTTTTTTTCTAAGTATCTATACCTCAATTTAGCCTTCCCTTCGTCAAAAAATCATATTCTTTTTAATTGGATCAGTGTAGTCGTTATCGTATAATTTCTTTATCTAGAGTTTTATAATCTCAAAGTCCATTACTCGTCCAATGAAGCTTTGAAATGTCGTGTCTTTCACTGCGACATTCCAATTCACTCAACAATATCAAAAACCATACCATGTCAACAGAAACAACTTTCTTTCCTCAACCATATTTCTAAGTTTTTAATTTCTTTTTCATCATTTTTTTTTTTTTCTCTCTGACTATCCTCGAAATTGGAAAGAAAAAAGAACTTTTGTAAAATAAACTTCTTGCGGATCTCCACAAAGCAATAATGAAAAAACTTTACTGTGAGAAAATAAAACACAAGTCTAAAAATAACTCACCTAAAGGATTCAGAACAAAAAAAAAGGAGATAAAAGAATTCTTCCTGAGTGAAATTTGTAGTCATCCCATTCCGTTGTATGGTTAACTGTGATTCTATAAATACAGTCTTCTATGTGATAAGCGTTTTATGTCTTTTCAAATGAACGTTGGGCATTTTGAAAAAGTTATATTTACTGTGTCATTGGCTTTTGCTTTTGTTATTCTTTCCAACTATTTTTCCCCGTAATTCATGTTTAGGTTTGTGTTTCTTTCTATTTGACTAGTTGGATGGAGGAGTCTTTGTGTTTCGTATTTTAGAAAGAATAAGTAAATTCAAGAATCTTTTATTTCACAAATTGCTATTTTAAACGGTATTATGGATGAAACTTGAGTCAAAGGGAGAGATTCCATTTCAATTACTTTCGTGTCGACATTTTCTTGTTGAGTTGTGTTTTTCTTTCTTAGGGAGGGACGAGGGAGGTAGTTTTGATAAGGAGCTTTGTTGTTTAAAAGCAGATGAAATAATAGAGAGAAATAGTTTGATAAAATATTTAAATTCTGCCCAACGAACATTTAAGTCGAGAGATAAAAAATGCTTCAAATGAACAGCTGAATAGAATTCCCGTCAGTGGGGTAGAATGGACAGTGGCAGGATGCTTTTCTTTGAAAGATACCATTTTTCTAACAAAAAAAAAAAACAAGAAAAATATAGTAAGACAAAGTAAATCTGTCTTCAAAAGCGACATTTACTCCTGATGAGAAAATCTATCGTTCGTTCTTGTTGATTCTCAAAACTTCAATTACCCTCTTTTGAGGGTACCATTCCCTATATTAAAAAATTAATATGTGGGTCTAGTCTCCCTTCCAAAATCCTTCAAAACAAAATATGGAAATTAAAAACACATGCAGTGCAATAACCGTCGGAGGACATGGGGCTATATTCTTTGATCAACGATTAAATGTTTCAACAGCCCTTTGATAGGTGCTGAACAGACCTCTACCTGGTTCTCAACCTCTGCTTGGCTGATAAATCTATAGTCCTCCAAATGGCTGTCAACATAGCTCTTTAAGGTTCGGCATAAAGGACTCTGCCTAATGCTATCTCTTTTCAATTAGCGGGCACTCAACAGGCCTCTAGGTGTTTTTCAGAAGGTTTCTATCTGGCTACCAACAGGTATTCACTAAGTTTCCAACAGAATTCCATCGGTTATTAACAGGTGTCCACCAGGCTCCCAACAGAATCGCACTTTATTTTCGAAAGGGCTCCACTTGGTCCTCAGCAGTTATTCACCAGGTTCTCTACCAAACTTTTAACTGATTCTCTACAGTTCGTCAACTGGCTCTCAACAGTCATAATATGGCAGCCTTCAGCTGGCTTTGACAAGGCCTACATCTATGGTTCTCAACAGCTCTCTAAATACGTTATCCTCTATTAGACTTCTAACTGATGATCCAGCCCTTTGGCAAGTAGTTTTTAGAAATTTACTACACTTTCAATAGCCATTCAGCTGGCTTTCACCAAAACTCCACTCAACAGGACACCAACAGGTTCTCAACAGAACTCTACTTGGCTATCTTCAGGGATCCACCTGGTCTTCAGCAGGACCTCATCTAGTTCTCAACAGGACTTCACCTGGTTCTCAATATGTGGTCCCAACGGGTCTCCACCTTGTTCTCAATAGTGTTTAACCTAGTGTTCAACTGGAATTCACTTGGTTCTAAATAGGTATCCATCTGGGTCTCATCAGGACACCACCTGGTCCTCAACAGGACTTTATCTGGTTCTCAACAGGACTTCATCTTGTTCTCAACAGCACTTCAGTTGGTTCTCAACAGAACTCCACTTGGCTCTCTCAACAGGGCTCCACCTCGCTCTCGTCTAGGCTCCACCTAGTCCCCAACAGGACTCCATCATGTTCTCAACAGGGCTCTACCTGGTTCTCATCAGAGCTATAACAAGGTTTTCTGAAGTGCTCTAGGTCTTCCTTTGTCGTTTGTTCAACAGACCTCATCAAAGTAGTGGCAACGGCTTCAACCTGGTTCTCTGTACAGACCTCCATATCTGGTTCTCAAAAGATCCCTACCAGGTTTTCAAGAAGCTCCCACTAGGTTCCCAACATCCATCCGTTTGGCTTTCTACTTGCCTCAATCAGGTACTTGGTTGACAGTAGTTCTCCAGCGGGTTCTCAAAAAGCCACTGGCTCAGGTTCTCAAGGAACAAGCTTAATTGAAGGAAAACCACAAACGTCGAGTAAGGGAATTCACAAAAATGTGAACCTCTGTAAATGTTTTTAAGATGTGATCCTGCTCTTGTTAAGTACAAAAATTTGGTACTTGAGGGCATACTTAAGATGTGAGAACAAAAAGAAGAACAAACTCCTATTGACGTTGGCTTATAAATTACTTTCAATCAGCTCAAGGTCATGCATATTAACGTGGTAGGTGGGCAGTATTTGGTTATGTTACTGCTGTGCATCCAGAGGCGGTTATGATTGGTGCTGAGTTTGTATATAAATGAACATTATTATGTATCTTGCTGCTCTCCGCGAAAACAATGTCAAATGATAATTTTTTAACCAAAAACTAGTCTTTACACACCAATAATTCGATTAACTGCTCGAGTTTCTAAGTTTAATCAATTTTTTCCTTTTATTTTGTAATTTTATGTTGGCTGTCAAAGTTCTTTCACTCAATTCTACCTAAAATGTTCGAATATGTATGAAGAAATCACATCAAAACCTAAGAAGTTGCTGAACTTTCTATAAAGCGATCAATTCTCATATGAATTGTTCTTGTTGATTCTCATCATATCGAGTATGGTGTCGAATTGCTTGCGAAATGTTATTTTACCCATAAGATGTTATTCCATAAGTTTCTCATTTAATTAAAAAAAGTCAAATTTCTTTCACATCATTCTTAATATTAAACAATTCATAGTATCGAAATATCTCTCAAGAAAGCCATAATTGATTGCAAAGATACTTCGATATCCAAAAGCAATCTGTCAAACCTCACACTCGGCCACCCATAAAGACTTCCCATACAAACGAAAAAAACCTTCATCCAATTGATTTTCATACAAACATTTTTCCTAACACAATCAATATGCAAGTTACTAAATTTAAATAATAAAAAATTATTATTGAATAACAAATAGCTCATTATCATTTTAATTTCCTCAACTAGCCGCTCCGGTGGCCATAATAAGCTATGCAGCAGTAAAAAATGAAAAATTTGTAATTGAAACATGACAACTTGGGATCACCATAAATTATTTAATCCAATTTGGGCTTTGCATACCTAATTAAATGTTTCTAACAAAAAAGATTTTAACTGAATCTATTCAGGTGTATTCGTATGGAGAAAATTTAAATAAAATATTGTCCTCATTTATTACGACAAAATTAAAAACAAACAAAACACTGACTATAGCAATGTTCTACATAATCACTCGCTGTCGATAGAACAACACAATTATTGTTATCTTTTTTATCAACGAATATCAATTTGTATTAACATTTTTAGCAAATCGGTTCGAATTCTCTCTCTTAATCGTTGTGTTTTGTGTTTTTACTTTTATTGATGCATTCCTTTATGAGTGTGTCAAATGGCATGATGATTGTGACACATAAAAGTCTCAAGAAGATGCTTTCTAGTTCTCAATTTCTTTTTCATTGTAAGCTCGTCTCTAAACCGATTAACTCAGAATTGGAAAAGAATAACGCAACGAAATTGTGTGCTTCACAAGTTGTCATGCGAGGCTTTAGCGTGGGCTTTAATGTATAGAATCGTCGTAAAAAGAAAAAACTGTACCAGTTGCAGGCGTTTTATTCGCTTTTAATACTCCATCAGACCCGCGGATTAAAATCCCGTTGAATGTTAACAAAACACCGGAATAAAACAATAACACACTCGGTTTATGTTTTTTACTTTTCTTTTTTTCTGAATATCGCCCTGACAATCATAAATCTTTTATGTTTATTGAACAGCAGATCGCATCAATGATGATATATTTAAATTAAATTATACATCTAACGAAATCGCTTGTTTCCCACTTCGAGCTCCAGCGCAAAGCTAAGATATCAAAAAAACAAAAGAAAAAAGAAAAAAAAAATAGAAAAACGTGTCACCAAGCTTAGGGAAGGGCATTTTGTCACCATTTTTCGTTTGAAATTAGAGACATTTCTTTGGTGTATTGATATACTTTATGGCGTACCCTCATAATTTCCACAGATTTTCCTTAACAACGCCTATTGATCTGAACACAATTTGTCTTGTTAACAAGTCGGTTGTGAAAATACAAAGATGTAGAGCGAGGGAAAAGCGAAAGTCGAAATAATTCTCCCATCTAATATCGATGAACTGTGACTGTAAAATAACAATTGACACAGTCTCACAAATGAATCTGCCTCTACATACTTTTGTTACAAAGGAACTGTCGTCAATCAGTCTAAAAAAAGAGACAATCTGCATTATGACGCTTTTATGGTCTATTTTTTTTTTTTACAATTATGGTGCTATAAAAAAGCACACCTTTATAGCTTGACTCTGAAATGAACAGAGAGCTACCTTCATAAAGAGAGAAAAAAGAAACACCACCTACCGACAAAGTATACATCGCTGTAGGTGTCTATAGACTAATTAGAATTTTAAAACTGTGCCCATGGAGCATTCAAGACTGATTATAAATCGAACTCATCCAAAGTCTTTCACGGGGTTTCCTCTTTCACGTATTTGCATACACCAAAGACCTCACAAGCAGGCAAAATGTTATACGACCTCCATTTCAAAGACAATCTGAAATGCAATGCAAATCTACCATGGCCTAGTGTCCCATTGAGTTTGTAAAACATAAAAGAAATTAAAATTAACCGTATGACATTATGTTCTCGTATTTCATTGGCTCATATAAACTCAATTAAAACTCACACATAATTAAAACAATATGATTCCGGTGTGGTTCTCTCACTGCTTAAACCGCCTGTAGTTATAAAATTGCATCCACTCTTTGTTTTTATATATATTTTTTTATTGTTATTGAAAATTGATCGAACAATGTGTAGGTGTTTATTCTTTGAGTAATATTTATGAATTAAAAATTATAAACACATCATGTTGGTGTTGATTTTCACCCACAAACTGGAATTTTTTTTTTTAATATTTTCTACTGCAGCTCTTGTGGCAATGAATTTTTGATTGTAAATTTAATTGGCATGGTTACATACCAAATAATATCACGAGAGGCAAAATTATTGTTTGTTTAATTTTTTTCTTTAAACTCTTGCGGCTTACTTTGTGTTAAGGATAAACACGAAGTGATGTTTAATTATATTATTTCATTTAATATCAACTTAAATGGAAGTTACATTCATTTCGTTTAATGTAATTTGGTAACATATTTAAAAATAATATTTTTTTCATCTGAAAATATATTTAAATGCGGTGGGTGTTAAATAAAGAATTTGATTTTAAAGAGAATGTAAAAGGGTTCTTGTACGTGCTCTCAATAAATACGAATTTTGTAAACGAAATTGTAACAAGGATAATATGAGAATCAACCTTCAGTTGTTTGAGCGAATAATGGATAAGCTTTCAAAGGTAGGCTATGAGAATTGTGATCTCGAAGAGATCCCAGCTCTTCCACTTTTCTGCTTCACACTAGTGATCCGCAAGTCATTTATTGACAAGCCTCACGAGTTTTGGATAATCCCAAGATATACCAAGCGTACTGTAAGGTACAATGAATATTTCAACAAAAGGGTTCGTTTGTGAGTCAGGGTATCTGATACCAGAAGGATAAAGTGTGTAATGTACGGCAAATAGGAGCTTTTTTTTGTAGGTACACACATACATGCCTGTTCTGATTTTCGATCGGACTAAAAACGATAAGCGAAATTGAATCCGTGCGGATTGAAAAAGTGTGTTCTTATTTCCGAGCGGATTCACTACTGATTTTTTGTCACAAAAACGTTTTGGAAATTAAATTTTTGTGTTCATTGGAACTGTTTACAACTTTAGTACATGTTAATGTTAATAAAGTTTATTATTTTTTATTTTTAACAAAAAATAATGTTCTACAGAATTCATTAACCGAATTCAATTCCGTTAACAAAGTGATAAATAAATTGAAAACGTACGAATTCGGAATTGGGAACTGCAAAAATTGTAAAACGGGAGGATGTGTTATCCGAACGAAACTCAGAACAGGGGCCATAAAGTATTAATATTAGGGAGGAGCTAAAACACAAACTGTTCGAAATGTTCTTGATGGTTCTCATTTTATCTAGAAAGTTCTATGATGTGGTATGCTTTTCTATATAAAGAGGCCGCTGGGGCAGGCAGAGTCAAAAGTATAACGAAAAGACAAGTTGTTTAGTAATGGTGTAAAGACTGGATAAGACAAAGTGTGGCTATTAATTGAATTGCATAACGAATAGACAAGTTTTTTACTTCAAATACAGAAAAGAAGTTGAAAATAAAGTTTTATTTATTTAGCCTGGTAAACGTAACAGTACGATCAACTAATCTATTGTTGGAAACTAAGTAAGAATATTGATTGTATACAGCAGTAAATTTCTTGTGGACATCGTTTTTTGTGCGGTGAGCCTTCTTTGAATTTTTTCCAGTATCTAAATTCGCCCACGCAGGGTCAGCAGGTGGAATATTTGTCCTCTGTTGACCCCTTTTTGCGATGTAATTGTAAGTGCACCAAATTTCTAAGAAGCAACAAACATCCACTTTTTTTTAATCGATTAGGTTTGGGGTAATTGTGGTGAGTAATATTTTTGCTATAAGGAATCTTCCATAGATCTTCCTGCTCTACAAATGAGTTTGATGGCGTACTTGTTACAAAGTTTTTATTTCCATTCCACTGGCTTTAGGGATGTTTTTTACCGGCTTTGGATACAAACATTTTTTCCTTGGTCTGGATGTTTGTAGTTCGAATCCCAACAGAGGCAAAAATGTTTTTTCCACGGGTATCGCCTTTCGCGAAGAATTGGCAAGTCCTCCGTTAGTGTTCATTGCCATGAAAAGCGCTTTCTCGATTAGCCGTTCGGAACCGGCAGAAAATTGTAGGTGCCCTCCATTCCCTCACAAGGGATGGTTGTGAGAAATGCGCTAGGCCCAGGGGCTTCTCGCTCTGTTGCGCCACCCTATTTATTTTTTATTTTACGATGTTTGTAGCATTGCCAATTATCAAATTATTTTCGCCAAAAGAAGACACTTTTCCCGATCGCAAAGGAAGAAAGGTAAAACAAAACAACCCTTGGTACAGACAAACGCAACGAAATTTGTATTTCGTTGGTTTCAAAAATGAAGGTTTGCCGAAGCAGTTTGAAGCAGGCATTCTCCACGAGCGGAGTACTAGTGTCAAGCAGTTACGTGTGAGAGCTGTGATCCTTTTGAAATCACAATGCACTTATGGTCGAAAAGGGAAGAAGAAGAAGAGACTATTATCCTGTTCCTAATACTTGAGGGATAGAGACGTTTGCAATCAAAATGATGTACACAACTCTTGCACTTCACGAGCCCTGCCTTTCAATCCGTGTTATGTGTATGTATAAGAAACCTTTCCATCAGTTCCCACAACCTATATCTCTAAAGGCTATTAAGGTATACCTTCCTATCTGATTGAGGAGGGGTGCTATGTAGTTATGCTGCTCTTGATTCGAGGTTATATTTTTGCAAGAACAAAGCTCATTCTTCTAGTCTATCAAATCAAATCAAATAAAAAGACTGGTACAACATTACTAGGGAAGCTTCGGAGCCTAATGCATTTCAAATATCTGCAAATTTTTTGCCGATTCTGAAAAGTTAAGTGAGATAGCGCTTGTCTTTGAATTGTAGTTGCGCTTGTCTACTCCTTGCGAATTTCTGGGATTCGAGACTTCAACTGGCTGTCATGGTAATCATCATATACTCCTTCTAGCTACTTCTAGTTTTTCGTGTACTCACTAAGTTTTCTCTGAACGCTCTGAGTTTCCTCTGTGGTAAATTTAAGCTTTACGCATTGTTAAATAGTTCTTTAACTGACATTGCTAATTTACCAAGACTTTCATTCAACTTGTAAGCCTCGGTCTGCTCAGTCTAATTTTTATTCACCCGGTACATCTTTGCTTCTTGTTAGGAAATTAGCGTTTAACTATTGTGGTGCGGTTCATCGTGCGTGTTTATGACAAATTTGTTCAAAGAGAACCCACTTAAAGGCCATAGCACTTAGCAGAAACTTTGCGTGCTTGAATTCATTTGAGTTTTTCAGTACCTTTTTAGGTATATGTACTCGTCTGGTTTTTTTTTCAGTGATTGTCTTTCCTTAAGTTTTTGTTTAAAGTCCTTTCCAAATGCAGTTGTTTTTCAATTAGTTAACATAACAAAATGAATGGAAACCATAGTTTTTTTTTGGTCAGAGATTAAGTCCATTCTAATCAAATCATCTAACAGCAAACATCATAAGAACTTATCTACTCCAACCTCCCTCTATACCACCAACAACGACAGCCACAACAACAGCATCAGCAACAACCAATAAACAAACAGCCGCTTAATTGCCAAGAACTACGTAAACAACAAAATACCATTAACTTTCATCCACCCTCCTTTTCCACCGTAAATAAAAAAGAAAAACTTTTGTGTACAAGTAGTACCTGCCTTGTAGACCAAATCGGCTTAAAAGAAACCCTCATATTAATTTCCTGTCCAGCAAAACGAAAAAAAAAACTTCATCAACTCTCGCTGCCATCGTTTTAATCATAACAAAGCGTATTACACTTCATAACATTACATTACACTTACAACCCAAAAAAAAAGAAAGCCCAAACAAAAAGAAAGGAGACCAAAAAACCACCACGACATGAAGATTTAAGATGTTAAAGAGCCTGCTCCAATGACTCTCCAACTGTTAAAGGGCATATGTCAAGAGTTCTTGTGTTTTTATTTTCAATGGTAAAGACAAAAAAAAAAGAGAAAAGTTTGAATGAAAACACCAACACCACACCAACATACTCACATAAATGTCTCGTCCTTTTTATTTTCATTCAGTAAAATAAGTGCAGATTTTTCATTATAACAGCCTTCAAGCCTCTCCAACCGCGACGAAGCACCATGCCAAGTCACCATCAAAACCGCCTTTCTTCTTCTTAAACAATCTTCCAACTCTCTATGGCAGGAAAAGTAGAAGAGAAGGATGATGTAAGGGGAGTGGTGTGCGGAAAACATCATCTTCACATTCACTGGGGTTACAAAATATTAAGATACAAAGACAATAATTGAACGTTACTTAATGGCTGTAGAAAGACGTTGAACCAGAAGAAGCCAGCAGACGAAGAATAACGTTCTGAAATGGTTACATGCTCTCGTGTTGCTATACATTATACTTCATACTCGTCTTGTTGTGTTTAAATGTTGGAAGAGACGAAAATATGAAAAATTATGACAACATTATTCATAAATTGTTTAAGACAATGAATGTATGTGTGTGTATAAGTATCTCTCTGTATAATTGAAGAGTCAGTGGAAGGAAGAAAATGTATACGCCGCCGCCGCCATGCGGCATCCATTCCTTTTGTGGTATGTATAAACGTATTTCCTACCCACACTTGTAGTCTATGTTGGTTCTTCACTCCAAAGCTTCAAGCCAAAAAGCTATTATGTGGTACACCATGTTAGTTGGTGGCGATTTTATAAAAGGCTTCGTTGGTTCAAGTATATTCAGAAGGCGTCAACCCCAACGACAGTATATATCCGGGATTGTGAACATGTTTGAGTTAGGAATTACTCAAATGCAATAAAACGGGTTAAGGACGTGAACTCTCTAACAAAAGTCAAACGCAGAAACACACTCTTTCAAACACAAGCACAAACACAAAACCAGCTTTTAAATGATTTCCTTGTTTCTTCTGCCTTCTCTGTCATATCATAAAAAATGCCAGTAAAAAATTTGCCTTATTTCTAATCGATTCAGGACGTGTCAAACGGTGTGTAGGATTCCAACAAACATCGAAAAGGTTATACAATAAAAATAAAACTCAGTTTTATTACACCCCGCAGGATATTCAGAGGTCATTTCTTGAATATATATAGTATATTCTTTATCTGCTAGAAAATTTGAAGGAATTTGGAATTTTTTAACGGCAGCATGCTTCCTAGAGAATCGGCATTTTCTCAAGCTTTAGTTAAGGCAAAAAAAAGGTAGGTACCTATACGTTTTACGGAATGCACTTAAAATATTCAGAAGGCTCTTAACTTCCCTGCGCTAACATAAAAGTAAGGAAAAAAAATAAAGGAAAATCCGATTTTTACTGTTCGAAACCAGGACGAAATACAGAAAAAAGAAACATTAAAAAAAATTAATGATCGACAAATCCCATCATTTCATCAAACATTCAAAAGAATATCAACTTTTTGGTTCTCCGACTCGTCCCCAAACATTTACTCCACCTCCTGCGGCATGATACGAATTTCGTATACGCAGAAAAAAAAGACGAAAAGGAAAAATCAAGTATAATCGATTTTCATTTCAAGAATCAGCTAAATTCTGATGTTAGATTGCATGCTCTTCCGGACTTCCATCTTCTTCTTGTTAAATTTTTCTTCTTTTTTTTTTTGTAGGAGAGGGGGAGAAGCTTTTGCGTATATTTGCACAATTTAATCCTTTGAACGCACTGATGGTGTGCCCCGAAGGGGTTGTGTATATTTTGAGTAGGTTGTGATGGCTGGCGCACGAGTGAGAATGTCCTTAATTCGATAAGAGTGCCAACAAAAGAATGCCTTCCAGGGACGATGGAGTGGTAATGCCTACAGAAGAACATTGAAAAAGAATGCAGAAAAAAAAGTATAGAAAGAAAGTAGAAAATCCTTTTTTATGCTTTATTGAAGGCAGGAAGGATATATTCCCTCAAGGGCATGACGAGAAATAAATGGAGGCTTTAGTAGAAGCGTTTACTCATTTGTATTGTAGTTTTTGGAAGTAGCAACACTTTTTTTTTTTTTATTTTGTCAGTGTGTGTTTTTCTATGTTGCCATTCGTTGGCATAGTGTGGCTTCAAAGAGATGCTTTAGATGGAAAAGGAAAGGGGTTTTTTTCTTCTATTCTTCGGTGTAAGCGTCTTAGTCTTATAAGCAGTGTTTCTTTTTTTTTGTGATACCTTTGTTGGCCCTTATTTTTTTTTTTTTCATCCTAAGGATGTTACATGAAAAACACACACGAGCGCATTATTGATATGTAAAGAGATGTTATCACTTGTGATTGATGTTTGATGAAGGGGAATTGATTTTGTTTATTTTTCAAATGTGAACTGATAGTGAACATCGAATTCCTTAGGGCATTGTGTCTAGAATAGCAGAAGCTGGGGGCAAAGTTTATTCTATTGAAATTTGAATTTGAAAGGATTGGAAAGAGCTCCCAGCGGCGGCGGATGCCAAAGGCCTGAGGCGAGATAGAGAGAGTGAAAGTAGCTAAGTGGGGGAGGATTTTGATCCCTGGGATTCAAAGTTTGGAAGATATGGAAAAGTTTTCTAGTTTCTCTAAACGCCACACGTGACTTTTGCTCACAGAAATGATTGAAATTGTAAAATGTTGTTTAAGTTTTTACCTCAGCTCTTTTGTTTGGCCGGGTTTGCGACTTCCCACTCCGCCGAACAAAGTCAGATCTTAGTTTTGTATAATTTTCTTTGAAATTTGATACATGAAACGAGGAGATAGTTTAAACTTTTTCTTATACTAGAACCTAACCATTCCACAAGATTTTTGTTCTGGTGAGTCTCTCCCGTTGTACTTCTACTACCCTTCATTATTAGCTCAAATTGGTTCCACTAGAATAAGGATACATTAGATCTATCGTGGTATTACAATGGGCCCAACGGGCCTAAGTGTGTTAGCCGAGCTAACAGCCTCTGTAACCTAACCTAACCTAACCTCCCGTTATATGCGTAAAAACATTTAAAGCTAAGGAGTACACTACACACTCCCCTTTAGACAATTTTTTTTCTTTTAACGGGTGATGGTGTTTGTTAGAAAGCGGGAAGTCTCACATTTGCTCCTTAATTCAGGTCTGTAGATCCTTTTTTGAAGGAAATTTTAAGTTTCTTTTGATAAACTGGGTTGCCTTGCTCTTTGTTAATGCTTCAAATGTAAGACCAATTTGTTTAGTAGTGAATTCGTTTCACTGCCCTGGTATGGGAATAAGCTATATTCAGTCCATACTTCAGTAATATCACTTTAAAGTGGTATATACTCTTCATTCAATTCGAAAGGACCATTATTTAATGCCTGAATATTCATACCAAGATGTCCTTAATTGATGTGTGTCTAGGGAATAAGAGAAAGGACAAAAAGCTTCAACTTCAGTGCTTAAGTATCCTAACAACCTTAACATAGCACATCAAAGTAAATCCATCATTGTCATTTTTTCAATTTCTCTCTTTTCTCTTTTGACAACCTTTGTAAAGCACAGATTTTAAATAACAATAACGAAAGATATTAAAAGTTCTCAGAAATTGTCTTTACCAATTACTAAACATCAACAATTTATCATTCATTATTATGCTATGAGCTCCCACCTATTCCTACCTAAGCCTAAGAAATTTCTTGCTTTTCAAAAGTCGTTAAACTTCCCAAAATATTGTTCTCATCCTTTTATTTTCTTCTTTTTATTTATTTTCTTGTGATAGCGCTTCAAAGAGTTCCTTAATTTAATAATTCATCCAACATACATGCATGTGAAATATTCAAATTCACTTAAAAAACCTCGAGTTTACCTCTCGTTGCGAGTATAAAATATAACCTCTACCTATACCCAGCCAAACCAAACCAAACCAAACCAACCTTCCTGCCAAAAAAGTATCTCAAGCATTTTTAATTAAATCCACACTCAAAAATGTGTCCCCGTCTCTTAGAAGAACACGTTCCTAAAGGAGAACGAACCTACTATGTGAGCAATAACTTTTACTACACACACATGCCGTTGCCTCACCTCATCGAGAGTCACAAGAATAACGAACACTGGCAGGTTGGAACGTTGGGAGGTAGGTAGTAGTAGCTGCTATGAGATGCGAGTATAAAATACAAAAAGTCATGCATTCTGTGTGTGTTTAATATTCTCTGACACATTTTTGCTCGATACTAGTCTTTTTCTTTATACTTTACGTATATATCCTCGAACATCATCCTTAAGAAAATTTGCAAAATCTTCAACATCCAGGACCTGTGCCGACCTCCTCCTCCTTTTTCATTGGTATTATGTGAAAACATGAACACGCGGATTTTTTTTTTATTCTTTATACCTTATTTTTTTTGGGAGGTGAATTTTCTTGTTATAACTTAATACAATTTTAAATTCTTTTACTCCCGAATACAAAAACATACAATGTCATGCCTTCTTCACCTTCATCTTTGCTCACAGGCAGGTACGATACGAACGTCGAAAAGTATACATATTCCTCTACTCTATCTCTCACCAAAAAAGGAAAAAAAAGGATAATAAATTGCATGTAGAACACGAACGAGAAAGTGAACAATTTCACTTACGAGTTAATTTTATATTCCATCGTCTATTATTATTTAATTTTGTTTCCGATGGGTTGGCTCTAGGAAACACAACTACACACACGAGGTATATGTTTTGAAATTGAAAATTAAGAATAGCACTTGTTTGCTATATTCTCTGGGTGATTTATGGCCAAACAAGGAATTAAAATGTTGAGATTTATTTTGTTTTTGTGTGGTGTCTGGCCCCAGCTACATCACATCATATATACCTACTCCTCGTATGTGTTATAAATTTTGTGCAAAGATGGAGGAGTCAAGGAGTCAGATGGGTAGGAAGATGATGTATCTTTGGTGCCATTCGATATCAATTTATCTTACTTAGTGTATTCGATGTGGAAAGATTTTTCAAGCATCAGGGGATTGTCTATTTTGAAATCAAGAACATCGAGTCCGGTATGGTGTTTGGTTTATTAAAACAAATGTGTTTACTTAAAGGAATCCTGGCAGATTGACCTTAAGAAAGTCAGTCTATCGGGTGGCGTTGGGTTGTAGGTTTTAATGGTTTTGGAAATATTGTCATAAAGTTTCCTTCTTTGTGAAATAACTATTTTTGCACGATGAGTCCAGGTTTACAAGGGCTAATTGCTCAACCTTTTTTTTAATGATGAGGCCCGTGATATAAGTCATGTCCCAGCAGGAGTTAGAAGCTCGAACCTAAGAAATATGCCAGGTTTTTGCATGGGTATCGCCTTTTGAGAGGAATCGGTAGGTACTCCAAAGTCATTTACACCGTGTCATAAAAGCACTTTCTCACTTTGCCATTCTGAATCGTCAAAAATTGATCCCTTATCCGTTGAATGTATTAGGCTGCAAGGCTCCACAAATTTTGTTGTGGCACCCAGTTTGTTTCTATATTCCTGTGAATTGAACAGAATGGTCTTAAAATCGTCAGTTTTTGTTGTCGAATGTCAAGTTGAAGAAGGGCTTTTCGAATCAGGGGCCGAGTTACCCCATCAGTGATCGAGTGAGTGAGTGGCATTGTTCTTTCAAAATAGCTCCCAATCACACAATATCAGCCACAAGGCTGTCTATCTATTTAATCAAATTCCGCTCAACTAATGAGGAGATAGTTTCAAATTAGGGAATTTGATTGCACGATAACGTGAGTTTTATTGCCAAATTAGCATAAATCGGTCACGTACTACTCGATAACGTGTGCGGTAATCTGGCCCCAACATTCCTGAAGATCACTAGTTCCTTTCGAAATGTGAAAGATTCCAAAAAGTCCTTTAAGTCTAACTGCAGCTTAAACATCTGTGAAATAATAGTTCAACTGCAAGCATTGCAAAGTGATTTCAAATTCTTACATACGATCCACTTACCTTCCACACGCTGTTGTAGAGTGAAAGAAATACTGTTTTCATCCCAAGACATAATACTTACGATCCACATACGTTCCACATGCAAATACGGCGCCAGATAACTGGGTAGTAGTAGATTTTGCTAGAAATTTTGATAGCGTATTAAATCACAGAATTTGAATACATCGTCGGCACATAAGGCACGGGAAGGGCTGGGGCCAACCGAGAAATTTAAGAGATCTACGATTTTTGGAGACTCCGAATGGCTATGTGGGTAACCGGTCTAATTGGTTCCAGAATTGCAATCGGAAGATGCCAACTCGAAGACACCCCTGAAAAGCTTTTGAATATTTCTGAGATGAGAACTCAAACTAAAACGCTGCCAGCAGACATGCTAACCACCAAGTCGCAGGCGGCTTTAATGACTATTCGCGAAAAAGTAGTTGAAATAAAATAAATAATAAATAGGGTGGCGCAATAGAGCGAGGAGCCCTTGGGCCTAGCGCATTTCTCACAACCATGCCTTGTGAGGAAATGGAGGGGACCTACAATTTTCTGCCGGTTCCGAACGGCTAATCGAGAAAGCGCTTTTCATGGCTTTGAATACTAACGGAGGACTTGCCAATTCCTGGCGAAAGGCGATACCCGTGGAAAAAACATTTTTGTCTCTGTTGGGATTCGAACTCGAACCTCTGGATTAACAGGCGGACATGCTATCCATCACACCACTGGTACCACAAAGTAGTTGAAAACAGAACTTATAATCCACAAAAATAAATGAGTCAAGTATTCAAGGCTGCTCTCCCTTCTAACAATACTTTGACATTCACTGATTGGTAAAGAAATTCAGCGGCTACCGGATTGCAACACAAATGGTTGATGCACGGCAAATGAATATCCCGTGTCATGAGCCTCTTTTCTTTTCACTTGTAAAGAATGTTAAGAACTAATGCTGACCCTTTTTGCTATTGAAGATGATAAACTCTTTACAAACGGTAAAAATCAATTGAGTTTCCTAATGATTATTCCTATCATAAGGACATTAGGTGGACTCTCTGAGAAAATTTTGACTGACAAAAATTCAATAATTAGACCATCGCATCTCTTTTTTCACATTGAAAGAATGAAAAAATGTCATCAAATTAATTAAAATATCTGCCCGTTTTCTCATCTCAACTTTTCCATTGTGCATCCTTGAAGTTTGACATTCTGCTGGCTCTGCCTGTGAGAGACAGTTGTCTGTTATTTGAAGTCAATTCTTTTTTCTCTCTCTATTTTGTTGGGGTTGTTGATTTTTGTCAATGCGATGCTTGACAAAAATTGCTGCTGCTAATTTGAATATTTATTCACATTTAAAGATTGAATTTTAGATATTTTCTGGTTTTTTTTTGCGCATTGCGCTGTGCGTAGCTATTCTGATGGTATACATGTTGCTTCAATATATAGCTAGGTATAAGGATTATAATTTTCCATTTCAAATGCCAACAATGACATGCAAATTAAAATTATGCTCGAAAGTGCCAGCGGGAAGCGACACATCCCTGTCTGAACAAATTCTATTCAGATTTTGTGTATACTTATATGCATGTACATTCATATACTGCCTGTGAATGGCACAAGTGATAGACTGCGTACACGAGTGTGTTTGAAATTTAAACTTTGATTAAAATTTATTATTAAATTTTCCTTTCGCTTTATATGTGAATCCTTACACAATAACTCACCTCTCCTCACACTTAATAAGTTAGAAGAAAACAAATTGATTGAAATTTTATTCTAATCCAAAATAATTTTTTTTTATTGTTTCAGAAATAAAAGAAAAGTTCAAAACTTTCTACCCTGCAAGACACCAACACGTGGCCCACATATGAATGGGGCACTGCCGGGAGGACATTCGGTGACGTATGAAGATCCGGATGCACATTTAGGACATCGGCCGTTAGTTATGAGACATCATCATAATGTTGAGGTAAGCATCATCAAAGCTCTTTCACATGTGAATTCATATCCTTTCGATTGCATTACAAAAATATTTGGGTATCCTTGAATGATATTTTATTCGACGAATAGATTCATCTTTTCAAATTCGAAAACAGACTACCTATACTTGGCACACTTAAAACAATTGGAATGCCAATTAAAATGTGGGTTATTCTTTGGTATAAGAGCAATATATCCATCTCCTCTTATACCAAAACATAGTACCAACTCAATTGGCAAAATATATCATACCCCTCTTAGAAGAGAAGAGTAGAAATCCATCTGTTCACTCATGAGACTGTGCGGTTGTCATAAACACCTTCAACTCTCTAGTCTCAACCAGTGCACGAAGCTTAAACTGCAGTTTAAGCTTTAAGGCTTCTCTAATCACATTCTCCATATACTCGTACAATGTTTCTGTTTTTAAACAAAACTATAACAATGGATGGCCTCAATCTCCCACTTGAATTAAAACGCATACTGTTGCACTATGTGTATAGAAAGTTACATACCACAAGAGAGGACCACAAGGATTTAATTGCAATTGTAATTATTAATAGAGTGAGTAGGATGGGATGTAGATGTAATGTTATACAAAATACGTCTATTCTCTCAATGAAAGGATATAACTGAGATGAATTGGTTATCTCTGTGATTGTTAGAAAGCAGCTAAGAGGAAATACTGTGGTTAGTTCTCTCCTCTTCTAGAACAAAAACATCAACAGATGATAATGGTAAAGATTTTTTGGATGAATTGCTCTGTGAAAGATTGCTGTTTGTGGGAGGATTTATGGTGTGTATCATTGCAAAAATGAGCACTTCCGGTGTGGATTAAATTTAATTGTTATCTGTAATCCAATATAAAGTTCCTTATAAAAACATAGGTAGGTATATCCTTACTGACACCAGAAACAACAATTGTAATCAAAACATTTAGGCATGTCCTGTCAAAATATTTGTGTGTGTCATTCAGGTTTCCTGTGCCTTACAGAATTCTTCTTCAAAATTACGAAATTGAAAGGAGTGAAATGTGATATTTTGCCTCATTCAAATACACTGATGACAAAAGAAGCCCATCCAAGTGAATGAGAATCAAGAGAGGGAGACATGGAGAGAGATACCTGCTATAGCCTGTACCCCGTAGCCATATTCATGTCAAGTTAAATTTCCTGTCGAGATATATTTGGTATTTCACGTTTTTTGTTGTTGTTTATTATTATTATTTTTATTATTATTATTTTCGTCCTGGCTCATTTCTTTTGATTTAATTTTCATTTGTGTCTTCTGTGCGACTGTAAATGATGTTTGCAGATTCACAGGGAATCACATTTCCCTGTCTGAAGGAAGGATGTTCGGTTTTATACGTATATCTTTTCTTTTTATGTTATTTGTCAATGACTTTTTACGCGAAGGATTTCGCATAAACGGAGGTATAATAATATCACATTGCGTTATTGTGATCAGAAGACGACGAAGAAGGCGGAGCAAGTAAATGGAGGTGAATGAAGACACACACAGAAATATAAAAGGACGCATTATACTTTTGAAATTTAATTTATCATTTCGTTTGTTTGTCATTTATTTTTATTATATTCTTCTTTTCTTGGCCTGCAAATGAGGAGGAATGATATGAAATGGGAAACATTATAAGGATAAAAGGATAAAAATGTTTGTCAATTCAATAAATACAGATCACGAGGGATTCATTTGATAGGTCTTATATCAGATGATAGCAGGTGTGATAAGAAAAAGGAGGATGTGATTGTATATTTATTTCAGTCAATGTTGAAGCCTGGCTTAAATCAGTTGAATTATTTCAAATCAAAATAGACGCAGCCCAGAGGTTATCTCTTCGATGGGCTTAAACCATCGGAAAAAATCATTTTGACAGAAAAGAGAGGGAAGCATTGCGTTTAAATATACCTGAATAACTGAAGGAATAGCGTTTTAAAGAATAAAAGCTAGGTAAGACCTTGCACTCTTTAAAAAAGATGTGTCCTAGCCTACAGCGTTGTTTATTAACTTCGTTCAAAGACACCTTCTAAGTGGCTGTATAAATCACCTGGAAAATATAGTCATTCGATTTGCAATTGGTCAACATAAATTCGATCGCCCAAATCTAGATGTTAGGTTGTTTGCTGATGGACCACTTCTCTTAAAAATAAGGAAAACTATCTATATAAACAAAATATTGATTATGAAAGCCTTAGCCTCTCCTTTTTATCAACAGTGTAAACGAGCTCTTAACATTGATACTTCAAAACGTTAGCAGATCCATTTTTCTTGTTCTTTGTTTTTTTGCTCTACTTGGATGGAGTTTGATGGATAATGTGTCAAACTCTTAATACTTCTATTAAAGTTTTGAAACCCAAATATTTTGTTTCGAAAGAGAACCACAGTTGCTGCCAGGCAAAAACATATTGGCATCACGTTGGGCGCCAGATTTATGGAGTTTTTGTTGCTCTTACTTAAAGTCAGAAGACTGGCACTTAAAAATATTCAAACAATTCAAACTGAGCTCTAAGATTCCTAGATTCTGTACAAAAAGAGTATAACACAAATAGTTTCCGTAAGAATGAGATAATACTCACGTTGGGCGCCACTTTATCGGGAAAGAATGTTATCTTGTGGCTTTTAAAACACTGCAAGCCATCTCAAATTCATTTCAACTTTCTTTTGAGGGTTTCTGACTTGTGTTTTTGAAAAGTATTATTAAATACAGGAGTAAGCATCTTGGCTTCACTTTGGGCGCCACTCAAATGGAGCTTGGTAGTCTCTTTATAGATCGCGAAATACTATGCAAATCTTTCCGAATCTCCCGCGTAATTGTCTGCCGAAAATAGATATCTTTCAGGAAAGCCTCATCGTAGATGAGTCGTTTCTTAAATTTGCAACTGGTACTGCTGCAAGTCTTCAAGTTCCTTCAAAATTACATCAAAAGCACCTTTTTATGTAACTGTGACTTCTCATCGTCAGATTAGCTGTATTGCTTAAACAGTAAGACCTCTTTACCACTCAATTTTTGACTTCAGCTCCAAAGTAAAAAAAATTTTTGTGGGGAGAAAACATTATGGCAAAAGATTGGTCACAACTTAGTAGAAATGCGCGTGGTTTTGGTTCAAGTTTGAGTGTCACTGAAGTATTCCAATTTTTTTTAAATTTATTTATCCCCTTAGTTCTTGATTTCTCGATAGAGCATTCCACATTTACTTTTATCAAAGTGAATTTAAAAAAGCCCCATTATGTGTGCCATCTCAATAAGCGCGATCATATTCCAATTTGAAATACCTCTACAGCATCTCTCTGTGATCTATGACACACTAACTGTCAAGACAAACCATTGAAGCTTCACGTTGGGCGCCAAACCTTTAAAGTCTGATATAGGCTTTCTGAAATTTGAGTGACTTCTAAAAATTTACAACTCTCTTTAGACTATGGGGAGTTCATATTCTTCAACTATGACTTTAAATTGCTTCATCAACCTACTATTCCTCCAACTTCTCTTTTGCACAACTAATTTAAGACATTTTCCTTTCGTCCTGTTCTTAAATGCAGCCTTGCACAAATCTTATGAACCAGGAAAATCCACTTGATCTCTCAAGTAAAGAAAAAAGAATCTTCCTCCACTTAAATGTGATACGTTGACGTAACAACTGTCAAATATATTCCTTATGCAATTATTAGAAATTTTTTGAATTTCTCCTCGACACATTTTTTAAAAAGTTGACAGTAATTGCACTCCCTCTCAATGATGACAGGGAAAAAATTGCACTGCAACACTAAGGACCGAGAGGAAAAAAGAAATTTAAAAAACAAAAAAAACTCATGAATCAGGGTATTCAATTAAATTGAATTTGACAACATTCACATCGGGATTTGTTGATTGAATTTAAATAATTTCGTATAAGGAGTCGTCACTCACTATAGCTGTCGTATGTCGCCTTACCCTTCAGTGGAAGTTTTGGGATTAAATTAAAACGAAAAGCGAAGGAAGAAAAATAAATAAACAAAAGACAAAAAAAAAAAACATAAAATGATTTAAAACATTGACACTGTGTACGTATGTAGGTACATGGGAAAAAGGATAAGAGCAACCTCGTTAATCATCCTTAATCACAAGCGTCGTGTGCTGTGTGTATACATACTCGTCGTAGTATCGGCAGGACATTGTCGATTAATGCAATCGCAGGATTTATTTTTATACATAGCTACAAACATAATAATGTAGGTCTTTTTAAAAAAAATCCGTTTTATTTTTGGTATCATGGAATAAAAAAGGGGAAAGAAAGGAACAGGATATAAGGGGTTGAAAAATAAATGTCAACCCTATTTTTGCTGTTTCCGATGAAAACTGGTTGGACAAAAAAAAAATTGAAAATAAAAAGAGGAAACGAAATGAAAGAAGAAAAATTGAAATTTAAACCGACCTTCTGTCCTTTTTGATTACATTGCGTGATCCTGTATTGTTTTCTGATGGTTTAGGTTAAAGTGTATTTTATTTAAAAAACAAATACGATAGTGTAAATATCCTGTCAATATTTACGACATTATCCGCAGCGTTATGTGAGTATAGTTGGATGTTGATTGATTTATTTTTAACGCCAGAAGGGTTCGAAATCGGGGTTGAAAATTACTTTCAGGTGGCTCATTATAAATGTGACATATTCTTAATCGAACCATTAAAGCTGCAAATGTAGGACAACTCAGGGAGGTCGGAGGATAGCCTGAAGGCCTGTTTACCAATTAACACTTTTCTGAAACTAAATACCGCATTTTTATCGATATTGACAAGACAAGCTTTTCCACTTCTTGGCATTCCAATACCCAAACGGAAGCCACCCATACACGTGTGGGTCGTATAAAGGCCTAAACGCAGTTGGAGTTGGGGTTGAAATAAAGTAAATTATGGTCTTGCTAAAGTAATAGGTTCCTGTGCAGTTGAGTTGGTCTTTAGGCTCTCTCCCGACCTCCCTGAGCTGCCCTATTTGCAGCTTTAATGGTAATTGTTTTGTAAGAGATTAGGTGATGCAACAACCGTGTTCGTTTTTAAGCCGTCGATGCAATGATTTCAACATTTTGTCGAAGAAACATTAGCTGATCAATTCCATTCGGCTCGAATTTTGGGCCGATCCGAGACGTTCACACTAATTCGGTATTGTCGATCGGTATGTGGTGATCGGTGCCGTTCGTCATTATGTGGATGCATCTTTAGAAGAGTTTTTGGAGCAGCTCAGCAATTTTTTAACTCAGCTCAGCAAGACATATTACCATTAAGGAAAAATCAAATCTGTACTACCTATCATCAATGGTTCGTATCTCTGCTAAACCATATTCCATTTCTCAACCCATTAGTCAGCGAATATTAAAAGTCATTATACTGCAACAGCAATGCTTAGTTGAACGAAGCTGTTCTTCGTTATTTCTCATGCTTAATTGCTTGTGAAATAAGTGGTTGTAGTATCTATACCAAATATTTTACACTGCTGTTGAATACCATCCACATTCTCATTGTTCGCTCATCAACTTGCTGAGGTAATTTTACAATGGAATTTTGCTAACTGGTTTTTTTTTTTGTGTTCAGTGCTAATTTACGTTACTGACATAATCAGAGAGCTGTGAGAAACTGCACCTTTTGAATCTCCATTAGTCGAGACCAGATCCATCTCACTCATTCCAGAACCTTAAATTTCATTTGAAATACATCGCACGAATTACGACTTGAAAACATCATGGCCCATATCAATCACTACACTGAGTTGACCAACAAATCATCTGCCTTTTTGTTCGCCCCCCAGCAGCAAACAAAAAAAAAAGGACACAACGAATAAAATGTAAAAATTTATTAAAATCCCTCTTGTCAGCTCCACCCAGAGCAATAAGGGCCTCATTAATATTCATCAGAAGGCTATTCGTTGCAAATAAAACAAAACAACAAACAAAAAAAAAATATATATAGGCGCACATACATAATTTCTTTCTCACAAAAAGGACATAACAATGCAAATAAAGTGCGTCCTTTGTTCCCGTTTATTTATTTGTGTTGCTTTTTTTTTTCTTGTATTGTCTGGTTGTTTGTATTTCTTGTTTCTTTTATTTTTATTTTGTCGTTTTATACTTTTTTTTTATTTGTGTTATCTGTAAAGGACATTTTAAACGTATACATAAATCTAATCCTTACAAAATTTTCGTTCAACAATTAAAAGTAAATAACGATGTCCTTTTTCCATTTGCCACTTCTGAAGGGTAAAAGCTTTTTCTTCAATTCTTGCTTCTTTTTTTTACTTTGGTAAATTCAAAATAACATCATTCATATTCACTCATGCAGATAGGCGATTCAGCCTTATGTTAATACTTTACAAAAAAAAAAGGATTAACAAGGATAAAAAGGAAGCGCAGGTTTTCATTGAAGTAAGGAGACGTTCATTTACATAAGGCAATAACCGTTTGAGGGGAGAAATAGAAAGAAAAAAAAAATTACTGTTGACAGGATTTATCTCCCTTTTTACACGTGCACCAGTATGCTTTTATGCTTTCAAGGAAACAAAAGGCCACGGCCATTAGAGATAAAAATGAAAGAGGCGAGAAAAAAAGGAGAAAAAAAGAAATGATTATCCTTTTGGCGAAGATGCATGAAGACGATTTGAAAAGCGACAGTAATTGAGTATGAAATGTGGGCTTTTTAACACGCGCTGGGCTCCTTACACAAGATGGTGTGCAATGTGATATGCATGCTATGTTTTGTTCATTTTTCAAAGGATGTCAGCCCTGTCTTAAGTCTTTTGATAAATGAAGGACGTTGTCGTCAGAGTGCGAAGTGATGATTTGGGTTCGAAGTCAAGGCCAAGAGCTGCTTTACCTACTCCAAACCAAATTCCCATTTTATTTCATTTGATTATTTTTTTTTTAACTGCAACGCAATTCAATGTTGATTCTTCTTTAGCACTTGAACTAATTTTTCTTATTTGTTCTCTTTCAGATGTTGCACCACTCTAAAGGAGTCCATTATCCCAGCGGCTATCCAATGACCAGGTCGCCGCCTTTCCTGGTATCGTCATCGCCCGGCCCCGATCCGTATCGTTCTAATGACAATGTCTACGAGGAACTGGGTCCCGGACGAGACTCTGACGCTGAATCTGAGCCGCCACTACATTCGGACGATGACTTTGCAGAGGATGAACTCTCGCTGCCGGGTGAGAGATCTTTTAACAAGTCGATCTCCGACACAGCTTCTACATTACCCGTCTCAACAATATACCACGAGCGAATTAATGTGTCACAGCCCAGCAATGGTCAGGAGCGTAATTCCTTGCTCTCGTCATCATCTTCCTCTAACACACAGCATGACACTACAACAGTCACATCGGCAACAACGTCCACATCTACATCATCGACAAACAACAACGCACCCAGTCGAACGGCTGGAATACTGTCGGGAGTCCTGCGACACACAACCGGACGTCAGAATAATAATCGCAAAAACCGTCACAAGCCACCAGCGGCAAGCTCTAGCATGGACGAGTTCAATAGCTCGGTTGGGACGGAGCAGTTGGTTGGTGATATGATGGTTCCAATGGCACAGAATCATCTATACGATAATAGGAATCACAATCTCATGTCGATGGCCTATAATAACAACAACTTTCATCATAACAGTCTGAATAACACAATAAACAATAACAACAACAACAACGGCAATAGTAACAATCGTGCCCAGTACTATAATACACTGGAGAATGAAGTGGAACGCCGTAATCGCATCAACAATCAGTTGCACCATCCAGCTTCGGCGGTGGCAACAATATTTCGCGAACGAAACATAGTCAATCACCCGAATCGTTATCCCCAGCCGTACTATGCTGCCAGTAACTTGTTGAGTACAATGCGTGCTAGAACGAATCCACGAAGCATTGACCGACGACGAATAGTTCCTCCAATGGATCCCATTGAACCGACTTACGGCTATGCGGAGCCTATTTTCCATGAAGGATACCTCTACGATACCTGTGCCCGACAGCAGCAACAACAGCAGCAGCAGCATCCACCAACCACAGTTGGACGCAATGCGACGTCAGTTGGCATCGGTGGCCCACTATCCTATCCAGAATATATTCCTCCGGACTACACCAGTTCTGGGATCATGGGCTCATACCGACCCAATGCACACCAACACAATCATCATCATCATCATACTGTTGGAGTAGCAGGACATCATCATCATCACAACCATCAATTGTACTCGAGGGGCAGTAGCATTGGTGGTGGTGGTGATTCAAGTTTTGGCTCTGATTCAGGATATAGTCACCATCATAGTAGCACACCAGCCTCATCAATCGGTCGTGGTGTGGGCGTTCGAGGAAGTGGTGCAAGCAGTGGTGGTGGTGGTGGTGGTAGTGGTAGCAGACTAACAGCAGCCTTAAATTTTGGCTGGAATCGACGACAGTCAAAGCAACAACAGCCATCTGCCCAACAGCCTGCCCAAACATCATCATCGTCATCGTCAGCATGTCCAAAAGACATGAACGTCGTCGATCGTAGTCCGAATAATAACTCTGACTCTGTACAACAGCCCACAGCGTCAGCAACAGCAACAACAACAGCCATGATTCCGCCAACAACTACTGATGTAGTGAACTGTAATACAACAACCAAGGCGTGAGAGACCCCATCCGAATTGTAAATATAAAAGAAAAAATAAGGAAAAATGAAAAATAAAATAGACTTAAGGAAGGATTTCTTTGGTTGGAAACAAAGAGGACATTGTACATATTGTGATCCTGTAAATAATAATGAAATGGCAAAAGTTAGCATAGCATGTTGAAGCCACAGACAGTCAGAGTTCCTTCTTCGAATAATTAATGAGGAAACAAAGAAGAACAAAAAAAAAATTAAATTCTTCTGTCATTCTTGTAAATATCCTAGTTCTTTCCATCTTTCTCTCCTTCTCTCTCTCGCTTTCTCTGACTCTTCCTCATCTTCTTTTTTATTCCCTTGTGTGTACAAACCTAAAAATGTGTATGGTAAAAAAATAAAAGAAATATTAATAATGTCAGAGCTTAAGTAGGATCCTTTCCAAAAAAAGGAAAAACTTCAAATGTAATTTAATAATTTATTTTGTTTTGTGTAAATATTTTCATTTTTAAACCTTAAGACTTTTTTAGTTGTGAAAACATGTGATGAATTAAATTTAAGAAACAAACTAAATATTATTTTTTGCTAAAATTAAAAGACTTCTTGAGTTTAGTTTTGTTTTTAGTTATTTTATAAAAATAAATAAGTTCGACTTTGCAAAACTATTATTAGCTTTTGTTTAAGAACAATAAATTGTATAATTTAATTTTTATTTCGTTTGTTAATTTAGTTTTTTAAGTTTGAAATAAAAGAAAAGCCAATGGTAAATAAAAAAAAAAAATTTTTGGTTCTTTTTTATTTTCTTTTATTTTATTTGATTAGCCAAATGAAATGCTGGTTCTTTGGAAGGCAAGCAGATTTGTAGCGTCACTTGTTTCTTTATTGAATTGGAAAGAATGCAATACTGGGCGTTTTCATTTTCAGTGAGTCACATAAGATTTGTTCGTTGAAGCTTTGGGGCTGCCCTATAGTCACCACACAGCGTTTTTTGAAAAACTTAAACTCACTCTAAGTGTTTCTTGAGCACTGGGTTTGCCCTCAGCGTACCCTGAAGTAGCGACGTTGTATAAAGAAACTATAGTAGGATTGCGTAGATTTTTGAACTGGTGTCGAACCTATTATCTCCGGTCCGAACTATTGGTTTTAACATTTTATGTATAAAAGTGATTGCTGCGCCACCTGTGTCCTCCGTTTCATCAGATTGTTAAATCTCTTTTTTGACTTACTATATAAATGCAGCAGCCTTTTTACCACAGAGTAGATTCAGATTAGATTAGTAGATATTCCTTATTCTGTGCTTTTTACATAGAAAAGCCTGCGAACTATGAAAACATTCCAGCAGCTTCGAACAGTATATAGGAAAGCACGAGAACATTCTAGCAGTTTAAAACAGTTTATAGGAGAGCTCCTCCGAATTATCATGTGTGTGAACTTATTGGTGTAAACACTGTCTCCTTCAGGTTTACTCCTGAACTGTTTTTTGTGCTCAACACCTTCTATTGGATATATACTACAATACAATGGTAGACTAGGTTTTTGCTGGGACGAGTTCAGAAAACGAACAGGTTTGTCAAATGACATGCGTTTTTCTTTAAATGACAGGATGTGTGGTGATTTCGTGGTTTAGGGCTTATGGAGAACCGAAAACCCAGATTTTTTTGTCTACCTAGGATTGTCAGGCAAACCTGTGTTAACCCTAAGTAAAGTTCAATGTACGAACCTATTATCCACTATGCGCTACGCTCGAACAAGTCACAAGCCAACGAGAGTCCTTGGGAAAATTTCAATGATGAATTCTTGACTTTAGTATGTAAAGAGCGACGAATCCAAACTTGCATGGACTTAAAAAAAAGTGGTTTTTTAAAAGCTTAATGTCGTAAAAATTAACTACAGATCTGGGCCCAGATTCCGCAACTTTTCAAACGATTATCGTTCAATCGTCTATCATAGTTTGCATCGTTAACATATTGTTTGGTATACAAAATATTGCTTTCAGTGGTTGGTGGAAAGATATTTTACTATCGTTCTACAAATGTTGTCAACTTTTTCAGGGTCTTAAACACGTTTTTTTAGTATGTATCTAAAATTCAGATAGCATGTCCGCCTGTTAATCCAGAGGTTGGAGTTCGAATCCCAACAGAGGCAAAAATGTTTTTTCCTCGGGTATCGCCTTTCGCGAGGAATTGGCAAGTCCTCCGTTAGTATTCATTGCCATGAAAAGCGCTTTCTCGATTAGCCGTTCGGAACCGGCAGAAAATTGTAGGTCCCTCCATTCCCTCACAAGGCATGGTTGTGAGAAATGCGCTAGGCCCAGGGGCTCCTCGCTCTGTTGCGCCACCCTATTTATTTATTTTATTTATCTAAAATTCAGACGATAGTTGTCTAAAACTTTACATATTCCGGCCCTGAGCTCTTGCTTATAGGTGTATTTACTTCTGCCTTATATCCTAAATGTATGCACTGTTAATGGGATCATGTGTTCTACCATATTCAGTGCCCCTGTTCTGTAACTATCGCCTCGATAAAAGCAGGCGATAAACGGTGGAAAATGGAACAAAATCCTACTAAATTCATAGAATTTCGTTCCATTTTCCACCGTTTATCGCCAAGGCGATAGTTACAGAACAGGGGCACAGTACTCTCCAGTCTCCACATCCAATCATTCTGTTTACAATTTCTACTTAGCCAAGAAGTATGGAATGAATAATCGGGAAAAATTTGACATATGGCCCCCTAAGGTATGCAATATAACCTTTTATCCAGAAACTATGCAGTGCTTTTAATGAAAATTAAAGTAACACTTTAATACGCCGCATGGTTTTTAGAGACACATAATACAATTTTTAAGGCCACGTTCACACTTAGTCGGGTACACGAATTTGTGCGAACGGGTATATAAGAAAAGATTAATTGGGTTGATCTGAATTCTGAAACGCAAAGATAGGTCGGAACTCATAATTCAGTAAAGAGTTGACACAGACACGCATGTCTTGTTACGTTTTGGACGTTTCGAGACCATGGTAATTAATCATCGTCTATTTAAACATTTTCTGCGGCTTATCTTAGCTAAACATAATAATGAGTGTTGCAGAAAGAATTGCGTGTGCCTAGTAGTGCCAAGTAACACAGCACTGTTTGAATTTATTGTAATGTTTCAACAAGCTCCACTGGTTCATAGCAAAAAAAAAATATTGGAAAAGAAACCAAAGCCTTTATGAAAGTCTTCAATACTGCTAGGTATTGGGTGAGATATTAAGCGTAGTTTTTTTTTTTTTAAATCGAAAAAATTCAAAATTTTAGTTGAAATCCATAAATTGGCTTTTGCCATTTACGTTTTAAATATAGGTTCTTGTAAATGTTTTCCGCGGCTCCGTTTCAGATGATCCATTTGGAAGGTCCAATTTTGCGTAACTTGTTCACACATTTAAGGCTGTATTCCACGAGTTACTCTATATCATATTATTCTGTAAGACTTCAATTGTGTCCGGCTTGTCCACATATTAACTAACGACTTTACATAGCCACACAAGCAAAAATCAAGAGGTGTTAAATCGCATGATCTTGGCAGTCTACTCACGGGGCCATTTCGAAAAATTAGCTGCTCATCAAATCTATTCTTCAACATGTCCAGTGTCTCACGAGCTGTGTGGCATGTGGCACCGTTTTGGTGAAACCACAACATGTCAACCAAGCTCAACTCAGCCAAATGGGGCAGAAAAAGTCGTTCGCGTTCACTGTAACGTTTCTTCTACGGTCCCCTTCCATACTATGTTCATCACTTGAACAATGAATTAAACGTCGTGAAATTGTGTATAGGTGTACCTACATATGTCGGTATACCTGCATGAGAGCAAACTGAAGTTGATCGATGTCAAATTCATTAGACTGAATAAAGATTTGAAGAAAGTGTTTTATGGAAGTTAAGAATCATTAGAGATACCCGGCTGCCAGTTACGCTATAGAGATTCATAGTTCGAATACCAAGAGAAAGCGGAAAATGTTTTCCAACGGGTCTCGCCTTTCGCGAGGAATTGGCAGGTCGTTCGTTCGTTCTTTGCCATGGAAAATGCTTTCTCGATTAGCCGTTCGGAATCGGCAGGAAATTATTCCTAGGTTCCTCCGTCTCTCACAAGGTATGGTTGTGAGATAAGCGCTTCGTTGCGACATTCATTTTTATTTTAAGGAATTACGAAGGGAAATAAGTAACATAAATTGTATTTCAATGAACGTTCGCTGCCATGTATTGCCACCGCAGCTGGCTTACATATGTATTTCAATTTGATTTACAATCGATTTGTAACAAATTTGTAATTAGTTTGCAAATGACCTTCAACTGGCTTTTTGAATTCCAATTTTCGATAAATTTTTTAGCATTTGTGTCAGGGCTAAAACGTACTTGGACAATATCTTAGTGACTTTTTTTCTAAGTTACCAATAATCTCTGTCTCGTCTCAGTCTGCAAAACAAACTAATGCAAACAGTCTAGTGGTGTTAGAACACACGATCATTGGGTTCAAAAACGAAATTAGGCAATCATCAAACGTTTCATTCAGAAAATCTATTTTGGCATGCGCTCTGTGATATGTTACGCTGTAACGTATTGTTGAAATCACTGCTCCTCCATATTAAGGCGCTTTAATTTTGGAGCCCGTGGCGTGATGGTTAGCATGTCCGCCTGTTAACTTAGAGGTTCGAGTTTCGATTCCCAACAGAGGCAAAAATGTTTTTCAACGGGTATCGCCCTTCGCGAGGAATTGGCAAGTTCTCCGTTAGTAAATTCATTGCCTTGAAAAGTGCTTTCTCGTTCACAAGCCGTTCGGAACCGGCAGACAATTTTAGGTCCCTCACAAGGCATGGTTGTGACAAATGCACTAGGCCCTAAAGCTCCTCGCTGTGCTGCGCCACCCTACTTATTATTTATTTATTTAATTTTTGAACGAAAGAATCATTGACCATGGCTTTACAGCGGTCTCGATTTACTAAAACGCCTTGGCCTAGAGATGCAAAGTTGTATCAAACAAGATAACGCATATAAAGATAAGAAAATATTTAAAAAAAAAAATATGGTTTTTTAAATCACAAGTCAGCTTGAGTTGCGACAAACGTATTGAAAACTTTTTGTCAACTTGTTGCCAATAAATTGCTTGAATCGTTTTGCGAGGCAATGGCAAACCAGCAACAACTCAACTGCAAACTGATAGCAAACCATTTCACAAGTCAGTTGAAAATCAGTTGCCAACTAGTAAGAAATCAGTTACAAACCAACTATAAACTAACTCAAAAGATATTACCAGCTTCCCAGAAACGAGATGTAAGCTAGACGAAGAACAAATGCAAGGAAACTAAAATTATTCTAAACGAGTTGATATAAAAAAACTCATTTTTTCCAACTGCAAGCCTGCTCAAGATTAAAAGAAAATTAATCAAGGACTAGCTAGTTTCGTAACCGCCTTAATAATTTGTTCTATTATTTTTATATATTTTATTCCTTTTTTTCACAAATTCTTTTTTTGAACCATCCAAATTCAAGTGCTTTCTTGTCCACTATTCCAGGTTATGTAAGTTGTACAATTGACACAGGCATTTCGGAACAATTGTTGATTGTGAGGGAATAGATCTGTGGTGGTTGCTGGTAGTGATTGTCCTACCTAAATCATCTGTTAAGCATAAATCGATCCCAATGAACAGCTTATATAAAATGATACTTTTTTCATGCAGAGAAGCTTTCTTTCAAAGAATCAACGTTACGACACAGCCGTTTTAAATATGATCTGGCTTATTATGAATGCGCTTTAAAATATTATCATTTATAACCTTTTTAGTTGTAAGATTAAATTACAGCAATTTTTTTTTAATTTTAATTCTCTCCGTACAAAATATCCTGAAGCTTCTAGAATTTTACTTTTCATATCTTCCTTCACTAAGCTAGAACTTTCAGTTTCATCATTGTCCCTAAATTCTTAATTCTTTCAAGGACTTAGTCATCGTCTCGTTCAATACTTAGCTCCTTATCAACTTCGATTTATGACAACACCATAAATAAGCTTTAGTTTAAAATCACACATTGCTTACAAAAACATTTTATTTCGAATAAATATATCAATATTTAACATATCACTTAACGTCATTATAAACCTAACTTTTTTTCCCTTGTACCTATTTGTTTAAAAAGATAAAAAACATTAAAATTAAGTGTAAATATAAATAGAATTTAAATTGTTAAAGGCTTATTGAGACTGTTTTTTATAGTTTAGATATTGAAAACACAAATGAAACAACTACCCACAAAAAAAAAAAAAAAAAACAAATCCAAACGTTCAACTCAACCCAAAATTCAAATATTCCCCTCTTTAGAAACCGATTCACGCAATCTAAATTTATGATAACTTTTAGTTTTAAAGTATAACGTGTAAAAATTCAAATGGAATTTAATGCCCAAATAAATCTTGACCACTTTTAGGTTGTGTACTTTGTAAATAAAATTAGCTATTAAACTAAAAAACAAACAACAGAAAGTATTGTAAATTAAAATTAAACTAAAAGAAAAAAATAGTTGCTTAGATAAGAAACAATTGATATATTAAATGAGCACAAAAAATGTATCCTACTCTTTATCAGAGCGAAAAGAAGTTCGATTTGTTAAATTTAGTTAAAAAGAAAATAAATTATTTATTGTTAATTTTTCTTTTTATTCAATAAACTTTTTCCAAACAAAAATTAACAATTGTTTCCTCCATACAAAACCAAAAGCTGATGTGTCAAGCTGAAAAAATTGAATGCCCCTTGCAGTTAATTAATAAATATAAAAAAGAAACCAAAAACAAAATACAAAATATTCTAATAAATTGTCCGACAGCAGAACAATCATAAGAGTGCAGATATTGATAAACAAATAAAAACTAAAATAAAACCAAGTAATATTATACAAAATAAAATAAACGGAAAAAATGAATAAATAAACAAAAACAGGAAAAAATATTTAAGTGTCTATATAAAAAAAAGAAAATGAAAGTAGAAAAATAAATAAATTATGTGTAAACTATTTTCTCAGCCTATACGTTTCATCATATATTTTATTCCTGTGCGAAAGAAAAACAAAACAATGCTAACCCGTTTCAAGAAATAATGAGAGTTATGAACAAAAAGAAAATCATATCAATGCAGCAAATTAATCCTTTTTTTTAAACAATGTACAGCTTTTTGTTACGCTTCGATTGAATAAAAGTTATTTCAAGGAAATAAAAAGAATTATATTTTTCATTTTGACGCTTTGGTTACTAAGTTGAAAAAATGTATAACTTTTATAGAGACATAAGCAATCTTTACCTAAGGAATTATAAATAAAAAGAATTAAATGAGGTGAAAAATTTAGAAAATATATTAAAGAATTTTATTAAAAAACACGACGAATGGCATTTTCTTTTCAATTAGCTACTTGCAAACAGTTTCGGGCTCCCAGAAATTTCGTGTGAAAAGACTAAAACGAAAAGAATTAAGAATTTATGACTGCAGCACTGGTTACAATAACCGTCGGCGTTGGTCGGTTGATACACCACAGGAGACGCAGAACAATTAATAATCCTTCTGTTTATCACCAAACAGGGCTAAGACTTTGGTTTCACTTTTAAAAAAAGCAAGAAAAAAGAAATATTATGGAGTTAGTAAGTTTGATTAATGTTGGTTCAATAGTTACGTAACGTGACTCAAAGCATATTATGCCTGAATCACTATAAAGCTTCCACTTCGGGTTCGGGGTAGTGGGGTGTGGGGTCACTACGTTGTTTTATGATTATGATTTTTTTGTTGTTTTTACCGTCAAAGCGAGCAAACTGAACCCAACTGAACTTTTTTCTTTGAATGGAGTCACGTTACGTCATCTTGTACACGAACCAACGTAATACCGAAGTCAAAGCGACATTGTAGTAGAATGTTCTGATTTCTTAAGGTGCGTCCATACTATGCTGATCGGCATCAATCAGCACATGCCGACTGACAATACCGACTTTTTGTGGCTGTCCCAATCTACCTTCCGTCTTAGCGAAACCCGACCCGAATTCGAACCGAATGAAATGGATCCGTTTGCCATTTGGCATAGTGTGGATGTGGACGCACCATTATGATTGAAATCATTCTCGTTAGGCGAAACAGAAGTGGTGCCCGTGGTGTAATAGTTAGCACTCCATATGTTCGTATCTGGAACCGAAGCTAAGATGGAAGAAGAAAAAGACAAAGTGCTACGCAAAGTGATTACGGAGTAGGTACTGAAAATGGGGCTAAATTAACAAGGCCAAACCGCTCTAGTATTATATCCAAGGTATTAGTCACCTGGTATTCAGACTTCAGATCGAACATAAAAAGGTAAACTAGTTCTTGTCAACCGTTTTTTTTTTTTTTTGTCAGCTTCAACCATTACAGCGTTGTCTCCTTCGTTTCTTCTTTTTTAAATTATTCCCTTCTTTTGAATTGGCTTAGCACAATAAAATCGCGTGCCAAATTTGAGATAGATCACATGATAGATGACAAAATGGCTGGCAATGAGAACAGTGCTGACATCCCAAAGCTCTTCTCAAACCAACCTTCACTTCTTACGATGGGTAAAATAAGACTTTTTTCTGCTGGAGGGTCTTAAAATACCAGCTGGAGCACTCAGACCTAAATACCGGTCCATTGTACTACCAGTTAGCAACCTTCTATTTTTTATAGCTTTCCAGATGTTCGTAGAAAAGCCAAAAGACGCTGTCATGATAAAGAGCCTAAGTTACCAGCTCTCACCATGTCTGCGCCGAGTATCTGTATATCATGCGAGAAAAAACAGGACATTCACAGAGGAAGTGCTCTTCGGTGTCCTCATCTTCTCCACAAGATTCACAGAGTGTGGTATCACTTAAGCCTAACACGTTTAAATGCTTGGCAAAAGAGAAGTGCCCGCTGGCAACGCCAATAAGCTTTCTACAGTCTTTTCTGCTACGAGCTAGCAAAAATCTTGCAGTCTTCTTACTAACGTTGGGGAGCATATGTTTGGTTTGTCTGCATCCAATGGAGGCATGCCATCTACGGTTGTGCTCTTCACAGATCCAATCGTTAATTGAAGCCCTCACTGAGGACGCTGGCAGACCAAGCGACGGTTCAGGTCCTGAGAAAGCTGTCTCAGATCCTTGCCTAGCAAGTGCATCGTCGATCTCAATTCCAGTTATGCCGTGATGGCCCGGAACCCAAATGAGACTCAAGGAATTTAATATTCCGACCGCAATCAGAGAGCTCTTGCATTCCTGGATCACTTTCGAAGTGGTTAGAGGGTTGAGAAGGGCCTTAGGCACAGCCTGGCTGTCGCTGCAAACAAAGATACTTCTCTCCGTCCATCCATTGTTCGTAACGTGACTCAAGGCCATAAGGACAGCATAAGCATCCGCTTGGAAAACGGATGCGTATGATCCCAAAGATGTGTGCAGTCGTATGTCGTCGTTCTACACAAAGGCACCAGCACCAGAACCCTCGTCGGTTTTGGAGCCATCTGTGAAGATACGATAACAGTTCTTTTCAGGCTCAGATTCTGGAGCGACGGAGTTTGAGCCTTGGAATCATCGTGTCAGACGGCATATCCATTAGACGTGAGTCAAAAGATATGCTGCTTGCGAGTTCCTCAAAGCTCCAGTGCGAATTGTGCCAGAGACCACATCGCTTTAAACGAGAAATTGTCTTGAGAGTACACCCCATGATGTAAGTATGTAAAATAAGACTACTCCCGTGCCGAAATTTAGCTATTTCAGTGAGTGAAGTCAGTTGACTCACTCAATTCACCTTCTCATCTCACTTGATTCGAAAAAGTGATTATTAAGCTATTTTTGTGAGATGACTTAGTTCGAAAATAGCTTACCTCGAAAAAATAGATAAACGTCATTGCTTCAGTTGTCAAATGCCGATAATTAGCGCCCATAAAAATGATTTCTGAAGTTGTTTGGCAAATTTGGCTTTGATTGGCTAAGGAGTTGAGACTTAAAGGAGGCATTTCAACTCGTTTGAAACTTAAGTTGCCGTATTAACAATTGAAGTATAACAACTGTATTTTTTTAGATGTTGTTGAACTATACAGTATACATATCCAATGTATTTCTTTTTGGATATTTTATTACATAAATGAAAGCTTTATCAAAGGAACTATAAGCCTATACACACACACCAAGAAACCTATAAAAAGCCAAGTGAGTAATCTGATAGCTCATCTGTCATCTCACTAACTCACTCACTCACTTTTGTGGGCTAAATCTATTTTCAGTGAAAAGTGACTCACTTCAAACACTCACTGTTAACTAAACCTCGGCACTTTTGTGCTAACCAAAAGCACAATAGCACATTAAGCTCATTTTAAGGTCTCAAGTGTATAGCGTGGTGATTGTCCTTTACCTATGTACATGTGGATTTTACAGCACTGAACTCACATAATACGATAAGAAATTTCACCACAGTCATGAAGCATGCAAGATGCAATTACCTCATTGTGCATTTAGAATATTAAAAGCACAGAGGAGATACAACAAGATTTCAAAGCCAGTTTGAAGTCCGAAAATAAAGTGGTGGTAGTAATTTCACTGACACAACTTTATATTCCAGCTGAATACGTGTATCACAGATAGATCTCGTGTTACAAAAGCAACAATGTAAACAAATGGAAGTTGCAGGCAAGAGAAGTAATGGTTTTCCCTCTTGTTCTTTATTTCTCTATGATTAAAAGTAAGTATTAGTGTGGTGATAATACGAGAGTCAACTTGAACCTACTTTGCCTCAAACAAAGGCTGCGTTTTATTTGAATCAACGGCTATATCCGGCTGCAATTGAGTTTCTTTATTTTCACTTATTTCGTGTTGTTTTCGTTTTGACGTTAAATATTGTATATTACAATAGTTTTTAAGGAAGCTTTCAACATTTTCATCTGTTACAAACCAAAACTAACGTTTTCTTTTTTAAATTAATTTCGAAACAACCGATTAAAAAATGGCGACGAGGGTTCCCGGTTCCCGGTGGTGAGTTCAAGGTACAGTTTAGCTTGAGGACAAAATGACACTACCTTGCCGCAGTTGACAATCTGGTTCTCATATGTGCCACAGAGGTACAGAGCAATAACACAGAGAGTCAACTTGTACCTACCCCCTTTGTCTGAAAGACAAATTTTTTTGAGGTGAACTGACGATTTAGCGTCGTATTTTAACTAACGTCTACATCCGCCAAAAACAATTGAGTTTCAGTTTATTCACTTTTTAAAGTGAGTTTTCAATTTGATGACAAACAATGTTTATTATAAGAGAGTTTTAAAAGATGTTTTCTAAATTTGCCACTGTGACAAACCCAAAAACATTGAAAGACTTTAACTTTTCTTCAAATTGCTTTCAAACCAACTGACAAAAAAGCGACGAGTACGATTTCTGGTCGAGAGTTCAAATCTAACATTGTTGAAAAATTGGCACTACCTTGTCACAATTGGCTTTGACATTTTTACGACGTCACGACGATGGCGATCTGAGGCCATCCTACTATACTACCGTTACTTCTCGGTTATATAAAGGAGCCATCGCTCCATCGTGTAGCCAGCGTAAGTTAACTATCGACAATTGTAACCCATTCAAACACACTGCCAAGAGCATCCTACTGGAAGAATCAAATAAAGCTTGCAGTAACTCATCTGGCCAAACCTGTTCAAAACTCTTTTTGCCAGAATATACTGAAAAAACATCAAAATTCCTACTGAACCTCAATAGGAAAACCCTAAAAATTTGCACAGGACTACTAACCGGTCACTTTTTTTTACAGAAACATCTTCACCAAATGAGGCTAGAAGCGGACCCCATGTGTAGACTATGCCTCGAAAATGAAGAAATTTCTCTGCACATTATTACAGAATGTCCAGCACTTTTCCGCCTTAGAAAGCAAATGTTTGACTAAGAGATCATCCCCCTAGATAAACTCAAACTCATTCACCCACAGAAGATTACTAACTTCTGGTTCAATTCAGGAGCAGGAGAACTGCCCTGAAACCTCACATTTGCTGGCACAATAGGTTTCATTCAGACACCGCAGTGCCCAGAGCTGAGCAAGCTCAACCCGTCCCCTTAATCTATCTATCTATCTAATCCATTCATTATCTGACTATGCATTAAAATGCTGTCGGAAATTTCTGAAAATTGATCCAATTACCCACATGATAAGATCATGTAATGAGTACTCTGAAAAATCAATATTTCATAATCTAGGGTATCTTTCTTGATAAATCAAACAAAATTCCTACAAATAGAACTTGTACTTAGATTCTTTTGCCAGTAGAATTGGTAGTCGGTCATAAGCTCACAACGCATCCAAGCAACAGAGTTTGAGATATTTTCCCATTTGTATAAGTAAAAGTGATTACGGTATTCGGAACTCTTATAAACTCCATGCTGGCAATGTATACTCTACTTTTTGGGATACTCTCCTCAACAATGGCAGCTGTACCTGTTCCAACATCAACCAAAACCAATTCAAAACTTTTTGAACTCCTTAAGGATAACCAAAGACTTCATCAATTTCAAAGTGTTTTCATACTAAAAATGTCAAATGAGTCATTTGATAGTTCGTACGGTGAGGACTTCGTAAAGGACATTGCCACTTCAATCAACAGACCGCTGATACTTTATGCAGAAAATAGTTCTATTTTTCTCAAAGAAACATTCAATACAAATCTTCTAACTATTGTCTATCTGAGCTCTAATTCAAACAAAGCTATCCTGACAATGCTCTTGGCAAACCTCCATAAAATGAGATCCTATAAAACTATACTCCTTCTAAGTTTTTCATCAACGGACGCACCTTGGGTGGAGGAGTTGCTCCGTTTCTGCTGGCAAAACAATTTGATCAACTCGATTGCATTTACAAGTGATTTTGCGAATTCATCAACTTACTACGCCTTCAGTATTATGCCGAATTTCACCCTTGAAACCATCTACTGGGATAGTCATTCCCTTCGTCATGACTCGTTTAAAAATAAAATGCAAGACCTTAAAGGACACACTTTGCCAATTTTATTCGCCGCAGCAGAGCCGAAAATGATAATTTACCGAAATAAGAACGGAGAAACAGTTATGGGTGGTTATGTCATTCATTTCTTCAAGGCTTTAGCAAAGAAACACAATGCCAAGATCAACACATCCGACGTCAATACAAATCTACCAGCTGAAGAGCTTCACATTTTTATTCGTAATAGAAGTTTTCAAATTTTAACGTCGTTTAATATCCCCAATTTTACTCTGGACAGCCTCACTTATCCCTGCGAGTTCACAGATTTGTGTATAATGATTCCCATTGAACCTAGGATTCCAGTCAATGAGATTTTCACAATGATAATCGAGTGGAAGGCATTGCTCATTACACTTGTCCTGATTTCAATTTTGTCAGTTCTTTTAGGCTTAGCTGAATATGTTTCAGGAGGAGAGCGGTTCTATGTCAACGAATCGTGCTTACGAGGAGCTCTTGGTCAACCATTTTGCCAGCTAAAAAATGTAACTTTCAGCATCAAGTCCATTTATTTGATGGTGTGTCTGATTGGAATCATAGTCACATCTCTCTACAGTGCATTTCTTCAAACCTTTTTGACTGAACCTACTTGCATGAAAAAGATCGAAACTTTTGAAGACCTTTTAGCATCTGGAGTAAAGATCTATATTCTGAGGAAAAATTATGAAGTTATAACAAGCAGAGTACCTATCATCCACACCAAATACAACAAAATGTTTGAAATTGAGAGAAAAATCATAAGGGGACTACAAATTTACAATCCTCGATATGCCCACGCGATGAACTCCATCAATTGGATAATTGTTAAAAACCAACAAAAAATGTATAGCAAACCTTTATTTCGACAGCCCAATGATGGAAGATTGTGTTTCTTTAAGGATATCCCATTGTCGTTCTTCGTTAAAGAGAATTCCATTTACTTGGATATCGTAAACAGGCTTATAAGTCAGGTAGATGCAACGGGATTGATGCTTTATTGGCACAGACGATTATTCTATGAACTTATCGAAGCTGGAAAATTGAATTTTGAAGATAGGTTCAAGAAACCCGAGTTTGTGCCAATGAAAGTTGATGATTTGAAATGGATATGGCTGGGTATGTTCTTGGCTTTTGTTGGAGTATGTTTTTGCTTTTTTTGCGAGATTGCTGTGCATAAAGTAAATCAGCATAAGAAAGTTAAAAACATGCAATTGTAGTTTTCTATTTGTTTCAACTTTCCTTTTTTTCCATTTTTTAACATTCTCAGTGTGTAAAATTAAGAAAAATAAAAAAAACAGAAAATCAAATCATCGATTTTTGTGGGGGTTGAAAAATTGAAATGTGGATTGAATGCGATCACTCAATTGCACGTCCTACACCAAAGGTTTTATTTAGAAAAGTTACTTGCGGTAGAACCACATCCATGGAAATGTCGTGGCAGAAAGTTGATTTATTTCCAAAGTGAGTTCTGTGTAGACTTCACATTGTGCGTTCAGGCCGAGATGAAGCACCGTTTTACACTGCTTCAAATCCTACTTCGGCCAAAGAATGTTGGTTCGTTGATCGACTTGCAGATTCTAGCCTGTTACAACCTAGTGGTATTTCAAATTACAAGAATAGACAACAAGACCTTGTCTTTGCCATAAACTCTTCAGTGTCACTTTGTCCTCTCTTATTATAAACACCATTGATAACCTTCACCCCCTCTGCTTCTCTAAATTTTTTTATGAGACCTCAATACCGTCTGCTGCTCCAATAGTTTTATATTCATATGACTTCCATAGAGCTAACTTCATCCAAATCAATGAATATTTGAACAGTCTTTGCTTCAATCTCAAAAATCTTACTGTAAAAGATGCCACTGCTGTATTTTATAAAGAACTTTTTAAAGCTATATCTCTTTATGTTCCTCTATCTAAACTTGAGAATCCCCCTACATCCCCTCCTTGGTATAATCATAGGCTTCGCACTTCGAGAAACAAGAGAAACAAAATGTGGGCAGTATTCCTTATTCGCTCTCACTCTCCAACAGGCTATTCGAATTACCTTGGCGTTGGCGCCTACCCAAAGTTCTCATGTTGACCCAAGGCACCCATAAACAATCATTGAGCTTATGAGGGCCATGTAACAAATAATTTTTACTCTGATATCAAGTTGTCCGCTGCAAAAAAGTTGCTTTGTCGAGCGAAAGATCCTCTAACCTAAGCAAAACGGTATCGAATGCGTTCTGCTAGTAAACTGGATCAACCAATCACACTATAAATTTTAGCTTTGTTCCATTTATTTTTATTTTTTATAATTAGCGCGCACATCAAGGGGTTATGACTTCCATTATAATGTTATAGAACACAGTGCGAGCATTTAGGAAAATAGAAGAGGATTTAATAAGAGACACCGATGTACATTGCTTTGGAACATTTGCAAAACATAATGCAGGGGAAATACAGAGCTAGGTAAAACATTCCACATTCGGGTGGTGCGACTAAAATAAGAATCTCTATACTTGACTGTACGCCCGAAGTTGGGCTCAAGGTAGAACAGATGAGCATTCCTAGCGAGGCGGGTGTTGCGGCCAAATTTTTTTTTAGGGGAGGAATGCAACTGGCTATTTCACTAGAGTACTGTTTGTGAAAAAAGCGATAAAGGAGAGTGAGACAGGTAACATTTTGACGATGTTCAAGAGAATCAATCGATTCTACGATTGAACTATCACCTATCAATTTTAACGCTCTATTTCGTACCCTATCAAGTAGGCGCAGAGATGTTTGAGGAGCACCTGACCAGATATGGGAGTTATACTCCAGTTTTGGGCGAATGAAGGCCTTATAAATTGTAGCCAGATCAGAAGGGGTGAAGAACTTCCTGCATCGTCTTAAGAAGCCTAAGCATTTAGCAGCGTTTTTTGCGACTTCAAATATGTGGTCATTCCAACGAAGATCATCGCTTACACACATATCAAGTACTGACAGCTTCTCGGGTTCTTGGATGTAGGTACCATTCATGGATAATGGCAATGGCGGAATGTTAAGCTTTAACGACAAGAGACAGCATTGAGTTTTCGAAGCATTGAATTCTACTTGGTTCTTATGACCCCATGAAACAATGCTGTCAAGGTCAGAATTCAATGAGCTTATCATACGCAACCGTTCCAGTTCCACATCCGAAGAGCAGGGACGTGAACTTGGAAACGAATATGAAAAGCTGAGGGTCGAGTCGTCAGCAAAATAGTTAAGCGGATTAGAAGTTTCAGACAAGAGATCATTAATAAAAATGAGGAAGAGAGTCGGAGACAAAACGGAGCCCTGGGGCACACCAGCATTTATGAAGTGGGTATTAGACTTGAAGCCATCCAACACAACTTGTATTGAACGGTCGGAAAGGTAATTTCTAATCCAACGAAGAAGAGACTCATCGATACCTAAAGCACGCATTTGCGATAAAAGAGCCTGATGCCAAACTCTATCAAATGCTTTAGATTATCAAGCGCAATAATCTTACTTTCTCCAAAACAATGTAAAGATTGGTTCCACTTTTCGGTGAGATAAGCCATCAAATCACCAGTGGACCTTTTGCTACAAAAGCTGTACTGACGGTCATTTAGAAGCTTTCGTTCTTCAAGATATTTCATAAGTAGACGGTTTATCAACATTTCCATGACCTTGGAAAGAAGTGACGTTAGTGCAATTGGACGGTAATTGGAAGGGTAGGAAGATTCGCCTTTTTTAAGGACTGGCTGGACAAATGCAGTTTTCCATCTGCTCGGAAAAATCCCAGCAGAATAGGAAAGATGGAAAAGTTTACGCAGTGGTTTTGCCAGCGTAGAAGAACACCTCTTCAGAATAATGGCGGGGATACCATCTGGACCAGCGGATTTATGTATATTGTATATTGAGATCTTTGAGAACTCTCGCAAACAAGCGAGTTCGAAAAAATATCTGCTTCATCAAAGAATTTGCAGACTCGAGCTCAGGTGGAGCCAATATGCTATGAGGAAGTGTCGATTTGGCAGCAAATTGGCTTTGTCGATGGAGCAGACATACGGAGAGTCATTGAAGACGAGCGTTGGGTTGGGACCGATGGCGTGGTCGATTTCTTAATGTTCCTGACAAAAGACCAAAAGTTTTTACTTCCTTTTGGACACAACAATATTTTTTGCCTTACTTTCATGCAAGAACTTGTCCTTTTGTATATGAACGAAAAATCTACCGATATGACACAATGGTCCGATTTGCCTAGAGGAGATGATACTATAACCCTCTTTTTTTCGGGATGAGAAGTTAGAAATAGGCCAAGAGTGTTGGCCGCATGGCCTTCAATATCTGGAACCCGAGTGGGCTCATCAACAAGTTGAGTTAATTCGTTAAACTCAGCGAAGATCTCAACACATTTCGGGTGTTGTCTGGCCAGAATGTCGAAGCCAACCAGAATTGTGTACCTTAAAATCGCCCTGAAATGAAATTGCCGCAATTGAATTGCTATCTAAATTGGGGCTTCTGTAAATAAAACAATAGTGAGTGATTTGCTTACGGACGGTGAATTTTAACCACATGAAATTAAAGTTGGTATGCAATATCATTTCGAACATATACGGCGAGGCCATGTGATACTAGTTTGGAGGTGGTGTACATAGTATCATGATCCGCCTTAAAAACGAACTGATTTTTTGGAATAATATTTTTGTCCCCAGACATGGGCTGAGTGCTCTATTGAGAACTTTGTCGAACACCTTGCTGATACTCCGAAGAAGACCAGTTCACTGGAGATTTGATAGATTGGAACTATCCATTCCTTTTTTAAGGAGAGTTCACCGCTTCCGAAGCCAGGTTTCGATATTGTCTGCTGTTTTGAGTGTCACCAAGGGTCGTTAATAAAAATACTTTACTTACCTATAGCTCGGTTACAGGACCATCGGTGAAGATCCAATAAAAAGCCTTTCCTGATTCACATTCTAGAGTCAATCAGTCCTGAACCGAAGAACAGTTGACCGTATATGTTTGCCGCAGTCTGACCCTTGAAAACATCGTATCGAACTTCACATCGAATAAAAAAATAGCAAGCTCGGATCATTAGATTCTCACTTTAGGAAAAATTCGACAAAGTTATTTCTTGGTGGTGGTGATGACTTCTCCCTTCTGGTGAAGCGGAGTTAACACTGTTTAATAAAATTAGCGTCAGTGCTTCTTTAACAGTAAAGTTCTTGAACAATAACTTCAATCATAATGAAAAATTAAATTTAAATAAAAACTAAAAGCTACAAAATAATCTACCGAGACGTATCGAGCTCAGAGAACTCTTAACTGAAAAAGTAGAAAACAGTAGGTACCTAGAATTTTTGAAACGAGTTACCACTTATAAATGGAAAGAAGTTCGACAACTAAGCTGGTACATGTAAGGTTTCAGGACGTTGGAAAAGCAATGCCTCTAGTCCTTATTTCCTGGTTTCCTTTTGAAAACTAGTGTCCTTCCACTTGAGTATACAAAACATTTCCGATTGAATGAACACAAACATACACCACACCCACATCCCAAACACACCAACACGAGTCCAAAAAACTATTCTGCCTGAGCTAGACAACAATGTGTACGTCTCCCGAAAGCATTATTTCCTTGAAAAGGGATTTCCTTCAGCTTTTGAGCACATATCACACAATTCCCTTTCTTTCGATATAATTTTTTACTTTTTTTATTTATTTATTCTGTTCCTAGAGAGCACGCTCTACATATCCTGTTTATCCTGCCATTTATAATCCCTAACATTTTGTGAATATGCAACTGATGGGGATCAGGTGTATTGTTATACATGCCTACTTACCGCAGCTTCCCCAATTCTTGCCAGGCACTAAACTAGCACAATGTGCATCCGTTCATGCAGCCCCAGAGAGAATGGGTGGAAGCCAGAGCCTTTGTAAGGCCTTGAATCCTTCTAAATTCTTCATTTCTTTTGTGCACAAACACAATCCGTTTCCTTTTTTTCTTTTTTTTTTTTTGTTTATACGTAACGTACATGCATGGAGAGCTTTTTAAGAATAAGGGCGCACCCTTTCCTCGAATGACAAGCATAGTTTCAGATTAAAATTGTTTGAAAGTTTTCTCAAGGAGTTTCGTTTTCTCTGCGGTCGTATGTTGGAAATTCGAAAACCGTGCCGGAAATAGGAAAGAAGAGCCATGAGGAGGATAGGGAAGAAGAAGAGAGAAGGTCTTGACTTGCATTTTTGTGGTGTTTCACTCGACTGAGTTTGATTGTTGGAGTGTGCTGGTGTGTGGTAAACAGTCATAGAGATGGCAGCAGCTGTTGCACGACAGTCATTTGTGTTTGTGGTATCTCTCTTTGCTGATGGTGATGATGATTACAATGGATGTGCACTAGGAATTCCCATCTCCGCATGCTTCTTTCGGTTCGAATCCCACTTCCCAAAAAAGGCAACAGACCATTTTCTTAAAGTCCTTTCAATTGTTTTCTAATGAGCCTAGTTCTTTTCTGAGGGCTCTCTGGGTTGACTTCGAAACGAAACTACGACGATGACGACGACGAGGACGACTGAAGCCAACACGCAGCGCCGGATGTGGAAGCTACAGCAACACTATCAGTGATATTAATTTCCAAAGGAATTTTCTACCATTTAATGGAAGTTTTATTCTTTATTTGTTTTCGAGTGGAATTCAACTAATTGGATAGTTAAGTCAAGTGGAAAAGTTACGTAGAGAAGAGAAAGAGCTGTGTTGTCAGTCGAACAAGCTTACTAAAGTATACGCTTGTAGTATACGCACTTGAGAGCGGAATGGAAGAGGAAAACTTTTTACCGCTGATGCTACCAGTTCAAAAAGCTGCCTATTTCTTTTCTTGCTGTTTTTTCTTTTGTTTTTTTGAAGACGCCAGCAAGAAGTGGGAATAAATTTGAATGCTAACAGGCAATTAGTTTTTGTGAAATTAGACAGGGGATGAGGCAGGCGGTTTTGTTAATTTTAATTAGCAGTAGAAGAGAATAGGGATGGAGGTGAAAGAAAAGAGAATAATGACTGGAAGTTGATGATTGGAAAGATGCTTATTTGTCTGTTTGTTTACTTTTGCCGTATGTTTCTGTAGAAATTTTGGCGGAAAGATGTGATTGCTCAGAAGCAAGTGGAAAGCTGTGACTTGATTGGAACATTCTGATCAGTGAGATATCAGTAATGATGGTCACAATTGGGCTGTGAACCTTCAATTTGTGCCAAGTATTATATTTACCATGAAAATGACAGACCGGTTTTCCCAAAATACCCTTTCGTTTTTTTAGCGTCACATCAAAGACTTCACGTTACCCTACTATATCATCAGTAGAGCCCGCATCGAAAGTTTCGATGTCGAAAAATGAAAATGCGCAATTTTAACGCCATCATAAGAGACACAACTTGCACACACCAATAAAATTGACATAGTCGAATAATTTCTGTTATGTGTCTGAGAATGATGAGAAGAAAGTGACGAAGACGGTCTTAACTGCTATTGAGTATTGATATTTGCTAACGAGACGAGAGCTATAACAATGACTTTCTCAAGGACCTTCCGTTACCTATTGACAAAGCTATACCCAGATAATCTTGCCAAGTGCTAATTTATTTACTACGGAAGCAGTTTTCTATTTAAATCAAGTTGTCACGCTACATTAACCTTATAAGCTAAACAGTTCAAGGAACGTTCCTAGGAACTCAGCTGGAACACGTAGCGTGTGAGGATTAGAACCTACCTTGTTCCACTTTATCGTCCCCTTCTTCTTCTTCTTCTCCTCTTCCTTCTTCTTCTCCTTCTTCTTTTTGTTCTTCTTCTTCTTTTTCTTTTTCCTCTTCATTTTGTCTTCTTCTTCCTTCTCCGCGGTTGGTAGCATCGTGATCTCGCAAGGATTACAACTCCCTCACTTAACTGCTTCGCACTAGTGATCCACTGGTGGGTTATTCCGCGTCGAACTCAGATTGAGTCTTCTGGTTTTGAATTATTGCACGTCTGAATCCATCCAAATGCAAATTCAAATATGTACATTGGTTAGTACAAGGTGTATTTTTGTCTACCTTTCTTCAACTCCAAACAAGCTGATGTGGGTAACTCAAGATAACTTTTTATTGGCTTAGATAGCTGGAGAACTACTTGTTTGAAGCTTAGTTCACAGTTCTAGGCCTATTTCACAGTACAGTCTCTTCTAAATGAAGTAAATCTATCAATTCAGGTAAATCGAATTGATTTATTTTCAAGAGGTGGTGAAGAAACGTGATAGGTGAATTTCACTACATCTTTAGAAGTCACTCCTATTTCAATTCGTTTTTGTTGGTGGTCAGACCTAGCAACTATCTCCTTTTTATGAAAGGATTTGAGCTGGACTCTTATGTATTTGATTTTCTTTTGGAGAACAATCGAAAAGTCTCTGGAAATTGGATACTATGGTGGGTTTTTCAATCTAGAACTTTTCTCTGAATGAAACGAACATTGATGGGGGGCCTCCAAAACCTCTATTGGACGCACGGCAATTAATTTCAATTGAATGCTTAAAGGATCCATTGTTAGTTCAGAATCAAATCACGTCGATAAGATTCAAATGGTTCACCTAGGTACGGGAATCAAAACTTTCAAGAGTTAATTTGTTGCAATTCAAAAATGATCAGACTGATTTAATATTGAGTAGCTAGAAACGGAGATTTACAAGGAGAGAAGAAGGGAAGAACACCGACTTCTCAAAAAGAAAAAGAAGCAGCATGAGAAGCGCTCGTTTGAGGAAATAGAGAGGTGCCATGACAGGAACGAGATTCGGAAGTTTTACCAAAAGGTAAAAGGATCCTGCCATGGTGGCAAACCCCGAACTCAAGCCTGTAAAGACCAGCAGGGAAACATAGTTATAGAGTCACAGTCGCTACTGAAGATCTGGAAAGATCATTTCTGCAGACTGCTTAACGGCGATGAAGACACAAATTCCGCTGTCAGGCAGATTGCTCCATTCAGCTTGGAAGATGATCAAGAATGCCGTCCTCCCGACCTAGAAGAGGTTAAGCTTGCCATATGCAAACTTAAATCAAATAAGACTGCAGGTGCAGATGGCCTTGATGCCGAACTTTTCAAGGCAGCTGGAGATCAGTTGGAAAGGAGCATGCACCAGCTGATCTGCATGATATGGTCTGTAGAAAGCATGCCCGATGAATGGAACCTCAGTATCGTATGCCCGATCCTAAAGAAGGGAGACCCTCACAATGGTCCCTCACGCTGCTCCGTCAAGGTCGGAAAAGAACTCACCGAGACCTTTGATGTCGAAAAAGGCTTTGGGCAAGGCGACAAACTGTCATGCGATTTCTTCAACATCATACTTGAACAGATTGTAAGAAACTCAAACGTCAACACCAGAGGAACAATCTTTCAAAAGTCTGTACAATTACTCGCCTATGCAGACGATATTGACGTAATGGGAAGAAAAAAGCGTGATGTCATAGGTGCTTTTGCGAGTATTGAAACAGAAGCGGCAAAAATGGGTTTGATGGTTAATGAGGGCAAAACGAAGTATATGCTGTCATCAAACAAGTACACAGAACATCGACGAATTGGACAAAACGTCACAATAGACAGACATAACTTCGAGGTAGTACAGGGCTTCGTCTACCTAGGATCCGCTGCAGACACGGACAACAACATCAGTGCGGAGATCAAACGGAGAATAACTCTTGCCAACCGTTGCTTCTTTGGGTTAAGAAGGCAATTGAGAAACAAAACCCTCTCTAGAAAAACCAAGGTGACCTTGTATAAGACCTTGATCATCCCAGTCCTGCTGTACGGCGCGGAAGCATGAACCTTATCGAAAGCGGATGAGGAAACTCTTGGTCGATCCGAAAGAAAAATTCTCCGAATGTCGTGTCGAAAATAAAGGGATAAATATTCAGTGTCTCGAATGAACGGTATATTGTAAGAAAAGTGATGCAAAATCCCAAGATATCGGCACCGAAACTGGCTAGTGAAATGGAGGGTATGATTGGAAAACATTGTTCACCTGAAACCATAAGAAGAATTCTAAAAAACAATGATTTACATGGAAGAGTCGCACGGAAAAAGCCATTCATTAATAAAAGAAATCGAGACTGTCGTTTGAAGTTCGCAAAGGAGCACATAAGAAAGGATTCAAGTTTTTGGCAGCATGTAATATTGGCAGATGAGTCAAAATTCAACATTTTCGGATCCGATGGGCGATGTTATGTGTGGCGCAAACCCAACACAGAGCTGCAGGAGAAAAACCTGCGAACAACAGTCAAACATGGAAGTGGCCATGTTATGGTATGGACCTGTATGTCTGCAACGGGAGTCGGAAAGCTTCAATTTATTGAAAGCACAATGAAGAATGGACAAGATTGCTTTTCTTAACATTCTTAAGGAAAACTTACTCCAAAGTGCAGAGAAATTGGGAATAAGAGACACTTTTCGTTTTTACCAGGACAATTACCCGAAGCACACTTCGGGAATTGTGCAAACTTGGCTGATTTATAACTGTCCACACGTTATGAATCCCCCCGGCACAATCTCCAGATTGATGAAATGAAATGATTTGAAGACAGCTTTAATTGAGGAATGGTCAAGAATACCTCCAGAACCTATATTTAAACCAAAAAATTAGTGGATTCTTATCATAAACGTCTTAGAACTGTTATAGAGCAAAAAGCGGGACATACTAAATATTAATGTTGAGAAAAAGAATTGTTCCACATCATTTTCTTAAACTTTATTTTCAATTAGTCAAATAAGCTGTGCGACTGAATTGTTGATTATGTTTTGTTTTTGTTTTTTTTTTTTGTTATGGAATTCTATTCGAAAATGAATAAATGAAAACATTTTGCTTAAGTTGAAAACTCAATAAACCATTCTGCGTTTTTATTTTGTTAATAACTTTTTTCTTTAAGGATCCATACTCATTTAAAGGTTTAAATATAGGTTGGGTTGAATAAGCTGTGATCCACTGTACATTGTCAGTAGAGCTCAATTTAGCGCCTCTTAGATTTGGCGCCCGCGACGTTTGCCCCTTTCGCCTCCCCCCCCCATCCCCCCCCCCCCCCCCCCTAGATCCGCTACTGAGTACGAAAACTGCCTTTTACCTCTACAAGACGATCTTCAACTAAAAAAAGTTTTCTTCTTCTTTCAGGTTACACCTTAACCTGATTGAGAATACCTTCTTGAGATCAGAAACGTTGTCTCGTGTAATGTTATGTAAGCAAAAAAAAAACAAAAACAAATTCTTGTTTGAGCTGCAAGGCAACAACCGCTGTTAAAATCAAATTTTATTATTTTATTTTATTGCACCTACCCAGTATGTCAGTTTAAAGATTTTCAGTTCTTCGTAGGAAAGCTAAAAATTACTTTCTAGAAAAGAAAATGAGCCCAAAAAACAGCTTTTACTGAGCTTATATAATCGATTCGAAAGCGTAATAAAAAAAGAGAAGCAGAGGTACAGTCTTGAGCGAAAAAATTAAATCGGTGGTTTTCTTCTTGGAACATTTGGAATATTTATACTTTTATATTATATTTACCGTTTCAACATAGCCCGTGGTATCCGTGGCGTGATGGTTAGCATGTCGGCTGGCAAAATGTTTTTCCACGGGTATCGGGTTTCGCGAGGAATTGGCAAGGTGTCCATTAGTAAATTTATTGACATGAAAAGCGCTTTCGTGATTAGTCGTTTGGAACCGACAGAAAATTTTAGGTCCCATTCCCTCACAAGGCATAAAAAATAAAAAAATAAATAAATAGGGTGGCGCTACAGAGCGAGGAGCCCCTGGGCCTAACGCATTTCTCACAACCATGCCTTGTGAGGGAATGGAGGGGACCTACAATTTTATGCCGGATCCGAACGGCTTATTGAGAAAGCGCTTTTCATGGCATGAATTTACTAACGGAGGATTTGCCAATTCCTCGCGAAAGGCGATACCCTGGAAAAAACATTTTTTGTGCCTCTGCTGGGATTCGAACCTCGAACCTCTGGGTTAGCAGGTGGACATGCTAACCATCGCACCACGGGTACCACTCACAAGGCATGGTTCTGAGAAATTATCTAGGCCCTGGGGTTCCACGCTCTGTTGCGCCACCCCATTCATTTACATATATGTTCTGCTTCAACTCAACATCTGGGATCCCATACATTATCATCAACGTTCACCAAATAATCAGAAGTGTGAAAAGCGAAGCCACAAATTTGGACTGAAAATTAAAATAGAGAAATAAAAATTTTCGACATTTTTGTATAAGCTTTGTTCAAGTGGACTTTATGGCGAAATAGGCAATGGAGTATAGGATCCCCTTACTCAAGGCAGGGGATTTAAAAAATTGGTGTAAAATTCTTGAAAAGAAATCTCAGAACTTCCAGAAGTAGGAAAGATAGTGATGGTGTATAGCTGAAGCTAAATCCCTATGTCCCACACAAACGCCATGGACCTAAAAAAAGGAGGAAATCAGTGCAAGTAGGTACCTACTTTTAAGATGTGACTGGCAGCTATTCTAGGTTTCTGGTTGAAGCCTTGGATGTTGACTGGTTGGAAACGGTCTCATTTCTTATGAACACATGGCTGGTTCAGTTCTGTTAGGTATCCCAATCTTGTCAAGGGAGCCGTCTTTTGGTATAAGACTGTCAATCATTTGCCGCACGGCATTAACTAAGCATACAAATAAAAGCTTAGTAGGTACCTACCTACCTACTGTTATGTTTGAATCCATTATATTTAGTCCCTTCTATCTATTCAATCTCCTCGAACACTACTCAAGCGTTAGTGATCGACATGTCAGCAAATTAGTAGGTACATTCATTCTAATTGCCTCATTCCATCCTTGTGGAGTTAGAAACATTTCCAATTGCAAGCAATTCAGATATGATTGATGGGTAGGTATCCACCCCGCGTTCGTTAAAAAAAAACAATTTTTTAACTACACACAATCCGCTTCGCTAAACAAGCAAACCTCACCAATAAAACTTTCAAAAGAAAAACAGAAAAAAAAAATCGGTAAATCCATCGAAACAACTAAAACAAACATTTACCCCGCAAATGTAAACAATCAATTAAATTTAAAAGTTCTTCAAACAGATTCTCTTCTTTCGTTCACTGACCATGAAATCGTGTCCTTCCAAAAAAAAAAAAAAACAAAAACACTCACACAAATCACAATCAACCCACCAAATTCCCCTCATAAGTTAACTTTTGGGCAGAAAAAAATAAATAAATGTTACGTTACAGTAAAAAATTTCAACACGAAAAAAAAGAAGAGAACGTAGCAAGACGAACAAACGCAGACATTCCCAAACCATTTCGTTAGATGTTTGCGTCCACCCTTAAAAAAAAAAGGAAGAAAAATCGACAGAGCCACAGAGAATACGTTCTACAACACACACTATTTTGCCTCCACCTATAGCCGCCGCCGTCTTTCGTTTACTTTAACAGCGTTTAACAAAGAAGAGCAACACCATTGAACAAGAATCGTTCAGAGGCAAACATTCAGCCCACCCTCAAGAATCATCACATCAAAAAACAAAATGAATCTTAAGTTCGCAATTGAAAATAACAAAAGGACATGTGATGGGGAACACAACATCTATCCTAAGGTGGGTGACAGAGTATAGGTATAACACAGAGCCACTATAGACTACCGGTGTGGTGTGCTCCTTGTTACATTTATGCTTGATACAACAAAACAACTCATGATGACGATGATGGTTAACAAAGTTGCGAAGCACTCGAACAAAAATTCGATTATCCTTTCAGTGATTCTTTCTCTGATGCCACTGGAATTTTTTTTATCCAAATATGTACTTCGTTCTCATTTTTCTTCTTTTTTTTTGTTCGGCTATCATCTGGGTGATGTTCTATGAGCACTTCGCTTTCTCATCTTTGATGTAACGTACAACAACAACTTTCGATTTGTGTTTCGAATCTCGTTTAAATAAAAACACACACTCACTTCAAATGTATGCAAGTCCTTTTAAAGGACCAACTCTCGACTTTTTCCATTTTACAAGGACCAAGAGACAGAAAAGGAAGCTTCGGAATAAAAAGAAAAAAAAAGAAATGAGCCCGTCCAACGAACGTAAACGTATTCGAGTAAACAATTGGAACGGCATCGGCAGTGAGAAATTGTAGATTTTGGTTTCCTTTTGTGTATGTTGTTACTTTTGGAAATCCTTCAACCGTCCCAGAGTAACCACGTCAATGTTGGGGGCAGAATGGAACAGGTTATCATGAATACCCGAAAATCCATCGGGTGGTTCTACCAATGGAACAACAAACGTTTGGAGATTAGATTCCAATCCGTTATGTGTGCCTTTGAGATTTTTTTTTCAATTTTTTTTTTCAATTTGTTTATTTTTATTTTGAGTCTCATTCAGTCCAGCTTCAGCAGTGGATGTAAATTTGGGGGACTGTGACATATGGCAGGCTGATGAAGGTATGTAGCTTTGTAATGAAGGCTCTTAAATGTCTCATGGTCGCATGATATTACTCAGAAACTCTTGGCGTCATGTTTCTAAGTGAATCAAGAAACGTTAGGAGGACTTTTCAGAACATTCGTACATTTTAACAACTTGAATCTTTTTGTTGCAGGTTTGACAATTTTTTAAAATATTTGGAATCTAAACGAAGCATCCTTAGGCTTAATTGCTTTTTCTAGTAAGAAATCTTTGGGCTGCAACGAGCTTACTTCATCATAGGCTAAAAGGCATCGCAATATTTTAGAGGGGTGTTCTTTTAAGCTGGCAAAGCCAATGCTTTGTTGCAAAAAATAATTGGAAAGGGAGCCCCACAGCCAAGTTATGCTTGAGGCTAACTTAATCATTACTTGGACGTTGATGGAAGCAGATTGCTGATTAGCTTAAAAATACTTGTTGGAGCACCAGATAGCAACCTTCTTTTTGTTATAGATTTCTAGATGTTCGTAGAAAAGCCAATAGACGCTGCCATGATAGGAACCTAGGTAACTTGTTTTCACCATGTCTGCGCCGAGTATCTGATTCGAGTAAAAGCAGGACATTCGATGAAGAAGTGCTCCGCAGTGTCATCGTCTTCTGCACAGTATTCACAGAATCACTTAAGCCTACCACGATTAAAAAGGTTGGCAAAAGATAAATGCCTCAAGCTTTCTGCAGTCTTTTCTGCTGCAAGATAGCAAAAATGTTGCAGTGACAGCCTGGACCCCAAACGAGACTCAAAAAATTTAGTTTTCCGAAGCTTTCAGAGAGCTTTTACAATCCTGGACGACTTTCGAAGTAGATAGTGATTTCAGAATTGAAAAGGGTCTTAAGCACAGCTTGGATACCGCTGCAAATGCAAATACTTTTCCCCATCCAGCTATTGTTCGTAACGTTGCTTTAAGAAAAGGACCTCATACATCTTTATCTGGACCCTAACTAGCGATTGGTTGTTTGATGTGGCTTCTGCCCACATTTTGATCTACCTACATATTGAAAACAACAATGACATAGCTTCGTAGTTCCTTGAAGAGTTTTTACATAGATCAAGCGAATGATTACCCAACGCTAGTAAAAAAGCTTAAGTGTCTTCCTTTTACTTTCTATAAAGAAGAATGACTGCTGAAAGTTTCAATGAACAAACCATCTGTGAATGCTTCGCAGAGATCTTTCGGTAAAAAATTAGAGTTGCGCACAGTCAGAGTTTGCAAAACTAGCCCGCAGCTATTGTGGAACTGGTGCAAAAATTTGAGATGTTAGGACTTGGGAGCTTGGGACAAGTTAGCGATGCGATAAGAATATAGCTAAAGAACCACTGAGAATATTTCTGTTAAAACTATCGATCTTTAGAGTTGTGCATTCATTACACAATTATTATTACTTTGAGCTTTGCATAGTGACCTTGTAAAGTCCTCGTAATGCATTGATCGAAATGATCCGAAATTTCAGCTTGAGTGATGAGACTGATTTCACTTCGGTGGCTACGTTAACTAGGCAAATTATCGCTTTTGAAGGACGTTTGTTGAAAAGTCTCCTCATCCTCATAGCACGACTCGGTTTGCGGTTCTTAGTCTGCTGGGGTCATTGGGCCTGATTTCACCTCGGATGCTACGTTAATAAGGCAAACTATCGCTTTTAAAGGTCGTTTATTAAAAAGTCTATTCATCCTCATTGCAGTAGATACTCGGTTTGCGGTTCTTGGCCTGGTGAAGTCATTGGGCCCTACTTTCTTGAAAATGAGGCTTTTCATCTGATGATACGGCAAAAAGACTGCACACTGCACTATTGATCCATTATTAATTATTTTGTATGGTTAGAATCTCGAAATATTGATGTCGACGAAGTTTATTTTAAACAAGACGAAACTGTGTTTCACTTTTGAGTTATACATTTCCTGATCGTTTGATTTTTCCTAGGAGAGATCAAAACCACACAAGATCTTGTGATAGAATAGAGTTTTTCCTGTGAGCTACGTCAAAGATATGGTCTATACCTACCAATGACCCATAGTTGATTAAACACTTAAAGACTTGATTTTTGAAGATTTAGAGGATAACACCTTAAAAACCTAATTAATGAAGATATCGAAGCCAAACCGCTGCGAATGTTCGAAACAAGAATATGGTCCATATTCCGGGAAACGTATAGTCGTGACCGCAACTGCTGGTTGTCTCTCATTATTTCTGCCATACTCTTTTCCTTACTACAAAAAAATTATCCGTTCAAAAACAGTTTCTTTTTAAATATTGAAATAAAACCTCTATAATTTAAAATAAAAGACATTGCTAGGTTAGGTTAGGTGGAAGTGGCTGTCAGCCAATGAGTACATTGCCTGACACACTTGGGCCGCAAGGGCCCATTGTGATATCACAGAGATCAGCAAGTTAATCACCTACTGATCTCAGAAACCCGATGTAAGATTAACACGTTGATCACCCATTTACCTTCCTTTACGGGACTAGCCGGTTAATCACCCGCTAGTCGAAACACGCGGAACTTTTAATGTATTTCGAAAGACTTTTGGGGTCTATGTAAGCTAAGTCGCTAGTATCATCGAAGAAGAATTCACCGAGATGAGTTTTCCTCCTATGAAGTAGTGCAGGGCATGAGCAAAGAATGTGTTGAACGGTTTCTTCCTTTTCTTCGTCCATGCAGCTTCTGCAGAAACCATTAGAAAACACACCAAGTCTTTTTGCGTGTCTTCCTTCTAGACAGTATCCCGTAAGAACACCTATGGTAGAACCTAGATACAGGCGGTTCAGGGCTAACCAACTCTTCGAGCGTTTTGAGTCTACACACGGCCAAACTTTTTTGCTTACAAGGCAGTTGTTACTCTCAGTCCATCAAGTGTTTGTTATCCTCGAAGCGTCTTGTCTAAGTAGGAGTTTTAATGTAGCGATAGGTACACCTATGTTGTTCCATTCTGAGCGTAGGGAAGTGGTCGTGCCCTTTTTGGCTAGTTCGTCTGCCATACAGTTGCCTGGTATGTCCCGGTGCCCCGGCACCTATGAAAGGCGAATGTGACATAACATGGCTAACAACTAACCGGGTTTTTGATCAAATCTTTGGTTCCAGTGCAATACTAATTATGTCGTCTCAAAAGAAGGTCGTAAATGGAACTAGTTTTGACCTTATACGACCACTGACTGGGACATGTGAATCCTTGCTAAGGGTGCCAATCATTGCCTTGATAAGCACAATGACGATTTTTAAACTCCATGCCAATCATTTGTAAAAGTGTCAAACATTGAGTTGATTTTCACTTTGTCAAACTACAGATCTCCTAATTTTTCTAAGGTTGCTACATAATCGAATATGCTAACCATTGGATAGCCTAGTGCCAATTATTGGAAAGATGTGACAATCATTGGCAAACACATATGTATGTACAGATGATAAGATGGCAGAGCCATATCATCGGGCCTGTAGAGTATTCTTGACATGAATGAAAATTCCGATAGTTATTTTCTTTTGTGATTTCCACTGATTGCCTAGTTATTTGCAAAATAACATTACAAAGCAGAATGTCTGGCGCCATTGACTTTAACATCAATTCTGTGAATAAAATAGGTACTAGTTCACAGCCTTAAAGTACCCCATCGTCGAATTACCACAGAACATAATCCCGAAACGTAAAGAATTAGGTATCCTTTTCCTTATCTCTACAGAGATATATTCAAGTATCTGAAATCAATCAATAGTCTGAATTGAGATTGACCTCCACCAAAGCAAAATGCATTTTTCTTCATTCAAATCACAATAAGTTTTCCTGAACCAAATACTGCCATCCGTTAAAAGCATGTTGAATGTTTATATTTCGAGAGCAATGTATAGGCCCGCACCTATCGACGACGTGTAGATAAAATTTCGCCTGTCATCGATGTGTTCGGCTTTGAATATTGATTGCACACTCACAGTAGGCCCTTAATACTTATTCCCAAAGTCCATTTTCAAACTCGTATTCAGTTGCGGGCGTAGAAAATGACATAAAACCGGTTACTGAGGGGTTGCTTCGATTACCTTTTTGAGAACTCTGGTACGTCCAGTGCGGAAATCGATTTGTGGATCTAAACGCGAACGGTGTGAAAGAATAATGTAGAAGGCAAGTGGACAGATTTTATCACTTTCGGACTATGGAAGTGCATTTTTGGTTAGGATTGGCGTTGGCTTTGGTCTTGATCCGGGATGATGTTAGATACGCGGTACACCGTTGTTCATTCCAAAAAAAAAGTGGCCAGAGTTTATTTTGTGGAGCAGATGTGTAGGAAGTGGGAGGGTATAGAAAAATAACTCTGTAATGGCACTAGTCAATCCAACAGGAAATACATTTTAGTCACAAAATTCCACTGACTATGATGTTCACTTTAGGAATACCCAACACCATCCCACACCACACCAACATCATCCACGCCTTCACGATTTTCCATTATAATACCATTCAAGAGACATGAAAATTCTTCAGTTTTCAAAAGGAATGTCGAGCTATTAATTCTGCGCTCCCCCAAAGAAGACAGGACACGCTTTTTCTTCATCTTCTTTCCAGCGGCATGAGCCCGAAAGTAAAGGGAAGCCACTAAAACATCGCTGAAGGAATGCGTGCATCTTTATTCAGCTTGACACTTCATTACCTTTACCGCACTTGTCTTTTCTATGCCCAGGATAAGAGGCGCATTTGTATATAGCTATACCATCGGCCAATCTCCAACCATCCTACCCCTCCTATAATGCTTTGCTATGCGCGTAAATTAGATTCAATAATGTAAGGCATTTGCGTCACACTACTGACTGACAGAGTGACGTCACTCGACTACCAACCATCGCAACACAAGGACGACTCACCGAACAGAGCGAGTTCTTTAATATTACCTCTTTGAAGAAAATTTTATGGGAGGACCACGAGAACAATAATATTCTTTGGCGGAGCGGCGCATCGTGTGTTGAGTCTTTGGCTATAGTGGAAACATAATTGAGTCATTTGTCACACGTCATCTCGGCATAGGAAAGGGATGCAGCTAAAAAGGTCGTGACTTTAGGGGGTTAGGATAATGTAAGGAGCTGATGTTTTCCAAGTTTAGTTGTGTTTAACATCGTTTGTGGTGGGTGAGCCTTGTTGTTATAGTTTAAGTTGGGTTAAATGGGTTAGGTTGTATATTATGCAATTTCATATTAAGGTGAGAGCGAAAGTTTATTGAGATTGTTATGCGAAAAGTAAGACAGCCGCAGGTATTTTGATGATAACATCATTCAAAAAAAGTCAGAAGTTACTGTCTTGGAAAAAGTTACTCGAAATTGTATCACAGTTGACTTATTAAGTTTTCCACTTTTGTTTTCAAAACGTCCATCCATCAGGTTTCAGTCGAAAGGACTCGAAGAGACAGAGGTGAATAAAATAAATAAATAAATAATAAATATGGTGTCGCAACAGAGCGAGGAGTTACAGGGTCTAGCGCATTTCTCTCAATCATGCCTTGTGAAGGAATGGAAGCGACCTATAAAAATCTGTCGGTTCCGAACGGCTAATCGAGAAAGCGCTTTCATGGCAATGATTTTACTATCGGAGGACTTGATAATTCCTCACGAAACACGATACCCGAGAAAAAATTTGTTTGATGCCTCTGTTGGGATTCGAGCCATGAACCTCTGGGTTAACAGGCGGACATGCTAGCCATTACGCCACGGATACGCACTAGAGCTGAGTACCAAACATTTTACAGAAGTCTTGATATGGTCGGCATTGAGCTTCGTAGAAAAAGTGGTTGCTGGCTCGTTGAAAAGAACAGAAGAGACCCTTCAAACGAGCACTTTGCACATCTGTTTTGTAAACTTATCTTAAATCGTGTTGGTATCAGAAAAGCTATTTGGAGACTGCGAAATGATGAGGCAAAATGGCTAGTTTCATGCACAAAAATCGCGAGGAGTCAGCAATTCCCCCGATTATAAATCCAAAGCCATGAAAGACGCTTCCTGGATTAGCCATTCGGAACCGGAAGAAAATTGAAGGTCCCCTCCATTCCCTCACAAGGCATGGTTGTAAGAAATACACCCTATTTATTTTATTCTTGCACATAAAACAAAAATATCAAATAAAATAGAACAAATGCCAGTCATACCGATACGAAAACAAGTTCCTCGCGTGTTTGGCTGATATAACTTGGGTCTAGATTGTGATAAGCCAATGGATTCTGAATCATGAAGACCCATCTTGACTCACTTGGAGGAGATCTCCTACAACGCCAGAATGATCAAACTCTCTCAGATCGCAAAGTCAAAGCAAAATTCGAAATTAAAAGAAAAAGAATTAGAGGAACACTTAATTTTGTTGAAAGCCGCAACATAGTACCTACATACACATATCCTTCCTTTAATGTGAGATTAGCCTCCTAAAAAATGCATTTAAGTGAACGGTTTTGACCTTAAATAACTTCTGTATTCATGGACTATCGCTACGCAATATTGTTATTAAGTTTAGTTTCAGAAAACTAAAAAGAAACTCTCCAGAAACTCATTGTGGTTTTGAGCAGTGGCAGATGAAATTCTTTCTGATGACATTAGAAAAACTTTTTTCTGTAACAATTATTAAAATAACAACTCGGGAGAAATGACAATCGTTGAGTAGCTCAAGCAATCGAAACGATTTTATGACTATTAAGCGACAAAATAGAAACCAAATACGTTGGGATCCTTCCAAACTCTTTGTCTGCTTAGGAAAAATTGTTATCAAGACCACTGATGATTTTGATGACAGTGCTGCAGTTTGTGTAGTTTTCAGTTTGTGCTTATAGTTTTATAAAAGTTGCTATTTAGTTGCCGGAACTTTTGTTCTTTCAAGAGTCGCTCAAGAGTAGCATCTTATGGAAAGCTACTTAACTGTTTTATTTTCAGTGTCGTGAACAATCTTTTGAAACTGCTTATAAATTTAGGGTCAATTTTACCGCTTTGCAGTCGCAAGCTAAGCCCACATAGACCACGAATGTAAGTCATATAATTTAAGTTCTCAAAACCAATCACTCAGTTGTTCAAAGTTAATTCGGGTTAATCAAATCTTGTCCGATTCAAGCAACACAAAATAAACGTTACCACTAAAATGTAATTGGTATTACTAACCGTCTGTGCCAGTTCCACACACTTAACCAAATCAAAGTTTGTTTCTTGCTGTCGCGAAGAGCAAAGGGTTCTTGGTACGCAGCATAACATGAGACTCTGCTGGGTTCCCGGTCATAGAAAAAGGGGACGAACAGGCGAAAAATGGCTCAACACTTTACCCTTCTCTCATAGACCCTTCTAGAAAAGACACGGTGAATGAAGAGAACATCGAATATTTCCCTTCGATCTTTCCACGTATTCATGCTGAGGAGCTAGATGCTGTCTTTGTAAGGAGGGAGAATGAATGGATTATTCCAAGAAAGATTTCTTAGAGTAAATCGAAGAAAACGACACTGAATATTTTCAATTCAAAAAATGTAAACTTTTTGGAAAGGGGACCAGACTTTGCAGGCATATTCAAGGAACGGGCGGACAAAATTAATGTGCATAGATCGGATTACGTAAGGGTTGGAGAATTCCTTTGACCATCGCTCAATGAAGCCAAGTACTGAAATGACTTGTACTATAATATCATCAATATGTGAGATGAAATTGATTCCCTTGTCGCAAATGATCCCGAGATCACGAAAAGCCTCAACTGGTGAAATGCTTTGGTTGTGATGGAGATTGCAACGGAGAGGAGATTGAATGCGCTTGCGAGAAAAGTATAATAGATTGACACTAGGAAATGTTTAATTCCAAGCAGTTTTAAGAAAACCACATAAAAAAGTTGTCTATAGGTCTTGGTGAAAATGAACAGGATTGGTAGGTGAAGAAATGATCTTCTAAAACTTCGTATCATCTGCGTTGAGTGAAATAAGGGAATGGTGAATAATCAATTCGAGATCATTAATAGTAAGAATAGAATGAAGAGGACATAAATGACTTCACTGGGGGACGCCGCGGCCGGAGGTAGCTAAAAAGGACTTGATAGGCACGATCTAAAACGAGCACTATAATAACGGTTTTCCAAATAAGAGGAAATCCATTCCAATAAAATGGGTTCGAACCCGAGGGTGGATAGTTTAAAAAGAATTAGCCTATGGGAAATTTTATCAAAAGCTAAAATCTGTTGAAATAACATCGACTTCTTTTCCTTCTCCAAAGGCAGAAAGGGTGAATGAGACGAATTCATCAAGTTTAGTGGTTGTTGATCTGCCTTTGAAAAGCCATGTTGTTGAGAGATTTGTAATGAAAACTCAAAATTTAATACAATGCTTTAAAATATATAGCGCAAAGATTCTTCCAAACCAAAATCATTTGGCAGTTGCGCCAGAAGCGACAAAAACTGCTCCCTTCTTCATACATTTCCAGTTTTCGCTTTCTTTCAACGTAGACGTTACGTGTAGTTGTTACACAATTGCATTGGTTTGGGAAAGCCTATGCTTGTTGCTCTGAAGTTTGAGGATCATATTCCAGAAAAATACAACTGTTTTGTTTTTCCTCGGGTATCGCATTTCTCTAGTAATTGAAAGGTTCTATGAGAGTGGTAACACTGCCATGAAAAGTGCTTCCTCACTTACTTGTTCGAATTTGTAATAAGAATGTTGGCTCTTAAAATGCACCTTGGCCGATGCTCCCTGACCTATGTTGCGACCATTTCTATTTCGAAAAGCGAAACATTTTTAAGGTTAGAAATATGAAAGAAGTTGTACCTACACCACTTGAGAGAAGATTTTATCACATGCAAAACGTGCCCAAGCTTTGTAACAGTTGTCACATTGAACGAAGTTAACACGTTTCTTTATTGAAATAAAATAAAAAAAAAATTTCTCGACTTTCCTATGGAACTTAAATAGAATACATATATGTCCGAAAATGTTGACCCTTCAAACTCTTTCTAATAGCTGCCCTAATATTACTTACTTACTTACTTAGGTGGGCATTACAGTTCGGGGTGAACCTGGGCCTCAACCAACATGCTTCTATAACGACTTCGATTTCGGGCGAGCTCTCTCCAGTTTCGCACTCCAAGTCGGTTGAGGTCTTCATCCACTTGATTGCGCCACCTAAGACGAGGTCTTCTCCTTCCGCGATTTCCCTGCAATGTGCTTTCGAACACCCGACGAGCCGGAGCGTTTGGTTCCATTCGCTCTACATGGCCCAACCATCGTAGCCTCGCGATGCGTACTCTTCTGGCTATGCCCATGTCGCGGTACAGCTCATACAGCTCGTTGTTGTATCTTCTTCTCCACACATTGTTTTCGCATACGGGACCAAAGATCATTCGGAGAATTTTTCTTTCGAAACGACCAAGGGTTTCCTCATCCGCTTTCGATAAAGTTCATGCTTCCGCGCCGTACAGCAGGACTGGGATGATCAAGGTCTTATACAAGGTCACCTTGGTTTTTCTAGAGAGGGTTTTGTTTCTCAATTGCCTTCTTAACCCAAAGAAGCAACGGTTGGCAAGAGTTATTCTCCGTTTGATCTCCGCACTGATGTTGTTGTCCGTGTCTACAGCGGATCCTAGGTAGACGAAGTCCTGTACTACCTCGAAGTTATGTCTGTCTATTGTGACGATTTGTCCAATTCGTCGATGTTCTGTGTCCCTGTTTGATAACAGTAGATAGATAGATAGATATTTTATTGCAGCAAAATATTACATTATTTTTTCTAAAATTTATATTGCACAATTTACAGAGATTGGTATATAAACTACCTTACTACTGCCAAGTATATAATTGATTTTTAAAGGGATTGAGAAAAATATGACTTGAAGGAAAAGCTACATATAAAAACCTTCATTAAAGATAGAAAAAAAAAAAAAAGAAAATATATATATATAAATATATAGAAAATACAAATGTACAAAAGGTGATACTTTCGAGAAGGAAAGAAGGGGTGATATTAAACCAACAATGCATTATCACAGTTTTTCAAACAAATTTTAATAAGTTAACTAATTAATAAATAGATATATGCGGGAATACATAAAAACCTATATAAATATGTAAATATATTTGTGTTTTAATATTTAAATAAATAAATCAATAGATATAAGAATAAATAAATAAATAAATAAATAAATAAATAATAAATAAATAAATAAATAAATAAATAAATAAGTAAATAAATAAATAAATAAATAAATAAATAAATAAGTAAAAACTAAATAAACAGATAAATAAATTAATAAATATAAAGATAAATAATTAAATAAATAAATAAATAGGTAAACAATCTAGCAATTTAATAAATAAATAAATAGGTACATAAATACATATATAATAAATAAATAAATCAAATGTACAAAGTGACGTGAATTCACAATAACAACAAAAGCAAAAAACAAAAATCAGTCTTTATAATAGTGACAATTTAGAGGATAAGGTTTGAAATTAAGACATTGTCGGATGTGCTGCAAGAAACTTTGTATTTTTCTTTTAATTTAAGAATTCTTTCAGAAACGTGTTCAACATTAACTAATGCGTGCAATTCGTTTGTAGAAAAGCACCAAGCATATACTTCGTTTTGCCCTCATTAACCATCAAACCCATTTTTGCCGCTTCTGTTTCAATACTCGCAAAAGCACCTATGACATCACGCTTTTTTCTTCCCATTACGTCAATATCGTCTGCATGGGCGAGTAATTGTACAGACTTTTGAAAGATTGTTCCTCTGGTTTTGACGTTTGAGTTTCTTACAATCTATTCAAGTATGATGTTGAAGAAATCGCATGACAGTTTGTCCCCTTGCCTAAAACCTTTTTCGACATCAAAGGTCTCGATGAGTTCTTTGCCGACCTTGACGGAGCAGCGTGAATTCTCCGAAGTCATCCTGCATAGTCGTACGAGTTTTGCAGGGATGCCGAAACTAGACATGGCTCTGTACAGCTTGTCTCTGTAAATACTGTCATACGCGGCCTTGAAATCGATAAAGAGATGGTGAATATCGATATTATGTTCTCGGGTTAATTCCAGGATCGGTCGTAATGTGAAAATTTGGTCTATTGTGGACTTCTCTGGTCTAAAACCACATTGGACCTATAAGGACCTATCAAGTTGTTGACGTGGTTTTTCAGACGTTCAAATATTACAGCAGACAAGATCTTATAAGCAACGTTAAGGAGGCTTATCCCTCTGTAATTGGTGCAATTGTGAGGGTTTCCCTTCTTTAGGATCGGGCATAAGATACTAAGGTTCCATTCATCGGGCATGCTTTTTTCCGACCATATCATGCAGATCAGCTGGTACATGCTCCTTTCCATAACTTATCTCCAGGTGCCTTGATGGCATCAAGGCCATCTGCACCTGCAGTCTTATTTGATCTAAGTTTGCATATGGCAAGCTTAACTTCTTCTAGGTCGGGAGGACGGCATTCTAGATCATCGTCCAAGCTGAATGGGGCAATCTGCCTGACAGTGGAATTTGTGTCCTCATCGCCGTTAAGCAGTCTGCAGAAATGACTTTCCAGATCCTCAGTAGCGACTGTGACTCTATAACTATGTTTCCCTGTTGGTCTATACAGGTTTGAGTTCGGGGTTTGCCACCCTGGTATGATCTTTTTACCTTTTCTCGTTCCTGTCATGATACCTCTCTATTTCCTCAAACGAGCGCTTCTCATGCCTAATATTACTGGACAAGAAGTCTAGAAAGACCGTCAAGCACGCTAAGGAAGTCCGGAGGGAGAGCTGGTCGACCTGAACGGACATGGCCAGGAGTAGTCAAGATTGGAACGAGGATACCGAGCCCTGTGAGGGGTACTTTTGCCTTCAGCAGAATACTGTCATGCATACCTAAACTAAGTGTTTGTGTCTTGTGGCTAAGACTTTTATAAAAACTCTTTCTATGGATAAAGAGTTCGAACAGCTGATGCTGGGCACTCATATACATATTTATATTTGAAAGTAAAGATTCTATGATTGAATCTTATTAACCCAAGTTGAATGCTTGACCCTGAGTTTCTACGAGACACCATCACGTCTCAATAAGAAAAAAAGTAATCTTTTCTGCCGATACCTTTAAAACGATTCACACAGCAAACTGATTGGTGGGGTCGTCCTTTCCACACCGTCGTGTATCACCGGACGCCCCCTCAAACAATGCGTGAGTTCATTTACCCATTTCAATCCGAAGCTGTGTTAATAAATCTTCCAAAACGAAAAACCTACTCCACTTGTAATAGAACTACAAGAACTTAAGGACAACGTGGTAGTCGATTACCAAACGGGCCCGATCGCATCAAATAATTAAAATCTCATCAATCTTTTTCTGAATGAACAACAAAATGCAGAATACCAACTAACATAGGCATTGTATTTGTATAGCCCAACCTTTTTTTTCTTCCTTCATTCAGTCGAACACAACTGTGGCTTAGAATGTTTTATCCTTTTAAATCCATTTGATATGAGCTTGTTTCTTTTTATACCGTGTGATTGTGTGCGCCACCTTTGCCAAGACTCTAACGCCCACATCTGTCTTCGTCGCACTCCTCCTCATCATCATCATCATTATCATCATCATCATCAGCATCGTCGTCGTCGTATTCTGCGATGTCGTCTTCGTCGATTAAGATAAATTTCAATTACCTCAACAGAGATCCGAAAATCTTTCGCACAAATCACAAACTTTGAGGAATGAGTACGGGGAGGCCCAAAGTGATTCATTGGCTCCAGCTCCTTTATCAATGTCCTGCTACAGTGTCAGTACCTATATGGTTGTGTTTTTTTATTTCGTCTCTTCGCAAAGACGACAACGTTTTGGTTTTTTTTTTTTGCTGTTTCTTTCTTCATTTTGGGGAAAAAACCATGCCCTACATCGGTTTCAACTGACAAAAATAAGCGCAAGGATTCTAGTTACAGATAAAGTCTAAGGATATCGCCACATCCGACGACCGAAGCCGACGACGCGACGGATGGCAAGTGGGCGCGGTGGCTGGCGTGGCGCGACGCACGTTGGTAGAGGGACAAGGGGGGTTGGCTGAAAAGTTATTTCAAATAATCACAGATTACACAAGTTATCCATTAACCCATCAGATCAGAGCCATTAAACAATTTTCCAGACTCTAGTTTCTCGAGCTTCGGTTTTTTCGCCGCTCTTCCTTCAATAAGACTCACGATATGTTAGCCATGGTGTCAAGAGGAGATTTTTCTTGTCAAGGGTTGGTTTTTTCTTTCCTTCTTTCATTTGTGTGTTTTTGTTTTGCTGTCCTAGAGAAAAACCATAACAGAAAAAAATTGTTTCACACATAAATCGATCAATCAATTCGCCAGGACCCGTTTCCCTCCTTCCTTTCTGCCATCATCAGCACCAGCGCGGGGGGATATTTATGTGCTGCGCTGTATATGTATGTCTATGGAAGTATGAATGTAGGTTCATGTGACACTGGTCCTCTGGATGTGCCATCTATGGTACTATGGATGAAACTTTTTTGGTGTGATTTTCAATTTTTATGGCGTGGCGGGGGGTCAATATCAACGATAATATGTGTTAATTTGAGTTTTTGTTGAAAGTTGGATGGGACTTTTTTTTTGCTGTTATCCTTGCTATAGCTGGATATGGGATATGGAAACCCTCTGTCTATACGACTTTGCCACAGGTGACAGGGACAAATGTCAGTGCAATGATGGCGCAATTACCTCTTGATGGAATGTAATTAACGGGAAAATGTTGATAACAGGGAAAATATGTTTGTATGTACGTATGTGTGTGTGTGTGTGTGCTTGAGCGACACCAGTTGGTGTGGAAGGGTATTCGGTGAGATATAAAATAAAAGGCTCAACACCTACTCTATGGTGGCAGTGGAGGTAGGGTGTTAATGGGACAATTAACGCATTACTGGTTTGAGTGATTGAAAGTGTTGAAACAAATTACTTTAATCATTGGCGAAGAGATAATGTGTGACGGAGTTAGGTGAGAAAAAAGAAATACAAATCTAAAATGACAAGCTGGTGATACTAAGTGAATGAAATGTGTCACTTGCATCAAAGAAAATTGAATCAAGTTTGTGAAATCAGATTTAAGATTGCAACAGTTTACATTAAGTGGATTAATTGCAACGGCACACAAAAAACAGTTATCCGTACACCGGGTGTCACTTATCTACCCAAAAGGGCTTGTTTTTCGGCTCGCTGATTACGAATTTTGAGGTTAGCTTAGGTTGAAACCATCCAATTTCGAGTAAATTGTAAGAAACTGTAAAAATGAGCAAAATTTTTTAAGTTTTTTTCCAAACTTACCTAATCGAAATTGGAGGGTGCCCGGCTTAAACTCTCTTGAAATTTGAATTTAGAGGGTCGAAAACCATGCCCGTCGATAGGTGGCGCCCATGTAATGGAGAACTTGAAATTCAAATTGTGGCTGAGCAACCCTATTGTCCGTTGTGATAGTCAGTCTGAGGCCAACAAACGTGTTGTAAGGTTTTTTGATTGTTTTCAAAATATAGAACTGCCAATGGTGTGCATTCAAAGTAGTTTCATAAGCGTGTTCCGTTGGGCCTTGCAAGGTACTGATTAGTTTTTCTGGCTGTAATTAACTTCTTTCGCAAAATAAGATAGCTCGTCGTTTAACTCTTCATGTACCTACCAGGAAATACTAAAGAGTCCTCAGCAACGTTCAATGACTTAATATTATCTTCCGCTGACTAGCGTTGAGTGCCCGTTACAATATGTCAACAAAGGGTCGAAATAAATAGAAAAAATTGTTGCAATTGCCACCCTTCCTCTGTTAATAGGACAGATTTGCCTAAATCACGAGTCTTTTGTTCGAGCTACGTCACTTTTGTCGCTATGCTCAAGAATCTTTTGAAGCAACAACATCATTTTACAAAAAGAGGGTTATGAAACTCGTCCGTCGGGAATCGAGTCGTTGTTAAGGTGTTTGATACGCTTGGAAAGACACATCTTGCACGATTTCTATTGGATACCGACTCTCTGGTTTCATTTGTGATCGATAATTTGGTAAAATTACTCGGCCTTCGTCGATCACATGCTCTGTTACCCATATCAGGAATCTCGTCGGTTGAAGTGGGGTAGGATAACCCAAGGTTCAGTTAATCTCACCATGAAATCCCACATCGGTCCACATTCGATCGGGATCGAAGCTTATATTCTGAAGAAAATAACTTCACCAATTCCATCAATTTCGTTTGAATTTGATAATTCCAGTAAAGTAACACTGTAGAGCGAATGGACACCAACGCTCCAGCCCAGAAAGTCTTCGAATCCAATCCCGAGGGACGGCGCAGTTGAGGAAAACCGCGACTCAGGTGGCGCACGCAAGTAGGAGAGGACCTCAACCAACTTGGCGTGCAAAACTGGAGGCAGCTAGCTAGGGACCGAGCTGGCTGGAGAAGCATGTTGGTTGAGGCCCTAGTCCGACCCGGACTGTAGCGCCACCTTAAGTAAGTAAGTAAGTTAGTAAGTAAAGTAACACTTTTACCGCAATTGGAGCAAACTTGTCGCAATTGTGACCCTTTATTGCTAATGCTACATAGTTTACAGCATAAACCCCCCACTGTGACAAACATACAACGAAAATTTTCTTACAGGCCAGCTGTTTTGGCACTGAATAAAAACCAGGTGGGTGTTGATTCTGATCCCTCAGAGTTTTTCCTGCCTGGTTAAAGCTTGGTGCCATTATTCATCTTCTCCTCTGGTCTCGCTGTTTATATTCGGAATGATGTTGCTTACCAAATTCAATAACAATATGGCTCTTGTTCGACCAGGAACTTCCACTCCATGTGGTTTGAATTCTCCGGTCGTAAGCACCTCATTCCTTTTTGTTTCATTTATAGAAGCCCCAATTTAGATAGTAACTCGACTTCGAACAAGTTTGAAGCGCTATCTGATTTCATCCCAAAAATTGTTTCCCAATATCCTCACACTGAAATCGGAATTGCGGGTGATTTCAATTTACACAATTCTCGTTGGTTTCGACATTCTGGCCAGACAACACCCAAAGGAAAATATGTTGAGATCTCGCTAAGTTTAACGAATTAACTCAACTTGTTGATGAGCCCACTCGGTTTTCAGATATTGAAGACCATGCGGCCAACACTCTTGACCTATTTCTCACTTCTCATCCCGAAAAATACAGGGTTAGTATCATCTCCTTTAGGCAAATTGGACCATTCTGTCATATCGGTAGATTTTTCGTTTTCCGTCACTGTAAAAAATGATAAAGTTCCTAAAAGAACTGTGTGGCAATACGAGAAAACCAATTGAGACGGCCTGAATGATTTCGTTCGAAATTTTAACTGGCCATTTACTTAACGCGCACATCAAGGGGTTATGAATTATGACTACCCTTATAATGTTATAGAACACAGTGCGAGCAATTAGGAAAGTCGGAGAGGATTTAGTTGGAGACACCGATGCACGTTGCTTTTGAACTTTTGTGAATCGTAATGCAGGGGAAAAACAGAGCCAGGTAAAGCATTTCACATTCGGGTGGTGCTTTCTCGACGGAAACGTTGATGCATCAGCTGATATGATATCTTCCTCACAGAACAAAAAGTATCATCCCCAAAGAGAATTCGTGGTTCGATTTAAGCTGTAAAGAGGCGATTAGGGATAGAGAAAGTAGTTTTCGAAAATTTAAAAACAACCCTACTGCAGAAAACCGTAATTTGTCCAAACGGGCCAGAAATATCTGTAATGCTCAAATACAAAGGGCCAAGTTTTTACATGACCAAAAAGTAAGGCAAAAAATACTATTGTGTCCAAAAGGAAGTAAAAACTTTTGGTCTTTTGTGAAGAACATTAAGAACTCGACCACGTCATCGGTCCCAACGCTCGTCTTCAATGACTCTCCGTATGTCAGCTCCATCGACAAAGCCAATTTGCTGGCAGCTCAATTTGCTGCCAACTCTGCTCTTCTACGCTGGCAAAACCACTGTATAAACTTTTCCATCTTTCCTTTTCTGCTAGGATTTTCCCAAGCAAATGGAAAACTGCTTTTGTCCAGCCGGTCCCTAAAAAAGGCGACTCTTCCTTTCCTTCCAATTACCGTCCAATTGCGTCCCTTCTTTCCAAAGTCATTGAAACGTTGGTAAACCGTCAACATGAAAGCTTCTCAATGACCGTCAGTACGGCTTTCGTAGCAAACGGTCCACTGGTGATTTGATGGCTTATCTCACCGAAAAGTGGAACCAATCTTAACATTGATTTGAAGAAAGTAAAATTATTGCGCTCGATATTTTAAAGGCATTTGATAGAGTTTGGCATCAAGCTCTTTTATCGAAAATGTGTGCTTTTGGTATCGATGAGTATCTTCTTCGTTGGATTAGAAACTACTTTTAAGTCTGATACCAACTTCATAAATGCTGGTGTGCCCCAGGGCTCCGTTTTGTCCCCGACTCTCTTCCTCATTTTCATTAATGATCTCTTGTCTAAAACTTATAATCCGCTTAACTGTTTTGCTGACTCGACCCTCAGCTTTTCATATTCGTTTCCAAATTCACGTCCCTGCTCTTCGGATGTGGAACTGGAACGATTGCGTATGACAAGCTCATTGAATTCTGAGATTCATAGCATTGTTACATGGAGTATTAAAAACAGAGTAGAATTCAATGCTTCGAGTGGCTAATCGTTCATCTAAACTTTTTCTTCTCACCCGTTGCGGCGATGGATAAAAAGTGAGACTAAAAATGCAGTAGTCTCTGAATTCCTTGCCACCGGTATAATAATTATCGACGACCAGTAATAAAAGGTCAAGAAATTATCAAAACTCTCAAAAGCTACTTTTCAGACGCCTGAAATTTAGCAAATTTGAACTATTTAGCCAAATGTCCTAATTCTTTGCTTAATCAGCTTTCTTTAATTCTTTATGTCAGTTTTTTTTTACCGGCTTTGAGCTAAACCATTAAAAAACCTTAAAACATTCCTTAGGAGAATGATATGTGCGCAAAGTCAATCAAATTACCTTATTTAATGAACAAGCTTTTTGACGAATAGGTGTTCAAAGAAATCAAAGATTCAATTTGTAGCCGTAAAAGCATCCCAAATATAATTTTGAATATCGAATTCCAGTTTCCATCTCAGGTTGGATAATCAATTTTTCCACTCCTACTTCCCAATTCTTTTTCGCAAAGCTTATTTCACCAGGCATAGCATCACCATCAGGATCAGATATAGATAAAAATGGAGGCACACTCAATAAATTGTATTTATCATGGTAATGGAAATCCTTCCATCCAGTATGCACTTTGTTAGTGAAAAAAGAAAATTCCTTAAAACAAAATATTGATACGTCTGCACACTGTCGCAATGGAAGTCCTACCTGTCTTCCATGCTCCTACAAATTTCATTGTTCATCAGAGATTCTTAACCTTAACTAAATAAAATTCCTAGCATTTCTTTATTTTCGAAACTATAAGAGTGCTACTTCAAAAAATTGCTAAAATATTTCTTCTCCAACTCGAAAAAACGAACAGGAAAAGTTCCAAGCAATTTTCATTATTTCGTTTTCATATAAAAATAAAATAAGCAGTTCCTTAAGGGGAGAGAGTGAAAAAAAAAAAACAACCAGAACTAAACTAAGTACAGTCTCAAGGACTCGGGATAAAGTTGAAATTGGTATTCGTCCAGGACTATATGATATGATGACAAAGACGACATAGGGTTGGCATCTATCGCCGCGCGGCATGGCATCATTCTTCTCCATGTTTCCAATTCAATTTAAATTTGCATTTTATTTTCGTTTTATTTATTATTTTCTTTTTCTTTATCCTGTTTGTCTCTTATACAGCGACTACATCACGACGCTACGCGACGATGCGACACAGGACGCGCCGATATACGAAAGCGATCTTTTTGTCGTTCGTTGATGTGCGATGGATGATGCCCGCGAATCAAATTACTCTGTCTGCTGCAAGGATAATGTAATTCCTTTTTTTTTCTTCCTACGTTTCCTGCAACGGAGACGCCAGCCAATACAACAGATGGCGTTCTAAAATAAAAATTGAAGTCATCCAAAATGTTATTCACTTCCGTTTCATTTATTGCAGAATTAATAATAAGAACACAAACGCGAAGTTGCTATTTTCTTAGCGAAGTCCTGATGGAATCCGAAGACTGTTGGTGTTGGCAGCAGCGTGACTGTGGCTGTTGCTGTGGCTGTGGCTGTTGCGCGCGGGGCATGGCTGGAGGCGAGTCAAGACGGATTATTATTAAATTCCTTTGTTTGATAAGATGAATTGCGTGTGTGCATATCCTCGTGCACACAGGTGATTCATCAAAGTCCTCATTTAAATTGAATAACCCTCCAGGGTTAAGTAATCTGAACGCGAACATCACAGAGTACCAAAACTCGCAAATATATGTATACCTACTCGCATATGGGTATATACACAAACACATCGCACGCATTATCTTACCTCGCACTTACATAAATACAACTACTGTATTGATATTTATACCGCGGAAAGGAACCACCTACCACCTCCCATTGAAAGCCTTTCAAAACGAACTCCGCACTGTGTGTTTGCAAACAATGTTCTTTAACATTCATTAGAATCCCGAATACCGATCCCGAGAGAACGTGTATAGAACTGGATACGGATGGCCCGGAAAGGATTGAAGTGGTTGTTGATGTTGTATAGTAAGTATAATGTTCGTGTCATCTTAAGATCTTGAGGGGATATGCGGGTTAATTAATAGTGCTTCGTATCACAATTAACTAAACTAATTGACGGATGTGTGGAATGTTTGTGTCAAGGAATTGGCGATATGATGAAACAACAAACGGGGATAGAGAGATTTCCTTGTTTGGCAATATATGTACCTACATTGTTAGTTGTAATTTGAATGAGAGAATGTTGCTTTGGCAAATCGTATTTAGTGGGACAATGGGGACCGGGACATGGAGCCCCGGCTCCGTTTACAGAAACACAAAAGCGGTGTAATTAAAATTTAAGGGAATGCCAGATGCTGGAAGCGCTGCAAATTTGGATGTTTGAATGAAGCCCAAGAGCAAAGTGATTGAAAGTTGGAACTGAGATTGCGAGGGTGAGCGGGAAGATTTTTCAATTTTATGTTCTGTGTAAAGGCATCAGGAATAGCACAGACTGCCTGTTACTACAGCACTGGGGGTTGTCAATGAAGCACAAAATACTTGGAATTGTTGATAAAACGAGGGCCTTTTACCGACCCCAAGAGGAAAGGCCGTCTTTTGACTACAAAGTTAAAGAGTAAGAATCTCTCAATCCACTTTAAGGAAGTTTGAAAACTACTTCGTATTGTTAAGTAAATAAATGATAAGATTTCAAAATCGGTGCATCAAACAAACTAAATAATGGTTTTTGAGTCCTGCAGTTCCAATCCAACAAATGCAAAAGCCGTCAATGTCATTGGTTTTTAAAACGTACCAACTAAATAGGTTAGGCTAGTTTAGGTGTGGCTAACAGGGTGCGGAGTCTGACAAACTTAGACCACAAAGGGTTCCTTCTTCCTAGTAATACCTCTGAGACCAGCAAGTTGTTCACCCTCTGGTCCCCATTTAGGGGATGGAAGAGTTGATCACCGTCTAATCAAACCTGGACTAACAAATCAAACCTGGCAGAACTTTGTATGTAAAGTGAGAGATTTTTGGGGTCGTTTTTAGCTAAAATACTGTTGTTGTCTAAAAAGCATTCAGCTAGGTGAGTTTTCCGTCTGTCAGCGAGCACAGGGCATGTACAAAGGAGGTGTTGGACTGTTTCTACCTCCTCCTCGTCCATGTAGCTTCTATATAAAAGTCAGTGACACCAAGTCTTTCGTATTACTCTGTGCTCATCTTCTCAGAGGTGCCTGCTTTCCTTTCCAGTCGAAGAAGGGAAGTCGTTCGTTTTTCGGTGTGTTCGTCTGCCATGCAGTTGCCTGATAATTATGTCTTTGTGGCCCGGCACCCATGAAAGTTGAATGTTGAACTGATATGACATCTCCTTTAGAGACATACGACAGTTCTGGACCTTAGTAGATTTTGTTGAGACAGAGGCAAGAGCTTTGAGAGCGTCCTGACTGTGGAAAGTTTTCTCTGAACTTCTTTCATCGCCAGAATTTCCACTTGGAACACACTACAATAGTCATGAAGCAGAACATAAGTCTGAAAATCAGCACTTTCGTGACAATTCCACTTTCGATATCATCACAGGTCTTAGATTAGTCTGTGCAGAAGTGTCAGGCTTCATTATCCCAGAACCCAGAGGGTACGGTTCCCGCAAGCTTTTTATGAGGGAATGGTTACTCTCATACTCCAACTAGGGAATGGAGTGATCAAATCGATTCGGGATGAATCTTAATTGTGGCCAATTTGATTGCTGGCCCACTGTGAATTAGCTTTCCATCGAGTAGTTTAGTTAGCTGCTGACTGTTTGCCCATTATATCTAGGAGTAAGATCTCGGATATGTCCAGGGCATTTGATATAGTAGCGCGTAGCGCACCGGTGATGCATATACGACTTATTCGCTGAACATTGACAAGCTTGTTATAGTTTACCTACTTGTCATGTCCGCTGGTTTCATTTTGCTAATTGTCCTCTCCCCCCTTCAGTCGGTGTTTGTTTGCCGAGCCTTCCACCGATTGTTTTTTGTTTGTTTAAGAGAGTTCATAAAAAGTCCCCACGAGTAATTCCGAAAAGGAATGGTTAGCTCCAGCAGAGCCGTTTACTGGGGTAAAGCGAGGTATATTCGACATTCAGCAATGGCTAGAAGTCTAGAAGAGCTCGTTTGCGGTACCTTTAACCTTTAATTCATCGGCACAGATTGAATTGCTCACACCACCACTGAAACTAGGAACATCGGATCTATGGTGAGATTGGAGTTTTGAGGATTGCGCTATTGAGTAGTCAGAACCACGCAGCGATCCTACCTAGCCATGGCTGCGTCCGTACGAAATCGTACAGACTAAAAGAACTGTGGTGAGCATTGCCCGCCCGGAAGTCTCTTGAAAAGCACCTTCTCTCTCTCTCTCTCTCTCTCTCTCTCTCTCTCTCTCTCTCTCTCTCTCTCTCTCTCTCTCTCTCTCTCTCTCTCTCTCTCTCTCTCTCTCTCTCTCTCTCTCTCTCTCTCTCTCTCTCTCTCTCTCTCTTCTCTCTCTCTCTCTCTCTCTCTCTCTCTCTCTCTCTCTCTCTCTCTCTCTCTCTTCAGAAACGCTGCTGTCATCATTGTTGACTTATTTTTTACAACTGTAATTACCACTGCAAAAACGCTTTGGTTCTTAGCTTCCTTACACTTCCAATTTTGAGTCTCACTTTCCTGATTTTAGCGACTTAATTATGACCTTACCTGATTTTGTAAGAAAAAAAAAATATTAAATTAGCCTCATTTAGTCTAACCATCCTCCAACATTTGTTTACCGATTAAGCTGTAATTTATAAAAGTACGAGTGCGCCAATTTGCGAACAAAAAGTTTGGTCATTACGCCTGTGCGAGTTGTTGCTGTTATGTTTGAGACATGTTATTATTAATGAAACTCTCATGCTCTAAAATCAATCACAGCTATTCAAACCAATTCATTGCATTCTCAAGGGCCACAATGTCATCACATCATCATTTCTAGGGCACCTAAAGATGTCATAAAATATCCTTGGCACCAACCACAATCCCCATTCAACTGTACAAACACCAACCCCATATGCTATGCATTGTGTTAGCTTTATAGGCACTCTTGTTGCCTTGTACCCCCAAAATCCTTATGTATCCTTGAATATCCTACATATGTGGTGCACACTGCACAGTGCATGCGTTAATTCAATTAAAATCAATTTGCTCCACTCGCACTAATGGAAAGATATGCGACTCCTGATGAGTTTCTCCTCAAGGAGTATGAGTAGAATATGGGATATACTTCGCTCAAGCTATCGCATTATATGTATAAACTAGCACTTCAAATTGAGTAAGGACCTCAAGACTTAAGAAGATATCACTTAAGTTGATGTGTGTCTGTATGTCTCTTCATCTCTACATCGGATGCTTCTCTGATGGGTATGTCCTATGGAAAGGGGTACAAGTGCACTTCATTTTATCACAAGGATATCCAATTACAATGAACGACATAATAAGTCAAACACATGGAGCGATGATAGCATCTTCAACAGAAGCAGTAGCAGCATCAAAGCACAGAAGCACAATGAAGCCACTGGGGTTTCCTTAAGATGCCATAAGAGAAGGCACCTAAAGCAAGGTCTTGATTACACACATGCAAGGTACTTATGTAAGCAGGAGATTGTTAGTTTTTGATGAATGAATAGAAAAGTTGTAGGTGGATTGAAATAAACTTAATGAACCCCGGCATTCAGATGCGCCATTAGCCATTTTCTCCATGGGACCCGAATAGTGCGATGAAAAAAATTGGGAAATGGTGTTTCAGAACAATGAAGTTGATTGAATTGGTTTTCTATATTGTATATTTTGCATAGAAATGTTTTGAGTTTGACTTAATTGAATGGTACTTGTGGCGCCTCGGTTTGAAGGAGCTATACGCCAATTGTATTATGAATATCTTGAAGTTTAAGGACCTAGATTAGATTAGGTGTGCGGTTTGAAACCGCTTGGAAATACAGACTTGGAAATAAAGTTTATGAGACAGGGGGCTGGTCTGTTACTATTTTTGATGCGGTATTCAGTACAATAAACAAGGGGCCCTCCCTAACATGGTCTATAAAACTTCTTTTAAGTTAGTCATGGTCTACTGAGTTTCAGATTTGAAACCAACGCGAGTATTCTGTTTTCCTAGCTCTTGAAAAAAAGGACTGAAGAATTTTAAATATTTTGACTTACATTTTTCGATGAATCCTGTTAAGCAATGACGCTGATCTATATCGGTTCACCCTTCTGCCCTCTACTAAGCCTTATAAACTAAAAGTCAACAATGTGGCCTGGTGATGTTAAGAGTGTGTGTTGCTTAGGTTAGGTAAGGTTGCATGGGGGGTGCAGTCACAAGTGGCAGCACCTCACTCGGATCTCAAGGATCCATTGTGCTACCCGTGATAAACAGAGGATGAGGAGGTGTGAGGATTGGAGAGGTAGAGGGTTGGGTTGGTAATTGGTTTATTATTGTAGGGAACCCCCACTGAACCATTTGGAGCCCTGAGTAAATTTCAGAACGTTGCTCAATGAGAGATTAGATATGTCGCCCAATTCGTCGAAGAAGTATTCTCCGAGGGTTTTTTCCTTTAAGTGTGGCCCAAGCTAGGACACTCACAAAGCAAGTGGAATGATCCTTCCTCTGCCTCCTCATCTTGGCATCTTCTACACAAGTCGGATGTGCTAATGCCCATTCTCATCATGTGGGTACCCAACGAGTTGTGGCCCGTGAGAATGCCAATCAACAGAGAGAGCCGAGGTCTGCTTAGCTGGAGTAGAAATTCTGTTTTTTTCTTGGAAATATCTGGCCAAAGGTTAAGCGTTGCAAGTACAGAGTCGATCAGCATGCACCAGTGAAGAGGAGATAAAACGCCACCTTATAGACAGCCCTTAATCACTCCTGTTGCAACATACTGTCCACACTCCGCATCAGATGCACACATGGGTTTGTTGTTAGGGTTTGTTATGGTTTGTTGAGTTAAAAACTAGTATTTCACCACAAGCAATACCAAGGCTTTCCCACTTAGCAGTCAACCAGTCTTTGTTCCTTAACTCGTATTGGAGCATTTTCTTTGTTAATCGTGAGTCCTTATAAGATAATGTTTTGATAATAAAATCTTGCTTTAAGTGTACTTGTAAATAGTTAAGGTATTCCTGTTTCCAGGTAGATAGCATAACTTGGTGTATTTCGAGAGAAGTTGAAGAGTTTTTTCAAGAAATTTTTCTGAAATTGTTCAATTTGATCATATTCATCTGCACCCCAGATTTGCGAAGCATAACAGAGAGTTGACCTAACGACTGCTTCATATATCTTGAACTTGACAGAAAGAACTATCCTACTATTCGAGAACACGTTTCGCCATGACGAATTCATCAAGCTTTGTAATGCATTGGTCTTTTCCTTTAGATTAATTTTGAAGCTCAAAGTGGAATTCAGTTTAACACCTAGATATTTTATGTCGTTGGTAACTTCTAGAAGGTTCCCATTGTAGTACCACCTTTTAACGTTTTGGCCTTGATATGAGAATACCATCACGTTAGACTTCTCTGTATTAATCGTTAATCCCCATCTGTTGCAGTAAGTCGCTAATCGATTAATCATCAACTGTAGGTTTTCGGGTGATTCTGACAGTATTACGAGGTCATCGGCGTATAAAAAAACATTTATTGCCGTATTGGCTATCCTTATTCCTCCAGGTAGATCTTCAACTATATCATTGTTAAATAGAGAGAAAGCGAACAGTAGTGCGCTCAGAACACAGCCTTGCTTAACTCCAGTAGGTATTCGTCTCAAACCAATCAGAAAAAGTTGGGCCATCCCATACCGCTGCTTTTGTTCCTCTGTACATTTCCTTAATTACATGTAGGAATTTTGAAGAGATACCTATGTAGCTGTGAAAGTTTATATAGAAGCGCGTTACGATTAACTCGATCGAAGGCAGTTTTGAAGTCTACAAAGAATGTGTAGACTTTCTTTTTCCGTGCTTGGAAGGCTTTGACGATCGAAGATAGTATGGATATGGTCTGTTGTAGAATAGTGCTTTCTAAAGCCGGCTTGTAGATTTGAAAGAATATTTTTCCTCTCCACCCATTTATCAAATCTCTCCACAAGTATACCGCAGAAAATTTTGGCTATTGTGTTCATAAATGATATGCCACTGCACCTTTTTCATGGATTGGGAAGATGACTGATTTTGTGAAAGTGGTGGTGATGTCAGCATTCGAGAAGACCTTATTATAAAATGTTTGCAGGTAGTTAAAGAATGAAGGCATTCATTTGGATTAAAACTCGTTGGGAATCCAATCTTCTCCTGGTGCCTTTCCATTTTTCGCTTTCTTCATTACTGTAGCTATTTCTTCCATTGTTATAGCCGAGTCTAATGATTCGTCAAACATTGATGGTTCAGCGTAGGAAAACATAAGGTTCGAGTCGGTGCAGAGAAGGTGTTTGAAGTGGGAGGCGAGAACATCAGCTGATAATCCAGTGCCTATTTTGTAGCTTGTTCCGTTTATAGTTCTGGCGATTTTCCAAAATTCTTACGAATTTTTTACTTAACCAAGAGAGAGTGCTAGGTTGTTTTCAAACTCTACTTTTTTACGTTGACACAAATCTTTATAATAAATATTGGAATCAATATACCACTTCCTTAAATCGGGACTATGTGAAGCCCGCATGTCTCTCAGCAATGCAAAGGATTTTTTGTGTGCCTTTAAACAGTCTTTATCAAACCATTGTTGTTTAAAAAGTGAGCTTGTATTTGAAACTTTGTTTGATGTTGAATTTCGTATAAACTCTGTTAATTGACTAGACATTATATCGGAAGATTCAGTAGACAATAAGTTTGTTTCAATTAAGCTGTTCAAAGTTAACTCATAAGTGACTGATTCCTCAATCTTCCATTTAAGTCGCGGTATAGAAGTTTCAGATTTGTGTGTCGATTGGATGATTCACTTGCAATTTCCACTGCAACAGGCATATGATCCGAGAAGGTTTTGCTCTGCACCTCAAATTTTTTAATCCGCTCAGTCCATTCGTTATTCGCTGTACAGTAGTCAATGACTGATTGTCCTTGTCCTCCTATGAAGGTGAAATTACCCTCTTCATCTATCATTACCCTCTTCTATTATCTTTGTTTGCAGCGATAGCCAAGCTGTGCTTAAGGCCATTCTCAACCCTCTAACCACTTCGAAAGTGATCCAGGAATGCAAGAGCTCTCTGAATGCGATCGGAAGATTAAATTCCTTGAGTCTCATTTGGGTTCCAGGCCATCACGGCATAACTGGAAATGAGATCGCCGATGAACTCGCTAGGCTAGGGATCTCAGACAGCTTTCTCAGGACCTGAACCGTCGCTAGGTCTGCCAGCGTCCTCAGTGAGGGCTTCAATCAACGATTGGATCTGTGAAGAGCACAACCGTAGATGGCATGCCTCCATTGGATGCAGACAGACCAAGCGTATGCTCCCCAACGTTAGTAAGAAGACTGCATCATTTTTGCTAGCTCGTAGCAGAAAAGACTGTAGAAAGCTTATTGGCGTTGCCAGCGGGCACTTCTCTTTTGCAAAGCATTTAAACGTGTTAGGCTTAAGTGATACCACACTCTGTGAATCTTGTGGAGAAGATGAGGACACCGCAGAGCACTTCCTCTGTGAATGTCCTGTTTTTTCTCGCATGAGGTTACAGATACTCGGCGCAGACATGGTGAGAGCTGGTAACTTAAGCTCCTTACCATGGCAGCGTCTATTGGCATTTCTCCGAACATCTGGAAAGCTATAACAAATAGAAGGTTGCTATCTGGTAGTACAATGGACCGGTATTTAGGTCTGAGTGCTCCAGCTGGTATTTTAAAAACCTCCAACAAAAAAAAAAAACCCTCTTCATCTCCGTTAGTACATCCATTTAAAACTATTATAAAGGTTTTAATCCTTTTCTTTCCTGGTAAAAAGAATTACTTTGATAGAGTAAATTATATAATTTAATATTATATTCATTATTTATATTTAATAGAATTAAACTATTTCTAAAAGTATCAAAAACTTTTCTGCATCATACACTAAAACATAATTAAAAAAGATAAGCTAATCGTATTTCATAAATATACGAGTACATTAACACGCCTTGAAAATCTATCTCGGTGTAGGTACTTCCCTAAAAAAAGATAATGAGCAGGAACTTCGTTTCAAAAAACAACCACGATAACAATAACAATAAAATCCTTTCAAAAGCGTGTCTGTGATAATTCCCTGGCTATCACTCAAAAAACCACAGCCAAAAACTTCGGTTGCTTAGTTCATGTTTTTGTAAATACAATGACACAATGGCATTAATCACAAATCCATTAGGGACACGTCACAATTGGTCCAAAAGTCTCAATCCATTTTTGAAAGAAACATACTACAAGTCTTACAGTAACAGTACGAGTATATACTTACAAGTCTCTGGCTGTGAATGAATGTCAAGGCTCCGAGGATGAGTGAATGTGTATATTCACTTCGATTTGTTTACATTTACTAGCATGTCAAATTTTACTCCCACTTGGATAGCATGTATTTGACATTTGACATGTTTCTTTCATAAAGTAAAAGTATGTTTTTTTGATGTGGGACCAAAATCGTTGTGGGTTGAGAGATGAATATATGCGGATGGAATTCTTCAAATAGTTTCACTTGGGAGTCACCTAAACGCGTGTCTAATCTTAATCACTGTCGTAAATGTCACAAATCTTCTCAGACATCATCATCTGTTCTGCTGTTAAGTCTTCGTTTAAGTTTAATGGAAATGTATTGTGTATGATGTGTTGTGTATGTCGTATATTTATGTACCTACACTCTTTATGCCACAACAGTGCGTGAAAGCGTAACTCTAATCAACAATTCATTTCATAAGTTATATGATGTGAGATGGGTTCGAAATGATTTATGAAGGAGTTCAAGGTAAACATTTTAGTAGGTGGCTTGGTATGGTATAGTAGTTGTAGTTGTTCTCCCAAGTCACTGGTATTAGGTATACCGAGTTCAAGGATAAGAAAACTTTTTACTGTGAAGGAAATTTTGATTGAGTGTTGGTATGGGGAAGGATTTTGAAACAGAAAAGCAAAGAATTGTTCACAATATGTGAAAATAGGGAGTGCTATTTGGGTTAGAAATAAAAGAGCTTTTAATTGGATAAAAATTTGTGATTCCTTTACCATCGGTTAGATCCTGATGTAAGCTCTAACTGTATAGGGCTGTATGGTAAATAAATAAATAAGATAAAAAAAATTCTTACATATTCAGGTGGGCATTACAGTTCGGCATAAGGCCGCCTATGACAGCATCTATAGAGAGGAGTTATATAGAGCCATGTCTAGTTTAGGCATCCCTACCAAACTTGTCCGATTGTGTATAGGATGACGATGGAGAACGCACGCTGCTCCATCAGGGTCGGAAAAGATCTCACCGATACATTCGATGTCAAAAAAGGTTCTAGGCAAGGCGATGCACTGTCATGCGATTCTTCAACATCGTTCTTGCAAGAATAGTGCAAAACTCCCACGTCAACACAAGAGGCACAATCTTTCAAAGATCCGTCCAATAGCTCGGATATGCCGACGAAATTGACATAATTGGAAGAACGCAGCGTGATGTCAATGGCGCGTTTATGAGCATTGAGACGGAAGCGAAGAAGATGGGTTAAGTGGTAAATGAGGGCAAGACCAAGTACATGCTGTCATCAAGAAAGGATACCCAACACCGACGTCTTGGACAGAACGTCACGATAGACAGCTAAAATTTTGCGGTAGTTAAGGACTTTGTCTACCTAGGCGCCGCAATTAATTCAGACAACGACACCAGCGCTGAAATCAAACGAAGAATAACTCTTGCCAATCGCTGTTTCTTCGGACTAAGAAGGCAATTGACTAGTAAAGTCCTCTCTCGAGCAACTAAAGTGTCCCTGTATAAAACACTTATCATCCCGGTTCTTATATATGGCGCAGAGGCATTTACCTTGTTAAAGGTAGACGAGAACGCTTTAGGATGCTTCGAGAGAAAAATTCTTCGGGTGAGTTTTGGTCCCGTCTGCATAGATGGAGAGTGGAGAAGAAGATTCAACGACGAACTGTACTGCGACACTGATCCGGTCAAACGAGTCAAGGTCCAGCGGCTTAGATGGTTGGGTCATGTAGAGCGAATGGACACCAACGCTCCGGCCCGGAAAATCTTCGAATCCAATCCCGAGGGACGGCGCAGTAGAGAGAAAGACCGCGACTCAGGTGGCGCACGCAAGTAGGAGAGGACCTCAACCAACTTGGCGTGCAAAACTGGAGGCAGCTAGATAGGGACCGAGCTGGCTGGAGAAGCATGTTGATTGAGGCCCTGGTTCGACCCGGACTGTAGCTGTAGGAGTGAAAGACCTACCTAAGTGGTTCTTTTAGCAAAACCAGAAGTTTGTTTCAGTTCGGCAGCCTTGGCAAATGAATAAATCTTCTCGTTGAGGCTGAAGTTCAAAAAGGCCATTGGTTTATAAAAAAAAAAACGTTTTTATTTAACAAAAATTAAGCATTGTACTTCTACAGTATTTTCTATTGATTTTCAAAAGAGTTATGAGAAACTAGTCAAAATCATTTAACTATGCGCACAATGGCTGACACAACCAAAACCAATATCAAACCGAGGCCAGGTGTTAGACCTCCAGCACTGTTGTGACACCTGAAAAAAAAAAAAATATTAAAGTGCTCTCTCAGGCTCCCTTAGAGACATAAAAACTTTTAAATACTCACTTAGCAGACTGTATCACGTTTTCGAGATTATAAAAACCGAAAAATTTATTTCTTGCTTCCATTTCCAATGAGTTCACAAACGTTTGGTTGTGTAACATACCCTTTCTAGTCAAAATGTGTGCTCCAGATGAGATGTGGGGAACAAGATCTTTTCCGTCAGATCTTGCCTTTATAGAGTACTCGCAAGCAAGAGCGTATGTCTTATAATCAGTTTCGAGGATCTTGTAAAATGTTGTGATGCCTTGTTGAGGAAAAAGAAAAAAAATAAGCAAAAATATTCACCCAATGGGACTTGATCTACCATTTTTCGTTTCGTTACAGACTCCTTTGACTAGTCCCGGCTTTACCTCGTATATGAAACTGTAAGTCACAGTTTTATGAGCTGACAGCCTTTTTGGATTGTCGCTGTATGTAAGTTGCGCAAGGACTGCACTGGCAGTGTAGCTTAAATTCATTTTGACACACTCTTTCTTATTATGACCGCTTTCAGTGGACTTATGAGCTGCTTCAAACCATTCTCCTTTCAGCTAAAATGGGAATGTATATGATTGTCAAGGTCAAAATAACAAATCACTTCAAATTACATCGACCCGAAACAAAAGATTCAGTGACCTGAGGACCCAACCAAATTCAAGTCGTTCTACTCACCAAAGTAGCATTCACAAGCATAGCATTAGCATTGTGACAGAAAACCATTGGAACCATTGTCCAAGGTGTCCAAGCAGCTGTAGTTTCTGGAGCAATTGTTGTTCTAGCAGTTACATTACCTAAGAGCATAGCTCCCATTGATATTAGAAAAGGGTAAAATCCGTTTATGTTCGCCATTGCTTCTTCTTTTTTTTGTCAAACCCTCACAAAACAAATCTCTACTAAGGCACTCGAAATCAGACTGAATTTGGGGTTGGGTAGTGTTGTTACATTTATAGCCTATACGCTTGGAGAACATCTGGCAATTGGCGATAAAGAGAACCAAAAAGTTTAAAGATTGTGAGGCTGCTGTTAGTAACTTACACAATGAGTAGGTTCATCGCGATGACGCGTCATGTTGGTTGATCGAAGCTCAGTGATTCAGTAGAGGATTTTGTTTATCGTTATTTTTAGTAGCATGGACAGCACAACAGTTGTGAGTAAACGTAGAAGAAGTGGAATCAGCTACAATTAATTTGAGCGCATTTTCGCTATTTAAACATTTTAATTAGCTTTACGGCAATGCTTTTCTTTTGATCTTGATGTTTGAGCATTATCATCATCAAGTTGCTCATTAGTCTTTACAATAAACAATAAAGTATGCCCACTAATAATCCTATTAAGCATATTTTTATTGAATCTTGTCGACAGTTTCCAAAGTTGTGTTATGTACCAGCTGACAACCGCTGTTCCATTCCATTGAAGGTGTGTCCACACTATGCCGTGAAGCAATCAGATGGACTTCATTCGGTTTCGATTCGGGTCGCCTCGGAACGCCTATCACATTAATTTGGTATTACCGATCGGTTGTAGCTGTAAGTTGAGATGTGAATCAATGTTTCTGCTTGGCTAAGATCAAGGTTCCTAAGGCGTAGTATAGTTAGCATCACGGCTGCTTTTACATTGGAGTTTGAGGTAAGAATCCCATGAACATCAAATTATTTTCCCACCAATTAAGCTTGCCCCTTCGTTGAGGACTTGTCAAGTTTTTCGTGAGTAGTTACACTGCCACGAAAAATAGTTGCTCACTTAGCCTTTTAGAATCCGCAAACATTTGAAGGCTCCTCCCATTCCTCACCAAAGATATGGTTAAGGGAAATGAGCTAAGTCCGGGACCTTTCCGTTTGTGAGGCCCCCAATTTATTCATTTTTAGGAAGGATACTGTTCATTCAGATTAACAGCTTCATTCGTTTCTTGGCATATTTGTGGATCTGTGAAGACAGCAGAGGTGTAATTTGTGATGAGCGCTATGAGCCCTTTAAAATAGGGTGGTGCAACAGAGCGAGGAGCCCCTGGGCCTAGCACATTTCTCACAACCATGCCTTGTGAGAAAATGGAGGGGACCTACAATTTTCAGCCGGTTCCGAACGGCTAATTGAGAAAGAGCTTTTCATAGCAATGAATTTACTAACGGAGGACTTGCCAGTTCCTCGCGAAAGGCGATACCCGTGAAAAAACATTTTTGCCTCTGCTGGGATTCGAACCTCGAACCTCTAGGTTAGCAGGTGGACATGCTAACCATCACGCCACGACGGGTACCATATGAACCCTTAGCTCCTCGCAAAAACAGAGGTAATAAGCTTTCTATACAGTGTACGTTTTCCGCTTTTGAAACTTTCGGCGTTTCAAATATTGTGATCACGCAACTCTTCAACCTGGGGCCTGTAATAAAAACCACAAGTACTTGTAATAAAAGTTAATTTTATGATAAGTGCAGAAAATTATCGTTACACAAAGATAGAAGTTTGCTTGGTGTTCCACAAGTGTAATAAACGGTATCCCACAAGTAGCTCTTGACTTGTAGACTTGTAGTTTTGTGTTACAAGCCCCTTAGTGTTTCGCCCTCTGTGTGATGATATGTCGTATCGACCTCATAACATCGAGACGATAGCGATCGTCTGCGCCTACTCAACCCGCAAATTTATCAACACGCAAATCAACAGAAAATTTAATTTAGGTCAGGGTCAATCTGATTTAGACGGGCAGCATCGAAGTCTGAGAAACCGAATTCAGGCACTTTAGTCTCTATGGAGGGATTTTTGCTGAGTAATTTTAATTTCGTTCAACAAATGACTTCCAGACTTTTTTGACCAACTAAAACGAATCAAACGTCCATTGATTACGGAGTTTTTCTCTATTGTTCTACCTCATATCATTCCATGCTGTCTTCAAAAATGTCGAAAGCAAAGCCTAACCATTGAATAATTATATATAGAAGTGACACCGGAATAAATCGCCACCAGGAGTTCTTATGCCGCTTGTATCGATATTAGAGCTAGTTAGTTCACCAACCTTTTTGCAAATTTAGTCCCAAAGGATATTTTTTGATTATTGTTTCGCTGGTTACCGTAGAGGTTGTTAAGATTAAAAATGGCCTTGAAATGATGATGGGGGTTGAGTATTATATATTTGATTATAATCAATTATAATAAATCGCTTATAGTTCCATACAAACAAACAGGATCTAGACAAAAAAGTCAATGATCTTTTCAGTGCCCTTAACCACTCACTTCACAAACCCTGGCCTCTTATAAAAATAAGAGGAAAACGGAGACCACTGCGGTGGAGCCCGGGGCTAGAACCGTTAAGGAAGGAATGCAGAAAACTTCAACCAAGCTAAACAATCCAAAATCTCAATAGACAGGGACTCCTACAAGGAATCCCTCAAAACAGCGTATATATAAATATCAACTGAGGAAAAGTAAAAGAACTTCCTGGAGAAACTTCAGTGGAAAAATAGAAGATACTTCAGAAGCTTCTAGATTAAGAAAAATTCTCTCAAAAAGTCCGGCCTAGCAGTCTGATAACAGATGACGGCTGGACAGAATCCTTCGAAAAAACGCTCAATCTGCTTCTGGACACTCACTTTCCAGGCAGCTCTAAGAACTTATGTAACTATGATTCCATAGAATCAGGTAGCATAATAACACCCCCGATCTGATTACAAGGGCTAAAACAAGTTTGGGCCTTTAATAGCTTTGACCCAAACAAATCCCCTGGACCTGATGGTATTATTCCAGCCGAACTTCAAAAGGCCGCGGATGTTACTATCCCTGTCCTAGAAGTAATTCTCATCGGCTGTACCACCTTGAACTATATCCCCAGGCAGTAGAGAGAGGTCAAGGTTGTGTTTATACCTAAGGCTGGGAAATCATCCCACGTAAATCCGAAAGATCTCCGACCAATAAGTCTATCATCTTTCCTTCTTAAAACTTAAGAACGACTGATTGATATCCACCTGCGTACAGCTATAGATCCAAAATTGTTATCTACAGCACAACACGCCTACTATAAGGGAAAATATGTAGAAACGGCCTTATTTACCCTGGTACGTACTATAGAATATTCCCTCCATCACAAAGAATTCACTCCAAACACCGCAAGGCGGAGTTCTATCCCCTCTTCTATGGAATCTAGTCGTCAATGAACTTCTAGTTGACTTAGAAGCTGAGGGATTCAAAGTGATTGCATATGCAGATGACGTCTCCATTCCGGTATCTGGCAAACATGCTCACGTCCTTACGGATCTGATGCAGACCGCTCTAAATAAACTAGTAAAATGGGCGGGAAAATGTGATCTAGGGGTCAACCCTCCGAAAACTGAACTCGTTCTCTTCACCAGGAAATACAAAATTCCTCAACTAATAACTCCATCAATTAATGGAATCCCACTTGAACTTTCAAACGAAGCAAAATATCTAGGTATAATCTTAGACAAAAAGCTGAGCTGGAAAGCCAATATAGAGGAAAGAATCAGGAAATCCACCGTAGCCCTATTTTCCTGTAAAAAAGCCATTGGTAATAAGTGGAGTTTCTCCCCCCAAATCACCTACTGGCTCTACACCGCGGTCATCAGACCAATACTTACATATGGAGTAGTGGTATGGTTGACCGCTCTTGATAAAAGGTCCTACTGCGATAATCTAAGCAAGGTCCAACGAACAGCCTGCTTGTGTATAAGCGGAGCACTGAGATCGATTAACACCCTTGGCTGCCCTAAATACACTTCTTAACCTCACACCACTAGATATTTTCAGCAAACAAATGGCCGCCAGTGCAGCCATTCGTATGAGAGCTATCTCCCAATGGACCGTTAATAACATCGGCCACGCTACAATCCTGAATTTATTCGGATCAATCCCTTGCCACTCCGACTACACCATCCCCCAATTGGTTTTTGATAATAAGTTCCAAGTCTCAATCCCACCAAGAACGACCTGCGAAGATGAAGAATTTTTGAGAGATGATTCAATTCATTTCTATACAGATGGGTCAAAAAACGAGGAAGGGGTCGGCTGCGGGGTGTACTCAAACCGTCTTAACGTAAGTCTCTCTTTCCGCCTCCCAAACCATTGTAGCGTGTTCCGAGCGGAAATTCTGGCGATCAAAGAGGTCCTATCATGGCTAAAAGAAAACGTGATATCCTCAGCGAATATCCGGATTTTCTCAGACAGTAAAGCTGGACTCAAATCACTCGGCGCCGTTTTCACGAACTCCAGCAACCGCCCTTAACTGTCGCCTATCTCTTAGTGAGATGATGGCTAAACAGTTCAATATTCACCATGTTTGGGTGCCGGGGCACAGAGATATCGTCACAAAGCCGATGAACTCGCCAGAAAAGGAACCGTTCTACCGATCTCAACCAGTAGGTTGAATATTGGTATACCAATCGCTATTCGCTACATGTAAACTCATGCTAAAGCAAGAGGCAATGGATAGAACAAATTATAGGTGGAACGATATCATCACATGTGTGGCAACGAAACGTATATGGCCAGGACTAGATCCAAAACGCACAAGACATTTGCTATCCATTACCAGATTGCAAGTTAGCTCCGTAATCAATGTCATCTCCGGACATTGTCTGATAGGAAGACACGACATAAGACTTGGCGTTTAATCTAATGACTTCTGCAAAAGTTGCTTAGATCAGGGAAGGAGGAGACAGTCCCACACCTCTGCTTATGTCCTGCACTCTCCTTTAAAAGAAAACGGCATCTAGGAAAATATTTTCTTGATGATCCAAGCGATCTGGCGAACACAGATCCCTTGCATCTGCTGCGCTTTATCAAAAGCTCCAAATGGTTTTGTTAAGTGAGGTACTCCCTCGCACAATTTTTATGGTATCACAATGGACCTAATATTGGTCTAAGAGTGTCAGTTGTATTCCTGACAGCCATTTTAACCTAACCTAACCTTACCTCCATAGGGAACATATTTTAAAATCAAAACTGCCAAATTTCCTTAATTTAAAAATGGTTTGTGTATGAAATGAGCACAGCAGAGCCAAAAACATAAATAACAGTAAATAGGGTGACTATTGCTAGGTAACAAGCTTCTTATGCCATGTTTGAGAAAGTCGTTTAGGTCGGGTGTCAGCTTCTATATATAATGATTATTCAATGGCCTAACTTTACTTTCCATCGCATGAATAAGATCAAAACTATTTTGACATATAATTACACACTCTTCCGCTTCTGCTACTCACTATAACGATGACCAAAAGCACTTACTCAAATCTTTTGACGATATGTTCTACAGTGACTCAGTATCCCAAAGTAAAATTGAAATGACTTACATTACATAAATGAGTCTACGTAATCTCCTCCGCGATTCATTTAAAAGATGTTTTCTTATTCGCGTTTCGTGTTATTCGAATCGAGGTTTCGCATTGTTAAATCGCAAATTTGTTGTAGCAAATTATTTATTTTTGTCCGTTTTCTTTTGCAATGTTCTACTTGAGTGAATTTTGCTTTTCGTATTTATTCGTTTTTGCTTTATTTTGCAATGTTCTTCAAAAAGTATCCGGTTACGAAGGAGAAGTAGAATCCTGTCAAGAAGCTCATTCTTATCGTCGGAGGATAGATGAGGCAAGTGATATTTAGAAAACAAGTGATATTTCCAATACAAGTTTTTAGTGCAAATTGAGTTTAAAGTGAGGGTTGGTGGCGGCTGGATGTTTCGTATGACGGCAGGAATAACAAGGCTTGAACGTATTAGAAGAACAAAGAACTGTGAAAGTCCTTACCTCAAATATACGAAAAAAGATTTGGATCTTTTACTGTAACTTTGCAATCCATTTTCCATATATTTGAAGGAGTACCTTTCGATGGCCGTGGTTTAATGGTAGAAGTGTCTGGTCTGTTTTGTCTGGTTGTTACGTTGGAGGTTCGAATCGCAGCAGCAAATAAAAGTATTTTTCTTCGGGCATCACCTTTTGCGAGGAATTGGCGAGTCCTCCCATAGTAAAATTCATTGCAACGAAAAGCGCCTTCTCGATTAGCGGTTCAAAATGGACCACAAAATTGTAGGTCCCTCCCAATCCCTTGCAAAATATGGTTGTGTGAAATTCAAAGAATTGAGAAGTCCTGCGATGATAAATATCTACTCGTAATTTAAATGCCATGGAAAGCTCATTCACCACCGCTGTTCGAAATCGGCAAAAAACCATGGGTCCACTCCATTTTCCTCAAGGTATGGCTGAGAGAAATTAGATAGGCTTCTGGGGCTTCCTACTCTGTGGCGCCATCCTATTTATATTATTTTCAAATTAACTTCAAATGCTGCCGGAGTTGTTGAGTGATTGAATAGCTTATGCTTCGAAAGCTTATAGTAAGTCGTTAGGTTACTTGTCGAAGGAAAATTATTAGCTGGTCTTGCCTTATGAGTTGCTTTAGTCTGGACTCGATTAACTCTTTATCTTTCTTACACATTGTCTTCAACTTGTTTTTCAGATCATGGGAGCTTGGTACTTACAAGAACAAGAAACTCACAGCGATAAAAAACGTCAGTGTGTTGAAATTAATGTAGTCAAAGAAGGTCAAAAATTCTTCTTACAAGAAAGCTATAGAGCGATAGCAGCAACAGGCAAGATGGAACCTTGGAATACAACCAAACATCAAATTTTTGAAGGACACAAGGCCAATGACATGGTTGACCTTGCTGAATCATTTGAAAGTGAGTTTAAAACCGAGAGCTCATTTAATGCAACTTTAATTTAATTTTTTTTTTCAACCAGATGGATCCACAATCTTCAAAGTCCTCGAAACTGAAAATGGTGTCTTTGCAACTGTGTGCAGTTATGATCTCAAGGAGCCAGGCAAAGAATCATATTACTTATTCACCAGAGAAAGAGAAGTCAATCAAACTGTCATCACTCCTATAATAAGAAAAACTAAGCTGTCATTTGAGGGCTTTAGGGATCTGATGTCAGTCGATCAATCAGAGGAGTAAGTTCATTTTCGGGTGAAAAAATGATGGAGAATTGAATAATCATCATTTTCTGTTTTTAATTGCAGTATATGCGATGGCGCAAACTCGATGGCACCAGCGCTTGTTATGTTAGTGGTATCAGTGTTTTCCCTCATTTGTCTTTATTATTGAAACGTGTTTCTGTTTCTCAAACTATGACTTCAAGAGAACAACGCATGGCTAAAGAAAAAATATAATAAATATACCAAAGGCGTTTGTGTGTTTTTTTTTTTAGATCGCGTTGCTCGCGTTGGGAGCATCGCGGCAACTGATGCGGTGGGGTTTCCCGCACGCAACTGATAAGGGTGACCCAATGAATCCGGGGCGGTGTTTTGACGGTTTTGTGTTTACTAATACAATGTCAGAAAAAACTAGTAGTGATCATGAGTCGATGAGTCACTAAAAAAGAGACGAGTGAGGTTTTCACTGGTGCTTGGATTGAATTTACATGACATCTTCAAATACACCGTTTCCAATCAGGATTGAATCACATTTCAGATCGAATAAGTGTCAGTTCATAACTTTAGCACAAAAAACAAACTTTCTCACATCAAGAGCCGAAGTAAATGAATTAATTTATTTTTAATCTTCATTTTATGCTTTTAACAAGCTAACGATGCAGCCTTTACAAAAAGTTATAAAATTATGCGTTCCACCGCTTCTACGATTCGCTTTTTCCGATTCGAGAAAGTTGTTCGCGGGGAAACTGTGTATATAGGTGGCGGTACAAGCTTTTCCTTTTGTTTTTTCAATCGAATACTTTACTCGCTAGGAACTTTTGAGAAACACGACTAAAGAATTTAACTGTCGTTAGTTATCACTGTAAAAACAAAGATGGTTTTACGATGGATATAAAGTCTGTAGTGTGGAAAACAGGGATGGTTTTGCTATGAACAAATAGTTTATGCTTTTGCAATGAACCACCATTGATTATGGAAAGCGTTTTCTCAACTCGAATACTTAACCAGCAACTGGTTCTCAAAAAGAACCATCGCAAAAAAGCTATGACGTCGACGCTACATTTTTGTTGTTCCAATTACTTGCACACTATTCAGCGTTGTCATAATTACATATTTGCAAAATTGTCGCCTTCACAACAACAAAATCACATTTGTTTAGGATAGCTATTAAGCCTAAAAAGTGCATAGCGTAGTTCTTGAACTAGTAATACAGGGTGTTCCGAGTGCGCGATGAGGAAAAGTAGAAAGTTGGGTTAATCACTGTTTTTGGCGCCGCAGGGGCCGGGGCCTTAGTACAAGTCGAATTTTTGGTGATAAGTCTGCCTATGTCAGGCTTAGATGCTACAGAATCTTCAAACTACAGCGTATTTTTGATCCCATTATCTCACAAGTACCTTTTACTTAACTGTTACAATCAAAATGTTGTATAGAATCTTCCAATATTATGTGTTTTTAAAGACTTTTCGAGCCAGAGGCTGGGAATTTATTCGCTTTACATGTTCCAGCCATGGAAATCTCGCGATCCGATCCAATGCTTCAAGCTAAGTCCATGATACAGCCTTCGAGACGTTTGCTTAAATAGTCTTCTTCTTTTCACCATGAAATTTCGATTACGAAAAGAATTTTTCCTTCTAAACTGCCCAAAGTCACCTGAAATCCTAACTAATATTATAAATGTGAAAGTCACTCTGTCTGTCCGGCTTTCTATGTTACCATCTCCCGCCCAAACTACTGAACCGATTCAAATAAAATTTGATACGGAGATGGTCTTAAAATTTAGGAAGGACATAGGCTATATATATTCTATCCCTAAATTCCTACGGGAACGGGAACGTATACGGGAATTTAGAAACTACAACACCGATTTCAAAAATTTTTCCACCGATAGAATGCTTCACTATCTCAGAATATTATGAATTTTAATTCATCCACATATTCCTACGGGAACGGGAGTACTTACTAATATAATAAGTCTGAAAGAAGCTCTGTCTGTCCGTCGTGCTATGTTACCATCTCCCACCCAAACTAATAAACCGATTTAAATGAAATTTGGTACAAAGACTGTTCTGAACTTAAGGACGGACATAGGTTTTATTTCATTCGAATATTCCCACGGGAACCGGTCCTCACTTATATTATAAATGCAAAAGTAGCTTTGTCTGTTCACCTTTCTATGTTACCATCTCCCGCTCAAACTAATGAACAGATTAAAATGAATTTTTGTACAAAGATTGTTCAGAACCTGGGGAAGGACATAGGCTATATATTTTATCCCTATATTCCCACGGGAACGGGGACGTATACGGGAACTTAGAAGCTACAGCACCGATTTCAAAAATTTTTCCACCGTTAGAATGCTACACTATCCTTGAGTAACATAAACTGTAAATCATCCCCATATTCCTACGGGAACGGTCACCATATTCCCACGGAAATGGGAGTCTTTACTAATATCATAAGTCTGAAATGAAATCTGTCTTTCCGCCCAAACTATTAAACCTATTTATATGAATTTTGGTACAGAGATATAGTCTTAAGCCTGAAGATGGACATAGGTTATATATGTTATCCCTGTATTTCCACAAGAACACAAACGTAAGTGGGAACCTAGAAACTACTGAACCGATTTCAAGAATTATTTCCCCGTTAGAATGCTACACTATCTCAAAGTAACATTAACTTTAATTTATCCCTATATTCCTATGGGAACGGAAGTACTTACTAACATAATAGATCCGAAATCAACTCCGTCTGTCTGTTTTGTTTTGTTACCATCTACCGCCCAAACTTTTGAACCTATTTGTATAAATTGGTGCAGAGATAGTCTTGACTTTAGCCTGAAGAAGGACAGGGTCTGCATTTGTTATCCCAATATTGCTACGGGAACGGCAACGTAAACGGGAACCTTGAAGCTACTGGACCGATTTCAAAAGTTCTTTCATCTTGAGGTGATTTCTGTCAAATTGTCGATTCCACAGTTGACCTGAGAAGAAATGTCTATCTTGATCTTCAAATAAATATTGGCAATAGGTAATGACTTTGTGAAAAGTCGATTTCGGCGCCGACTAATGAGATAGTTAACCATATAAACTAATTAATTATGTTTGACGTACTGGGCGATGTTGTCGAATGTCTATCAGTAGACAATATTATGGACACTGAGAAAGTCATATCATACACTATAGAGTTTCTCAATTCCTTAGAATTATCAGGATTGGCTGCAAGTTGGTGTTCCAGTGCAAATAATGAGTAATCTAGAATTTTACACAGCTACAAATTACATATCTGGGATGCGGCATTATAAAAGTTTTAATTATGACTAGAACAGCGAAAGGAGAAAACTATTGATTCCCCGTATTTCTTTAATTCCCACTGATTAGTCATGTTAGTTTAAAAGAGTGTATTAAACTCGCAAAACCTTTTTATTTGACAAAAGAAGGAAAAAGTAAGAACGTCGTGTGCAAAAATGTACTGAAATAAAAAAATATAACAATAGTTTACTAAAACGCCTAAAAAATTAAGAATGCTGCCGAAAGTCACTATTCCACGCGGACGAAGTCGCGGGCACAGCTAGTACTTTATATAGGTCATCCCTTCTGTACCACTATACTGAAATGATGATGATCTTTTGATAGGTTGTACGTCTGTGGCTGTCGTTTCAGTTCTAATAGATTTATTCGAAAGTTATCCTTTTGAAAAGCCTATGAAGACATCAAAAGTTTTAGTAAATTCTTTAACTACTTTGAAGGGGAGCGGGTCGAAATGCTGTATTTTAAAATACTGTAACGTCAAAATACTGTATTATACTGTATGATACTGTATGTTCTTGTTCATAATACTGTATGGTTAATATACTGTATTTCAAAATACTGTATTTCAAAATACTGTATTTCAAAATTCTGTATCCCAAAATAATTTGAGATGCAAATTGCTGTATGAGCAAAACACTGTATCTCAAAAATTTGTCTGTAAAAATACTTTTTTTTTTTGCATAATTCCGTTCTTCAACTTCAATTCCTTTATTTGTTATCACTATCGATATATTCATTTTGAAGCAAAATAACGCTTAACACTTAAATTTGCACAAACCCTTAAACATCTACTGAATGCGTGAACACGTGCTAGTTTTGACAGTTTAACTAGTCTTTTGCAATTGCTCATGCAGTTGTTGATTATGATTAAAACAATTCATTTTAACATGTGAGAGAGATACATACAATCAAGAAGGAGAAAATGAAATAGAGAAAAAAAGAAGAAGGTACCATTTGTTTTGTGTTTGTTTTAATTAATTCAAAGACTACTGAATTTATCATAGGCACATGTTATTTTCCAAGGAAGTATATAAGATTATTAGGGCAAAGAAAAATTGTTATGATATTTTCTTAAGAAAAGTATTCTGTTTTCAAAATTCTGTATTTGAAAACTGTAAGTCAAAATACTGTATCTCAAAATACTGTATTTGAAGTTGCTGTAATTAGGCTGAAAAATAAAAATTGTTTTGAGAATGTAAAAAGTGCGGCACTTTTTTACATTCTCAAAACAATTTTTATTTTTCAGCCTAATTACAGCAACTTCAAATACAGTATTTTGAGATACAGTATTTTGACTTACAGTATTTTGAGATACAGAATTTTGAGATACAGTATTTTGACTTACAGTACTTTGATCATACAGTATTTTGTACACACAGTATTTTGAAATACAGTATTTTGAGGTACAGTATTTTAAATACAGTATTATGACCCATACAGTATTTTGACCCTAACCCACTTTGAAGATGTATCTAACTATACTCACAAACGACCAATTGAACCTTTCAGGGTATCAAAAGTTAAATACACTGTAGATCTCATCGCTGTCACATGCGGCTATGAAACAGATTTCAAGCTGAAACATTGTCGATGTTATATGCTTTCGATTTTGTTTGGAAATCGCTTGTGTCTGGGTCCTCTTTTCAGTTCAGTTTTAGTTCAAATTCACAAGTTTACATCTCAATCAATTTTTGCAGTCTTGACTTACTTGTCTGTCTTGAAATAATTTACCGACTGAACATAAGGACACGCAGTGAATGGCAGCAAGTACAACTGTCAAACGTTAAAGTGAGTCCACATTATGCCGAATGTCACAAAACGGCATATACCTATAATGATTGGCAATACCGAATTAGTGTGGACGTCCAGATCGGCCTTCCACCTAACCAAAAGCCAACCTGAATTAGAACAGAATGAAATAGGTCCGCTCGCAGCAAGGCGTAGTGTGGACGCACCTTTAAGTTTACTTCTTACTTAAGGTGGAGCTACAGTCCTGGTCGGACCAGGGCCTCAACCAACATGCTTCTCCAGCCAGCTCGGTCCCTAGCTAGCTGCCTCCAGTTTTGCACGCCAAGTTGGTTGAGGTCCTCTCCTACTTGCGTGCGCCACCTGAGTCGCGGTTTTCCTCTACTGCGCCGTCCCTCGGGATTGGATTCGAAGACTTTCTTCTCCACTCTCCATCTATGCAGACGGGACCAAAAATCACCCGAAGAATTTTTCTCTCGAAGCATCCTAAAGCGTTCTCGTCTACCTTTGACAAGGTCCATGCATCTGTGCCATATATAAGAACCGGGATGATAAGTGTCTTATACAGGGACACTTTAGTTGCTCGAGAGAGGACTTTGCTAGTCAATTGCCTTCTTAGTCCGAAGAAACAGCGATTGGCAAGAGTTATTCTTCGTTTGATTTCAGCGCTGGTGTCGTTGTCTGAATTAATTGCGGCGCCTAGGTAGACAAAGTCCTTAACTACCGCAAAATTTTAGCTGTCTATCGCGACGATCTGTCCAAGACGTCGGTGTTGGGTGTCCTTTCTTGATGACAGCATGTACTTGGTCTTGCCCTCATTTACCACTTAACCCATCTTCTTCGCTTCCGTCTCAATGCTCATAAACGCGCCATTGTCATCACGCTGCGTTCTTCCAATTATGTCAATATCGTCGGCATATCCGAGCAATTGAACGGATCTTTGAAAGATTGTGCCTGTTGTGTTGACGTGGGAGTTTTGCACTATTCTTTCAAGAACGATGTTGAAGAATCGCATGACAGTGCATCGCCTTACCTAAAACCTTTGTTGACATCGAATGTATCGGTGAGATCTTTTCCGACCCTGATGGAGCAGCGTGCGTTCTCCATCGTCATCCTACACAAGTTTGGTAGGGATGCCAAAATTAGACATGGCTCTATACAACTCCATTCTATAGATGCTGTCATACGCAGCTTTAAAATCGATAAAAAGGTGGTAAGTATCGATTTGAAGCTCCTTGGTTTTTTCCAAGATCTGCCGTAGTGTGAAGATTTGGTCTATGATGGACTTCCCTGATCTAAAGCCGCACTGATAAGGACCTATCAGGTTGTTGACGAATGGCTTCAGACGCTCACACAATACGGCAGAGAGGATCTTGTACGCGATGTTAAGAAGGCTGATACCTCTGTAGTTGGCGCATTTCAGTGGGTCTCCTTTCTTGAGGACCGGACCGGGAAAACAATGCTGAGGTTCCATTCATCGGTCATGCTTTCTTCCGACCATATTTTGCAAATAAGCTGGTGCATACTCCTGACCAGGTCATCGCCTGCCGCTTTAAACAATTCGGCAGTGAGGCCATAAGCTCCAGCAGCTTTGTTGGACTTTTGCTTGGATACTGCTGTCTTCACTTCGTTCAGGTCGGGTTGGCGGAATTGTCGGGCTACGTCGCCTAAATCGAATGGTTCTATCTCTCTAACAGCATAATTGGGTTCATCATCGCCGTTATAGAGCTTGGAGAAGAGGTCTTTCCATATCCTCAGCATTGACTGCGGTTCCACCACGATGTTCCCTTGATCGTCTTTGCAGGTTTCGGCTCGCGGCTTATAGCCCGAGGCTGTTGTTTTTACCTTTTGGTAAAACTTCCGAACCTCAATCCTGCTGTGGCACCTTTCTATCTCCTCGATCGCGCGCTTCTCATGCTCTCTCTTTTTCCGTCTAAGAAGTCGGTGTTACCTTTAAGCTCACCCTCAAAAACCAGCAAATGTTTTGTGCTGAGTGAGTTTCATATTCAAAATTAAGTAAAAAATAGTTCATAATTCTTTAAGGGGTTAGGAATAGTCAGATTTTTTTTTTTGCATTTTCTGAAAATATAGTAACTTAAAAATATTCGCTGAAAGTTTGAATTGAATCCGACAAATATCTATCGAGTTATTCAGCGAAGAATAAAGGGCTCTCGAGCGATATGGTATCGACTGTAAAACTTTAAATCCTTCGATCAGGCATTAGCTTTTTATGTTTTCTAAAAGCTGTATAAGTTTCATTCAAATCTATCGAGCAGTTTTTGAGTTACAGTGGTCACCGTAAGAACCCATTATTATAACCTGTTCAACTAAGACCGTCATAACCTGTAAAATATTTAATATTTTTTTTTCGAAATTTTAGTGAAGTAGTGTTAAGGTATGATGAAAGAATACTATGTTCTTACTTATGTGAAATAGACTTAATTACTAATAAAAAAATTATTAAAAAATGTCATTTTTTCGCTCTCCTGACTACACCTAACCCCTTAAAACTTTGCATTTTATGGTGCAACAACTTTCTTTTTATTGTTTTTTATTAAAGTTGCCCAGATGAAAGATTTTTATACCGAAAGCTTCCAAATTTTGTTGTGAACTGACGAAAAGTTGTTTTTCTTTAGTCTTGTCATTTTATGCATTCCTAGCTCCCTTTTACTGCTATGTTTTGATCAAATTTATATTTTTCCGTGTTTATATGTACGTGGTTGGGATTTTCTACGACACACATTAGCAAGCACAGAAGGCCATAGCTCTGATGGAACAGCAGATAATAACATAAGTCTAGAATCAAAGTTGACATAGATATCTTGTAAATGTTCATCAAAAATGATAAAGCCGCAATAGAAATACTCCAAATTATCACTTTTTGAGAAAGACTTATAAGTTTGCTTAGATTTAATAAAAGGCGCCCAACTCAAGACTTTTACTTTAAAATTGAATTCCTTCTTCAGCATAGCGGATCTTTGATCTCTGAACAAAACGAAAACGATTATATTCTATCAAAAGCAAAGTATTCTTATTGGCTTCAGACCTTCCAGAGGCTATGAGTCTGAAAAAAAATTGTTCTTTGCTTAACGTATAAGTAAGGAAAGTGAGTCATCAAAGCAATTAGCTATATAAACCGTTTTGATCTGAATAAGAGGCAAACGAACAGAAATACGGTGCCTTAGCCTAAGTCAGTCGTTAGTATAAATAGTCCCCTCTCGCCTCTCCCATTGCAAAAAAATAGGAATAACAATAACAAAAGTCGGTCACTCGAAAGGTGAACTAATTTCATTCCTACCAACCAGCATCGAATGAATATTCTCTTCACTTTCCACTAATTTTACTTAAGAAAAGAAAACTGCCACTCATACCACTTTCAGGTATCAATGCGAAATCCACTCTAGAAGCCATTACGACTTCCCTTCCATTCTACTCCACCGGATATCCGTTTCTGTATTAAATTCATAATGCGTACCAGTCATTCCAGACAGAGCCATCTGATACATCCCATCTCAAGACCATCGGAACGACTTGTCCCTAGTGGCATGACAGTGGTGTAGCATTCACTCGAAAACTCGAAACACACAAACCACGTCTTAGTCATGCGTTTTCATCCAAAGAAGCGCTACCGCACCGAAGGCCTGAGGGGCTCGCTACACTACTGCGTGTGCACATTCAAGACAACTGACGGAAAAAGTATAATAAAAAAAAAAAAAATAAGAAGGGGGACAATATTAAGCCCCTGCCACGGTCTGCAAAGCAAGTGGCTGGTTACATGAATAAGGATTACCACCCTTTTTGGGATGGAGCCGGGGTTGGGGCTGGATGAGGTTTGCCTTTCCGCAGTTTTCGTGTACTTGTGCACCCACCAGAAATACTCTCTTAACGATGCAACGGTGTTTGAATACAAATTGCCGAATTTATTGTCAAGAAAAATATGAAAAGGTAACCGGTAGCAGAAGATGTCCTAAGGCCTTCGTATATGAGAAGACACACAATATGTTGTCGTGAGGTTTGACAATGAGCCCTGGCTGGGCAGATATGGATGGGGATGCCGTTTTTATTATTTTTATTACACATTTTCCTTATGTGATGTGCTTTGGGAATGGATATATACATCGAGGATGCAGTGCGAGCAAAACGAACCCCCCAAAAAACCCTTCTCGTATAGTAGATATAAATATCCACATCGTACTTGTCTCTTGGTTTCTTCTTTTTTTTAGTCCCTTCTCCCCTCAGGTTAGTCGCTTTATAGTTGACTGATTTTTCATGCTTTGATGCTCTCTGATTTTATTTTATTATTAAAAGTTGTAATATAAGCCACTCCCCTTCCCTATCCACAATCACTCAACGAAGGGAGCACAAGAACAAAAAAAAAAGAAGTAAAAACAAAAAGAAACGTATGCACTTGGGTCGGATATGGCGTTAGTACGTACGTAGTACAGTGATAGTATGGGGGCAAAAAATGTCTTCTGCGAGTATCATGCGGTGAATTTGAAGTAAGTGAGTAGAAAAACTGTTATTTTCAGCTACTAAGGGATGAACACACACTACTTGGAGCTTAATTTATCCCCTGAGTTGTTTGAGGGGGGCGATGGCGGGTGTGTAGCTGTGTAATGAAATGTTTTTCTAAAACAGAAGACAGTTAGTTTTTTGTCATTTCTTGTTTATGGTTTTTGTAGGAGGGTTGACATTTATTTTTGCTGCTAGCAAGAAACAATCGACTCAAAAAAAAAAAGGGGGAGAAACTCGTAGGTAATCCAAGCAGAGGCAACCGAAATGGCACTTAGAATCGTTAGTTTTGAGAATAAGTTACAGTGGCGTTATTGGTATAGGATTTCTATGAGAGGATGAGCTGAAGCTTATTTTCTATAAGAGTTGGTACATCAACTCCTAGTTGGTTGTTTGGGGTAGGAAAATTCAATTTATGAGCTGAGCTTATTTGGGAATGGGGCACACACTGGACCGAAGAGAGTGTAAGCATTGGCACACAGACAGTCAGAATGCAAAAGTATATTATTCGACTTTTAATATTTAAGCTAAGGTAACATCAAATATTGATGTTACGATTCTCGAAGAGTTGCTAGACTTATCAGCATGAGTGGGTTGGATCAGAGATACCAAACAAAAGTGTGAGGATTGAGAGAAGTTTTAATGAGATTATAAACCGATGCGACTTTTGGGATTTTGTAATTCGGTGGCTTGCAGACAGAATTCAAAATGTAGGTAGTTTCATATCATTGGTATATTCAAATATTTCAATATTAAAGAGTAGAGTAAAATGGCGCCCAAGCCAGGGATGTTTTTTTAGAATGTCCGAGCATTTAGAATGTCCGAGAACTTTAAACTTAAACTTAAGGAAATTGACAGATTACTTTTACAAAAACCAGCAACACCTTCCCTTATATAAATCGTCTATTTCATAACGTTTGTTAGCTGGATGTAATGTATTGAAACCGTTTGAAAGAAGTGTGAAAGGCAAATTTACCAGATGGAATCCTCCATTGTAAAGGGTGATTACTTAAGAGGTTAGTTTTCAGGTTAACTGCACTGGTTGGTAACGGCGTCCAACCGTCATCTGTCAGAGTAAAAAGTTTTCAGAATACTTTGCCACTTCCTTTCCATCAGGAACAAGACATACAAACGAGCAACGGTTGCAAACTCTTTAAATTTACTATCAAAATTCGTGCTATGTGAGAAATGTGCATCGATTGCTACGGCCATATTATGGTCACCATAAACGACGTAAATCAACAACTCAGGCTATTATCACCAAATTTCGCACAGAATTAACGTTGTTGGAATATAAACCATCGACTTACATGCAGAACGTTCCGAAGAGAATATTGCAGTCGTAATAGCGTCCAGTGTTAATGAGGATCATGAAATATCAATTCGCCACCGTTCTCAGCAATTGTGCATGTGTAACTCAACCACATGGAAAATTTTTAAATTTTTTTGGACTTGAAAGCCTACAAAATTCAACTTCTGCAAGAAAGAAGGAGAAAGTGCCGTACATGGTTGGGGAATGGTTTATAGCAAGCTACTGGAAAGCTCTCGATGTTCGAAACAGCTGGAAGTCTCTCTCCTATAAAAAGAGGCCGCTGATGCAACCAGGGAGCTGGTTTTGATTATAAAGTGATAGTGCAAAAATTGAACTAGTGTGATAAATAATCGAATTGTAAATCGAATGAAAGTGGATATCGAATAAAAGTAGTATAAATAAAGTGAAAGTTTTATTACTTCGAATTCAGCTAACTTTACAATATCATGCAAATTAGAGTGTTTCATTAATTTCATTAGAAAAGAACTAGGCTTACTACTATATTTTTTACGTTTTTAGCATTGTGATATAAAAGGAGTCACATTTCACCCACTGGTCTTCTTTGCACAAGTGATCCACTTGCCAACTGGGGTAATCACACACTAAATGGTTTTATTTTGGAGGCATTGAGCAATAATATGAAGCGATAGTCAGACACATAATTGTGAAACATGCTATCAAAATTACTAACACATATTTAACAATAATTTTTGGCATGTGACCGCTACTATCTCGGATGTAGTCCCATCCTTAGATCCAATTTATAGTCACTTTTTGAGCATTTGGGGTCGAATATAAAAAAAGCATATAACAAAAAAGCTCGGACTTTGGATTCTCTTATCGGTGTAAACTAGCAACTTCACATGTCTCACAAAAATAAGTTTAGCGCTTAAATCGCACGACATTGGTGAAGTCCAACTCACAGTTCCAAAACACGAAGTTATGTGAAAGTCTTTTTGAAGTAAGAGGTCCAAGGATCAAGATAGTTCTTGTTTTTTAAAGTTTGGTTACTCTTGAAGAATCTTCGTCTTATTCACCGTCAAGTCATTTTCACACTTCTTGTGCATTGTCCAAAATTGTTTCCAGAGACCAGAACACACAAATGCGGTGAAGAGTCAGGCGCTTATCACACAAGATAGCAGAGCTTCGAACCCACTTCATGCCGATGATTGATTCGCTATTGATCACAGCTCACAGGTATGTTCAAATCAATCCCTGGATGAGAAAAAGCGAGTGTTATCAGTCTTTTTTGGCCGAAGATGGTACTAACCTTCTGATAAACTTAATAAGAATAAATTTGATTAGCAAAAACCATGCCTTGTGAGGGAATGGAGGGGATCTACAATTTTCGGCCGGTCCCGAACGGCTTATCGAGAAAGCGCTTTTCATGGCAATGAATTCACTAACAGAGGACTTACCTCGCAAATGTTTATGCTTTATGCCCATGGAAAAACATTTTTGGTTTTTGTTGGGAATCGAACCACAGGCAGACATGTTAACCATAACGTCACGGGCACCACCATTGCTCATCATGGCAACTAGAAATTTAAGTTCACTGGAATGTTTTGCAAGTAAGTAGTTTTGAAGGACTCAACACATGCACCCTGCTTCGTTGACTTCTCCGACTGTGATTCCGGGTAATTTCGCTTAGCAGTCACTTTTGAGGCAAAAATTGGCTCAAAAAATCAACACAATACTGTCTCTAAATGTTCAGAGTTTAGCCGTCAACCACAAAAAGACGTCTTTGAACATCGTAAATGAACTTCGTTGAACAAATCTCCTTTACAGTCTTACTTCTATGAATGGCCAAGGCCATTTTAAAAATGGCTTTGTCGTATTCCTTGAAAAGGTTGGTTTGTTTCAAAAGCTTTTCAACTTTATTATTTGAAAGGCACTCAATCCACGCTTTGAAGGCCACTGTCTTCTTGCTTTGCACTGCTTGAAATCATCGGTATTCGGTACAACAAATTGTTTCTTTGGCTTGTTGGTAGCTGCCTGCTAGCCACAAATAGACTCTTCCTTAGCAGGTTTGTTGTTTGCCTTTACTTCTATCCAGACTCTCCCAGTGGCGGTAATTTGTTTAATTTCTTTCTCCTACTGCACCCCAAGTTCTGTCAACAGAATGCAGGAGGAGGGAATGCAGTATCACTCCGCAGTCTTTTAGTTAAGCCTTCATGAATCTAGCAATCAAATGGAAATCAATCTCTGTTTTATTTTCCCCACTGCTTAAACAGGCAGCCAACAAGACGATGATCTTATTTCAGGAACATGGTATTTGAAATATATGTCCGAGTAGCTTACACACATACAGGATATCCTCAACAGGAAAGTTTCTGGTATCTTATCCCATACTTCCATGGCAAATTCTTTATTCTTAGTTGGTTTTTTGTACTCGTACCTGTCCGTTTAGATTTGCGTTTCCACATTCCGCTGATTTGCTTATCGGACACAAGGGACGTATGTTTACTTTGTCCATTTCGAAATCGTTGGTGCCCGTGGCGCAGTGATTAGTGTGTTTGCATGTAACGTGGGAGTTTCGAAGTTCGAATCCCAACTGAAAACAAAAAGAGTTTTTTTACACCTTTCGCAAGGAATCGGTATTTCATTGCCATAAGACAAATTATCGATAAAACCGATTCCAAACGGCTCGGAATCGGTATCGGCAGAAAACTGTAGGTCCCTTCTAGTCCATTACAAGGTAGGTGTGGTTGTGAGAAATGCACTAGACCCCAGGGCTACCCACTCTATTGCGCCACTCTATTTTTTTTTTTATATCGAAATTGCAACGCATCATCCTTCCAACTCTGACTCTAAAATTTTATCGTATCTTTAAAGTTCCTGGAATCCTTGTTGGTCGGACTTCAAAACTTCTGACTGGCTAACGATAAGTAGATACCATGCATTGCCAACGTGGTCTTGAAGAGGTAGTGAGAGTAAAATGCAAGAAAATTGGATTGGGTTAGGTTAGGTTAGGTTAGATGTGGCTGCCACATTTAGACCACAGAGCGTCCATTGTGATACCACTTAAACCAGAAGGTTGATCACCCTCTGGTTCCCATCTAGGGGATTAAAGAATTGAAACACAATTTAATTGAAATTGGACTAACGAGTTGATCACCAGTTAGTCAAACCACCCATAGAACTTCGTATGAAAAGGGAGACTTTCTGCGTCTTTTCACTGGTGTCGTCGAAAAAGTAATCACCTAGTCAGCTTGCCGTCTGTTAGCAAGTACAGGGCATGAGCAAAGGAGATGTTGGATTGCCTCCTCTTCCTCCTGGTCCATGCAGCTTCTGCGGAAGTCATTTGAGTAGACACTATCAAAATTGATTTCGCAAAAATGGAGCTTGACCTCTGTTCTACTATACCGGTCCTATCCATTCATGCAAATCCTGGGATCAGCATGAACACTTGGGGAAAAGAGTGTCGCTTAACTCACTTGTCAAGATGCGATTTCTTTTTTAAACGCCTCTTACAACAAGATGCGTGGCCAGTCCTAATATTGATGTATCTAAGACCTCTGATAAATGAAACTATAAAGTCCTGGAACAGTGTACTCGTGTTTTTCTGATCAGCAGCCGCTCTAGCGTTTGAAATAAATTGATTCAAACTCTTCCAGAAGCAAATAAGTTCCATTTGTTCCAGTTTTAATCGTGGCTTAGGCTCTATTGCCTTTAAGAATTAATTTTCTTGATTAAGAACCTCCCACCATTCGAGATGTCAAAAAATTTGCGCACAAAATAAACACCTTCGAAATTATATGTTACCCTTACCCATAAGCCCACTTAGATGAATTCTAAGCGCATAACTCTCACCTTTTATAGGACAAAGAACCCCTAACAAAATACTTACATACATATACATAGAGTCTATTGAAGTATCCACCCTTAGCAAATTTACCTTTCCAATTTAAAACCTCTGAACTGGAAATTACCATGAAGACAACCAGCGCACAGTGCTCTGCAATGCGTCCCAAGAAAAATCCTCTCAAATACAAAAACTTTTCAAATTTGCCCGCAGGGAGTTAAAAATAAGCGCGAACTTGATATTAAAATACAAAACTCTGAAAAAGGACGCAAACAAAACAAGAAAAACAAACTCAACAACAAAGTTGATGATTTTCAGGAATTTTAGTCCTCACAAACAACACTAACTCGAGGAAGCAGGGTACAGAAAAAAAAGGTAAAAAAAATATATTCACCCACCAGGTGCAAGTGCGTGTGTGTGTTTGTGTGTGCATGTGTTTGTGCAAGGTGAATCAGTGTAGGTTTTTTCTTGTTTGGGTGGGGGTATAGGTTTTTCAACTTTTCGAAATTATTTAATTCCGTTTAGGTGGTCCTATACAAAGGTTTCGGGTTAAAAATGTTTTTTTGCATTGCTTGTGCGGAAAACTTTCTTTGACCATTTTGTAAAGAATCTCTTGTTTCTTCTAGGGAAAAGTTTTCTCATTCCTAAAAACCTCAAATTCTTCGCAAGGTTAATTTCTGTTTTGGTAAATGTAAGCATCTGAAAAGGATCTCCCCCCAATCAACGGTCTTATGGCCGGCAAACTAATTAACAGTAACCGTACCCTTAAACTGACGAACTGTATTCAACTTTCCACGAAACAGAGGTAGCCCACAGTGAAAAGAGTTATTGGGAAATAAGATTTCTGAAACTTAACACTATTGCTTTTGGAGCAAACTTGTTCATCAATTAGGTGTCAGAAGATTTGTATTTGAATTTGAATCGTTGTGTGGGCTGTGTGGGTATGTGGCAATGAAAGAAGAAGTTGGATCATTCTTAAAAGACTAGTCTCAATGATGATGAAAAGCAAGTGAAAACAAAAAACACCAAACACGTATGGGTTTGGGCAACGCAATTAAAAGTTTTCAGTTTTGTTGTTAAAAAATTGTTTTTTTCTGGAAATGATACAATTTATGTGCATTACCATGAAAGGATGCATAAGGACGTCTTTGGGTTATGGAATTTGTATGTTTTTTGGTGGAGAAGTTGATTTCTAAATAAATTTTGTATTTGGCACTTGAATTTTTGAAAAAGTAAGAATAACTCAATTCATTCAAAACATGTTCAACATTTTGAATAAATTTTGAAAGAAGGGAGCAGTTTGAATACATTTAAAGGGCCAATGACAACGGTGCATCTATCAACGGCACCCAAATTACCGGTTACACTTTCATAAATGTCATCTTTTAATTTGGTTGTATTGACAATAAGCCACCAAAAAATGATTTTTAAAGTATAAACAGAATTGGTGTCGCCCTAGCGGAAGAGTTAATTGGCAGCGTGTTGACCATTTCGAGGTCAATTGCTCGTTTGATGCCTCCAATTCGTTCATATATGGAAACTTACCTACCAAGGGTGGGGTTGCGATTGTGCTTCAATACGAAATTCAGATAACTTCTGTTTTAATCGATGTATGTATTAATTTTTTTTTAAATAAAAAATAATACAATTTTGTACCACAAATTGATTTTTGAGAAGACACCCCAAATGACTTCCACCCTCACAAACGCTTATGTGGCTCCTGGGCCCGGCTTACAAATAACGAAACGCAAAGCGATAAAACGAAACCCCAAACAAAGCAAAGACTTAAACCATTTATGAATCACCAGAATACTTACATACCAGAGCAGTCGTAAGCAACTCCAATTTCAGGCGAGCCTTTTCATCAGAGGTTCAACTTGAACATGCTTTGAAAACCGCTTCTGTCTTACTTATCACTTCTTTACCTTCATCATTACACCACCATGTTTCCTTGGCTGGTTGGAAACATCCCTTTGAAGCCACCCGAAAATGCCTTGGCTCTCAAGATTTTTCTAGCCAATTCCACAAACTTTGAATGTGTACTGTGCTTTCCTCATTGTGTTACAGTGATTCGAAATGAACTGCTCATGTTTTTTTTTCTTTTTTGTCGAAATGGGGGCAGTTAGTTGTTTGATTTCGTCGACCATCTAGTTGAAGACTGTTTCGCTAGGCGACAGCCTTTAACCAGTATTATTGACTGTCTTCCACCAGCAGACAGACCGAATGGTTATGAATTTGGGTTGTTGGCCTTGTTTGACGAACACAGCATATCTTTACCAGAAGTATTTCTGTTGCCGTATGTCTTAGCTCAATGGCAGGGATTTCTTTTAGTGTCTTTTTGAATGCTTGGGATACTGAAAAAAGGCTTTGATAGTGCAGCTTTAACATGCTTTTCAGTCGTTCATTTCCAAAAGGCATTTGTGCAGGAGTTTAGCGGTACTCTCCTATGAGTAGATGGACCAGTATAAGGCCAGTAAACATACACTTGCTGCCTCTGGAAGCACCACATGAAGATCGTACAGTCGAGATGCCAATGTTCGGGTTCAGGATACAATCGCGGTTGTGGCATCTTCAATTCAGGTCAATCCAAGCGTTTCGACCGATTATGGCAAATTGGAGTTGGATACTTCATGATGACTTAAATTTGTTTCCGTACAAGATCCAAATTAGAAGCAAGCTACCTCAGAATTGCCTGTTCGTTTGGAATTACGCCCCCAAATGATATCAATGACCCAAGAAGACAACGCTTTGATAAATTGTTTGTCAGTTTCTGATGATGCTCATTTTTGTCTGAATGCCAATGCAAAAATGCAAGTCTGCTGTATCTGTATAAGGAGTTGATCTTATCCCGAAATGCTCTTAGATGCAACCGCTTGCAGAATAAGTCATTGTGCGGTACGCAGCTTCGTCAAAATGTATAATAGGCCCGTATGCTTCTTTGTAGAAAACGGTACAACAATAACTGTCAATATAAAGCGTTATTTTAAGCCATTATACAGTAATTGAGCGTATATTGGCCATCCGCATCAGGGCTCAATTCGCCAACATTAGCCTAATATGCGCACCCACAGAAGAGAAAGACGACAATTCCAAAGACAGCTTCTACGAGCTCCTCGAAGCAACATATGAGCAGTGCCCTAGACACGACGTGAAAATCGTTCTTGGCGATTTCAACGCAAAACTAGGGAATAAGGACATCTTGGGAAGTACTGTCAACATAGCCTGCATGACAAAACATCCGAAAACGGACTGAGGCTAATAGATTTTGCTGCTGGGCTAAATCATGTTGCTCGTAGTAGGTAGGCTTACCGTATCTCAAAATTCATAAAGGTACAAAGCGATACCCAGATAAATCAATCGTAATCCAAATTGGCCATTTTACGATCGAAGCAAGGCACTCTTCCAGTGTGATAGAAAGCCAACTTTGACTCGTACCAATACCTTGTTGTAACCATGGTACGAATGAGGATATACTGTTTTCAACTCGTGTAAGCCAACGCTGTGAAGAGATATGATGTGGAAAGCTACAAACGCAAGAGATTGCCTGTCTCTTTTTTTTAATTGAGTGTTACTCCAACTATCCTTTTACATTATGCCGTCAGCATTAAGCATTAAAAACGAGTGGTAGCAATGCAAAGAAGCCATTAGAACCACCGCCTCTGAGGTTCTGGATTTCACTCGGCCCCCAAATCGAAGCCCATGGTTCGATGAAGAATGCAGGCAGGCAGATGTACCCCAACGAAAAGCACAACAAATGTTGATGAAAAAGAAAAAAAAAAAAAAAACAGCATGAGAAGCGCTAGTTTGAGGAAACTGAGAGATGCCACCATAACAGGAATGAGTTGAAATTGCGCTGAAGACGTATCTTATTGAACAGCGTTTAGTTCTAGAAAGATGGAGCAACTCCACGTCCCCATATAACTAGACGAGCTATGGCGGAACTAGAAAAAACATTCCCAATAAAATTATTTTCTAGGAACTCCACTTTTCGGGACCTAAACTTTTTCTGACCAGTGCCAGTGTCCGTTTTACGAATTATTATACTCTCAAAAAACCATTCATTATCGTTACGTTACAATACTTGCTGTAATTTACGACTGCTTTTGGCAATCATACTGCCATTGACATGGACCTTTCCAATGGAAATTCAACCGACTACTTAGAGTGTAAAACTGGAGAGAGTTGCAGCGAAAATAAAGCCGTTATCGAAAGTTGTTAGTTGAAGCCCAGATTCAGCCCAAACTGTAACGATCACTCAAGTAGGTATGTAAGTATTCTGGTGATTCATAAATGGTTTAAGTCTTTGCTTTGTTTGGGGTTTCGTTTTATCGCTTTGCGTTTCGTTATTTGTAAGCCGGGCCCAGGAGCCACATAAGCGTTTGTGAGGGTGGAAGTCATTTGGGGTGTCTTCTCAAAAATCAATTTGTGGTACAAAATTGTATTAATTTTTTTTTAAATAAAAAATAATACAATTTTGTACCACAAATTGATTTTTGAGAAGACACCCCAAATGACTTCCACCCTCACAAACGCTTATGTGGCTCCTGGGCCCGGCTTACAAATAACGAAACGCAAAGCGATAAAACGAAACCCCAAACAAAGCAAAGACTTAAACCATTTATGAATCACCAGAATACTTACATACCTACTTGAGTGATCGTTACAGTTTGGGCTGAATCTGGGCTTCAACTAACAACTTTCGATAACGGCTTTATTTTCGCTGCAACTCTCTCCAGTTTTACACTCTAAGTAGTCGGTTGAATTTCCATTGGAAAGGTCCATGTCAATGGCAGTATGATTGCCAAAAGCAGTCGTAAATTACAGCAAGTATTGTAACGTAACGATAATGAATGGTTTTTTGAGAGTATAATAATTCGTAAAACGGACACTGGCACTGGTCAGAAAAAGTTTAGGTCCCGAAAAGTGGAGTTCCTAGAAAATAATTTTATTGGGAATGTTTTTTCTAGTTCCGCCATAGCTCGTCTAGTTATATGGGGACGTGGAGTTGCTCCATCTTTCTAGAACTAAACGCTGTTCAATAAGATACGTCTTCAGCGCAATTTCAACTCATTCCTGTTATGGTGGCATCTCTCAGTTTCCTCAAACTAGCGCTTCTCATGCTGTTTTTTTTTTTTTTTTCTTTTTCATCAACATTTGTTGTGCTTTTCGTTGGGGTACATCTGCCTGCCTGCATTCTTCATCGAACCATGGGCTTCGATTTGGGGGCCGAGTGAAATCCAGAACCTCAGAGGCGGTGGTTCTAATGGCTTCTTTGCATTGCTACCACTCGTTTTTAATGCTTAATGCTGACGGCATAATGTAAAAGGATAGTTGGAGTAACACTCAATTAAAAAAAAGAGACAGGCAATCTCTTGCGTTTGTAGCTTTCCACATCATATCTCTTCACAGCGTTGGCTTACACGAGTTGAAAACAGTATATCCTCATTCGTACCATGGTTACAACAAGGTATTGGTACGAGTCAAAGTTGGCTTTCTATCACACTGGAAGAGTGCCTTGCTTCGATCGTAAAATGGCCAATTTGGATTACGATTGATTTATCTGGGTATCGCTTTGTACCTTTATGAATTTTGAGATACGGTAAGCCTACCTACTACGAGCAACATGATTTAGCCCAGCAGCAAAATCTATTAGCCTCAGTCCGTTTTCGGATGTTTTGTCATGCAGGCTATGTTGACAGTACTTCCCAAGATGTCCTTATTCCCTAGTTTTGCGTTGAAATCGCCAAGAACGATTTTCACGTCGTGTCTAGGGCACTGCTCATATGTTGCTTCGAGGAGCTCGTAGAAGCTGTCTTTGGAATTGTCGTCTTTCTCTTCTGTGGGTGCGCATATTAGGCTAATGTTGGCGAATTGAGCCCTGATGCGGATGGCCAATATACGCTCAATTACTGTATAATGGCTTAAAATAACGCTTTATATTGACAGTTATTGTTGTACCGTTTTCTACAACGAAGCATACGGGCCTATTATACATTTTGACGAAGCTGCGTACCGCACAATGACTTATTCTGCAAGCGGTTGCATCTAAGAGCATTTCGGGATAAGATCAACTCCTTATACAGATACAGCAGACTTGCATTTTTGCATTGGCATTCAGACAAAAATGAGCATCATCAGAAACTGACAAACAATTTATCAAAGCGTTGTCTTCTTGGGTCATTGATATCATTTGGGGGCGTAATTCCAAACGAACAGGCAATTCTGAGGTAGCTTGCTTCTAATTTGGATCTTGTACGGAAACAAATTTAAGTCATCATGAAGTATCCAACTCCAATTTGCCATAATCGGTCGAAACGCTTGGATTGACCTGAATTGAAGATGCCACAACCGCGATTGTATCCTGAACCCGAACATTGGCATCTCGACTGTACGATCTTCATGTGGTGCTTCCAGAGGCAGCAAGTGTATGTTTACTGGCCTTATACTGGTCCATCTACTCATAGGAGAGTACCGCTAAACTCCTGCACAAATGCCTTTTGGAAATGAACGACTGAAAAGCATGTTAAAGCTGCACTATCAAAGCCTTTTTTCAGTATCCCAAGCATTCAAAAAGACACTAAAAGAAATCCCTGCCATTGAGCTAAGACATACGGCAACAGAAATACTTCTGGTAAAGATATGCTGTGTTCGTCAAACAAGGCCAACAACCCAAATTCATAACCATTCGGTCTGTCTGCTGGTGGAAGACAGTCAATAATACTGGTTAAAGGCTGTCGCCTAGCGAAACAGTCTTCAACTAGATGGTCGACGAAATCAAACAACTAACTGCCCCCATTTCGACAAAAAAGAAAAAAAAACATGAGCAGTTCATTTCGAATCACTGTAACACAATGAGGAAAGCACAGTACACATTCAAAGTTTGTGGAATTGGCTAGAAAAATCTTGAGAGCCAAGGCATTTTCGGGTGGCTTCAAAGGGATGTTTCCAACCAGCCAAGGAAACATGGTGGTGTAATGATGAAGGTAAAGAAGTGATAAGTAAGACAGAAGCGGTTTTCAAAGCATGTTCAAGTTGAACCTCTGATGAAAAGGCTCGCCTGAAATTGGAGTTGCTTACGACTGCTCCCATCACAAAACAACAAGTATTTGTAATACAAGTGAATTATGACAAGTGTATAAGAAATTTGGTCATCTACGAGTGTAAAGGACAGAATTCTACAAAGTGGCTCTTGACATGTAAGCTTGTAGCTTTGTGTTACAGGTCCCAGGAACGAAACAAGGCCAAAAACTTCTGGTTCAAAAAAAATTTGACTGGCGTGATGGTTAACATGTCCGCTTGTTAACCCAGAGGTCCGTGGTTCGAATCCCAACACAGAGGCAAATATGTTTCTCCACATGTATCGCCTTTCGCGAGGCATTGGCAAGTCCTTCGTTAGTAAATTCATTGCCATGAAAAGCGCTTTCCTGATTAGCCGTTCGGAACGGGCAGAAAATTGTAGATCCCATCCATTCCCTGACAAGGCATGGTCGAGAGAAATGTGCTAGGCCCTGGGGCTTCTCGCTCTGTTGCGCCACCCTAATTAAATAAATAAAATAGGGTGGCGCAACAGAGCGAGGAGCCCTTGGGCCTAGTGCATTTCTCACAACCATCGCTTATTGGGGAATGGAGGGGACCTACAATTTTCTGCCGGTTCCGAACGGCGAATCGAGAAAGCGTTTTTCATGGCAATGAATACTAACGGAGGACTTGCCAATTCCTCGCGAAAGGTGATACCCGTAGAAAAACATTTTTGCCTCTGGTGGGATTCGAACTCGAACCTCTGGATTAACAGGCGGACATGCTATCCATCACACCACGGGTACCACAATTATAATTATAAAATAATAGACCAGTAAAGGTTTGGCCTTCGACGTGGAAAATGTTGATGCGTCAGACGTGAACCATCTTTTTTGTTACGCGAATCTGTGCTGTCTTTGATACGATATACGACTTTCATGACTCTTGAGTTCTAAATCTGCCAGTTGCCTCCGTCACATCGAAACGAATAACTGTTGATATTCCCGGCCAGATAACTGTTTAGGCAAAACTGTGTAGATATTTCTTTATCTTTCAGAATAAAAATCAAAAAAAAACTAAAGAATCACTTACTATACCATTTACCATGGGTCTTAATTATAAAAAGAAAAACCCCCTAAAATCAATACACAACACAAGTCCCGACCGAGAGCTCACAGGATTGAAGGACAATTGATTTTCCACCACCGAAATGTAACGTATACTTAACGTCAAGCCTGAACTGTAATCCCAAACAATCACCTTGGCCTACACTTTTTCACGACTATTTTACCCAGCTTTTGTGGGACTTCACACCGGCAGTGTTGATTCTTTTGGCTTGAGGGTTTCCATTCCATCCTCATTCGCAATAGCTCACTGACGGAGATAACAAGTTAAATCTGTAAAAGTGTTGAAAGCATACAGTTGAAACTACGGATTTACGGAACCCTTTGCGATGTTCTCTGTGAAGCATAAAATTAATCAACACGCGTAAAAAGCTTCGTGCGAACCTCAACAGATGGATCCCACTTCGGCTTCATATATACATAAAAATAAATCCCATAACACTTATAGGTAAATACCTCGCAGAGCATGAATCTCCCAAACCATGTTGACATTTGTTGCACGTCTACGCATGAGATTTGAGTGCTGACAATGGATTGTGACAGAAATTGCCAGGAATTTTCTTTTTTTTAGAGGGTTCTACACACGCTTTGGTACTGCTGCGAGGACTTACGAATTTAATTGAACTTTGTTGGGAGAAGCATTACCGCGGGTTAAAATTAAATCGACAACGTCACCTGCAGAGGTTTTTATTTTATTTGTTTTCGATTTATATATTTTTTTATGTTTTATTTTCTTATTTCGTGCAGAAAGAGAGAGAGAGGGTGGTTTTTAAGGATTTTCTTTTAAACATTTTCATACTGCCGCAGCGATAATGATGCCGATATTTTTGTTATTTGCTTGTCATCCGGTAGTAGAGAGCGTAGAAGCAGGTGGTGTTGGTAGGTAGGAAAATTTACATTTTAATAAGGGAATTATATTTGCAAGAACGAACTATCGAAATGAGAGTCTGGGGAGAGACTTATAAGATAAATTACACCCAAGAGTGAGCCGTAAGCACCTTTAATTATTACTGGAGTATTAAATTGAAAATATATTTTCCGAGAGGAGCTTATATCAATGGTCCAACAGTAAGGATTTTATTTTTTCAGTGTGACTTTACGAAAGAGAAAAGGTCATCCCGTGAGGCACGTATAACATTTAATTGGAAAATTGAATGAGGTAAACAAGAATTAAATATTGATAAGGCATAAGAAGCTTCTGGATATGCTGCCAAGTTTTTAAGTAGAATCAATGATGATGGTGATGAGGAGAGCCAAATCAATATGTATATGATACCAGATGATCTAAAATCCACTCAAGGCTTCCCAAAGAGGATGTCGTCTCTCGAGCGCTTAAAATGAAGAGGAAAGAGTTTGGCGTCTTTAAAACCTATAAGCCAATGTGAAAGTGTTCACAGTTTCCCAAGAGTAGAGACAAATATTTCAGGGTATTGTTACTAATTCAAGGTGTTGTAGCAAACACATACAAATTAACAATAAACCTCCCAGGAAACATTGCAGCAAATGAAAAAGAAACCACATCATAAGCACTGCAGTGTGTGGTATGATACATCCAGCAGTCATAGTGAAATGGAATTTGCCATTTGGATTCTATCATCACGCAACACCACCTCCAGTGATTGCAGCCCAAAAAGGCAATAAGAAGGCAGAAGAAATCAAACCGAATGAGCCTACATCCGTGAAAGAATTGCAACTTGATCTACCGAGCATACCATTCAAGGACTAAAGACGATTAAGGCTACGGCTTTCACTGTTTGACAAGGCCGATCTTTCCGGGGTTATCGTCAACTTCAGACTTTTTTCTAGCGACCTCCAATCTGGTGCTAGTACTGCCAGAAATCCGAAACTTTGTTTGCAAAATATACCCAACTCCAGCCAGGAAGCGGTCCAAATATAAATCCACCTTAAAGAATCCTTTCTCATTTAAGCACCACCCCTAGAGTTTTTATTTATTTATTTTATTTATTTAGTATATATATAATTAGCGACATTTTGTATTTACAAATTAAAATAGTGGTAAATGCCGAATTAAATACAAAGTTTTATCTATCCAATATAACAGAGCTTGTGGGGTGCTTATTTTAAAGATACATTCCAGAATACGAAAAGTTAAATCATTAGATATGGAACAAAGAAGTTTAAGAAGAAAATAAATAAATAAATCAATTAAAATAAGTGCAGATTACATGATATAATTCAATAAAATTTCGATTTGGTTGTGATCATTTTCCAGAAGCCATGCTTTAGTTTTTTTCAAGAATAAAGACATTACACGAATAGAACGAATAGTTAATGGAAACGTATTAAAAAGCTTGCAGGAGACAATAGAATAAAAATTTCTTAGATGAGTGGTACGGAATGATGGTACAGTCACAAGACAATCACGATTTCTACTCATAGAACGGACATCAGAAATAGGACAAAAAATATTTTAGATGCCTTAAAATAATACTACTGCCTTATGGGTAAGATGTTTAGTGATCTAAATAGAATCATAGACGGAGTTAATCGATTCGCACCACAGATTTTCCTTATTGCACATTTCTGTAAGATGAGAAGTGAATATATTTTAGATTGATAAGCTCCACCCCAACAACTTAAACCATATTGTAGTTTAGAATGGAATATACCAAAATAAACTTTTTTGAGCGTACTATTACTGCAGTATTTCCTGAGATGGTAGAAGCTTCTAATTGATGAACGTAAATATTGTTTTAGAACCGTTACATGATTGGTCCAACTCATCATCGGATCGAAAGAAACTCCAAGGTATTTAAAATCATTCACTTCTTGAATTTTGAAACAACTACTACTACACTTTTTGTGCATGTCGTAAGACAACAAGTTTATATCAGCATTGCATGCACAGTAAGAAATTTTATATTGTTGGCAGTTAGGTGCGTGAAAAACGATATCCAAATCTGGATCATTTCTTTTCCTTAAGCTAAAGTACATAGCTTTTGTTTTGTCGCTGACACAAAGTTTATGAGTGGCAAACCAAATACGCAATAAATGGACATCACGGTTCAAATCAGCCATAAGATCCAGAGCGCTAGATGAAGTGTAAGCTAAGCCTAAATCGTCTGCAAAAGCTGTAATTTTAGCTGAAAAGGGTAGACTAAACAAAGAGTTAATGTATATTAAAAACAAGATGGGACCCAGGACAGACCCTTGTGGTACGCCAATGTTACAGATTCTATTATCACTATAACAATTTGCAACTTTGACCTTTTGAGTCCTGTTTTTAAGGTAACACTTAAACCATTTATAGACTTGGCCCCTTAAGCCAATAGCATGAAGTTTGTATAGAAGTATGGCATGGTCTACAGTATCAAAAGCTTTGCTTATGTCTACGAATAAACCAGCACAAAATTTTTTACTGTCCAAGCCCTTATTAACAATGGTACAAAAATCAAGCAAAGCATCTTCTGTAGAAAGCCCACTTCTAAAACCGTACTGTGAAGGACTAAAAAAATTACTCTTTTTAAGAAAACCCAACATCCTGTGCTTTATGGCTTTTTCAAAGATTTTAGAAATCGAGGAGAGCATTGAAATTGGTCGATAGTTGTTAGCTACCTTATTATCGCCTTTCTTAAAGATCGGAATCACAATAGCATTTTCAACACTTTGATTAAACAAATGAGATAGAATATCCGATACATTAAGTGCAATCATTTTTAAAATAAGATTCGATAAACCATCTTCACCACATGCATTTGACTTACTAAGTGTGTTGATTAGAGAATTAACCTCTGATCCATTGATGGGAGCAAAGTAGAAGCTTCCTTGAGATATTTGTTCAATAGAACCAAAGTCATCATTACACACATTGCAAAAAGAGTGTGATTCGCCCAATTGACCAACTGAACCAAAAAAGTTGTTAAGAGTATTAGCAACCGCAGTAGAATCATTGATTTCTAAGCCGTTACTATTAAGTACGATATGGTTAGAAGTATTCTTAGAATTCGGATTAATGATACTATTTATAGCACTCCATTCATTTTTTGGGTTACCTATAGACTTAATCAGCAGAGAATTATAATAACTATCGCGACATGACTTGATTTCAATGTTGATATTTCTACACATAGTTTTAAATCTTCGTTTCAGGTCGATGTTGGAAGGATGCTTATAACATTTCAAACGTATTTTATTTTTTTGTTTAATTTCTTAAGTAGTTTTGGATTGATCCACGGCTTTAGTCTTTTATCGGTTTTTTTAATCCGCCTTTCATAACTGCAGCAATCAATGTAAGATTGTAGTGTTTTGATAAATATGTCATACGCATTTGAAGCCTTATTTTCTGCTAGCACAGCTTCCCAGCTCTCAAAGCGAAGGGCATTATTCAAAACATTAAAATTAATCTTTTTTATAAATGAAGAAGATGTACTTTGCTTAGGTTCCGAGATTTTTAAGGATTTGAACAACATACCAGTCATGTTATGATCGGTAATATGTAACTCAAAATTGATGCCAAAACAGTGATCTAGACATATGTCTTTAAATCGACCAAGAACATGATCAAGACAAGACTGCGATATTGGTCGAGTAGGTTCATTTACGAAGGAGGACAACCCATGCTCTGCTATCAAAGCAAGGTATGACTCGCTATTAGAATTTTTTGTTAGTAAATCTATATTGAAATCGCCAATAACAATGAGATTGGGAGCTTTAGTACTGCTCAAGAACGAAGAAAATTCATTAAGAAACATCTCCACATTAAACGAGTGTAATCTATAGACACAAACAAAAACACTTGAAGCTGGATGTAAAGAAGCTTCAAAGAGATGTCGAGGACTGCATAACCCTTCCACCAACCAACGGAAACCTACAAAACGCGGAAATTGATGCTGCATTCGAGGATCTGGGAACAGCCATCGGAAATGCCTTAGAAAACCAAAAGAAGCCGAAAACATCCAAGGACAGATATCAGCACCTACCAACCTACATCCAAAATCTTTATCACCACCGACACGACTGACGATTCAGCAACGTGAGCTGAACACGACCAATCCCGATTACCAGTATTGTTGAGCGAGCTTAACTATATCAACACAATGTTCAGCACCATAACAACATCCAATTTCCTAAGAGCCTGCAAAACATCAAACCCGGTCCGGATACCTCCAAAAATATTAACAGATTCCTCGGCAAATGGCCAGATATGTCAGAGAAGATCATCAACAACAGAGGAGAAGTGTCGTCACCTGAGGACAAAGCTGAAGGGTTTGCCGAGTTTTTTGAAGAAAACTTTGTGTAAACTTTTAATTCCGACCCGTATTCTTAAATGATGTGGACCATCCAGCAGATTGAAGGACGTACATTCTAACAAACCATTTCTGACGATGAAAACCCTTCATGTGATATCAGTGAAGACACCATTTTAACAAATACAGAAAACATTCTGAAATTGATCCAAAGCGAGCGCCCCAAAAAGTCAGCTGAAGCGGACAAAATAACAAAATTTTGTGGTGAAGATACTTCCTCAGAACGTGATCATCTTTCTGGCCATCGTAATGACAGCTGCCTCAACAGCAGCCACTTTCCTGAACGGTAGAAGAAGTCGAAGATTGTGGCCACTCCCAAAAAGGAAAACCGAAACGTTGTGTCTGGTTACAGGTCGAAATTCCTACTCAGCAACATCAGCAAAATTCTGGAGGATTTGGTTCTTCGATGGCTCAAGACATTCTACAACGACAAATGCATCATTCCGAATATGCAGTTTGGATTCCAGGTGAAGTTCAGCGCTCTTAATCCACTTCTGAATCTACAAGGAGACGTTATGAAGAAGCTCAAGCTCTATAAAACTGGCATGGCTAAATGAGCAGAAATTAAAAAAAATTAGCTCAAAATTTGTTGCTAATTTGTTGCTAATTAGTTGCGAAAAAATCGATTTTGTTGCTCCAGCCGATCCCGAGAAATCGACAAACATGCTAGCTTTACATAAAAATAGCATGAAAAATAGCGAAGGCAGGACTAAATGATCAAAAATTAAAAACAAATAGCTCAAAATTTGTTGCTAATTTGTTGCTAATTAGTTGCGAAAAAATCGATTTTGTTGCTCCAGCCGATCCCGAGAAATCGACAAACATGCTAGCTTAACATAAAAATAGCATTAAACATAGCGAAAAAGGGTAAGAATTGTGAAAACAAATAGACTGCATTTTGTTGCTAATTTGTTGCTGTAAGATCGTGCAAAATTCAATTGTCAAAAAAAACTGTAATTTGTGAATATAAAAAATAAAACATGAGGAAGGACTTTTTTTTCATATTTTACTCGAATTGATCCAGCTACAACTACATTAAAATAATATTTCAATGTTTAATTTCATTCCGTAGTGGCCGTAGTTAATAATAAAAGTGCAAATGCGTTACACTATTTGAAATGTAAATTTATTAAAAACTATTGTCAAAGACTGAAGTACTTTTGCTGCTATTTGAAAAGTGAATTTATTAAAAACTATTGTCCAAAACTGAAGTACTTTTGCTGGTGTATCATATTGTAATTCCACAATGCCAAAACGTGGTAGACCTTCACGTGTTGAGCCACAGAGATTATTGACGCTATTCTTCAGAAATCAAATGAAATCGTCATTTCCAAAGATGGAAATATTGTTGAAAAGACTAATAAAGTTTGGACAACAGTATCATCCGAATTAAATAATTTGATTTCAGCAGCATCGTTGTATTCCTATGTCACTGATAATCGTTTTGGAATCAAGACCAAATTACTTGAACACGAAGGTATATTTGCTGATGTATCGCAGAGTAGCATTGACACTACTGCAGAAGAAACTTCAAACGTTTTTGATGCAAGCGATTCTGGTTTACTTGAAAATATCAAGAGATCGTATACCATTTATTTAACAAAAGAAGAATTTAAAGCATTGATAATAACAAAAACTCGAAGTCAGACAACCAGAAACAATAAAAAGGACAGACAATACAAATCATTTAAATCTGGAATATGGGAAGATGTCATCAACGACAGGCTCGTAGATTCCGCAAAGATTACATGCGGCTTAAACTTCATCAATCATTACATTACTATGGATGAAAGTTCCGGTACATTTAATGGTTTGTATTTTATATAAGTATAAAATTTTTTAATCAAACAAATAACTTCATTTTTCTCATATTAACTTCATTAAAACTGAAAGTTTAAATGCCTGAAAGCAGCCTCAAAGAAATATTCTGCATTATAGTGCAGCAAAGAATTAGTTGCACAAGACTTTAAAAACGTTATATCAATGTAGTGGACAAACACTTTTAGAGGACAAGTGGACATATTTCTTCTATCCGATAATAGAATTAGTGTAAAATCACATTGTTTTAATTGAGCGAACAGGCATTTAAACTCAGTTTTAACTTATGTAGTAATTTAATTTAATTTCTATTTAAGTAAATAAAATATTTTAATCTAATAATACCATTTAAAAGCAATATATAATAAATTTTAACAAGCTGGGTTTTTTTATAGCTCACTGTAATTGTGGTAGTACAGTTCATGGAATTATCACAAATAATAACTGTAATGAGAAGTTTGTTGAAATAATTTGCACTATCACAAAGGGAAATGGTGCATGTGGTAAGAGATGGTTGAGAGGCAAAAAACGTGAAGAAACGATCAAAGATATGGGAACAAAAACTGTCCATACATTCAGAGCTGAAAAAGCTAATGAAAAAATGTGTGAAGGTGATTTTGAGAATCCAAATTTGCCATCATCGCCTGTTCTTCGTACTGCTAGGAATCAGCATAAAAAACAACAGTATATTGATCCAGACCCTATTAAGGCATTACAAAAAATGAAACATAGTGATGCTCAACATATAATTAGGAAAATATCACTTGACGATTTTTTTGTACATTACTGGACCGCACATCAATTGAACATGTACTCCGATTATGTTCAAAGAGGATCGAGCTGTTTATGCATTGATGCGACAGGCTCTATTATAAGAAAAATCAAACATGATGAAAGAGTTAAGCCCAAAACTATTTATGTATATCATGGTGTAGTTGGTTTCGAAAATGCACAATTTCCAGTTCTGCAAATGGTTAGTGAAAGCCATAATGCTAACACAATTTATTTCTGGCTAATGGAGTGGATAAGGTCAGGCGCTTCTCCTCCAAAAGAAGCAGTTATTGATGGTGGTCGAGCTATAATCACAGCTGCCGTTAGAGCTTTCACTAATTTTCCAACAATTAGTGACTATGCTGATGCTTGTTATAGCTCCAAATTGCCATCTTGTTACATTCGCATTGATAACGCACACTTCATAAAGACATACGTCCAATTAGTTAAAGATGCACCTAGAAGGGTTGGTACTTTCTATAAAGCAGTTATCGGACAATTAATTATTTGTAGGTCTGTGGAGAAAGCAAACAAAATAATAAGGGCGTTACTTTTGGTTTCACAATGTGAGACTGACGGTATTATGAAGAATAAGAGCGAAACAGACACTGAGAAAGTCAGAAAATACTTGATGGCATCAATTACTGACGATGAGGTAAGATATTTGATTTATTTATTGCATGAAATATTTAGATAAATTAAATTTTTTAAAAAAACTAAACTTTGGAAATAACTGATTCCAATACTAAAAAGTACCGTAACTTTTAATCATAAGTACCGTAACTATCTAATAATAACTTTTTGTTAAACTTCTGACGTAAAATAACATTTATACTATTTCTAGTTCATAAAAACAAAAATTAAGATACACAATCATATACAGATCAATTACTAATGATGAAATTTTATTTCTTATAATAATATCAGCGCTAGCGGCGTGCTGTTTTAAATTTTCCAATTTTCTCTTCAAAACTTATATGAAATTTAGTGTCTCGCCTGCACTACAACAATTTTCTACGCGTTGATTATAACATGAACACAATGCTCACAATGCAAATACTGATAGGTTAAAATAAACTGTAAGTAATAGAGATCGCTGTTTAAAGGTTTATCATAGCATTGTTTTTATTTTTTAAATGTCATGGAAAGTTTGTTTTATTATACCATTTATCATAACAATTGATGCTCAGAAACAACTGTCATTTATTAAAATATTTTAATGCCTTGCAATAAATATTAAATCTATTTGCTTGAAAAAAGAATACTTGTTTTAGAAGATTTAATTTACAAAAATAGTTTGATTACTTCAATGTAACGTTTCTATGAATAAGTTTTTTTATATGACTTAAATATTGCTTTCAGTCACAGATATCAATGAATGATGATGAGACGGCTGATGATGAGACTGAAGTTACTGTAGACTTGCCACCAGATAATGATGAGGATGACTCCAATACAGAAAACAATAACAGCGACAAACAAAAAAATAAAAAAGCAAAAGCCTCAAATGTGTGGTCTGAAATTGGGCGAAATATAAATGAAGAGGTTCAATTGATAAAAAAAACACAAAAAGGTGATCGAACAAATGCATATTATCTGCCCAAATTTGTAGATAAGTTTTTAAAGGATTTACTCGACTTACCACTGTGGTCGTGTGTTGTAAGAGACGAGTTTAAATTTGGTCGTATTCCAGCATCGAGCAGTTGCGTTGAAAGTGATTTCAATATACTGAAAAACTCATTTTTAAAAGATGAAGTGACACCGATAAGAGTTGATAAGTATGTCGAGAAGTATATTAACTATTTAAATGGAAGGCTTAAAATCATCGACGCGAAAATCAATCCAGAGATTAGTAATGAAAATAACACGCAAAATATCAATTCCACTACCTTAAGTGATGAAAGTCTGAACAATTCTACTGAGACTTTCGATATTAATGAAAACAGTTCATGTCCTGCTTGCGCCAACAATGACAAACCAACAGGTACACATAGATGTTTTATTTGCAATCGACCGATCCATAATTTGGATTCATGCTCTCATCCACTGGATTTAGAAGACGAAGGGTTCGGACAGAAGAGAACTTGTTTTAAATGTAAAAAAGCAAGTAATATTGATGTCATCGTTGCATCGCGACTAAAAGAAAATTGGAGAAATGAAGTTTTGAAAACTCCTCCAACACAGAAGAAAACTCAGATTTTGGGAACAAGTACTTTTAAAAAGTCGAATTATGTGGCAAAGTACTATGGTGAAAAACCACATGTCATTAGCGAAGAATTGCAATTTGCAGGAAAAAGTAAGAAAATCCCTATTTTAAAGAATGGTTGTGCTGATGGATTACATCCAGTAAACATAAATGGTAAGAGGGTGAACACCATGTATACCTGTCCGTTTGATACTGTTTACCAATTACTTGCTGCTGCAATTTGCGATTGGCCCCTTCTCCGCTCGAAAGTGAGTATTTCTTTTACGATTGTGTCAAAAATAATTATTAACTATAGATATGTAATTCTATTCCATAGGTCCAAAAGCAGAGAAACGCTAATGAATTGTTTGATTTTGCGTTGAAAATTTTTGAAAAGGGTATAACTGCGGCATCATATGCAAATCGTGCAAAATTTCATCACACATTTATTTATCATGATGAACAGTTAGATGGATCCATTTTATTAAAGTGCGAAACAACTGTGGAACAAATTATAATGAGATCATTTATGAATACACCGAGTGTTGAGATTATGATAAAGTGCAATACATGTTCAGTAAACCATGTAAGAAACATTATTGCACCACTGATATATACTTCTGACATGCAAAAAAATTAAATCGAGATGGAACAGCTTGATAATTTATCCATGGTAACCCAATGCAGAGCACAGGGATGTACAGGAATGAGACAAACCTCCATTTCTTCCTTAGGTAAACATATCAATACTTTTGAATACGCGAAAATTAAAAAGTATATTACATCTGACTAATTTAAGCTTATAATTAACAGGGGACATAGTTGTTTTTGAAGTATTTGATGCTGGAACAAATATGAAAACGGAATTAAATAATCTACCAAAATTTCTTAAAAACCCTACAAACTTTGGAGAAATGTACCGACTTGTTGGAGTCGCAGATTTTATGCCTCCTAGATTGGTGACCAGGACATCTTCTGGTCATTTTACCGCGGTATGTTTGCGAGGGACTCAATGGATAGAGTATGATGATCGAAATCCAAAAGAAATTTTAAGAAAAGCGAATCATTTGGTGTATCCAAGAATATTAATGTATGTAAAAGTACAATAAAGAAAAAAATATTCGAAAAATTTAAACTGTTTTTAGTATGAAAAATCTGTATCGTAAGAGTTTTTTTTTTAAATTTACTTACATTTATATGTAAATGTGCATTTTATTCATCAACTAGTTCCTAGAAAATATTTTTAACTTCCCGCTAAGAAAATTGAAAATTTTTTGAAAATCGGGAAGTTATTGGTTTTACCCCGTTTTTCGAAAATCCAGTTTTCATCTATATTGACGCTATATTGACGGTTCCCGTGTTTGTTGCAGTTGCAGAGATGGCCTCTAGGTTGCTTCTAAGTATCTACTAGAAAAAAATTAAATCCAAACAATTACTACTCAGCAAGGTAATCAATTAGATATTGAAAAAAAAAAAATACGATTTTAACAACAGAATCAATTATGTTTATCCTGGGAAAATGGAGAATCAAGCAACCCTGGACGGTTTACAATGATACCGATCAGAAACTCACCCGATCTCCCGGTTTCTATTTTGTTGCTGAGTCTCCGGACATTGATAACTGATGCAACGATGAGCAACAAAATCAATTTGTTTGTTTATTCCCGAAAAACCGAGAGTTAAGCAAGCATAAACGGTCAAAAATTTTATTTGTTTAAAAAACATTAAAATTTTTTTTTTTTTCGACAATTGAATTTTGCACGATCTTACAGCAACTAATTAGCAACAAAATGCAGTCTATTTGTTTTCACAATTCTTACCCTTTTTCGCTATTTTTCATGCTATTTTTATGTAAAGCTAGCATGTTTGTCGATTTCTCGGGATCGGCTGGAGCAACAAAATCGATTTTTTCGCAACTAATTAGCAACAAATTAGCAACAAATTTTGAGCTATTTGTTTTTAATTTTTGATCATTTAGTCCTGCCTTCGCTATTTTTCATGCTATTTTTATGTAAAGCTAGCATGTTTGTCGATTTCTCGGGATCGGCTGGAGCAACAAAATCGATTTTTTCGCAACTAATTAGCAACAAATTAGCAACAAATTTTGAGCTAATTTTTTTTAATTTCTGCTCATTTAGCCATGCCAGTTTTATAGAGCTAGAAGCTCAACAACTACCAAACAACAGTTGGATGTTCTTTGGACGTTGAGAGGGCATTCGATATAGTGTCTGGATAAAATTACTTGTCTACAAACTAAGTAATCATTTTACCCTTTCCAAATACATTCATTAATTTTTTTTTTTATTTTCCTTATTCTAGATCCTTCCGCACGTGCAATTAAACAGCCCTTTGTCATCAACCAGACCCATTCGAGCAGGGGTTGTTCAAGGATCGAAGCCAGAACCTTTCCTGTATTCACCTCGGGCTCAACCAGAAAACCCCACCAACTTTGTCTTTGTAGATGACTCCTTGACGGGCTCTCACTGTCACCTGTGATCGCAGCTTTTATAGCTGGAGACCACATTAGGAAGCTCTTCGAGAATTCCGGAGATACGGAATCAAAATTAAATCAGCAAATTCCGAGCTTATTTGTTACGAATACCCACACGAAGACGAAGACGTTCGCGATCAGCATCATCTTTTCTAACGGAACACAGCTCAGGTCAAAGAAATAGGTGAATTGTCTTGAACCCGCACGTAGCTGCAGTCAAAAGAGTTAACTTTGATTTACATCGGGTTCATCCGCTGATGAGCAAATGAACACAGACTGCTTTCCCGTCTCGTTCACAATATCCAAGCCTGGATTGCAAAAACTGGCTGTATTCGAGAGGAAAGTTCTGCGCATCTACAAATTAATTGGCAACAATCCGATATGCACGAAAACCGTCAGTAATAGAAAAAATCTAGGATCATCCCTTTATTGCAGTACGAGATGCAATCCGGAAGACTACTGCTGGAAAACTTGGCAAACCATTCCCACCCCTTAGTAAGAAGGATAACAGAAGAAACAGAAGACCTGGAATCGAGATACATCGATGAGATAACCCTAATGGACGATGACATAGTAAACGATGACGAAGCAATGACCTTCTACTCTGAGGCACTCTCACCCCACTCTTGTAGCTAGTCACCTCATCAAAATCATTAAAAATAAAATGAGTTTGCGTTGAACGTCGATTAGAAGAGGTGCAGGTGACCACAGTATTGTCTAGTGCTATTTCTCTTTGGTGGTACCCGTGGTGTGATGGATAGCATGTCCGCCTGTTAATCCAGAGGTTCGAGTTCGAATCCCACCAGAGGCAAAAATGTTTTTTCTACGGGTATCACCTTTGGCGAGGAATTGGCAAGTCCTCCGTTAGTATTCATTGCCATGAAAAGCGCTTTCTCGATTAGCCGTTCGGAACCGGCAGAAAATTGTAGGTCCCCTCCATTCCCTCACAAGGGATGGTTGTGAGAAATGCGCTAGTCCCAGGGGCTCCTCGCTCTGTTGCGCCACCCTATTTATTTATTTATTTATTTATTTCTCTTTGAATTTATTGGCCAGTGCTATCTTCCTGTGTATTGAGTGGCTCTCAGAGCAAACCCACAATCAAAGTTCTAGTCCCATTTCGGGAATCACCAAACCATACAAGAGTTGCGATTCTAAATTTAAACTGTTGTAACCGAGACTCGACATCACCGCACAGTTCGACTCAGAAGAACGAAGACCAGAAACCCAGGACCGTCATCGTCTCAGCCCGTTTACCTGAACCAATTCGTGAATCTGAGAATCCCTTCGAGTATTAGGGTCAAGAAGTAGACCCCTGATTTCCCAGCATCTCAGATCCAAGTCACCAAACTCAGCCAGACGTTACAGGCGAATCTTTTCAAAACAAGCAACAATTGGACCAGTGGGTTAGGTAAGGGTGTAGTATGTAGTATCCCAACCAGTAGTAGTAACCAAGTGTTGCAATAAACCACCAGCTACTTGCATCATTGTACTTCTAACTCATCTACCAAGCGTGCCGAGCTATTGATAACTCTCCAAGACTTATGAACGACTAGTAAGTCATTAATTACACCATGCAAGTTGACCAGGTTGACAACACTCGGATCCCTGATGCTCGTGCAACCACCTAGTCACCAAAATTAAAAATCTCCTAGAAAGAGTGAAGAAGTGCATACGAATTTATTGCTCAGTTTCCTTCTTTATGCTCCTTCTTTTCCTTTCTTCATTCTTCTTCTTTCCTTCTTGTTCCTCTATGGGGTAACGAGCTTAGTGATCACAGCTCTTCCTCTCATCTCCTTCCGCCTAAGGGGTGCGTCCCACGTTAAACATTTCCTTCTGAATCGAGTGACATTCAACCAAATTCCAAAACATGCACCCCACAATTGAATTGATACATTAAATTCCCAGTTAATAAATACTCCAGTCCCTATTTGTTCACCTACACTTTCGGGCACACTCAGCTCCCACAAGAGTAGGTACTGTTGGCATATTGTAACTGTAGCATTGTTCAAATTACACATACCTATCAAGTTAATATTGTTGCAATCATTTAACAACAACAATTTTCGTTTAATTAATAACCGTTGTGCCATCGGAGAATATAATTCGCTGCCTGATGCCGTTCAACAAGGACTTTGATTGGAATATATTCGCCCCAAATTGATCGGATTTGTTGTACAAATGGTGAAAACAAAAATGCAAATCCAAATCGGATTCCACTGTGTGATTTTGAGCAAAAATGTTTACATTTTCCTTTTTAAATATTTGAATCCTTTTTTGTTTCGTTTTTCTGTTTGGTAAAATATGTTTTCTCTGAGCTGCATGTTGTGTAGGTGTATGTACCTGTACCTACCTATATCATTTAATTTGAAAGTCGGGAGATAAATTGAAACTTTTACACGCGTACTTGACCCCTTTGCCCGGGCGGGTTGGCACGGGCATGTCGAGCAATCGAATCGTAATGTAATCAAGCGATTACTACTCCACCATACAGCGAAATTGTGTGACGCAGATTTTAATAAATATTTTGATTTAATTTATTTTAGTACAGACTTATTTTTTGTTTTTATAATTTGCTTTTGTGTTATTTGAGTTGGTTATGTGTGTGTGGTTAGTTTTGAAGTGCGACTATAGCGATTGCTATTGGGATTCCAGTTTTAAATTGGTTAGTTATCGAGTGGAAAATTTGGAGAATAAACGAATTTCAGCTAAATTATGCAAATCAATCAAGGATTTATCAAAAAGAGAGCATTCGATAGAATGCATAGCTCCTCTGTGAAATGTCGTAGTAGTAGTTGTTGTTGTTGTTGTTGTTTGGGAGTATGTCACAGCCGACCAGTCAGTCACTTACGCCTACTTAAATGGAAAAACGGATTTAATCAAATCGTAATTTGGTTATATTCATGAGAATTTAGGTGGCTCTTGCGGGATTTTGAAATTTATTTCAATTTGGTTTTTAGGTGCGCTTTTGAGTATGTTTACGAAGTGTGGCTATCCGATTCGATTGAATCACAACCACACATAAATAAGTGTGGAATCTGTTAGTGGATATAATTTCAATTTTACCATTTTTCAAAAACTAGCTGTGAATACTTCTGATGCAGCCCAGCAGACTAATTTCCATAAGTCTTCGAACACTTTTTTTAACAATTGAAATTGCAAGGATATGGTTTCCGAACATTTCTGATAGCAGAAGTACCTACCTACTTACAGTCTGTGGGAAGCCGCAAAACATCTGGCTACGCAAAGCATTGTCAATAAAAATATTGAAATCTTCCATAGACAGCTATAGGTGACCATTAAAGCTTTCTCATTCAAAATCCAAATTAGTAGAAAGCTGCATCAGTAAGCTTAGACTGCTCAGCTCAAGAAACATCGTAACTTTAATTTGAGTTCCAGGATATCGTGTCATAAACGGCAAAAATGGCGGACAAGCTGGACAAAATCTCAATCCACTAGAACAAGAAAAAAAACAGAATCCAACAAGGCTTTTTAAAAACATTCAATGACACGTGGTCATCTTCAGAGACATGCAGGGTTTCCAGAAACCTATGGCCAAATATTTCCAAGAATAAAAAAAAAATTTCAGCTCCAGCTAAGCAGACCTCGACTCTTTCTCTCTCTGTTGATTGACACTCTCACGGATCACAACTCATTGGCATTGGGATTTGGGAACCCAAATGATGAGAATTGGCATTATCACATCCGACTTGTGTGCTGCCAGGACGAAGAGGCAGTTGAGGGATCATTCCGCTTCCTCTGTGAGTGCCCCAGCGTGGCCTACACTAGAAAAAAAGCCCTTGGATATTACTTCTTTGACGAACTGGGTAACATCTCTTAACTCCCATAGCACAGCATCCCGAAATTCATCCAGGGCTCAAAATGGTTCAGTGGGAGTGCCCAACCCCATTAACTCATTGACCAACGTAGTCCTCTGCTGGGATTATACTGTCACGAAAAGCACTTTCTAACTTGCCGTTTAGAAAAGACAAAAAAGCACATTCATTACTTCCCACCTTATCGAGCACTTTAGTACCACAATTTGACATTCTTTCACTAGCATTTGAACAAATTGAAATAAAATAAATGAACAGCAGACTGATAATGTGCATTTTAAAGCGATAGAGAAATCGCTCACTCGATCACTCACTCCATCACTGATGCTGTAATTCGGCCCAAGGCTAAGCAGTTCAGTAAGAAAGTCTTCATCCTTTCTCAGAAAACTTCTTAAAATCCCCTTAAGAAATAACAATCTCAATAGAATTTTCTTTCTAGCAATCACCTTTTGACCTACGACTTAGATTTATTTTACCGTCAATATCATTTTACTCGCTACATTACCGGCTGCAATTGATCAAATTGAAATGTTGGTCGGTTTTCGTTGGCACTGAAATTTTAAAACAGTTCCCCTGGAGAAAACTCCAAAAATGCTTGATCGTGTGTATAGACACCTTTAGAAAGGCTTAAATAGAACAAGGCAAATCAAAGAAAACTCCTGCCTTGGACAAATTTTCAAGGCTCAAGTTTTCATCAAACTCCAACCGATTTTAGAATTCTTATGCAAAAACCTTTCAAAATTAACTTCTGTTTCTTATCTTTGTTATAATAATTCACATGAGCACATGGTGTCGCGTCATTAATTAAGAATGTTTGTTACATTGCAACAAAAACTGTTTGACAAATGAGTATCAGCGCGTACTTGAATATGTGACTAACTACAGACGCCCCACTTGTATTACGTTAGCGTCACCAGATAAATCAGTTTACGTATTCTAAACAAATGATAGATAACATTGACATGAGCACCTGTCATAAAATTATAATCAATCTTAATGTCACAGGCGGCCGGCAGCACCGCGCCGTGATTCCCTAATTTATTGACAGAAGAACTCTCTTCAATTTACACATACATAGCTACAATAAATGAGATATGAGCCATATTTTATACAGCAGGGCTTGCGTTTTGTTTTGTAGTTGTGTGGGCGTAAGGTGTTGTGTTAACATTTTTGTTTATAAGTAAATAACGTTGCGGGCGTGGGAGCCTGTAATTGAGTCAAATCTATTAAATCGAACAAAGGTTTTAGGTATTTTGAAATTGTATGTTTCATTTTGATAAAAGCAACGCAGCGTTGTGAGCTTAAGAAGCACATATCAATTTGAGTTTTGTGTGGAAAGATGTGATTTGAGCGGAATGTTAAACGTTGCGATGTTTGAACAGAATCAGTCTATAAATCTACACAGCTGGGTGCTGATAAGTGCGATAGCAAATTATATCAAAGCACTTTGACCAGTAAGCGGTCTTGAATCAGCAACTACATTTTTTCAAAAGCAAACCAATAAAATGGATAAAAACTTCGAAACAAAATACAGCTCAATCTATTGGAAGTTACGTAGCCTCATAAATGTCATGATGCTATACGGGGCGCTTATCCATACGACACCTTGTTCCTTTGGTGTTCATTAACATAAGACGATACTATATGAATTGCTATCAGTGTCAATATTGTAGTTAGGGCTCAATCATTGCAAACGCAGATGCAATTGAATACATGTAGGTAGGAAAGTAACCCAAGTATGCGTAGTATCGTAAGTTTTATATGATTATCCATGAAACTATAAAACAATACAAAAGAATATTTACTTTAAAACTGTTAACTGCAATTGAATAGCTACACGACGGTTGTTGCAAAAGAAGTATTTATTTCTTAGACTTTTATATCTTTCGATATAGAACTAAGAATTCACTAAAAATTTCAGCTGTAAGTAAGAACACAAAAACTATTTGAAGGGGATGTATGAGACGTCGAAGCTTTGTTCGAAGAAGGGTTGGTTAGTGACTAAAATAGACAAAATAAACGTCCCTAAAAAAGGCGAATCTTCCTCCCCTTCCAATTACCGTCCAATTGCACTAACGTCCCTTCTTTCCAAGGTCATGGAAACGTTGATAAACCGTCAACTTATGAATTATCTTGAAGAACGAAAGCTTCTTAATGACCGTCAGTACGGCTTTCGTAGCAAACGGTCCACTGGTGATTTGATGGCTTATCTCACCGAAAAGTGGAACCAATCTTTACATTGTTTTGGAGAAAGTAAAATTATTGCGCTTGATATTTCTAAAGCATTTGATAGAGTTTGGCATCAGGCTCATTTATCGAAAATGCGTGCTTTTGGTATCGACGAGTCTCTTCTTCGTTGGATTAGAAACTACCTCTCCGACGACCGTTCAATACAAATTGTATTGGATGGCTTCAAGTTTGATAACCACTTCATAAATGCTGGTGTGCCTCAGGGCTCCGTTTTGTCTCCGACTCTCTTCCTTATTTTCATAAATGATCTCTTATGTTCTAGTCCGCTTAACTCTTTTGCTGATGACTCGACGCTCAGCTTTTCATATTCGTTTCCAAATTCACGTCCCTGCTCTTCGGATGTGGAACTGGAACGGTTGCGTATGGCAAGCTCATTGAATTCTGACCTTGACAGCATTGTTACATGGGGTCATAAGAACCGAGTAGAATTCAATGCTTCGAAAACTCAATGCTGTCTCTTGTCGTTGAAGCTTAACATTCCCCCATTACCATTATCCATGAATGGTACCTGTATCCAAGAAACCGGAAAGCTGTCAGTACTGGGTATGTATGTAAACGATGATCTTCGTTGGAATGACCACATATTTGAAGTCGCCAAAAACGCTGCTAAATGCTTAGGTTTCTTGAGACGATGCAGGAAGTTCTTCAACCCTTTTGATCTGGCTACAATTTATAAGGCCTTCATCCGCCCAAAACTGGAGTATAACTCTCATACCTGGTCAGGTGCTCCTCAAAAAAAACCAAATGGATTAAATGGAATTGCCGCCCGCCATATTGTGGATGCACATTAATATTTTTTTCTTTCGATGTATGATGTACATAACATACATTATGAAAATTAGTCAGCAGAGTGGGCCTTTTGATTGCTCCAAGACAGGAAATCTATAGAGCCAACGGCATGTCGATCCAATTGTCAATTTAAAGTAACAAAAATTATGTATATAATACCTGATTTTCGATAATGCTATGATTTAACAGACATAGCGCAGTAAGATAGCCTGGTTAATGAAACTTCAACTACAAGGACTTGATTTTTTAAGTAACATTGATTGTCTGTTGGGTGCCTAGGTCACAGCTGACCGGTCAAACAATCAGTTTCCTTGCTTCCATTCCTCCGCCTTATTCCGAAAGTACATTGCAGGAAATCGCGAAAATGGAAGATTTCGTCTTAGATGGCGCAATCAAGTAGAGAAAGACCTCAACCGACATTTAGGACTCGCTTGTAATCGAAATTGTTATCGAGAGATGTTGGTTGAGGCCTATGTTCACCCCGAACTGCGATTCCCAACTAAGCAAGTAAGTAGTATTCACCTTGAAACTAGATTGCGATTGTTATACTCAAAATCCTACAACCAAAAGTCTCCGAACAATGAATTTCAAGTACCAACTACCAAACATGATCCAAGTGAGGATTTTTATTCCAAACATGTTCTCGTTTACATCAAAACTGGGTCACTGAACAACAATCAGGTGAGCAAGCTCATTCCAGTTGAAAAGGAGAAATATTTCATCTCTCTCCAAGAAGAAAACAAAAAAAAAAAATGAATGAAAATTCCCATCTCATGCATTTGAGTCCATTTTTCTGACCCAGTCCACACATCATTCCACGTCCCTTAACCCATTTTATAGGATTCAAGGTATACAAACATACACCCTCGACACACAGCCGGATGCAACATTAATTTTTAAGCCTTACATAAACGAGGATAGCTATTCTTCGTCATACATGGTGTAACATTTTACCTCTTGGCAATTCACAGAGTAGCTCCCTTGAGTAGTTGATTAAAAAATGAGACGTTGCTTGTTTGGACGGCAATTGTCTTGATTGTTGCAGGTGTAGAGGCGATGTTCTTTTTTATCTCCTGTGAGTTGTTTTTATACCTCTCCTCTTTTCGTCATCAGTACCATCATCACTCGCATGGTACTATTTCTGTTGGTTGTATCTATGGCACCTCTTACCGGGACATTGTTGAGAGCATTTTCATTGCAACAATAAAAGTGACCTAAAGTCTTGTCTCACCTTTTATGTGGGGTGAATTCATCGCACCGGAAATGAAGTCAGTCTGATATACTTACTCAAAACTGGGTGTAAACATTTTTATTTTTATTGAATTAAATTGAATTCATGAAACTAAAATGAATTCAATCAATGAGTTTGGTTGAAAAGAGTTTAAGAGAAATAAATGTGTTGAACATTGCCTGCACTTATATTATCACAGCTTAGTTATAGCTTGAAATTCATTGAGTAGAGCGAACTTGCCCAGATTAATTGAACAAGGTTGAACTGAATTGAAACAGGTTGAATCAAGTTGAACTGAATTGAAAGACATAATTTTGGCAGAGAATCGTTCGATGAATATTCTTCTAAGATAATTCTTCAATTAGATAACAAGCATTTGGTTTGTTTTTGTAAAGCCGAATCGTAAGAATGAAACGTTAGTACGAGCAGTTTTCTCACTTTTCCCCAAATCTTCACAAAGATCAACCCAACAGCGTAAAAATAGTTCATTTTGGTTTCCGTAACCTTTCCTCCCTTCTTCAATTTTCGAAGATTGTAAAATAGAGAATTTTATCCTTACCTTCACTCAGTAGAATATTTCGTAAGCAGTTACTGGGAAAAAAGCTTTCATATTTCTTCACAGATTTTAGAGGAGGGGTCTGATCTCTGTACAAGAACTGGATAATTTTTGGAGCATACCCCCAACAACTTTTTGAGTTCAGTACGATTGGAAAATTGTTTGTGGTTGAAAATCTCGAAACACGACTGGTTGGTAGTAGAGTGAATGAGTTAAAGAGTCAAGGACGGACAAACGGGTGATATCAATCACTTCCTGGTTTACCTTGAATACGACAAGTGGTTTTTTTATTGCTTTTGAGAAAAAGTTTTGAGAAAAAGAAAGTTTTAAAGGGGGAAATTGGAAAAAGTAATAAATTTCAAGTTTGCATAATATCAAGTTTTCTTTCGAATTGAAATAGGTTGAATCCAATTGAATGGAAATGAAAGCCATATTTTTGACAGAGAATCATTTAATGAGTATTTATCAAAGCTTTTAATTGGATTACAAGCATTTAGCCGATTACATTTATACCAACTAATGTTGTCGAAATTATGGAGATCAAATTTGAATTTTCTTTAAAGTAAATAGTTATACTGTTTTTCTCCAACTCTGATGTTTTTAGGAAGAAGCTATATAACCAGCTCAATGAGCTGAGCTCATCCAGAAAATTTCTACCTTCTACACGATTTCATGTAAAAAAAGGCTTCGCTGGAGGTTCAACACAACTAGACATGGACATATCACATCGAGAAACCGCATAAAACCACAGAGCAATAAGCAGCTCCTTAAATGGCCCACCATAAATATCACTAGGTGGCGAGCATGAATGTGAGAATTGAACAAAATGCAGAGAAGAAAGAAGCAAAGGGTGGATGACCACGATGCAGGACACAGGTGAACTGTCGTATCATAGCGTTAAATTATTCTGAACACGTAGGATATATAGGGTGGAAGACGTGAATGACGACAACGATGATGCGCGTTTACAACACCATATACGAATCTTTGGAAAAAAACTACAAGTTGCACTTAAGATAAACTGACTCTTTCCGGTCAGATAGTTCTTTACTTAGCCGATGATGGTGGCAAATAATACGTGGCAAGGGCTTCAGAATGGGGGGCTGCAGTTCATAAACGAATGCATTTAAACAAGAAAAGGTAAACAACCCAATTGATGAGTGTGTGAATACAACTGCGCTGTCTTAAACTATTCCAAAGCAATTATGAAAAAGTCGTTCACCTTAACACAGAAATCTAGATCCTTTGGCTTTGACAGGGAGAAAAATGGTAAATTTTCAAATCTCAAAATCATTTTATTCTTAAGGAAAGATTTTATATTTTTTATAAAATATAAAATAGGCCCAGGGTCACCCCGAACTGTAATGTCCATCTGAGTAAGTATTTAAGCCTTTCCATGGCATTCTCATGAACTCAAAAGAGCTCTTTTTTCTTATGCGCTATATTGGCTCATCTCTTCTACAATTAAAACTTTCAAAGTGGAAAGGAACCTAGCGACGGTTTCCTTACGCTGGGCATCGACTGTGGGGGACATTTTTGTCTTTATGGTCTTAATGTGTTGCAAAAATTCCTTTTCGAACTAGATGAATTTGGAGGGGTACATCTTGTCCAAATGACCGCGAACACAGCAGTAGATGACAGCTGCTTGTTCTTCATTGGACACTGGCACATAGTGTCTTTGTTTCCACAATTCAAGACGAACACCACGGTTCTACAATTCGTGGGTGGCAGCATTCAAATCGGACCCGAATTGAGTAAAGACAGCGACTTCACAGTATCGGGCCAACTCAAATTTCATGGAACCTGGTTCATGGCCTTGGTCTGGGTATAGCTGAACCGACACGAGATAGAGACAAACCCACGCGACGTAAATGGCTGGTCGGATACACTTGTAGAACAACCTATGGCTAGCGGCATCTTGCCATCACGCTTCAACAAACGAGAATGCAAGTAGAATAAATCCCCAGGGTAGACATCACATTTCACGACTTGGAGGACGACGCAGCAACAGAGACAACTGACGGTAGGCAACAACCTACTTGGAAAAATCGTTGTAGATGATCAGGCGTATCAAGGTAGTATTCGCCCTTGACACAGTCAGAGTATGGGGCCAAGTATTGCAAGAGGTAGCATCTGAAGCAGAGGCGTTGCAGTCACGGCTCCAGTGTCTTTCAAGCGCTTCACAGTCTGAGAGACAGTGGAACGCCTCTGACAAATAGCAATATAGATACAGAAAAATTTCTTGCTTTAATCTTATTTGTCGTCGAAAAGCATTTTGTTGATGTCGGCCTCGATGGTCAATTCGGTTTTTTCTGCCTGCCTGGTCACCGATGATCAAATCACGCAGACCACCACCGATGGACACCAATGAATTGCCGGCTTTGATACCAGCTTGCTTAGGTTCTGGCGCAGAGACACGTGCGGAATAATGCCAGGAGCCTTGACTTCGACCCGGAAACGATTCTTAGCATTGATTGCATCCATATCATTATTTATACGTTACCCAAAGCATCAACGACACGACCCAAAAGCTCCGACTAGAACGTCGACAATAGCACCGGTACGCTGCACAACATAAATCTGCTCGATCAGCTTCTCATTACCGAAAACGACAACACCGACATCTTCGGGTTCCAAATTCAAAGCCATTTTTATCAAACACGAAGAGAATTCAACCATTTCATCGCCTTTAAACCGTAGACACGAGCAACACCATTACCAAAATCGGCCTTGTTGCCCCAAACGCCCAAAATTTTTTATTTCAAGACGGTCTCAGTGCATCTTAATTGTAATATGACGTGTAGCTTGTGGACAGCTAAAGAAGCAGCCGGGTAGGCTATGTAAGCTACCTGTTTGTCAGACTCGGGCAGGCTACTGGCCACGGAAGTGGCCAAAGGATAACATCGACATTTTTCCTAAATTGATACCTTTTCTAACTTAAAACTACTTCTGTAGTCTATTTTCAAGACAGTGCATTGGGAAAAGTAAAAGCCAAGAGAAAAATAGATTTTATTTTTATCCAACAAATACTGCCATTTGCACTTCACACAAAAGTGTGTTCAAGTGACTCGGAGCATTCACCGCACCAGTTCTAAATGATTATTTGAGCATAGGCCCGCAAAACTAAGGGCGCTACTTTATTGGCGGGTTGTACTGTCAGAATCTTACAGTCGCAGATGCTCAAGAAAAGGTGAAGACACTATTGCTGTGTTTGAGCAAGTTCATAGATCGAATGAAAGAATACGACTCAATTAAAGCCTTGAGAACATAGCCTTTTTACTGTTGAAGAAATGAGATTTCGCAATAGCAGCCTTGGAGCCTTGGTTTTACCAGGTTCCATGACGATCCTTAACGCCGACGACTTATATACATTTTTGAAAAAACTTAAAATTCTGTTACAACTTCGATAAGTTCAATGCTAGCACAACAACCTCGGTTTCGACAGCAAAAAGAGGTCAAGCACTAAAAATTAAACTTCAAACGCTTTCAATTGAGTAAAATATTTTTGATAAAGTGCTAATCACACATACCCCTTATCATTCGTTGGTCTTATCATAAAAACTGAAAACCTTTGAAGTGTGGCCTGACCAAGAATTTTGTTGTTAAATCGAGGTGTTCAAAAGAAAACAACAAGAAAAACGAAATACTTTTGCCGTGAAACAAAAACAAACAACGACTTCCGAGAACCTATCGTTCTTTTATTTATCAAAATCACTTTATTTTTGTACAATAACAATTACGTGTCATTAGACATGCTCCTTGTATCGTTGCGACATTTAGTCGCTGTCGATGTTTATTCAAGTTTCAAATCGTGGATTTCTGCAATTTTTTTGATCAAAGTATCGACCAAATCAGAAACCAACTTACTCTCCTTTTCTTCATCTTCTTCATCATCATCTTCTTCTGCATCTTCGTTTTTCAAGGCAGAAACCTCGATTGGTTCGACTAATCCAAAACTAATCATAACATCACTGTCTCCATCAGCTGCTTCCTCCTCTTCATCATGAATCATTCTCAAGTCAATGTCTTGAATTGGCTTCACATCGGCATTTTCGTCCTCTTCCTCTTCGTCGCTTTCTTTTTCATCAGCAATCACAACATCTGCAGCCTTAATGGGTTTATCTAAACCATAACTAACAAGAACATCGGAATCATCGCTGTCTTCATCAGCTGCTTCCTCCTCTTCATCATGAATCATTCTCAAGTCAATGTCTTGAAGTGGCTTCACATCGGCACTTTCGTCCTCTTCCTCTTCGTCGCTTTCTTTTTCATCAGCAATCACAACATCAGCAGCCTTAATGGGTCTATCTAAGCCATAACTAACAAGAACATCGGAATCATCTTCCAGATCTTCTTCTGGTTGTGGAACCTCAGGTATTTTCTTCAGGTTGGCAATCTTTTTCAAGCTAGTCGGCTTTTCACGAAACTCTTCAACCAATTCATCACTTATTTTTGACTGTGGTACTTCTGGAACAGATTCAATGATCTCTTCTTCTTGTTCTTGGGGTGCATCCTTGTTTCCGAACCTTGATTTGTGTTCAAGAACATAGTTAGCAATCTTTTGTAGAGCAGGCTCGAGTTTTGCAAGGGCTGGCTTTAGATCTTCTTTCAAATGGCCTGCCGACACCAATGCCACTGCCACAGCGAAGAAAACCACGAATGACTTGTTCATTTTTTGAAAATATTTCTACAACTGATTAACAAAGTCGTTTCGTAGAAATATTTATAGAAACCGATATGGTTATCGGAGGTAAGAATCGTCCAGTAGCTGATGGCTTTTTATTACACGATAAGAAAACATGATTAGCATTTTCTTGGAGAAAGTCTTAAGGGTTGTTTTGAAATTCGTTCTTCGAAGGGCTATCATCAGATAAACCAGGTTGCGAAATCTAATAAATCGAAAAAAAAAAAAAAAAAACTAGCCAGAGAACGACGAGTCAGTGAACTGTAACTGTGATTATTTTTATAACCCACAATCAGTGAACACTGCAAGTCTTATCCGATCCCAGATTGTGCTTTCGAGTTTTAATTGCGTTGTATTCAATTCATTTCGAATGGCTTATCCGATGAATGACTGGAAACCTTCCAATGTTTCCAAAGGTCGAAGGCTTTTGGTAACGGTTAAAGGCTTCTGGAGAGTCGAAAATAATATTTTTTCCAAATTTTATTCCTGATAAAAAGGTGAGAATGAAAACTTATCGAAGTATTTATTTTAGATTTCAAGATCTAAGGCTACGTTAGTTAAGAAATCAAATGCTGATAAAGCCGTTTGAGTATTTTAATCAAAAAATGGATAGTAATTGGTCTACATTTTCGAATATCAATGTTTTGTTACGAGTGTCGTAAGGAAATTGTCACCATATTTCTTAGTCCAAACGACAAAAGCAATTAAAAGCAATACAACTTCTTGTGACCTTTTGAAGCCATGGATCAAGAACGAATAAATCTTTTTTTTTTTTGTTGTTTCATGAGAGAACACTAATGCTTTGAGAATTAAATAAAAAGTAATTAAAATTCAGGCATAGCAGCTCAAGATCAATCAGGGTCTATAATTTGTTAAGGAAAGATTCTAACTGCAGCCCTTACTTTAGAGCAGTGTTTTCAATCTGTGGGTCGTGACCTCTAGGGAGGTACCGAAGCCTTACTCGGGGGGTTGCCGGCTAAAAAAGTAGAGTTTCTTACACAACAAAAACACAGTTTTAGTGAGAAGGATGCGCTCGCTTGTTTATTTTTCAAAAGCTTATCAAACTATGGTACTATTTTTGAAGTGCAAATAATTAAATCACTTTCTAGTTGCAGCCTATTTCTCTTCTTAGTTTTAATGCCAACCATTGAAAAAAATGTCAGTTCACACAGGCATGAAGTGGCGAATGGCACCAATAATTTAAGAGCTTCCCTTGTCAGCTCTTGATATTCGTGTTTTCTTTTCATCCAAAATACGTCGACACTTTGCGAACAAAATTCCATTTTAAGCATGCCATCTGCAGCCCAATTTTGAAGACATTCCTTCGTTTGTGGGGTGAAATTAGCCATATCTATTGACTTGTCCAAAAAAGGGTTTAAAATAAATCGACGTCCATTGGCAGCTTTAGAGTGCAAATCCGGAAAGTATGTTAAAAGCTTCGATTGTAAATTATGCAATCCCTGTATCATACAAGGTATGTGAGCCGATAATGAAAAACTTCGGTCTGTTGCATTATCTTCAACAATCTTTGGAACCCTTGGAAAAGAATCAAACATATTGTTTATAGCGCGTGAAATGCCTTTACTTTATATTTAGCATTTAAAATATTTTCTTCTTAAATGATCTGCCAAAAATGCTAATTTCAAGAGCCAGATTTTACATCTTTTAAGAACATTAACAACTTGGCTCTCAGTTCTAGAACTTTTGTTAATACCTTTCCTTTGGATAGTCACTTGACCTCCGTGTTAAAAAGGAGATTTCTTAGAAGCGAGCCCACATGTTCACAAACGATTCTGAATAGCCGGGATTGCAAAGCTTTGCCTTTCTTCACAATTCTTATTTCACAATTCTTATTACCTCCATAAGCACGTCATTTAAATCAAAAGGTACTGCCTTAGCAGCTAGAGCCTGTCGATGGAGAAAACAGTGTGTCCAGGATATGTTTGGCATTATCGCTTTTAATTTTGCAATGAGTCCACTACTTTTTCCATCAGTCATAGCTTTAGCGCCATCGCTACAAATTGCAATACAAAAATCCAATCAATATTGTAATTGCAAGTGCTTTCCAAAAATATGTCGTTCAAACACTGGCGAGTAGTGTTTGCAGGAAGTGCTTTGCAAAATTAAATTTCTTTCGTGACACTGTCATCTGTTTCAAAGCGCACAAATACCACAAACTGTGCACAGTCAGAAACATCTGTAGAGACGTCAAACTGCAAAGCAAAATGTGGGCTGTTCTTTAATTTTTCGACTGCTTGTTCTGCGTGAACACATTGCCTGTTCATGAACATTTGAACATGTTCAAGTAAGTGGGTGGCAAGCGCGTGGCGCTTTTTGTCGCCGCAACGACAATACGGTGTGCCAACGTCGCCGTCACTAAAGCCTCAGTGGGAAGCGAACACTCTGTCTCCGGTGTACTGGCAATTGTTTTTGAAAATAGTCTCTCTCTCTCAACCATTTTTATCCGGAATGGTAGATGCAATTATCTGCGATTCTGAACGCCTAAACGAAAAAGCATTTTTTGGCAACAAAGCCTTGGGAGGATGAGACGTGAGAATTACAATTTCCTTATTTAAAGACTAAAGTGATACCCTGCGCGGCGGTAGCATTAAGGGGCTCGGCTAGTCTCTCGGGCTCAAATGGAGGTGATTTTTTGAAGGCGTGTAAAAAAAACTATAGCTTCAAATGTTCTGTAATCTTAGGAGTTTACTATAGATACATATATTCATGTAAATTGTCACGAAATTTCGAGTTAAAATATTGAAATCCAAGAAAGATATGGACCATTTCTTGAACTCCTTGAAATTAGAAGACGTCAGTTTGACGCTTTTTTGAATTTTTCTGGTACCTGTAACAAGAAAATAAAAAAATGGCGGTAAAGTAGACCCTTTTTCTTATACAGCATCTATAGTTATAGTGAAAAATTGAAAATTGACAAATTGGCAGCAATTTAAAAAAAAGTCCAAATTTCGCCAAAAAAATCGTCTTTCGATGGCTGCCAAAATTACAATTTTCATCCGATCGTAAAAGTTGTAGATGGCTGTATGTAAGGACATTATCCTTACATAGAGCTGAGCAAGCTATACCCGTCAAACTAAATCTAAATCTAAAGGACATTATGGAGAGTATGCAGTTAAAATTTCAAGACGATTCGTTAATATTTGCGTGAGTTCAGCAGCGGCAAATTTGACAGAAAAACGCGTTCAAAGTTTTCAGAGCAGGAGTTTGAGCGCCCGAGAGCTTCTCTTCTATACTCTGCCATTTCAAAAATATGCAAGATATCATTCCAAAAAAATTAAAAACAAAAAAAATCGATTTTTTGAAAATGAGAAACTAGCCGAGCCCCTTAATATTTTTCAAAGTCTGGAAAGGATGCGACCTATTGCGCGTTACAAAGTGAAAGTTCAGGTTCACATAAGTACAGCGGAATCGGAATTGTGGCATCTCAGGAAAGCATAAATATTTCACATAGCCACCTTTGAGAGGGAAAGAGAGAGAGATAGAGAGAGAGAGAAAGAGAGAGAGAGAGAGAGAGAGAGAGAAAGAGAGAGAGAAAGAGAGAGGAGAGAGAGAGGAGAGGAGAGAGAGAGAGAGAGAGAGAGAGAGAGAGAGAGAGAGAGAGAGAGAGAGAGAGGGGGGGGGGGGGGGGGGGGGAGAGAAGGGGGAGAGAGAGAGAGAGAGAGAGAGAGAGAGAGAGAGAGAGAGAGGGGAGAGAGAGAGAGAGAGAGTTGAAACGCACCATTCAAGGGTAAGGATTAAGGAACGCTACAGATAGATATTATACAGACCCTTGCCGGCATTTGCCTTAAAAATACGTTGACAAGGATATACGGCCCTCAAAAAGCACTTTCAACGAAAGGAAATAAGAAGTGAATCAGACAGGTATTAGTCTCGCCCCTGATGGTGTGATTTGGCTACACGATGTTATTGACAGGTAGATATTTACGAGGCCATCCGGCGACACTTTTAAACAGGAAAATCTCCTGCTGATCCCCACAAAATCAAAAATTTTTTTCGACAGGTATAGCCTTTCGCGAGGAATTGGCAAGTTTCCTTACCATGGAAAGTGCTTTCTCAATTAGCCGTTCGGAACCGGCCAAAAATTGTGGGTCCTTTTGTGACGTGCTTTTAATTTCCCAGCCGGGGTTGAACTCACGGCCGGCGGGCCAAGGTCAGTGAGTAAAAACACTCAAAAATTCACAAAGAACAGAAACTCTCTCTTACTCGGTACTATTCTGTGATAAAGTATAATTAACAATCAGTACCAGTTAGAGTAATACGGTCTATAGGTGATCCTATGCGGCTTCTATGGCTCCTGTTAGTGATCGTTACCTTGTCCGAATGACCTTAGTATCGTACTGACTACGGAAGAAAAAGAAATAAAGTTTAGTTTATAGTTTAATCAACTATGGCAATTCACGCTGTAGGTAGCCGTAAGTAAGTCGAAGCACTAGACGTCCGAAGACCCTAGTAGGCAGAAATGGCAGGCTTCCAAAGACCCTGGTTGGCAGAAACAGCGGGCGTCAGAAGACACTGGCAGATAGAAACAGCGGACGTCCGAAGACCCCGGTAGGTAGAAGCAGGCGTCCGAAAACCCTAGTAGGTAGAAACAGCGGCCGTCCAAAGACCCTGGTAGGTAGAAACGGACGGCGTCCAATGACCGTGGTAGGTAGGAACAGCAGGCGTCCGAAGACCCTGGTAGGTAGAAACAGCAGGAGTCCGAAGACCTCCAGTGTTGTTGTATGTCTAGTGATGGTTTCAGCCTCTGCTGGGCTACGTTAACTATCTGCAGTGACGTACAAGTCTCCGAAGTTGTCTTGTAACGATAGGCATGCGCTCGTTCTTTCATACCCGTTTGGTCGTGGGGTAGGTGCTGTCGATTCATCTAACTTCTATTCTCTATGACCATATACTAAACAGGTGGTACATGGTTTGTACTCAAAACATCTGTTCGCATGGTTGATGTCTCCGCTTAGAGGTTGGTGTCGATGCTTATAAATGGTATACGATGGGTTATGAAAGTAAGGAACTGGGTAGTAACATCATTGTACATATAAACTTCCGTAGGATTGTTTTTGGGACTAGTAGCAAACTTGTTGTTTGTGGTCCAACCTAGCAGTCTCCGTTCCAAGCTATTTGTTTCTTCATTGTAAATACAAAAGCGATTGCTGAGCCACCGCTGTTCTTTTATTCACAATATTGTTTTATCGCCTTTTTGGCTTACTATAGTTTATTTATACAATGGTAGATAGTAAGTGGAAAGCATAGTCTCTGTTATACATCATCCATCGTACGTTTATAGGCCATGACCTTATAGGTTACGTCGTCTTCATTTGTCTTAAAACTCGATAACTGGGTTAGATCCAGTGATAAGAAAATTATTTATGGCTCTCTCAAACAGATCATGGGCTGTTGGCACGGCTGAATGTGTGGTTGCCCGTCACGTTATTTGATGTCACAACCGCAGACATTACTCTGCGTTCTAGTGTTAGAAGTAGTTTTCTCGGGTACGTGGCACCAAAAATTATTATAGCCGTTATTTATTGGGAATTTTATAATCATCTTCACTAATACACTCAACAAAGCGCTGTACTCACTAACGCAACTTTATTCCATAAACTCCATTTACCTGCCATCCCTGTTGTTCACTTCTGAACACTGACTTATTTCTGTTCACTAATCGTTCATATGCGATGTTTTGCAAACGTGATTATAGATTCCCAATAAAACACGGTTTATGTATCAATAAAGTGTGAACAACTCAACTGCTCGAAAGTATGGCATTAGGGCTCAAAACTGAGGTGGTACTCTAGAGTGAAGATCCTCATTTTTTCGAAAGTAAAATACAATAAATTTAAAAGAAAATCTCCAAATCCAGCAACTATATGAGCCTTAAACCTTATTTACTGGATGTAGGTGTAGGTAGGTAGGAACTTATACCGTTCTATCGAGTCTCTTTAATATTTCACATAAACAACAACACCCTTGACGCTCATGGATTATTAAATTTTCTCTGAAATTCCCACAAGCAGATGAAGACTTTTATTCACATCTTTGCTCAAGTGTAACTTAATTAATAAACGTGACATTAATTTTAACAGATAGAACCCACACCTGCTTCGAAAAACTTACAGGGCGTTCTTCAAGTCTCCTAATACATACGAGTATAGGTAAACCGTGTACCTAAATTTATCTTCAGCCACACATTACCGTTGTGGTCGATTTGGTGGTATCCCAAAACAACAACCGATAACATCATCTATCCCTTAGTTGGAATAACTACTTCGACGAGGTGCACCACCTGGCCATATGGTTGGAATTATTTTCTTTCCATCCCCATCCTCATACCCCACCGGGTAAACCAGCCCGAATTTGACCCATAAAACCTCCTCTTTCCACACATCTGAGCTTGTCTACCTTTGTGTGTGTGTGTGTGTTAGTGCCTGGGTGTTATTATTGCCGTTATCTTGTCAAGGAAAACAGCAGTCTCTTTCGTAATTGATTCCATTCCTTAATTCCCATGAGATCCAATAGAAAACCATCCCAGAGGTTTATTCAAGGGATACGCAAATCCTCATTATACAACCTGTGCCTTAGGACTCAAGTAAACTAACATCAAGAAAAATTGTTACAAATCACGTTCGTAAATTGTGCTACACATCCCCAACGATCGTCCTTTCATGCATGGTTAATGTATAGAGGCTCCGTCTTTAGCTTCAGCTCCAACCAACCAGCCATCTAGAAAATGTTCAATGAAATAAGGTTTCATGAATATTTATACGCATAGAGTGATTCATGCAAAGGTGTCTAGACAATGTTTCAGGTGTTGCTTTGCCGAATCCCATTGATGGGATTTTCAAATAGTTTCTTTGTGTCCCCTGAGAGATTATACCATTTCCTCTCCATCCGCACATTTGGGTCAAAGTGTTTCTTTAAAAAAAAAATTCAGCCAAAAGCAAAAAAAAAAAATACAAACTCTAACAACTTCTACCACAAGTTCAACAAGGAGACATGAAAAAATTGTCCAAAAACCACATCACCCCATAGATAAACACGATACATGTAGGAGCCAGGACATCTGCATTTGATTTGGATTTGTTTCTTCTGGCACAGAAACAGTGGGAAAGGGGATTGGAAGAGAAAGTGGGAGAGAAGGATTATAAGGATAAAAAGACACAAAACACAACCAACCGACCGGAGAAAACGATGAGAACTATGTTGAACAACTTTTTGTAGGTACAGCTTCTAGTATACTGTGCGGTTGGGTGGTCGAGCGGGTCACCTAGACACCGGAAATCCAGGTCAACGGCTTTTTTCACACGAATTCATGGTCCAGAGTATGTTTGCCAAAGAAAACATGGACATGATGCTAGTAGGACTATGGACATTGAAAGCCGAATAAGAGAAACGATAAAAAAGTGCACTCGTGGAGAAGAAAATTTGTTCTAAATTGGCGAAAAGTGTAGGACTCTGTGTATTTCTTTCACTTCTGTAAAAATGATTCCTTGAGGACCTAAACCGGGTTCTAGATCCTCCATCTGCTCCCCTCCACTCAGAAAATGTATCACTGATGTTGAGGACATCTATGACTTGAATCTAAACTGTACGATGCAAGCTAAAGACGTTTGATTTCTTTGATAGAAAGATATTTTCTTAGTATCTTAGTATATTGACAAAAATTTGGTTTACTAGTACAATAGAGTACAAGTGCTTAGGTCTAGCTCCATATTGAAACTCTTCCCAAGACTCTTTGACTTGATTCTATCCGAACTAGGAAACATCTGACAGAAGCATCCAACATGTTACTATAACCATTGTACCTATACCTATATAAACTATAGTAAAAAAAGGCTATCAATCTTTAGGTCCTGAGGACACCAGTGGCGCAGCAATCGCTGTTTTTGTATAAAATGGTGAAAGCAATAGCTTGGACCTGAGACAATAGGTTCGCCAACAGTCTAAAAGTCTGCACAATCCTTCTATAGTTTATATACAATGCCACAATTAATGTTTTATTGAAGGGCATTATGATGTTTGAAAACTCACTACCACTGAAAGCTTTTTAGAAAAGTTCCTAAAGGCTTCAAGATTCGTAATAAATAAATAGCTGTACACAACAGAGTTCGGAGAGCTTCTTCCTAACATTTTAGGAATGGAAAAGACCTAGCCACAAATGTTTGCTAGTTCTTTGGAAGCGTGTCTTTTTCGAAGGCCTTGACAGTCCCTTGCGAATGGTGGTGTCCGAGAAGAAAGTGTAGCACTCACACAAAAAGATTGTAACTCAAATTTCGAACTACAAAGTAATAGCAGAACATGCTTACCATTACGCCACCGCACCGGTACCACAACCTTATTCACACTGAAAGCTGGATTTAATCATATTTCAACAATTCAATTAATGTCATTTCATTTCAAATCAATTCAATTTCAAATTTGATTTGCAATCGATTCAAAAGTAACTAACTGACACAAGTAACTAACTCAGATTCACTTTTAATAAATCTCATTCTTTTCAGATTCATTCAATTTTGTTTCATTTTAATTCAACTTAATTCAAATGAGTTCAATTAATTGAAAAATTCAAGTTTCATAACAACGATCATGGGATATGTGTACAACTTAGCCTGCGGTTACACGATCAAGATATGGTAAGCCATCAGCCTACATATACAATCTGTCAAATTCCTGTTCGTGTTTCGGAAGTGACGAAGGCAGGTAGCTGGCTTTCAATCAACATGTCTAACAAAAAACTTGAAATTTAAATTTTTTTTCCTGACACTCTTTTCTTTTTTTCAGGGTATTTGACGAAGCTGTCAATTTCATGGCTACTGAAACTGCTTCTCGGTGGCTTTCAATATTCCATACCAGTTGGGTTTCAGTTTCGAAAAGTTTGGTTGTGTATGTGAAAATTTTTAAATGTATTGTAAATGGCTTACCATATTTTGATCGTGTAGCCCAGGGGTTAGAAAAAAAACTGTTTATTCTTTATTCATTTTTCCACTGAGTGATTCTTTTCGATTTCATTTCAATTCGAATCAACTTATGCCAATTTAATTCACATAATTCCAAAAAATCAAGGTTCATAACAACGGCAACGATCAGTTGATGTATTCTAAGCTAGTAAAAACAGTTTTTCTTCAATGATTTGAAAGGTTATTGACTCCTTTCAATTTTTTTTCAATTTAATTCAGCTTATTTCAATTGAATTCAAATCATTTGCAAGATTCATAACAACGATCAGCCGATATGTACTCAAAGCTCATAAACACTGTTCTTGTCATTATTCAATGGAATGGTGATTGATTCCATTCAATTTTAAACAATTTAATTTCAATTACATTCAACTAATTTCAATTAAAAAATTCAAAGTTCATAACAACGATTGACCGATATGCATTCAATGCTATCTTTCATCATTCATTGGAAGTATTCAGAGTTCTTGGAAAAAAACAATTTTGCTCGTTTGAAGAGACAAACGAAATTTCTGGAAAATGTTTTCTTTGTTCAATTGTTCTCTTTCTCGAATATTACAAAGTAACTGGTATAGTTCCTGAATTTTCAATAAGTTATCCAACCGAAATAACAGTTACATTTTAAAAGAACTGGACTCTCTTTGGTCCTTTCTTGTGATGTCTGTTTTCCTAGAAAATTTGTATGTGTCTAAATTTTAACCTTTGGGGAATAAAGAAGTGGAGATTTTTTTTTTTTAAGTGAAACTTCTTATGCGAGTTGCATTATTTTTTAATATGATTTTATCTTTTGTTTACAGTGTTGCAGAAAGTATAGCCAACTTTACTATGCTCCAGGACGTTGCAAGTTGAGGAGAAGACTACAATTCACCGGAGCTCAATTTCAAACCCAACTTCTTCCAATGCAGTTTATTGAAAGTCTCTCTAATTATTTGAACATCACCCGAAACGTATAAAATGTTAAAAATTCTGCTACACTTACTCGAGCAGGATACAAATAATCATCTTTAAAGAAAACTTATGAGAACTTCGTGTCAAGAAAAATTGCTTTAAATTTCTTTCCTTGAACTTTAAAGTTTATTGAAGGATTTTGATTTATACACTCTTGCGTCTAGACACTGGCTGTTTATCTGAAAGCTGGTTTTATGGACGTTACGCGACGGGTAAGCAATAGAGCACATTAAATTTTGTTTCCCCTTCCTTTTTTTATACAACAGGCGCAGAGAAAGGAGCTGCGAAAAGTCCCGCAGTAAAATTGTAATAATTCATTGATCAAGACTCTAGATTAGGTTTAAATTACTCTCAAGGGTAGAGTTGCTGTTGGTAGTGCATCTCAAATGGTATGATGGTCAAAGGGATGTTTCAAAAGAAGAAAAGAAAAGAAAGTGATATAAACATTTTGATGCTGGCAAAGGTTGGTTTGATCTTAAGGAACGCAGAAGTGTACTTAAAATGAATTGTTTTTAATTATTTATTTCGTTTTTGGTGCAGAAACACAGACAACTGATGTGAGTCGAGAAGTAAAAGAAATGTTTGTATTAGCTAGAAATGTCTGTTAAACTTTTCAAGAGATGCGACAAAATAACGGAAGTTTGAAAGTGCATTTCAAGTAGATATCTAAAGGGATTTTTGTTAGTCGTGTGGTTTTCAATCTGACAATAGGTACTTTTTTAAAGGTTGGGTTTTCAGCCAGCTGTCACTTGATCTATGCTCAATTTAGTTAGCCATTTTATTTTAGAAGAATCGCAATAATTGAAGACGCTCGAGAACGACCACTTCGGTAGATTGTATCGGAACGAAATCTGTTGACGCCGACTTTTGCATAACTTCGAGTTTTAAACCTGTGAGCTTACTTGCAGATAAGCTCGAGAAAATTGAAACCTTGTCGCGTTATTGCTGACATACGTCCTTAAAATGGAAGAAAGAAGTCGAAAGTTAGGCCTCTTTAACGGAACCTATTTTTGAAAGCTGCGGCCCAAAGTCATTGAAAGAGCAATGACATACTCTTATTTTTAAAATAAAGCTTAATTCTTGGCCATAAAGTTGAATTACATGCGATCTATTTCTTCTTGAAAACCACTTGTCTAAGAAATCACTCTTTACGAATAAGCATTTCTCTGAAAATCAGTTCCCAAAGGCTTGTAACGAAATTTACCTTTTCCGTCTCTTCCCTAGTAGAGCACTGTTACAACCCTATGGCTACAGACGCATGAAGCTGATCCGGGCAGCAAGAAAAAAAGGGGTGTCCAGGATGGGACCCCCTATCATGCATGCGGTTGAAAGGGTTAGCAAATCGTTAGGGTGAGTTCTTGATATCATATCACTGGACGGTTGTTACAAACTTCCATGACTATAAATTGAAAATTCAACAAATGGCAACACGGTGTCACAAAATGTCCAAATAGTTTTATCTGTTCAGTAGGGGAAAATTCTAGATGTTATTGGAAGATCTCCTCACACACGTATCCCACGGAAAAATACCAGCAAGTCATTCAGGTACGGGAAGATTTTTGCTCTAAGTTCATGGGTTAACACCTTACCCATAAATCTGACCTAGCGTTATGGGGCATTGCAGAGACTAAAGAGCATGCCTATGAGCTGTAACAGAGAAATGCCAGACTCAATAGGTTTTTTTCGGGGATTATTTCTTCAACGGGATATGCCAAAAAGCGTCTTTCAGATCACAATCGAAATGAAGTGTGTATCGGGAAGACTCAATAGCAATTCATTCAAATGAGTTAGTTGAAACGCGTCTGTTTTTGTCTTACTATTAGCATTGACCTTCCGGTACTCGGTAGGCATAAGCGATATTTCTAGGGCTTACTAACTAGGATCCCCTGACAGCCCTAGTACTTTTACTTTCCTCTATAGCTCAGATTTTAAGTATGCGATCCAGTTCCTCATATAGCAATTTTCGTGACGCTGGTGAAACCGAATAATGGCGCTGATTAATGGGCATCCCCCGTGTCGATAGTATATACTTCTAGCGTAGGTTTTCCTACAGCAGAGGAAGGAAACAGGTTAATGGCATCTTTCTACCGCTTACATTGCAGTTTTGTGAGTAAATGGGAGTTCCGGTCTACTCCGATCGGGAAAGGATCTGAAGAAATTTCTAAGATCAGCTACAAGGCGATATCAAACATCTTTCAGAAGTCAATACCCAAATAACTACAGTAGTTACTGCTGCCATGACGGAACGACAAACAGTGAAACTGTTTTCGTCTTCCATTTGAAGGCAACTTCCAGTAAAATTTTCGCTACAGACTTCATGAGAAAGTCTTCTTTTCGTCTTCTTTTTTTGTTGTTGATTCAGTTATGAAATGTTAGTCATATCGGCATAATCTTTTGAGTAAAAATTCATGACATTTTAAGAAAGCGTATCCTTACAACTTCAAGTAGATTTGCAAGTAGTAAAAAGGTAAAAAGCCGCAAAAAGGCTTGACGATTGTTGTATGGGCACTATTCGCGCTTCCATCAATTGGAACCATTTACCACCTTTGTCCCAGCACAACACCACTCACACTCAAAAACTAGTATCGCAGAATATTTCAGGGCCTGGATTTGAAAATTAAAATAAAACAAATAAAGTGGATCAAAAGAGCAAGGAGCCTCGGGGCCTAGCGCGTTTCTCACAGGCAATGCCTTTGTGAGGGAATGGAGTAGGCCTTACATTTTCTGCCGATTCCGAATTGCCAATTGAGAAAGCGCTTTTCATGGCAAAGAAATATTGTCAGAGGACTTGCCAATTCCTGGCGAAAAGAAACACCTATTCAAAACCATTTTTGCCTCTGTTAGGATTTGAACCAAGAATCTCCCGGTTAGACAAACTTACCATCACGCCACTGGGCCTAGATTTCGGTTTTAGCTGACTATCGCCTTAATTCTAGGTATTAAAGAAAAGGTCATTGCATCTCTGAAAGGAAAGCTTTTTTTGAGAGTTTCGAGATTTGTCTCTTCATATCGCTTTATGGCTGTCGTTATGTCACTTTCTGGCTTTGGGATTACCTTCATCATGTCGCGTTTTGGCTGTCGGTGTTCTTACATTCTGTTGTTTTTTGATCAAAATTTTAAATTTTTTTTTTTTTGTGTAACTTGACAGAGACTCATAGCAATTTTAGTACGAAATTATGAACAGACTTGTTAGCCTTCTCTTAACCGTCCAAAAGTAAGTCTTATATTCGTATGAATGTCATCTAATTAGCGGCCAATCATTGGAGACTGCTTTACATTGTCCCTTAAACTGTCACAAATTTGCCTCCAAGAAATGAACTGATTATAATCAAATACACCTGTCAATATATCAAAACAACACAAAAGGATATTTCAATATCTGTCTCCGTCATGTTGGCGTAATAATCTCTTTGAAGTGCAGCCTCTTATCCAATTACTGTGTGCTTATATGTCAAAACAAATCCTTGTTGTCATTACAAACATCGCAAACATAAGGACATGTCGTGCAACTAATGCACCCACTTCAACCCGTAATGCCATTAGCCGCTAATCGTTTCAGGTTCAACTAAAGCATATATTTTGAGTTAAAAAACTTTCACCCATACCTTCCTACTCTGGATGGCAAGGGAACGTACAGCCACAACATTTGCATAAGCCCTTTCGCAATGACACATCCAGCTGATATGGAAACCACTTAATTTGCATATTTGAGCAGGTGCCCGGTTGGACACAAAGACAATAATTCACTTTCAAAAGGACACCCACATAAAGTGATGTTCTTTTATTACTATTTCTTTTCTAACTTTTTTTTTAAATTTCGTCCCTAATCCTTTTTTCATCCTTGATACTGGAAATAGAAAAATTGCCAATTTATGTATCTGGATTAACAGTGAGAGGGAGAGAGAAAGTAAAAGAGTAAAAATAAAACCCCACACCCACATCACATCCAGAGCCAGACACCCAGTGATAATTTCCATTCCTAAATCTTCTGCAAACAGGATAGAGAGATAGAAAAGGGATATATAGACACAACACAACCATCGCCAAACGAAGGATAACAAATAACATATTTTTCCCATTAAAACTCTCACAATAAACTTCAAATTGCACAAAAGCATACCAGTCACGAGTCGTCTCGTCCTTAATGCACATCCTGCCACGGCACTTTAGACAACTGCAGCTATACACTACAAACACAGCCCTCTAGCTCTAGCTCTAGCTCTTCTGCCGGTCAGTGGTGTGTGCAATTTTGCTCTATGTTTGGTTTGTTTTATGTTTTTTTTTTTTAGACTTTTTTCCCCATAGATCCTACCGACACTGTTGTGTATGTCAAAAAATATCCTTTCAGCGCGAAACGAAATTTAATAATAATTCGTCATCGCATACAACAGAAGAGGCGAGTGAGATGAAGAAGAAAAGGACTAAAGTCGGAAAACATAGAACCTCGCCAATGCGCTTCATGTCCAATCTAGGATCAGAAGAATCTTCCGCTTGGCTTTGTTCTGTTCTTTTCCCACCAACCCTCGCCCCTTACAATCCCCACTTATGTTTGAAACCTTTTATACAGTCGCTTTAGTCCTTTCCGCAGTCCTGCTGTTAGTACTGCGGAGAAGTTGACTTAACTGCAATCAACTTTAATAACATCACAGAATGTCAATAAATCCTTGAAAGTATCCAATAGCTGATGATGGGGCGAAATGGTCCTTACGATGGATGCTGCTGATGCTTCTGGCTCTCTGCCTTACATTCTTACATGATTTCATGGTTCAAACAAACAAAAATGAAAAAGAAAAGCAACGAATGGATGCAATTGCACTGCACTTGTTGTTTTTGTTTTGCTACAATTGTTCTATGCGATGTGAAAGTAAAGGTAATTTGAAGGATTCGTCTGTTTTTTCCTTCTTTTCGGAATTTTTTTCTTACTTCTATTTTTAGCCTTAGCTGCAAACCTGTTTATTGAGCACGAAGCGCTGTTATAGCTTCGGTGATATACAGACACTCTATACTCCAGCTGCTGGACAAAACGAAGGTTTTTACGTGGCAATGAGGTAAATTGTTTGACCATTTGTTGAGGATTTTGTGTAAATGCAGCAGTTTCTTGGTTGCCAGATGGTGTTGTTGTACTAAATTGCTTATTGCCTTTTTGGATGTTGCAGGTAGAATAAAAGATGACAAAACAAAAATAAAGAAACGTATAATATTTACTCGAAGCAAGCTGTGTACTAAATTTTTACTTCACCGAATTTATAGAAGGCATCAAGAGGAGCTCTTGACTTGAAATATTTAAGGAAGGCAGCAACTTTGTGGACAACCACACTGTCGGTATCGGTGAAGGTTGAACAAACACCGCAATTGTTTGAATAAGACGCTCTTGTGAATATTAACCACCCCAAAATACAAAATTGCAAAAGAAAATGGAGTTCACAACTGAATACGTTGAAATGTGACAGAATTTTAACCTTTTTAGTTATATACGAAACGATTTTTGGAGGTGAGAGTCCTCAGTTGGGCGCCATTTGGGAAAATAATATTCAAACAGATGTTTTGAGAACTGTTGCGATACGTAAGAAAATTGAATTTTCTGCGTCTTAGACGCTTTTACTTTTTATCGTAAAACTGAAAGAGAGTTATGACTTAGAATAAACAACAGTTTCCCTAAAAACGCTTCCTCCTTATTAAGTACATTCAAATAGTTTACTCCTTCCTTCCTTCTAATAGAGATAGTTTCAAAAGTTGCTTCCTTTTTGGACAAGTAACATAGCTGCTTCACATTAGAAACAGAAACACTTACAAAATCAATGTCACACAGGACAATGCAACTATACAAACTTTTCCAACCCATCGCGCCCGGTAACTGATTCTGTTTTGTAATTTGCAGTGAGCTTTTTGCAATCAAGATTTTACATAGCGTGTCGTTTTCAATATCGTTAAAGGGACTGTCACTGAACACACAACAACCACCACCTAAGGGGACATTTTCCATTACCAAGCATTCACTTTCACTCCACTGAAACTGTTGTATGGAAGAGGCGTAAAGGATCTGTGGTTTGACGGACACAAAACCTGTATCCTATACAACCACCTATGCTGCTATTAAATCCTAGCTTCAAAGAGTAGGTGCACTCCTATAGTTGGAACATGGCCTATTGTCACAAGAAGCTTTCCTAACCGTCTGCACCCATTCCCACAAGAAAAAAAGCCTCCACAATAAAGAGACTTTTGTGTAGACGCATTCAAAGGAGTTGGGTTCTACAAACAAAACCAAAGTCAACCAAAGAAACCATTCATCTAAGTATTGTAAGCTTACAATGGCATCGTACTACCTATTCAATGAGGTTCGTTTGGTTAGGAGCGCTTTTACACAACAAACATACTATTCATGCTTTTTGGTTGCACCTTGAACGTAGAATCTTTTTCGTATATACACACACACCAATCTTTTTGTGTTTTGGAACTCAAAAAGTAATGGAATAGTACTTTATTGTCCTGCGTTGCTTTCAAAGTGTTCATTGAAATGTGAAAAGTTGTGAGAGGAACATTTACATGCAATGGAGCTGTGCGTATGGTGTGAATCGGAAATAATTTTGATTCGTAGCTCGTTAGTTGCAAGCGAATTGATATCAAGCAGTCATTGAAAAACAATAGTGTTTATATGGAGTAGGAGTTAGAATTTAATTATTTTGTAGAGTCATTGCAAATGGTTAAAATTCCTTTGAAGGACAAAGCGTCAATAATTAGTTATAAAATGAGATCAAAGGAGCTTTAACGATTTTCAAGGTTAAACCAAAGATAAGAAATAAATACAAAAACATATGGAAATACCATCCAGTCTACCGCCCTACCTTTGACTTACTCTGCGGAGCGAAGTTTCTTGTCGTACCTTTGTATTTTCAGAAAGCATAAAACAAAAAATCAACATTACAAATGAAAGACGACAGATGAGAGATTAAAGATGACAGACAACAGATGACAGATGACAGACGAGAGAAGACAGATGACAGATTACAGATGACAGATGACAGATGACAGATGACAGATGACAGATGACAGATGACAGATAACAGATGACAGATGACAGACGACAGAAGACATGATAGACGACAGAAGACAGATGACAGATGACAGACGAGAGAAGACAGATGACAGATGACAAATGACAGATGACAGATGACAGATAACAGATGACAGATGACAGACGTCAGAACACATGATAGACGACAGAAGACAGATGACAGATGACAGATGACAGATGACAGATGACAGATGACAGATGACAGATGACAGATGACAGATGACAGATGACAGATGACAGATGACAGATGACAGATGACAGATGACAGATGACAGATGACAGATGACAGATGACAGATGACAGATGACAGATGACAGATGACAGATGACAGATGACAGATGACAGATGACAGATGACAGATGACAGATGACAGATGACAGATGACAGATGACAGATGACAGATGACAGATGACAGATGACAGATGACAGATGACAGATGACAGATGACAGATGACAGATGACAGATGACAGATGACAGATGACAGATGACAGATGACAGATGACAGATGACAGATGACAGATGACAGATGACAGATGACAGATGACAGATGACAGATGACAGTTGACAGATGACAGATGACAGATGACAGATGACAGATGACAGACGACAGATGATAGATTACAGGCAACAGATGACAGATAACAGGTGACAAATGGCAAATGATAGATGACAGAAAGACTCTTGGTAGTTTACAGATGGCAGATGGCAGATGACAAATAGCTGATGACAACTGGCAGATAGTTATAAATAATAAATAGGGTGGCGCAACAGAGCGAGGGGCCCCTTGGCCCAGCGCATTTCTCACAACCATGCTTTGTGAGGGAATGGAAGGGACCTACAACTCTCTGCCGGCTCCAAACGGCTAATCGAGTAAGCGTTTTTCATGGCAATGAATTTACTAACGGAGGACTTGCCAATTCCTCGCGAAAGGCGATGCCCGTGGAAAAACATTTTTGCCTCTGTTGGGCAGATAGTTGATGACTGAAAATAAGCGGTTGATGAAATATGAAAAGTAATTGGTGACTATTGACATATTATAACAGAGTAAAGAGGACAAATAACAAGGACAGATGACAGCTGCCTTCTTTACAAAAAAAAAAATTCACGAAGATGTCTCCTCTAGTCGCAATGTAAAATAATTCTTCAAAGATGTCTGAGGATACCTGATTAAGGAACGAAACTGAATGGTAAAAGCAAAACCCTCACAGTGTCCAAACACGCAAAAGAACTCATACCAGTTCAGATCTTAAACGTTTGCCCCCAACGCACACACACACATACCTCGATGCAAGAAAATGGTTCTCATTATCGGCACTAGCCGTAAATAACTTTTAAATTACACTACTAGAACATAAAACCGTCCATTAAAATTTATTTCCCTAGGCGAGAATAATTGTGCCACTAGTAAAAACAACAACCCACAGTCGCAGTCGGTCGGTCTTACATGGGTTTTCAACAAAAGCTTTCTGACATAGTATTGGTAGAACACGAAAAACGTACCTATACTGCCCTCATACTTGCACCATGCCATTGTTAATGTAAGAAGTAGCAAGTCTGGAATGCAATCATAAAACGCGCAGCTATAACATTCCTCAACAGTAAAACATGGAAGTTAAGAAAAAAGTAACAAAAAAACAAAAACATAAAAATCATAGGGAAGAGACTACTACTACTTCTTCCATGGAGTCTAAAGTTGATGTTGGAAAAAAAGAGAGCTCACCAAAAGGGGAGCTAGGTGGAGTTTTCTTTTCTGGATGCAATTGGATTCACACACATTTCATTTTGCAACGATGAACTTGTGCAGTAATTCAGTGTTTTTGGACCAAAGAAAGAACAGAGAAAAAACTTTGAAGTAAAATCTACGGCTGCCGTAAAAAAAAACCAGACAATCGACTGTTAAGGATTTCGAGGCGCCTTAATCACAAATTCCAGATGTTGTCTGTTGAACAGAGGCTATATTCCCACAAATAAATATAAAGGACCTCTGTATCGTTACCACAATTATGCTACCATGGCTGAAGTTACAAGTAATCAGCGAAAAAAAACCATCAAAGTCTCGCAAGATTTTCTACTTTTCCTAATTCGTAATGAATTCAAAGTAAAGTCGTAGGGTCTTAACAAAAACCACCAAAGAAGTTCTATCTTTTTCGTTATGAAACATCCAGCTCACTACTATTTGAAGGTCTAGGCAAAAATCTACAACTGGCTCGAGTAACTTCTCCAAATAAGTTGCTTTTAAAATCTGATATCGATGATAGCCTATCACCGATTCCGTCACTGACAGCGATAAGTTCATGCCACGAACTCACTTGTCTGTTCTGATTTAATCATAAAGAGACAAAACATATATTTGTATAAGAGGCGTGGAAGCAGTTTGCGCCAAGGGCATATTTATGACTAAAATGCAGCCATGTCCACTCTAACATCAGTGAAAGTGCTTAAGGATATTACAGCAGCTTCAAACACGACAAACGCAGCAACCTACACCCTGCAGCGTTATATATATCTTTTTTTTTTGTTCTGAAACTGGTGTGTTTGTTTGCCTTTCGTTTTTCAAACATCCCTTTCGTTTTGAGCAAAGTTGCATCCTGCCTTATGGGTCTGGTTAGCCTGCTTGACTTATATAATTTCTTTTTTATGGTTGATGGATGTCAGTGGATGAAAGTTGGTAAAAAGAGGCCATGTTTTTAGGAAATGGGGATACAGGCCAGGTGGCAGTGGGTAGACTAACAATTATTAGCTACAGCCCAACTTTTACTTCTATCAGCACTTTGAAAAGTAATTTTTTTTTTCAGTGGGTTGAGAAAACCAGGTTAAAGTACCGTAAAATTAAATACTAACAATGAAGCCTTTGCGTTGAATGGATTCTTGTTTTTTATTTATTTTTTGGTAGCCGTCACCCCGGTTTTGTGTTTTTATATCAAAGACAAAGTGAAAATGCAAACCTTTGTGCTGGTTTGTGGGATTGGCAGTCGTTTGGGTTTTTTCTTCGGGAAATTATCCTTTTTCGAAAGTGTGGTAAGAAGGAAACTTTTTCATAAGCGCTATAGCTGGATCACCGTCAATGTTTTTCGAATATCTTAAAAGCAAACTAGACATCTGTGCTTCAATTAAACTTGTGCAGGAAAATTCTTGAAAGAAGGCTGACGGTTGGAATGCTGTCACAATCTTTTTTCTTTTTCGGCGGGAGAAGTTACGAGGATCCTAATCTCAAAAAAATTATAACTCTCCCAGTTACGTGTGTCACACTAGTGTAGTCATAGACCTGTTATGGTTACGTTGCGGGTACCATCAAAATATTCAAGGATCTAAAAAGGCAATGATGTTGACATCATGCCAACCGTACGATAGGATTTCAAATGAAATTGTGTTTACAGTGTCCAGATCTTAATATACAATTAGTAAGCCAATCACCACGAAGGGACATTTTGGCAAAACTTCGACATGACGAAGGCTGAAACAATTTTTTGCTTTATAGATTTACAAATTAGATCTTCTCAGGCTCCGGCCACGCAATAAGTGACGAGCGACTGAACGACTAAGGGACGAGTCGCTGACCGACGCAAAAAAATTTAAACGGGAGCGGGTCAAAATTCTGGCTACAAAATACTGCTTTTCATAATTCTGCTTTTAAAATGAAAATTCTGCTTTTCAAAATTCTGCTTTTTTTTCGTTCTGGCTGACAAAATTCTGCTTTCCAAAATTCTGCTTTTCAAAATTCTGCCTATTTTAAAGGAAAAAATTCTGCTGATTTTTTTTTTATTTTTTATTTTCAGAACAAAAACAAAAAAAAAAAAAAACAATAAAAAAGAAACTTTATCATGAATGAACAAAAAAAAAACAACATAACATAAAGCTATACAAGACCAAATAGAACAATATTTTTCGCAATCCTCATTTATCTTTTAAACGATTCGCACATGCCCAATTATAATGCTTACACTCTTATTAAACTTTTCAAAGTAGAACATATATCCATCCACACATAATTTATTTTTTCCTTTATTTGATTTAACGATTGACACATTCATTTTTATATTTTAATCTTAACACTTTCGAAGCGAAAACACTAATGACACTAAATGAGTTATGTAATTTTTTTTTTTTTTTTAGTAAGAGAGTGACACTGAGGAAATCATAAAACTACTTCTCTACTTTCTAATTCTTTAATAAGCAAGAGTTTATGAAAGTAAATAACTAGAAGAGAGTAAGAACAATTGTTATCAATATTCTGCCAATTATAAAGAAAATGAAAGTTTGGAAAATGTTAAAAAGCGCGCGCTTTTTAACATTTTCCAAACTTTCATTTTCTTTATAATTGGCAGAATATTGATAAGCAGAATTTTGAAAAGCAGAATTTTGAAAAGCAGAATTTTGAAAGCAGAATTTTGAAAAACAGAATTTTGAAAAGCAGAATTCTGAAAGCAGAATTTTGAAAAAAGAATTATGACCCCGGCAGAATTCTGACCCCAACCCAATTTAAACACATGAAATCGTATGGAGGTGACCACATAAACCCTGAGCTACTGAGCGATTTTTAAGCGATAGAGCGACGTCGCTCTGCAGTCAAATCTGTTTTAATTTTTCAGTCGATTGCTGAGTGACGAAGGAAAAAGAAAAATAAAATAAACACAGCCATCCAAAGCTATGGCAGGAAAAAAAATACCCACAAAGATTATAAAAATAAAAATGTCACTGATACCTAAAGAGTGGGAAGAAGTTGGACAAATTTGTAATTGTTCTGGTAAGTTTTTATTATAAAGCAAGTTTTTAGTATAAAAAAAATTGTATTTCTTATTCAATGCCCAAACTCCCAAAAATATTGTGTTAGCTCTTTTCTTATAGGGTAATTGCGGGAGAGATGCCACGTCGGGAGAAATGCCGCATTCAACCAAACTCACACATCTAGTTGTCCACACAAAAAATTATATTTTTCATTTTGTTCCTTAATTATTTAACTAAAAATGTAAGACAAAAATAAAAGAAAAAACGTTGAAAAAAGAATGTCTCTCCGAAAAGCAGAGAAACTGTTTGAGTACCAAGCAGATGTCCAATAACCAACAGTTATATTTTATGAATCGGCCATTTCATGTTCTGAAACAATCCTATGGAACCGGTAATTTCTACCACCGCCATAGGTAGGTACATTACTTGATTTCTCAAAAGCATTCGACAGTGTTAATCCCAATATACTATACAATAAACTGTGTCATCTATTTAGTGTTTCAAATCCCATTAACAAATTAATATACTCATACCTTACTAACCGGTCTCAAGCAGTTTCCCTTGATAACAAAATATCCTCTTTTATTAATGTTAATTGTGGTGTTCCCCAAGGATCTGTTCTTGGCCCGTTACTGTTTTCAATGTTTATCAATGATCTTCCGAATGTAATTTCACACTGTTCTTTTCATATCTACGCTGATGACGTACAAATATATCACAGTTTTACGTTCGAAACGGCTGATGACTCAATAGCTCAAATTAATGACGACTTCCTTTCCATAGTCCAATGGTCCCATCGCATTCAACTTGTCTTGAACCCTGATAAAACTAAAGTACTACCCATTTCAAAAAATACATTCCCCACTTTTAACCTCCCACCTATAGTTCTGAGTTCCCATCGTGTTACATATGTTTCTCAAGTCAAAAATTTAGGTATAATCTTTAATAGTCGCCTAACATGGAATGATCACATTATTAGCGTTGTATCTAAGGTCTATGCGCCTATACGTGGTCTTTCTGTTTGTAAATCCTTTCTTCCTGTCAATGTTAAATTAAAACTAGCCAAGTTTTTAATTATTCCAATCATATGCTATGGATCTGAACTATTCGTTAACCCCGATTCCAGTGCTATGTATATACTAAATGTTGCCTTTAACTCTGTTGCTCGTTATGTCTTCAACTTCCGTAGATATGATCATGTATCGTCAGCATCCCGACAACTGCTTGACTGCGGTTTAGAAAACTTTTTCAAATATCGTTCCTTGACCTTATTATTTAAATTATTTACAACAAAGAACCCGTTTATCTTCACAATAAATTAACTTTTTCTCACACTAACCGGTTCATTGGTTTAAGACCGTTGACACACTCCTCTCTTAATTCACGCAGACAATTTTTTATTCAAGTTGTAAGTCTTTGGAACAACCTACCTCGACACATAAAGTCTTCGATATTATACAGGCAGTTTACAACACAATGTCTTTCGCATTTTTCTAATTTAAATTGAAGTAATTTCTTTGTTTTCCTTTTTCTTTGTTTTCCTTTTTCTTTTAATATAAATATCTATAACTTTCTTTTATAATCTTTAATATTTATTCTATATCTTGTTATTTAAATTAAATAATTCTCCTATACTTATTAAAAGTTATTGTACTTACTAGTATAGCTGTTAAAATCAATAAATAAATTAAATTAAATTAAATTAAATTAAATTATGCAGTCATTCCGAAAACGAAACGCATACCTTATCATGTTCCAAAAAACTAAAGGCCCCGACCCATAGAATCCGTTGCGTCCGTTCGCTGCCGGATTCAACTGACAGCTCGATTAAATACACACGATCTTATGAGAGGTGACCCATAAGCATCGGATGCAACAGACACAACGGAAAAAGTAGCCCAACTTTTAACTTTTTGCGTCTGGCAGAACTGATGACATGCGCTGTCAAAACCAATTTGAAGTTTTCTCTTCTGCTAGTGATGGAATAAGTAAAACCGATACCTCAGAGATGTGACTCTTTTTTTGTTTTAACTGCTACTGAAATAACAATTGAGGTTGCATTTTCGCTCGTATTTTAGTATAAAAATGTTTTGAATAGCCGAAAAATACATTCAATATCCATTTTTATTTTTCGAGTTCGAGATTTGAGAAATAATTTCACCACTAATGACAAAGTTCACATTGCTCGATTTGTTAAATCAACAAATCGACAAAAATGATTAAATTATTCAATCAATCGACCGCAAATCATTTAGCAAAAAAGGAGAACAAGAAAAAAATCGCTTTATTCGCACGAATTTTCAACAAATCGACCAATTTGTCAATATTTTCCTATTGAGACTCATCCACAGCAACACATGGCTATTCAAAGAAGCTCACTGAGAATTTTCAAAACATTTGCATTTTGTATTTGTTTGATGAAAAATATTTCAACTTCAGTTGAAAATTGAAGCAGTTAATTAATTGGTTTTTTCTTGAAAAAAAGTAATATAATTGAAGGTGGCCATTAAACTATGTAGACAGTTTTTGAAAAGCATGTCTTAATGAAAATTTTGAAATGGAACATTCTTGTCATTATATGCTGAGCTCGGATATCTTTCATTCATCTCAGTGTCAAAATTATTTACAAATTGCCAATAGATTCAGTTTATTTATTTTTTTACTGAGATAATGAAGGCTCTCTGAGCTCAGAGTCAGAACGTTGTGACCTGCTGAGAACCACATCACAATCTGAGTGTTTAGTATTCTGGAAAAATGTGTTCGTGAGTCATCAGTGACTTTGGACAGAATCGGACTGTAAATATAAATACAAATATAAATTTACAAATGTATAAATTTACATTTAAATTTGCTTTTATTTTATTTTGTTTTTACTAATAAAACTCGTTATGATCTAAAGGAGAGTATCTCCGAAATATACTCTTTATAATGAAAGTACTCTCTTTTATACTTTGTACTCATAATTCGTTCTCAAAATTCTTTAATCCGCTATTCTTCGGAAGTTTCTTTTATGAAAACCCTACAAAAGTTCTACATACACCACCTCAAAAAAACGCTAGCTGTGAAATTTTTTTTGAAGAGCTCACTCATCTCTAGTGGCAGTTGACTCATCGACTCATCTCTAGTTTCTCTTATTCATTTTGACTAATTTATGTCTGTCAAAACACCTCAATGGATTCTATGGGTCACCCCAATTCGATGTGTCCGGTAAAACTCACTGCTGTCAGTTGAATCCGGCAGTGAACGGACGCAACGGGTTCTATGGGCCGGGGCCTTAACGCCATCAAAACTATTGCAATCAATTTCACCCCTGCCCAAATTCCAGTTCCGGTTTTTTCTAATTGTAGGCAATTGGCAGAGGTGTTAACTTCTTATTTCAATAGAAAAAAAAAGAAAAACTAAAAACGCCGAAACGAAATAGATGAAAAAAAATTAACCAAGCGAAAAGTTTAGTCCCCGGACGATCCAAATGATATTCTGAATGCTGGGAAAACAATTTCCAAACAACAAAAAGAAAAGACAGGATCCAATGTTTTATATGTCAGAAATAGCTGCATGATGAAAACTCTTAGTACGGAATGTGGACGGGATCAGGAACGGAAAAAGCATGTTTAATGTTTAAATTCAATAAATTTGCTATGCGGCATCTCTCCCACACATGCAGTGAGAGATGGCACACATGTAATATATATTTCTTTTGAGTTATTTTTAATAAAAATTTTTTTTTGAGTTCAGTTTTTTTATGGTGGGAAACAAATCCATTATTTGGTTTTTTATATAAGTATAGCTTACTAGCTGAGCCGCCCGGCTTTGTTCGGGTCTGTAGTTTTAAGGTTCCCGTTCTCGTTTTCCCTCTTCCGTGGGAATTTGTGCATGAAATATAATCTTTCTTACTGTGGGACTATGTGACTTCCTAATGCTGAAAGAATTTTTGAAATCTGTCCAGTAGTTCCTAAGTTTTCGTTCCCAGCCCATTCCTGTTGGAATCTTCCGTTCTAGTGGAAATATGTGAATGAAATATAAATCTATGTCACTGAGGGATAATGTAACATCCTAGAGTTGAAAGAATTTTTGAAATCAGTCAAGTAACTTTATGGTTCCCGTTCTCCTTCCCGTTTCTGTTCCTGTGGGATTATAGGGATGAAATATAGTTTAAGTTACTGATGAAGGGAGATAATGTAGCACCCCTAGTGCTGAAAGAATTTTTGAAATCTTTTTCCGTTCCCAATCCCGTTCCTGTGGGAATATGGGGATCAAACCTTGACAGAAACCATCTCTGGACTAAACTTTGTCTACCCTGAAAATTTCATAAAAATCCGTTGGGTGGTTTAGGAGCTTACCCCGGACATACATACATAGATTTCACTTTAATAAACAAATTATACTGATTTTTGAAAAACAGCGACATTTCTCCCCTATTTTAGATTATTTAAAATGTTCAAAGAATTCTATGATATCGGAGGATTAAAAATTAAAAGTCTGCATTATAAATGAAATCGCAAGAAAGTCGAGTTTCCAGCTTCAGTTAATAGAACTATATGCACTTTTACGTGTCATGATTCTAGAAAACGGAAACAACTGTGGAACGTATTCGGTGGAAAGCAATTGAGTTGTTTCCCAAAGACACTTAAAAAACAACATCCACCTTGTTACTAAAGAGGGAAGCAGATGTAGAAATCAGCATGGGCCTCCAATTAGGATCTCCATTTGACCTGGTTCCACACATTTCTTCAACTGGGTCGCCTTTGCCTTATACCTACTACTTTCGTAAATTTATAATTGACTCTTAATTCCACTTAATTTCATTACTTGGCTGTGTCATGGACTGCTTCTGATCAATCAAAAGCCGGTAGATCATGAGATCGAGAAAGTTTTAACTCAATTCAATTCATTACACACTCGTTCCGTCTTTTTATGAGACAGACACATTCTTCATGTGAACATTTTTGCACCCAATCAAAGGGAAATTTAATTATGGCTTCATTGCCATCCTTCCTGAAGCAACTCATTTTATATTCCCGCTAAATCGTGCAGTCAAAACTTTTTCCCATTCTTAAATAATCAAAGCTCAATGTGCTGTCACCTGATGACACTCCATAAAATTAACTTATCTGTCTTTTCATAATAATGTCGTAATTTTTCACTGCCTCTGGAATAAACTCTATCGCGATTCTTGATAATAAAAAAAAATAAAATAAAAAAAAAACGGAAAGAAAAACTCCGTAAATTGCCTACACTTTTGTGTAGAGCACACACACTAGCTGCTATATTTATACAGCTAAAGTCGTTTGAGAATTTGCAAAAATAGCACTTGCCTTGCGGCAAAGCTTCCAATCTCACTTTTATGATCCACAATGTCGTGAAAAGTAAACAAATTAAGTTAAGAAATCCCCATGCTCGAGGAATGAATCTTCGTCTATTAATCTTTTCTATGGCCTCCTACATTGTGACATCACATATTACTGTTATATCGAACAATAAAAACGAAAATTTTCACATGCCGCAGTGCTTCAAGGAGTGAAAGGACCATTTACCACGTGCGTGTACGCAACATGCACCTACAACACTGATCTAGTGTTCCTTAAACATCGATAGTCTATCGATAGTTATCGATAGTTTCTGACTATCGAAAACATCGATGTTTTAAAAACAATCGCTTAACGCTAGTTAACGCTAGGTGTCTACACGTTGTTATAATTCCTCGCACAAGTTCTCCATTTTGTGTTGGAAAGTGTATTAAAAAAAGCATAACGTTATGAGTATAACCCGTCTGGACACGCCAAGTGTACTGCTTAGGCAGATAAATCTGATTTCGTTTTGAGCATCCAACCTCTTTCTTCCTCACCCCTTTTGCCCAGAAACGACCGATATAACGTTATTGGAATAACACGTGTGGACAGGGACTATTTGAGTAATGGCAACAGGTCGAATTATAAATAAATAAAGTCTTTATGCATTCTGTATCACTGTATTCGATTGAAGATATGAAATTTTATGAAGAGTATTGTCAGGAACTGTAACGCTGCCAGAACCATCTATATTTTGGCTCGCAGCATTAGATTAAAGCAGTAGATTAAAACCAAAAGTTTTGAACGAACTATTATTCTTAAAACAAAATTTGAAAATTTTGAATTAGTACACCTGTGTATCAACTCACTTTTTGAATATACTTAATAAAAAAGTAACCCCATTATTTGAGAACAGTGTTGACATCACAGAGTATAACCTACTCTGTGGTTGACATTAAACAATTATTCATTGGTATTTGTCTTGTTTCATATTAAAAACTATCGATAGACTATCGATACTATCGGGTGTTTTTCGAAAACTATCGCCAACTATCGCAAGTGCTGACTATCGATGTTTAAGGAACACTACACTGATCGTTAAACACCCATGGCACGTAAGACGTGTGCTTGAGAGGTAACTGAAGAAAAAAACAAAATTAAAATAGGCTGAAATGAAAAAGACAGCAGAAAAAACAAAATGACAGAAACAAGCACGGCGAAAAGACTCACCTATATGTGCAGGTACCTCCACCTTTACTTTGGATAGCTAAATTGGGGGTTCGTCGAAGATAGAACAGGAATGGCTGGCAATGTGTGGTGGTGGAAGCACTTCACTAGCTCAGCAGGTACTCTTCCTGACATTAAAATCGTTTTCAATAAAGTTCAACAGTAAAGTAAACATTAATTGTTATGCACACGCAGATGCTACACAGGAACAGTAGAAACGGAAAGTATGGATACGTTTTTTGATTTTTTCTATCTATTAGGTTTGACCAAGCATCTATATTCTATATCATGGCTTCCATCTTCTTACTCTCTTATTTTTTATAAATTATCCAACATTGTGAACCGAATGTGAGTGCTGGACGCAGAAACGCGTTGCAGAGTCTTCCTTTCAGCTTAGGCTGCTTTTTTTTATCATAAAATAAGCGTAATTTGTGCAAACAGTGGGGAAGCGGAGGAAGGGGACAGAATGTTGGTTACGTGTTACGATTTGTGTTCACGTAAATTAGCTCAAGTAACCCCGGGTAGTCTATGGCACCAGTGATAGTTAAAAATTATGTCAGCGATAAGACGCCGTTTAGAGGAAGTGAGCAAGTCAATTAGAGGGCGGCCGTGGTGCAGTGGTAGAGTGTTTGGTAGAGAGGCCGGATGCGTGGGTTCGAATCCCGCTCTGGGCATCTACTTTTCTTTCAGCCTCCCAGTTTCATATGGACGCCGCCCTTGAGGTTATATATGTGAAATGACTAACAACTTATTTCCAACTACTGCAACACAAAAAAAAGGGAAGGCTGCTAATCTGGTAGTACAATGGACTGGATATTAGGTCTGAGTTCTCCAGATTAGCATAAGGCTCCTCTTTTTATAAAAAAAAAAAAAAAAAAAAAAAAAAGTCAATTAGTCGCAAACGCTCTTCATATGAAGATTACTGATCGGATTAGACCAAGCTAACCAAACCAGACCAGCATTTGATAAACCTAAGAGAGGAGTTTGCATAGGCAATAATGTTGTAAATGTGAGAGTGAGAACTCAGCTCTTTATCACAAACTACCCCAAGATTACAAATAGACGGAGCTCAGGGGACAGGTATGCTGCTGACAGTGGCGGATCAAGGATTTGGGCATGGGGGGGTCCATTACTTAAAATTTCATTTATATATACGAGGTTTAGCAGATTCAATCAGAAATTATTTACATGATGTTGGCGTCGATTGATCATATATGTATGGCCGAGGATTCGATGGAGCTCCGGCAATGAGTGTCCAATTAATTGGTGCACAGGCTCATCTGAGATCGTATTTCCCCCTGTCAATTTATGTACATTGCGCTGCACATAGCTTTAGTTTGGCAGTCAATGCAGCATGCGAAGTGTCAGGAATCGAAAATGCGTTAGGAACTATCGGAGCGATTGAAGCATTTTTTTCACTGGCCTAAAAGACAAGACGTTCTACACCAAGAAATTTCAAAAATGACAAACAAAAGTGAGAAAAAAAAAACAAAAGTTGAAGTCTGTTTGTCCTACCAAGTGGGCTCAGTCTCATGAAGTAGTTGGAACGTACGTTTGAATTGCAACCGGCTGTTATTGAATCTTTGGAAGAAATCAAAACGTGGAAATATCGAGATACTTCTCAAAATGCATTACATCTTTTGACAGCGATTTCGACTGTTGAATTCCAAATCGCCTGTCACATTATGGAATCAGTTAATGAAATTGCCACGCCCCCGGCGTTGCAATCAACAAAAAATCGTTGCAACGTTCAAGCACAAAGTATTGAAGACTACTACAGAATTTCTTCCTACATTCCGTTTCTTGATACGTTCATTTCTCAACTCAAAAGTCGGTTCTCGGAACACAAATCCATTTTCCAAAGTTTCGGGCAACTGTTTTTTAAACAAGAATTTAACGAAAAGAAATGCGCTGACTTCTACACATTTTACGAAAATATATCGGATTGATCGAAAGAAAATTTTCTGTCAGAAAAGATGTGGAAGCAACGAATCCAGATCCAACGGCCAGAACATCCGAAATGCGCTTAATGCTTTACTGGTTAGTATCTTTCGATCAAAAGTTTACATGTAAAAAAGTTTATGTGACGCGATCCGAGAAAAGGCACCTTTTAGGCAAAAGCGAAAGCTTACACGGCACGCTCTGAAAGGCGTTGATGTACCATTCAAACCAATGTTAAAAATCGTTTCTCTGAATTTATATTTTGTGAAAAAATAGCGATGTTACAATTTCTGATTGCGCTTCATGAATATTCAGTAAAAGAACTTGTGTAAGCAATCATGATTCAACAACCGATTTTTTGCCAAGTAAGTCACTTTTATCGGATCGAGACACATATGCAAACATCAATCTGACGATATTTTTCAGGTTATCAGTAGCAAGTCGTTCAAGAATGTCGATATATTTTGCGAGTCTTGGCAGTTGGCAGTACTACCTGTAACTACAGCAACTCCTGACCATTTTCGACGTTGAGGAGAATCAAAACTTACCTGAGAAATACGATGGGACAGGAACGACTAAATGGTCTTGCTTCTTTAAATATCCATACCCATATTGAATTTGCCGTGGACGAAATTCTAGCGAAATTTTTAAAAAAACCTCGAAAATTTACTAGTGTTTGAGGTAGCATGTTCTTCAGTTTTTTATGAAATGTAATAATGATCAATATAGTTCTTGAATTTTTTAAATAATAATATTACTTCTCCTTTACTTTTCTGTCTTGCTCATGCTATATTTTTCCGTCCCGTAACTAAATTTGAACGTTAGGAGCCGATAAATATTACAAATAACATCTTTTATTTTCCCGATTGGGGGGGGGGGGGGGTTCCGAACCCGAAACCCCCCCCCCCCCCCCCCCCGTGGATCCGCGTATGGCTGCTGAAGTAATAGATACGTTCGAAGACTTGACTTGAAGATAAGCGTTTATGCGAAAAAGCCATGAATTGACATTGATCAACTTTAAGCTCAAGAAAGTTCTCATTGCACCAAAAAAGAAAAGCGTTTGGTTCATATTGAAGAAGCTAGGAGTCTAAAGAAGAAGATATAATTTTTATTTTTTTGATGTCGTCGGTATGAATAGACAGTTTAGAGAATGAAATAATATTACCGAGGTCATTGAATGCAAGCACAAACAGGATTGGACCGAGATGGCTACCTTGGGGGCCACAGAAGTGGCAAGCATTGAATTAGAGACAGCTTTTTGAAAAACTACCCATACATACAGTTCTCGAGATATGGTTTGACCCAGTCGAGAATTTATGATGGGGAAGCAAAGGCTCTAAATTTAAGGTAGGTAATTTGCTGTCCGACTCTGTCGAATTCTTAATTAAAGTCGGTAATAATAACATCCAACACGTTATTGACATAAAACTAAGAAGTCAGAACTGGCTTGTTGATAGTAATGTAGTTAAAAGGCGTAGGACTGTAATAAGGAGTAGATTTCCATGGTTTACACCTATACTGTGACTTGAAATGCTTCGGTGACTCCAGTTGGACATCGTACCTACCTCTATCAGTGCTCCTTCAAACACAGGTACCATCATCAATCATCCGCTCACAGGAATCTGGAACACCTGGTAGGCTGGGACCACCGATATTAGATCTCGTGGTGATCGACCTAATGTTTTTTCCAAATCCACCAGCACAGCAAGAAAATTTTAAGTGAGTATACAACGTTTTTCCATTAGGATTGCATTGGTTGTTGACTTATCTGTGACAAACCAGTATTCATTGTATATTCAAATTTATCGCAACGTAGCGGGGAATCCCTGGGGTTTGGTGCTGTTCTCACAACCATGGCCTGTGAGGGAAAGGATGTGACCTACAATTGTCTGTCGATTCCGAATAGATAATCGAGAAAGCGCTTTTTATCACCTTACATTTTTCTATCGGAGGACTTGCCAATTCCTCTGTTGGGCCTCTAACTCGAAAATCTCGCGTAACAGGCAGCTATGCTAACCACTACGACACGCGCACCACATTGCATTTGTTATCACATCGCTTTATTACTTTTCGCAGTCGGCTAACCATCACGCGCTCAACCCTCAGTTCATTATTGCCTTGAGTAGAACATACCTTCCTTTATCTTGGATGTGGGTATCGTGAGGAATTTTCTCGCTAAATCGCCAATCTTTTCTTATACACATTTATGCTAGGTCCCAAATATGCCTTTTTTGGAACTCATATCATAACTTGATTCTTCGACTGCGTGATGTCGAGTATTTTCAGTAAGATAGGCTCTGCTTCTAGAAAATGCTTTTGAAAAAGATGTTCGTTTACTACCTCAAGGTAGATGGTGGTACCCGTGGAGTGATGGTTAGAATGTCTGCCTGTTAAACCAGAGGTTCGTGGTTCGATTTCCAACAGAGGCAACATAGGGTTTTCCACGGGTATCACCTTTCGCAAAGAAATGGCAAGTCTTTCGTTAGTGAATCCATTGCCATGAAAGGCGATTTATCGATTCGCCTTTCGGAACCGAAAATTGTAGGTCCCCTCCATTTCCTCACAAGGTATGGTCAATGGCCATGACAAAAGCGTTTAACCATAGGACTCCTCGCTCTGCAGAGCCACGCTTTTTATTTTAATTTATTTTCTGAAGGATTTGGTCGTCATCCACAAGAAGAAGTTCTTGGGAATCGTTAATTAACTTCAGAAATCTCCAGAATATTTTTTTCTTTATTGAGCGGATATTTTGAAGATTGTTGACCTCTTCTTCGAGTTCCTTAGACGACGCTCTTTATTGCGTGGTTTGCGTCACAAACCGTTGCTAATTTGAATTCCACTCGTGCTCTTGGTTTGGAGTTGGGCGTACTACTCCATAGCTTCTTTTTTCAACTTTTGTATTCCAACTTTTTTCTTACTCATCACTGCTTCAGCTTCGTCATGAGGCCACTATGCTTCTTTGGCTGGTTGGTATAGTATCCTTTTGAAACCTCTAACCATGATATGGCTCAGAAGTTCTCTAAACTAGTTTGTTTTAGGCCATTCAAGACGGTTTTACTGCATTATGTTTGTGTTATTTGACTTTAGACTTTTTTAGTTTAATGTCTTTAAGTAGGTTGTAAGAATCTATCCGAAATGTAGGGATACGAATGCTTTTCATGTCCTTATATTCAAACCTTTTCACGAGTTTATTTCATATTTCAATATTGTCACTCGCTACTGTAAGAAAGATTAAAATAATAAAATAAAAAAAACATTTTTGTTGAACAATTTTATTTAAATAACTCAAAGAACAAAACAACACAACGAAAGTAAAAACAAAAAAAAAAGAAAACAAATTCATTCGTAAATTGGTGGATCGAGATTTCGGTTTGCCTGAAAATAGAAACAAAAATAATCAAACGTAAATTTTCATTGGGATACAATCGGAAAAAAAAACAAAGGAGCATGAAGGAGAACGGTTATATGAACAAAAAAAAACACGCTTTCTCACAAACACAACATTCATTCTAAGACAGGAGAGAACACCATCTCCATATCAAACGAAACGAGACAAAGACCAACCGATAAGTCGAGAACACGGGAGAACACCATCACCATGAACCGACAATCAACTGCCGTTTCTCTGCAGGAGAACACCTTCCTGACACACAAGTTAAAAAAACAGAACCGGTCGATCATTTGCAAGGAGAACGCTCAGAAAGAAAATAAAGAGCAACAAATGCGAGAGGACACCATCACCACATTTGTGTACACAAGGGTTGGAGAACACCATCAACAACGCGTGTACCAACACTATCACATAGGATTACACTATCCATTTGAAAATAAGCAGCAGAAAGACCTGAACTGCTTAGTAGTTCTTTCTATGTGTATACCATAGAAATCCCAGTAAGTAAAACCAAATGCGAGAGAAAAACCATGATCGCATTGGACTGTACAAGTGTTGGAGGAAACCATCAACAACACATGCACGAAAACAAACTTGTAGGAGCACACCATCACTACAAGAAAAAATACCACATAGGTTCACAAAAAAAGGAACTGTTTCACTAACGTGACAACAAAATACAACCACATTCGAAAACAGGATTAATGAACGGGAAAAGGTTCAACTTTGAATTTTGGATTACTACAAAATTATATTTAAAGTGATCGTAATTATCAAAACAAAACAATTGCATTCCGCAACAAAAATTTAATGAGGTAGGTACACTCACCCAAATTAAAAACAAACTATATAGGTACTTTATCAGCCAAAACAAAAACACAAAAAAAAACTCAACGCACTAATGAAACACAGTTCTAGACACTTTGAAATATCTTCTACGACTGTGCCACACCATGACGCCGATATTCTCCATATACTTTATCTGTAAGCTATTTCTTGTTTCCCACTCTCTCCTTTCGCAATAAGAGAAAGAGTTTTCACAAAAGGAAGAGCATGGAAACACGCAAACTAGATTTTGTACTATCTGTATACACAAAAAAAAAAATTACCTTTCATTCGGCCATCCTGTGTTCGTCTCGTCTCGAGACTGTTTTTCCACTTATATCTTCAACCAACATGTTATCAGGATTTGAATTTATTGCATCCTTGTCCACCTCTGTCAATTCTTCATTCAACCTCCATGGTTTCATCTTATCGACTGCTACCACACGTTCGTATCTTTTTGTAGAACGATGAGATCCTTTCATGTCCACCACCACATATCGATCATTCGGCAAAGTTTTTCTCACCACAAACGGACCACTGTAAGGCGACAATAACTTCCGACTTACATTTGAAGCCACTTCTTTTTTCTCCACAAGTACCAAGTCTCCTTCTTTATAACTTCTCGGTTCCTTCCTTCTTTTATCAAAATATGCTTTCTGTTTTTGTTGGCATGACACTATTTTTTCATTGGCCTCTTGTCGTTCTTTTAAAATATCTTCCACAACTCTGGAAACTTTTCTAACTTCATCCATTAACAAGGTTTCGTCTCCACATTGTCTGGGTGCATAACCAAAAAGCAAAATGCTGGGTGTTTTACCAGTTGTTTTATTCACTACATTGTTGATTGCAAATTGAACGTCACGAACGCTATCGTCCCATCTCTTTTCTTCTAACGTCATCGTCAGCAGAGCGCTCAAAATCGTTCTATTTAGTCGTTCAACCTGCCCATTTGCTCTGGGTGTAGCTACTGCATTAAGAACATGTCGTATATTATTTGTTAAGCAATACTCTTTAAACTGTTTGGAGGTAAAAGCGCTTCCTTGATCTGAAACTAATACTTCTGGTACTCCATGAATTTTAAACACATCTGTCACAAATTCTATTACTTCCTTAGTTTTAGTTGATCTCACCGCTTTTAAAAACGAAAATTTGGTAAAACCATCAATAAGAGCAACCAGATGTTGATTACCCTTGCAACTCCTTGGGAAAGGTCCCAAATGGTCAATGTGAACCAGTTTCATTGGTTCGGATCCTTTGGGAATGGGGTGAAGAAGTCCCTCCTTCTTTCCTCCACTCTTTTTGTTGTAAAGGCATCTAATGCAGGACGCAATATATTTTTCAACATATTGTCGCATATGTGGGAACCAGTAATGTTCACTTAAACGATTTAGCGTTTTTTCCACCGAAAAATGTCCCAAATCGTCATGTGAAGCTTTCACAACTTGATGTTTCATGCTTTGCGGCACGAGCCATTGACCACCCTTGGTTGTATTTCGAAATACTCTTCCATCTCGTAGGGCATAATCGCGATGTATATCTTTCTCATTTTGCGATTTTGGAGATCTTTTCAGAACCTCGTATATCTCCTTCACTTTGAGGTCAGTCAATTGTCCCGACAATACCCAATCAGCTTCTGTTATTCGCATCACAGACTCTGCAGTTGGATTTCTACTGAGAGCGTCAACATGTTTCATTCGATCACCGGGTCGATAAACCACATTGAACGTGAATTCTTGAAGTTGTAGCCACCACCTTGCTATTCTTGGTAACAATTCCTTTTTTGACTTCGTGGCTTTCAGCGCATTACAATCAGTTACCAATGTGAATTCCAACCCAATGAGATATGCTCGAAATTTCTTCAAACTTTCCACTGCCGCCAGAGTTTCAAGCTCATAAGAATGAAATTTTTTTTCTAGATCCGATGTTTTTTTGCTGAAATATGCTACAGGATGAAGACGAGTATCTTCTTGATATTGCAGAAGTATGCCTGCCAGTCCTAAAGCACTAGCATCGGTATGCACCTCTGTTGTCCCTCGCGGATTGTAGAGAGCCAAAATAGGACCTTCCATTAAAACAGATTTCAGTTGGGTGAATGCATTCATTTCTTCAGTTGTCCAGCTCCATTTAGAACTCTTTCTGGTCAAATTGGTAAGCGGCCTCGCAATTATAGCATAATCCTTTACAAAATGTCGAAAATATCCAGTCAAACCTAGGAACTGTCTTATGTTGCGGACATTCCTAGGTACTTGAAACTCTTGTACTGCCTTTGTTTTTTCTGAACCTGGTTTCACTTTACCTTGGGATATTTCAAAACCCAGGAACGTTACAGTCTTCATCAGAAACCTACATTTTTTTAAATTCAATGTCAGGTTTTCTTTGCGGAAAATTACAAGCGTTTGGCGAATTCCTTCCAAAGCATCTTCAACTGTTTTTGCATGGAGTAACACGTCATCGATATAAATAGAAGCAATGTCGCCAACAGGTTTCAGTATTCGATTCATTAAACGTTGAAAAACTCTCGGTGCGTTGGTAAGGCCAAAAGGCATACGATTAAACTCATATTGTCCAGAAGGAGTCACAAATGATGTCAATTTTTTCGAATCCTCAGCCACCGGTATCTGATGATATCCAGACCTCAAGTCAAATGTCGTAAAATACATGCCGCCGTAAAGTCTGTCAATCTGATCGTCGATTCTGGGCAGCGGATAGTTGTCTTGTATTGTTAATGAGTTTAATTTTCGAAAATCGATACACATTCGCTGTTCCCCATTTGGCTTTTTGACTAACACAATGGGTGACGAATAATTCGAATCGGAGTGCCGTATGATTTTGTTTGACAGCAAATCATCAATTATTCCTTGCACTACATCTTGCTCAGCCTTTGCCATTCTGTATGGGCGATAACTAAATGTCTCATTATCATTCCTTAAAGTAATATTAAGCTCCGACGACTTAGCACAACCTAGTTCAGATGTATCACAAGCAATGCAATCGCGAAATTCCTCAAGCAGTTGCATTAGCTTCAGCTTGTTCTGTTCTTCAACTTGCCCAACTTCTACTAAATCTTTCCAATTCGACTTATCATATTCTTGGCTGGTTTCTTGTATGCTGCTTATAACCTCTTTTTTTGAAAAATTCCGACCAATCGTCCATGCTCGCCCCACAACCTTGTTTTTCTTAACATAATAGTCCTGATCAGATAAATTTATCAACGGAACGATCGCTGTCATATCGCTTCCCACCGATAGTAAGGTGCGAGGTATACACGTCTCTTTTCCTTCCCATTGCCTTATACTCGCGTCAACAAACAAATCATCCTCTATTTCCCCCGGAATGGCGACTTTGACAAAAGCTATGTATCCGGGCGGCACAATATGATTTTTGATAGCTCTTAATTCTATTTTCTTCACGTTCACTTCCGCCGCAAAAGGTAGGGTATTAAAATTGTTAGCAGTTTCTTCATTTGGTCTAATAAATCGTAAATAATCGCTTGTTTTGATAACAATTATTCCTGTTTGTTCTGTAAATGATTGTCCAACTAATACTGGTTCACTTTGCTCATTATCTTCAACAACCAATGCTTCCACAGGTGCTGAGACGTCATCAATTTCTAGGTTAAAGTTCGTAACCCCAATGCTTTGCGTTCTTCCGTTTCCGTATCCATTTAGTTGACGTCGATCTTGAAAATCAACTTCCAAATTTAGTGCCTGGGTTTCCTTTTTTGTTATTAAAGTACATGAGCTTCCGAAATCAATGAATGCCCGTGATGGTTGACCATTTATTAAAATCTTTCGAAAGTACTTGTTGTTTGATGAAATTCCAGGCACCAGTTCAAGTCATGCAACTATTTTTGATTCTGGATTTGTTTTTCCACGTGGACACTGAGATTCATCATGCGCTCGGTTGCCACATATTTTGCACCTCTTCTCCTCCACTTTACTGAAACATTTGTTGGCAAAATGTCCCATTTTTCCACATTTAAAACAAGTAGTCTGTGCAGATTTGAGTGGTTGTTTATCGTTAATACCGACAATGCTGTTCTTGGTTACCATACCATGATTTTTGATACGATGATCTGATTTCGGAGCATTAAAGCTATAAGGTGTGCGGACTGCCGTGTCACAAATGCAGAGATATTCATGTAACGCTTCTGGTGTTTTATGTTGTGCGGCTTCAGCTCCAATCTTTATCATATTATCATCGATTCCACCAATCAAGCACGACACGGCCTTAGTTCCTTTGATTTCACATGCGTTTATCAATGCTATTTTTTCACAAAAATATGTGCTGAAATTCTCATTAATTTTCTTCTTACGGCGCATCATTTCTTCAAGTAGTTGATAATATCTTTTCTTTGCAGGAAAAGCAGCTTGAATTTTATCCTTCCATTCCGACCAGCTATAGTTCACCGACTTAAGCCCTCTGTACCACGTTTCTGCATTTCCCCGTAGTTTTCCCATCGCATAATAAACCGTTTGGTTTCCTGTCCAGTGATAAACAGATTGTAGCTGATCTATCTTGCTACACCACTCCAACGCTGTTTGATTACGATCATCTGGATCAAAACGCGGAATGTTTTCACCTCGACAATTAAAATTACCCTGACAACTTGATACCATATTCGAAATTGCCTCCGTAAATCGATCTATAGTACTGCTATATGAAGACGAAGGAGAGCGATACCGATGTCGACGGTGGTGGTGGCGTTTGCTCGATTTCTTTTCTTTTGGCATTTCAACAATTATTTTATTCCTCAACGATCTTATATTATTGTTTGACCTAAATTTTTCAACCTGTATATAATAGAATTTTTGGAATAAAAAAAACAATGTCTACATATCAAAAAAAATAAAAAAAAAATTAAAAAAAATTGAAGCAAACTGGAATCTCGATCATTCACCACCAATGAGCATGTTACAATCCCACTTCTGATAGATGTAAGAAAGATTAAAATAATAAAATAAAAAAAACATTTTTGTTGAACAATTTTATTTAAATAACTCAAAGAACAAAACAACACAACGAAAGTAAAAACAAAAAAAAAAGAAAACAAATTCATTCGTAAATTGGTGGATCGAGATTTCGGTTTGCCTGAAAATAGAAACAAAAATAATCAAACGTAAATTTTCATTGGGATACAATCGGAAAAAAAAACAAAGGAGCATGAAGGAGAACGGTTATATGAACAAAAAAAAACACGCTTTCTCACAAACACAACATTCATTCTAAGACAGGAGAGAACACCATCTCCATATCAAACGAAACGAGACAAAGACCAACCGATAAGTCGAGAACACGGGAGAACACCATCACCATGAACCGACAATCAACTGCCGTTTCTCTGCAGGAGAACACCTTCCTGACACACAAGTTAAAAAAACAGAACCGGTCGATCATTTGCAAGGAGAACGCTCAGAAAGAAAATAAAGAGCAACAAATGCGAGAGGACACCATCACCACATTTGTGTACACAAGGGTTGGAGAACACCATCAACAACGCGTGTACCAACACTATCACATAGGATTACACTATCCATTTGAAAATAAGCAGCAGAAAGACCTGAACTGCTTAGTAGTTCTTTCTATGTGTATACCATAGAAATCCCAGTAAGTAAAACCAAATGCGAGAGAAAAACCATGATCGCATTGGACTGTACAAGTGTTGGAGGAAACCATCAACAACACATGCACGAAAACAAACTTGTAGGAGCACACCATCACTACAAGAAAAAATACCACATAGGTTCACAAAAAAAGGAACTGTTTCACTAACGTGACAACAAAATACAACCACATTCGAAAACAGGATTAATGAACGGGAAAAGGTTCAACTTTGAATTTTGGATTACTACAAAATTATAAGTGATCGTAATTATCAAAACAAAACAATTGCATTCCGCAACAAAAATTTAATGAGGTAGGTACACTCACCCAAATTAAAAACAAACTATATAGGTACTTTATCAGCCAAAACAAAAACACAAAAAAAAACTCAACGCACTAATGAAACACAGTTCTAGACACTTTGAAATATCTTCTACGACTGTGCCACACCATGACGCCGATATTCTCCATATACTTTATCTGTAAGCTATTTCTTGTTTCCCACTCTCTCCTTTCGCAATAAGAGAAAGAGTTTTCACAAAAGGAAGAGCATGGAAACACGCAAACTAGATTTTGTACTATCTGTATACACAAAAAAAAAAATTACCTTTCACTACCCAGAAGCAATTCCCCATTGATGATAAAGGTTTCATATTTACCTTGATCCGTTCCATAGTAAGACATTGGTTTTTGTCTTTTAATCCAGAAACAGGCCTTTGAATATTGTAAGGTTTCTGTCTGAACATTGTAAGTTCTGTCAGCTTCTCTGCTTAATTTCGGGCGACAGCGATGTTAAAATTTGGGTGCAGTAGGTTCGGGATCGACTAGCTCCGACTGCTTTTCTCTTTGGTGTCTTGGAACGACAAAGTGCTGTCGATGTCAATATTGTCACCGTGAAAAATTAGTTTAGTAACATTAGTAATTTTTTGACTTTGAAGTCATCAAAATATCTAAGAAATGCCTTACAAATGCTTTCTCTGTATAAAATTTGGAAATCCTTTTAATCAATGTAGGCAAATGGGCTCCAATCTTGGCTACGGTCATTTGCAAGCAGTGCGACTCACAAGTGATTCTATTGTGATGAGTTCTGTATAAAAAAAGATTTCTTCTCACGAATTCCAAAAGTGTGTATAAAAACTTTGGCATCCCACTGTACCTCACCTGTGCACAACAGTGCCATTCTGCATGACGTTAAATCGTTTGAAAGATATTGCTGCAGGATTTGCGGTAGTAATGGCCTTTTGACAATGGCTTAGGCACGTTCAAAGTAGAACGCTTTTACAAGCAAGTCTATATATAATATGAGCCCTTTTACGCATAGAACATTACAACAAACGCCATAAAAACAAATACAACCCGAAATTATAAACCATTTCGAGCTGCACAAGGCGAGGGTATATTATTTGAATTTGATTGTAGAGACACTTGTATTTACTTGGAGTCGCTAAAGGATATTCCACCTGCGCTACGTGTAAAAACATCAAAAAAGCAATGTGTTTGTGTTCGCTTACTTGCTTGCTCTATATAAAATTTGTTTGGCTTGTTTTTCTTTCTTTTTGTATATTTCATTTGAAACCCTTTACTTTGCCGTTTGCTATTTAATCTTTAAACATTATCCTTGCAGTTCTAATATTTATCTTTCAAATTCGAATGCGAAGTCGACGTGTAGAATATTAAATCCAAAAGCCTTTAGGGGAAAACATCTTGCATCCGAAACAACAAAAAGAGAAAAGAGAGAAGGGAATATGCTAAAAAACGTTTTTATCCTTTGATGCGGACTTTCCATAAATCCTGTCTTTAAACATTTGAATGAATATGACTTTCCTAAACGGTTTCTATTTTTTTTTTTTTTATTAAAAAGGATCTTTGTCGTTGAAGCACTCACACGGACTTTTGGTGAACTTAGACAGAGTAGAGTGGAAAAGTTTCTTTGGTTATGCAGAGGTACATATATTTATTTTTCATTCAAATTGTGGGTTATAACAAAATTAAATTTTATTCGTACGAGTTTTATAATCAAAGGAGTTTTTGTATTTTTAGATTTTCTGAATAAACACACATTTTACTTGTTCTGGGAACATATGGGACTTACATACGGGCTTTGAGAACTGTCCTTCTGTGTGTTATTGACAAGGAGAGTGAGATGGAGTGGGTTAAAGAAGAAAGAGATCAGTGAGATTTTAAGACTGCGATTGTTATTTGAAAGTCGTTTCACAAATTGGTTGGTGTTCAGAAAAGGAAAAATAGTTCGTCACGAACTGAAGTTCCGTTTTGAATCACTTCCAGGTTTCCAGACTTGTCTCTTTTCTTTCCTCAGATTCTATCTTCTGTAAGATGGTGTCTTAGACATCGAGGCTTCCACGATCTTTGAAACTTATAATTCAATTATGTTTCAATTGCCATACGAAGCACCTATATCTTTTCTGCCAGCTCTTCACTTTCGTCTGTTTTGTGTTCCCCAACACTTTGCGCAAAGTATTGTTCTGTTCACCAAAACCTACCGTTACCGTGTTTTTAAGATCTACTACATTCACAATTCTTCTGTGACTTATTCCCGATCGTCGTTCAAGAGACGCTTTAACGTTCTGGAATGCATCGGTTGGAAAGTGATTTTAGGAATCTGGTGGTCGTTTTTTACAAATGTGTATAGCTTGAATGTCACCACGAGGTTTTGAACCGAGCTCTATAACCTTCAGCAATCCATGAACCAGCTCTCAGTTCCGAAACTTTGTCTAGCCATTGTGTTCCATCTTTGGGATTGTGTTGCTAGCCTTTGGGATAGATATGGATCTTAGACCTGCATACAAGCAGTTTACACTTACTTACTTAGGTAGGCATTACCTACCAACATATTTCGATTGCCAACATATTTCGATTACGAATTTAATTTTGAGCGAGCCATCTTCCGTTTTGCAACTCTGGGTCCGGTGATGCTTTCGCCACCTTAGACGAGGTCTTTCCTTTCGGCAATTTCCATGCAAAGCGCTTTCAAAAGCCCTTTCATCTGTTACATTGGTGTCCATCCGCTCTAAATGTTCCAGCCATCAGTTTCGTGCTCTTTTAGTTACTCTACGTACTCTGTAACGAAGCGTTCATGCTACCTCTTACTTTTGATACCTTTTTGCTGTATTGTGCTTTTGATACTATAGTACAACCAGAGTCGACAGCACTGATTCACGAAAGTACAGCGTATCATCGCCACACCACCCACACAACAGCCATATGAATGCACAAGACATTAGAGTTTTTACTCGCAGAGTATAACTCACACATGGTTTCTTCCGAAATATTTATGTATAGGTAACTTGAATTTCGTGAAAAATTATGAACCCGCCGCGGTCAACTTATAGTAAGCAGCCATAGGTAAGAAACTATTTTAATTACATAATATTTTTGCCTACTGAAAACCGTCCGACCATTGCGTACTATAGGATTCCGTAAGGAAACCCTCAGTTCGCAGCTACTTAACATCCTCCGTGCCACCAGGCGCCGTAAATAAACCTGCCGATCCACCACAGCTATTGCCTGCTGTTTTTCGTGCCACAAGGGGCCGTAAATAAACCTTCTGATCCCCCAGAGCTATTGCCTACTGTTTTTCCGTGCCACCAGGGGCCGTAAATAAACCTGCCGATCCACCAGAGCTATTGCCTCGTGTTTTTCCGTGCCACAAGGGGCCGTACATAAATCTGCCGATCCACCAGAGCTATTGCCTGCTGTTTTCCGTGCCACAAGGGGCCGTAAATAAACCTTCTGATCCACCAGAGCTATTGCCTACTGTTTTTCCGTGCCACAAGGGGCCGTAAATAAACCTTCTGATCCACCAGATCTATTGCCTGCTGTTTTTCCGTGCCACAAGGGGCCGTAAATAAACCTTCTGATCCCCCAGAGCTATTGCCTGCTGTTTTTCTGTGCCATAAGAGGCCGTAAATAAACCTGCCGATCCACCAGAGCTATTGCCTCGTGTTTCTCCGTGCCACTAAGGGGCCGTAAATATACCTGCTTTTCTCTATTTGTTTCAGGTCAAGGCGTTATCTACAAATAGGCATCTAACCGTAAGTCCTTACGACCGAGGACCATCCGTACGGCCTTTACTGCACCGTAGCTAGTTTTAAGTTTATAATTTATACCGTGTTAAGAGTAATTAGTTGTGTTTGTAATAAAGAGTTGGTACATTTAAGGTGAAGACCACCTTATCCTGAAGTTTCGTGTTCTTCTTCAGAAAGACCCTGGCTAATCCGACGAACAAAACCTCGGCTGGAAAGCAAAAAGCACGTCACAACTCTTCTAGTTATGCCCATGTGGCAGAACATCTCATACAGATAGTTGTTGTATCTTCTTCTCCACACATTGTCTGCACATATTTTTCTTTCTGAATGTTATGTTATGTAAAGTTATGTCTGTCTATTTAGACTTTTTGTCTAATTTATTGATGTTATCTGTCTTTTTTGTATTTTCACACCGATGTCTTAATTTAATTCCATTTTTTACTACTTCTACAATATTCACTTATTTGGCAACCCTGGAAAGTTGTAGAAAAGAGCTGTGGTCTAAGATGGGATTCTTGTGACACTCATAGACTTGGTTTTAGATAGAAACACGCGCTTTGCAAAACAGGGGCATTCGCTTGATGAAACCTAGCAATTGACAAGCGGAGGAACACACAAGATTCCTCCCCTATACGAGTGTTACTGAACTGAGATATAAGTCCTTGCAAAGGAAATTCGCAGTATCACAAAGTGTATTACAAGAAAATCTCAAATTCTTTATAACATTCGACGAAATTCTTACTCGGCTTTTTGTTTATCGGTTTAGCGACGCAAAGAAGAATTCAAGAATTCAAGTCGATATGAGAAAAAACTCGTATCTGCTTGAGGCCCTATAAATATTTTTTCAAATTTTGAATTATGTAAATTGATTCCCAACATTATTTTTTTAGAAGAATTTAATATCGAAAATCTTCAATTCAATTGATGCTACATAGCCAACTAAGACTAACAACGAAATAAAAGGTATAAAAGACATTTCTTGAGCAACTTGCCTCGCTCTCCATAAAGCATTTCAATATACTTTCTTTAGCAATCCTTGTTCCTATTAGGTAGGTTCCTTTGGCAAACTCGGAATACCACCAGTGCGGAATACCACCAGCGGAATAATACCAGCCAAGGACATGTGCTGTGCGTAGGTCTATATTTTATGTTATCTGAACAAAACAATGTTGGTATAGCTAGAAAGAGCCAGGACCAAAAAAGGACAGACAGAAGAAAATCAAACGATGAGCCAGCAATGTAAATGAAATTCCAGAACACTTTGATAAATTTTCTAAAATAATTCAGCGAGTTAATTAAAGCATTTTGAAGAGCAATACCAAGCGACCAGTGTGGGTCGTGTATAGGTTCTATTGGAACTGTTTTGCCAGAGTCCTTCCTCATCTCGTCGTTTTCCAAAAGGACCATGGTGTAATAAACATGGTCTTAATTAATTCTTCCGCTTTCGTTCCCTCCGGCCGTGTCAGAGTTTGGCATTGGCATTTTGAAGGCATGGTATCGGCTTGTGTTAAACATCTTGAACCAGAATTATTTCCTTATTTGATTTGAATGTCCGTCGCCATCATCTTCTTGTTGGGAAATTTCAGTTTTAAAAGCGCTCCGACTCCCCCCGCAAACACTAAAAGCCTTGAAGTAAAATTTAATTTACGATGTCGCTTTGGCAACTTTGAGTGTTCTTAAGTAACGCCCAGAACACAGCACACCCTTCCTTCTTTTACAATACACAACACACTTCTACTACAAGACAGCCGTCAGCTTCAATTGAATATATTTTGTTTAAAAGAATATTCGCCAGCATAAAACGAACGGCAACGGGGGCTTGTGTTTACGTCTAACATAGGGCTGCAACAATAATAACGGCAATAATAATTAGCGAAAAGGAGATTGTTTTATAATTTGTTGTTAAAGGAATTACGAAGAGGAACTAATTTGCTAAAAGGATTCACAAAACTCTCAAAGTAAACAATACCGATTCGTTGTGCTTAAGGGCTTTGGTGCTACACCACTGAGCGTGTCGTAGTCGTTCTATTGATTTTATTTAAAATGCTTGACTTGTTTCGAATTGATGGGTGCAAATGGAAAGTTTTTGTCGTAGGCTCTTCAATTATTTCAAGAATGCCAAAGGATGATTTTAAGGAAATAATGATTCACTCATAGCATGCGAGTGATGATGTTGAGGAAGTACTGCAGGCAGTTTGATCTGCAGCTTCAAGGGAAAACTAGGAGCGTATTATGAAGAGCAACAAGTGCTGAATAATTGTAACAATGTTGCTCATAAGAAATTTGATGTCAAAGCTTCCACTTAATGTGCTACACTTGATGATAAAAGCAACCAAGTGAACAAAATCCTGTTACAAAAAAAAAAGGAAGAGGGCAAAGGTTTCCTTTATTATTATACCACAGGTTCCTGGTCATCGATCAGGAGTGCTTCAAGGACTCAGCAAAAAGTACAGGTCCCGATTAAGCTGACTCAGTAAAAAGCAGAAAACTCGACTCAGTTACATTGATGAATAACCGATTAAAAACTTCCAATGGAAGGCCTAAACATGTGCATTTTAGAGCCCAACCAGTGATAGAGCAGGGACGTGGCGTGCAACCTCGACGCCCGAGTCAGGATTTGAGAGAAATTGAGAGACATCATTTCACAGCAGTCTAATATCTTTTATCGAAATTAAAATAGGATGAGCAATTGCACAAACGGATTCTGCGGGCCTTACGAGCAGCGAAGTCGAAAATAACTTTGTCAAAACAATTTTTCCAACCAATTTTTGTTCAATCGACAGTATAGCCAAGTTTGTTAGTCTAGTGGAGCTCGTAGTGGATTGAAGATAATTTTTGATTAGCTTCAACTTCGAAAAACGTCGCGAATATAAATGAATCAAGATGAATATGTTAGGAACCGAAATTTCTGGTTGTTGAATGAACTGAAGGAGGTCCAGTGGTCCTTTGCCCCTTATATCTTCCTCTGATCTCTAAATTGGAGACAAACATGGGAAGATCCCACTCGTACTTAATTCACTGGCGTTAGAGATCCGAACTTGCCCGCTATTTCCTGAACTTGCTAAAATGAGGTCGTCAATTCTTGAATGATCTTGTCAAATGATTCGAACTCCTCTAGACGGATCTCCATTTGCGAAGTTATCGCCATGCACGCCATTTTTCTTGAGAATTCTTTTGGTTTGAGTTCGAATCTGAGCTTTTCGCATTGAGTCTTAGCAAAGTTGATTGCAGCTTGGACGAAACGGTCTCTGCTCTCCATTATAGGAGAGCTTTTAAAGAGCAGAGCTTCTGCTCTCTCTTACTCTCTTGTCCTCGTTGCTGTAGGTAATTCTGTGCGTCATCTACTTCAAGTAGCACTACAGCCCGAAAGCCAAGAAAAAAAGTTGAATGACTGCATGGCTTTCACAAGAAGACTGGCTTCTGATCTCGTTTCGGAAGTGTGACGTGTGAGATGAATTCGTCAATTCTTCCAGTACCACTAGAATTTTCTCTAAATTTTTTCTAAGCTTCATGTTTAGCGCTCCAGTGCGTTTCAGTGCCTCGCTTCACTGCTTGGCCTGGGACGGCAACCAAAGCTTTTAAACTGAGTATTTGTCAGAAATAAAGGCAAATAGCTTCTCTAGAGTTGCAAGAAACGTGACGGAATTCACTGATTCAGAAACAGCGTGTACTCCAGCCAAGTTGAGTGAGTGGTTTGTGCATGCACTGAATGAAGCTTCCGGATTCAATACTTCAATCCAGGCTTGAACTCCATTGTGCGTCCACAACATTGTGGCAGCGTTGTCATAAACCTGACTGTCATCGAGCCGCGGTGCAACCAATCCCAAGTCACCCTATGGTTTCCTTACCTAAAGTTTAGCTCGATTTTGTAATAACCTTTTAGCTCAATTACACACGAACTTGCATCTCTTTCCAAAGAAAGAGATGACTAAGTTGAAATTTGCAATAAGAAAAAACGATCCATGCGGAAGAAAGAACATTTTTTGAGAGGTTAATTTGCGCTGCATAGTAATTAAAGAAAAATTTGTAAAATTGTAATTTGAAGATAGTCGCTAGTCAGAAGTTGAAGTTAATTGGTAAAGTAAAATATAATACATACTTTGCACATTTAAAGTAACTTATTTTCTTATAAAATAGATTATTACTCAAGGAAATTGCGTAAAGAAATCGTTGTAAAGAGAAGTTGAATCAAATACGAATTTGTAAGTTAGCGAATATATATGTATGAATTTCTAAAAATCTAACTAAGTCATTTTTGTTCCTACAGAATAAAATCAAGTTTTTTATCAAGAAATTGATGCTGATGTTTATATTTCGAAAGTTGAGATTCTCTGAGCAACACTGACTAATCAATTTCTGTGTGGCCAGTACAGTCTGGTGTTATCTTCGTGATTATATCGTTACTGAGATCTGATTTTGTTTCTTTTTCTTCAAAGAAGTCGATGAAATGTTCTACCACGTCGACCTTTTCTCCATCGATATGTGCTTATCGCAGAACCTGGCTCATTTGGTCTTTGTGGAAGATGTCTGGTGTACTGTGGAAGATTACCCAATTACATTTAGATCTTGAATGTGACGAGTGATGGTGGATCTAACTTGCTGTCCCTGTAAGTATTAAATTCATATTCTCGGTTTCTGGAGGTAGATACAAAACAGGGACTCTTGCTCTCAGCTTTATGTTTGTCAGGTGTTGTATATTGGAGTTCAAGCGATTGCCACTATCATCTCCTCAAATGTCTCCTCTCGATGCCCTTTGAAGGCCACATTCTGTTTGGCTAAGAAATGGTTAATATTCAGCAGCCGGTACAGTACATCCCTCCACTTCTTCTCTTCACTTTCTAAAACTTGAGGTTTCTGATCGATGGTTGCCTTACGGTTCCCGTGAACTTCCAACTCCTTGCACTTCAAGAAGTTGGGTCTCTAAGGCAGATTGCATCTAACCTCTTTACTTGGTGTTGACACTAAAAGCCTACCAATTATATGATGCGCAACATTCCTTTTCACAATTTTAGACGAATTCCCCAGCAGTAACATGGAAGAGAATTCTATAAAGTCATAACCTACATAAAGGAAAACCTTTCTATAAAAGAATACAGCTATTAGATTAACAAAGAAAATCACTGTCGTCATCGCTCCATCGAAAGTTTCAAATTATGTACTCAATAAGTGAAGCTCTCTCCGCATTTTCTTGAGGTACCGCAATGGATTTGCTCAAAGGGTGGCTGTGAGTCAGTACTCATTCTCACATATAAAAGAAGTAATATACATCAAACTTAAGTAGATTCAACTATTTTTTAATCTTTTTATGCAACATTTTTACAAAATAAAATTATCACCACAAAAATATCGCCAACATTGCCTACTGTTTATAACTCTTCCAGCGGTAAAAATAAATTTCACCCAAAAAACACAAAGTCAGCTTTTCAAGTCAGCAGCTTTCATCGGTTTGAATTCCGATTCCTTCGCCGATTCTTGCAATTTACTATTCCCTTTTCCACGAAGTTCCAAAATGGACATTCTTTCCCAAAACTCCAATAATCCTGATGAGTGTGTTTCCAAAATAAGGGAGTTTATTAATTCTTTAAAAATTGAATTCTCGTTCATTGGAAAATAAAAGCGAATTGCTGTGAACAGACATGTTCCCTTTGGTAGACGAAACAGGGGTCGCCGTAATAGATTTTGTTGTTTTTGGAAACTGTTCCACATGACGCTTCCCACCGTATAAGCAAACTTTGTGTTGAGTGTTTCTCGCAATTGAAAATACGTAAAAAAATCATCCTCCTATCGAAAGATTGTCTGATATTTTTCTCTAAAGCCCGGAGTAACTCTGTAATGGATCTCGATTTGCTTAATGTAACCAACAACCTTCAAATTAGATGCGAGGATATCATCAAAAGACTCTATTTTCTTTCCCGATAGTGGACTTGTCATCAATGTTTTAAGGAAAGAACTGTCCAAGTATGGCGCGTAAGCAGCTGTCGTTGAAAAGGTTGAAATTTTCTTCACCACACAAAACCGAAGTCAGTTCCAGCAGAACTGATAACATTGCAATCAGTCCGATGGTAATAACAAACGCATCCCATTCGAAAACTATTCCGAATACTTTATAAATGGGAACCTTAGATTCCATTGGAACCATGATACAAAAATCAAGTCTGTTGTACGGATACGATCTCGTAGCTACAGAATTGCCTGCAGTATTCGTAGCTAAAGCTGATACTTCAGCAGAAGGATCACTCTCATTTAACACCAACTCTCTCAATTCGATGGAAGAAAATTTGAAATTTATGTTCGAACTATTCACTCTGGCATTGTGTTTCTTAGCAAGAGCGTGGAAGAAGTGTCCCATGTAACCTTTGATTATGTATCCACCTTGGGGGTCTTTTGATAGAATTATTCCTGGTTCAGCTGCTCCAAATATGACTGGCAAGTACATGCCTTTCAGATCTCGCAAACGATCTGGGAAATATCCAGTTGGATCCCGATCTTCGTTACAGTCAACTTTTTCAATGGTGAAAACTGGAATCTTTGTGTACCTATAGAACACTCGAGTGTCCTGGAAATCCTGAAAAACTGCCATCACGTTTATCATTTTACTGCCCCAACAAAAGTCGAATACATCTTTCAATTGGAAGTCCTCCTCTGGTTGGTTATGCTTAGAAGGAATATGGTCTTACAGGATCGCATGTGTTCAAGGCATCTTAACAAACTGCTAAGAAGAGGCTCTTTGAAATCCAGTAGGACGATTGTGAGTATATTGGTATTGAATTGCGTTTTGAGTGAAAACGAAGTATTGGCGGTGAAGATTATGACTGGAATGTGCAGTGTAGTCGAGACGTCTCTGATTAAATAACTGTCACCAAAATTATCAAGCGAACGTTCGTTGAAAGTTCCTAACAAAAAAACACTTTGAAACCTTACAACTTTTTGAATATTCCTCAGCAAATCAAAGAATTTGTTCGGTGCAGAAGAAACAAGAGCAAAAACTGCAAGGAAAACGAGAGCATTACAATTCATTGTTAGTGTGTCAATAGATTGTCATTTGTTTTCAATCTGTAAAACGATTCTGTTGCTGGCTGCTTTGGAACTCAAAATTAAATGATTTTCAATTTCACTCCTTGTATGTTTTCTGATGAAAGCCTTTTGTTAAAAACTAATCAAACGAATCAACTTGTAATAACAACGCACGACGCGACGTACCGGCTGTAAGAACAACTAACTTATCGTCAGTTGGAAAAAGTGCAGACTATTTCCATTCAACGGAAAAATACCACTTTCTGATTGTCAAATAAAACAAAGGTGTAATTAGTATATTCCATACTTCCATGTTTATTGTTCATGTCACAAATATAATTTCATTACAACAATTGTTTTTTAATGATTGATAAAAGCTACTTTTATAGAGATAAATAATTACTACCTACTTCCCTGCGTTGCACGTGTTTATTGAAATTGTATAAATTGAATGACTTTAATTGCTGGCAATGGCAAAGAACAGCCACTTTTCTTTTGACTTTAACGACAGTCAAAAGCCCTAATATATAAACTTAGTAATCTGGGAGTATCAAGGAAACTGCTAAGAGTACTCTCAGTGTTTTATGACGAAAACATGACAGCTGTCTGGGATGGAAACATCCTATTCGAGTGGTTTCCTACGGAAACAGGAGTGAAGCAGGGTTGTTTTTTCAATCCGCTTCTATTCTCATTATTTCTGGATGACCTGGCAAAATTTCTACCGGGTGGAATAACTTTTGCTGGCGTGAAAATAATGCTTCTACTATATGCTGATGATATTGTCATTTTAACAGAAAGTCCAAATGGGATCCATATTGCGTGCTCTACATATCGAGACTTACCATGCATCTACACACTTGGATTCATTATACTTCGCTTATTTTCGGAAAGCTATGATGCCATCTACCCATCGCCTTGTATATAAAAAAAAATCCAAACGTCTTCAAAGCAGAAGCCAAGAAGTGAATGGTTGAGACTCGGAAGTGAATGGTTGAGACTCGGAACGGAACCTAATATCTCACTAACAGCTGCAAACATTGATGAATGAAACAGGAATCAGCAAAAGCTAATCGAGAAGGTTGCAGACGTCACACGCGAAAATTTTCGGAGGCAAAGTCTCGAGAGCCAAATGAGATCCATCTATAAGTCGCTGAAACATAACAAAAATATTTCTGCGATACAAACAGCATTGAGACAATGTCCACCATATTCAAGGCCAAAGGTGAACTTTTGCCCCTCAACTATTTGCCCTACAGGACGGATCCAAACCCAGAGTGCTACTTGTGCACAACCTAAGAACTCGCGAAGATATCCTGCACTTTATAGGAATATGCCCTGTTCTCAAGGAGATACGTGCATCCGTCTCGTCTGGGTAAAATGTACTCTCACAGTGGAAGAAACTATACAGATACTAAAGTCTCCAGTTGATGATAAACAGAATAGCTGCATACTGCTACAAATGGAGGCTTCAGGTAATTTTCAGTAAATCCAAGGTTATGATTTTTCGTAACGGTGGAGGCCCAAACTGTCGCAACGAAAAGTGGAGATTTGATAGTAAGGAAATCGAAGTAGTAAGTGACTATAACTACCTAGGAATTAAAATATCAAGAAATCTGAATCTGAGAAACCACATTGTGGAGAAATTGGCCAAATCAAAAAACGCACTAAATGCAACGAGGAAGTCCATTATGCACAACAAAGACGTTAATTTTGTAAGAGATTTCACCTCATATAATGATCCAATTAATAATAAACCTGGCAACCCATCTACGATCTCATGCAATCACATAAATGTCAAATAAAAGCTTTTAATGTTTCTTCTTAAAACACATATTCTTATGTATGTATGTATGTACTCATTTTAAGATTTCTCTCAAATAACAGAAGTATCGCACGATCTTTGACAAACCTAGCTTACTGTATTATATTACTGTAACAAATCGATTAGTATTAGAATATGCTTCTCTTCTTTTTTTTTTAATATAACATTGCTGTAACATCGAGTCAGTCTTAATAAAGTACTTGCCGAGAGACGTTCTTCTGATGCAAATGAAAAGAATAATTTTAAATTTGAGTTTTCTTTTTTTATACCTGCTACAATTTCAATTCAAAGTTTCGAATTTTTGAAACAACGGCGAAGGCAGTTATGTGTTACGCCGCACAAGTATGGGACCACAAAGAATTCAGTGAGGTGGAACATCTTTTGAGATATTTTCTAAAGAGAACCTTGAGGCTTCCAAACAGTACTCCAAATCACATTCTCATGCTCGAGACGGGTCTTCCTCCTCTATTCATTTCGACACTTAAAATGCAAGTAGACTACATATTGAAGACGCTATTGAAGACGCTAGCCATGAACGAGAACAGGCTGCCCAAAAAATTAACTATGGTCGTTTTAAGAAGGAAATCATCTTGGTTCGAGAGTTGGAGTAACTTTTTTTTTTTTTTTTTTTGCATCTCAGAGACTTAAGTGGCACTGAACTTAGAGCAAGCTCGTCTGTACACACTTATCTTCGCTCTTCATCATTAATGCAAGTGTTAGTGGTTAGTAAATAACGCAAACACAAGCACAAAGAGAACGTATACGAGGAAAAGTAAAAAAAACATTACAAAAATATTACAAAGTAAAACTTAAATTAAATTAACATTAAGAGAACAAACTAAACTAGTGAAACATTACTAAACAAGGTTATAAATAAAAAATGAAATTAAACTACAGTAATAAAAAATCTACTAAACATGAATCATGCAGATGGTACACTGGTTCTTAATATTAATTTTAAACTACTTTTACTAATGTTGAAATCGACAATAAAAGGATTAGAGTTGAATAACCTACTCATGCGTGCTAATGGCTCATGCATTCCATAGTTAGTTCGGTGGTGGGAGCGATGTATAAACTCTAAATTACGTAGATGGTGAGTTCCTCCGCGATAGTTGAATCCTATGTGGGAGAGCAAGTCGGGGGCATCAATTATACCGGTTATTAATTGATGAAAAAATACTAAATCATTGTTGATTCTTCTCTGTGAGAGGGTTTGAAGATTTAATAAGCGAATACGATTTTCATAAGGAGGGAGATTGAAAGGATCTTGCCAAGGAAGACCTTTGAGAGCGAAGCGTATGAATCTGTGCTGTATTGCTTCGATTCGTGATTTATGAATATCATAAAATGGTGACCATACCTGAGAAGAATACTCTAGATGGGGACGAACATAACAGTTGTATAAAGAGAGGGTGACATAAGGGTCATTAAACTCCTTTGCCCATCGCTTAATAAAGCCAAGCATTGAATTAGCTTTGTTAATAATGAGGTTGATGTGTTCATTAAATTCGAGGTTGGAACTAAAAAGAACACCGAGGTCACGGAATCTAGAAACTTGTGATAAAGATTGTTGTGATATTGAATATTCTCCAATGCTAGGAGATCTTTTGCGGGAAAAAGTCATACTTTGGCACTTGGAAGTGTTTAAAGTTAGTCCGTTCATTGAACACCATACAACAAAACTATCAATATCTTTTTGTAAGAAATCGCGATCTGAAGCATTTTTGATGATTTTAAAAATCTTCATATCATCAGCAAAGATTAAAATGTCGCTATAGGAGATGCAAGAAATTACATCATTTATAGCAATAATGAAAAGCAAGGGGCCAAGATGACTACCTTGTGGCACGCCAGACATAGCATTGAAAGGTTTTGACAAAATGTTACGAAATTTGACTTCATAAGTCCTATTTTTTAAGTAGGAGTTTATCCAAGCAATAAATACTGTGGGAAATCCAAAAGTTTCTAGTTTATAAAGTATGATGTTATGAGACAGTTGGTCAAACGCCTTAGAGAAGTCAGTGTAAATGCAATCAAGCTCGTTCCCACATTCAAGAGCATTGGAACACTTATGATGAAAGGAAAGGAGGTTGGTAGCCGTCGATCTTCTTTGCATAAATCCGTGCTGCTGGTGGCAGACAACATTCCTTGAAGAAAAGGATACGCTTTCGCAGATTACTTGTTCAAATACCTTAGGTATACATGAGAGCTTTGAAATAGGTCTGTAGTTTTTTATATCGGATTTTTCACCCTTTTTGAAAACAGGTATGATAAAAGATTTTTTCCAAAGAGTGGGGAATATTCCAGATTTTAATGAAAGCTTGAAAAGATGTTCAAGTGGAAAGGATAATCGTGAGGAACACTTCTTTAAAACAATTGGCGGAATCCTGTCCGGACCAGAAGAAACGTCATCTTTGAGAGAAGAGAGGTAGTAAGTAATTCTGTCTCTTTGAATAGGGATATTATTAAAATTCACTTGCGAGCAGTGAGTTAAATATTCAAAGTATTTTTCATCAATTTCTAGATTTGAATTACAAAAAGAGCCATTAAAATGGTCTGCAAAGGCATTGCAAATGTCGGGAGTATTTTTTAAAGAAATGGTGTTATAAATAAAGTTGGCTGGATAGCCGTCTGATTTTTTTTTAGAATTTACAAAGGACCAAAAGCTTTTTGGATCGTTTTTCAGAGAACAGCCCATTTGGGTGACGTAGCTGGAGTACAGATTCTGAGAAAGCGTTTTGAAGTCTTTAAAAAAACTTATAAATATTTTGTGGTCAGTTGGAGAAAGAGTAATTAAATAGGTCTTCGAAGCCTTGTTTCTTTTATTCCTCAGAGCCTTTAGTTCCTTGGTAAACCACGGTTGACAAAAACTAGCATTTCTGAGCGTCTTTTTGGGAATGGTTTTTTCCATGCAATTTTCTAAAACGGAGTAAAAGCAAGCGACTGCTTCGTCAATATTTGTAAGGGTTGATATATTTTCAATACCAGCCCTGCTTAATTCATTCGAGAGCAAATCGAAATTCGCTCTTCGAAAGTCAAAAGTATATAAACAGTCATTTGAATTATTAACAACGTGAGATACGTTGCGTAGTTCAACAAAAATATCTAAAGGGGGATGAAGATCATCAATTCTAGTAATGCCTGAATTAGATTGAAGAACAACCGTGCTAATAGCTTCGGAAGAGAAAACAAGGTCTAACATACGATTTTGGAAATTTCTAATACAGCTTACTTGCTGTAAGTCAGTAGATATAACATTATCTAAACAAGAAAGCTCACGCTGCGGTGAAGTTAGAGAAGGTTTTTGGAATGATCCGTCGTCAGAGGGTAACCATTGGACATATGGTAAATTAAAGTCACCTAGTAACAAAATTTGGCTTTCTAGGTCCGACAATTCAAAAATAAGATCCAAAATTAGCGACAGTTCAGCATAAGCAGAGGCTGAACTTTTTGGAACAATGTAAACGTTAACGATAAAAATATTTTTAGACAGTAGACAGTGTACAGACTTTCACACAAACAACATCAATAGTCAGTTCAAACGGAAAGAGTATACGAGACGACATATATGTGTTCCTGACCGAAATCAAAACACCACCACCGACCTCATCTGGCCTGTCTATGTGCCGATCTTTACGGTAGACCGAGAACTCAGGGCTCAAGATTTCGGAATTCAAGAAACTTGGACTTAGCCAAGTTTCAGTCAAAACAAACACGTCATGTTTGAAAACGTGGGAGTTAACATATAAATCAGCAGTTTTACTGCGAAGACCTCTTACGTTTTGATAAAAGAGGGAAAATCTAATTAGTTTTTTGGAGCAGTATTGGTAACCAATTTGTTTTTAACTCTCCTGTTGATTGAAAATTCTTTAACAAGAGCACCACCAGGCCAAGAGTTACTGTCACAAACAGACTCGAAAGACGAGGGCGGGACAAGCAATTTGAACGAAGACACAAAGCTATCAGTTTTGCTTATCTTACTGCATTTAATAAAATTTTCATCAGGAATCAATTTCTTAGAAACGAGATAATGCAAAACATCGTTTGCATTAAGATCTGGCCTAAGTCGAGACACAAAAATTAATTTCGGTTTTGGGACCGTCTCTATTGGTGTGAAAGATGTACTAGACTGTGGTTCAGAATTGAGATTAGTTGATAACGATCTATTTTCGAGATCCACTACTTCAACCACTGGTTCCATCGGGACAGAAGGACTATTAACTTTGCCGGAGTTGCTTCTCAATGTCTTTCGCTTTAAAGGAGAGCTCAAGTTTTTGCTAGCTACTGTTCCTTCACGGTTTCTTTTAGTGCCCGTATTTGGAAGCGTGACAGAGCTTTTAGTTCCCGAAGACGAAGACTGAGCATTAACATTCTTCAAGTCAAGAGTTTTTTTGGAAATTGGAATTTCTAAGTCCTCTGTAGATGTAGACATGTCAACAGAGCTACAGGGAGAGGAAAAGGATTCTAAGTTCAAAACTGATTTATTGAAAATTTTATAGAGCTTAGCTTAGCTACTTTTTGTGACCGTCAGCTTACTTTAAACTAAAATAGACCAGAACAATGGAAAGCTATGAACTTTATGATCCAATAAGTGCAGTCAGTGGCGTAGCGTAGGGGGGGTGGGTTTGGGGATAAACCCCCCCCCCCCCCCGAAAATATTTCAGTCGAATATCATTTAAACGCTTCATTTTTTTTTTTTTTTGTTTTATTGATGCAAGTTTGTTTTTCATATTTAAAATTTAAGTTCGAGCTTTTCACAAATCAGTATCTAAATACATGTATGTTTGTGTTTTGCCTACATTGAGCTATAGAAAACAGTTGAAATGCGTTAGTAGGGCTCCTATTTATTAAAATCATTGACTTATTAAACATGGACTGCTAGGACCCAACTTCAAGATGGTTCCACTTATTCTAAGCAATACTAGCGAGCATCATTTCAGCGGAAAACTAGTGAAACATTTTTGACACTGCTAAATAATCATGTCGTTAGTGTTTTAGTTAAGAGTAAGATATTGGCTAGTGCAGTGATTCCCAAAGTGGATCGACCCCTTGGGGTCGATATCGGTTTCTTAGGGGTCGACAAAAACGAAATCCGGATTTGGGGGTCGAAAAGTTTTTCAATCGACCCCCTTAACACATTTTCTTATTTTAAACTTCAAAGATAGTGTTGCGTTACTTTTGCCATTCTAAAAATGAACAGCCTTATTTATAAACCAATAATAGGGAGTGAATAGCGCTATGTTCCTCTTATAATATCTCTGAACAAGAAAACCTTATTTATAAAACTTTCTGAACGTAACATAGGCTGAACGCCGATTTAGGTAGTATAGAGACTGAATAAATTTGTGTCTTCGCTATTTTGAAATGACAGGGGACTGTTAGTACGCCGGCGGATACATAGATGGATTTCAGGGACCGTTTTGTTTTCGATAGTGAAGTATACCTGGGATTTTCCTTTTTTTTTTTTTTTTTTTTCACTATCAGAACAGCTTATTTCAAGCTTGTGAAACAATGTATCTTTTCTTCAAGAGTTTTTTCACCCTTAAGTACTTAGAAATATGTATCACTGTCATCATTTAGCGAGGTGTTAGTTGTTAGTAAGCAAAAATTAAGTCTAACACACTAAAGACAACAGAACTAAGAAATATTACAAAATTATTGATAAACATATACAAAAACAAATTAGATAGCTACATATAAACGTAAAATTAATTATTAAATATGACAATTATAAAGATATAAGAAACATAAAAAGAAACATAGTCAAGAGAGTGGAGCTCTGGTTCGAATTAAGGACTTTAACACTAATATGAAAATCTACTAGATTTGAGTTTAGGTTCAAAATTTTTATCATACGAGTAATAGGCTCATTCATTCATCATTAAAGTTAATTTTAATAATGTTCCAATTATCCTAGAAAGAGTCCTTAACAATATTTCATCTTTGAACGATGATTACTCTGCTGGCCCTGATGGCATCCCTCCAATAATTTTAAAAAGTGTAAGTCCCAAATTGCATTTCCCCTTAATTATTTGTTCTCATTATCGTTAGATTCTGTTCGACTCCCTTTACTGTGGAAAAGATCTTTTATTACACCTGTATTTAAAAAAGGTATTAAATCAGATATCCTTAACTATAGACCCATATCTAAGCTTTCGTGTATCCCCAAATTATTTAAACAGCTTGTTTGTGAAAGCTTAACTTTCGATATTAAAAATATAATTTGCAAACAGCAGCATGGTTTTGTACAGAAAAGATCAACAGTAACAAACCTTATATATTTCCTTCATAAATGTTCAAACGCGCTTGAAAGCGGGCAAGAGTTAGATTTTATATATACTGACTTTTCAAAGGCTTTCGATAAACTATCTCACGATATTATATTGTTTAAACTAAATGCATATGGATTCCCTTCGACCTTCGTTGATTGGATCAGATCGACCTTACTGATAGATCATATGTAGTAAAATTTAGAAGCATTCTTTCAGACTCCTTTAAGGCGAACTCAGGAGTACCACAAGGTAGTCACCTTGGTCCTATCCTCTTTATACTAGCCATTAATGATGTTACTTTTAGCTTGTCATCGAGCGAAATTTTGATCTTCGCGGATGATATGAAAATTTTCAAGAAAATAGACTGCGCAGCAGATCGTTTTATTTTACAATCTGATGTTGAAAATTTTGCCACATGGTGCGATAAAAATGGATTGATTCTCAATCCAAGCAAATGTCAAAGTATAACTTTTTCGAAGAAACGTACACCGGCTTTGCATAATTACTCGATTTCTCATCAAATATTATGCAAGGTGTCCAGTATTAAGGACCTCGGCGTTTACTTTAGCTCCAATTTAGAATTTACATCTCATATCAATTACATTGTTAGTAAAGGAAATTCAATGCTTGGCTTTATTAAAAGATGGGCTAAGGAGTTTACGGACCCCTACGTCACTCTTTCGCTGTATAACTGTCATGTTCGACCCCATATAGAATATGCTTCTCAAGTATGGTCTCCTTATTATGCAGTCCACAATTCAAGAATAGAAAGTATACAGCGAAGATTTATTAGATTTGCTCTTAAGGGACTTCCTTGGACGGATCCTTATGACCTTCCACCGTATGAGCATCGTATTCAACTTTTGCAGATGCAACTGCTTTCGCATCGCCGAATAAATAATGATTTAGTCTTTATTCACCAGCTCATAACAGGACAAATTGATGCTCCTGACTTGCTCGCATGCATAGGTTTTAACTACCGGGGAGGCTCATACCAACTGCGCAACTTGGAGTTCCTTCACTGTCCTTATCATAGAACTAATTATGGATTGAATGAGCCTATTACTCGTATGATAAAAATTTTGAACCTAAACTCAAATCTAGTAGATTTTCATATTAGTGTTAAAGTCCTTAATTCGAACCAGAGCTCCACTCTCTTGACTATGTTTCTTTTTATGTTTCTTATATCTTTATAATTGTCATATTTAATAATTAATTTTACGTTTATATGTAGCTATCTAATTTGTTTTTGTATATGTTTATCAATAATTTTGTAATATTTCTTAGTTCTGTTGTCTTTAGTGTGTTAGACTTAATTTTTGCTTACTAACAACTAACACCTCGCTAAATGATGACAGTGATACATATTTCTAAGTACTTAAGGGTGAAAAAACTCTTGAAGAAAAGATACATTGTTTCACAAGCTTGAAATAAGCTGTTCTGATAGTGAAAAAAAAAAAAAAAAAAAAGGAAAATCCCAGGTATACTTCACTATCGAAAACAAAACGGTCCCTGAAATCCATCTATGTATCCGCCGGCGTACTAACAGTCCCCTGTCATTTCAAAATAGCGAAGACACAAATTTATTCAGTCTCTATACTACCTAAATCGGCGTTCAGCCTATGTTACGTTCAGAAAGTTTTATAAATAAGGTTTTCTTGTTCAGAGATATTATAAGAGGAACATAGCGCTATTCACTCCCTATTATTGGTTTATAAATAAGGCTGTTCATTTTTAGAATGGCAAAAGTAACGCAACACTATCTTTGAAGTTTAAAATAAGAAAATGTGTTAAGGGGGTCGATTGAAAAACTTTTCGACCCCCAAATCCGGATTTCGTTTTTGTCGACCCCTAAGAAACCGATATCGACCCCAAGGGGTCGATCCACTTTGGGAATCACTGCACTAGCCAATATCTTACTCTTAACTAAAACACTAACGACATGATTATTTAGCAGTGTCAAAAATGTTTCACTAGTTTTCCGCTGAAATGATGCTCGCTAGTATTGCTTAGAATAAGTGGAACCATCTTGAAGTTGGGTCCTAGCAGTCCATGTTTAATAAGTCAATGATTTTAATAAATAGGAGCCCTACTAACGCATTTCAACTGTTTTCTATAGCTCAATGTAGGCAAAACACAAACATACATGTATTTAGATACTGATTTGTGAAAAGCTCGAACTTAAATTTTAAATATGAAAAACAAACTTGCATCAATAAAACAAAAAAAAAAAAAAATGAAGCGTTTAAATGATATTCGACTGAAATATTTTCGGGGGGTGGGTTTGGGGATAAACCCCCCCCCCCCCCCCGAAAATATTTCAGTCGAATATCATTTAAACGCTTCATTTTTTTTTTTTTTTGTTTTATTGATGCAAGTTTGTTTTTCATATTTAAAATTTAAGTTCGAGCTTTTCACAAATCAGTATCTAAATACATGTATGTTTGTGTTTTGCCTACATTGAGCTATAGAAAACAGTTGAAATGCGTTAGTAGGGCTCCTATTTATTAAAATCATTGACTTATTAAACATGGACTGCTAGGACCCAACTTCAAGATGGTTCCACTTATTCTAAGCAATACTAGCGAGCATCATTTCAGCGGAAAACTAGTGAAACATTTTTGACACTGCTAAATAATCATGTCGTTAGTGTTTTAGTTAAGAGTAAGATATTGGCTAGTGCAGTGATTCCCAAAGTGGATCGACCCCTTGGGGTCGATATCGGTTTCTTAGGGGTCGACAAAAACGAAATCCGGATTTGGGGGTCGAAAAGTTTTTCAATCGACCCCCTTAACACATTTTCTTATTTTAAACTTCAAAGATAGTGTTGCGTTACTTTTGCCATTCTAAAAATGAACAGCCTTATTTATAAACCAATAATAGGGAGTGAATAGCGCTATGTTCCTCTTATAATATCTCTGAACAAGAAAACCTTATTTATAAAACTTTCTGAACGTAACATAGGCTGAACGCCGATTTAGGTAGTATAGAGACTGAATAAATTTGTGTCTTCGCTATTTTGAAATGACAGGGGACTGTTAGTACGCCGGCGGATACATAGATGGATTTCAGGGACCGTTTTGTTTTCGATAGTGAAGTATACCTGGGATTTTCCTTTTTTTTTTTTTTTTTTTTCACTATCAGAACAGCTTATTTCAAGCTTGTGAAACAATGTATCTTTTCTTCAAGAGTTTTTTCACCCTTAAGTACTTAGAAATATGTATCACTGTCATCATTTAGCGAGGTGTTAGTTGTTAGTAAGCAAAAATTAAGTCTAACACACTAAAGACAACAGAACTAAGAAATATTACAAAATTATTGATAAACATATACAAAAACAAATTAGATAGCTACATATAAACGTAAAATTAATTATTAAATATGACAATTATAAAGATATAAGAAACATAAAAAGAAACATAGTCAAGAGAGTGGAGCTCTGGTTCGAATTAAGGACTTTAACACTAATATGAAAATCTACTAGATTTGAGTTTAGGTTCAAAATTTTTATCATACGAGTAATAGGCTCATTCAATCCATAATTAGTTCTATGATAAGGACAGTGAAGGAACTCCAAGTTGCGCAGTTGGTATGAGCCTCCCCGGTAGTTAAAACCTATGCATGCGAGCAAGTCAGGAGCATCAATTTGTCCTGTTATGAGCTGGTGAATAAAGACTAAATCATTATTTATTCGGCGATGCGAAAGCAGTTGCATCTGCAAAAGTTGAATACGATGCTCATACGGTGGAAGGTCATAAGGATCCGTCCAAGGAAGTCCCTTAAGAGCAAATCTAATAAATCTTCGCTGTATACTTTCTATTCTTGAATTGTGGACTGCATAATAAGGAGACCATACTTGAGAAGCATATTCTATATGGGGTCGAACATGACAGTTATACAGCGAAAGAGTGACGTAGGGGTCCGTAAACTCCTTAGCCCATCTTTTAATAAAGCCAAGCATTGAATTTCCTTTACTAACAATGTAATTGATATGAGATGTAAATTCTAAATTGGAGCTAAAGTAAACGCCGAGGTCCTTAATACTGGACACCTTGCATAATATTTGATGAGAAATCGAGTAATTATGCAAAGCCGGTGTACGTTTCTTCGAAAAAGTTATACTTTGACATTTGCTTGGATTGAGAATCAATCCATTTTTATCGCACCATGTGGCAAAATTTTCAACATCAGATTGTAAAATAAACGATCTGCTGCGCAGTCTATTTTCTTGAAAATTTTCATATCATCCGCGAAGATCAAAATTTCGCTCGATGACAAGCTAAAAGTAACATCATTAATGGCTAGTATAAAGAGGATAGGACCAAGGTGACTACCTTGTGGTACTCCTGAGTTCGCCTTAAAGGAGTCTGAAAGAATGCTTCTAAATTTTACTACATATGATCTATCAGTAAGGTCGATCTGATCCAATCAACGAAGGTCGAAGGGAATCCATATGCATTTAGTTTAAACAATATAATATCGTGAGATAGTTTATCGAAAGCCTTTGAAAAGTCAGTATATATAAAATCTAACTCTTGCCCGCTTTCAAGCGCGTTTGAACATTTATGAAGGAAATATATAAGGTTTGTTACTGTTGATCTTTTCTGTACAAAACCATGCTGCTGTTTGCAAATTATATTTTTAATATCGAAAGTTAAGCTTTCACAAACAAGCTGTTTAAATAATTTGGGGATACACGAAAGCTTAGATATGGGTCTATAGTTAAGGATATCTGATTTAATACCTTTTTTAAATACAGGTGTAATAAAAGATCTTTTCCACAGTAAAGGGAGTCGAACAGAATCTAACGATAATGAGAACAAATAATTAAGGGGAAATGCAATTTGGGACTTACACTTTTTAAAATTATTGGAGGGATGCCATCAGGGCCAGCAGAGTAATCATCGTTCAAAGATGAAATATTGTTAAGGACTCTTTCTAGGATAATTGGAACATTATTAAAATTAACTTTAGGACATTTACGTAGAAACTCGAAGTAACTACGATCTATCTCAACAATAGAATCAGAGAAGGAATTACAAAAATTTTGAGCAAAAGCGTTGCAAATGTCGGATGTTTTTGTCAATGTGTCATTACCATATGTAAAGTTATCTGGGTATCCATCCAAATCTTTCTTTGAATTGACAAAGTTCCAGAAACTTTTTGGATCATCCCTTAATGAGTTGCCCATTCTGTGAACATAACTTGAGTACAGAGTTTTTGATAGTGATTTAAATTCATCAAAAAAAAAAGATGTAAGAAAGGTGATCAGATTCAGAACGCGTCTTAATGTAAGTCCGCCAAGCACTATTTCTTTTGTTGCGAAGCTTTTTTAGTTCCTTAGTGTACCATGGGTGATTAGAGCTCACATTCTTTGAAATCTTGAGGGGTATAGCTTTGTTCATGCAGTCGTTAAGAATAAAATAAAAGTAACTAACTGCTTCGTCAATATTATTGAAAGCTGAAGTATTATTAATATTAGATCTACTTAGTTCATCTCTGAAGCATTTGAAAGTTAGTCTTTCGATAGTCAAATATATGCGAGCAGTCATATGAATTACTATAACTATGAATGTGACCGCTTAGGTCAAGGAAAATGTCTAGAGGAGGGTGATAGTCATCTACATTAGTAATGCCGGAATTAGATTTAAGAACGACAGTAGATAGATAGATAGATAGATTGTTTTATTCATTCCTTAAAAAAAGTTACATTTGCATTTGCGCTTTAATAAATTGAATAAATTAGAGCATGGCATTACTGCCGTCTGCCCGAGTGACTATTCTATAATTTTTTGATTTATTACAGTGTTTTCTTTCATAATAATTCATAATAATTATTGATTCATACATATTAAAATTTGTGGACCAGTAATTTTAAATATTTTGGTTTAAATAAAATTTATTTGAATTTTTATAATGACTTTTAGTTTAGTTAAAACAGAACAAGTACTGTATTTTGGGTACAGAAAAAAAAAAAAAATAAAAGAGCTTTATGAATACATCTTTTAGTTTAAAGAATGACTTTTAGTTTAGTGAAAACAAAACATATAATTTTTTTTTTTTTTTTGCTTATTATTTTGGTAATTCTAATTTAGATACTGAGAACAAAGCGCTTTAATTTGAGTTTAAAAGTTTTCATACATAATTCTGCTTCTGTAAGACATCGCTTCAGTGGTGAATTTGTATAGCCGAACCCAGTCTTCTCCATTTAGAATAAGTTTTAAGTCTTCTTCTTCCAGGTAGTTCTTCTCATAAAAAACTCTCCTAAGTTCCATCAGAATTGGGCATATTGCAATGAAGTGGTAAACGTTCTCCACAGCACGCATATTGCAAAGAGAGCAGATACCTTCTAAATCGTTCCTGTGCGGTCTGTAGTTGAGTTTTAAGAGTTCCCCCCTTACTTTAAAAATGCAACTCACAACTTTTCTTGGGTTATTATCAGTGAAGTAATTTCTTTCATTTAAATTGTAGTTAAGCTTAGCATATGTTATTCTTGCTATTGATGATCTTGCTTGTTCAATGAATGCATATCTCTCGTTTTCGTCGATACATTGTATAATTTCATAAAGAGCCATTTTCCATTGCTGTGCATTTGCCTCGGCTAAGTCTAGACTCCATCCACAGTTAGCTGCATGGTCAATCCAATCTTTGTAGAACAACGATTTTCTACGTACTGCATGCATAAGCACCAGTTTCGGCAATCGACTGTCTTCTATCTTTTTAATTCGGATCAAATAATCCGCATTTAACTTTAGAGTTGAAACGAAGAGCGTAGGTAGTCCAGTTTCCAAGTGATACATGTATTTTGGCGTATCCATCGGTAAAAAAAAGATTTTTCTCAAGAAAAAACGCAGCAATGTCTCCACAGTTTCAAATTTTTTAATACCCCACGTTTGAGCTCCATAAAAAAGAATAGATTTAGCGGTTGCATTAAAGACTTTGAATTTCGCGTTTGTTGAAACGAGCTTACTGTTGAATATTTTTCTCCAATTTGCACAAATGGCGGTCCTGGCCATGTTAGCTTTAGTTTCCAAATGTTTTTCCATATTTAAATTATAAGTAATCGTCATTCCCAGGTAAGTGTATTCTTTCACCACTTCTAACTCGACCTCACCATATCTCCAGTGTTCCTCTCTAGAAAGTCGTCCTGCACCATTCTGGAATACCATCACTTTGGACTTTTCTGTGTTTACTTCTAAACACCATATTTTGCAGTACTCAAAAAGTCTGTTCACATTCAGTTGAAGCGAAGAAGGAGATTCTGCCAATATCAAAATATCATCTGCATACATAATAACTTTGATTTTTATATTTCCATATTCAACTCCACAAGGAAGGCATTCTTGAATGTCATCCAGAAAAAGGGCAAATAACAACGGACTAAGAGTACATCCCTGTCGAACTCCGCAATTTATTGTAATATCTTTCGATGTTTCAGCTCCATTTACTATGCGTCCAATTGTTCGTTGATACATTTTTTCCAAAGCTCTACCGAATTTAGTGGAAATACCAAGATTATAAAGTTTATAAAAAAGTGCTCTTCTGTCCACTTTATCAAAGGCAGCTTTAAAATCCACGAAAAAAGCATATAGTTTTTTGTTTTCGTTTAGCTTCGAACGGGCTAAACATCCTAGCACAAAAATATTATCGACTGTCGAATAGCCCTTTCTAAAGCCGGACTGGAATTCACTCAGTTTGTTATTTATACTAACCCAATTATTGAGCCTGTTATTAAGAAGCGTTGTATATATTTTCAAACTTGCGTTCAAAAAAGAGATTCCTCTATAGTTCTTAGGGTCACTTGGGTTACCTTTTTTGTGAATTGGCCAAATGAGGGCTTCTTCAAAGTGATCCGGATAAACAGCAAAATCAAAAATAACATTAAGAGCTTGAGTTAGCTTTTCTTTCAATAACGTCGAAGAATGTTTGAAAAATTCTGTCGGAATACCGTTAGAGCCAGCCAATTTGCCATCTTTAAGTGTGTCCAGATTTTTTTCTACTTCTGACATTGTGATTTCTTCGTCTAAAATGCTATCGACTATTACAGGTTTAGCATAGCTCAAAAACTGCTGATCATTTTGTGAGTTCAGTAACGACGCAAAGTGTTCTCTTAAAACTGAAATTGCTATCTCTGATGATTTCTGAGCTGCTTCATTTCCATTGATTTTTTTTGTTATTTTCCAAAATTCTGCCGAGTCCTTGCATTGGCTTAATTTTTTTGCTAGGTTTTCTTGATAAATTTTTCTTTTTTCATGGCATAATCGCTTGTATTGCTTAGTTTTTTCCACATATTTTGTCCGTGTTGAGACTAAATTTACTTTCCTTAGTGAGTTTAACAAACTCAGTGATTGGTTTCTTAGTTTTTCACATGCGTAGTCGTACCACTCCTCTTTTCGTTGCAATTTTTTGTTTTTCTGCATAACCTCAGCTGCTTCTTTGATTATTGTTTCAAGTTCTATTAAGGGTAGATAGTTGATTTTACTACAGCATATCTTTCTTTCCAACAAGTTATTTAAATTTGATGTGTAGTTGTCTTTGCAGCGAGGCACCCATTTCAATTTTTGCACATCTAATGTTTTTTGATTTCTGTTACGACAGAACGACAGTACTAACAGCGTCAGAGGTAAAGACTAAATCGAGATTTCGATTTAAAGAGTTTTTAATACAACTCACTTGTTGTAAGTCAGTAGAAATTAGATAATCCAATAAGATAAGCTCTTGTTGAGAGGATTCCAAGGAAGCTTTCTGAAATGAACAGTCAATTGATGGAGACCAATCTATATAAGATAGATTAAAGTCACCCAGCAGTAAAATATTTATATCTAAAGAAGACAGATTGTTTAAATAATCTAACACTAAAGCCACTTCATTGTAGGCAGGGGCAGAACTTTTTGGGGGAATGTACGTGCCAATTACATAGACTGTCTTAGACTCAAAGGTAACTTCAATGCAAATTAGATCTATTGTTAAAGTAAAAGGAAAAGTGATATTAGAAGACAAAAAGCTATTGCGACAAGCTATGAGAACACCACCTCCTACGTCTGCGTCTACATGAGAATGGCGGTCCTTTCTAAATACTTGAAACTCTGAGTTAAAAAGTTCTGTATCCAGAATGCCTGAATGAAGCCAGGTTTCTGTAAGAACAAAAATATCATGGGCAAAAGCTTGAGAATTAATAAAAAAATCAGTAGTTTTACTACGAAGCCCCCTTACATTCTGGTAAAATAGGGAAAGTCTTATTAGTTTTTTGAAACATTATTGACGGTACTATTTTCAACACGTTTCTTCTTGGAAGAACCAACAAATTCTTTTAAAAGAGTGCCTGAAGGCCAGAGATTCGGGCTGCAAAGATAATCAAACTGTGACGGAGGGACAAACATTTTAAAGGACGAAACAAAACTGTTAGGTTTACTTATTTTGGTACATCTAATAATTAAGTCATTAGATATGTTGTGGTTCAAAGTTAGACGGGATATAATATCATTGGATGTTAAATCGGGTTTAAGGCGGGATACAAAAATTTGTTTAGGCTTGGGAACTGATTCTACTTGTTTGGGAATTGGAAATGGTTCAATAGGAGGATAATTCACATTAATGGTTTCGGGAACTGATTCGACTTGTTTGGGGATATGAGGTAGTTTTGGTGGTTTTCTTACGCACCAGCTGTTCAATAGGTAGAAAATGCACATCATTGCTATAAAAGGTTTATAAATAAGAATTTATGCAACGTAGAATAGAGTGCTATTCACTACATAACTATTCATCCGTTCAGAGCTATTTAGGGAAATCTAATAAATAGGGCTGGAAAAGTTTAATGAAACATTTTAAACATGTGTATAAAAAAATTTACATAGTATTGTATAATTGTGATATTATACATAAGTAGTAGTTTTAAACATTTTTACTTAAGATTGGCGGTGTGATCGCAGACACGAAAAAAAAGGAGACAGTAGGTACAGTTTGGACTACATAAAGTTTGGATTTATTTCATCTCCATCAAATCAACACTTGCCGACGTGTCTCATATGTGAAAAAGTATTTAGTAACGATGCCATGAAGCCTTCAAAAATGGAGGACCACTTATCACGGTCCTATGCAAAACGTTGATGGCTTGCGAGCGTCCTACAATATATCTCTGCTAAAAGCGAAGTAGGCGAAGCCTCTCACAATTGGAGAGCAACTTATTTTACCAGCCATTGCAGAGGTCCTCAACAATGCATTGCATAAGCCCGCTCAAGATACATATTATAAAAAGAATATCCTTGAGTAATAACACGGTTAAGAGACGAATAGACGAGATGGGTCGCGACGTGGAAAACATTTTAAGGAATTTATTGCAGGCCAAGAGATTCTCTCTCCAGTTAGACGAGTCTACATTGCCCGGCAATGAAACTCTGTTGGTAGGATACGTTCGATATATCATAGATGAAAATATGTACCGAGAGCTGCTTTTTACCATTATATCTGGAAACTGATACCAGAGGAGAATCCATTTTTCTGGCAGTGGAACGTTTTTTTTACCGACAAAGCTATTCCATGGAGAAAAATTATTTCTGTTGATATATCAATATCAATATTTTCAGCTATTTTTGGGTATGTGTTGGAGTTTCTAAATGAAAAAGATCCGAATTTGGAAGAAAATCTGAAAAATTCTATGACGGATTACATGACCGATCTTTACTTGATCAAAACAAGATCACTTCACAAAGATTTTACCAAAAGGTTTGAGGATCTTTTGAACTTACAAATTCCTGAGTGGGTAATAAATTCGTACAGTATAATAGACATGGAAGAAATCAATGTGATAATGCAAGAAGATTTGATCACCATCCAAACTGACGAAGAGCTTAAGCTTAAGTTCAACGAAGGCTATCAGAAGTTGCAGCGCAGCATTGAAACTCAATATACTGCATTGTGGAACATTGCTGAAAAATATCTCATCGCTTTCCCATCATCATATTTTGTTAAAAAAGACTTTAGTGTTGTTGCAAACATTTTGACGAAAAAAAGAAAGCGTTTGAAAGTCAACGAACGCGGGAACTTAAGGCTGCAAATTACCAATATTAAACCAGATCTAGCTAGATTCATCCACCGCATTAATTTTTCAAATCATGAATTTATTATTTGTTCTCAAATAAGAGCACGATTTCTAAAAACCTGCATTAATAAATTATGAATTACACTTCATGTTTATTGAATTTCATACCTGCTATCATCGTAACGTCATGTTTTATTGTTATCTCAAAAAATGTTCTTTCTGCACTACTGCGAAACTTGCTTACGTAATAGGTACCAATAAAAGTAAGTAAAAAACTCGAGACAGGATTTTTAAAGTAATTTGACCCCCAAGTCTACGGTATCAGTTCATTTTGGAAAAGGGGTCTGTTGCTCAAAATAGTTTGGGAAACCCTGGGCTAGTGTAACCAAAAATAGGTGCTGCAATCATTATTATCCATTTTTTGTATAGAGAATTAATGCAACTAGCAGTCCATGTATCATAAGTCAATACAATGCTTAAATCTAATTGATCTATTACGCCAGTTCCACAAAGAAAAATCTCACTGAGCGCTCAATGTCACTTTGACGGAGCGCAAACAGTTTTGTAGAACATAATTCTCAGCTCAACTGTGTCCTTGTTTTCAAACTTTTACTCATCATCATCGGAATGTAAAACGAAAATTCGCTGATGCTGAAAAAATAGCCGAGTCTATAGGAGAAAAAATTGAAGTTTCCGGGATTGTGCATCGTCAAAAACACCGACAAAATTACCAAAGCAGCTCAGCAGAAGATTATTACCGTGTATCAATATTCATACTTTTCCTGGATCACTTCATATCATCCATATCTGACAGATTTGCGAAACACAAAAAAATTTTGTCAATAATCGGAAATACCATCCCTGAAAAATTGGTCAGGAAAGACGTTGAGAATATTGATGAAACCGTGGAAGTAATAATAAATCAATGGCCAACAGCGACTGAGGCAGCTGCTTCAACCGTAATAAATGAAGTGTAACGTTGGGTTGGGCCAGAAACTCAACCAAAGACATTTATAGAATCATTAAATCTTTGTAACGATGCACTTTTTCCAAACATTTTCAAGTTTCTGAAAATAGGTGCAACATTGGCTGCGACCATTGCTAGCAGCGAGCGTAGTTTTTCCACGTTGAGGCGTCTAAAATATTGGATTAGGAATTCTACAGGCGAAGATAGGCTGAATGGGCTTGCTCTTATGAGCATTAACAGGCACATTGACATTAAGGTGAAAGAAGTTATCGAATGATTCGCGCAAAGCAGAGAAGAACTGATTTATAATTTCGTGTATTTTGATATCTTCTTATTTTCTGCACTTTATTAT